>CM024711.1:11148039-12557206 GCA_014182895.1 Angophora floribunda | reverse complement strand
GAATTATTTGATTCTTCCATTTCAAAGAAGTTTCATGATACATCAGAACAATCATTTAGAGGATTTAGTGATTCTTAAAAGTGGATTCATACTTTTTTTTTATTTTAATTGAAAAAAACCCTCTAAGGAAATGAATTGGACATCAGATTTACGTGGTACAGTTGTGTGGTCAATATTGATAGAAAGAACAATATATAATTTCACTATAGATCAAACAAAACAATTGAGATTACGATTATATTCAAGTCACTCATATATCTTTTATGTTTTCAGCATCTAATTACATCTAATAATTTAACAGTGTGTAGTCTAATAGTTCTTTTTATAATAATTTCTCAATCTCACAAAGGAATGAAACAAATCTTTATGCAAAATTTAAATGGCTTCAATACAAGATTTAACAAGCTTAAATATAAGAATTTGGTGTAATTTCACGAAGAAAACCTCTCTAAATCAAACCTCTCGAGAGGAGCTTTCGGCACATTTTTCAATCTCCACTTAGCGACCTCCAGAGAAACGTCCCGAGCTGTCTATGACATAAAGAGATCTTCCTCTTCGTATTCAAAGGGGAAAATCACCAGAAGCAAATAGAGAAGAAGGGAAACAATGAGTGGCCATCATGAAAGACACTGTCATTGCAACTTTCTTCTTTTTTGCCCTTTTGGCCCATGTCGACAGTGGCCATCATTAATCACTTTATCCTTTTCCCTTTCTTCAGCTGAGCAAAGTCGTCGCTTATGGTGAAGACCATCATGATCTCTCTTTCTTTCTTTCCACGTTCAAAGCAACACCATGATGGAGTGGTGTCATGGCCATTCACAGGCCAAATGGCATTTCCCTCTCTTGAACAATGGTCGAGCATCAATAATTCTCATCCGGTCAGTTTCGTCTAACTATTTCAAACTCGAAACAAATTTTCACATTCATTTAGTTTGATTTGATTTAAAATCAAAACCACACACCATGCTCACATTTTAATAATTGTCAATATGGAAATAAGTGTTGTAAAAGATTTGCGCAATGATTTATAAGAAGAGATCAAAACAAATATTTAATAGTGAGTAGTAAGTATATGCTTAGATAGTGCTTAGGTGGAGCATTTCTTTTTGTAGTGAATGCAGCAAATCTAATCTTTGTACTGTGAAGGAAAATTTTCTAGTTATTAAGAATTCCTTGTGTCATTATGAGAGGCAATTTTTTAGGAATATTTTGCTATTATGAATTTATATTGATAAATTGTGATTTTATCTATATAAATATGCTTAACATAGATATAGCTATAGAATAATTGTAAATTATTTAAACGGCTGAGAATCAAATATTATTAATCCAAAAGTTCAAAAGGACAAAGAGAAAAGCACCAAGAAGAAACTCGATAGAAATTGGGCGTGTGAAAAGGTACACCCCCATAATTGTCCTCCACCTTATTTTTTGTAAAGTCATCAACTTTATTGACTATAAATTGCACCTGCTACAAAGTTTTCCATCCGTAAATTTCAATTAAATCCCGATAAACGTCCAAAATGACGTCTCTAATTAATGAAAGTGGTATCAGGCTTCGGTTGTTCAAGCCAAGAATTCCACTGTTCATAGGTTATCATAAATTTCCTTTCTCTCATTTTGTTCTAAAGAAGGATGATGTCATGCCTCGACCCTCGAGTATGTGACAGTCCCTATTTTCTTGCGGTCATTTGAATGCGATGTCTCAAGGCGCGTCACCGACTAGCTTGTTTTATCTTTCAGTTAAGCACATACGAAATCAAATTCAACTAACACCTAGTCAATCTTCATAATAGGCATAGCGGAAAAACACAGCATATAATTGGACAAACACCACATTTTATTTATGAACATGATTATTAACCCTAGGGAAAAGCTACACAAGCCCTGTTCCCGGGTGATTGTCAATGTAGCTTACAAAAAGATATCGAGGCTGGGTTAATCTACTTCCATAAAAAAGGAGGGTCAGTCAAAAGGTAGGCACCAAACATCTATACATACTCCTCCGAGTGAGAATATTCGGACGAGGGATCCTCTACGATGCCATTATGGGCATTGATATATATAGGATCCTTAACCTCATCGCTTGGACCCCCATTTGGTGGCCCGTCAAAGCCACTCAGTAGGCTCCAGATGTCCTCCCCTTGCCTGATGAACCAAGCCTTGAAAACATGGGGCATATACAAATCCAGCCCCTCATCCATCCAAATGGTGGTGACGTGATGCTTGTACATGTAGGTGCAACTCGGAACTAGGCGTGTGGTGACTATGGTGCCCATGTCCATGGGGACACCGAATCGCACCGGGTATTATGTCATGCTAAGGTCTTAAAAACAGTTAATAATAACAAATGAGATATAATCAGTAAGTTAAAATCCTAAGCCTCGATTAGAAAGTTCGCTCGCCTCAAGTGCAACCTAAACATGTAACCTAGTATCGATGACAGATCAATAGCAAAACAACCCACGCTTTGCCTTATCTATTAAAGTGCATAAGTCCTCAATCATAAACAGTAATAATAGCCATTGAATGCAATCATAGGCATCCTAACCTTACTTTGGCACACATACCCTACATGCTACAATTTATCACATGCTAGAAATAATGCAATGAAGCATTCACTTAATCATAACACAATTCATATTTCTCAGGCACAATACAATTATGCGTGTTTCAATTATTAAGACTCCTCAAGCCATTGTCAACACATGAGTTGTCGGTTTTTCGGCTTAACTGGGTATCGTTCCTCCCCATTGGACACGGCAACATTTGGAATTCTTGCCTAGACGGCATTCTTCAAGGAGCATCGGTTGGCCTTGATTGTGTCATGGCCTTCGAATTCTCGCCAGGCATCCCACGAATATTGTACAACCTCAAGGGTCACGGCCAACACAAGGGTTGGCGGTCTTCTGATATGGCCGAGTATCCTTTATATGACCACATAAGCATAACCATCACTTGTAACCATTTCTTTCTTTTCACTTAGCCGATGTGACTATGGTTTGTGCTCACATAATATGTTATTGTAAGTGTCACACGTAGGATGCAATGCAATAATAATAGGTGGTCATGCAAACTTGCTTAATTTATCCATACGACCTCCTGTAAAACATAACCATTGAAGTATATAATCCAACAATCACATTTGCAAGACAAACAAGCTTTCAACTACAATGAATGTGTATAATATAGGCATAAAAATTGAACAGTTAACACGAATAACGTTCACTCACCACCATATTGTGATTATCCAATAGTCATTTATAAGTAACCCACGTATACACAATTACTGATAATTAATTATTTTACCCCTATTTAAATATCCAAAAGGGTACTAACCACAATAATTATTATCCAATAATTAATTAACGTTCCAAGAATATTCACAATTAATTATTCCCATAATAGTTAATCCATACTACAAAAAATTACCGTTAATTAATAATTACCACAACAATTAATTTTCACAAAAGGGAATAATCACCATTAATTAGTATCACAATAATTAACTAACACTAAGGAAACAAATCATATATAATTACTTCTATAAATGCTTAATTGCCTCAAAAGAATTAACCATAATTAATTATTTAGGGAAATAATTAATTACCACAATATAAATAATCCTAATTAATTATTCCTATAAATAATTAATTGTCACAAATTATATTATCATAATTAATTATTTCCATAAATAATTAATTATAATAAAATAATGCTAATTAACAATTAATTAGCATTAATATAATTAAATTAAACCCACATTAAACAAGATTAGTGAATCTAATTAACATTAAACATAATCCAACTATTATCAACCCCTAATCAAGATTAGTTCTAACTAATCTACCTCTAATTTTAGATTAACCCTCTAACTGAGGGTTTAGGAAATTAACTCTTGGATTAAACGGTCTGGAGGAACAGGAATGATGGCGATGTCAGTCTGGCTCGTGAAGGGCGAGGGGATGGCTAACGGTGGCTCATGGTGACAAAATGGGCTCTAGTAGGGGCTGCCATGAGAGAGAGGGAGGGGGCGATGACTAGGACGGGTGGCTGGCAATGACGAAAGAGCTCTAGACAATGGCCAACAGCTTCAACACAATAACAGCAAGTTTCGACAAGCGGTGATAACAGGCGGCAAGGGTGGAAATAGAGAGGAAATGAGGAAGAATGAAGGAAAAACAAGGGGAGAGGACTAAGGAGGAGGCAGTCGATCACCAAAGGAGGAGAGAGAGAAACTTAAGGGGAAGTTGGGTTTAAGCTTCAAAAGCAAGCCAAAATTGAAGTATATCAAGCAAGTTTTATTCTCTACCAAGTGTTTGCTTCTTGCTTAGGACCACACAATTGAAGTTTATAGAAGAAAAGGACCTATGGACCCAATAGGAGAAATGGGCTTGCTTGGCCCATGAAGGCCGCCTAAGTGGGCACAAGGCCCAATGGGCCTTTAGTTGGGCCTGTTCGTTGCGCGTCCAAATTCTTGGCTTGTTAATCCCTTTTAGCAAATTGTTCGGCTTATAGATAAACTTAAGTATTAATGAGGCAACATCCCATAAATCAGCCTTGAAGTCCTTGAAAGTTTGATACCCGAAATCGGATTGAGATTCGTTGTTAAATTCAATCAAATGGGACTTTAGCATGAGCTAAACGATTGGACGGCATTTACAGGTTTTTGCGCATTTGACTCATAATTGATAAAATTCAATTTATGTTCGAGCTTCTCCAATTTAGGGGCGACCCTTAGTTGTCATGTAATCATAGGAATTAATTGCTCACCTTGAGTACAAAGTAGAAAGGAAATTTGTTTAACATTATTCGTAGTTAGTATCGAAGTCACGCGGAATCACCTGCAATCCTATCTCATACTCCTGTCGAATTGATTTATTTCCGTTCACTAATTGATTTGTAACAGCTCAACATCGACCCTCTTTAATCTTTATGGTCAAGTGACTTATCTCTAATTGAACTCTCTAGTTATATGCGTATTGATCCTTAGTTGTCTTTCCAAATAGGTTAGTTAACTTGTGAGTGATTGCTTTAGAGTAAACGTAACTAACATCACATTGATTAAATAATCATTATATATATACTAAAATGGGGTCAAAATTCAAGATGTTACAAATCTTCCTCTCTTACAAAATTTCGTCCTTGAAATTTGAACTATTGCTTTGATCCTCAAAAAAATAGGGGTGTTGATGCCTCTTATATCCTCACTTTCCATATGTGGCTCCTTCGGTTCTACGATGTTACCAAATCCCCTTGACCAAGGGAATCGTCTTGTTCTGCAGTACTTGCTCATTTGGATCCACTATCTTAATTGGTTTTTCTACTTTGCAACACCTTATCGTCCATGTCTATTTCGTCGAAATTTAGCATGTGGATTTGATTTGGTTCATGCTTCCTCAATATTGACACGTGAAAGACGTCATGCACTTGGGCAAGTCTTGATGGCAAAGCAAGACAATAGGCCAAAATCCCGATTCTTTCCATAATCTCAAAAGGTCCAACGTACCTACAACTTAGTTTTCCTTTTTGCTGAACCTCGAAGTATCTTGCATTGGTGATACCTTAAGGAATACATAGTCGCCAACTTGAAACTTTAATGGCCTACACCGTTTATCCACGTAACTTTTCTGGCGGCTTTAGGTTGTCTTTGACCTTTCTCGAATAATCATGATAGTGTCAAAAGATTGTCGCACAAACTCTAGGCCTGTAATCTTTCACTCGCCAACTTTGTCCTAGCAAATTGGAGTTTTGCAGGACCTGCCATATAATGTCTTAAATGGTGCCATCTTAATGCTCTATTGGTAGCTTTTGTTGTAGGCAAACTCAATAAGGTGAAGTTGTTTCTCCTAACTTCCTTTAAAATCCAACATGCAAGCTCGTAGCATATCCTCGAGTGTCTGAATTGTCCTTTTCGATTGACCATCCTTTCGCAGATGATATACCGAGTTGTATTGTAGCTTGGTTCCCATGGCTATTTGCAAGTTTTTTCAAAATGCAATAGTGAACTTAGGGTATCGATTTGACGTGGTCGTCACTGGCACTCCATGTAGGCGGACTGTCTATCGCATGTATAATCTTGCATACCTATCCAAGGCAAAGTCTTTTCATATAGTGATAAAATGCTTAAATTTCGTCATTTTGTCCACTACAATCCAAATTGAGTCATTACCTCATTGACTTCTCGATAATCCCATCACAAATCACAAAGTCCATTGAGATATATTCCCACTTTCATTCGGGAATTTTAAGGGATTGAAGTAATCCACTAGGCTTGCAATGCTATATTTTATTTGTTGGTATGTCAAGCACTTAGCTACGTGCTTGGCAATATCCAATTTCATGTTATTCTACCAATAATATTGTCACAGATTTTGGTACATCTTCATGCTGCTCGGATGTATACTATACTCGCTATGGTGAGCTTCCGACAATATTTCCTCCTTAAGCTCTACATTATTGGATATGCACAATCGTCCACGGTTTCAAGATCCCATTCTCGAATACTAGAAAGTCTGGTTTTCTCTTAGCTGCATCTGTATGCAAAATCTTTTAGATTGCAGGGTCTGTAGATTGCGCTACCTTAGTTCTGGTTTGCATTTTGAGGTCAATTCTGAGGGTAGCCATTAGACTTGAAAGGTGGCTTACCTCGAACTTAAATTCCAAATCTCGAACTCCTTCGAGCAAGATTAACTCTTAAACCATCATATGCAGAATCGATGACTTTCGACTAAGCACATCTGCTATCTTACTAGCCTTACTAGGGTGGTACGGAATGTCATACTCGTAATCCTTGAGAAGTTCCATCCGTCGACGCTGCCTCATGTTCAATTCATTTTGGGAAAACAAATACTTTAAGTTTTGATGGTTCTTATAAATCTAAAATCTTTCTTGACAATAGTAGTGCCTCCATCTTTGTAACACAAAGATGATCATCGCTAATTTCAAATCATGCGTTGGATAGTTCAACTCATGAGATCTTAACGGTCTGGACGTGTATGCAACCATTTTGCTATATTGCATTAGAACGCAGCCCAATCCTTTATATGATGCATTGCTACGAATTTCATAATCTCGGGGACCAGACGGTATTATTAACACTGGCATGGTAGTTAGTTTATGCTTAAGCTCTTGGAAACTATGCTCACACTTGTTCATTCATTCAAACTTTTCATCCTTCTTTAGCAATTGCATTAAAGGCATAGCTATTGGCAAGAATCTTTCCACGAATCGTTTATAATAGCCAACCAATCCTAAGAAACTGTGAACTTCAGTTACCATAGTTAGTCTCGGCCAATTCATGACCCCTTTAATTTTTGCTGGATCCATTGAAATTCCTTCGCCAGAAATCACGTGACCAAAAGCTACTCGAGTTAACTAAAAATCGCACTTGCTAAACTTAGCGTACAGTTTGTGTTCTCGAAGGGTTTGCAGCACCGTCCTCAAATGCTGTTCATGTTTCTTCAGACTCCTTGAATGTACAAGAATGTCATCGATAAATACAATCACAAACTGATCCAAATACTCCTTAAACACACGATTCATCAAATCCATAAATGCAGCAGGAACATTTATCAGACTAATAGCATTATGATGAACTTATAATGACCATAACGTGTGCGAAATGCCATCTTCAGTATATCCTCTTTCTTGATTCTCAACTGATGATAGCCTGTCTTTAAGTCTATCTTAAAGAATGTCGAGGTTCATTGGGGTTAGTTAAACAAATCATCCTATCATTGGCAATAGGTACTTATTCCTAATTGTCACTTGATTGAATTGTCGATAGTCGATGCATAATCACAACAACTTGTCCTTCATTCTCACAAATAGAACTAGCACGCCCCAAGGTGATGCACTATGAAAAATAAATCCTTTGTCCAACAACTCTTGCATCTGTACCTTTAATTCATTCAACTTCGATAATGCCATTCTGTGGGGTGCTTTGGAAATTGACTCTGTTCAAGGGGCCAACTCAATCATAAATTTTATTTCCCTTTCTAGGGTAAATCTAGGTAATTCTACTAGAAAAACATCAGGATAATCTTGTATTATTGCAATATCTTCCATCCTTAGTTTCCCCACCAACGTATTAACCACAGTCGCCAAGTAACCCTAGCAACCTTCATCTAGTAACTTAGTCAGTTCAAGTGACGTAATTAGTGAAATAGAGGGTCCTCCTCGATTCTCGACAAATTCGTAGCTATCACTCTCTAATGGATTAAACTGGATTTTCTTTCCACCACAATCCATCATAGTTTGTTGCTTGGTGAGCCAATCCATTCCAATAATGACATCAAAGTCATGCATTGCTAAAACAATCAAATCTATCATTTCTTCTCAACTGTCTATAACTAACTTACAATTAGAACAACCCACTGCAAAAAACACTATATCTTTTAATGGGATAGAAACAATAAAAACCATTCTCAATGGTTCCGGCCTTAAACCATTCCAAAAGCATGAAAAATTTTAGGATGGTTGTGATGAGTGTCACAATGCTTGGGTAGACCTGGACAAGGATTGCTGCCCTTGCCAGCCAAGGGTTGGGAAAAAAAGGAAAGAAAAGAAGAAAAAAGTAAAATAAAATTCATAAAAAATTTAAAAAAATCTAAGAAATTACGCATGTTAGCTTTGGTCGTGTCACATAGGATGGCTGGTGGTGACTAGACTACTACATCAGCAATTTCCAGCTAATTTGGCTGGAAGAACTAAATTGGTAAATTTTTAAAAATTTTAAGACTAAATTGATTCAATCAAAAGATTCAGGAATGAATTGGCAAATTGTCAAAAAATTTAAGACTAAATTGGTTAAATTAAAAGGTTTATGAGTAAATTGGCACAAGTGCAATATGTTTGGATTTTTTTGGAAATTTTCCCGCAAATAGACTAATTATATCAAATTAATGAATTGAAGAAAAAAACTTAACTTCATTAAAATAAAATTAACACGAGAACTCAAACCACCGGAGAACTATTTATGGTAGAGGCCATAGCGTTCTTTGGGCCTTCTTCTATTTTAACTCGTATCGATATTTTTTTGATTTTAAGTAGATTTTGGAGCTGTTGTGAGCTTCGAGCTCAAACGTTCATACTGTGAGCTTTGAACTCGAGCAACCGTGGTAGTCACAAGCTTTGAAGTCAGATTTGGCCATGGCGATCGCACGCTTTATGCTCAAATGGCCATGATTGTGAGCTTCTACCTTGAGTGGCCACGGCTGTGATATGCCTTCTCTTAGCACGCCAATTGTTTACTTCAGCATAAATTGTTCAAAACAAGAGCAGCATAATAGAAGGACGCGGGATGGACCTAGTTAAAAGTATATAAATGATTTTGTGCAAAAAAAAAGTACATGGATGGCATGAGTGCAAGGACAACTAGTGCCATTTCACCTAGTATTCATACCAATAAATTGGTTGTTGTAGGATCTTTTAGAAACATTTTCGTGCAAAACAATGCATAACAAAATTGAGGTCGCCTTCATTAGCATATCCTCTTCTAGGGGCATATTCATCTATGAGGGCGCCTAGTCTGGACTACGTCTATTATTTTTACATGCCAATACCTGCATGCCTCGTCCCCTTCATTCCAAGTTATATACTTTTCTTCCCTAACAAGATGGGAATACCCTTGTGTTTTACGTCTTAGAATTCAGATGAAACAGTTGAAATACTTACTCAAGTCCAATATAAATTGGTTGTTATAGGATCTTTTAGAAATTCTTTCATGTAGAGCAATGCGTAGAGAATGAATAGTGTTTGTAGATGAAGTATGCACCGCAAAGCAAATATCTTCTATCAACAAAAATGTAATAGAATAATAGATAGAAGATTCTGTAAAGTAATTTATAGTGATTCAACCTATCCACTTAGTCTCCTCCATTATCCCATCTCTAATAGCTCAATGACAGGATCAAAACCCATCGGTGCAATCTTTGAAACTTTGAAAGCTTTTACAAGGAAGTTGCCTCTCCACTATCCTAGCTTTTACTATCAGACTCATGAGATTTTTTATTGAAAGAATAAGCACAAGAACTAACACCAAGCATTGAGATTGACCCCACACACACACACACACACACACAAAACTCGATCAATACATTGGAGTCTCAAAATCATGTCTATGATGTTTGAATAAATTCAGGGAACATTGTCAAAAAAGTCCTAAATTTATTGTACTTTTGCCAATTCGATTTTAAATCTTTCAATTTGTCAATTCAGTCCTAAAACCTTTTTACCTTTTGCCAATTGAGTCCATCTAATTAATTTTGACTGGAAAAAACTAATGTGGATGGCCACCAGCGATGTGGCATTTTTAAATAATATTTTAATAAAATTTTGAAAATTTTATGCCTTTTTTATTTTTACTTTTACTTTTTTTTTAGAGTTTTGGAGAGGGTCGACAAGGATGGCCAGCCAACCTTCACCAGCCTTGGGTGAGGGTGTTGCGACCCTCGTCGGCCGAAAGCAAGGGTGCGTGAGCCCTAGCCCAAAATTGGCGAGGGCCGCAATGCCCTCACCAAATTTGGCCAATTAAGGGCTCAGCAACCCTAGATCTGGCAAGGATGGTGACCTTGCTTGTGTCTTGCTTGGCTAGATCTGGCGAGGGTGTTGTGGCCTTCGCCTAAAGCTGTTAAGCATTGCAACACCCTCACCCAAGGCTAGCGAAGGTTGATTGGCCCTCACTTGTGGCCGACAACGCTTGTTGGCCCTAGCTAAAAAAAAGAGAGCAAAAAGAAGTTAAAAAAAGAAGAAGAAAAAACCATTAAAAATTCAAAATATTATTATAATATTATATAAAAAAAGCCACATTAATGATTTCCGGCTAAAATTAGCCAGATAGACTCAATTGGTAAGAAGTGAATATTAAATTGATAAAATTAAAAGATTTAGGAAAGTGCAATAGGTTTAGAACTTTTTGGACAATTTTCCCAATGAATTCATAATGACATATGGATGATGTGAAAAGTGGTGACAATGAGTACAGGACAAAACGTACCCTAGTATGGTGAAGTACAAATGTAGATAATATCTTTAGTCATCTCTTATTGTGACATCCTAAATTTCAACCTATTTCGGATGTATGAAATGGTTATTTTATCAATACGCTATTAGTTACATTTACTCGGAATTGGCCACTCGTTAGATACTAACCAAAGGGGAAAGGCTATTAAGGACTCAAGTATGCATGACCAAAGAACTTCACCATGGGTTGACGATGAAACCATAAGGATTGATAAAGGACGATCTTGTGCCAATATACCACTATCAAGGAACGATTGTAGGTTGATTCACAGAGAAAATATAATTAGATCGTAGGTGATTCTGTGTTACCATTATATGAATTGCGAATGATCTTAAATCGATTCTTAATGATCGCGTACTTTGGAACAAGTAATTGATTCCTTGCAATTAAATGACAACCGATGTTATCCATGAATCAAGGAGACTTAAACATGGATTGATATCATTTCAACCACGGGTCAAATACGCTTAACTCCTAAAAGCTGCCCGTTAGTCTGAAACGTACTAAAGCTAAGTTGATTGAATTTAGTCATGGATTTTAATCCGATTTTAGATATCGAACTTTTAGGGACATCAAGGCTGAAATATTGGACATCACTTCATTAATCATCATATTTATCGATAAGCTCAAAATTTTTGGAAAAGTGATTAATAGGCCGAGATTTGGAGTCGAAAAAGAAGTTGGGCCAATCGAAGGCCCATTGGGCCTCATGCCCAAAGTGGGCGGCCACAAGGGCCCAAGCAGGTCCAAGCCTGAGTTGGGTCCAACCAAGCCCACTCAAACTGGGCCAAGCCAATTCAAGCCCAATCCAAGGCCCATTTCAATATTTTGGCCCAACAGCAAAATTGGAAAAAATTATGTCTTAAATGTGAAATGACCCTTTTGCCCTTTTTAGAAGCCTTGGCTTGTTGAGAAAGTATGTATTTTATTATATTTTATTTTATTCTCTCTCTCCTCCCTACTTTTCTCATTTACCCCCCCCACGTTTTATTTCCTCTCTTTCTCTCCCCCTCCTCACATTTTTCCCCTTTTCCCCATCGAAACCCCCTAAAATCTCTCATCTCCCTTCTTCTCTCATGTTAACCCCCCACTACCATCTTCCACAACCGCCACACCTCATTACTCATCGTCTAGACCACTGCCGCTTGCTATTCATTCCATCCGCCCCTTCTCTCTCTCCCTCTTGGTCTCACCAAACTGAACCACCGCCACCGCCGAGATCCATTTTTCACTGGCGCCTCTTGCCATCTTCAAGGCTAGTCGTGCATAGTCTTGGTCACCGCTGTCGTGCCCGTGTCTTCTGAATCGCTAACTAGTGAGTTAACACTATAATCTCTCGATTAGTCCGTTAAACCTACTTAGGATTAGTTTATTTATAGTCAAACTTAATTAGGATTAGTTTAATTAAGTTAATCTTGATTATATTGCTAATTGTGATTAGAAGTAGTTTAATTATAGTTGATCTTGATTAGTATTAATTGATTATGATTTAGCCAATTAGTTATCGTGATAAGTAATAGGTGGAAATGACAGGTTATTGCGATAAGTAATAGGTAGTGGTGATAAGCTATCAAGAATTGATAAGTGGACAATGATAGTCTATTGAGGAAAATTATTATAAGCTATCGTCGAAGGGACGATAAGCTATCGCCAAATAGGCGATAAGTTATTAAGAAATAAATGACAAACTATCACTAAAGGGGTGACAAGCTATCGGATTTTTAATAATAAGCTATCACTATTTAAGTGATAAGTTATTAGGGAAAATTGATAGGCTATTGCAATTAGGGCGATAAGTGCTACTTAATATATGATTTATGCTTGAATTTTATGAGATTTTCCTACATGAGACATATTGTTGCTTTACCTTGAAAAATGATTACCCCAGGTGAAACTTTGTTTTCCAATTTTTAAAGAATATTTTATGGACATATAAAGAGTAAACCCCAAAGTGTTAAGTTTATATGTCATGTTTTATAATTTAATTTGGGCAAGAATGTTTTAAAAGGCTTTCATGCAAAGTTTGATAGGTTTTCTATAAGTATGTGATTACGTGCGGATATTTTCCTATATTTTAACGTGAAAAATGGAGGTATGGACCTCTGGAGTGCCAAAACTTGGCTCGGAGGGACACTTAAGTGCCAAAAGTTACAAAAGGTACACTTAAGTGCTAAAATCGGAGCAAAAGGGATCAGTTAAGTGCCAATGGCGAAAAATTTCGGCCAAACTGCCACGTGTCCATTTTCCGACGACTTCATTTGCTAACGGAGCATTTTTTTCAAAATGAAAAATCCACGTGGCAATTTTTTTTAAAAAAATTGTCCACGTCAGATTTTAAAAAAATTAAAATCGATTTTATTTATAAAAAAAAAAAGAAGAGAAGAGAGGGATCAGCGAGGGCTGTGCAGCCCTCGCCGATCCCTCTCATTTTTTATTAATAAAATCGATTTTATAATAATATATTTTTAATTATTTAATATTATTTAATTAATAATTTTTAAAATCCATGTCACCCAAAACGACGTCGTTTTGGTTGATTTTTCATCGATTCAGTTTCTGGCGAGCCACGTAGGCAAGCAAATTAATAAAAAATTGCCACGTAGGATTTCCGGTAGGGTTCCGACGACTTGGCACTGAAGTGATCCACTTTTTTTGAAAAGTGGCACTTAAGTGTACCTTTTGTAACTTTTGGCACTTAAGTGTCCCTTCGTGTCAAGTTTTGACACTCTCGTTGTACTTATGCCGTGAAAAATATATAGTGGTTTATTATGTTGAGCACGTATCATGTCTATATTGGTTAATGATTGAAGAATAAAATGGGTTGAGTGGCTTGAGGTGTTCATGTGGCCACATTAAAGGAACTCGTTACCCCAGCAGGAGTTTGGGAGATGATACTTGATTTATTGGATGCCCGGCAGGGGTTTGGATGCCGAGTCGCAATTGAGGCCGGATCGATACTCCTTTGAGGAACATTGTATGGTGGGAGTTCTAGACATTGCCATGCTCGATGGGGCGGGATGATGCCTGGTCATGTTGGAAGACTGATAACTCATGTGTTGACAGTGGCCCGAGGGCCTTTAATAATTAGAACATGCGTGACTATATTGCACATGAGGAAATATGAATTGTGTTCTGATTATGTGAATGCTTGATTGCATTATTTCTAGTACGTGTGAGTTTGTATCATGCAGTGTATGTGCCAAGGCAAGGTAAGGGTGCCTGCAATTCGATGCGACGACTTGTTAATTTTATTATGATGATTTCTGCTTGATCACATTTATAGTTAAGGCAAACTGTGAGTCGCTTTGCTATTAATTTGCTGTTGATATCTAGTTGTATGTTTTAGGTACCCCAAGACGAGTTGACTTTCTAACTAAGGCTTAGGTCGTTGTCTTATTGAAATTTATATTTCACCCATTGTTATTTAATCATTTTCAATTCACAGTATGGAGAACCAGCTCCTAGAGTGGTTCGTGGCCATGTTTGGAATGAGTAGATTAACTCTGATCCTACTAGTTTTGTTTGTTTGATAGAAAGTTACTCGTTGTAAGGGCCTATGTGTCACGCCCCGACTTTCGAGCTCGTGGCAACCCCTTCCGTTGGTCGATAGAAAGTGATCTCCTAGGACTCGTCGACGACCATTCATTTTATCTTTCGTTATGTGCAAGCGGAAGATAAACTATCCCCAATCCAACAAACAATCAAGCAATCAATCGGAGATAGAGAGATGAACAGCAAGAACAACAACAACTACTCATTTATACATTTTATTGGATTAACCAACGGAGGATCGTTTTCCGATTTACAAGCCTGACAAAAAGGGTCGATCATTCCTCTAAGCCAAATCAAAATGAAACTAGGCTAGGCGAATCTGGCTACACAAAATGAACCTTTAGGTTCAACACCACAGTCACTCGGACCCATCGGACTCAGGTTCCGTCTGGTCAATCACTGGTGGTGCGAGGGCAGGATTCTCCACTGCGGGTGTGCCATTCTAGGGGCTTGAAAGTGGTTATACAGTAAACAGTGAGATAAAATCTCAGCGAGTTCTCCCCCTAAGCCTTGGTTAGTATGCCAACTCAACTTGGGGTATCTCTCCAAAACTACCTCTCATACAATTCACAACCAACAACTAGAACCAAACAACAGCCAACAATAGACATGATAACCAACAATCATATAGTCGGTTCGCATACAACCTTACCAGGTAGCCATACCCTACACGTCAAATCTCATACAATGCAAGCAAGGCACATGGCTGTTAGATGATACAGTTCATTAATTACATGCGAGTCGCATCACAAGCGATCTCACCTGGCCATTGCCACACTTTGCACGACTGTCAACTCATGCGTCAAATCATCACGACATTAAGAGCATGCGAATAATTAGAGCATTGCACATAGCTTTCTCATGTCTCACATCCACACATACTCCGATTATTACGAGCCCTCCTTATAACATCCTGAAAATTGACCCCATTTTAGGATTTTATAAAAGGGCAATGTTAGTCGAAGGCCTGGTCAATGCAAATATTCTGAACTATGTGTTCGTGGGATAGTGGATTACAAGGAGGTGCCGATAGGAAACGATACGCGTACGACTCGCAATTTCAATCAAGAATGAACCCTTCGACCATGAGGACCTAGGTTGGAACGATATTCTCTTAGTACTAGAATATTAAGGAAATAGAAATAAATCAATTTGGTAGAAGTACGAAGTCAGACTGCGGGTGATTTCCGCACGACTTCGATACGAACTACGAACGACGTTAAACCGAATCCTTTTCATCTGGTACTCGGGATTATCAATTGAGCCCCCGGGATCACACGACAATTGAGGGACATCCTTGACTCGAGAATTGTCATTAACGTGGATCAAAGAATGATTGACCATGGGTCAAAAGTGAGGAAAGTTCTAAAGGGGCGCCCGATAATCCAAATTGTACTACGGTCGCAGTCGACTCAATTTAGCCCTGATTTTTAATCCGATTTTGGGAACTGACTTTTCAGTGATATTAGGACTAAATACTTGAATGTCGCCTCATTTATTTTGGGATTTTCCGTTGGACACGGAAGCGTCGGAAAAAGGAAGAATTGGACCGGGTTTCAGGCCCGCGGGTGGGCTGGCCCAAGACCGGTGGCCCAATGGGCCTTGCACCCATTCAACCCAGCCCAAGAGGGGCTCAAGCTGGCCCAAGTTCCCCTCCATTTCCAGCCCATGGGCTTCTCTCTTTGGCCTTTTGCTTTTGTGCCCAAGTGGGCTTAGTTTATGCTTGTTTTTGCTTTGTTTTGATTGGTTCTTCAACAAGTGGCTTGCCCGCTTGCCTTGGCCCTTGTCCAAGTCTCCAGTAGCTCCTTCTCTCTCCTCTTTGTCCCCCAAAATTCGTGCACCAGCCTAGCCTCCCTCTCTCTCCCTTTTTCTCTTCCTTTTCTCTTCCATTTCTGCTGTTTCTTGCTATCTTTACTATTTCCAGCCGGAAAACGGCCTTGCCGCTATCACCGGAGCTGCCACCACTGCCCAAAGTGTAGTCCTGGAAGTTAGGAAGCTAGCCGTGCACCCCCGGTCACCCTTGGTTGCCGTTAGCCACCTGTTTCGGCCTTTTCCTCTCAGCTGCATCGGTTCCGTGTAAACAGTAACCAGCACTGTTTTTAGCCCATTTCGGCCATCGTTTGTCATCTGTTGTCATCCCCGAGCTTACCCCTTGTAGCCCTCGTTCCCCTCTACGTGCCGGTGTTACCGGATTTCCGATCCAAGTAAGTTAACTTCCTAATCCTTATTTAGGGGCTAATCTTGCTTAGGGGTTAATTAGTGTATTTGTGTGTTTATGATTAATTAAGGTTGATTGATTAATTAGGCTGGTTAATTAAGGCTGACTAGGGTTAGTTAATTGACCATAGTTAGTAATAAAGTAACTAAGGTTAATTAATTAAAGTAACCATGGTTAGTTTTAAAAGTAACCAAGGTTAAAAGTTAATCATGGTTAGGTTAGATTAACTAGGGTTGAGTTAATTTATTTTATTTATTTATTTAATTTCGGACGAATTTACTGTTCACAAATTACTGTTCACGATTATTGTTCATGGATTATTGTTCATGGATTACTGTTCATACAGAAACAAATTTTGGTTTCAAATTGATGTGTTCTTGGTTGTTATGCTTTCTGGAAGTGCCGATTGTTAATTATATGCGTGAATAATGATGAAACGCATGATCGAAGACCGAGTGGAAGTGAACGTGTTTGACTTATTGAGTTATTCCTGAGAATTAGGGAATGTACGTGATTGTTGATTGGTTGAATTTGGAATTTTGGAATTGTCGAGTGATACCGCATGACATATTGCGTGGGTTATCTAAAATGGCATGTCGCATGAGCATGAGCGATATTGCATTCACGACAGAGCAAAGATATAAATAGATTGCTTGATGATGTGTTGCATGATCACATTAAGAGAGGGAACCCGGCGTTACCGGAAGACCGCCAATCCTTATGGGGTTGTGCCGTGACCAGTGGGTCACCTGACTTCGGTCGGATGCCTGACAGGGAGGGGTTAACTTTGTGGGACTGCAGTAGTAGGCGAGTCCCAAGCCTCTGTCAATTGCGGGGCTGCGGTAATGGGTGGGTCCCATGCTCCTTCGGGAATGCCATCTTGGGAGTGAGCCCTTGACGTCACCGTGCCTCGAGGTAAAGAGGACGAAGCTGGTTTAGCCAGGAACCGCCAACCATAAGGTTGTGCCGTGGCCCAGGAGGGGGCGTAATAATCGAAGCATGTGTGAGTGTGAGACATGAGAAAGTTGTGTGAGATGCTTTGATTATTCGTATGCTCTTAATGTCGTGATGAGTTAAATGACAGTTTCTGCAGATCACGTGTGCCAAGACTAGGTAGGATCACCTGTGGTTGTGTTTGCTTATTGAACTGTTCTATGCTTTTGTTTCTCTCTGCATTGGGGCTCACTCCCAAGACGGCATTCCCGAAGGAGCATAGAACCCGCCCTCTTACCGCAATCCCACATAGAACCCCTCCCTGTCAGGCCACCAATTGGCCATAGCACAACCTCATAAGGATTGGCGGTCTTCCGGCAACGCCGGGTTCCCTCTCTTTAATGTGATCATGCAACACATCATCAAACAATCCATTTATATCTTTGCTCTGTCGTGAATGCAACATCGCTCATACTCATACGACATGCTATTTCAGATAACCCACACAATATGTCACGCGATATCACTCGACAATTCCAAAATTCAATTCAACCGACATTTGATCACGCATTTTATCATTATTCACGAGTAAAATTAACAATCGGCACTTCAATAAATCACAACAATCAAGAACACATCAAAATAAGACAAAAATTAGCATTCGCATAAACAGTGCCGTGAACAGTAATCATAAACAATAATTTTTAGAATTCAATTAATTAAAACATTAAATCCAGAAATTAAACAAAACATTAATTAAAACAATTAATCAATCAATTTTTGCTAAACATGCTTAATTAAACCATAAAACACAATTAAGCATATAAACCACCATTTAAGCAACAATTAAACAAATAAAGCAAGATTAAGCTAAGCTAATCTTAACCATCTATCTAACCACCTATCTTAGGCCTAATATAACTTAATTAAACTTCCTAAACCAACTTTACCACTAATTAACCCAACCCTAAGAAGGTTTAAGCACTAATAAAGGATTATGGGCTAAACCCACCCGTTAAGTGGGCTGGCGACACGAACGCGGCGGAGGTGACGAACCCGACACCTAGGGACCTCTACGACAACGATCCAAGGTGGTCCTGAGGTTGAAACAACAGCAACAACCTCTGCTCACTCACTGAACTTCAGAAAACAACATTGCACAAGAAGAAAGTGGCTGAACGGAGCTAACTAGAGCTCTGGTGAGTGGTTGGCCGACGACTGGCAGCACCTAGGGGTCGAGGGGGAACTGTTGGTGGCTAGTATGAGCGGAGATTGGGTCAGAAAGGAAGGAAAATGGCTGAAAAGGCGGAATCGGACAAAACGAGTTCTACAATGGCGGTTAGTGAGCAGCCGGCCGGCGGGTCGGCCGACGGCTCCAACTAGCGATCGGCCACCACTACCTGTATGTAATTTCTGTCTTGAACACAATGGTGGGTGGCACGGGTGGTGATTCTCATGAGAAGGGCATGAGCAACTCGGTTTTTAGGAGGAAAGTCAGAAGGAAAAACAAAAGGAAAAAAGGGAAACAAGGAAGAGAGAGTGTGCGGTTTGCGAGGGTTGAAGGAGGAGGAGAGAGAGTGAAATGAGAGCTGGTTCAAGGCCTCATTAAGGTCATTTAAGGCAAGCTTCAACTCCCAAGGTAAGGTGACATCATCTTCTCTCTTTTCTTTGTCCTTTTTTCAAAATATCTAGGGG
This sequence comes from Angophora floribunda, assembly GCA_014182895.1. Classification (NCBI taxonomy): domain Eukaryota; kingdom Viridiplantae; phylum Streptophyta; class Magnoliopsida; order Myrtales; family Myrtaceae; genus Angophora; species Angophora floribunda. The sequence continues at coordinate 12,537,782 of CM024711.1, read as the reverse complement.
CAAAATGCTCATTTTCACCTTGCACATTTTCCAATCTGCCCTTGGGTTGAAAATGAAGGGCGAGCCTAAGAAACGGGCAAGAAAATAAATAGGAATAAGCTTGGGAATTTGTTGGACTCGAAACGGCTCAAGATTAGATAACGGGCTCGAAAGGGTATGTCACACCTCGAACCCTGAGCACGAGACAACCCCTTACCATGGTCAATTGAAAGTGACATCCAAGGACTCGTCCACAATCATTCATTTTAATCTTTCATTATGCGCAAGCGAAAGACGAACCATCCCCAGTCCAAACAGACAATCAAACAATCAAATAGGGATAGAGGGATGAATAGCAGAAACCTCGACTACTCATTTATACAATTACTAGATTAACTAACGGAGGATCGCTTTCGAATTACAAGCTCAACAAAAGGGGTCGATCCATCCTCGAAGCCAGACCAAAAAGAAACTAGGCTAATCCAGCTATACAAAATGAACCCTTGGGTTCAACACCACGGTCACTCGGACCCATCAGACTCGGCTCCATCAAGTCGATCACTGGTGAAGCGGGGGCAGAATTCTCCACTGTAGGTGCGCCATTCTAAGGGCCTGAAAAAGGTTAACCACGATGAGTTGAGATAAAATCTCAGTGAGTTCTTCCCCTAAGCCCCAGTTAGTACACCAACTCAACTTGGGGTATCTCTCCAGAACCACCCCTCACTCAACCCAACAACAGACAACCAGCAATCAACAATAAAATAACAAGTAGGGTCAACCAACAATTAAAAGCCGGTTCGCATGCAACCTTACTTGGTATGCCATAATCCTGCACGTTATCTATCAGCACAATACGCGTAATGCACATGGCCGTTAGAAGATGCAGTTCATCAATCATATGCGAGTCACGCCACAAACGATCTCACATGCCCATTGCCACACCCTGCATGTTATCAATTCATGCGTGTATGCCATAAATGATGTGATCACCTCATGCATAATCGGAACTAATGATGCCATGTTTTCTTATACACTCTTGCATCCACATGTGTTTTGACTATTATTGCCCCATAAGGCTACAACCGAGGCGCAACGACGCCCTTCCTTCATAGAGGCATAATCGTGTCCTTACGTGCCCAAAAGACGTCAAGGGATACTCTCCCGAGACGGCATGCCCACAAAACGTCAAGGGATACTCTCCCAAGATTGCATGCCTACAAAATGTCAAGGGATACTCTCCTGAGACTACATGCCCACAAAACGTCAAGGGACACGCTCCAAGATGGCATGCCCAAAGACTGTCAAGGGATACTCTCCCGATACGGCATGCTCATAGAACATCAAGGGATATTCTCCCGAGATGGCGGTTTAAACTTAGCGATCATGCAAGCATACCATCACAACCCACTTATTATCTTTAAGCATTAGCAATGCACACATGCTTGCATATAAAACCTCAAATGATTTCTCACAAAAGCAGTCCATTTCCGATGTCCCTTGGACAAACCATTTTCCCCACCTTTCTCATAAAAGCGGTCCATTTCCGGTGTCCTTCGGACAAACCATTTTTCCCCCTTTTGTGAAAATCACATGATTCATGCAAATGTTCATGCCACAACACATCCAATTCACTTCATATGATCAAGACACATGAAATCATGCACATTTTTATTTTTGGATGAACAAAGTGCATGAATAGTGAAATTTCAGAATTTAATAATTAAATAATTAAATTTCGAAAATTAAATAATTAAGTAATTAAATACTTAAATACATAAATTAAATAAATCATTAAATTAAACCATTAATCACATTAATCAAGCAATTAACGCAAAACATGCTTAATTAGCACAAAACACTCAATTAAGCCTCATTAAGTACAATTAAGCATAAATAAGCAAGATTAAGCTAAGATAATCTTAATAATTTATCTAACCACCTATCTTAGGGTTAATACACTCAATTAACACTAATTAACCCAACCCTAAACAAGTTTAGGCACTAAATAGAGATTAGAGGCTAAACTCACCAGTTAAGCGGGCCGGCGACACGAATGCGGTGGCGGCGACGAACCTGACACTCTAGGACATCTCTCCTAATACTCCAAGGTGGTCCCGGGATGGGAACAACAGCAACAAACTTTGGTTCCCTCAGCAGTTTTTGAAAAACTGACTGCACAGGAGGAGAACCGGGCTGATCAAAGCAAAACAACTTGGCCGGAGCTTCGGCAAGTTGGTGGCCGGTGACTGATGGTTCCAGGGGGTCGAGAGGGAGTTGCTGGTGGCTGGTGTGAGCAGTGGTTTGATCGGAAATGGAGGAAAACAGTAGCAAAGGCGAAACTCTACAGTACCGCGTGAACAATAGGCAGTCGGCGAGCAGCTGGCTTCCGGCAGCCGTACGGATCGGCTGGAGGTGCCATTCGACGAACCACCAACTTTATCCATACGAATTCTCTCTCCTGAATGCAACGGTGGGTGGCACGGACCGAGATTCACACAGGAAGGCCATGAACAACTCTAATTTCGGTAAGAGGTCAGAAGTAGAAACAGCAAGAAGACAAGGGGAAACAAGGAGAGAGAGGTGTGGTTTTGGAGGGGCTGAAGAGGAGGAGAGAGAGGGAGATGAGAGCTAGAGATAGGTCTCAATTAAAGCCATTAAATGGCTTGCCCAACTTCCAAGAAAGATGACATCATATTCTCTCTATTCTTTTGATTTTTCTTCAAAATATCCAAGGGCATTTTTGTCATTTCCACATTGCATAATTCCCAAACTGCCCTTGGGCTGAAAATGAAAGGCAGGCCTAGGAAACGGGCCGAAAAATGAATAGGAAGGAGCTCGGGAATTTGTTGTGTTCGAATTGGCTCAGGTTTAGACAACGGGCTCGGGAGGGTTAATGGTCGGTTTGGCACAACGGGCTCACTTGCTTGTCTCAGTCTTCCACGATGGCTGTCCCACCTTGAGCATGAGGCCCACACTGATCTTGCCCGGACCACGTCCTCATAGGCTCGTTTCCTCGATTCGTAAACCCCTTTTCCAAAAACTTAACTCAACTGACATTGTTGACTGTCGAGGAAGCATCGTCCAAAAGTCCCTCCCGGACGTTCTCGAAAATTCGAAGTCCAATATTGAATTCTCATGCCTTGTCAATTTTGTCCGAATGCTATTTTGGTACTACTCAGACTGACAAGAGGTTTCGAGGATTCACACGTAACTGAATCGTGCCAATTCACGTTCAAGACTTCTCGACACATGGACGTCCTTGACTATAAGAAATTGCGAATGATCGATTCTTATTTCAAAGTACATGATTTTCAAGGATCGACATAGGGCCGTTCGCAAATTCGATAACAGTAGACGGAATCACCCATCGTCCCATCATTTCTGTCCTCGAATCGACTTCTTGTCGTCCCTGGAATCGGCCTGCATGACTACAGGATCATCCTTACGCAAGTCTCACAATTGAGTCATTTTCCCAGGTCAAGTTCTTTAGTAGCACGAGTTTTGTCCTCATTAGCCTTTCCCTTTAAGGTCAGTATCTTTGGAGTGATTAGTTCCAAGTGAGATCAACCAACAATGCATTGGCGAAATTAATGTTCATTCATTTCTTAAAATGCTCGAATTTCAGGATGTCACAACTCTTCCCCCCTTATAAAAATATCGTCCTCAAAATTTGCTGCTACCGATAAATCCTTAAAAGATGGGGGTGTTGATGCTTCATCACTTCCTCACTTTCCCATGTAGCTCCCTCTGTTTCGTGATGTTGCCAAATCACCTTAACTAAGGCGATAGTCTTGATTCGAAGCACTTGCTCTTTACGGTCCTCTATTCATATCGACCTCTCCACGTACGACACCCTATCATCTATGTCCAGTTCCTCAAAATTCAATACATTAGTCGAGTCCGGTTCATACTTTCTCTACATAGACATGTGGAAAATATCATGTACTTGAGCAAGCTTCGGTGGCAACGCAAGACGACACGCTAAAACCCCGATCCTTTCTAAAATTTCAAAGGATCCAACGTACCTTGTACTTAACTTTCCCTCCTTGCCGAACTTGGAAGTACCCCTCATTGGCGATACTTTCAAAAACACATGATCACCCACCTTAAACTCCAACGGTCTATGACGCTTATCTGCATAACTCTTATTACGACTCTGAGCTGTCTTTAATTTGTCTCTGATAATCTAAACTGCATTCAACAACTACTAAACTAATTTTTTTTGAACTAGCAATTCCCAGCTCTCTATGCTCGTTCCATAGACTGGAGTTCCACAAACTTGACCATATTTCTACTATACCACTCCGATAAAATCTTTTTACACAAGCACTCTCTTTTTGCATAATGCGTAGTTCAATTCATTTCAGTCCCTTTCGACATCCTAGAAGCCTGCCAGGAGTCGCTCCTTGCTCAGGCACTTTGGCCCTAGCGACCACTCCTCGCCCTCGTCGGATCAATCATTATGGGCATCTTCGAACTACACCACTACTAGCAAAAATCCCGTTTTGATATGCATCATCTCATAGAGGTATTATCTGCTTTGGCCTATGGCCTATCCTATACCAAGCCTTAAGGTTTTAACCTCATCCGAGCACCTCAAAGTACAAAATTTTCTCTAGCTCATCAATCCATGAGCTTGTTTCCACGGGGTCACTTATCAACACTTGAAATCTTATTCACTGAATTTCCATCGAACCGCTATCTGAATTCCACAAACCACCAATTTTTCTTCCAACATTCCTTTCACGTCCATTTAATAACCAAACCAAGAATTCGCCTCAACCACTTGAAAATTAGTACAAACCAAATGTCATTTATCGCACTAAAGGCTTTCGAATACTTCTTCAAATCCTTTTTGATTGACCTTCCGTCTGTGGATGGTACACCGTATTATACTACAGTTTCGTCCTCAATGCCAACTGCAAACTTTTCTAGAAAGTTGCCGTAAACTTAGGATCACGGTCAGATGTGATCGTCACTGGAACTCCATGAATGTGTACAATCCGACGTATGTACAACTCCGCATACTTATCCAACGTGAAATCCTTCCGTACGACGATAAAGTGAGCTGACTTTGTCAATCGGTCAACAACTACCCAAATCGAGTCATTGCCTCGCTGACTCCTTGGCAGTCCCATCATAAAATCCATGGTAATGTGTTCCCACTTCCATTCGGGAATCTCAAGAGGTTGTAGCAGTTCATCAGGCTTACAATGCTGAGCCTTTACTTGCCGGCACGTCAAACACTTAGCCACGTGCTTTGCAATGTCCAACTTCATACCATTCCACCAGAAGTGCCGCTTCAAATTCTAATACATTTTCATACTACCAGGGTGGATGCTATAGTTACTACGATGAGCTTCCGACAAGACTGCTTCCTTAAGCTCTGTATATTTCGGAACGCACAATCATCATCGAAATCTCAATGTCCCATCCTCGGACACTTGAAAGTTTGCTTTCCTCTTTGTCTGATCCATTTGTAGGATCTTACAAATTTCAGGATCCGTTGCTTGGGCACTCTTAATCCTACTTTGCATCTCGAGTTCCACCCTGAGAGTGACCATTAGACTAGCAAGATGGCCGACCTTAATTTTAACAATTGAGTCCCTGACTCCCTCCAAGAGAATCCATTCTCGTACCATCATTTGTGCAACCAGCTTTCGACTGAGCGCATCTGCCACTTTATTCGCTTTCCTTGGATGATACAAAATCTCGCAATCATAGTCCTTAAGAAGTTCCATCCATCATCGTTGAACATGAGGCAAAGATGATCACCGCTAATTCTAAATCATGCGTCGGATAGCTAAGCTCATGAAGCCTTAACTGTTGGGATGCGTATTCAACCACCTTGCAATGTTGCATTAACACGTAGCCTAGTCCTTCATACGACGCGTCACTATAGATCTCGTACCCACCAGAATCAGACGGCATTGTCAAAACAGGTGCGGTAGTCAATTTACTCTTGAGCTCTTAAAAACTACGCTCGCCCTTGTCCATCCAATCGAACCTCTCTTCCTTCTTTAACAACCTCGTCAATGACATGGCTATCGTAGAAAACTTCTCCATGAAACGTCAGTAATATCCAGTCAATCGAGGTTTCTTGCTATTGTAACATCATGTCAACAAAGATCCCTTCACCTAAAATCACATGACCTATAAATGCCACGCGAGATGGCCAAAACTCACACTTGATAAACTTAGCATACAGCTCATGTTCTCTCAAGGTCTGTAGTACTTATTTCAGGTGTTTCTCATGATCCTCTTGACTCCTCGAGTACACCAGAATATCGTCAATGAACACAATCCTCAATCCTTAGCAACGGATACTTGTTCTTAATTGTCACTTGATTAAGCTGTTGGTAATCAATACACTCTCCTCTCACTAGGGGAACCACAAGGACCACAGTAGAAGCACACAACTTACTGTCCTAACAAGGTCTCAAGCGCTAGCAGGATCCCATCTAACTTAGGATCTGCTTACGCGTTACCTCTAGCACTAGTCTGACCAGACGCTGCACTATGCCTAAGGGCTCTCTCTATTCAGGATTGCTCATCACTCTGGACTATGAGCAACTCACCACCACACCAAACCACAAAAGCAATCACAGGCACGTAAAGTAAAAACCATCCCTATCTCACTATCCCAAAAATCCCATGCACCTTATCACTCCAAGTCTCGACCTTGCTCTGATACCAAAACCAACGAGGATGTCACGCCTTGAACCCCGAGCACAAGACAAGCCCTTACCATGGTCAATTGAAAGCGACATCCTAGGATTCGTCCACGACTATTCATTTTAATCTTTCATTATGCGCAAGCAAAAGACGAACCATCCCCAGTCCAAACAGACAATCAAACAATCAAACAGTGATAGAGAGATGAACAGCAGAAACCTCGACTACTCATTTATACAATTACTAAATTAACCAACGGAGGATTGCTTTCGAATTGTAAGCTCGACAAAAGGGGGCCGATCTATCCTCTAAGCCAGGCCAAAAAGAAATTAGGCTAATCCAACTATACAAAATGAACCCTTGGGTTCAGCATCACGGTCACTCGGACCTATCGGACTCGGCTCCATTAAATCGATCACTGGTGAAGCGGGGGCAGGATTCTCCACTATAGGTGTGCCATTCTAAGGGCCCAAAAATGGTTAACCACGACAGGTTGATATAAAATCTTAGCGAGTTCCTCCCCTAAGCCTCGGTTAGTACACCAACTCAACCTAGGATATCTCTCCAGAACCACCCCTCACTCAACCCAACAATAAACAACCAGCAATCAGCAATAAAATAACAGGCAAGGTCAACCAACAATTAAAAACCGATTTGCATGCAACCTTACCCGATATGCCAAACCCTACACGTTATCTATCATCACAATACACGCAATACACATGGCCGTTAGAAGATGCAGTTCATCAATCACATGCGAGTTGTGCCACAAGCGATCTCACCTGCCCATTGCTACACCCTGCACATTATCAATTCATGCGTGCATGCCATAAATGATATGATCACCTCATGCATAATCGGAACCAATGATGCCATATTTTCTCATGCCCTCTTGCATCCACACATGTTATTATTATTATTGCCCCACATGACTACAACTGAGGCGCAACGGCGCTATAGCGCCCTTCCTCCGCATAGGCACAACCGTGCCCTTCCGTGCCCAAAAGACGTCAAGGGATACTCTCCCGAGACGACATGCCCACAAAATGTCAAAGGATACTCTCCCAAGGCTGCATGCCCACAAAACGTCAAGGGATACTCTTCCGAGACGACATACCCAAAGAACGTCAAGGGATACTCTCGCAAGATGGCATGCTCATAGAACGTCAAGGGATACTCTCCTAAGACGGCGGTTTCAACTTAGTGATCACGTAAGCATACCATCACAACCCACTTATTATCTTTAAGCATTAGCCAATGCACACATGCTTGCATATAAAATCTCAAATCATTTCTCACAAAAGCGGTCCATTTTCAGTGTCCCTCGGACAAACCATTTTTCCCACCTTTCTCATAAAAGCGATCCATTTTCGATGTCCCTCGGACAAACCATTTTTCCCCCTTTTGTGAAAATCACACGATTCATGTGAATGTTCATGCCACGACACATCCAATTCACTTCATATGATCAAGACACATGAAATCATGCACATTTTTATTTTCGGATGAACGGTGCATGAATAGTGAAATTTCAGAATTAAATAATTAAATAATTAAATTCCGAAAATTAAAAATTAAGTAATTAAATACTTAAATACAGTAATTAAATAAATTATTAAATTAAATCATTAATCACATTAATCAAGCAATTAAGGAAAACATGCTTAATTAGCACAAAACATTCAATTAAGCCTAATTAAGCACAATTAAGTATAAATAAGCAAGATTAAGCTAAGATAATCTTAATCATTTATCTAACCACCTATCTTAGGGTTAATACACTTAATTAAACATCCTAAACATCCCTTAACACTAATTAACCCAATCCTAAGTAAGTTTAGGTACTAAATAGGGATTATGGGCTAAACTCACCCGTTAAGCGGGCCGGCGACACAAACGTGGCGGTAGCGACGAATCCGACTCTCTAGGACATCTCTCCTAACACTCTAAGGCGGTCCCGGGGTGGAAACAACAGCAACAAACTCTGGTTCCCTTAGCAACTTCTAAAAAACTGACTGCACAGAAGGAGAACCGGGCTAATCGGAGCAAAACGGCTTGGCCGGAGCTCCGGCAAGCTAGCGGCCGGTGACTGGTGGTTCTAGGGGGTCGAGGGAGAGTCGCTGGTGGCTGGTGTGGGCGGTGGTTTGGTCGGAAATGGAAGAAAACAGCAACAAAAACGAAACTCTACAGTACCACGTGAACAGCAGGCGGTCGGCGAGCAGCCGGCTTCCGGCCACCATACGGATCTGCTGGCAGCTCTTTTTGACGAACGGCCGATGCTATCCATACGAATTCTCTCTCCTGAACGCAACGGTAGGTGGCACGAGCCAAGATTCACACAGGAAGGCCATGAACAACTCCAATTTCGGTGAGAGGTCAGAAGTAGAAATAGTAGGAAGACAGGGGGAAACAAGGGGAGAGGTGCAGTTTTGGAGGGGCTGAAGAGGAGGAGAGAGAGGGAGAAGAGAGCTGGAGATAGGCCTTAATTAAGGCTATTAAATGGCTTGGCCAACTTCCAAGAAAGATGACATCATATTCTCTCTCTTCTTTTGACTTTTATTCAAAATATCCAAGGGCATTTTGGTCATTTCCACTTTGCACAATTCCCAAACTGCCCTTGGGTTGAAAATGAAAGGCGGGCCTAGGAAACGGGCTGGAAAATGAATAGGAACAAGCTTGGGAATTTGTTGGGTTCGAATTGGCTCAGGTTTAGACAACGGGCTTGGGAGGGTTAATGATCGGTTTGGCCCAACGGGCTCACTTACTTATCTTGGTCTTCCACGATGGCTGTCCCACCTTGGGCATGAGGCCCACACTAATCTTGCCCGGCCCACGTCCTCATAGGCTCTTTTCCTCGATCCGTAAACCCCTTTTCCAAAAACTCGGCTCAACTGACACTGTTGACTGCCGAGGAAGCATCGTCCAAAAGTCCATCTCGGACGTTCCCGAAAATTCGAAGTCCAATATTGGATTCTCCTGCCTTGTCAATTTCGCTCGAATGCCATTTTGGTACTCCTCAGATTGACTGGAGGCTTCGAGGATTCACACGTAACCGACTCGTGCCAATTCACGTTTAAGACTTCTCGACACATGGACGTCATTGATTACATGAAATTGCGAAGGATCACAGTAGACGGAATCACTCATCATCCCATCATTTCTATCTACGAATCGACTTTTAGTCGTCCCTGGAATCGGCCTGCATGACTATAGGATCATCGTTACGCAAGTCTCACGATCGAGTCGTTTTCCTAGGTCAAGTTCTTTAGTCGCACAAGTTTTGTCTTCATTAGCATTTCCCTTCAAGGTCAGTATCTCAGGAGTGATCAGTTCCGAATGAGATCAACTAATAATGCATTGGCAAAATTAACGTTCATTCATCCCTTAAAGGGCTCGAATTTCAGGATGTCACTGGGTAAATGGTTGGTTTGGTCTAACGGGCTCACTTGCTTGTCTCGGGTCTACCATGGTGGCCGTCCAACCTTGGGTGTGAAGCCCACACTATTCTTACCCAGCCCACGTCCTTGTAGACTCGTTTCCTCGGTCCGTAAACCCTTTTTCCAAATACTCGGCTTAACTAGCACTGTCGATTGTCTAAGAAGCATTGTCCAAAAGTCCATCCCGAACGTTCCTGAAAATTCAAAGTCCACTCTTGAATTCTCATACCTTGTCAATTTCGCCCGTATGCCATTTTGGTACAACTCAGACTAACGAGCGGCTTCGAGGATTCACGCATAACCGACTCGTGCCAATTCATGTTCAAGACTTCTCAACACATGGACGTCATTGACTATATGAAATTACGAAAGATATATTCTTATTTCAAAGTACACAATTACCAAGGATCGACATAGGGTCGTTCATGGTTCGATAATAGTAAACGGAATCACCCATTGTCCCATTATATTTTGTTCGCGAATTGACTTTTATTCATCCCTGAAATCGGTCTGCATATTTACAGGATCGTCCTTACGCAAATCTCATGGTCGAGTCGTTTTCCCAGATCAAGTTCTTTAGTTGCACGAGTTATGTCCTCGTTAGCCTTTCCCCTCAAGGTCAGTATCTCAGGAGTGATCAGTTCCGAGTGAGATCAACCAACAATGCATTGACAAAATTCGCGTTCATTAATCGCTCAAATGGCTCAAATTTCAAGATGTTACACTATGCATGTAAACTTCCTAGGGTTAACTAGTAACTAAACCAAAGTTGTGCTGGTAATGTTACTGTTGTGGTTTTCCTGACTATCTCTATTGTCGTGTTGATTGAGGATTATTTTATTGCTTCTACATGTGTTTAATTGAAAGATAAAAAGAATGGTCAACGATGTATCCTTAGTCATTGCATTCAAATGACTGCAAGTGAATTGGGATTGTTACTTGCTCGAGGGTTATGACGTGACACTTTTCACACTTCTAACTGATATGCCACAAACATAAAATCACTAACATTTAATTCTAGTTAAATTTGAACGTATGCGATCTTGATATCTCCAAGCCTACCAATATGTTCTCCAACATGTGTTGGGAAAGATTATTGCCCTATATCTAAATCTACACAAGAATTATGTTGAGGCTTGCTAGTGTGACGGTGCCGTTAGACTTGAGTTTCTAACGGTGTTATGTTGACCACAATTTTCAATCCAAGAATAACTGGCTACTGGAAGTTTATAGGTTAGTTTGATTCTTCAAAAATTAAAAATCAATTCCCTAACAAGAGAATGTATCTTAAAGGACTTTATTTGTCCTTTCTAACTACTTCCCTTGAATCTCAACGTTCATCCCATCTCTCCTCCGTCAACAACTTTGCAGTACAGTCTTGCTTTTCTCTGCACACATTTTGATATAATGAAACGTGATAATGCTCATAAAATAAGAATATTCACATTGAACAACGTTTTACTCTTGATAAATGTCGCAATATCTATATCATAAAATAAAACAAAAAACTTATGACATTCGCTTGTTTACAATAAAAATAAATAAGAAAAAAATTTCATTCTATAAAGTTTTGCCCGTATAATGTAATGTTGGAAATTCATTGTATACTATCATAATCTTAATATTAAAAAGATCATATTTTCACATATTGAATAATATGTTGCACTTAGAAAAAAGAAAAAAAGAAGGAAAAACATCGTGAGTGGTGGTGCAACATTGTAAAATTAAATAGCAAGGCATTTTATAACATCATGGTTACACAATTACGATCAAACGTAACAAATCTTTATAGAATATCGTAAGATGAAATAATTTTAATTTACCATGTTTCGAACTTGATCACATCTTCATATAGTAAATTCGCAAGATTCAATTTTGTTTAGGTCTTACGAGCTACATTGATTGTATCCAAGTGGAAAATGTCCTGATAATTTTGTTTTTTTGGGTAATCAGATGACCAGCTAAAATCATCATTTCTCAAAAGGAATAAGTGGTTCTGTACGAAGAAGAGAGAACCACATAACAAAGGGTAGAAAATGAAGAGCGGTGCCATTTAAGGGGAACGTCCCAAGCAACCGGACAAAAAAGTCAATCGGTTTCCTCGGTAAAGTATGGGGAGTGACTGTGCAGTCAGCTAAGCATTTTTCAATTATGTCCATGCTTGTAACACAGGTATGGTTGGAGAAAAATTCCTCTAATGTTGGGGAGATATTTAGTAAACTTAGTCTAACAAGACAGAAATCGCTAGTGATAAAACACTGGAACCTGCACTAAGGTCCCACCAGGTTTCATATAGTTTCTAAAATGCCTCCGCTTCTCATATCACCCTTAGTTTACCTAGTAACCATATTCAAAGAGGACAACTTCAGCTATGACGTGAGCATGAGACTGCACATCGCGTGCGAGTGACTCGACAGCAAGTGCGAAAGCCTACCCCATTTCCCTAACCATATAAGCATCCTCTGTGGTTATTATTGCCGGTCTTCCCATCATCATTTCTTCATGAAAAAGAACGCACGCTCAACCACCAGTCCTCACAATAATCTGTGTCGATTAAGAGCAGGGTAAGTGACCAACGCTGTCCGAGCGCTCGGCGGATGACTAATGTGAGATGAATTGATCTTGCAAGGAATGACGCTCATCAAGTATTGCCACAAACAGACACAATTGAACCAGAACGAGTGAAGATAGAACTTCACGCATTCGTAGTGCGACCTCTGATTGGGAAGCCAAAAATGCAGTTCATCCTCACGTCCAGCACTCCGCTCTTCACGAGCTTCCGGCACAACGGACTGATGTGGTTGAATAGTTGTTTGATAGCAATAATTTCAACAGGTTTGGCATGAAGCAGACGACCTCCGTAATCACGTCGTACAGGTAGTTCCAGCGAAGTTGAGCTGCTCGATCTTGTCCAAGCAGCCGAGCCAGCATGGGAGCTGTCCTGTCAGATGGTTGCCCTCTGCGTTGAAGACGGTGGCCTTTCTCAAAAACCCAATCTCGTAAGGAATGCAACCCACGAGTCGGTTGTTCTGGGAGAGCACTTCAATCAGCATCGAAGAGGCATTGGCGATGCTCCTTGGGATCGGGCCCGTGAACTTCTTGTTGGCCAGGGTGAGCTAGAACACCCAGGTCGAGCCGAAGTCGATTGGGATCTTTTGCATGAAGTTGTTGCTGGTCATGTAGAGCCCGTCGAGGGCTTGCTTGAATACCTGTGGCGGAACGGACCCAGTGAAGGAGTTGAAACAAATGTCCAAGAACGACAGGTTGGTGATCCGAACACCACTGCCGGGAATGCCCCGGAGAAGTTGTAGTTGCTCACGTTGAGCTCGTAGAAGTACGGTAGCTCTGCAATCTTCTGCGGGATGACACCGGAGAAGTTGTTGGAGTTGGTGTTGAAGATTGCGAGGTCCGGAAGCAGGTCGACAAAGCCCTCCAGGGTCAGCGCGCCGAGGTGGTAACTGTTGAAGTTGACGGCTGCGAGCGTGGTGGTTGTGAGATTGGCTGGCGGGTGGTCGCAATAAAAGCCTTGGTAGTTGCAGATGTCAGGACCGACCCCAGAGTTGGTGATGCCGAGCGGACCGGCGGTGATGGTGTTAGTGAAGCTCTGGATCACGGGGTATCCGACGGCGAGTCTTTGGTCCAAGAACATCAAATCTCGGGATGAGGTGGAGATGGAGTTATCACTTGGCAAATAGTGAGATGATGATGCTGACAAGCTTGGAGGACGAAGATGGAGACGAAAATGACGTGAGAATTTGAAGGTTTGAGAAGAGAAATAGAGGGGCCACCCGTTAGGAGGATGTCCTGAGGTTAGAGTCAACAGGATATATATGGATTCTGTAAGTCAAATAAAATAATTCTCTCTCCTGTTATACCAAATATTATTAAATTTTCTCGAAATGTTTACCCACTTGAGAAGAAATTAAAGAACATCGTAACCGGTGCATATCATAAATATTAACTAGTCATGAGATTCACTAAATAGCGATATGATATTTATTGGGAGCAATGAGTAGAAAAAGATACTTTACCTAAGGAAATCATTAAGAAAGAGAGCCCAATCCAAGCCTATCAACATATTAACTTAGATTAATATTCACTAAAAAATTTAAGGCATCAAGTTTGGGTCAATTATAATAAATTAACTGTTCTATAACATACTAATTCTTAGATATGAGAATTTTCTAATATAACTCACATGATATGTGATGTTCTGAAATTCGAGCCCTTTGAGGGAGGAATGGACGTTAATTTCGTTAATGCATTGTTGATTGATCTTACTCGGAACTGATCACTCCTAAGATACTGACCTTGAGGGGAAAGGTTAATGAGAATAGAACTCATATGACTAAAAAACTTGATCTGGGAAAACGACTTGACCGTGAGACTTGCATGAGGACGATCCTATAGATATGCAGGCCAATTTAAGGGACGACTAGAAGTCGATTCGCGAACATAAATAATGGGACGACGGGTGATTCCATTTACTGTTATCGAGCCCATGAAAGACCCTACGTCGATCCTCGATAATTGTGTACTTTGAAATAAGAATCTATTCTTCACAATTTCACGTAGTCAAGGACGTCCATGTATCGAGAAGTTTGGAATGTGAATTGGCACGAGTCGGTTATGCGTGAATCCTTGAAGTCGCCTGTCAGTATGAGTTGTACCAAAATGGCATTTGGACGAAATTGACAAGTCATGAAAATCCAAGATTGGACTTCAAATTTTCGGGAACGTCTAGGATGGACTTTTGGACAGTGCTTTTTCAATAGTCGATAGTGTCAGTTGAGCCAAGTATTTAGAAAAAGGGGTTTACGGACTGAGGAAACGAGCCTACGAGGACATAGGCCAGACAAGATTAGTGTGGGCCTCATGCCCAAGGTGGAATAGCCATCGTGGTAGACCCGAGGCAAGCAAGTGAGCCCGTTGAACCCAACCGACCAATTTACCCTTCCAAGCCTGTTATCTAATCTTGAGCCGTTTCAAGCCCAACCAATTTTCGAGCTCATTCCTATTCATTTTCTAGCCTGTTTCTTAGGCCTGCCCTTCATTTTCAGCCCAAGGGCAGATTGGGAAATGTGCAAGGTGGAAATGACAATTTTGCCCCTAGATATTTTGAAGAAATGACAAAAGAAGAGAGAGAAGATGATGTCATTTGCTTGGGAGTTAGCTTGACTTCATCCTTCACTTCACTCTCTCTCTCCCCTTTATCCCCTCCAAAAACTGCACACTTCTCTCCCTTGTTTCCCTTGCTTCCTTCTATTTTTTCCTTCTAACCTTCCTCCAAAAAACCGAGTTGTTTGTGGCCTTCCTGAGCTGATCACCGCCCATGCCACCCACCACCGTGCTCAAGAGAGAGAATCTGTACTATTCACGGTGGCCGATCGCCGGCCGGAAGCTAACCATCCCCTGACCGCTTGCTGTAGTGCTACTCCGCCTATTTTAGTTGTTTTCCTTCCTTTCCGACCCCATCTCCACCTAACCCAGCCACCAGTAGTTCCCCCTTGACCCCAGGTGCCGCCGGTCGCCGACTAGCCCCTTTTTGCTCCGATCAGCCTTTTTCTTCTTTAGGTAGGTAGTTTTTCAAAGTTGCAAGGGAGTTTGAGTTTGTTGCTACTGTTTTCAGCCCTGGGATCGCATTAGATTGTTATGGTAGAGGTCCCCAGGTGTCGCCTTCGTTGCCGCCGCCATGTCCGTGTCGTCGGCCTACTTAACGGGTGACTTTAGCTCCTAATCATTTGTTAGTGCCTAAACTTGCTTAGAGTTGATTTAGTTAGTGGTAATTTTAGTTTAGGAGAGTTAATTAAGTTGTATTAGCCCTAGGATAGGTAGTTAGATAAATGATTAAGATTAAATTAACTTAATCTTGCTTATGTGCTTAATTATTGCTTATGTGTGGTTATGTGTTAATTAGGCATGTTTAGCTTAATTGCTTGATTAATTGTTTTGATTAATGTTTTGTTTAATTTCTGAATTTAATGTTTTGGTTATTGAATTTTGAAATTACACTGTTCACAAATTACTGTTTACATGCACTATTCATCCAGAAGTGAAAAATGGCATAATTTCATGTACTTTGTTTTATGAGATGAATTGGATATGTCATTAGATGAACATCCGCGTGAATTGTATTATTTTCACAAAAGAAAGGGGAAAATGGTTTGTCTGAGGGACACCAAAAAGGGATCGCTTTTATGAGAAATGATTTGAGGTTTTATAGGCAAACATGTGTGCATTGGCTAATGCTCAAAGATAATAAGTGGATTGTGATGGTATGCTTGCGTGATCATTAAATTGAACCTGCCGCCTCAGCCATAGTTTGGAAGGTGATGATCCGATTTATTGGAAGCAAGGGCACAGTTACACCTCTGCGGAGAAAGGGCACCGTAGCACCGTAGTAAGGGCATGGTTGCGCCTCTGCGAAGAAAGGGTGCTGTAGCGCCTCAGTTGTAGCCTTGAGGGGCCGTAATAATTGGAACACATTTAGATGCAAGAGTGCATGAGAAAACATGGCATCATTGGTTCCGATTATACATGAGATAATCACTTTATTTATGGCACGCACGCATGAATTGATAACATACAGGGTGTGGCAATGGCCAGGTGAGATCTTTTATGATGTGACTCACATGTGATTAATGAACTGCATCATCTAACAGCCATGTACATTGCATGTATTGTGCTGACTTATAACGTGCAGGGTATAGCATACCGGATAAGGTTGCATACGAACCGACTATATAATTGTTAGTTGACCCTGTTTGTTGTTGGTTGCTGATTGCCAGTTACTTATTATTGGGTTGAGTGAGGGGTGGTTCTAGAAAGATATCTCGAGTTGAGTTGGTGTACTAACTGAAGCTTAGGGGAAGAACTCATTGAGATTTTATCTCACTAGTTATTGTATAACCACTTTCAGGCCCTTAGAATGGCGCACCCGCAGTGGAGATCTTGCCCCCGCTCCACCAGTGATCGACCCGACAGAGCCTAAGTCAGATGGGTTCGAGTGTGGTGGTACTGAACCCAAGGGTTCTTTTTGTATAAGTGGATTAGCCGAGCCTAGTTTCTTTTTAGTCTGGCTTAGAGGATGGATCGGTCCCTTTGTTGGACTTGTATATCGGAAAATGATCTTTCGTTGGTTAATCCATTAAAGATGTATAAATGAGCAATGGTTGTTGTTCTTGATGCTCATCCCTCTATCCCTGATTGATTACTTAATTGTTTGTTGGACTGGGGATGGTTCGTTTTCCGCTTGCGCATAACGAAAGATTAAAATGAATAGTTGTCGACGAGTCTTGGGATGTTGCTTTCTATTAACCATGGTAAGGGGTTGTCGCGTGCTCGGGGTTCGGGGCGTGACATCCTCGTCGATTTTGGTATCAGAGCAAGTTTGAGACTTGGAGTGATAAGGTGCGTGGGATTTTTGGGATAGTGAGATAGGGATGGCTTTTATATTATGTGCTTGTGATTACTTGGTGTTCTTGTTTTGTGGCAGGTTACTCATAGTTTCTAATTCCCGGTTGGGATTGGAAAGCAGGATTAGTGAGGGTGTGACGTCTTGAAATTCGAGCCCTTTTAGGGATGAGTGAACGTGAATTTCGCCAATGCATTGTTGGTTGATTCCGCTCGAACCCAATTGTTTCCGAGATACTGACCTTGAAGGGAAAGGCTACTAAGGACAAAACTCATGCAACTAAAGAACTTGACCTGGGAAAACGATTCAACTGTGAGACTTGCGTAAGGACGATCTTGTAGTCATGTGGGCCGATTTTAGGGACGAATAAAAGTCGATTCGTACACAGAAATAATGGGATGATGGGTGATTCCGTCTACTGTTATCGAACCCGCGAACGACCCTATGTTGATCCTTGATAATCGTGTACTTTGAAATAAGAATCTATCCTTCACAATTTCATGTCGTCAAGGGCGTCCATGTGTCGAGAAGTCTTGAACGTGGTTTGGCACAAGTTGGTTACGCGTGAATCCTCGAAGCCGCCTATCAGTCTGAATTATACCAAAATGACATTTGGGCAAAATTGACAAGGCATGAGAATCCAAGATTGGACTTCGAATTTTCGGGAACGTCCGGGACGGACTTTTGGACGATGCTTCCTTGATAGTCGACAGTGTCGGTTGAGCTGAGTTTTTGGGAAATGGATTTTTGGACCAAGAAAACGAGCCTACGAGGACGTGGGCCGGGCTAGAGTAGTGTGTGCCACGCGCCTAAGGTGGGATGGCCACCGTGGAAGACCAAGACAAACAAACAAGCTCGTTGAACCAAACCGAGCATTTACCCTTTCGAGCCCGTTGTCTAAACCTAAGCCAATTCGAGCCCAACAAATTCCCGAGCCCATTCCTATTCATTTTTCGGCCCGTTTCCTAGGCCCGCCTTTCACTTTCAGCCCATGGGCACATTGGGAAATGTGCAAGATGGAAATGACCAAAATACCCTTGGATATTTTGAAGAAAAGTCAAAGGAAGAGAGAGAAGATTATGTCACTTGCTTGGGGGAGTGTAGAAGGCATTTAATGGCATTGAAGGGGTCTTCTAGAAGCCCTTACTTCACTATCTCTCTCCCCTTTTCAGCTCCAAAAATCGCAGCCCCTCTCTTCCCTTGTTTCCTTTCTTCCTGCAATTTTCAGAAACTGACCTTCCACCGAAATCCGACTTGTTCACGGCCTTGTGTTCAGCTTCTGACCTTCCATCGAAATCCGACTTGGAATCTCGTCTCATGACATCTGCCATTGTGTTCAAAAGAGAATTTCTATTCAGATAGCGTTAGTCGATCGCCTAAAGGAGCCGCCGACCGACCTGTACGGCAGCCGGAAGCCGGCTGTTGCGAAACCGTCACTGTTCCGCCTACAGCAGCTTTGTTTCTCCTACAGCAGCTTTGTTCCACCTTTTCCCCTGTTTTTCTCCCATTCCAGCCAAACCACCGCCCATACCAGCCACAAGTGGTTCCCCCTCGACCCCCAGGTGCCGCCGGTTGCCAGCCCACCGCTCGCCGAAGCGGTAGTGGAGAATCATGCCCCCGCTTCTCCAGTGATCGACCTGATGGAGTCGAGTCCGATGGGTCTGAGTAACCGTGGTGTTGAACCCAATGGTTCATTTTGTATAGCTGAATTAGCCTAGTTTCTTTTTGGCCTGGCTAAGAGAATGGATCGGCCCCTTTTGTCGGGCTTGTAATTCGAAAGACGATCCTCCGTTGGTTAATCCAGTAAATTGTATAAATGAGTAGTCGAGGTTTCTACTGTTCATCCCTCTATCCTTGATTGATGACTAGGGATGGTTCATCTTCCGCTTGTGCATAACGAAAGATTAAAATGAATGGTCGTCGACGAGTCTTGGGACGTCGCTTTCAATTGACCATGGTAAGGGGTTGTCGCATGCTCGGGGTTCGGGGTGTAACAGAGGGTCCTGAGTGATGAGCAATTCTGAGCAGAGAGCCCTTAAGCATAGGGAAACATCTGGTCAAACCAATGCTAAAGGTAGTGCGTGAGTGAATCCTAGGTTAGATGGGATCCTGCTAGCACTAGAGTCTTTGTTGGGACAACAAGCTGAGTGCTCCTGCTGTGATCCCTGTGGTTCCTCTAGTGAGAGGAGAGGTTTGTGAGAGACCGATGTACAAGCTAGTAGAGCAGTTCTTGAGACTTAAGCCACATAGATTCAATGGCGTGGGTGACCTTGAAGCTGTGACCCTTTTGATAAGAGACATTGAGAGGACTTTCACAATGCTAAGATGTTCAAAGGAGAACCGAGTACTTCTAGCGGTTTACCAAGTCCAAGATAATGTCATTACATGGTGGGAAGCCACTCAAAGAAGAGTGTTCTCAGAAGGCACGACTCAAACATGGAATGCCTTTCATGGAGCCTTCAATGGAAAGTACTTTTCGGACAGTGCGAGAGAGTTAAAGATGGAAGAGTTCCAACAACTTCGTCAGAATCATATGTCAGAGGATCAATATGAGGCGAAATTCGCTAAGTTGGCCAAGCATGCGCCAAGGTTAGTGGAGGACTCTTTGGATAGGGCGAGGCATTTCAGAGATGGCTTAAAGCTAGAATTGAAAGCTCAGTTGGTGCCCTTGAATTCAAAGAGTTTTGATGAGATGTACAAGAGGGCTCAAATGATAGAAAAGAATATGATCGAGAGGGCAACCGCATTTGGCTCGCAATTCGTGCCTAACAGAGACAATCGTCGGTTCAGGAAGGGACCAATGATGGGAAAAAGGAAACCCATCCCACCCAACAGAAATAATTACGTGGGAAAGTCGACTGCCCAAAACTAGGTCGTGAGGAAATAATTGATTGGATTGCAATAGCAATGTATGATTTTGATGTCATAGTTGGCATGGATTGGCTCACCAAGCAACGAGCTACGGTGAATTGTCATGGAAAGACAATTCAGTTTAACCCAGTAGTGGGTGATAATTTTGAATTAGTGGGAAATCGAGGGGGACCCTCCATTCCTCTGATTTCGTCACTCGAGGTGACTTGATTGATGGAATCTGGATGCTAAGGATATTTGGCGTTGGTGGCAGATATAATGGTAGAAGGATCAAGGTGGAGAAATTGCAATTGTACAGGAGTACATGGATGTGTTTCCCGAGGAATTGCGGGGATTACCTCCAGAGAGGGAAATTGAGTTTGTGATTGAGTTAGCCCCTGGGACTGAACCAATTTCCAAGGCACCTTATAGGATGGCCTTGTCAGAATTGAAAGAACTGAAGGTGCAGATGCAAGAGTTACTGGATAAAGGATTCATTCTTCCTAGTGCGTCTCCTTGGGGAGCACCGGTACTATTTGTAAGAAAAAAGGATGGGCCTTTGCATCTCTACACTGACTATCAGCAGCTTAATCATGTAAGCATCAAGAACAAATATCTATTGCCAAGGATTGATGATTTGTTCGACCAACTTCAAGGAGCCTCGGCATTTTCCAAGATAGGCCTAAGGATAGGTTATCATCAGTTGAGGATCAAAAATGAAAATATACTGAAGACAACGTTTAGAACACGCTATGGTCATTACGAGTTCATGGTAATGCCATTTGGATTGACAGATGCCCCAGCAACCTTCATGGACTTGATGAACCAGGTGTTCAATATGTGTTTGGACCAATTCGTGATTGTGTTCATTGATGATATTTTGGTAAACTCGAGGAGTCCCGAGGATCATGGGAGACACTTGAGATCAGTAATGTAGACCTTGAGGGAGCATGAACTTTATGCTAAGTTTAGCAAATGCGAGTTTTGGCTATCTCACGTGACATTTTTGGGTCATGTGATTTCAGGAGAAGGGATCTCCGTTGACCCAACTAAGATCGAAGCAGTCATGAATTAGCCGAGACCTACGACAGTAACCGAGATTCGAAGTTTCTTGGGTTTGGCAGGGTACTATAGACGTTTCGTAGAGAAGTTTTCTGTGATAGCCATGCCATTGACAAGGTTGTTAAAGAAAGAAGAGAAGTTTGATTGGATGGACAAGCGCGAGCGTAGTTTCTAAGAGCTCGAGAGTAAATTAACTACTATACATGTCTTGACAATACCGTCTAATCCTAGTGAGTACGAAATCTACAGTGACGCGTCGTATAAAGGACTAGGCTGCGTGTTAATGCAACATGGTAAGGTGGTTGCATATGCATCCCGACAGTTAAGACATCATGAGCTTAACTATCCGACACATGATTTGAAATTAGCGGCAATCATCTTTGCACTTAAGATTTGAAGGCATTACTTATGTGGGGAAAAGTTTCCGATTTTTACGAATCATCAGAGTTTGAAGTATTTGTTCTCTCAAAAGGAGTTGAATATGAGGCAACGGCGATGGATGGAACTTCTTAAGGACTATGATTGTCAAATTTTGTATCACCCGAGGAAAGCGAACAAAGTGGCAAATGCGCTTAGTTGAGAGTCGTCAATTGCTCAAATGATGGTACAAGAATGGATACTTTTGGAGGGAGTCAGCGACTCGAACTTTAAATTTGAGGTAAGCCATCTTGCTAGTCTAATGACCACTCTCAGGGTGGAACCCGAGATGCAAGGTAGGATTAAGAGTGCCCAAGCGACTTATCCTGAAATTCTTAAGATCCTATAGATAGATCATGCAAAGAGGAAAGTAAACTTTCAAGTGTCTGAGGATGGGACATTGAAGTTTCGAGGACGATTGTGTGTTTCGAAAGATGCAGAGCTTAAGGAGGCAATCTTGTCAGAAGCTCATCATAGCAACTATAGCATCCACCCTGGCAGTACGAAAATGTACAAGAATTTGAAGCAACATTTTTGGTGGAATGGCATGAAGTTGGACATTGCAAAGCACATGGCTAAGTCTTTGATGTGCCGGCAAGTAAAGGCTCAACATTGTAAGCCTAGTGGATTGCTGCAATCTCTTGAGATTCCCAAGTAGAAGTGAGAACACAGACTGCCAAGGAGTCAGTGAGGCAATGACTCGATTTAGGTAGTGGTTGACAGATTGACAAAGTCAGCTTACTTTATCACCGTACGGAAAGATTTTACATTGGATAAGTATGCAGAATTGTATGTGCGTCAAATTGTGCGCATACATGGAGTTCCAGTGACGATCACCTCGGATCATGATACTAAGTTTACGGCAATTTTCTGGAAAAGTTTGCAATCAGCCTTGTGAACGAAATTGCAGTATAGTATGGCATACCATCCGCAAACGGATGGTCAATTGGAAAGGACAATTCAAACTCTTGAGGACATGTTACGAGCATGTGTCATAGATTTTAAAGGAAGTTAGGAAGAGCAATTTCACTTGGCTAAGTTTGCTTATAACAACAGTTATCAGCAGAGCATTAAAATGACACCATTTGAGGCTTTGTATGAGAGACCTTGCAGAACTCCACTTTGTTGGGATGAGGTTGGCGAGCGTAAGATTACGGGGCCAGAGTTGGTACAACAGTCTTTGAATGCATTTCAGATTATCAGAGACAGACTAAAGATTGCCCAGAGTCGTCAAAAGAGCTATGTAGATAAGCATCGCAAACTGTTGAAGTTTAAGGTGGGCGATCATGTATTTCTGAAGGTATCGCCGATGAGGGGTACTTCCAAATTCGGCAAGAAAGGAAAGTTAAGCTTGAGGTACGTTGGACCCTTTCAGATTTTGTAAAGGATTAGGGTTTTAGCGTATCATCTTGCGTTGCTACTGAAGCTTACCCGTTGAAGTTTAAGGTGGGTGATCATGTATTTCTGAAAGTATCGTCGATGAGGGTACTTTAATATTCGGCAAGAAAGGAAAGTTAAGTCCAAGGTACATTAGACCCTTTGAGATTTTAGAAAGGATTGGAGTTTTAGCGTATCATCTTGCGTTGCTACCAAAGCTTGCTCAAGTACATGATGTTTTCCACGTGTCCTGTTGAGAAAGTATGAACTGGACCTAACTCATGTGTTGAATTTTGAGGAACTGGACGTAGATGACAGGGTGTCATACGTAGAGAAACCGATATGAATAGAGGATCGTAAAGAGCAAGTGCTTCGAAACAAAACTATCGCCTTAGTTAAGGTGATCTAGCAACATCACGGAACAGAGGGAGCTACTTGGGAAAATGAGGAAGTAATGAAACATCAGTACCCCTATCTTTTTGAGGATTTGTCAGTAGCTGCAAATTTCGATGACGAAATTTTTGTAAGGGGGAAAGAATTCTAACGTCCTGAAATTCGAGCCCTTTGAGGGAGGAATGAACGTTAATTTCGTCAATGCATTGTTGGTTGATCTCACTCGGAACTGATCACTCCTGAGATACTGACCTTGAAGGTAAAGGCTAATGAGGACAGAACTCGTGCGACTAAAAAAATTGATCTGGGAAAACGACTTGACCCTGAGACTTACGTGAGGACGATCTTATAGATATGCAGGCTGATTTAAGGGATGACTAGAAGTTGATTCGTAGACATAAATAATGGGATGACAGGTGATTCCATTTACTGTTATCAAGCCCACAAATGACTCTATGTCGATCCTCGATAATCGTGTACTTTGAAATAAGAATCTATTCTTCACAATTTCACGTAGTCAAGGCATCCATGTGTTGAGAAGTCTTGAACGTGAATTAGCACGAGTCGGTTACATGTGAATCCTCAAAACCGCCTATCAGTCTGAGTTGTACCAAAATGGCATTTGGAAGAATTTACAAGGTATGAAAATCCAAAATTGGACTTCGAATTTTCGGGAATGTCTGAGACGGACTTTTGGACAGTGCTTCTTCGACAGTCAATAGTGTCAGCTGAGCCGAGTATTTGGAAAAAAGGGTTTACGGACTGAGGAAATGAACCTACAAGGACGTGGGTCAGGCAAGACAAGTGAGGGTCTCACACCCAAGGTGGGATAACCACCGTGATAGACCTGAGGCAAGCAAGTGAGCACATTAGACCCAATCAACCAATTTACCCTTTCGAGCCCGTTGTCTAACCTTGATCTGTTTCAAGCCCAATCAATTCCCGAGCCCATTCCAATTCACTTTCTAGCCCGTTTCTTAGGCTCGCCCTTTATTTTCAGCCCAAGGGCAGATTGAGAAATGTGTAACGTGGAAATAACCATTTTGCCCTTAAATATTTTGAAGAAAGGACAAAAGAAGAGAGAAGATGATGTCATTTGCTCAGGAGTTGGGGCAAGCCATTAATTGGCTTTGATGAGGCTTGACTTCAGCCTTCACTTCACTCTCTCTCTCCCCTTCTTCCCCTCCAAAAACCGCACACTTCTCTCCTTTGTTTCCCTTCCTTCCTTTTGTTTTTCTTTCTAACCTTTCTCTGAAAAACCAAGTTGTTTATGGCCTTCCCAAGCTGATCATTGCTCATGCCACCCACCATCGTGCTCAGGAGAGAGAATCCGTATTGTTCATGATGGTCGATCGCCGGTTGGAGCCACCAGAAGCCAGCCATCCCTTGACCGCCTGCTGCACTATTGTTCCGCCTGTTTCAATTGTTTTCTTTCCTTTCCGACCCCATCTCCACCCAACCCAACCACCAACAGTTCCCCCTCGACCCCCAGGTGCCGTCGGTCGCCGGCCAACCACTCGCCAAAGCTCCGGCTAGCCCCTTTTTGCTCCGGCCAGCCTCTTTCTTCTTCAGGCAAGCAATTTTTCAGAGTTGCAGAGGGAGTCCGAGTTTGTTGCTGTTGTTTTAAGCCCCAGGACAGCCTTGGATCATCATAGTAGAGGTCCCCAGGTATCGCCTTCGTCGCTGCTGCTGCATCCATGTCGCCAACCCGCTTAATGAGTGAGTTTAGCTCCTAATCCTTTGTTAGTGCCTAAACTTGCTTAGGGTTGGTTTAGTTAGTTGTAATTTATGTTTAGGAGGGTTAATTAAGTTGTAATAGCCCTAAGATAGGTAGTTAGATAAATTGTTAAGATTAGATTAGCTTAATCTTGCTTATGTGCTAATTATTGCTTATGTGTGGTTGTGTTAATTAAGCATGTTTAGCTTAATTGCTTGATTAATTGTTTTGATTAATGTTTTGTTTAATTTCTGAATTTAATGTTTTAATTATTGAATTTTGAAATTACACTGTTCATAGTGCACTGTTCACAAATTACTGTTCATGTGCATTGTTCACGTGGTACTGTTCACATGCATTGTTCATTCGGAAGTGAGAAATGGCATAATTTCATGTGCTTTGGTTTTATGAGGTGAATTGGATGTGTCATTGCATGAACATCTGCGTGAATTGTATGGTTTTCACAAAAGAAAGGGGAAAATGGTTTGTCCGAGTGACATCAGAAATTGACCGCTTTTATGAGAAATAATTTGAAGTTTTATAGGCAAGTATGTGTGCACATTGGCTAATGCTCAAAGATAATAAATGGATTGTGATGGTATGCTTATGTGATCACTAGGTTGAACCCGCTGCCCAGGACGTAGTTCGGGGGATGATAGTCTAATTTATCATAAGCAAGAGCATAGTTGCACCTCTGCGGAGGAAGGGCGTCGTAGCGTCGTAACAAGGCACGGAAGGGCACGATTACGCATCTGCGAAGGAAGGGCGCCTTAGCGCCGTAGCAAGGGCACGATTGCGTTTATGCAGATGAAGGGTGCCGTAGCACCTCGGTTGTAACCTTGAGGGGCAATAATAATCAGAACACGTGTGGATGCAAGAGTGCATGAGAAAACATGGCATCATTGATTTCGATTATGCATGAGATGATCATTTTATTTATGGCATGCACACATGAATTGATAACGTGCAGGGTGTGGCAATGGCTAAGTGAGATCGCTTGTGACGCGACTCGCATGTAATTAATGAACTACATCATCTAACGGCCATGTGCATTATGTGTATTATGCTGATTTATAACGTGTAGGGTATGGCATACCGGGTAAGATTGCATGCGAACCAACTATATAATTGTTGGTTGACCCTGTTTATTGTTGGTTGCTGATTAATGATTGCTGATTGTTGGTTACTTGTTGTTGGGTTGAGTGAAATGTGGTTCTGGAGAGATACCCTGGGGTTGAGTTGGTGTACTAACCGGGGCTTAGGGGAAGAACTCTTTGAGATTTTATCTCACTGGTTATTGTATAACCACTTTCAGGCCCTTAGAATGGCGCCCTTGTAGCGGAGAATCCTACCCTCGCTCCACCGATAATCGACCCGACGGAGCCTAAGTCCAATGGGTCCGAGTGATGGTAGTGTTAAACCCAAGGGTTCTTTTTGTATAAGTGGATTAGTTGAGCCTAGTTTCTTTTTTGTTTAGCTTAGAGGATGGATCGGTCCCTTTGTTGGACTTGTATATCGCAAAACAATCCTCCATTGGTTAATTAAAGGTGTATAAATGAGTAGTGGTTGTTGTTCTTGTCGTTCATCCCTCTATCCCTGATTGATTGCTTGATTGTTTGTTGGACCGGGGATGGTTCGTCTTCCGCTTGCGCATAATGAAAGATTAAAATGAATGATCGTCGACGAATTCTGGGACGTCGTTTTCTATTGACCATGGTAAGGGGTTGTCGCGTGCTCGAGGTTCGGGGCATGACATGATATCTCAATAGAACGATGGCAATCTGCTTCTGATGATTTATCAATTCTTATATATTGGAACATTGGAAATGGAACTGCCAATTCAAAGTAATTGCGGATTCACAAATTTTTCTTTTGGAAATGAAATAACTCCAATTACATTGGTCAAAAATAGTTAATGAGGTCCTACAGGGTCTTGAGAGGATAAATAGA
Source organism: Angophora floribunda (assembly GCA_014182895.1). Taxonomy (NCBI): domain Eukaryota; kingdom Viridiplantae; phylum Streptophyta; class Magnoliopsida; order Myrtales; family Myrtaceae; genus Angophora; species Angophora floribunda. The sequence continues at coordinate 12,510,511 of CM024711.1, read as the reverse complement.
AGAAGTCGAATTATTTTTCTATAAATTGAGACAACCCAAAATTTTACAAAAAGTGTTTGGCAAAAATGATTAAAGTTGTTACAACCATTATAAGAAGTAATAGTTGATGGTTCATTTAGAGATGGTCTTGTCCTCAGGGTTTAGTTGTCCCACTCCCAATCCATATATCTTCATCCTACTTTATAAATAAAAGAGCGGAAACAAGCAACTAGCAGCCATCTAAGCATTACTATGAGCATCACATATTGGCTATAAAATGTTACAATTTTAGTCGTAGATACTCCCCATCGCCTACATGGCGAGCCTATCACTGCAATCCAATTACAACACCAGCAACCAAGAAGTTTCTCCACACGAAATATGCCATAACTAGTGGACATTGTGCACACTTGCTTTTGTTTTCATCTTGGACATTCGACATAGGCTTTGGCCAACATACTAAAATGATGTTGTGGAGTGATTTTCTTTTGATTTTCCTTGAGAATGATTTGTCATATCTTCTCTCTTTTCCACGGTACGAGGAGCAAGGTCGAGTTGGGCATAAAGTTTGTGTTCATGTCATCGTATCTGTCACACCCCGACTCTCGAGCTCGTGACAACCCCATTTCCATGGTCAATTGAAAGCGATGTCCCAAAAATCATCAACAACCATTCATTTTATCTTTCGTTATGTGGAAGCAGAAGACGAACCATCCCCAATCCAACAAACAATCAAACAATCAATCGGGGATAGAAGGATGAACAGCAAGAACAACAACCACTACTCATTTATACATCTTATTGGATTAACTAACGGAAGATCATCTTTTGAATTACAAGCTCGACAAAAGGGGCCGTTCCATCCTATAAGCCAGGCCAAAAAGAGACTAGGTTAATCTAGCTATACAAAATGAACCCTCGGGTTCAGCACCACGTTCACTTGGACCCATTGACTCGACTCCATTGGGTCGATCACTAGTGAAACGGGGGCAGGATTCTCCACTGCGGGTGCGCCATTCTAGGGGCCTGAAAGTGGTTATACAATAACCGGTGAGATAAAATCTCAGTGAGTTCTTCCCCTAAGCCCCGGTTAGTATACCAACTCAACCTAGGGTATCTCTTCAGAACCACCCCTCACTCAACCCAACAACAAGCAACCAACAATAAACAAGGTCGACCAACAATGATAAAGCCGGCTCACATGCAACCTTACTCGATATACCATACCTTACACGTTAAACCTCACACAATATAAGCAATGCGACCAACAATCACATAGTCGGTTCGCATGCAATCTTACCCGGTATGCCATACCCTGCACGTTATAAGTTCAGCACAATACAGGCAATGCACATGGCCATTAGATGATGCAATTCATCAATTACATGGGAGTTGCATCACAAGTGATCTCACATGGCCACTACCACACCTTGTACGTTATAAATTAATGCGTGCATGCCAAAAATGATGTGATCACCTCATGCATAATCGGAACCAATGATGCCATGTTTCTCATACGTCATTGCATCCACACGTGTTCCGATTATTACTGCCCCATGGGGCTACAACCGAACTCCCGCCGGTATCTACTAGCATAGCCAAGCATCGCCCTCCCCCATGAGGCGTGGCGATGTCAAGGGACCCTCGCCCAATACGGCATTCCATAAGGAGTATGGGCCCGGCCTCTACCGTGACTCCGCATCCGGACTACAACTGAGGTGCCACGGCGCTACAATGCCCTTCCTCCGTAGAGACGCAACCGTGCCCTTCCGTGCCCTCGCCGGGTTTCCGATAAATCGAACTATCACCCCCCGAACTTCGGCCGAGGCGGCGGGTTCAACTTAGTGATCACGCAAGCATACCATCACAATCCATTTATTATCTTTGAACATTAGCCAATGCATATATGCTTGTATATAAAACTCAAATCCTTTCTCATAAAAACAGTCCATTTTCGATGTCCTTCGGACAAACCATTTTTTCCACCTTTCTCATAAAAGCGATCCATTGCCGGTGTCCCTCAGATAAATCATTTTCCCTTTCTTTTGAGAAAATCACACAATTCAAGCGGATGTTCATGCAATGCCACATCCAATTCACTTCAAATGATCAAGCCACATGAAATTATGCACAATTTTACTTCTGGATGAACAGTCGTGAAGTGAGACGTGTCGTGAGCAAGTGAAATTTCCGAATTTAATAATTAAAACATTAAATTCAAAAATTAAACAAATCAATAATTAGAACAATTAATCAAATTAATCAAGCAATTAAGGCAAAACATGCTTAATTAACACATAACACACAATTAAGCATAATCAAGCACAATTAAGCATAATTAAGCAAGATTAAGCTAAGCTAATCTTAATCATCTATCTAACCACCTATCTTAGGGCTAATACAACTTAATTAAACCCCTTAAACCAAATTTACAATTAACTAAACCAACCATAAGCAAGTTTATGAACTAATAAAGGATTAAGGGCTAAACTCACCTATTAAACGGGTCGGCGACACGAACGCGGCGGTGGCAACGAACCTGACACCCAAGGACCTCCACCACAGTGATCCAAGGCAGTCCCAAGGTCAAAACAGCAGCAACAAACTCGGAATCCCCACTGTAACTTTGAAAACAGCATTGTTGGAGGAGAAAGAAGCTGAACGAAGCTAACCGAAGCTTCAGCGAGCGGCGGGACAACAAGCGGCGGGACAGCGACCAGCGGCACCTGAGGGTTGAGGGGGAACTGTTAGTGGTTGGGTCAGCAAGGGAGGAAAACAGCTCAAAAGGTGAAACTGGACAGCAAGGGCTCTATAGTAGGCGATCCGGCAATAGTTGGCTTCTGGCCGACCTGCCGGTCGGCCAACATTTCTTGTACAGAATTTCTGTCCCGAGCACAATGGATCGTGGTACAGGCCGTGATTCACGCGGGAAAAGCATGAACAACTCAGTTTTCAGAGAAATGTCAGAATGAAAAACTGAATGAAGGAAGGGAAACAAGGGAGAAAAGTGGTGCGGTTTGTGAGAGCTAAAGGAGGAGAGAGAGTGAAATGAGGGCTAGAGATAAGCCTCAATTAAGGCCATTGAATGCTTGCTTCAAGTCCCCAAGTAAATGACATCATCATCTCTCTCTTCTTTTAACTTTTCTTCAAAATATCTAGGAGAAAAATGGTAATTTCCACCTTGCACATTTCTCAATCTGCCCTTGGGCTGAAAATGAAGGGCAGGCCTAAGAAATAGGCTAGAATATGGATAGGAACGGGCTTGGGAATTTGTTGGGCTCGAAACGGCTCAAGGTTAGAGAACGGGCTTGGAAGGGTAAATGGTCGATTTAGTCCAACAGGCTCACTTGCTTGTCTCGGGTCTATCACAGTAGCTGTCCCACCTTGGGCGTGAGGCCCACACTGATTTTGCCCGGCCCACATCCTCGTAGGCTCGTTTTTTCAATCCGTAAATCCCTTTTCCAAAAAATCAACTTAATTAGCACTATCAACTGTCAAAGAAGCATCGTCCAAAAGTCTGTCTTAAACGTTCCCGAAAATTTGAAGTCCAATCTTGGATTCACATACCTTGTCAATTTCGTCCGAATGCTATTTTGGTACTACTCAGACTGACAGGCGACTTTGAGGATTTACGCGTAACCTACTCGTGCCAATTCACATTCAAGACAACTCGACACATGGACGTCCTTGACTACATGAAATTACGAAGGATAGATTCTTATTTCAAAGTACACGATTACCAATGATCGACATAGGGTCACTTGCGGGCTCGATAATAATAAACGAAATCACCTGTCGTCCCATTATGTTTTGTCCGCGAATTGACTTCTAATCGTCCCTGAAATCGGCCTGCATATCTATAGGATTGTCCTTACGTAAGTCTTACGGTCAAGTCGTTTTCCCAAGTTAAGTTTTTTAGTCGCACGAGTTCTGTCATCATTAGCCTTTCCCCTTAAGGTCAGTATCTTAGGAGTGATCAATTTCGAGTGAGATCAATCAATAATACATTGACGAAATTTCAGGATATTACAATATCTTTACTCTGTTAGTATAGAATTACGTTTATCTCGATAGATATTCCATAAACTTAATAAATATACTAGATATCATCAAACTATCAAATTTGACAAGATTTGCCATTTTCAGATTCAATTTAGCTTATACTTCATGAACTATAAATTCTCAATTTGTCTTCTTGTCCTTTCCAATATGAAAAGAAAAGTATAAAGATCTTTCATCTAAATGTTATCTAGAAATTCTTTTATTGGCAAATGTTATATAGAATCATATCATTAGTTTATCTTTTGTTTTTCACATTTTCCGACAAGTTAATATCATTAAAAACCTCATACTGGTACGCATGTAACAAATTTTTCCTAAACTAATTTTTTTATCACCATCCCAAACTGATATATTTGTGATAAATTTATCCTTAGTTAATTTCTGTTAAATTGAATAAATATCATGAAATATTTAAAACTAGTACACTATGTGAAACCGACTAAAAATCCCAAATTAGTACATTCGTCAATTGCAACGTGCCATCCAACTCAACAATTGGATAATAAAATTTAATAAAAATTAACGGAAACTAAATTTGTCACAGGCGTTCTTTTGAAGTAAATTTGTCACAAGTGTATTGATTTGGAATTTTTTGTGGTACTAACCTTTTACCAGCTATCTTAATCCTCTTCATAGTTGTAGTAACGGCATAGGCGATAAAGTTAACACACTCAAGTTATGCTACATTTACTAAGGAAAGTTTTATAGATAGTATATCTTGAATGTACCTAGCTTCTATCTGTGGATGCCATATTGATAGAAATCTTATCCATAGCGTTGCTCTATCAATTTGAAAATGCATAACATTTCTAAAGGCTCAAGAAAGCTTGTTATTGTGACATTCTTTTAAGGCAACTTGTCGATCAGTCTATGTTTCGAAACCATTAGAATGTATCCGACATACTTTCTTAAGTTGACTCTCTTTGTTCTCGAAGAAGTGGAACATTTCAAAGGACACACAGATATTGACAAAATTAAGTAGTTCTTGTTGATGCTAGTAATAAAACCTAGAGGGGGGGGTGAATAGGTGTAGAGAGATATTTTTTCGCAAGAATATATATAATGTTTACAATTTATGAACTGAAATTAAATAGAAAGAGTAAAGAAGATTGCAAACACAGTTTATAGTGGTTTGGCTTTAGACAAGCCTACGTCCACTCTCTAGGTGATCAGCTAATAGGTTGGATTCCACTATAAGATCAAAGGTGATTACACACGCTTGAGTGTTAGCACTCGGTGATGATGAATCTTACGAAGTCACTCTTTCTGGTAATTCACTATGACCACTCAAATTCACACTTTAGACAACTGAAGAACAGAATCGCACTTTGGAATATGTTTTTCCTCTCTTACTCCTAGGTCTCATCCTATCATTATATACTCTCCAAGCCACACTCAACCGTTGGCTCTTCCCTTGAGAGTTTAGTCTTCCCTTTCCTGGACAGACTTTATAAGACAAGTCTTTTTGACTGTTGAAAGTAGATCAGATCCCCTTGGATTCTGCTCGCCCATACAATCATAATCCGGGCTTCCATAAGTACTCCATTCTCCTTTAGAAGTTGTCCTTTAATTGATCCTGCAATCAAATCAATATAACAGAATCAATGTAAACAATGTAAGTGAAATACTTGACCAATGGTGATCAGTTCCTGAAGTTTCTTTCTGAGTCTGACTGACTCAAGTTCTGAGTCTGATTGAGATTTCCGTCGGACTCAGAATCTGTGTTTCTTCAAGTCTTCCATCTGGTATGGTCAGACTCAGAAACATTGTATGTTTTCCTTCTGCCACCAGCAGACTCAAAAACATACACCACCCTGTGGCTTATTCCTTCTAGAGATATGTATAAATACTTACATAAAATGATTTGTTAACATCAAAACTAGGAGTTTTCAACAGTTCCAAGTATTTTCCCGATGTTGAGCAAACTGTATAAATGTCTCTTGATTCAAAACGAGTAATTTTCCCCCATGGAAATACACGAAGAAAAAACATTAATCCAAAACCCATATGTAGCATTTAGAGTTCCTAAACTTGAACCAAAATCACATAACTGGTTTAGCAAATTATTGTCCTTGAGACGATCTATACAGACAAAGTTGTACGAAATCGAGAATCGGTCTTCCTCTCCTTGTCCTCTTTTAGATGGTCTCGATAAATAAATTGTAAGGGTTTCATCATTAGGAAAGTAGAGGAGATCATAGCCTATTTACATGGTATATTTTAACAGGCTCATCCATAGCATGCTTTCTTGCTGAAATCGAGATGCGTCAACCCCAATATAATATGACCATACAACTGTATTTGGGTGATGTAGTATTGTCTCTTATATTTAACATAATTTATAATAACTTCATTGTCACCAGCTGAAATATCATGTGAACGTTAGCCCACACTTAAAAGAATTTCCAACACTCCCCCTCTTGGGCAATATTAATTGAAAATTACTTTGAAAAAGATTTAAATTTTGCAATGGCTAAAGAGGAGGTGACGATTTCGTCACTCTTAGCAATTGTGATGAGACATCGTAGGCCACTAATTTGTTTCTAAAAATCTAGACGACTTTCTCATTCTGCTTATAATAAATTAACAAAAGTGGGACCAAATAAAGAAAAGGAAATTTTTGACAATTTTTTGGCAAATACAGTTATCATATCTTTTTTCAGAAAAAAGCCAATATCATAATCTAGCTTAAATCACCTTGGCCATCAATAAAATTAAGATGAAAATTTTTACGTATGACGTTGTCAAAAGTAGGATTGTCCTTACTTTTGTTTTCTTGGTATGATAGTGCTTTTTTTTTTTTTTGGTGGTGTGGTCAAAGTAGAATTGTATTTTGATACTATAGTATTTTATGTCATATTGGGGGTAATGAGTGAGTGTCTTAAAATACTGATTAAAGTAATCTGTTTCAGATCAAAAAGGTATTTGATACAAAGAAGAAATTGAACTTTAAAAGATCATTCATAGTAATTGATTTTATATAATTACATTTGCATTTTCTAGATGGTCCATATCTTTGACGTTAAATTAAACTCAAAATACAAATGCTAAAAGCAAAAAGTTGGCAAAAGAATGGAAAATGCAAATCGCTTCGGACGAGCCCTTAATGTTCTTGAAAAAAAAATCTACTTATCACATTTTTTTATCTATCAAATCGACTCACTTGGTGCTTAAGCGCATCAGTCTTGAACATTGTAATATAATGTCATTAGTTAGCCAAATCAGTTTTTAGTGAATTAATGCCTGATGGGACGCAATAAATAAGAGGTGGAAAATCCTCCGTCATTCCCTCAAAGCAAGGCTCTTAATTAAATTCGAATTTTTTTTTATCCTCCTCACAAGCATATATATCTTACCAATTATATCAAAAACAGATTCATAACTTGTATAATTTAAAATATGTCCTTCATTATCACATCTTTTTTTCTTAAGAATCAAATAAAGGATTATTTTGAAACAATTTTTTATTCTGAATTAAAACATAAAAATATTTTGAATTCGGGAGTGACTTTTTGGAAAAACTGTTTAAGGAGTCATTATTAATATTATTTGTCCCTGATTAGATGATATTGACTAATATTAATCAATGACAAAAAATTAAATTATTTTGAATCTTTTGAATCAAATTCATTACAAATTCAAAATATAACTTTCGAAAATACTATAGATAATGACTATTTCTCATATAAATCTATTAATTACCAAAATAAGAAGGATTCACATTATGTGGGTACCTGAAGACAACATCTCGAAAAACAACTCCAACCAGCAAAGTCACCAACACTAAATCATCACCATCATAATATCTCACTGAATCCATGTCGAACAATAACCATTATCACAAATGCTAAGCAATTCTACCGGTCATCCGCCGATGCTCAAATTAACATTTCTTAACATGATCTAACATAATGTGTGATGTCCTGAATTTCGACCCATCTCGGGATATATGAAATAATTATTTTATCAATGTACTGTTAGTTACGTTTACTCTAAGTTAGCCCCTTATAAGTTAACTAACTATTCAAAAAGGCAATTAAGGATCGATACGCGTACAACCAATGAATTCAATCAAGGATAGGCCGCTCGACCATAAGGATCAAAGAATGATGATACCACACTGTTGTAGGCTAATTAATGAATGGAAACAAATTGATTCGACAGAAGTACGAGGTCAAATTGCGGATGATTCTGCACGACTTCGATATTAACTGCAAACGACGTTAAACCGATTTCCTTTTGGCCTTATATTCAGCGCGAGCAATTAACCCCTCATGATTACATGAAAATCGAGAATTGCCCAAATTTAAATAGGCATGATTGTGGATTGAAAAGCTATCAACCACGAGTCAAACGCGTGAGAATCCCTAAATGCCGCCCAATAGCTAGGTCGTACTAAAGTCGTGATTAATCAATTTTAATCATGAATTTTAATCCAATTTCGGGTATCGAACTTGCAAGGACGTCAAAATAAAATATTGGGCGTTGCCTCATTGATTCTCGAATTTATCGATAAGCTTAGAAATTATCGGAAAAGAATTCAACGGGCAGAAAAATTGGAACCAAGAGAAGATGGGCCAACCGAAGGCCCAATGGGCCTTGCGCCCATTGAGGTTTAGCCCAGGTGGGCCCAAGTGGGCCCAAGCAAGCTCATGAGCCCAACTTCAAGCCTTTGAGCCCAATTGCATTTTCTAGGCCATTTCTCCACAATTTGAGCCAAACCAATTTTATTCAAGCCCATAAAAGTTTTTGGCCCATATACCCGTATAGTATGGTATACTATACTTTGAGAAATTACCATTTTACCCCTTATAGAAGTGGCATTTAATTTTGGAGAACAAAAGGCAAGAAAGTTAAGGAAATGATGAATTTTTGGGAAAAATTGATGAAGCCACTTGGAGAAGGCTTCAAGGGGAGATGTCTTCATATTTTTTCTCTCTTTCCTCCCTCTCTCTTCCCCTTTGGGCATCCAGCCCCTCCCCCTCTAGGTTTCTCCCTCATTTTTCACTCTTTCCTCTTCATTTTCCTCTTGTTTCTTGCCCTTGCCATGACCTTGAACCACCACCCCGTTGCCGCGCTGCCTTGCCACCATTCGAACCACCGTGCACTGCCATCTCGCCGTTTGTCCATGAGCCACCGTCTGCCATCTCTCTCTCTCGGACGTTCTCATTGAAACTGCCTCTGCCGAGACCCATTTTTGCTAAGCACTCCCTTGACATTTTGGACGTAGTTGTGCGTAGCCCTCACCGTCGCTGTTGCGCTCGTGTTGTTGGAATCGTCGCCGGGTGAGTTTACGCTCTAGTCCTTCGATTAGTCCGTTAAACTTTCTTAGGAGTAGATTAATTTATAGTTAATCTTAGTTAGGGGATTAATTATGGTTAAGAGAGTTGGTTAGAAAGATGACTATGGTTAAGTTGTCCAAAAAGTGGACTATGGTTAGGTTAATTAACCAAGGTTGGGTTAATTAACTATGGTTAAAGCATGGTTAGTTTAGTTAAATATGGTTAATTTTAATTAATTTATTAATCATGCTTAGTGCTAATTAACCGTGGTTAATTATGTTAATCAAGGATTAGTGGGATAATCATGATTAGTATTATTTTATTAAAAAGAATTAATTTCTTTTTAATTATTATTTATTAAATTCGTTTATTATTATTAATTATTTTAATAATAATTAACTTAATTTAATTATGAATAATATTAATTATTTATAATTAAATTGTGGGACTAATTTGATGAGTTCGTATTTATTAAAGCATGTTGAATTGCTGCTTGGATCAATAGGGTATTGATTGTATGATTGAAATTGTCAAGTGCTTGATTGCTCTAATAATTATGCTTTGACATTTGTGTAAATTTGGCCTGAATTTTATAATGTTTTCTTGCACGTGCCATGCTGTTTGATGCTTGCATTGCTTTGAAAAATGTTTGTCTCATGCGAAACCCAAAGTAGTAATTTTTACAAGGGTTTTTATGGACATACAAAGGGAAAACCCCGAGGTATCGGGTGTATATGTTGAGTTTTGCAATTTAAATGAGGCCAGTATGTTTAAAAAGTAAGGCATGCAAATTTTGACGGGTTTTCAATAATATGTGACAATCACGATTATTTTCCTGCAAATTTTACATGAAAAATGTGCAGTGGATTATTGTGTTGAGCATGTATCACATCTACATTAGCTAATGCATGGAAAAGAATTAAAATGGATTATTGTGGTGTATTCGTGTGGTCACATAATATAACCCGTCACCTTGGTGGGAGTTCAGAGGGCAAAGTCCGATTTATCGAAAATCTCGGCGAGAGTCCGAATGCGGGTCGCAGTAGAGGCCAAACCTATGTTCCTTTGGGAATGCCATCCGAGTGGGAGTTATAGACGTAGCCATGCCCGATAGGGCGGGACAATGCCTAGCTAAGCCAGAAGACACCGGCGGAAGTTCGATTGTACACACCAGCGAGAGTTCGATCACTCTGGTGAGGGCATTAATAATCGGAACACGTGTGAATGAGAAACATATGATTATGTGTTTTGATTATGCATGTGCTTGTTTGCACTGACCATGTCATGCATAAATTTATACCATGCAAGGTATGGTTGTGGCAAGGTAAGATTGCCTGCGAGTCGATTCAACTGTGATTGATCACTGCGGTGATAAAAATGTTGGTTGCATTATTTATGGCATGCATGAATATTTATACCATGCAAGGTATGGCAATGGCAAGATAAGGTTGCCTGCGAGTCGATTGACTACTATTTATTCATTGTGGGGTTTACTGGGTAGATCACATTTATAATTAACGCAAGCGAGGGTCGCTTTTCAATTGATATACTGTAGTAATGAGTATTATGCCTGTTAGGAACCCCGAGGCGAGTTGATGTCCTAATCGAGGACATTGGGTAACTATAGAGGAAGTCGCCCGATTGAGGGGCTTGTGTATAAACTTCTTAGGGTTAATCAATATAAAAATAAAAATGGCGTTGCTGTTGTTATTGGTCTTTCTTCTATCCCTGTTGTTTGATTAACTAAGGGTTGTTGATTTACTTCCGCATGCATTTAATCACATAATAAAAAGAATGGCCGGCGACGTGTCCTAGGATGTTATATTCATTTGACCAAAGTGAAGGGGTTGTTGTGTGCTCGGAATTCGAGGCATGACATAATGTTTCAAACTTAGTCTTCAAATGTGAACTAAGAGAACAATGTTGGCAGTTGGCACTCATACCCCATATGTTACCATCCTAGAGACATCCTTTTGACAAGCCCGTCGTACAAAAGATAGATACCAATCTTGAGTCTTTAGTAGAATTAATAATGTGCACATTTGAAAGTGATATACCGGTAAATCATAATGATGATCATAGAACTGATAATACACATAAAGTGAAACCTCCAAAACTATTTTTAATCCTGTCCACTTATAGTTGGCAATTGGATCTAGCTACTAATTGCTTTCTTGGTCCATAGTTTTGCACTAACCAGAGTGTTGGCATTCAAAGGAGGCAATGATCCAACAGCCACTCGAAGAGGGGAAATAAGTGCTTCACCAATGAGGTCAAATGAGGGAACAATTGGTCCAGTCGAGAGACCCACCTTCGAGTTGTGGGGAGTTGGTTTTGTCGACACAACTATCATGGCTACTATGAGGACATCAGATCGTGGAAATAGCTATTTGCAAAACAAAACAACAGTTATTCTTAGCCCACGCACTAGTAAGTGGCAATTGGCATCACATGCGGATCGATGGAATAGTGATCCCCTGACTGACACCTAAAAGAGTTGATTGTATGATTAGGTGCCTCATTTAGATTCAGTAAACCCTTGGTCTCGAATCGTAGTCTTTCACCTGGGCTAAGTCTAGTACCCTGTCACGGTCCTATTGAGGGGATTTTCTACTAGGCATGTCTGGACGGGATTTAATGGATTACTAGACAAAGACCAAGTGGTCCCTTTCACGAGAAGGGCACTCGCACTTGACACAAGCTCTTCCAAACTCTAGCTATTGCAATATTAGTTTACTTGATTACAGCACTTAGTTATCTTTAGGAGCTATTGCTAGTCTCACAAGCGTCAATTAAAGGCTAAGTAGAACGAGGGAGGTCATTTACTTCTACAAACTAGATGTTCGAGCACAAGAACTTGATTACGCTAAAAATTGATCTACTGCCCAAAACTGGTACCTCTTCTCTTTTATGGAAAACATTTCCTGCCATCTTTCCACTTTTACCCCTAAAACATGTGAATCTATGTGGCCATGCGTAATTGTGCTCATATATTCAAAATTAAGTAAGGCCCTAATCAAGCAAGATAAGCCACATAAACACAATTAAAGTATGATAAAGTAAAACCCGATCATATTAGGCAAAGAATATCACATTGTCCTATTATTAAGCCCCGAGATAGGACCACTTGTGAGTTACGCATAAATTAGACATCCTAGACTAAGGAATGCAAATCCCCTATGTTAGATGATGTCAATGAGATATTTAACCAGCTAAAGTGAAACTACACTTGCACTAAGTGGATCCTGGAGGCAATTACAAACTAAATGCAATTCCGATTTTTCATCTTTTTTCATTTATCATTTTTTTTTTGTCTTTTTCATGTCTATTTATGATAAACATGACCTAAATCCAAGATATGTTAAACGAAAGCTGTTAAAGAGATAAACCTGCGATAAAAAAAAAAAAGGGAAAAAAGGAGAAAGAAAACAATGTGAGTATGCAACTGGACGCCCCATGACTGCTCCAGGCCTTTAGATGAAATAAGATTGAGGACTCTCTGCCAAGGCCATTGCACTTAGAATGAGGAAAAAAAAAAGTGTAGAGAGAAAAGGGTAAGTTTAGATTACATGATTATTAGGTCGATTTGTTTTTTTAATTTTCAAGGACCCTCATAGAGAGTGGGGATGAATTTTTAAAAGTAAATCCGTTCGATCAAATAATAGAATAAGAAAATTATGTGGAAGAAGATGTCTCAATTGTGAAAATATCGTTACCCAAAGAAGAATCAGTAAATAATCAGCTTGGAGAAGGATGAGGGAAGGATCTGTAATCTAGGCTCGGTCTATTTCACAAAAAATGAATGATTTGAAAAATATTTTTCAAAAAACAATCTCTCGTATTGCTAACAAAAATCCACTAATCAAAAATATTTTTATCATCCACAAAAATATTTAGATATAAATTATTATCAGAAATGAAATCATTTTTCATTGCCTAATTATTTTAAACAATATAAGTGATCAATTTTCTTAAATCATTCATTTTCTACTGAACAAATGGAGCTAATTCGTTAAATGAAAGCTGATCGAGAGAACACTAATGTTAGCAGGTTTTTTTTTCATAGTTTAAGGTCAAATTTATGGAGAAGGGAAGATTGAACGACACGTCCTATTCCATATCTCTCCCTCTCATGAGTGGTTTTGCTTAGCATCAAGGAATTACTCATCATTTGATAATGGAGATCACACACAACTTTAGAGCATCGCATTTGTTCCAATAAAACGTGATTTTCCTTGAGAATTGAATGATTCAAACATGAGATGAGATTGTTTAAATTCAATGTCATGAGGAACCGTGCCCGAACTGCATCAATCGAGTAAAAGTATTCTCCCAGTTCATGATCTAAAATCATGTTTTGATCTTATAATAGCGATTCCTTAGTTTTGATTATCTTATCTTATAGAATTATAGTAATTTGGAAGCTTTAGCATCTTGTACAAACTGGTGACAATTGGGAACCTACCTAGGAGGCATTTGGTATTGATCACGTTTAGATATGTGAAAATGAGTTTTTGTAAGTGTTTTGAACTCATTGTGCAGTTTTGGCATCAATATGAAAATGAATCGCTGCATTTAGATCATTCAGTTGAGACATAGCCTATTTGATGAAATGTTTATTAAAGATTCAGTGCAAGTCAACCTTGTTTTTTTGTATAATCTGAAAGTATATTGGCTTAGATAAAATGACCTTAAATGGGTTTTCAAGTTATTTACATATGAGTTCCAGTGATTTCTCAATAGCTAAATCTGTTTCTGAACTCTTGGGTTTATTGTTTTGTGTTTTTTGTGTTCCAATGCTTGTAAATGATGGTTACTGGTGAGAGCTTGGCCGGAGTTGATGTTGGACTAGCCAATCGTTCATAAAATGTTCAAGTTTATCTCTAAATGGCGATCTTACTTCATGTCCTCAGTTTCCGTCCACTTTAGTAAGTCATAGTAAAAGGGATAACGCCCAGCGAACAGCGATGGCCGAAGGTAATGACCAATGGTATGTGATAGGAAATGAGAAAAATTGAAAGGAATTGTAATTGTATTACATTGTATGTCTATCTTGTACATGCACGTCTATGTTTATAGAGCAAAGAAAAAAATCAAATAAAATCAATAATATTACAATTCCTATTATATCTTCTGAATATTCTAAAGACATTCTTTGACTTAATCAATTATTTCATGATTTCTGTAATCGTAATTGGAGCATTGAATCAAATCTTCTTCTAACACTCCCCCTCAAGCTAGCGACTCATAAATGTCAAAGATGCCCAGCTTGCTCAATAGATACTTGTTTTGTCTCTAGAATAAAGGTTTAGTAAAGATGTTTACAGGCCATTTTGCTGTTCCAATACCTCAAGTTGTAATGATTCCTTCTTGAATTTTTTCTCAAGTGAAATTGTAGTTAACTTCTATATGTTTTGTCCTTTTATGAAAGATAGGGTTTGCCGCCAGTTTAAGTACAACATCATTATCACAAAACAGCTTGCTTGCCCCCATCAACCTATACACCAAGATCCAACAATGGACCTCGTATCCAAACTATTTCACAAACCGTTTTGGTCATGGCTCGATATCCAATTCAACCAATGACAAAGAGACGGTTGATTGCTTCTTAGTCTTCCATGATCAAAGATCTTCCTAATTTTATGCAAAAATCCAAGATAGATCTTCTCATTATTGGACAAGTAGCATAATCTGTATCATAATATGCTTTATTTTCAAGTTGCAATCCCGAGAAAATAAAATTCCAAGTCCTAGACTGCCTTTCAAATATTTCACAACTTTCAATGCTACATTATGTGGGATTGTTTTGGATTATGCATGAACTGACTAAGTATCTATACTGTATATCATATTAGGCCTAGTCATGGTGAGCTAGATCAACTTTCCAACCAGCCTTTGATAACCTGATAGATCATGAAGCAATAGATCTTCATTAGATGATGATGAGCCTTTATCAAATTCAAATGTTGTGAGTTTTGACATTCCATTTTGGTGGGAATCACTATTGGTTTGCATCCTGATAATCTTGCTTTAGATATAATCTCCAAGATGACAATTGGGAACCTACCTAGGAGGCATTTGGTATTGATCACGTTTAGATCAGTGAAAACGAGTTTTTGTAAGTGTTTTGAACTCATTGTGCAATTTTGGCATCAATATGAAAATGAATCACTGCATTTAGATCATTCAGTTGAGACACAGCCTATTCGATGAAATGTTTATTAAAAATTCAGTGCAAGTCAATCTTGTTTTTTTGTATAATCTGAAAGTATACTTGCTTAGATAAAATGACCTTAAATGGGTTTTCAAGTCATTTACATATGAGTTCCAGTGATTTCTCAATAGCTAAATCTGTTTATGAACTCTTGGGTTTATTGTTTTGTGTTTTGTGTGTTCCAATGCCTGTAAATGATGGTTATTGTTGAGAGTAGCCAATCGTTTATAAAATGCTCAAGTTTATCTCTACGTGGTGGTCTTACTTCATATCCTCAATTTCCATCCACTTCGGTAAGTCATAGTAAAAGGGATAATGCCTAGCAAACGGCAATGGCCGAAGGTAATGGCCAATGGTATGTGATAGGAAATGAGAAAAATTGAAAGGAATTGTAATTGTATTACACTGTGTATCTTGTACATGTGCATGTCTACGTTTATAGAGCAAAGAAAAAAATCAAATAAAATCAATAATATTACAATTCCTATTATATCTTCTGAATATTCTAAAGACATTCGTTGACTTAATTAATTATTTCATGATTTCTGTAATCGTAATTGGAGTACTAAACCAAATCTTCTTCTAACACTCCCCCTCAAGCTGGCGACTCATATATGTCGAAGATGCCCAACTTGCTCAATAGATACTTGTTTTGTCTATAGGATAAAAGTTTAGTAAAGATGTTTACAGGTCATTTCGCTGTTCTAATACCTCGAGTTGTAATGACTCCTTTTTGAATTTTTTCTCGAGTGAAATGGTAGTTAACTTCTATATGTTTTGTCCTTTTATGAAAGATAGGGTTTGCCACCAGTTTAAGTACAGCATCATTGTCACAAAATAGCTCGCTTGCCCCATCAACCTCTAAGCCAAGATCCAACAATGGACCTCGTATCCAAACTATTTCACAAACCGTTTTGGCCATGGCTCGATATCCGATTCAATCGATGATAAAGAGACAATTGATTGCTTCTTAGTCTTCCATGATCAATGATCTTCCTAATTTTATGCAAAAACCCGATATAGATCTTCTCATTATTGGGCAAGTAGCATATTTTCAAGTTGCAATCCCAATATAATAAAATTCCAAGTCCTAGATTGCCTTTCAAATATTTCACAACTTTCAATGCTACATTTATCTGGGATTGTTTTGGATTATGCATGAACTGACTAAGTATCAATACTGCATATCATATATCAAGCCTAGTCATGGTGAGGTAGATCAACTTTCCAACCAACCTTTGATAACCTGATGGATCATGAAACAATGGGTATTCATTAGATGATGATGAGCCTTTATCAAATTCACATGTCGTGAGTTTTGACATTCCATTTTGGTGGGAATCACTACTGGTTTGCATCCTGATAATCTTGCTTTAGATATAATTTCCAAGATGAACTTTATTGGCCGAGACATATTCCTTTGTCTGATCTAGCTATCTCAATTCTAAGAAAGTATTTGGGAGGTCCCAAATATTTGATATAGAAATTAAAATGCAATTTTTTTTTAAACTTCTTAATGGCAAGATTATTGTTTCCTATAATGAAAATGCCGTCAATATAAATCAACAAGTAAATTGACCAAGTACCTTCCATCCATGTGAATAATGCATAGTCATGCTTGGAATGCTAGAAACCGCACTTGCAAGCAGTAGCAGTGAATTTTGTGTACCACTACTTAGAAGCCTATTTAAGTCCATATAAGGATTTACGTTGACGACATACCCGAGTCTTCCTCTATCTACGTAAACCCTATGGCAATTCCATGTAGATTTCTTCATCCAAATTTCCATGGAGAAAAGCATTATTGACATCCATCTGATGTAGCTCCTAATTATGGAAAGCATCGATGGATAGAAAGAATTTGACTATTGTTTCCTTGGCAACAGGAGAACGGGTCTCATGATAATCGAAACCTCCCCATTGCGTAAACACTTTAGCAACTAGTCGAGTCTTGTATGGCTCAAAGAACCATCCGCCTTGTACTTAATTTATATACCCATTTGCACCAACTTGGTTTTCTATCTAGACATAGGGAAATTAAATCCCAAGTATGCTTATCCATAAGAGCACCCGATTTTGCCTCCATAGTTCATTGCCATCGTTGGTCACATGCTGCTTCCTCATAGGTAGAAAGGTCGAATATTCACATTATTCAGATATGCAACTAATACAACACATATATTCTACTGATAGTCAATCAAAGGAAACATAAGAGGATATAGGGTAATGTGTACCTTGAGAACTTAAAGTGGTACATATATAGTCCTTTGTCCATGTAAGTGGACGAGCACGACAACCAAAACATCGAGGTAGTTCAACAATTTGCTATGGAGATGATGCTGTGAGGTTCACTCACAAGTTACTGTGGAAACAAGACTGGTGAATCATCTCTTTCATTGAGTGGTATTGGTGACTCAATTGCCTTATTAGGGAATTCAGAGATTATTGACATTTACTTTGGTGGCACAAAGATATATTGTGAAGTTGTAGATAAATCTTCTTCCGACAAAAAATGTCAATGGTTGGACTCTGATCCATATGCCTCAGAGGAATTCTACAATTCCTAGAATGGAAATATGTCTTCATGGAAGACAATATCTCGATTAATAAAAACCGACTTGTGGATATCTCCATAACCTTGTAACCCTTTTGTAGAGAGGGGTATCCTAAGAATTCATATTGAATAGCACGAGGGTCCATTTTATCTTGAGGACCAATAGTCATTGTATAGCATAAACAACCAAAAACCCTCAATGTTTAATTACTGGATTTTTCCCAAAAAGTACTTCAAAGGGGGATTGTCCTTCAAGAATTCTATTTGGCATGCAATTAATCAAGTAAGCCGCCGTGACCACACAATCTCCTTAAGATGTTTCTGGAATGGATGCTTGGTATTTAAGAGCACGAGCTACTTCTAAGAGATGTCGATGTTTACATTCTATGATCTCATTTTGTTGAGGAGTATAGACGTAGGTAGTTTCGTGAAGTATCCAATGATAAGTAACGAAAGACTTGCATTTTGTTGTAAGAAACTCATGCCCATTGTCTGTGCAAATCTTTTGGATAGATTTATCGAATTTATTTTAATCAGTGAAAAGAAATTCGACAGATTTGAGAATGTTTGCCTCTTGGATTACATTGAAAAAACCCAGGTGGCACGGGTATAATCATATAAGATTGTTAAAAAAAGGGATCCATCACAATGAGGAGTGTGATATGGACCCCATATATCCACATGGATTAGGGAAAAAGCACTAGTAGCTCGAAATGTGCTCACAGGAAATGATGATTTGGATTGTTTTGCTAAAGGGCAAATTAGACAATTTAGATAAGGAAAACGAACGCTATGTCCCAAACGCTGATGAAAAATAGAACTTTTATTGCTACCTATAGCATTACGTGAAATGTCTTTTTTTAGCAATGAGAAATTAGAGTTCTTTGGAATTCTGATTCAAAAATACAACCCTTTTGCATCACTATCTAAGCCCATCAATTTGTAGGTTGAATGGTCATAAAAGAGACAATGTTTGGAATTGAATAAACATGGCAAGGATTGTCCTCACAAATCCTAGATACTGAAATAAGATTAAACTCAAATTCAAGTATGTATAGGACATTTTTAAAGTAATGTGTTGACTAAGGTGGATAGTAACAACTTTGGTGACATAAGTAATGGTATCATAGGAAAGATATGGACAATATCATGGTGAAATTTTTTGTGAATATCAGAGAAAAATCAATCATTATAGATTACGTTGTCACTAGTACTAGAATCAATTATTTATGCATCAACTAAGAAATTATTATTCTTGGAAATGGAGGTATCTTAGAAAGCCGCATTTTTGTCTGCAATCTTCAATTGATTCGAGCTTCTTATGATATTTTGATACTGATCATGGGTAATTGTCTAATTTGCATTTGTAGTCTCTTGGATTATGACTTGATAAACAGAAAAATCTCTCTTTTCTCTTTATTAATCGATTTTCCATGCAGTTTTTAATAAGTGTTAATTGTATGGTATAGGCATTCACAATATTCACGGTATTTACTTTCATTTTTAAAATTTGTTGATGACGTGGCGCTTCGAGGATCATTAGATGAACTGAAAGGCCGAGCTGACGTGGCCTGAGGAGGGCGGCCCGATTCGGCTCCATGGTTGATAAATACGGGCCGTCCGATTTCCTCTTTAGATCTGGACCGTCCATCCGGGAGCCTCTTGGTGTAGTGTCTTCTTCCTCTTCCCAGTTCAGAGACTTGACTGCTCGGCAAGATCCGAGCGAGCTCTCTGAGCGTGGCGGTGGCCCGAGAGCACCAGGCGCTGGTTGCGACGCGCGACTCCGCCGGAGTGATGACAGCCACTTCTTCTCCTCCTTTCACGTGCTCCGTCATGGCCAGCCTCTGATTTTCCTCCTGGACCGCCAATTGATAGATCCGGCCGAGGGGAGGGACAGGATCCATGGTGAGGATCTGTGACCGGAACGTCGAGAAGCTCTCGTCCAGAATCAGCAAGAAACGGGTAACCTTCTCCTTCTCTCTAATCTGTTTGTACTGTTCGATCGTTGCCTCGGATCCCTTGAGTTCCTCCTCAGCCGCCGCAAGGCTTGGTGTGAATGTGCCTTGAAGAAGTATTTCGACGGTGTCTATTCTGAGTCTGAGAGAGAGAGAGAGAGAAAGAGAGAGAGAGGGGCGACCCTGCTAAGTGCGAAGCGATCCTATGGAGAACTCAGAGCCAGGAACGACATTAGGAAGTCAGTACCAGGTCTTCCTAAGTTTTAGAGGACCCGATACACGTCATGTATTCACTGGTATCCTCCACCAAGCCATGAAAGATGCTGGGATTCATGTTTTCATTGATGATGAAGAGCTTCAACCAGGTAAAAAAATTAAAGGCAACCTTGAGCAAGCGATCGACGATTCCAAGCTCTACATACCCATCTTCTCCAAAAACTACGCTTCAAGTCGCTGGTGCCTCCGCGAGCTTGCAAGGATGGTGGAGAATACCTCTAAATCTAAAGAAGATGAGAAGGTCATATTGCCCATCTTCTACGATGTGAAACCTGATGACGTGAAGCTGGAAACTGAGTTGTACAACAAGGCCATATTTGGAGCAAAAGATTTGGAGCAAAATAGTTTGGAGGATATAAAGAAATGGCGGCAGGCTCTCCAAAAAGTTGGTGGCACCGACGGATGGGAGCCGGAGAAAGATTCAGGGTAACAATCTAACCATGATTGTGAAAAATATTTTGTACAATCAGGCTATAGTTCTTAAAAAAATTCATTAATTATATTCCAACTCTGATTTCCCTAAATTTAAACAGAAAGTTTCAAATTCTTCTTTTATTATTTTACAACATGGGATTTCCAAATTTTTCTGATCTAGTAGTAGTTTTATTATAATTTCATTTTTCACCAATTTTCCATTGTATGAAAATTTTGGCTTTGATCCATGTATGTATTAAGATTACTATTGGATACTAGAGATTAAGGAACTGTTGCCTTTGCAAAGTTGTTTTCCACAACAAAAGAAATAAGTAAATCTTCTATTAAAGTAATTTATTGATGTTTATATATTGATTCTTCTGCCCTTTTTTGCCAGAAAATCTGATTCTTCCACTTGACATAAAGATCAGACATTTCACTTCCTGTATTCCTTAAACTTGTGATGGATGTTCAATTTTGTAATTCATCATGTTCCAAAAGCTTTGGGGGTAACGTTGAATTTTGATATATCCTAAACTTGATCATGTTCCCACCTGGTTTCTCAGTAGATGGTTGGTCAATATGCAAATTTGTCACCTTTTCTCAATTGAAACTGTTCAACTTTGTGGCAGTTATACGGAACTTATCAAGGCAGTTGTTGAAGAGGTTGTGGTGAGGCTCAAGACAAGAGAAAGACAAGTAACCAAATATTTAGTTGGAATGGAGGATCAAATAGCAGCCATAAACAATTTATTAGACATCAACTCTGAAAGGGTGCAGCTAATTGGAGTCTATGGGATGGGCGGCATCGGTAAAACAACACTTGCCAAGATTATCTTCAACCAACTATGTCCTCGATTTAGGAAAAACTGCAGCTTTCTTGAAGACGTGAGGGAAATGGCAAAAAAGAAGAATTTAAAGAAGTTGCAAGAAAAATTATTGTGTGATATCTCTTATCCTAGAGTCACTTGTAAAATTTTTGACATTGATCATGGGATCAATATGATTGGAGAAACAGTTTCCAATAAGAAGACATTAATTGTGTTGGATGATGTTGATGAGGCCTACCAGATCCAAAAACTAATCGGAGAGAAATCTTTGTATCCTGGTACTATAATACTTGTTACTACTAGGGACAAGAGCATTCTAAATATCAGGGGATTTAAGAATATATTTAAGGATTATGAAATGGTGCAGTTGAGTGATGGAGACGCAATTAAACTTTTTAGTAGGCATGCCTTCAATGACGACTCTCCTCCAAACAATTCCTACACTCTTTCAAGAAGGATTGTCTCTACTGCAGATGGACTACCACTAGCTCTTCAAGCAATAGGTTCATCGCTTTTTAAGCAAAAAAAAGAAATATGGGAAGAGATGCTAGAGAAGCTAAAGGAAGGACCTCATACGGATGTCTATGCAAAGCTAAGGATTAGCTATGATGCCTTAGAATGCGATGAACAAGAGATATTCCTCGATATCGCATGCTTTTTTGTTGGCGAGAATAAGACTAATCCAATGTACATGTGGAAGGCTTGTAAGTTTTTCCCAGAGGGTGCTATTAAGGTCCTTATTAACAAATGCATGATAAAGGAGTTAGCCGATAATAGCCTTTGGATGCACAATCAATTTATAGAGTTTGGAAGGACAATTGCCAAAAAAGAGGGAACGAGATTGTGGAATGAAGACGACAACATTTGTGAATTAAGATCAACAGAGGTAATATATGGCCAAATTTGAATAGAAATTTGCTTATAACCTCTTCTTAATTGATGTTTCACGTTTTTGAACTGGGAGCTACTCTTCTACTACGTTTTTTTCTTTTCTTCTACGAAATAAAATAGTGGGATATTGACAAATTCCTCTTTCTGCTCCTTACTGTCATTGGCAGACCAAGGGAGGGGTTCAAGCACTCCGTTTCAATTCAGGGGATTCATTGAAAGATCCTATAATTATCACTTCGGAGCAAATTAAGCTATTCCCACATATGCGGTTTCTTTTGTTGTGTAATGTAAACTGCAAAGGTGACTTTACGGGCTGTCTTCACAAGTTGAAATGGATCAGTTTGTATTACAGTTATGCTATTCCTCCTATACATTATGCTCATACTATTCCTTCTAGACCTGCCACTGCCCATCGTCAACTGCCTGAGGGAGATAGTCTGTGGCATCTAGAAAACGTGGTTGTGTTGAATTTTTCTGGGCTTGATATGACAGAAGATGTGTTGCAGAGACTAATCAAGGTATTCCGGTTTCCCTCTTAGTGTAATTTTCTCATTCAATGAAGGACAAAATCTGATGGACTTATGATCTCATTTTGTCATTGGTAGTCTAAATCCATATTTATTTCTTGTCTGTCCTGTTGTTTCATTGGCTTTTGTAGGGGGCAAAGAAATTGAAGGTTCTCACTCTTTGTTATAATACATTTATACATGGGATGCCAACTTTTCCACGGAAGTCAGGTTTAGAGAAGTTGACTATTTCTGAAATTTTTTCCTTGAAGGAAATTGATTGCTCTATTGGGAAACTGACGAAGCTGACTGACTTGAGTTTTGAGTTATGTGTCAAACTTGAAAAATTGCCTGAACAAATTGGAAAATTACAGAAACTGCAGCACCTCTCTCTTAGGCGTTGCAATAGCTTGAGGGAACTCCCTGACTCAGTTTTGAAATTAACGTCATTAACGAAACTGGATATGGTAGGCACAAGAATTACAAGATTACCGGATTCCATTGATAGACTATCAAGCTTGTTATCTGTCAATGTATCATTCACATTGATTGAAAAAGTGCCCAGTACAATGAGCAAGCTTCTTTGCCTCCAAACACTGCATCTGAATAATTGTGATCAGATACAAAAGCTGCCGGAGCTCCCGAGAAGTTTGACCACTCTACAGTTGACATCTACTTTGTTGGTAACTGTCCCTAACCTCTCATACCTTACTAAACTAGTTAACTGGCCCTATCCGATGGCTCTGAATCTGTGGCCAAATCAGATATAATTCAAACTTGCGACATGCAGTGGATTGAGAGTTTATCCAGACTGAGCAAGCTGCAATTTTGCTTTTCAAATGTCTGCATTTCAACTATAGAGTTGGGTTCCCTTTCTCTACTGGAAGAACTTACTCTGCATGGAGTAGACATGCCAGCTTTCAAACAACTTCCATCAGAGTTGATAGTTCTAGAGCTCTATGACACTCGAGGAAAACAAATACAGCTTCCTCCATTGGAAAAGGAGACTGCAATCGTCTCATCAAGTTCGAGAGAATTGGGGGAAAACAAGGGGTTATGGCAAATTGAAACTAAATCAATTGAGGAGCATAAATCGTTGGAGGGGAAGGTTCATCTGCGGGATGAGCCGGGGTGCAATGAGGTACAAGCTCCCGAGTTGATTGATCATTGGAGGGGAGCCTTCCATTTCCCAAGCTCCCTAAATATGCTTCGAAAATTCGTTCTGTGGGGCTGCCCAGGGGTTCAGGATATTCAATTTGTTTCTACCATGGAATCATTGTTAGTATTTTCTATTGGAGGGTGCACTTCATTAAAAAAATTAGGCGGTTTGTCAAACTTGAAGAACTTGACGGACTTGACTCTTAACAGATGTTGGAGCCTACAGTTTGTCGAGGGCATTGACAAATTAGAGTTTTTGCATCAGTTGAAAATTGATCGGTGTGGACCAGTGGAAAGGGTTCTTGATCCATTGAACTCAAAAATACCAGATAAGTGCTCAATACACGTAACACGTAGTGGGGAGTTACCCGACTCTGGTCAAACTTCCTGGGAGTCTTACAGAAAGATTCTGAATGGAACTGAAATGGAAACAACGGACTCTGAAACAGAAACAGAAACAGAAACAGAAACAGAAACAGAGGAAAGGGTGCGCCTTCTTTCTATTCATAGATCATTGCTGTTTCTTCTGCTTTACTTGCTTTCTATTTCTGCTTTATTCTAGTGAAGAGAGACAATGAACTGATTCTAAAACGTGCAGCCAAAGACAATCTGACTAAAATTCCCCATCTTGCTGGGAATCTCCATATGCTGTGTGTGTGGCCACTTCAGTGGCGAGGTTAAGGATTCACATCCATAACAAAAGGGCCTTTCTTAAGAGAAATTTAGGCCCAAGATACCTCACCTCAACTCACCTTGTCGTTTCCTTCTGCAGGCAGAGTCGGCAAAACAAAAAGGAAAAAGAAAGCTCGATTACATTTTGTGAACGATGGATTGAATTGGGATTAGGGTTCTTTTTCACGTTTTCTTCTTCCTCTATCCTGCTGCTCAAGCAAATCACTGTCGCCCGATCCTCAGTCGCTGCTCACTCCTCCTCACAAGCTTCAGTCTGTCATTCGCCATCGTCTCTTCTTTCCCAGGTTCCATCATCCGTGATCTTCAAGTTTGTCGTCCGCAAGCTCCAAGCCCTTCGCGAGCTTTGAGTTCCATGTCCATGAGCTTCGAGTCCTTCTCCAGTGCCACTTTTCACTCTCGTGCACATTTTCTTCTTCAATGCCGCTCAGCTGGTGGAAATTGGTGCTACATGAGGCTCGAATGGTTGCATTCATTAACTCCATCAGGGGTGGGAGGCATGGCCTGAACTCAAGCTCTGGATCACCAGTTAATCGCTGAAGAACAGGTAAGAGCGGTGTGGCAGTTGGTGTTTAGTTTAATGTAGTCGTGTGATTTATTTTTGCGTAGTTAAGCATAAGCTCAAGTTCCAGCTCTAGCTTCATATGGTAATAGTCGTATAAGGGTCGGCTTTCTTGCATTTGTTTGACTATTTGAATGCCTAGTCTAGTTTTGTTGCTATGCTTTTGTGGACTCCTCGATTGAGTGTAATCATGTGCACAGGATGTTGTGCATCTTCTAGTGAAGAGTTTATCAGTAAGAATATTCTAAGGTTTGGATAATGGTCGCTTTAATGATTATCACTGTCGCTTTATTACCTGTGAGGAGCTCTAATGATTGAAAATGAAGCAAACAATGCTTCTATTCTTGGTTCATTGTACAGAATTAAATGGGATATCCAGCTTCTTCTTTTTTTCCATATTTTGGGCAATTGTATTTTCCATTGGTAATTTGAGGTCTGCTGCATATATTTGGGGATTCCACAGCTCAAATTTACTACGTGACCGACTGGACAATTGGCTGGAGAAAATTACATACGGCTTTGTCATCTATTGAAACAGAAACACCAAATCTTGTCGCTTCATGATTATTCTCACATTTTATTTCCCTGTTTTGCAAATATCTTCTTATTTGAATTGAAAGAAGAGAGAAGAATGAGCCACTTTGTAGCAAATTGCTTGGTCAGGCTCCTGTGCATCTTAATTTGATTGCTTGGAATGTCTTCATTGTTTTATTCCGATGTGTTCATTGGAACATAATGAGAGATCACCAATTAAGCAACATGACCTTCTAAGCACCAATGAGAAATTAGAAACCAGCGAAAGAGCCCGGCATAACGTTATGACATTCTTTGCCCCGCATGAGACTCTGCACCAGGAATGCAGCCAAACCGGCCATCCAAACTTTTGCGACTCACTATATATCTGACAGCCTTCTCCACATTTATTGAATCCAACCGTTTTAGTATCACAAGACAGCAGACAGCACAATGAGAGAACCTTTGAAGGGAAAAAGGGATGAAAGGGATGTTAATTATTTCGGAAACATCCTTGAGAAACACAAAAATTATAATTGATCAAGGACAAGGACAAGACACCGAGCATCCACTTCTACCCATATATCCCCAGAGAAAGATCCATCTTCATTTTGCAGTGCTCTGATGTCTGAATGTTCAGGCACAGCGATGTAGAACATCTGATACCAAAGATTATCCCACAGTAGCAACTTCAATCTCCATAAAGAGAGCCCCCTCATCAATGTTTGGCTAGCAATATACACACTATAAAATTCCACAACATGACATAGTCTGATCTCTTGCATGCAGAACAGAGCCTAAGGTAAGTTTATCACTCTCATGATGTTGAAAATTTAAAAACATCAAACATTTAAAAACATCAAACACCACCAAGGAACTCGCATCAATGGTAAGAGTTTGTAAACTTGGGGTGCTATATTCCAAAGGATAAAATCTGTCACCATATCGATGTCAAGAACATTTAACTTGTCAAAAAAGGGCCAAAATTGGCACGACGCTGAGTGTATACAGTAAATGCGAACATCTTCAATATTCCCACCACAGCCGCCTGTACAAGCAGCCCTAAGTGTTATTCGCACTTTGTTCTTTAGAGTCAAGTTTCAGAATATAAATAAATAAAGCAACACTAATCACTCCTAAGACGTGGTCAAGTTCCAGTCAAGTCTTTGGCTTGGTGGTGTCGAAATTTTCGACAGCACCCGGCTGGAAATTTTCAACAGCACTTGTTTTACACGTTGATGACCTAACAATTTATTATTGTATTTTATTTATTTATTTATTTATTATTATGGTACATTGAAAAAATTTAAAAAAATCATCATCATCATTATTATATCTATAATTATGGAAAGTAAGTGTGCCTTGGAAATTATTTGTCTAAGGAGGGCTTGGATTCGAAGATCAAGGCTGTATTTATCACCAGGCCTGGGCAAGATTGATGGAACCGGGAGGCCAAGGACAGGAAAGAGATGCAAGTTCTTTGGGGGTACAACCCTCCACATAAAGATTCTTCCTCCAAATTCTCTGCTGCAAATACAGTCCCTGGTGTCAGAAGAGATCAAACCCTAGATCATCACAATCATCTACGCTTCAGTTGCCAGAGCACTCGGACAACATAACGATTCTTCCTTCAAATTCTCTGCTGCAAACGCGGTTCCGCCTCTCATCCCCTCGCTCGACGCTCAACTACGCTTCAGTTGCCAGAGCCTCCGCTCTTGCTCATTTCCCTCGCTCGACTGCACGAGCCTCCCCTCTTCGGCTCAATTCCTCATCCATCGCTCGCTCTCTCACTCGCCTTCAATTCGCATCTCTCCGCAGGCAAGTCTCCTCTTTCTCCCGTGGCTCTGCTTTCGATTGCTTATATCTGTGCTTTTCGTGGTCTGTTTGTATTAAATAACAAGAACCCACTTTTAAGAGCGCCAGAGAGAAGGTAGTGAGGCTGCTGACTGTGACTTTGAGTCCGTGTCGAGTAGAGTTCCGTGCGCTTCTGGGTTTATCAAAACATAGCTTGTGATTCCGATTGATTACAGCGGGTAAACTTATCGTCTTGATTGATTGTTGCTCGTTTTAGCTGCTGAAATGGGTACTCTTAACCAAAAGCGTACAGTCTGACTCCAACTGTAGCTTCTGTTCAGAACGTGTGTATGTACTTTAGGGTTTCCATCATTGCCATTGTCTCCGTCTGCTCAGCTGAGCTCGGTCTCGCCAGTTTCGCGAAACCATCCAGCAATTCTCCATCTTTATCCCGGCAAATACAGCTGATAGGTCCGACCGACGAATCTGAAGTGTAGGATCCGTGATGTTGATTTTGAGGGTATTATCAATCGGACCGTTCCAGATCTGGGGTAAGAGGCTTTCATCAACATGCGCTTTCTTCTTTGAATTTGCCTAATTTGTAAAGCAAAGATTTTCTGCCGTGGCTAAGCTGATGAGTGTGTTTGTGAAAAATGGAATTGTTTCTTTCTTTTCAGATGTGCCAGAGTACAGTAGCTAGGAGATGGAAACTCGTTGAGGTATAGGTGAATTAAAGTAGCCATTCGTCAATTCGGTGAAGGCCAAAGGGTTGAATCTGTATTGCAGGGTCCAGCCAAACTTGATGGCTCCATGGAAAGAGCAAGAAGAGATGTTCTACTGTGTCTGGATGCTGCTCGCATATCTCACAGGTACTATCTTTCACTATACCTCGCGTAAATAGATTTTCCTTACTCAGCAGAGCATTTTGACACATTCTCCATAATAAATATCGGATCTTTGGGTTTGTATTAGCCTTCCAGATCTTAGTCCAGAGAGAGGGAGGCAATTGATGAGAAGAAAGAAGCTGTTTGCAATACTGTTCCAATCTCCAGTCTCCCTGATTGTGTTTATAGTGGATAGATTAAACTACAAATCAATTAATAGTGGCTTTAGTCAGCAGGCACTTAGCTCTCTGCCGGTAGGGAGGGATAGAGATGGGGGACGCATTTGCGCTCTACAAAAAGGCAGGGCAGAAATGAGAGAGAGAAGATTGACAAACAAAAAATGATCGAAAAGGTAGGGCAAGGGCATTGCGGCCCTCACCCAGTCCAATCGAGGGCTGCGACACGCAGACACCCTCATGCAAATCTAGGTGAGGGCTGGGGAAGAATCAAGCAGAGTTTCGAAGTATTTTGCCAGACTGTTGGGGACGGAACAAGCATCAACCACGGGAGCTCTTCAAAGGTCAGTCAAATGGCCGACACCTTTAGTCAACTCGATGGCTTGGGAGTACGTTGTCGTCTAAAAGCTCGACGACGACCCCTCCATGTACTCAATCTAAACGAGTGTTCTTTGTTCTCATTTTGCGTCTCTTGTCACTCTGTACCGATTCATCCAAAATGGTAATGTTTTTCTTTTTCTTTTTTGTCCATTTTTGCATGTTCATTGAATGGGTGGGGTGGTACTACGGTGAAGGAACGAACTTCGATGGTGTCGAAGAGAAAAACTATTACGTCCTGACCTTGAACTCGCGACAACCCTAATTCACTTGAGGTCGCGACGTCCCAAGTATTGTCGTTAACCGGTTCATTCTATCTTATCATTAAGTACATGCGGAAGAAAAATCAAACACCTAGCCAACAACCAATATGGATAGTAGAAGGTATGCAATAGTAGAACAACAAGAGCACTACTTTTATATTTATCTGCAAGGTTAGCTTGAGAAAAGCAGTTATATGTGACGTCTTGGAATTTTTCGAATTATTATTGGCTTTAATTATGAATGTTTCGTTAATGCATTGTTAGTTGAGTCTCATTCTGAACTGATCATTCATGAGATACTAACCGAAGGAAAAATATTGAGGACTCGTGCGCACATGTGAGTCCTAAAAGCCGCTCGTTAGTTTGAGACCAACTAAAGTTGCGATTGATTGACTCGACTGTGATTTTTAATTCAAATTTGGTTATCGGATTTTTCGAGCATCAGGATTAAATTATTAGACTTTAGCCTCATTATTTTTTAAAAAATTTCGGGTACTCAGAAACGTCGGAAATGGGATTGCCAAGTCGAAAACTTGAACCGGGATCTCAAAGCAACTTTGAGAGAAATGCCATTTGGTTAAAAAACACATTTGAAAAACCTTTTGGGTGATTAATATTAATTTGTAATTTTTATTTGTTTAAAATTGAAAAAAATAATGTATGCAACTTTTTAAATAAATTTTGACAATAATGTTAAAAAAATCAATATATATATATATATTAAAGAAGATCAAACCCTTCACCGACTCGGCGAAGTGCTATGGCTGCCAGCGAGCCAGATCTAGCATTAGCGGCCATCAATCGAGGTTGCCTAAGGTCAGGCGACCTAGGCGGTGTATGACCCAAGCAATTGTCGCTTGGGTCTCACAAGCTTAGGATAGCTTTTGCTTGGGTCTCGTGAGGGTCGCATGACGTCGACCGTGAGACCTAGGCAGCGGTTGGTTGGGTTGTGCAACACTCGCTAGCGGCTTTCGCCCTTTGTCAGATCAATGAAGGGTTGGCACTTCTCTAATAAATTTTTTTTTCACCAAAAAAAATAATGAGGGGCAAAATCAGAATTTTGAAAATTGATGAGTGTAGTTTTGGAAGGAAAAAAAATGAGTTTCAACATTTGACTAAATGCTAAAAGCCTAGAGCTATTCCTATTAACAATGGAATTTCGACCTTCCCAATACTGATTTTCACTTGAAAGCTATTTCAAAATGGTTGTCTAACGGTCCAGTATTTTCCCAAGGGACTTTGGAGGCCCCTTGGGGATACTAAACTAAATGCACCCTTAGTCTCTAGCTTTCAAGTTTGCACATACCGATTTTCACAGCATTTCAATCTATGGGTTGGTTTCATGCAATGGATTTTTCCATGCAAATATTTTAACAAACAAAATAACTGCCTAGAAAAACTATGATGTTCTTTTTATTGAAAGTGGAATAATAGCTGTAAAATCATGTTTTAATATTTTCTTCAAAGAGTAATTTAGGCATTACGATGATTCAATTATTCATGAAAAGCCTAATTTTAAACCAGTAGAGTAACAACTAATATATATATATTAATTCAAGCCTAACTCCAACAACATAACGATAACAATTTTATTCAAGGGGATTTAGAACACTTGCCTATTGATATTGAACAAATTTTCTTCATACCCACCTAGGATCAATGGTATCTGCTTGCTTGATTGTAACTAGAATTTCCTTATAAAACAGGATCAAGTTAGTTATTATAATTTAAGAATAAATTGAAAGAGAGTTTTGAAATGCATTACCTTTGTCAAAACGGGCAAATGAAGTAGGGAAATTTGGAAAACAAGGGAGGAACGATGCGCGTCACAAGGGAAATGTGATGCATAGCATAAGACAAATGGGGAGAAAGGCCTAAAAATGATGGACAAGGCTTTCTAGGTGCAAAACTGGGCTCCAAATGAAACGGCTGTCGGGACAGCTTCGGCCCGCATGCGGTGCTGTGCCATTTCGGCCTAGTCATGTGTTAAGACATGCGGCCCAGGTGGGCCGGGCCGGTTTGCGACTGGCCCGCTGTGGCTTGGGCTCGCGTGGGTTGCCGCTATTCCATCACCAGGCTGACGCTGGAAGCAACACGTGGAGACCCGCGGCATCGGCCAGGTGCCGTCATCATTCTCTCTTTTTTTAAGAAGAAATTAAAAAATAATATTTTCCAAAAATTTCGACTATTCATAACTTCCCCTTCTAACGTCTGATTGACCTAATTTTTTACACCTATAGAAAAGCTCGTGGTTATATCCCCTTGATCGATTAAGGGTGTGAGGTGTACTATCCCCTTGATTGATGAAGGACATACGTCTCTTGTTTTTGTTTTTCTTAAACTGTTCGATTTTATTTCTCTTTTTCTTGAATTTATTTTTGCAAGAAACACCTTCGATAAGCAAGATGACCATCTCCATGATCCAACTACAACCCTCAAGCATTGCCACTAGCACCAAGCCGCACGTCGATGGCGTCGCCAGCCCCATCCATCTCGATCGATGCAGTCTCGCATTATTCCAGGCCCCACGATGTTGCTGGCGACTGGAACACCTTCCCGTCGAGCTCAACGACCCCTCTAACTATGGCCATCTCTCCCATGAAACAAACCATTTTTTGTGGTTTAGTTTGGTTTCAACTTTTTCAAAACCAAACCAAACCAGATTGCAAAAACTGCATTGTATAGTGGACACAATGACTTGCTGACCCTGTTCGTTCCACTGAGCAAAGAAACAAGCATTCGGGGTGCCATAGCGGAGACGTTGAAGGCTAAGAGCTTGACTTGAAGATGCTGCCATGTTGGTATTGCCATGGGACTAGTCTGGTCGCTGAAGGGTACGTGCTATCACTAGGAAACCTTAACGCCTGCGGAAGTGTCTCGCTGAAGATGGCTGGATCGATTGAAATACTGGAAAACCAATAAGGAACCTGGAGAACTGTGATGTGTGCCAGAAGCTCGCTGGTCTATGGAGCTGCTGTTGGTCTTGATCGAGAGTGTCTGGACTTCGTTGGACCAAACGCTTCGCTGGGTAGGAGCACTCGCAGGCGAGTCTGGACTCGAGGTGTGAAAATCAGGCTCCTATAGACGCAAACGGCGGCCGCGAAGGGACTCACTTTGCTGGACGTATTCCGTCATCGTGGTGGGAAGATTCAGCAAAGGGCGGCTGCAGCAACGTAGGCAAGCGGCAGCAGAGATCGACGCCGGTGGAGGGAACTTGGCCGTGAAGGGGCTCGGCCAAGAGGCCCCCCCTCCCCTCTCCTTCCCTATGTATCGTATCGTATCGTGTACCTGCGAATACTGTGAATGAAGCCCTCGAGAGAGGACCCACTAGTCTCTCTCTTCCGTGGCCGTGCATAGTATTCAGTGTGTGCGCGCCCCCCTCCCCTTACAAGGCTCATATATAGACCCCCAAGACTAGATATAGAAAGGTGGCTGCATGGATGAGTTTCTGCTTCAAAAATTAAAATCTCAAATTCTATCTTCTATCAACAACTTACGAGCCGCTAAGGTTATCTCTTCTCCTTCTTTTGAATTCAAAATCGAGATTGAGAGGATGTGATTGCGGGTTATCTATTGGAGTTAATTCCATGTGTGCTTGTGCACACATATGTGACGGGATAGCCACATTAGAAGCATGTGCAATGCATGAAATGCGAATGCAAACTTTGTAAACAATATTTTTTATCTAGGGATTGGACTAACCCCTAAGTTTCTCATGCAATAAAGAATTAAATATAGCAGTTAAATTTAGGTGTGATAGGTCTTATTTAGCAGGAGGAGCAACAATGTGGTTAGAAAAGGAGTTTTGAAAATTTTGGGCCAATCCCAGGGTTTTGCTTAAAATAGGAGATGGAGTCGCCACCAATCAATTTAAGTAAACTAGGTTAATTGGAAACTAGATGCATGTGTGAAAGCATTGGTCATTTGCAAAAACCAAAGAAACTTTTGTCATTTTGGGGTTCGTTATGTTTGGGAAGGGGTTAGACACCCCACAATGCTCCTTCGATACCACATTTTCCAAATACGTCCTTTAAATGCAATTCTCAAATATTTACGAATATTACTGATGCAACTTATGATTTTTCCAAAGATGTAATCAAGGAAATTCATTTGTCATTTTATGTGCCGGCATTACTATAATCTTTTGGTCATAGATAATAAGACCTTTGAGAGCTAAAAATATTTTTAGGGAGAACAACTATAGTCTTTTGAAAGTATTATAGAAAATCATAATATCTTTGGGGCTTGGGTTCACAAACCGGGGGCCCTTAGTCGCCAGCCTTTTGCCTTGGACCGATTCTCATAGCATTTCAATCTATGGGTTGGTTTCATGCAACAGATTTTCCAATGCAAATATTTTAACAAACAAAATAACTGCCCGGAGAAACTACGATAATTATTTATTGAAGTGGAATAATAGCTGCAAAATCACGTTTTTATATTTTCTTCAAGGAGTAATTTAGGCAATACGATGATTCATTTATTCATGAATTTGATTGCAAAATAAAAAATTTGGAGACGATATTACACAAACTGATAAAGTTCATAGATTTCCGATAGCTTTATTCCATGGTAAGATGATAACTTGCAGGAGAAAAGCATTGCTATGAGACACTTCTCTCCATGCCCAAGAGATGATTATATGCCACGTAAATTACTATGTGGAGGGCACAACCATTTGTCTGCTTACGTCAATAATACAAAGTTCAGGCAAAGCAATAATTAAGGACATGTTCGGACTCGAACAAAACACTATGATTAAGCGCTGCTGGTACTTGGAATTAACCTAGATACTAAATTAGTGGGGCAAACGTGAAAGTTGACTTTATGACTTTTCGTGGCCAAATGATCAACATCAAAACCCACCGTAAATACAAATATATACTTCTTATAATTTATATATATGTTTTTTAATATATATTGTTTATTTTCTTATTTAAAAGAACTATAAGGGAAGGAAAAATAATGAAATTATTATTCTCCAATTAGTCATAAGCTTATTATATAGATGCCAGTTTAATATTAAACTTTCCAATTTTGTCAATTTCATCTTAAACATTTATGCGAAATTTCAATATAGTTTGTTTGGTCAATTTTCACTAAAAACCATTGACATGGCTAGAAGAGCTACATTAAAATTTCACACAAAAAATTTAGGATTAAATTGATAAAATTAAAAAATTTAGAACTAGACTAATATCTATACAATAAGTTTATGACTAATTGTATATTTTCCGAGGGTATTTGAGCTAGGCGCAGAAGTTTGGCAGGAGAAGGGACGACAATGAGGCACAACGGGATCATTCCTAGGATGACGCGAGTCGTGATGGCTAGCCTTAATGAGTGGCCATTGATAATGAAAATAGATGAACCTAGAAGAAGAATTAAAGAGAAAAAAAGAACTTTTTTTTTTAAAAAAAAAAGCAAATTTAATTGAACTGGCCAATCCACATCAATGATGTATGATATTTGCTAGATTGACATAAAATGACCATAAATTACATGCGACATTGAACTCCAATTAATGAAAGGATTACGTTAGGTCAATTTTAGAAAAAGTTAGAGATTAATTTTAGATAAAAAAAAAGTATTCAAAGATTATATTAAACACCAAGAAAAAGTTCAAGACTACTGTAACCCTTTTCTTCAGCTAGGAGATGATTTGTATCATCTGCCCCCAATATCAATAGACCCTAAAAGACACGACACAATGTCCATTTCCAACAGCAAATCCCATCATGATTCAATCAGACGTCCATACAACCCCGTTGTTCAACGATGATGTAGAGTTAATGGTGTGCATGAGCCAAAGCAAATGACAGCAATGGTGCACCTTTCTCCATCTCTTTACTCTTTCATTATGATGATCGAATCATGATGATCATCTGACTTCAAAAAGGTGAATTATATTTCCATCACCTAACGATATGATGTGACCTCAATTTCTTAATTGAAAATGTTTTTGAAAGAAATGACTTTATACAGCGGAAATGATAATAATAAGGATAAATCAATTTGTAAATATGGGAACAGATGCAAACTAGCTTGCATGTGTAAATTCCAAAAAAAATAAAAGAAGGATATCTCTAATTCTTTCATTTATTCAAAGGAATAAGATGTTTTGCAAGAGAATGAAATTTATATATTAAAATGCTAAAATCTGGTGAATATTTTCTAGGATTTCGATTAAATTTATTTCCTTATTTTTTGTATTTTAGAAATTTTGTTGGGATTTAAGGAGATTCATTTCAACTTTTAAGTAACTATCTACTTAGATGATTTTGGCATGAGAACTATGTGGCAGATTTTCATCTATTCGGATGCATTTGATTTACAGAAAGTTGATGATTTCAAAAATAATTTTTTTCAAAGAACTATTATTTATATCCTCTAAAAATTTAGTCAACAAATTATTTTCACTATCACTAAAGCTCTATACCTAAGCATTTTCGTTGATAACAAAGATATTTTTGGTTGATTCTAGGATCATTTTTAAGAAATATATTTTTAAAATTCTTAATTTTCCGCAAAACAAGCCCCTAAAATTTTGTTCGCCAATGGACCCCAAAAGACATGACATGATGATGTTCATATGCAACAGCAAATCCCACCATGATTGAATCAATCATAGAGTTAATGGTGCCCTCGAGCCAAAGCAAATGACAGCGATGCCGCACCTTCTTTCTCCATCACTTTAATCATGATGATCGCCCGAATACAAAAGGCTAATTATTTTTCGCAACCAAACAATATGATGCGGTTCCTCCGTTTTATCTCAATGAAAAATGCTTTCGAAACAAATGACTTTGCGTAGCAGAAACAATAGAAACATGGATAACTCAATTCATGAATATGCGTACAGATACAAACATAGTAATCTTGTTTGTAATCTTGAAACATGGATAACTCAATTCAAAAATATGCGTACAAGAAAAAGAAAGGACGAAAGATGTCTTGTAATTCATTCATTAATTCAAAGGAATAAGACGTTTTTGCAAAGGGAAAATACTATCAAAAACCTTAAATTATGATATTTGGGATAATTTTACCCTGAACTTTTTTTGTGATACTAGAAATCCCAAATCCCACTTATGACAAATTTACCGTGAATTTTTTTATGATACTAAAAACTCCAAACTATGCCTATTGTAACAAATTTACCTCAAATTTTCTTTTGTGATACGAAAAACCTAAACTTGCACTCGTGTGACATATTTACCCCTAAACTCTTTGACCGAATGGCATTTTCGTCTTTTCTTCTTTTTTTTTCCTTTCTCGGCGAGGGCGCCCTCACTCGCGTCAAAGTTGAGCAAGGGTCACCCTCGTTGAATTTGGTTGGCCGCACCTAAGGCGAGTGAGGGCTGCCCTTGCCAGATTCGGGGAGGGCATCTCCTGTTGGCTTCCCTCCGCCAAGGCCAATGGAGGGAAGAGAGAAGAAGGAAATAAAGGAAAAAGAAAAAGGAAAAAGAAGAAAATGCCATTCGGTCAAAGAATTTGGGGTAAATGTATTATATAAATACAAGTTTAGGGTTTTTGTGTTACAAATAAAAGTTTGGGATCGTTTAGGATTTTTAGTATTACAAAAAAAAAAATTTCTAGGTAAATTTGTCAAAAGTGGCATAATATAAAGTTTTTAATATAAAAAAAAAGTTCAGGGTAAAATTGTTTTAAGTAGCATGATTTGGTTTTTTGGTGGCATTTTCCCTTTTGCAAAAAAAATGAAATGTATATAGTAATCTTGAAAACCCTAAAATCTAGAGAGTATTTTGTAGGATTTTGGCTCTATTTTTTTTTTGTGAAAATAATAATTTGGAAAATATTTTCCCAAAAATGATCACTCATATCATTTATAAAAATAAATGAACGAATTTTTTTCATCATCCATGAAAATTTGTAGACATAAATTTTTATCATTAATGAAAATAGTTTTTATTAGGTGATTCATTTCAACTTTTAGTAACTATCTAGTTAGATATTTGCACCATGAGAACTTTGTGGCATATAATCATCTTCAACATTTAGCTATGGGAATGTTTGAGCTAATCTTACCCTTTTTACCCTCTTTTATTGATTTTTCTGTTGTTTTTTTTTAAATTATTTTCTTGTTTTTTCTTCTATCCAATTTAGATCTTGGAAATTTCTTCTCCCGGTCTACTTTTAGATATGGGAGTTTGCACTCTCTTGATTTAATTGTAGATCTAGAAGTTGTTCTCTCCTAATTAGATATAGTGTGCATTTGGTTCAACTTTGTAAATGAGTTTTGAATTTAATGCAAATGCTGAAAGCCCAAAACTTCTTGGGGAAATGCAAATTGTGTTTGGTAAAATTTCTTTACAAATGGGCTTTGAGTTAAATGTGTGTTTGGTGAAAAAAAAACTTTTGTAATGGGCTTTGAGGGTGGGTATGTGTATTTTTTGGAAAATTGAACTAAACTTTTCGTTGATCCAACGAAGGGCTACAACCGCTAACGAGCCAAATCTGGCGCCGGTGGCCGTCAGTTGAGGGTGTGACCTCATCGAAGGTTGCATGACCTCAGGCGACCTCAACCGATGGCCACTGGCGCTAGATCTGGCTCCCCGACGGCCATAGCCCTTTGTCGGACCAACGAAAGATTGCCTCCTTTTTCAATAAAAAAAAAAATCATGGGCAAAATTAGAAATATGAAGAATTGTTGAAGATAGTTTTTGAAGGGAGAAATTAATTTGAGCATTTGGCCAAAATGCTTAAAGCCCAAAGCTA
Organism: Angophora floribunda; assembly: GCA_014182895.1. Taxonomy (NCBI): domain Eukaryota; kingdom Viridiplantae; phylum Streptophyta; class Magnoliopsida; order Myrtales; family Myrtaceae; genus Angophora; species Angophora floribunda. The sequence goes on along the minus strand of CM024711.1, from coordinate 12,472,391 downwards.
GGACTAGTTTTGGGCTTTCAGTATTTTAAAGGCTAGCTTTCAATTAAAAGCTATTTTCAAATTGTTACCAAACGGTCCAGCATTTTCTTAAGGGACTTTCAAGCCTAAAAGCCCGTTGGAAATACTAAACCAAATGCAGCCATAAAAGTTTAATAAATATGCTTTAGAGATTTGATATCTCTATGTTCTATCCATGTGCAGATTCTCTACCTCTAGTTTCAATGGTAATCGTAGAAGCTTTAGCATCTCATTGAACTACAAAAACTTACTATTATAGATGTTAGATAAGTGTTTATTTGTCTTTATACAACGATGGTGTAGATGAAGTTGAAATTATGCACATGCAGCCAATTGGCAAAATTGTAGTTACTATAGAGAAATTTTTCAGTGTGCACCCATCATTGACCATGATATAAGATTCAGTGATGGGCCATCAATTATTTTACTTGATAGATTCGTTTTTATAAAACGAGTGTGTACTTAACAATGTTAGTACTCTGTTGATCCTCCTTATTTTCTAAATTTAACTTTTCTTTTTAGTATTCAAGACTTTGCTTTTGTTTCAATTTGCTTTGGTATAAAGTCCATGTAGTTCTCATGTATCCTCTTGATCAATAAATGCAATTTTTTTCGACAAAAAAAGAACTATGTGGCATGATTTTCATTTGTCTAGGCACTTTTTTTATTGGAAAATTGATGATTTCAAGAAAACTTTATCTAAACACCGATTACACATTTTCATTGATAATTAGCATATTTTTCATTGATTCTAGGATCATTTTAGGAAATATACATTTTAAATTCTAAATTTTCCGTGGAGCTAGCCGCCTAAATTTTTGTTCGCTAATCAGTCCTTCTACCAACATCAAGCACATTCGAGCTATTTTTCTTAATGTTAGAAACTAGGCCCAAGTGTAGGATACAAAGTGGTGCCCATCGATAAGAGGTCAATATGGAAGGTCGACTTCCTTTATTTTGAAAAGTTCTGAACGATTTAATCCTTTTTGCTCCGTTTCTCGTTTATCTTTGGGCAAGGATTCTTTCATCTCAATGATTCCCACGTAGTCTAGTCACACGAATATATACAGTGCTCGCTGCAATTCTCTGACAATGTTAAATGAAATGAACACGTTGCTTCAGACACAGAGAGAGAGATTAAGAGATGAAAAGCACAAAGCTAATACTCCTCCATCCCACAATCCAAAAGCCCAATCGCTTGTGGCTCATCTTCATCATCACCTTCTTCACCACTGCCTTCACTCTAACCCTAATCGCCACCACCACCAGGTCCTCCACCACCACCACCCCAACCGACACAAGCACCGCTACAGGCTCTGCCGCCTCCTCAATCCCGCTTCCACTTTCCATATCCGCCGCCCTCCTCCACTACGCTGCCGCTACCAACTCCACCCACATGACGTCCACTGAGCTTGCCTCCATAACCGCCACAGTTGCCCGCTGTGCCGCCGCTGCTTCTCACTGCAACCTCCTAGTTTTCGGCCTCACCCACGAGGCCCTCCTGTACAAAGTCCTCAACTTCAACGGTCGCACCATCTTCCTCGACCAGAATGAGAACCTCGTGTCAAGGTTTGAGCAGCAACACCCAGGAATCGAGGCCTACGATGTGCAGTACGAGACGAGGGTCAGCGAAATGAAGAGGCTGCTAGAGTCAGCTAGAGGCGAGATCCGCGGCAAGTGCTGGCCAGTGCAGAACCTGCTCTTCTTGGAATGCAAGCTCGCCTTGAACAGCTTGCCCAACCACGTGTATGAATTGAGTTGGGACATGATACTAACGACGGTCCAAGCAGGTACCACGAGGCGGCACCAGGGAGGATGTCGGCAATATTCATGGTGGCTGTGCTGGCGAGGAGCAAGAAGGGTGGAGCGGCGGCGACGCACGTATTCGTGCATGACTTCGATAGGGAGGTGGAGAGAGTTTATAGCAACGAGTTCTTGTGTAGGGACCACTTGGGGGAGGCCGTTGGTAAGCTTGGGCATTTTGTTGTGGAGAGAGCGAGCGATGAGAGATCAATGACTGAGTTTTGTAGGGTTTCTGCTCCGGCCAATTCATCTTCGTCGTCAACATCAATGGTGTAATTGAAAGATTGATAGGCAGTTCACAACGAAGATGATGATTGAGTCAACATCAGTGGCGTTACTAATTTTTTTTTTTCCTATTTTGGGATACCGAATAATGATCATATGAATTGATAAACAGACAGAAGAATCGCAAAAAGCATATAAACTTCACTGAGAAAATAAAAATTGTTCTTGATTTCAATGCAAGTTTGCTTTGGATATCTATACATACTATTTTCTTCCTAAGAATTGAAATAAGGAAATAGACTTATAGACTTATCATATTAAATTAATCACTTGAAAAAAAAACTTAACTTTATCAAAGAAAATAATCAAACATAAGAACTCAAACCATCTGAGAAGTATTTACCGTAGAGGCCGTAGCATTCCTTGGGCCCTTTATTTTATTTTTCATTTGCACTTTTTGATTTTAAGTAGATTTTGGGCCTATTGTGAATTTCTGTCATGGAGAGAGCGAGCGATGAGAGATTAATGACTGAGTTTTGTAGGGTTTCAACTTCGGCCAATTCATCTTCGTCGTCAACATCAATGGTGTAATTGAGGGATTCACAGGGTGGTTGACAACAAAGATGACGATTGAGCTGGGGATTGTTACTAATATTTTTCTCCTATCTTTTAGATGTCGAGTAATGACCATAAGAATTAATAAACAGACACAAGAATCGCAATGAGCATATAAATTTTGTTGAGAAAAAAATTGCTCTTACTTTCAATGCAAGCTTACTATGGAGATCTATACTTATAGTTTTAATTCTTTTTCCGTTGAGTTTAAAATGACAATTTGAATTTCTTCTTAAAAGTTGAAATAAGCAAATAGATTAATTATATCAAATAAATCACTTGAAAAACAACTTACTTTGTCAAAGAAAATAATTAAAGGCTACTCAAACCACCCAAGAACTATTTACCGTGGATGCCGAAGCGTTCCTTGGGCCTTCTATTTTATTTTTCATTTATACTTTCTGATTTTAAGTAGATTTTGGGCCTATTATGAATGTTTGTTTGGTTTAATAGTGGAATTTGGTACTTTTTCACTTTTGGGTTATTGAAACTCAAATATTTTTGAAGCTGAAACCTCAACTAGGTTCAAATGTTTGCTATGTACATTGGGGCCGTTGTGAATTTTTGCTGATGTGGCGTAAACGTTGTTAAAATATTTTTTATATTTATCTTTTTTCTTTACATTCAAATGTTGACTCTGTCTTTGACCTGGAATTCTTCTTCAAATTATTTAAACCACAGCAATGCAATTCCTAAGTATCTACATACGACCATTCTTCCGCTGGTCATGGCCGCAGCTCAAATACTCAAGCAGCCATGGTGATCGCAAGCTTGAGATCTACGACCTTCAGGTTTCAGACACATGGCCGCTTGAGCTCTGCCCAAGCCATAAGCTTCAAGCTCAAGAAGCTATGACGGCCGTGAGTTTGAAGTTCAATGATATCAAAGTCTCTTTCTTGAGAATTTTTTCTTTTCAACACCAGCCGAATAGCCCGCGTTTGCTCCACGAAGGTGTCACGACGCCAGCCAAATAGGCCGTGTCGCTCTACTGAAGTTGTGGATTTGTCATCGAACGACGCCACCACGTGCTGCTGCCCTGAACCCATTTGGGCCTTATACTGTAAGTCACTTTCAGATATACTCAACTAGTTGTATTGAAAATATAATACCACAAACAAGCTCTCCGTCACCGAAGGAATTCGGTCAACAAAATCGCCCCGTCAACCGACCCACACGCGCCCACACACGCCACTCAAATGCTCTGCACGTGAGATCAACACGCTCACGTGCCTCTCACGCGATTGAACCTGCCTCTGACACTAACATCACCTGCTGACGTCACCTATTGCGACATTGGCTACGATACCCCACCACGTCATCACCACGTCATCAACACGCTAGTGCCACATCATCAGCCACATCATTGACACATCATCGCCCATGCCATCATCCACATCATCAACCACATCATCAGCCACTCAATTCCACGTCATCTACAATGTCATCAAGGTTTGACCGTTGACCAAAGTTGACCGATCTCTTCTGGAGGTATTTCGACTTGCTGATTCCGTTTTTGGCGTTATTTTCTCTTTATTTGCACTCCTAGTACTAGTTTCTTGGTATTTATTACATAAGTCAGTGCATTTTCAATGGAGAAAATGGACGTGCTAATACCCATTCAAACTATGTTGAATGGATTAAATTATATTTTATGGGCTCAAGAAATATCAAGTTTTTTAAGAGGACGCAAACTTTGGCATGGTTTATTATTTAAATATTCTAATACTTCCCCTTACGCTTAGTCTGGTCTTTTTGCCTAGTACTAAACGTGAAAATTTGATTGGAGAGGCAAATAGGAGCCTAGAAGATTTAAATTCAAGATCTCTTGCTTTGATACCATATGAGATTTTGTAAAATCACAACCAAATATTATAAAAGCTTGAGTTATTAAATGAATGCGTGGTTTACTATTTAAATATTCTAATGCTCGAGCTTGAGTGATCATGGCGGTTGTGAGCTTTGAAGTAGATCTAGCCATGGCAAATCGCAAGCTTTGAGCTCAAACAACCATGGAATGCAAGCTTCAAAGCCAAACTGGTCATACATGCTACAAGTTTTGAGCTCAAATGGCCATGGCCAAGATTTTGGAGCTCAAGCAGCCATGGCAGTCATGAGTTTCGAACCCAGTTTTAGCCATGGTGGCCATAAGCTTCAAGCTCGAGCAGCAATGCTTCGAAGCCTGATGTGGCCATGAATGCCACAAGCTTTGTGTTTATATGGCCATGGCTACGAGCTTTGAAACCAGATTTGGCCATAGCAGCCAAAAGCTTCAAGCTGAAGCAGCCATGGTGACTGTGAACTTCGAAGCCATATGTGGCAATAGTGGTTGCAAACTTCAAGCTCAAACGACCATGGCCACGAGCTCGTGTGACCATAACGGTTGCAAACTTCGAGCTCAAATGGCCATGGTTGTGAGCTTCGAGTTTAACTGGCCATGGCCGCCATATGGCTTTCACTCAATATTCCAATTATTCACATCAGCATAAACCAATTAGAAAAAGTAGCGACATGATAGAAAAATGAACAATGACCCTTTTTAAAAAGTATAGGGATGATTTTGAACAAAAAAAACTGTACAAGGAGGGTCTTAAATTTCGGGCAAGACTACACGGACAATGGGTGCCATTTCACCTAACATATATACAAATAAAATGCCTATGTGTGAAATGAACTTTGGTAAATAATAAGGGGGGACGAGTTGGTTGTTTTAAGATTTTTGAAACATTTTCGTGCAAAACAGTGTGGAGAGACGAAACAGTTTTTATAGCCAAAATATGCGAAGTATACAAAATATCTTCTATCATCTGAAACGTAAAGAGAATAATGGATGAAATAAACTACAAATCAATTTATAGTGGCTTTAGCCAGCAGGCTCTCAGCTCCTGTTGGTAGGGAGGGGTGGAGACAAGGATGCATTTGTGCTTTGCAAAAAGGTAGGGCACAAATTATAGAGAGAGAGGAGATTAACAAACAAAAGAAGATCGAAAAGGCAAGACAAGGGCCTTGCGCGCCTCACCCAGTCCAAGCAAGGGCTGCAACACGCTAACACCCTCATGCAAATCGAGGCGAGGGAGCTTCAAAGTATTTTGCCGGATTGTTGGGGACGAAGCAAGCATCAACCATGAGAACTCTTCAAAGGTCAGTCAGATGGCCGACGCCTCTAGTCGACTTGATGGCTTGGGACTATGTCATCGTCTGAACGCTCGACGGGTTCAACGACAACCCCTCCATGTACTCACTTTCGACCTGTTTTGATTCCAAACAAATGCTCTTTGTTCTCACTTTTCGTCCCTCACCACTCTTTACCAATTCATCCAAAATGGTAATGTTTTTCTTTTCCTATTTTGTCCATTTTTGCATGTTCATTGAATGGGTGGGGTGGTATTGCGGTGGAGGAACGAATGTCGATGGTGTCAAAGAGGAAAAGCAAGAAGAAGTTAAGGATGCATTTATTTTGTGAAAAAATAAATAATTTATAAAATATTTTCTTAAAGACGACAACTTATATCATCTACAATAATAAATAAATAAATAAATAAATAAATAATATCGGACTAATGATCTCAAACAATACAAATGATCAATTTTAGAAAAATATTATTTTAATCATTTTTTTTACGAAACAAATGAAGCATATGTTTAATCATTCAACTATTACACTTTCTAGAGACCTTTATAATCACCACCCGATGGGACCAAGAGCTTACGAAGCCCTTGCTCTTTACCCTTCTACTTTCGGTCTCTTTTCCAAGCAAAAGTCATTTTGCTTTTACAACGAAGAATGGAAGAAATAAGTTTGATTGAATTTCTCGAGTCACTGAAAATTAGAAAAATCTATGGTGTTTTTGTTGGAAATTCCTATAGTGGGCTTACATTAATTAATCAATTTTCTATTTTAAATAATCAGGTTAATGGATATTCCAATATATATTAAACCCTTAAGTGATCTTATTGAATTGGGTTATGGCATCTATTAATAACGGACCTAGTTGAGCAGCAAAGTGTAAGCAATTATGTTTAATTGAAGCCCGTAATGGGAGGGGCCCAGTTGACACGGTATTGGTTAGGGTTTGCTAGGTCCCCTCTCTGGCCTATAAAAGGATAGGTTATACCTATCAGTCACTTAGGGTGCGTTTGTTTCAACGAAAGTAATTTCCTGGAAAGTATTTTCCGGACTTTCCGCTGTTTGTTTTTTGGAAAACGATTTGGTCAATGGAAAATACTTTCCGGTCAACAGAAATATTGTGTATTATTTTAGGAAAATGAATTCCCCTGCATGGAAAGGGGAAAACACTTTCCCTCTTTAGCTCCTTCCTTTTTATCACGTCATTTATGTCCAAAATCGCTTTGTTTTTTCCTAGAGAAAAGCCGCTTGACCTTCATCGATGAAGCTCTGTTTTTTCCTCAGAGAAAAGCCGCTCTTCTTCATCGATGAATGCTCTTCTTCAGCGATATTCATCGATGAAGGTCGAGCTCGTCTTCTTCTTTGTTGAAGGTCAGTGAAGGTCGAGCTCATCTTCTTTGTCGGTGAAGGTCCCGCTCTTCTTCAACGACGCTCAATACAACGCAACTCGAGGTTCTCTCCTCTCCGATTTTTTCATAGATTTGCCCAAATTTTTCAGATCGAGATGAGTTGAGTTGATCGTTGCTTCCTAATCATTCTGATCGTTGCTTCCTAAAATGCGATCCAAACGCCTGAAAATATTTTCAATCACATATCACCAAACACAGGAAAATTAATCATTTTCATGGAAAATGATTTCCTGGAAAACATTTTCCAAAAACGGTACGATTTTCCGCGAAACAAATGCACCCTTAATCCCATTAAAAGCTGCTATACTAAAATATGTCATAGAGAGGAAGATCTAGCATTTCGATAGATCACTGATTATCGTCAATCTGATATGTTTTTCATCAAGTGAGGCTATGGCTCAAACAGGTACGTTTTAATTTCCTTGTATATATAAGTTTTGGTGTTTTACAATCATGTATGGATCGAACTCGTTCTTGATTTATTGATTATTTATGTTGAGAAATACTACATATGGTATCAGAGCTAGTCATATATGATTGTAGAACCCAAATTTTTTATTTTTTTTATGAACAAATTCGAAATTTCTTCTCTTGAACCGAATGTTGTCGTTATTTTTTCATGAGGACTCTTTGATTGATTGATTTTGAAACCTTAGGGTTTTTATTCTACATGTCAAGATCTTTCCAACCATATATAATTTATATAGTTTCGTTGAGAATTGAGAGAGAATTTCGAATTTGAAATTCTAGGGTTTGTACCTTGAAAAGTTCTAAAATTTGTTAAATTATTTGCAATTGAATGAAGTATGTTATAAATTGTTGCATGGGTATTATTATATATATGTTTTAGAATTTTTTGGTTGCATTAAGATGAGTTTTTTGGGCTTAAACTTGAGAAAATTGAATTTCGGCCATGGGTATAAGATCCGAAATTTTAAAGTTGAATATTGATGTTTTGTTCGTTAATTCTTCGGTTAATTCACTTTAATCAATTCATAATGATATTAGAAACAAAACCTGTGGAAATTTTTATCAAAATCAACCCTAATATGCGTTCTTTGAGCTTTGGGTCGAAACCGGTGGTGTGACCCGGTTTGCAGACTTCGGGACCCAACTAGAGGTTGAAGAAGACCTCCAGCCGAGCCAGGCGATCCTATGGGCTTCAAAATTTTGGGCTGTGGCCAAATTTTCTAGCCCACCTGTTTCTGTCGAGAATATGTGCATAAGCCCAACGGTTGATGTCACGCCCCGACCTTCGAGCATGTGGCAACCCCTGTTCTTTTGCAGTCATTTGATTTGCGACTCCCCGGGATCCATCGCCGACCGTTATTTTTATCTTTTAATTAAATGTATGCAGAAGCGAATCACAATTCCCAATCAATTACAAAAGCAGGGATAGCAAGGAAAACTCAACAAGAACACATTCCAAAATGCTGCTTTATTTATCTACTGATTAACCCTAGGAAGTTTACAAGTACAAGCCCTTACCACGGGTATCTTCCTATCGAGCCAATGAAACCAACAAGCAGGGGTTAATCTACTCCCTTCAAAAACGGCCACGAGCCATAACACGCTTCGATCCTCCATCCTACAGACCTAAAAATGGTTATTCAACAACTAGTGAGATAAAATCTCATTAAGTCAAAATCCTAAGCCTCAGTTAGGAATTTCTCTCGCCTCGAGGGTAGTCTAATCATGCAACCTAGTTCCGACAAACAACACATATCACACCTCAAGCAACATTATCAGATGACAATTCAATAAGTAGATGCAAACACAAGCGACCCTACCTGGCCTTGGCACACACAACCTGCAGAAACTGTCAATCACTTCAGCAACAATAAAAGGCATGCAAATAATCATAGCATAGCACAACTTTCTCATATCTCAATGCCCACATGTGCTTTGATTATTATGACCCTCTAGGCCACGGCACAACCTTATGGTTGGCGGTCAACTGGTCGTAGACCAGGTATCATCCTCTACCTCGAGGCACGGCGACCTCATGGGCTATCCCCCACCGACGGCATTCCCGAAGGAGCATAAGGCCCATCCCACTACCGCAGCCCCGTATCTGACCATTGTCAAGTGACCTAATGGTCACGACACAACCCTAATGGGAATTGGCGGTCATCTGGCTCAACCGGGCTATCAACTTTAATCTGACCATGCAACACATCAGCAAACAGTTCATTCTTGTCTTTGCTTTTGCTTGGTTGTGAATGCTCATACAGTTCGTGCTCATGCAACATGCTATTACAGTTAACACACATATAATGTCATACAACAGTATCCGGTAGTCACGTACAATAGTAGCAGTCCAATCATTCACGAAAGTTGCAACAATCAGCAGTTTAAGTCACAGTTTGACAATCAATTCCAACCAATCAACACTTTTTCAAAATCATCACGTACCTCAAAAATTATGGGTACCCAACCACGCGTCTCAATATTCAATAATAAATAGGCACGTGTTCTCACGACTACGACAATCAACTATTCCCATCAATACTCAATTATCACAAAATAAGTATAAACTATAATTATACTAAAAAATACTCATATAAGAAGTATGCTATAGTCGATTGTTCCCATAAAATAATTTACTCCCACAAAATACTTATAATTATTTTCCAATCCATAATTAATTATCCAACCCAAATAATTTCATTTAATAAAATCATTCTTTAATAAATCAATGTCATTTGATAACGTAGTACATGAATGCTATTGACATTAGAAAATTAGACCATAGTAGTTTTCCCACAAAATTACTCAATTAAAATCATTTCCCATAAATAATCACAATTAATTATTTTCTCCAAAAATAATTAATTTCATAAATGAATAGTAATAACAATATTAATAATAATAATTCGAAATTATAAATTAATTTAATTAATTAATAATTCCAAAAATAATAAATTATTATTATTTATTCCAAAATAATAATAATAATATTTATTAATACTAACCATGATTAACACTAAGCAAAGCTTAATCAAATAGTATCAAAACATTAATAATCATCATCCATAGCACTAATCAATAATTAAACTAATCAAACTACTCCTAAGCAAGATTAACCTCTAACTAAGGGATTAGGAAATTGACTCATGGTTTAACGATTCCGATGACACGGACACGATGGAGGCGGCGAGGGCAACGTGCGGCTACGTCCGAAACATCGAGACAAGCGGCAACGAAAATGGGTCTCGGCGACGGGGTGGTTCCGATTCGGTGAGAAAGAACGGCGACGGACGCGGCTCACGGACGGGCAATGCCGGGACGCGGCTTGGACTCTCCGGCGGCGTATGGCGGCTCTGGCATGCGGCAAAGGTGGCTGATTTGGGGAAATCACAGCAGCTCATGCTGCTGTTTTGGAAGAAAGAACCGAAATAACTAGGGTGGGGGAGAGAGAGAGAACGTGGGGTGGGGTGGGGTTGATCGGTGGAGAGAGAGAGAGATTTGACTGTGGGTCAACAAAAGAAAGGGGGGAAGGAAACGTGCAGAGGAAGGAGGGGGGCCAACGTGGGTAGAAAGAAAAGGAAAAAGAAAATAGAAAATAGAATAGGACAAAACCTAAAGAAGCTTCTAGAAAGGGCATTTTGGTCTTTTTGCCCCTGAAGCACAAACTCCCAAATATTTGGCTCCAAAACTTGGCCCGTTGAATCCTTTTCCAATAATTTCGGGCTTACCGATAAATTCGAGAATCAATGAGGCAACATCCAATATTTTAGTCTCGACATCCTTAAAAGTTCAATACCCGATATCGGATTGAAATTCATGGTTAACATCGATCAATCGCAACTTTAGTACGACCTAACTTTTGGGCGGCATTTAGGGGTTCTCGCGTGTTTGACCCGTAATTGATAACTTTTCAATCCACGATCGTGCATTCAAATCAGGGTGATCCTCGATTGTCATGTAATCACGAGGGATTAATTGCTCACACTGAGTACAAGGCCAAAAGGAAATCGGTTTAACGTCATTCGTAATTAATATCGAAGTCGTGCGGAATCACCCACAATCCGATCTCGTACTTTTCCCGAATCGATTTATCTCCGTTCACTAATTGGCCTACAACAGTGTGGTATTATTCCTCTTTGATCCTTATGGTCGAGCAAACTATCCCTGATTAAATTCACTAATTGTACGCGTACCAATCCTTAATTGCCTTGCCGAACAGTTAATTAACTTGTGAGGGGCCAACTCAAAGTAAACGTAATTAACAGTATATTGATAAAATAACCATTTTATTTATCCCGGAATGGGTCGAAATTCAGGATGTTATAGCTTGGTTTGCTGAGATTTTGGGCGTGAAGCCCATCTTCTGGGCCTCAAGAAGACTTCGAGCGTGAAGCCTAGATTTTGGGCTTATGGAGCACCCAACTTCTAGAGTATGGACAGAAGCCCAAAATCTGGGCCTCAAGGGATTCTGGGTGTAGGCTTAGGTTTTGAGCCTTCAGGCGATTCTCCAAAAGCCCAGGCGGGCTAGAATTTTTTGGCCCAAGCCTGTTTGGCCAATTTCGGCCACTAAAATAATAATAATAATAATAATGAAATTAAAAAAAATTGTGATAAAAATTGTTGTTTGATAATTGTAATATGATCTTGGGAAGCACATGTTATAAAGTGCTTCATATTATTTGATAAATTTTGGGTGTTGATTGAAAGGATCACCGATTTTTGCGCGCTTGACCTCTCACCAGAATTTTTTTTATAAAACAACATCAAGTTAGTTATTATAATTTGAGTGAATAAATAGAAAGAGAGTTTTGAAATGCATTATCTTCATTTTAATGATCAAACGAAGTAGGAAAATTTTGAAAATAAAGGGATATGATGCACTTCATAAGGGGAATGATGCATAACATAAGGCAAATGTGGCGAAAGGCCTAAAAATGATGGAGGCTTCATAGGTGCAGAACGGGGCTTCAAAAGCCTAGCTTCACATGTGGCCCTACACCATTTGGGCCCAGTCATGCGATATGCGGCCAAGGTGCACCAAGCTAGTGTTCAATTGGGCTTGGTGGGGCTTTAGCTCACGTGTGGATTGTTGCCGTTCCATCATCAGGCTGACACTAGAAGCAACATTTGGCAACCACCGGCAGTGGCGGAGGCGGGGGATGACGTCATTATTCTTCTTCTTTTTTCAAAATAAATTTAGAATAATATTTTTCAAAAACTTTGACCAAATTTTGATCGGCATAAGTACAGCGAGAGTGCCACAACTTAGCACGGAGGGACACTTAAGTGTCATAACTTACAAACGGTACACTTAAGTGCCACTTTTCAAAAAAATGGATCACTTAAGTGCTAAGTGGTCGGAACCTGCCGGAAATCCTACGTGGCATTTTTTTTTTATTAATTTTCTTGCCTACGTGGCTCGCCGGAAACACTAAATCGATGAAAAATCAGCCAAAACGACGTCGTTTTTGGCTGACGTGGATTTATAAAAATTTATTAATTAAATAATATTACATAATAAAAAATATTATTATAAAATCGATTTTATTAAAATAAAAAAAAAAAAGAAGAAGGAGGAGGGGATCGGCGAGGGCTGTGCAGCCCCCTCGCTGCCGCCGCCATTGCCCCCACCCTTGTCGGGAAGGGCCGGCGACGGTGGGGAGGGTCGGCCCTTCCCGACGAGGGTGGGGCGGCGGCGGCGGCGGCGGCGAGGGCTGCACAGCCCTCGCCAATCCCCTCCTTCTTCTTCCTTTTTTTTTTTTAAAAATCGATTTTAAATTTTTTAAAATCTAATGTGGACAAATTTTTTTATTTTGAAAAAAATGCTCCCTCAGCAAATGAAGTCGTCGGAAAATGGACACATGGCAATTTGGCCGGATTTTCTCGCCGTTGGCACTTAAGTGATCCATTTTGCTCCGATTTTGGCACTTAAGTGTACCGTTTGTAAGTTATGGCACTTAAGTGTCCCTCCGTGCCAAGTTATGGCACTCCTGGGGTCTGTATGTCAATTTTGATCAATTATAACTTTTCAATCAACCTTTGGAAAAGTAAAATGGGCTCCCATTTTCTACTTAACTCCTAATCAATTAATAAAAGATTAGTGATGACTCTCAATCAAATGAAATAATGAATAGAAATCAAGTTAACATCGATCGTGCCAAGAGCAAGTGTCACATTGCAAGAAGGACCATTTGCGCTTGCTTGGTAACCCAGCAACTTCCTCTAAAATCTCGCCTTAGAAGAGTCGTGACACCGAATTTCTTTTTTTTCTCATGAAATTACACATGATGAATAGAAAAAAAACAAAAGAAGAAGAAATGATTAAGCTGAATCAAACCACAAAACATGGTTTGGCTTGGTTTGATATTGATTATAATACAATTTACTTTGGTTTCACTCTTCTTCAAACCATATTGTTGAAAATAAAACAAGCAATCTTATAAAATATACAAAAATAAAGAAATGAATCAAATATCAAATTTACATGATTCAGTCATGTGACCTACATCTATGAGGAAATAAGCATATGATTTTATTATAGATGAAACAATATAATAGAGGTTACAATCACACTCAAGTCACTCACGTACTCTTGATATTTTTCATCTCTCAAATACAACTAATAAGTCTGTCTTCAATCTTCACAGTTTCTCTCGAAATAATCTCTTAATTTTATAAAAGAATGACATTAATGTTAACACAAAATTTAATCAACTTCATTTTATGTAATTTCACAGAGAAAACCTTTCCAAATCAACCCCTAAGAGGAAATTTTCAATCTCTTCTGTGCAATCCTCGGAGCTCTCATTAAGAGCTCTTCCTCTTCGTATTTAAAGAGAAAATTCACTAGAAGCAAATAAAGAAGATGAAAGGAAACAATTAGTGCTATCGTTAAAAGACCTCATTATTACAACTTTCTTCGTCTTGTGCCTTTCCCTTTCGTCCCACGTCAGCGGTAGCCATCATCACTCTCTCTTTTCCCTTTATTAAGCTGACCAAAGTCGTCCCTTATGGTCAAGACTAGCACGTTCTCTCTTTCTTTCCACACTCAAAGCAACACCATGATGGGATGGCATCACGGCCATGGACAGGGCATCATTGCATTTCCGCTGACTACTCTCAAGTAGAGGACGAGTGTCAATTATTCTCTTCTGATCTTAGTTTGATCTGGCTCCAGCGCAAGACATATTTCAACATTTAAGGTGAAGACCAAAATAAATATTTAATAGTGAGTGTTGGGGAAATTACCTTTGTATTTGGATAGAACAATGAAGTTAATATAAGTTCGAAATAATAGAACAATCATATCAGATTTTGCGACGTGATATCACTTTTTTTAAAGATTTATTTGCCCCATAAAATTGCTAATGGTCACTAGCAAATTCCCTCTAGGATACAGCAAATTCTTAAATGAGAATACTAGATAGCAATTCTAGTATATCTCTAGGGTCTCTCTAGGAAACAATTGGAAACAATGGCTGTAGTATTGAAAAAAGATAACTTGAAAAATAATAATGATATTTCCTTTATGGTTTTTCAAAAACTAATATCTATAGGAATATAGGCAACTCTTCGTAAAAGATTACAAAAATTAATAAAAACATCTCTTCAAAAGAAGTTATATTTTAACAGGTACGAATTCTAAGATAATCGTTGGAAGAAAAATAAAATTCGAAATAAATAAATAATAAATAACAATAACTTCTTCATGAATAGTCGCATTATTTGAATATAATATTATGGTTAATTTTTTTATAAAAATAAATCCGAATTTTTTCAATAAATAAAAATGAATGATTATTGGTTAGTGTCAAATCCCGTCCACGTGCGCACTCACATTTTTTCGATATGGGACAAGGCACCTCTTAATTTGTTTTACAAACAAATTACCAACAGTGAGTAGTAATTATATGCTTAGGTAGTGTTCAGGTGGAGCATTTTTTTTGTAATGAATACAGCAAATCCAATCTTATTAGTATGAAGGAAAATTTTCTAGTTATCTAGAGTCCATGTGTCATAATAAGAAGCGATTCTTTAAGAATATTTTGCTATTATGTAATCATATAAAAGTATGATTTTATCTACATAATATGTTTAACCATAGATATAGTTATACAATAATTGGAAATGATTTAAAAGCTGGAAAATTAGATTTTTTTTAATTCAAAATTTCAAAAAAGCACCTAGAAGAAACTCGAAAGAAATTGCGCATTTAAAAAGTACACCCCCATAATTGTCCTCCTCCTCATTTTTCATGAAAAGGTACACCTCCATAATTGTCCTTCTCCTCATTTTTTCTATAGCCATCAACTTTTTTTACAATAAAATAAAAGCTACAATTGATGTGAAGTTGCCTGTCCTTCAATCAAATCCCGTGAGTCATGCAATACAAAGGTCCAAAATGGAGAAAATCATGTCTCTCGCCGAAAGTGGCATCGGATTTCAAGTGTTCAAATCAAGAATTTCATCGTCTATATCTTACAATCAATAGTCTTTTCTCCTATTCCACCGTAATGCTCTTGTTCTTCTTTTGTAAATTTTTGAAGGAGAATGATTTGGTGGAGAAGCTTTTAACATTAAGAACCTAATAAAGTGTAATGTTATTGTTTCTAAAATGTGCAATAAAAAAAGAACGACTGAAATTTGACAAACAATAGCTATACATTCGAAATGAAGCAAGGCAAATTCGAGCTCTAATATATGTAAATCGTTTGTCAATATGCAAATATGTCACCTTTTTCTCAATTGAAATTGTTTGACTTTGTGGCAGCTATGGGAATCTTATGAAGTCGGTTGTTAATGAGAGATTGTGATTAGGCTCAAGACAAGACAAAGGCAAGTGATCAAAGATTTAGTTGGAATAGAGGATCAAATAGTAGCCATAAACAATTTATTAGACATTGGTTCTGGGGGTGTATGGATCATTAGAATCTACGGGACATGCAGCATTAGTGAAACAACACCCCCAAGGTTATCTTCAATCAACTATATCCTCACTTTGGGAAAAAACGCAGCTTTTTTGATGGCATGAGTGAAATGCCAAAAACCAAGGGCTTACTATAGCTGTAGGAAAAATTATTGTCCAATATCTCTTATTATAGAGTGACTCATGACATTAATAGTATTGATAGATGCTAATTGTAATGGATGATGTCAGTGAGGGAAACCATATCCAAAAATTAATCAGAGTGAATTTTTTTTATCCTAGTACTAGGGTACTTGTTGCCACTCGGGACAAGAGTGTTACAAATATTAGGGGACTTGAGTATAAATTCAAGGATTATGACTTGGTGGGTTGAGTGATGAAGATGCAAATAACTTTTTTGTAAGCATGACTTCAATTAAATGTAAAAAAATGCGAAAGAGAGAAAATGGGGAATTTGTATAGATATATTCATCCACCATTGATATTCGTATAGCGTGGGTTAGTTTCGTTGTAATTCACAGCATTATGTCTCGTTAGGTTTCTTTCTTTTCTGGTGTGCACTAACTCGTTCTTGCAAGAATTTTGAATTTTAAGGTTAAAATTCCAATTGACCAAAAAAAAAAAAATCCAAATGAACACAGTGCAAATTGTCATAAAAATCTGGGTTTATATAACATATTATTTTGGCGTATAGATTCTAGTTCAAAGTTGTTTCAGCACATTGTACATATTAGTTTAATTTCATTTCAATAAAAAAATTATAAAAATAAAGAATGGGGAAATGCAAGAAATAAAACAAATAAAAAGATCAACTACATTTTCATTAAAAAAATATACATACATCTGGGAGTGAATTTTAGGAATCATGCAAATTCATGAACAGATTTTGTTTTCTTAACATTGTATTGCACTCTAGATTGCATTAAGTAGATTTGACTTCTAGATATAATAGTTCATTTTAGTAAAGTAGTTTATATTGTAGATATTCATGAAGTATCATTTATTTACTTTCTGGTTGTGAGCCATAGTATATTTTGGAAATTTTACATTGAGTTTCTATCTATAGCTCAAGGGGTCCCGGGAACTTAATAACAAGGCCTTGAGTTGTTTATTGTCCTCCCTTTTATTTGCTCAATTTGTCTTGGTATTACTGGATTTTATATGCATATGCTTGAGTGAATTTATGCATGATCGCCTACATTGCTCAACATCGAGAATGAAATGGGTAACTAAGATTGGGAAAATTGCATGAATAGTTGCTTTCATTAAAAGAGAAAATATGCCAAATTGGGTGTTAAATATATGTATATTAATCAATCCCCGAACCCACAAATCTCTAGTTTGCACAAGTAAGATGGACTTTTGCATTTTACCCGAGTCCTAATCAGTTCATATAAAATTAGTGGTGAATTTTAATCAAATGATATAATTAATGGAAACTAAGTTGAGATCAATCATGCGAAGAGCAAGTGTCACTTTGCAAGATGGACCATTTGTGCTTACTTGGTAATCAAGCAACTTCCTCGGGGATCTCACATTGAAAGGGTCGCGATATAAAATTTGTTTTTTTCTCATGAAAATAAAAATGATGAAGAGATAAAGTAAAAGAAGAAAGAATGATTAAGCCGAACCAAGCCGAAAAAAGTGATTTGGCTTGATTTGATCTTGACTATAATATGGTTTAATTTGGCTTCACTTTTCTTCAAAACATATTTATTGTTGAAAGTAAAATAAATGATCGAATAAAATACACAAAATAAGGAAGTTAACCGGATACCAAATTCATAAGATTTGGTCGCGTGACTTATATCTATGAAGAAATGAGTACACAATTTCATTATAGATAAAATAATACAATAGATATTTTCAAGTCACTTATATGCTTTTGATGTTTTTCATTCCTCAAATACAACTAATTACTCTGTCTTTAACTCTTATAATTTCTCTCAAAATAATTTATCAATCTCATACAAGAATGACATGAATATTAACATAAGATTTAATCCGCTTCATTTTGTGTAATTTCACGAAAAAAATCTTTCTGAATCAAACCCTTAAGAGGAAATTTTCAATCTCCTCTGTGCAGTCCTCGAAGCTCTCGTCGCTTTGATAATAAAGAGGAAATTCACTAAAAGCAAATAAAGAAGAAGAAAGGAAACAATGAGTGGCCATCGTCAAATTGACACCATTATTGCAACTTTCTTCGTCGTTCTCCTTGCCCTCTTGTCCCATCATCAATCTCTCTTTTCTCTTTCTTCAGCTGAGCTAAGCTGTCTCTTATGGTCGAGACCATCATGGTCTCCCTTTCTTTCCACGCTCCAAGCAACACCGTGATGGGATGGTGTCATTGCCATGGACAGCCCATCATTTCATTTCCTCTCCCCACTCTTGACTAGAGGTTGAGGGTCCATAATTCTCGTCCAATCTAATTTGATCCCGCACCGGCCGGAGATAAATTTCCACATTTATATACTATGGTTTGGCTGATGGCACCACTACACCATGCTCACATTCTATTAGTTCTCAATAAGGAAATTAGTGTTGTAAAAGATTTTCTTTTTAATATAAAGACATTTTTGTGACAGTATTTGAATGGTTAAAGGTAACTAATTATGATAAAAGATACGTCTTTAACACTAAGAGATCAAACAAATATTCCATAGCGGGCAGTAAATATTTGCTTAGGTAGTGCTTAGATGGAGCCTTTTTTTTTTTTTTTTTTTTTTTACTTATTTTTGGTAGTGAATGCAGCAAATCCAATCTCAATATAATGAAGGAAAATCTTCTAATTATCTGGAGTCCCATATGTCATAATATGGGGGGTTCTTTGAGAATATTTTGTTATTATGCATTTATATAGATAAATTGTGATTGTATCTATATAAATATGTTTAATCATAGATATAGCTATAGAATAATTATAATGATTTAAACGTTTGGAAATTATATTTTATTTAATTTAAAAGTTCGATGGCACCGAGAACAAACTCAAAAGAAATTGGGCGTGTGGAAATGTACATCTTCATAATTGTCCTACGTCTCATTTTTTTCTAAAGCCATCAACTTTATTGACTATAACTTAAAAGTTGCAGCTGTTGTGAAGTTGCATATTCGTAACTTTCAATTTAATTTGTGTGAAGTTTCCTATCTGTAACTTTCAATTTAATTCTATGAGTCACCTAGTACAAATGTCTAAATTGATATCTCTCACGAATGAAAGTGACTTCGGACTTTTGCACGTTCAAATCTAGAATTTCATCATATATCCCCTTTTCTCCTTTTCCAATGAAATACACTTGTTCTTCTTTTGTACATTGCCGAAGGAGGATGATCTTGTGGAGAAGCTTTTCACATTAAGGATGTATTTATTTTGTAGAAAATACTTTAAATGATTCAATATTTCAGCAGCACATTTGTCCCATTTTTGTGGCCCATTTCTTCCATTGTTCAATAAAAAACTACTCCAGCCTTTGGTAAGTAATGATTTTACGCAACAAAGCATACAACGTCTTGTACTTTGTCCATGATGACATGATATTCTTCTTCAAATTTTAGGGTAAATATATTTGAAACTATTGACATCGAATGATAAAAGAATTATAAATTAACAAAAGGCTAATGTGGTCCGACTCACGCAGCCCACAAGAGCAACCCAATGATTTAATCCGCGGCCCAGACCCACCAACCCATCACCGCAACATTTCAGCTATTTTCCCCTCTCTCTCTCTCTCTCTCTCTCTCTCTTCACGTTCCTTTTCTCTGCCTAGCAACGTCTCTGCCAGAAGACTTTCAAGCGCACCAGATGCCGATCATTATTGCCATCGCCGCTCCTTTCCATGGACTCAAGCTGCAGCTGATGATGTCCTGCCGTTGCTTCCTTCTTATTCGGCCATTTTGCTATTTAGCGAAGCTCCAACTCGATTCCTCTGATGCAGTGAGCTATGCAAGGCAGAATTGACTCCAGAGTTCCTTCTTCCATCGGATTCAGACTTAAAAGCAGTTCGAGTTTAATCTTTACTGAGAGAGACAGGCTCGATCATTATGATTTTGTGCACTCGGTTTCTTTTCCAAAACAATTAGCAACTCGAATCGAAATGCGGGAAACTGAAATGGCTAGCAAATTGAAAGTACAAGTGAAAAATTGAATAGAAATATCTAGACTTGTATTGAAATTGACAATGTATTTAGAGAAAACTAGAAGCGTACAATGAAATTTACAGATGATGACGTCAGCTTCAACCAGCTTTGTGTTGTTTTGAGCTTCACCGATGGAACGCTGCACCCTTTGTCTCACGTCAATCAACTTCACAGCTTCCTCCTTAAGGTTGCGAACCTAGCCATCGGAGAATATCATGTTGTCGCATACAATCAAAGGTCCAATTCGTGGAATTTCATGATCCAACTTGCAATGTGAAAGACAATTGATCGCACCACCACTTTAGGACCAAATATATCAAACAGAACCTTTCAATAAATGGAATCCTAGAACAAGCTTCCGTCCGCAGAACCTTTCAATAAATGGTAAAATACCATTCCGGACATCTCGAATGTGTACACACACAGGAAGGTCCGAAGAAGGCAACCGGTATTATCGAAAGCAATCGTGACCCCACCTCCTTGGCTTATACCGTCACGGTCCTGCATCTGGCTTTTGGTGATGAGGAGTGTCTGGGCGCGACGACTCAACAGAGGTCCAACGAAGCAGTCAAGTGAAAGGCGAGAGAAAAAAACAGAACAGAGATCAAGAGACGAGTCTAGAAACAAATCGACACTGATAACAGAGTTTAATTGGAGAAGAGACGACCTGATGATTTGGTGGCGATGACGGCACGAGCTCGAGATGATGACTCAGCGACTTTCCAGACAGCGAGCACAACCTCACTATAGCATTAATTCTAATGGCCAGCAGCGGGACAGAATAACGGATAGAGTCTTTCGGTCATTTCATCGAACATTTCCTGAGCAGTATCCGTACCTTCGTTAGACGCGAGAGCAGCTTTGGTTCTGATTCACAGAGCTTGGAGAGTTCAATCGGCGGAGAGAAAATAAGAAAGTTTCAGGAACCGGGGGCGAGACGTCATTTCCCATGTGATTCGAACTTACTGCAAGCTTCCATTGATCACGGAAGTGAAAGAATGAATCGAAGGAGAGTCTCGCAGTCAGAACAGCACACGATCGGAATTGCCACAAGACGACGCTGGAACAGCAATCGAAGTCATGAACGGAGTCGCGGCTAATGAAGAGGAACTGATGCGAGATGGTGGAGACGTCACAACACTCGAATCTGACGGTGATTCACCTCCGGCGAACCTCGAATCAACGAAAATGAAGTTTGGATTCCAGGATCGAGCTTCGTTTCTTCTGTGCGCGTATTGTGCGCCTTCCTTCATGTTGCCTGACGTGGTCGGAGATGGAAGACCAGCGGTGGCTTCTGGTGGAACTGGCGACCGCCGGTCAAGCTGGAGAGGCCGTGAGAGGCTACGGACGCGAAGCAGAATCGAGAACTTCCTTGTCAAATGACGAAAGTGCCCTGCTTTAAAACGGCAAAAATGTCCTTCTGGTTATTGCCATTTTTAACCGAATTCATGAGTAGGGTGTCAACATGTCGGGTTAGGTCGGGTCTTGATGTTACCCGACCCGACCCGACCCGACCCGACCCGACCCGACCGGACCCGAAATGCATAAAACATTAAGCAAAAAAATTGATCGGTTCGGGTCGGGTTTCGGGTTTTTTATTAAAAATATTAGAATTTTTTAATAAAAAATATGACAAAGGAAATTCGAAATGCTCTTACGTGACGCCGCGAAGTCTCGTCCAACCCGTCCGTGAATATCTCCGCAAAAGATAATTTTTTAATAAAAATATGATAAAGAGAATTTGAAATGTTCTTATGCGACGCGAGGCACCTCATCCAACCCATCCGTGAATATCTCCGCAGACAGATAATTTTTTAATTAAAAATATGACAAAGGGAATTGGAAATGCTCTTACGTGACGCCACGAGACCTCGTCCAACCTGTTCGTAAACATCTCCGTAGACAGATAATACTCCCTCCTCTAAAGTTCTACGTCGGCCGCGAAAAAGAAGCAAATCATATGGAAGATGGGGAGAGAGAGAGAGGGGGAGAGGGAGAGAGATTGATGGGGGCCGACGACAACGAACCCGTGAGACGAGATGTGTTGGATGAGTTGCGAGTAGAAGGAGTTGTAGAGGAGATAGCTTGGGTGAGTGTGTTTGGGTTGAAGTCTTTAATGTTTTGGGTAGAACAATATTCCGACCCTAACTTGACCCAAAACATGTATTCCATTTCTGTTTATAATTGTTACCCGAACAGTATTAAGACCTGAAACATGTACCATACTTATTTCGTGTTCGGATTGTGTTCGAGTCGTGTTCAGGTCATGTTCGGGTTGGGTTGGATGGGTTTTTTGGACACCCCTACATGAGAGAAGAAAAAATACTTGTTTTGATCTTTTTTGCGAGAAGAACAACTGAATGATATTGTTAAAAGTGTAGTTTTAGTTAGTAAACTTGTCGAAATCTATTTTGTGAATTTTTGAAAGAGCCTAAAAATCTAATATATTTTACTAAAATTGACTTTAAGCACATTAACTTCATTCACATTTTAATAAAATAATTCTTCTTTTTACAAATAATATTTGGAGAGCTTTTCAAGAGTAAAAGTAAACGCATAGGAAAATCTCTCAGTAATACACGGTGATAAAAGTGCTCTTTGCTCATTAAGTGCATTCGGTTTTGATGACCTTAAAGAAAAATTAATCTTTAAGCTTCATATGCACAAAATATGGGAATCTTACTCTTTTCATCTTATAAACTTTCGTGTTTCGAAATCTTCATATGGAAATTAGTCTTTAAGCTTCATGCGCATGACACTGTCTTATAAAGCTATTAGTTACTATAATAAAGTTTCACTTAACGTAAAAAAAAAAAGGGGAAAAATTAAAGTATAAGCCTTAAAATTTGTTAAAGGTATTGCACTTGATTACTAAAATTAAATTTTCACAGTCCATTGACCAATGACAGGTCCTTGCCAATATCATTATCCTGTGCCGCAGGAGAATGCTGGAGAGCCAAATTAGGAGCTCTTAAAAGAGCTAAAGGTTCAGAATGCAAATTCATAATGGAGTTATTGACAAAAAAAAAATTTCATGATGGAGAGCTTAGTGGCTGAGAAACGGCCATGCACACAATGAGCATGATAAAAATTTGATTTCACGAAATTAAGCAGGCATAACGCTCTTTCAAAAGTATTTGTTTTTACTATAGAATAGATAAAATAATAATATAAAAGGATTAACTTTTCGTAGTTTAAGTAATCCAAATTACATAAAAGGGAATTCGGTCAGACAAGCCATGCTCGGCGCTAAGAGATGGTCCGAATGACAAATCAAAGTGCTGGTTAGATTAGCAAGCAATTAATTACCTGATGCACCCATTGGATTAAGATAATCGTCAATTAAAAATTGGCTTTTACTGGAATCTCACTTAACGATAATGACATTCACTTTGTGTCATTATTCGATTCTCGGGTTCGAAGCTTCCCCCCTTACCAATGTCTTGGTCTGGCTCTGTTCCACAGCTTACTTTGCTGAAGAATACAAAGGATGGGGATGCTGCATTATGTATGTCAGGTAAGAAAGTCCTGAATATGTGCAACTTAAAAGTCTAGAGTAGGTAACTCAAAGAAGATGATTGCTGTTTCGAATGGAAGATCGTTGTACCGCCAAGTTTGCCTCAAATTTCGATATCTTGCAAAATCAACCCAGACAATTTACCATTCTTTATAACCGTCCCATTATTTTTCGTATATGATCTTGACTGAACGGTATGAAATCACTTCTAGGAAATCAAGACAGCGCTGTAGCCTATTCCATATGAGATGGGGCAATATGTAGTAGATTGTCACAGTGCTCCAATCGAAGAAATTCCAATTCGCGAAAGGAATTAATGGAAATTTGATTATTCCATGGCTCTGCATTAAGCGCCTTCAATTTCCATTGGGGAAATGTAAGCTGCACAAGAGAGTAGGATATTTGGACATTATTACATTGATCCTCTTCGGCCATCATGCCAAATGGCCTCTTGACAATTGCGGGGCTCATGATATTTGGACATATTATTGCATTGATCCTCTTCGGCCGTCACACCAAATGGCCTCTCTACACTTCTGGGACTCGGGATGAACGCTCCAAAGTTACGGCACCGCAAAATTCTTAGATGTCCTGAGGATGCAAAATCCTATGAACAACTTCTTGCTTTGAAAAAATATCACAGGTTATCGAGCTCCTCGTGTGTTAGTGAACTCAAGCAAGGGAAACTCATCACTCCTGTCTTTGAAGGACCACCTTCTTCCTTGGGAACCACTTCATCTGTTAGCAGTTGGTAATGTATAGGCTCTCAAGTTTATAGATGTTCGCAGTTCCCTACCTGCCTCAAGAAGTGGGATGGCGGACGAACCCGAAGATCGGATTGTGTCCATTTGCCTGAGCAGGTTGTGATGGCGATCGGCGACTGGTGACCGGCTACTGGCGACTCTCCGTCCGCTCTCACTTGCAGCTCTAGTACGCCCTCACGCTCCCCTTCAGTCTGATTCTTCAACTATTGAGGTCCTTTCAACAATCACACTTAGCAATTCCTAATAGCCACCCGACTTTTTGGACAGAGGCACGGTCAGTTTGTCATCCTCAAACAACTTAGGAATGTAGCTAGCGATGGCTTCCAGAGTAGCACCCAAAATAACCTGACAGATTTCCCACTCAACCAGAGAAAAAGCGACCAGAGAATCAATGAAATAGAGCAGGTGGAACTCCATGTTGCCACCAGCAAAGCAGTCGCAAGGCAAGAAATGAACAGCAAAACGGTTGTGAATAAAAGGGGAGCCACAATTATGAAGAAAGCTTTGACAAGAAGCAATGAACAGGATGACATAAAAAGATGTTTCCAGAAAGGCATGCAAGACTACGCGATTTAGCTAGAACTAGCCCTTAAATGCACGTACAGGATGAACTTAAGCAGCATTTCTACCGCCTTAAAGCGTGTGATACTCTTGGCATCTGGAAGGAGTTCAGAAGTCTGGAATCATCACATCCCTCCCTTTCTTTCTGTTCAGGAATGCATGTGACCCGTTGTAAGAAACATATACTTGTACATCCGAGCTAGTAACTAGGTAAGCACTAGCCACTGTGGCTCCTTTGAAAGTGTACTGGGTTTGAAGCGTGGAGAGCAACTATAAAGTCCATCTATGAAGTATATAAGAAAAAAGCAACGACTACGGTACAGCTAACTTTACTACTTCAAATCTATACGGCTCACCACCCAAATCTAAGCGTCGCACTTAAAGTTCATTTCTTGGGCAATGTCTTTGGTTTCATCCTCATGTTGGCTCTTCTTATGACATCCCAAGCCTTTTGCGGAGCATGGACACCTTGTTGTGATGCGAAAAATAACTCATACCCAGGTGAGTCGAAAGCAAACCCAGTGTGCTTGGATGTCTCGCGTGGAAGTAGAGAAATAGCAAAGCTCCTCTCTTCATCTTGCATGAGGTTGTTCCTGATTTGCAAGTTCCCTGCCCCGGTGTAAACATCGGGTTCGTGCCTGTGAATTTCCTGTACTATCTAATAATCATATGGGAAGAACCACCTTTGAACCCTGTAACCAGGTGCATGAAAAATTAGTGGGGAAGAAAAAAGGAAACTAATCAGAGGAAGTATCCATTGCAATTTCTTGAAGAAAACACGCATTGCTAATGAGCAGAATCCGCAAAATAGAATATGGTGAATCCAGAAATCAATCACGTGAGACAAGCGAGCTGCCAAGTTTCCACAAGCCAATAAATACTAATACAAATTAAGGTTGATGTATGGATTTACCCTTCGACCGCATGGGCAATGTTCAGCCCACACAGAGAGAGAGAGAGAGAGAGAGAGAGAGAGAGAGAGAGAGAGAGAGAGAGAGAGAGAGAGAGAGAGAGAGAGAGAGAGAGTGCAGTGCAGATGCAATTCCCATATGATGGACCATATGAGACACACCAATAAATTTATAAAAAACTAGAAAAGTATGGAAATTGATGTAGCTAGTATTAACACCTAGAGGAGAGGTGAATAGGTGTAAAGGCAGTTTACGCACAAGTAATAACGACCTGTTGCAATCTACAAACAGAAATTAAATAGAGAGAGTAGAGAAGATTGCAAACACTGTTTATAGTGGTTCGGCTTTGGACAAGCCTACGTCTACTCTCCAGGCAATCAGCCATTAGGCTGGATTTCACTATGTGATCAAAGGTGATTATACACTCTTGAGTGTTAGCACTTGGTGATGATATATCTCACGAAGTCACTCTCTTTGGTAATACACTAGGATCACTCAATTTCGCACTATGAACAACAGATGAAGAAAGGAATCAAGCTTTGGAATGTGTTCATCTACTCTACCTCCTAGGTCTCATCCTATCCTTATATACTCTCTAAGCCATACTCGACCGTTGGCTCTTCCTTGAGAGTTTAGTTTTCCCTTTCTTGGACAGACTTTATAAGGCAAGTCTTTTTGACCGTTGAAGGTAGATCAGATCCCCTTGGATTCTGTTCGCGCGTACAATCAGAATCCGGGCTTCCAAAAGTGCTCCATTCCTCTTTGGAAGTTGTCTATTAATTGATCCTGCCAATCAGTTTGATACAACAGAATCAATATAAATAATTTAAGTGAAATACTTTACCGTTGGTGATTTTATCCTGTAGTTTTATTCTGAGTTTGACAGACTTAAGTTCTAAATCTGCTTAAGTTTTCCATCTGGTACGGTTAGATT
Organism: Angophora floribunda; assembly: GCA_014182895.1. Taxonomy (NCBI): domain Eukaryota; kingdom Viridiplantae; phylum Streptophyta; class Magnoliopsida; order Myrtales; family Myrtaceae; genus Angophora; species Angophora floribunda. The sequence continues at coordinate 12,445,477 of CM024711.1, read as the reverse complement.
CAAAATCTCCGTTTGGTCGGGTCTTCCGTTTGGTATGGACAGACTCAGAGACATCTTATGATTTTTCTTCTGCCACCAGCAGACTTTAAAGCATATGTCATCCTGTGACTTTTCCTTCAAAAGAGATATATAAATATCATACATAAAACGATTTGTTAGCATCAAAACTAGGAGTTTTCTCAACAATCTCCCCATTTTTTATGGTGACAAAACTTTTTATGCATACGTCTTGTTGTTCCTGCAAAATATGGTTAGACAAAGCATACTTCCTACCATACTGCTCAAATCATAAATATAGCCCATATCAACCATTTTCAAATGAAATCAGACGATGATCCATTCAAGATGATTCATTTATGTTCAGAACAACAACAGCAACAGCCCATATCAATTAGATAATATCAAAGTAGTAGATGCATCAGATAATATCAAAGCAAGCATCAGATGCAGATGCATCAAATAATTACTCTCCCCCTTTTTGTCACTGTCAAAAAGTTAATAACTGGAAAAAGAGTAAAGAAAGTCTAACAAAAAATTCGACAGACAGTGTTAAACAAAATAAGCCAGAAGATGTTTTTAGGAAGTTTTCTTTTTAGGAGGTCCGAACAAGGGTGAAATCCTACATATCTGTGGCAGACTCCTCAATCCTGTGAAGACATTGATGAACTGTCTTCTCTAGAGTCTCTAGCCTGTTATTGAATGAGATTTCCATCGCAGTCTGCTGATCTCTAATCTATGTAAGAAGTGCTAATATCTTCTGAGAGTCAGCATTGTCAGATGAAGCTGCAGGAGTATGAGTTTCAATATTCTGAGATTGATGCTCCCCCTGAATTGATGCTTCAGTCTATCCTTGTTGCCCCTGTTGAGTCCTGTCCTCTTCTCTGTTTTCAGCCTTAGGAATATGACCTTCATTCATATCATCTCTGTTTTCTTCGCTTCCTTCTTTTTCTTCTTCTTCTTCTGGATCTTTTTCTGGATCAGACTCAACATGAAATCGTAGGTATTTCTACTTCTGGTTCAGGCAATCTGTGTGTAGTTTGACGCATAGTTGCTAAAATCTCATAAATACTTTCCTCCTCATCTTCTTCATCTTGCAGTAGAAGTTGTCTTCTCTTCTTAGAACTTGATTCAGCAGCAGCTACTTCTTTTCCTTTTCGCTTAGCTGTTTCTGCTCTAGCCAGTTATTTCTCCTTTCTTCTCCATGTTTCCGCGACGTCCTTCAGTCTCATCTTATTGATCATCTTCATGTCAATGGCCATTGTAGGAAGAGTTTTAGTGCAGAATCTCCTAGGTATATATATCTTGAGATATTCGAAGATTCTGGTCACCAAAGCTCCATAGGGTAACTGTCCTTTATCCTTTGACACTGTCCGATACATGTGCAAAATAATAATATGAGGTAATGAGAACAGTACTTCATTTTCAATTGCCCACATTAGTTTGGCCTCAAATTTGGACACATCAGTCTTAGATGATGCCTTAGGACGAATGTAGTTGATTATGATTTTATGCAGTATTGTCCTTACTAAAGTTAAGAGAGGATAAGTTATATTGGCCCTAACAGACTTTGTAAGATATTTACAAACAGTCTCATAAGTAACTTCTATTGGCTTGAAAGGACCCCTCTCAACTTTCATAATGTTAGCCAGAGTATCTGCACTCACATCATAAAACCTGTCATTTACACTGAATTGCATTCTATCTGGAGACAGAAATGCCAAATTCGAATAGAAATATGCTGTTAATTCTAGATAAACAGTAGTAGAGTCAGTGCAGAATTGATCCATCTGCAATATTTCAAAATATCTAGGCAGATTCACATCAGCAGCATCCAAAAAATCAAAGTTCACAATCCTGTGGTGCATGACTCCTCGTTCCAGTAATCTGTTATAAAATGTCTTATGCTCTTTAGATCGGAACAATTTCCCCGTTGTGTTCCGAGCCACAGCAGCAATCCCCATCTTGACTTCAAAATTTCTATAGATTCTTTCATCATCCTCCTTCTCACCCCAGGCATTCTCTCTACTTCTACCTGCTTCACTGATTCGTTCTCTTTGAGAAGACGGTGGTTCTGTAGTCTGAACGACTTGGATAAGATGAAACTCATTTGCATATCCTCTTTCTTGCAGGAAATAGAGTTTAACATCATCTCTAGCATTTTGTTGGACTAACCGCTCATGCCTCCTCATGACTGTATGGGGATCATCAGTAGATTTTGGTAGAGTTAATCCAGACATACCTCTTTTGGAGACATTCGTTTGCTCAGATTTTGTGGGGGAAGTTCTTGGAGATTCCACATTTTCATTTCCATTTCTTTGAACGGATGCATTTGGAGATTGTCCTTGGGTATCTTCGGAAGTCTGCATCAGATCGAAATGCGTCTGTCCTCCTTCGATATTCCTTGTTCCTCTACTAGCAATCCTGTTTGATCTTCTTTGAGGAGATGGAGATACTGACCTTGATCTGGACATGGAGGATCTCGAAGCCATGTTTGGAGAAGATTGATTTTGGAAAATGTTTTGCTCTGTTAGGGTTTCTAAAATGGGTTTCTGAAGAGTTGTGAAAAAGACTCGACTTTTTGGGGGGGGTTATAAACCCTTCGATGTGAGGCAAATGAAAAGTTGCACCTTTTAAAAAAATAACTGAAAATGACAGTTATTCAAAATCTATTAAACTTGACAAAAATATTCAAACAGCATAGGCATGTACTAGAAAACATGCAAATCAATCATGCAAATCGATTGTTTGCTTATAAAAACTTACCAAATTCAAATATATAAGGAAATAACTTACACACCAAAAATACTATCAATTCCTTTTTAATTCTTCTAGAAGATTGGTTTGTTCAGACGATTGCTTCTCTCAAACTTTATCATGTTCTCATAGACTTTATGAAAATGGGTTAACAATATTTAATCTTCCACATATTGAATCGAATGTACCTTTGTCCAGCGGCTTTGTGAAGATGTCTGCTAACTGATTTTTTGAATCAATGAATTCCACAATTACGTCTCCATTTTGCACATGGTCTCTAATAAAATGATGTTTGATTTCAATGTGCTTTGCTCTGGAATGTAGAATCAGGTTCTTGATGAGATTTATAGCACTCGTATTGTCACATCTTATTTCAGTATAGGTTTCTTCTTTTCCATAGTCCCTCAGTTGCTGTCTCATCCATAGAATTTGTGAACAGCAGCTTCCAAGAGCAACATATTCTGCTTCTACTGTTGATAGAGCCACGGTGTTCTACTTTTTGGAAAACCATGAAACCAGCATTTTCCCTAAAAGTTGGCATGTTCTTGACGTACTCTTTCTGTCCACTTTGCAACCTGCTAGATCAGCATCTGAGTAACCAAGAGAGTAAAGTTTGTTCCCTTTGGATACCACAGACCCAAGTGTGGATAAGCGGCTATGTACTTGATTATGCGTTTGACAGCCGAGAGATGTGATTCTCTAGGATCCACTTGAAATCGATCATATAAACACACACTGTATAGAATATCTGGTCTATATGTAGTAAGATAGAGAAGAGAACCAATCATGCTTCTATAAGTCTTCTGGTCAACTTTCTTTCTCATTTTATCCTGATCTAGTTTGATGGAGATTGACATTGGAGTTTCAGTCTTATTGTAGTTCTCCATTCCAAACTTCTCAATCAAGTCTTTAGCATACTTTTCTTGACAGATGAAAGTTCCATGTTTTGATTGATTGACCTGAAGTCCTAGGAAGAATGTGAGTTCTCCCATCATGCTCATTTCAAATTCCTCCTACATAGACTTTGAGAAATTCTTGCACAAGTGTTCATTAGATGATCCAAAAATAATATCATCTACATATATTTGTACAAGCAAAATATCTTTACCTTCCTTCTTGATAAACAAGGTTGTGTCTACCATACCTTTCTTGAAGTTATTGTCTAGTAGAAACTTACTCAATCGTTCATACCAAGCTCGAGGTGCTTGTTTCAGACCATAAAGCGGCTTCTTCAATCTGTATACATGGTCTGGCTTTCTTGGTTCCTCGAACCTAGGAGGATGTTCTACAAAGACTTCTTCTTTGATAAACCCATTCAAAAAGGCACTCTTCACATCCATTTGGAATAGCTTGAAGTTTTGATAACACGCATAAGCAAGCAACAGTCTAATTGCTTCTAGTCTTGCAACTGGTGCATAGGTTTCATCATAGTCTATTCCTTCAGACTGAGAGTAACATTTTGCTACGAGTTTTGCCTTGTTTCTGGTGACTTTGCCAAGTTCATTTACTTTATTTCTGAAGACCCATTTAGTGCCAATGATAGTTCTTCCTTTGGGTTTGGGAACCAATTCCCACACATCATTTCTCTTGAACTACTGGAGTTCTTCTTGCATTGCTTCTATCCAGCTTTCATTCTCCAGGGCTTCATCTATTCCTTTGGGTTCAATTTCAGAAATCAGTGCAACGATGCCTATATCCTTTTTGTTCTTTGATCTAGTTCGGATTCCTTCGTTGATGTTTCCAATGACTAGCTCCTTAGGATGACTGGACTTATGCTTCCAGTTTCTGTTTGGCACTTCACTGTTATCAGAATCTTCTATTGATTCAGAAATGTCCAGCTGAGTTATTCTTTCTTCTTGAGTTGCTTCTGTGACTGTTTTTTGAGAAGATTCAGCTTCTTTGTTGAGACTAGATTTTTCAGGAGCAGCATTTGGTTCTGAGTCTTCATTTACAGTTCTACTTTGATTTGAAACATCTTGCTCCAGAAACTTCACATTCATGGATTCCTCCACTATCTGAGTATTCTTGTTGAACACTCTATATGCTTTACTAGAGTTTGAATAGCCCAGAAAAATACCTTCATCTAACCTTTCTTCAAACTTACTAGGATGATTGTTAGCATTTTTAAGAATATAGCATTGACAACCAAAAATGCGAAAGTATGAAATAATTGGTTTTCTTTCTTTGAAAATTTCATAGGGAGTTTTCTCAAGAATTGGTCTAAGAAATACTCTGTTAATGATATGGCAAGAAGTGGAAACTGCTTTTGCCCAGAAACGAGTTGCCACCTTGCTTTCAATAAGCAGAGTTCTGGCCATTTCTTGCAAAGATCTGTTCTTCTTTTCCACAACTCCATTTTGTTCTGGAGTGTAAGGAGAGGAGAACGTATGCCGAATACCATTTTTGTCACAAAAATCTGCAAAGTCTTGATTTTCAAATTCTCCACCATGATATGTTTTAATGCTTGAAATAGAGTAACCTTTCTCATTTTGAATTCTTTTTGCAAATGTTGAAAAATACGAGAAGGTTTCTCCTTTATTCGTAAGAAATAATACCCATGTAAATCGAGAATAATCATCTACTATCACAAGGCAGTATTTCTTACCTCCAATGCTCTGAGTTCTAGTTGGCCAAAATAAGTCCATATGAAGAAGAGCAATACATGATTAGTAGAAGTCTATTTTATAGATTTGAAAGAACTTCTTACTTGTTTTCCCAGAGTGCATGCGGAGCAAAGCTCTATCTTCTTATAACTTAGTGAGGGCAAACCACGAACAAGCTTTTTGCTGAGAAGCTTAGAAATATGTTCATACTGACATGCCCAAGTTTGCAATGCCAGAGATTTGCTTCATCTTGGATTGATATAAGACATTTTGCGGTATCTTCGTTTATGTCCAGGAGATAGATGTTTCCATGCCTTCGTCTAGTGAATGATTGAGAAGAGTCATTGCTTGTTCCAGAACATAGGTTCTCCTTGAAGTTGATTATAAAACCAGCATCACACAACTGGCTGATGCTTAAAAGATTGTAGTTCAATCCCTTAACTAGGGAAACATTGTTGGTGATTAAACTACCAATCTTGACTGTTCCCAATCTAATGATGTTTCCTTTGGTGTTTCCTTCAAAAGAAACTATTCCTCCCTTAATTCTTTCGAAGCCAATGAACATCCTTGAGTCTCCAGTCATATGTCTTGAGCATCCATTGTCCAAGTACCATTTCTTCCTGCTTTTGAAACTTACCTGCAATTAACACACATACTCATTTTTTCTTTGGTACCCAGATTTTCTTGGGTCCATTGAGGTTAGTAGTATATGCTTTTTCTATCCATTTCTTTTGAATAGGTCTCCAGACTTTAGGACATTTATTCTCAAAATATTCTCTTTCTCCACAGTTAGAACACTTTAGATTCTCTCGACCAACAAATCTAACAAAATTCTTTTTAAAATGACTTTTGTAGGCCTGTCGAGGAGGTCTCTGTTTAATTCTTTCCTTGACTTTAGGAAAATCAATTAACGAATCACTTTCCTTGTAAAACCCAAGTCCTGACTTATAATAGTAAGGGATTTGAATAGAAAGTATATGCTGCAGGGTTTTCGACCCTTCAGAAAACTTTGTATTGATGTTCAAAATTTCATTTCTGAGAAATAAATTCTCATTTTGTAAAGAAATTTGATTTTCCTTTGTTTCCAAAAGTTCCTTTTTAAGAGACTCGTTTTCATTTAAAGCAGAATCTCGACTTTCCTTCAGTTCTGAAAATTCCTTTTTAAGATCATCAAATTTTCCTTTCAATGAGTAACTCTAAAGACTCAACTTATGATTTTCCCTTTTTAAACTGGATATCTTTTTTCTGAGTAGTTTTAGATTGAAACACAGCTCATTTATGTAATCTGAAACTTTTATTGGAATATCAGAATGATTTACCTCAATCTCTTTTGTGAGATGAGTCGATCTGAATGTTTTTTTAGAGTCGAGTACGAATGTGCCATAAGACAGATGTTGCCATATTCGTCTTCACCTTTGTCTTCAACCTCGGTGTCACTCCATGTTTCAGCTTTCAGGGCCTTCTTGTATTTTTTGAATTTGCCTTTGTTCTTCTTGAGCTTGGAACAATTTTGCTTTATATGACCCTTCTTCTTACATTCAAAACAAACAACATCTTTGGCATAATCTTCCTCATCGTCAGTTCTACGTTGTCCAGACTATCTGTTTTGTTTCTTGCTGTTGAACTTCCTGCTTTTCCTGTTTAACTTTTTTACTTTTCTGATTAGCAGTGTAAGTTCTTCGTCGTCCAGCTCGTCCTCAGAATCTGTATCATCAGAATCAACGTTAGACTTAAGAGCAATGGATTTCTTACCTCTGGATTCCATCCTCGTTCATTTGTTCTACTTCATAGGACTGCAGGGTACCAACAAACTCATTGACTGTCAATGGTGAAATTCGCAGAGTTTCTCTAATAGAGGTCTTCACATTATTCCACTCTTTTGACAACCCTCTCAGGAGCTTGTTGACTTTCATTGGTCTAGGAACAGGTTATCCTTGATATGCCAATCCATTTACAATTTCTGTAAATCGACTGAACATGTCTCCTATGGACTCCCCCTGTTTCATCTTGAAGGATTCATATTGACCAAGTAAAATATGTACTTTGGTCTCCTTAACACGATCAGTTCCTTCATATGTCACATACAGTCTATCCCATACTTCCTTTGCTGTGTCACAAGAAGATATTCGATTATATTCATTAGGTGATAAAGCACAATAAAGGGAGTAGATAGCTTTAGCGTCGAGAGTTTGTCTCTTTGTCAGTTTTTCTAGTGAAATGGTAGTTGATGTTTCTGTTTCTTTCCCATCATCTTTCTTTGAGGTCTTTCTAGCTTTAACAGTGGGATCAATTCCTCTTTCAACTACATCCCATTCCAGTGGATCTTTTAACCTGAGGAAAGCATTCATCTTGTTCTTCCATATATTGTAATCTTTATCGTCAAAGTATGGTGGACGAGTGTTGCTCTGTCCCTCAATCAGACCTGGTGCAAGAATACTAGCCATAGAGGATCTTTAACTCAGAAGTAATAAACACTTCAAAATACTGAGCACAGAGCTTTGACACCAATTGATGTAGCTAGTATTAACACCTAGAGGGGGGTGAATAGGTGTAAAGGCAGTTTACGAACAAGTAATAACGATCTGTTGCAATCTACAAATAGAAATTAAATAGAGAGAGCAGAGAATATTGCAAACATTGTTTATAATGATTCGGCTTTGGACAAGCCTACATCCACTCTCCAGGCGATCAGCCAATAGGCTAGATTTTACTATGTGATCAAAGGTGATTACACACTCTTGAATGTTAGCATTTGGTGATGATATGTCTCACGAAGTTACTCTCTTTGGTAATACACTAGGATTACTCAATTTCGCACTATGAACAACAGATGAAGAAAGGAATCAAGCTTTGGAATGTGTTCATCTACTCTACCTCCTAGGTCTTATCCTATCCTTATATACTCTCCAAGCCACACTCGAATGTTGGCTCTTTCCTTGAGAGTTTAGTCTTCCCTTTCTTGGACAGACTTTATAAGGCAAGTCTTTTTGACCGTTGAAGGTAGATTAAATCCCCTTGGATTCTGTTCGCCCATATAATCAGAATCCAGGCTTCCATAAGTGCTCCATTCTTCTTTGGAAGTTGTCCATTAATTGATCCTGCCAATCAGTTTGATACAACAGAATCAATATAAATAAGGTAAGTGAAATACTTTACCGTTGGTGATCTTATCCTATAATTTCATTCTGAGTCTGACAGACTTAAGTTCTGAGTCTGCTTAAGTTTTCCGTCTGGTACGGTCAGACTCAGAATCTCCGTCTGGTCGGGTCTTCCGTCTGGTACGGACAGACTCAGAGACATCTTATGCTTTTTCTTCTGCCACTAGCATACTTTAAAGTATATGTCATCCTGTGACTTTTCCTTCAAAAGAGATATATAAATATCATACATAAAACGATTTGTTAACATCAAAACTAGGAGTTTTCTCAACAGAAATGACGAGCAATGTATCTTGTCTTGGACCAAATAGGGAAAAAGGAGCCATGAAATAGACAATGACGATAAGGAGGCTATTTGAAAGAAAAAGGAGGTCCTCCATTATATTGTCCATGACAAACGTCCTTCGTCACTTCTAGAAAAAAGCCAAATTGTGGAATTGCAATCAGTATTCATGAGCCAACTTACTCAAGGACCATGTTACGGTGTCTCTCCCTATTTGTAAGCGAGAAATATGCCAGAAGAATAGAAAAGCCTTGGTTCTTTTTCTTTTTTTTGGCCAAATATAAGTTTGAGACGTTACCCTTGCCATAAGAAGTCGCCAAGCAGCGACAATCGGAACCAGAAGAAACATTAGGTAGAAGTAGATTGTACTCATTATTACATGGATGACATGGTAGAGATTTTCTGGCAAAAGTACAACTCAAGTGCCAAAACTTGGCACGAGGGGACACTTAAGTGCTAAAAGTTACGAAAGTTACATTTGAGTACCACTTTTTTTGAAAATTGGATCACTTAAATGTCAACTCCAACGAAGATTGCTGGAAGTCCAACATGGCTTATTTTAATAATATAACTTGCTTACGCGGCTCGCCGAAAGCTAAGTCAGCAAAAATTTAGCCAAAACGACGTCATTTTTGTGCTGATGTGGCATTTAAAAAATGTATTAATTAAATAATATTAAATAACTTAAAAAATATATTATTATAAAATTGATTAATTAAAAAAAAAAAAAGGGGGAAGGGGAGGGTTCGGGTGAGGGCTATGTAGCCTTCGCCGCCCCGCCATTGCTAGGAAGGGTCGACGTTGGTGGGGCGAGGGTCAGCCAAGGTCGTTGGGCCCTGGCCAGTGGCTAGCGACCTCGGCCGACCTGTGGCGAGGGTCACCGACCCTCACCCGGCCGGGCCGAGGGCCGCCGGCCGCCCAACTAGGCGACCCCCTGGCGGGCGGCGGGCGACCCTTAGCCAGGCTGGGCGAGGGCCGGCGACCCTTGCCGGATCGCTGCAAGTCGACTTGGGTCGTCGGCCATTGGCTAGGGCCCAACGACCCCGGCCGACCCTTGCCCCATTGTCACTAGCCCTTCCTAGTGATGGTGAGGGCGGTAGCAGCGAGGGCTGCATAGCTCTCGCTCAAACCCTCCCCTTCCCCCTTTTTTTATTAATAAAATTGATTTTTAAAATTTTTTTCTGGTATGACTTGGACAATTTCTTTTTTTAAAAATTGTCACATGGATATTTTATTTTGAAAAAAATTGCTTCATCAACAAATAAAATTGTCGAAAAATGATACGTGGCAGTTTAGTCGGATTTTTCGCCGTTGGCACTTAACTATTCCTTTTTGTTTCAATTTTGGCATTTAAGTGTACCTTTCCAAACTTTTAGCACTTAAGTGTCCCCCCATGCCAAGTATTGGCACTCTAGGGGTCCGCACGTCGAGATTTCCCTAGACATACATGTAATAAGACGACTTTCGGGATAATTGCCAAATTACATAGGACTAGCTTAGGCAAATGGAGGGAAAGAAGCCCGAGAAGGGAGAAGACTCACCCTTACAAGTGAACATATGAAAGGGTTCAACTTTTCGGGATCTTAAAAAGAATTTCTTGCTACCCTTGTCGATCATAGGGTCCTTCTCCACTGGCTTTAGCCTTGTGCCTGGTACCTCTCCATTCACACTCGGGCTTTTCCTAGGAATCTTTTTTCAATTGTCAAATTTAACAAATCAATTGAATTTTTGTGATGAAACTTCGGATCCTCATTTGAAATTCTCTCCAAGAATAAATAAATAAGTTGCATAAGTTCGAGTATCATAAGTGTCTCCTCGTAGGAACGTCCATGAATCTAATCAATTACCCTTTGTGCTTTGTGAGCAAACATAGATTGTTACACCCTAACTCTTGAGCTCGCGGCAACCACATTTTATTTGAGGTCTAACTGTATGACGTTCCAGGCATTGTCGTCGACCAATTCATTTTATCTTATAGTTAAGCACATGCGGAAACGAATAACTCCCAAAACAGAACAACAGAGATAGCAGCAACAGCAGTAGAGGAAAGACAAACAGTATTTTATATATTTGAAGGTTAGCCTGTACACCAACAAATATATACACGCCTTACTACAGGTGACAAGCTATGGCCTACTTAAAAAGGGACTGGCTTAGTTAACCTACAGTGTACAAGTGGGAGAGAGGCTTGTCAAAAAGGGGAATAGGCCACGGTTGCTTACTCGCTGGCCTCAGAGGGATCGCTTTCCTCAAAAGGATCACTCTCTTCGATCCTCGGGTTGCAAATCTTGCCATTAGGGGGATCCAAGTCTATGGGATCCCAGCCCTTCTCAGTTGGCCCCACAAAAGGGATCGGTCCGTCAAAACCTTGGAGGGGACCATACAGAATGCCTCCCATCCAAATAAACCACACTTTAAAGACGTGAGGTGCATAATGGTCTCTCGACCCCTCGTCCACCCACACAGTCGTCACGTGGTGCTCATATACAAAATTGCGGCCCAGGGCGGGCCGCGTAGTAACGATGGTACTCATGTCCATGGGGATGCCGAAGTGTACCGGGTACTGCGTCATCTAGGGCCTGAAAAAGTTAACCACAACGGATTGAGATTAACTCGGCAAGTTAAAGTCTTATGCCTCGGTTATGAACTTCACTCGTCTCAGGAGTCTAACATACAACTTAATCCATCAACCATCAATCACCATACTTCCAAGAAGCAAAAGCAAAAGACAGTTCAATAAACAAGCACAACCACAGGCAACCTTACCTAGCCTTGGCATATGCGACATGCAGAAACTGTCAGTTAAATCATCATGACATTAAGAGGCAGGCAAATAATCAGAGTATTGCACATAGTTTTCTCATAACTCCACATGCTTCGATTGTTACGACCCCCAAGGCCATGACACAACCTTATGGTTGGCGGTCTCTAGCCTAAGCTAAGCTTCATCCTCTCTCCTGAGGCACGGCGACGTCATAGGCTCTCCCCCATCGACGGCATTCTCGAAGGAGCATGGGGCTCACCCTCCCACCGTAGCCTTACAACTGACCACTGTCAGGCATTTGACCAAAATCAGGTGACCAAACGGCCATAGCACAACCCTGAAGGATGGGCGATCATCCGGCAATACCGGATTCTCAATTTAATGTGACCATGCAACACATTATCAAGCAATTTATTCTTATCTTTCCTCTATCATGAATGCAACATTGCTCGTGCTCACGCGACATGCCTTTGCAAATAACCCACGTATAATGTCATGTAGTAACAATCAACAAATCCAACATTCAATTCTAACCAATCAACAATCACGTACACTCCCAAAATTCTCGAGGATAATTCATAATCAATAAATCAACAAGCCTTAGCAACCAAGAGTGCATCAAATTAAGACTGAAATTTGCTTTTATATGAATAGTGCCGAGTGAACAGTAATTGTGAACAGTGTTTCGTGAACAGTACGCATGAACATTACTCATGAACAGTAACTATGAACAGTAACTAATCCGAAATTAATTTAATAATAATAAACTTAACCATGGTTATTAAATTTAACCTAACTAGGGTTAATTAACTCAGACATGATTAACTAATTAACCTTAGTTACTTTATAAACTAACCCTAGTTACTTTAATTAATTAACCAAGGTTACTTTATTACTAACTATGGTCAATTAACTAACTCTAGTCAGCCTTAATTAACTAGCCACAATTAACAAACTAATTAACAATTATCCAAGAACAAAATTAAACTAATTAATCCCCTAAGCAAGATTAACCCCTAAACAAGGATTATGAAATTAACTCACTTGGGTCGGAAATCTGGCGACACGGGTGCGAAGGTAAGAATGAGGGCTACACAGGGTTAGCTCGGGGACGGCAACTGACGATGAACGGCTGCCGAAACTGGCCAAAACAGTGATGGTGCACTATTTAGGCGGAAAGGGAGCAGCTGGGCGGAAACGGTCGGACGGGTGGCTAGCGGCGATCAGGGGCAGCCAACAATGAACGGCTGGCTTCCTAACCTCGGCAGCTCCACTTTGGGCGGTGGTGGCAGCTCTAGCAGAGGTAGCAAGGGCGGATTCTGGTAGGAAAACAGCAAAGATAGTAGGAAAGGAAGAGAAAAGGAAGAGAAGAGAGAGAGAGAGAGAGGGCTAGGATGGTGCAGCTAGAAGGGAGAGATGGAGGAGAGAGAGAGAGCTGGAGACTTGATCAAGAAGCCAAGGCAAGTGGGCTAGCCACTTGCTTCAAGAACCAATCAAAACAAAGCAAGAACAAAGCATAAACAAAGCCCACTTGGGCAAAAAGGAAAAATGGCCAAGAAGAGAAGCCCATGGGCTGAGAAGGGAGGGGAGATTGGGCCAGCTTGGGCCCCTCTTGGGCTGAGCTGGATGGGCGCAAGGCCCATTGGGCCGCTGGTCTTGGGCTGGCCCACCTACGAGCCCGGAACCCGGTCCAAATTTTCCTTTTCCGACACTTTAAAGTCCAATGGAAAATCCAAGAATAAATGAGACGATGTCCAAATATTTAGTCCTGACATCACTAAGAAGTCGGTTCCCAAAATCGGATTAAAAATTGAGGCTAAATTGAGTTGATTGCGACCATAGTATAATTTGGATTATCGGGCGCCCCTTTAGGACTTTTCCTCACATTTGACCCATGGTCAACCATTCTTTAATCCATGTTTATGCCAATTCTCGAGTGAGGAATGTCTCTTGATTGTTGTGTGATCCCAGGGGCTCAATTGATAATCCCGAGTACCAAATAAAAAGGATTCAGTTTAGCATCGTTCATAAATCATATCAAAATCGTGCGGAAATCACTCGCAATTCGACTTTGTACTTCTGCCGAATCGATTTATTTCCGTTTGCTTAATAGTCTGGTACTTAGAGGATACCATTTCCACCCAGGTCCTCATAGTTAAAGGGTTCGTTCCTATTCGAAATTGCGAGTCGAACACGTATCACTTCCTATTAGTGCCTCTCTGTAATCCGTTATCCCCCGAACAAACAGTTTGGAATATTTGTACTGACCAGGCATTCGACTAACATTGCCATTTTATAAAATCCCAAAATGAAATCGATTTTCTGGATGTTACATAGATATATGTTGACCTAAAGCATATAATTCTCCATATGGGTTCTTATTTCTCTTCTTTGTCATAAGGTTGTCAAAATGAATGAACATGGGCATCCAAATTTCTAAAAGCAAATTATCCTCGCTAACAAGTGCAGTTAGGGAACATGCATATCTCTATTGAAAATTAATTAAAAAGGATAATGTAAGCTTAAAAAATCATTCAATAAAATGGGGAGTTTCTAATGAGTATATCTTCTTGATACAAATAAATTGCTTTCGAAAAACAACCAAAATATAACGGCTTTCATTGGCGGGTTGGACCTATGCAATGGCCGATATGACTCTTGAGTACAGGTTCCATAGTGATCTTGACACGGTCTTTAAGAATGATGTTCACAACCCCACATCCATGGTAATTAAGCTAAAATTTACATTTAGCACCCTAATAACATGGAAATGTAATTTTTTGGTCATGAAAATTAATTGCTTTTTGTGATGAGTGTAGTCCGTTGTCAATGTCCCAAAGTAAAGTGGCATGATCTACATTGCAAAGTTGAGACGACATATGATGCTTGTGTTTCAGTTTGGAGGAAGCTAAAAATAGAATTTGTGCACGTAGCATGACTACCTATCAAGCTATGATGGACTGAAGTAGAGTTAGAGCAATTCAGAAGCGTCTTTGATAAGTTTCCCATCTACCTGGTGTTGTTTTTGTATTCCTTGATTCTTACATTGATCCCCAAAACAGGGAGTATGGAGGTATGACTTGGCTTCACAAGGAATTTCATCTACTATTCATCTCTGACACATTTTTTAAGTATTTTAGTCCATTCATCCTCTAATTCCATAACCTCAACTTTCCAATGTGTCCATGATTTGTAACCCCGCAATGCTTGTTGTCTTGTTGAACTTACAAAATCATTATGTGACAAGTATGAAAATGGAGTAATTATGCAAAGACCATCACCAGTTCAGTATGGGAGGCCGGGTGGTAGAATGTGTGATCGCAATAGAAACTATGACTGGATTAGATATGATTAGCAAGGAGGTCAAGTGCCAAATAGAGAAGGGAGCCCTCAATATGGTTACCACGGACCTATCTAGCGGGATGCTCTGCAAAATTATCCTCCTCAATAGAGTAATGGTCCCTCGGGGTAAGGTGAAAGAAGAAATCCCATGCCAATGAATGATATGGATTATGCCATCGGCAGAAGGGAAGCATGTGAAGGACAGAGGAGAGATCCGGTGACTTCATATCAGGGAAACTACAACCAGTAGGGTCATAAAAACAATTGCTATCAGCAACAGAGAGACCTGCTGCAAGGAGATAGATGGAGCTCTGCACCTTCAATGCAGAATGGTTTACAAGAGAGACAATCGGAACTATGCATCTACTCCTGGTGGAACATATGGGCACGGCTCTGATGGATTTCAAGGGTAGGGTACTGGTACTGCTGGTGACTAATCTTCCCTCCCCGGTAATATTTGCAAAAGCAACCCCACAAGTTGTTGCGGTAAGCTCTAAGGCATCGCCTTGCTTGAGGGTTACTTTCGCGAATTCTATGGGGGTGGGAGGAAAACAAAAATCGTATCTTTGAAACATCATTCCGAACAGCAGTGGCCAGTGAACACTCCAAGGAAGGAAAGGGCATCATGAATGAGTAGCTCGCAATTGGTGCTGTGCTCAATTGGCACAAACACACTTGAAGGATGAATTAGATTTAAGCAATAGCTCTTATAAATAAGCCTCGAATGGTGAGCGTCAAAGGAGAGGGAGAGAATATTGGTATTTTGTTGGCAAAGTGTTGTCCATGCAATATTTTGAGAGGCCTCAATGACCAGTTTCGTCGAGAGATCTTCTCCAATCTGGCTAGTCTACCAGATCGCTTCAGACGAAGTCAGTATTTCAAAAAGATTATTTAATATTACGGAATCCCGAGCTCTAAAACTAGTAGAGGGTTTACTTTAGAATCACAAGAATCATGGAATTAAACTTTAGCGAACTTTTAATCAATAATCAGGCCAAGACTCTCATGGCAATATCAAGAACGCCTCTCATCAATTTAATCATGCAATTGCCGTTCAAACATATGAAATTGACAAGGAGCTTGCACTCGCAATATCACTTATCCATGGGAAATCAAAAAGGCAACCGAACTAACACAAAATCCATCTGATTCATGCTTATTCACAAATTCCAGCTCACATTCAGAATGGTAACAGAGCATACAAGACTGCAAATCACGATGGTTTTGATGACTAATTGACATGAAATTGAAGCCATATATTCCTACAAGCCCATATGAGTCTACTAGATCAAAATGGCATCAATCCAAGACCAAATTAACACTGAATTTAAACAAAGCAATCACGGTCAGCATGAAATGCTTCAATTTTAGTGTATTCAAGTTCGGTTATGAGTACAATTCTCACAAAATCAGCCTGAGATTCACCATAATACTTTCTCAGCATGAACAAGCACACCAAATCAGGGATATCAAGGCATGCTCAGCATCCACAGATCGATTTCCAGCAGAATTTAATTCATTCATGACATAATTTCTTTTCTAAGCAAACATGAAATTCACCATAACACAATCTTACAACACTACACGTGTTTACTTGAGTGGAATAGCATAAAATCAACGAGCAATTGACATTAGCTCATGGCCGCAACAGTCACGAATCAGCATGTATCGACATGGTTCCAGCAGATTAAGAATGAGTTCGAAATTGAACATCAACAATTTTCTTATGAAGAAACAGAACTCAAATATGCTTATATGACCAGAATAGATCAAGAATCCAGTATTGAAGGGAATTATCAGCCAAGATCTGAATCAAAATACACGCTGATTTGGTTCAGGACTTTCATCAAACTGGTGGTACACATTTCGGCTGAGAAGCACCAGTTCAAATCGTTAATATAGCCTCAATCACAGTCAATTTGCAGACAGACGGTAGCAATAGCTCCCAGCCTCTACTTCGTGCATAAAGCAACGGAAAAACAGAGCAAATGTGGCTTAGTTGAATGATGAACGATTAGCATTAGCAATAGCAATTGACAGCGGACATGAGTAAAGGAGACAACAAAAGCAACGTCAGGGAATGGAATCCTCGAAGCAGACAGGCATGACCGAAGTTCGAACACTTGTGCACCACAGACCTTTGTGGTTGGCGGAACCGTTGGCGATCGGGAAGCAGTGCGATCAGCAACGAAGCGAGTGGAAAGGATTCAATTGAAATGACCAAGAGTGGCGTGCAGATGCTCAAAAATCACCTGGAGTTCCTTCGGATCAATGCTCTCTGTTCTCGCCCCTTCTCCCATGTACGTTGTGCGGTGGATGGAGGGCAACGGAGAGGACGATGAAGATCAAAGGAGTTGCCGAGGGGCTCTGTTTCTGTTCTGCCACCTCTCTCCAAGTAGGGGCGTAAACGGTTCGGTTTGGTTCGGTTTTTTGAAAAAACCGAACCGAAACCGTCCCGAACCGAATACGAACCGAACCGAAAATGCGGTTCGGTTCGGGACGGTTTTTCGATTTTCCTATTTTCACTTTGTTTATTGGAATTTAAGTAAAGAAGATATGATAAAGAAGAGAGATTATTCAATTTTTATTAAGAATTCTATTTTCGGTTCGGTTAACCGAACCGAACCAAACCAAAAAAGTTAACGGTTATTTTTCAGTTAACCGAACCGAAACCGAACCGAACCGAAAACATACAAAATTTCGGTTCGGTTCGGTTCGGTTCGGTTTTTGACACCCCTATCTGCAAGAGTGGATGTGGGTCCCACTGAGAATTGTGCACTGTTATCTAGTATGAACTGATTTTTCGATTCGGAGGGACACAGAGAGCCAAACCAAAGCAATGAATATCGAAGGAATGCCCGGCGCGTTATTCTGTATCGCTCGAATCGCTTTTATCAATTTCCAGAGTATAGCTATCGCTAACCCCCACATAAAATGCTTCTCGTGGTAGGCGACCTTCCTGGTCAACAATGCCTCGACAGCTTACTACTCTCCAGAATCGCAAGGATGGGTAGTCCTCCGAGCACCGGGGCGAGTATCTCTCAGGCAAGAAGCTCCTGAAATTCGGCAACTCGACAAGTGTAAGATGAATTAACTTGGAGAAATTGATTGTCGTGCTGGTCCCTTCTTCCCCTTTTTCATGGCCAGCAATTTGTTTCATTTCGTCGCATGACTCCACCGCCAGCACTTCGATTTGCCCGAGAAATTTCACCGTGAAGATGGTGAAAAGCATTTCCAAACGAGAGCACCTCACAACATCTCCGTCTCTCAAGTTTGGGAATGGGACATTTGGGAGACCCTCGAACTGCCAGATATGCCTCAAGTTTTTGAGATCATGCAAAACCAGCCTCCTCAATTTACCACCCTCGGTATCCATCCCATCACCTTCGTACATGATCTCGATCAAATGGCATGAAGTTACTTGTAGTGTCTCGAGACAGTGCTGCAGCCTCTTCCGCATATGGGATGAGGCAATACGTAAGAGATTGTCACAATGATTCAATTCAAGGAAGACCAATTTGCAAAAAGAATCATTGGGAATTTGATTGTTCCATAACTCTTTGCAGTGAAGGCCTTCAATTGTTAGACTTCTAACATTGGGAAATGTAACTTGCACAACAATAATAGGAGAAAGGAGGATTGTAGGACAAATTATTACATTGTTCTTTCTAAAACATGATAATGCAAGAATACGGGCGATCACAATAAGGGTTAGAGCAAATGATCTCAACCCCTCAAAATTGATATATTGGTGTCATATTTAATGCAGACCGATTTTGGCATCACATAAAATTCCAAACTAATGCGCTCGTGCCATAGTTACCTTGAATCAATTTTTTGTATCATAGAAAAATCGCGTGCACATTAGTTTGGAAGAAATGTGACGCATATATACTGGTTAGAAATTTATTACGTTATAAAAATTAATTTGAATTAAATGTGGAATTGGTGTACCGATTTGGTTTTTTTTTTGTGCTATTACCCAATATAATATTATATATACTTTAGAATCGCGATGGAGTGTAAAAGCAATGACCTAAAAATGGAAAAGATATGAAAAGATTATTTTTTGCTAACAGACAAATACATGGGTGTCGCGACCTTCCTGACGATGAATCACTAAAGGAAGAATAATGGATTACTAAGTCCGAAAACTTAGTGAGGACTCTCCCAAGCCCTACCAACCGCAACTTGGTACTCAAAATTTAACCTTGTCAAATATGCAATTTTATTCAATTAGGAGCCGCCACTAATCAATTAGGGTTGATTATAAACCCAAGTAAAGTATGGGAGAATACTTTACTTCTGCGAACCAGAGATTCAATAGATTCGGGGACATGGTTACGCTGAGTTAAATTAGCGCCCTTTCAGT
Organism: Angophora floribunda; assembly: GCA_014182895.1. Lineage (NCBI taxonomy): Eukaryota > Viridiplantae > Streptophyta > Magnoliopsida > Myrtales > Myrtaceae > Angophora > Angophora floribunda. Next base: position 12,426,201 of record CM024711.1, on the reverse strand, counting down.
ACCATTTCTCTTTAAGTTTCAAAAACATTTTTTTTTTTTTGCAAGCAGTCTTGGTTAATTTTAACCTAAACTACTAACATAGAAAGGAGTGGTCATGCGGATCACAATCAATGACATTCAATAGGTCTAGAAGAATAAACATAGAAATTATGATCATCCTTAAAGCAAAACAAGCTATAACTAAAAATGCATGCCCTAAATATAAATTCTAAATGGGATGACATCTAATTTTTTTGAATTTTTTTTTGTAAAATTAATTATGTATGACTTTAATCTAGATTTAACATGCATTATTCTTACTCTAATGACATATGATATGCAATTCAAATATCCTAGCTCTAATGACATGTTAATTGAAAACTATTGTAACATGTGTGCAATCTATATTATATGACACTAAATATGCATGTGCTATATGATATGGGATGAATGATGTATTTTACCATATGCATATGCATGATCTTTCTTTTTTTGTCATTTTTATTTAATTTTAAAATCAAAATCCGAAACTAAGCTAAGTCTAACTAAAAAAATTTATCTAAAAATATTATATAAATTTAAGATGCAACATAGTTACCACATGATCATGCAATCAAACTATCATGCGATGCAATGTGAAATTTTTTGTATTTTTATTTTTTTATTATTGAGAAAATTAGCTAATGTAAAATCAACAGGAGCAACAAACATAACCATATGATCATGCAATACATTACGACCCAAGACAAAAGATCACAATAATCAAAAATCTAATCCGACGTCTCTCGGCTTAATATTTTTTATTATTATGATCCTCAACACAACAATTTTCCTAATTGGATAATGTCTAACAAATCACCAATCACAATAAGAACCAAATAATTGTAAAACTAAATGAGAAAATGACCAAATTAATTTTGGTCGAAAAAAACTACCTGATTCTGAAGAGAATTGTCTTGGAGAATGCAACTAACAAAGAACGATGCCAAGATCGCAATGATGAGTTTACAATTTGCGTGGGAATTCGGCTATGAGAACAAGACAGCAAGGTAGACCTTCTCAAACACCAAGTAACCTGCACACAAAAGAATGATCCCAACAGTACACACTTGGAGATGTCGTGTGCGCATTAGAAGTGGTCTTATCACTAGTGAAGGGCTGCAACGTGGTTGGATACGCAGGGGACGTCAAAAGATCACACCTCAAACATCGCAGAAAGTAAAATACGTCGGAGGGATGTCAAGACTAAGCTGGAATCCGCCGGTTTGACTGGTGCAAAGCCGGCGCGGACTGGTATGATTGGTTGGTTTGGCAAGGATCGCAGAACACAACGCTGAGGCAAATTGGGAACGATGATTGAGTGCAAGACTGTTGTGCCCAACAGGAATGCAAGAATGCCAGGAACTCGTCGGCTATCGAAAAGGGATCTTCACGATAGCCAAGCTATGCTGAATAGAGAATAAAACGTCACCGGAGTTGCAGCTTGCGTCAGGGAGTTGGTGGCCGCAATGGGAGACTGCAACACACTAGGAGTCTCGCTGACTTTGGCTTCAACTTTCTTTCTTTCTCCCCTCTCATTTTTTCTCCTTCTCACTCATGAGCATTTCCCTCGCTTTTTCTCAACTCTCTGCAAATGTCACACTCCCTCTATCTCCTTTTTTCTTTTTTTTTCACCCTCGTTCTTTTCACTTTCCAGACCTCCCCCCTTTACGAATTCTTTTCCAGCCTTTCCGTCGCACCCCCCTTTCACATCGTCTCACCTCCAGCCTTTATTTATAGAGGAGAAAAATTGTTATTCAGCAAATATTCCCCTTGATTGTGGCATATATTCACTCAACAAAATGACGATTTTCCGAAACCGCTCAACTGAAAAATAATTTTTTATTCAGCAAATATTTCCCTCAATTGTAGCATATATTCACTCAACAAATAACGATTTTCCAAAACCGCTCAACCGAAAAATGGCTCCAAAATTTAAAATCCTTTTCAAAGATCAAAATGAAATGCTTAATATATATGTAGTGAATAATCTAAATTTAGGTGTTAACAATGGGAGTGTTAAGAGCACTATTGTGAAGGAAGAGCCACTAATACTTTACTGGTATTATGAAGTGATGGTATTGTTGTCAACCCATCTAGAAAGATGGACATAAATTTCCCCTCCTTTTTTTCCTTAAAATAATGGTGTGAACATGGACGGTGGGGAGCCATGGTTAAAAGGTTTCTTTTGGTACACGTGACAAGCGGCCGGAGGGCAACACTTATCCAGGGCAGTCTTCAACTAACCACCGTGTCCAGATGTCCCCTCTCCCTGGCTTCCCTTCTTTTGTCTCTTTTATTCCTTTGTTCATTCTATCTGTCCACAGAAGAGTGTAGAGAAGCAATCGGCACCGTACTGCCTTAAGTATAACGTCATTATGGTCCCACTAAGGCATCGGGGATCTGAGTGTCCCTTCGAGGTCGCAAGTGTCCAAGATGCAGAGGCTGTTAGAAGTGCGATCATGACAATGCTCGAACTTTACAGTCTCGTGAAAGAGATATGACTTGTTTTTCCATCGAATTATTGCCTGATTTGAGCCTTCGCTTATTTATTTATCTAGTTATTTGTTTATTGTTTGTTCCACTCTAAGTCTGAAAGGAGGTTTACTATTCCCTCGAGAGAGTAAATATATCCTTCAGTCCCAATTTCTCCTATTCAAGTTCATTTTGTCCTGATTTCTACATGAAGTGTTGTATTATACAAATGGCTAATTACCAAAATCTAATGACAATTTTGGGGAGGGATCCTTTAAAACTCTTGACACTTTTCAAGTTGTGCAATCACTCTATGATTGGGGAAGGGAACATGTTGATTAGCTCAAAGAAATTTTCTTTTTTAGGGGCGGTGGCTAATTCACAGAAGGAACTTATGTGAAATTCACTATGCACCTTGCCATATTCTTTTGAAAGATTTTATTGAGCAAAGCATTAATTCCTTCAAACTTGGTAAACCAATCTGCTTATAAGAGTTATGCGTCACATCATAGCTATGAAAAATTTGACAATTTAGCCTTATTCTAGAATAACAATCTATTTGACGAGGAGCAAGAATGAATTCTCACTGTACGCCTTACTCCAACAAATGTAATTATAAATCATGAACACATATTAACTAATAAAATCAAGTAAAAATCTTCATAGAGATATTATTACTTGCTCCCGCAAAGCAATACTATAAGTATTACCAAAAGAGAAGGGATGCATACCTTTCGATCAAAGAAGGAATCAGCACAAGCATCTTGTGAATTTGAAGTAATGATTAATGACTCTTTCTTTCCATGAGGACATGAGAAGAATTTCTTCATGGGACAGTCATTTATATGTAGTTGCTTCAGTAGTGGGAACTTTATAATATCATCCATGCATCCATCTCTTCCTCTCTCATCCACAATCACCGCCTCCATATTTCGACAATGCTTCACATTAATGTATTCGATTTCTCCTCCTGTCACAATAAGACGTATTATAATGGCTAATTTTCGAATGCTTTGTCTCATCTATATGAATATACATATTACAAGTCATGCAATATGCATAATTCTGCGCGACTTATTTTCATTAACTAATTCCATAAAGAAAAATCTCCCTGATAAATAATTCAAAAGGATGATGTAACCTTAAGAAATCATTCGGTAAAATGGGGGATTCCATTGTGTACGTTTTGCCGATACAAACAAAATCTCAACTTAGGGCTTGATAGAGGGTCATGGATTCACAATGAAATGAAGTTGAGGTTGACTTCACTAGCTTATCCTCCTCTAGAGATGTTTCCACTTACGAGAGCCACCAATGGTAGTCCCTCCAGTGTGGACGCCTAACTTGGCTATGTTCTCATTTTAACGTGCCGATATCCACAGGACTCACATCCCTTGTTCCAAGTTCTATACATTTCTTACCCAACAAGGTGAGAATATTTTCGTATTTTACGTCCTAGAGTTCATACGAAATAGTTTAAGAACTTACTTTTGTCCCAAATTGCCTCATTGTTAGGAGCTCTAAGTTTAAAAGTTCTTACCCAAATGAAAAACGTAAATCGCCAATAAAAATTTCAATATCAGACTAAATTAAAGAACACGGTAGTCCAATGGAAAGATATTCTTAAAAAGAAGTTATAGTTCTATATAAGGACAAATATCCAACTATAATCTAAGTTGCGGCACTTAATGATTGTTTCAAAAGTTTTGACATAAAATTGCTCCGGCTCTATTCCACAACTTAATCTACTCAATACTTGCAAGGATGGGCATCACTCAGTGTATTTCAATGGCAAGATGCTACTGAATTTCAGCAAATCAAAAAGTGTAGGAGTAGTAAATATGGAGAAGGTGATTGTCGTACCAATTGGGAGACCATTGTACTGCCAAATGTGCCTCAAGTTGTCCAGATGAGACAAAACGAGTGTCTTCAACTTTCCACTCCCTGTATCTATCCCATCACCTTCATATGTGATCTTGATCAAATGGCATGAAGTCACTTGCAGTTTTTTGAGACAATGATGTAGCCTTTTCCACATATGGGATGGGGCAATATGTAAGAGATTGTCACAGTCCTTCAATTCAAGAGATTCCAATTTCCGAAATGAATTGGAGGGAATTTGATTGTTCTAAAGCTCTTTGCATTGAACACCTTTAATTTCTAGAGTTGTTATATTAGAAATGTAACCTGCATGAGGATAATGTGAGAAAGGAGGATAAGTAGGACAAATTTATTACATTGTTAATTCTAAAACATGATAATGCAAGGATACGAACGATCACAATAAGGGATAAAGCAAACCATCTCATCGAACAACAATTGTGGTGAGTCATCATTTTCTTGGGCCATCTCGCCTAACTACCTCATGACTCTTATAGGATATTGGATGAATGTTCCAAATATAGGGCACTGCAGAATATATAGATATCCTAAGGAAGGGAAACTCATCACACTACCTCTAATCCACCACCTTCTTTTTTAGGAACACCTTCTTTCATTTGTTTACACCCTGTAATGTATAGCCACTCGTATTTCCTTAGAGTTGCGGCCGTAAAACGGGGGAAGGGATTTCTCGCGTTGGAGAAACTTTTAATGGAGACAATCTTTTAGACTAGGAAAACACAAAACCATTTAGGAGTCGCTCCTCACCACGTGTCTTAGCCTTCCAGTTTCACTCACCCTCATTTTTTCCAACTTGGGGAGCAATACAAATTTTTGCTTCGGATATTCTTTGGGGGAGGGGGTGCCGTCGATGCCTTCGTGGCTCTAGCTGGCCCCATCTCGCTCCCATCAGATTTTGGACCGCGTGGGGCCCATCCCCAGCTAAAGCCTACGGACGCGTTCCTAACGGTCGTCATGCAGTGCATTCTCTTTTTACCCTTCTCCCCCCTCTTTTCTTTGAGAAATTCTCTTTTCTAAATATTATATACACATATATAATATAATAAGATTAATACTAGCAAAAGACCCCTCAAAACTTATGTATCGGTGTCATATTTAATGCAGACCGATTTTGACGTCACATAAAATTCATAACTAGTGCATTCGTGTCATACTTACCTTGAATCAATTTTTCATATCATAAAAAAATCTTGTGCCACATTAGTTTGGTAAAAATATGACGCATATGTACTGATTAGAGATTTATCACATTACAAAAATTAAGTCAAATTAAATGTGAAATTGGTGTACTGATTTCGTTTTTTTTTTCCATAGTAGTAACCCAATATAATTTTATATATACTTTAGAATCACAATGGAACATAAAAGTAATAACCAAATAATGGAAAAGAAATGAAAAGATTATTTTCTACTAACAGACAAATATATGGTGGTGTTAAGAGCACTTTTGTGGAGGAAGAGCCACTAATATTTTTACCGGTATTGTGAAGTGTTCATGTTATTGTCAACCCATCTAGAAAGATGAATATTATTTTCCCCCTCCTTTTTTTTTTGTTCCTTAAAATAATGGTGTGAACATGGACAGTGGGGAGCTGTGGTTAAAAGGTTTCTTATGGCGAACATGACAAGCGACTGCAGAGTAGCGCTTATCCAGGGCAATCTTCAACTAATCGCCGTGTCCGTATGTCCCCTCTCCCTGGTTTCCCTTCTTTTGTCTACACAGAAGAGTGTCGAGAAGCGATCGGCACCATACTGTCTTAAGTCTAACGGCCTTGTGTTCACCACGAGATGCTTAATTTGAGCCACAGGCATCTAGCCCATGTGCTACTTTAAGTTATGAGATTGATGAATCCATCATTGTGGTCACACTAAGGCATCGGGGATCAGAGCATCCCTTTAGGGTCGCAAGTGTCCAAGATGCAAAGGCTGCTAGAAATTTGATCATGACAATGCTCAAACTTTGCAGCCTCGTGAAAGAGAAATGACTTGTTTTTCCAGTCAATTTATCGCCCGATTTGAGCCTTCGCTTATTTATTTAACTAGCTATATATTTATTGTTTGTTCCACTCTATGTCTAAAAGGAGGTTTATGATTCCCCTAAGAGACTAAGTACATCCTACAATGCCAATTTCTCCTATTCAAGTTCATTTTGTCCTAATTTCTACATGAAGTGTCATATAACACAAACCGCTAATTACCAAAATCGAACCACGATTTCAGGGAGGGATACTTTAAAACTCTTGACACTTTTTAGGTTGTGCAATCTCTCTATAATTCTGGAAGGGAAGATGTTGCTTAGCTCGGAGCAATTTTTATATTTTTTAAGGATTGGGGTGGCTAATTCATAGAAGGAACTTCTAGGAAGTTCACTATGCACCTTTGCCATATTCTTTTGAAGGATTTTATTGAGCAAAGCATTAATTCCTCCAAACTTGGTAAACCAATCTACTTGTAAGAGCTATACGTCACATTGTAGCTATAAAAAATTTGTCAATTTGGCCTAATCCTAGACCCATCTATCTGATGAGGTGGAAGAATGAATTTTCACTAAACGCCTTCCTCTAACAAATGTAGTTATAAATTGTGGACACATATTAACTAATAAAATCAAGTAAAAATCTTCAAAGAAATATTATCACTTGCCCCCACAAAGTAGGTGATTGTGGCTATTATAGGTATTATCAAAAGAGAAGGGATGCATACCTTTCGATCGAAGAAGGAATCAACACAAGCATCTTGTGAATATGAAGTAATGATTATTGACTCTTTCTTTCCATGAGGGCATGAGAAGAATTTCTTCGTGGGACAATCATGTATATGCAGTCACTATAGTAGCGGGAACTCTATAAAATCATTCGTGCCTCCATATTTTCCTCCTTCATCTGCAATCACCGCCATCATATTTCGACAATGTACCACATGAATGTATTCAATTCCTGTCACAATAAGATGTATTAACTAAATTAAAGAACACGGTAATCCAATGGAAAATATATTCTTAAAAATAAGTTATAGTCCTAGATAAGGACAAATATCCAACTAAAATCTAAGTCGTGGCAGTTAATGATTTGTTAATAGTTTTGACATAAAATTAGTTCAACTCTATTCCACAACTTAATCTACTCAAGACTTGCAAGGAAGGGCATCACTCAGTGTATTTTCCATGGCAAGATGCTCCTGAATTTCGGCAAATCAAAAAGTGTAGAGTAGTAATTATGAAGAAGGTGATTGTCATACCAATTGGGAGACCATTGTACTGCCAAATGTGCCTTAAGTTGTCTAGATGAGAAAACGAGTGTCTTCAATTCACCACTTCCGGTATCCATCCCATCACCTTCATATATGATCTTGATCAAATGGCATGAAGTCACTTACAGTTTTTTGAGACAATGTTGTAGCCTATTCCACATATGGGACGGGGCAATACGTAAGAGATTGTCACAGTCCTTCAATTCAAGATATTCCAATTTCCGAAATGAATCGGTGGGAATTTGATTGTTCCAAAGCTCTTTGCATTGAACACCTTTAATTTCTAGACTTTTTATATTGGGAAACGTAACCTGCACAAGGATAATATGAGGAAGGAGGATGATAGGACAAATTATTGCATTTTTCGTTCTAAAACATGATAATGCAAGAATACGGACAAAACCATCTCACTGAACAATGGTTGTAGTGATTATATAATAAGACCAATACCATTAAAAAAACCCCTCAAAATGATATGTTGGTGTCATATTTAATGCAGACTGATTTTGGTATCACATAAAATTTCACACCAGTGCGTTCGTGCAATACTTACCTTGAATCAATTTTTCGTATCATAAAAAAAATCTTGTGCCACACTATTTTGGGAGATATATGACAAATATGTACTAATTAGAGATTTATCACGTTACAAAAATTAGTTTGAATTAAATGTGAAATTGGTGTACTTATTTGGTTTTTTTGTTTTTTCATGGTAGTAACCCAATATAATATTATATATACTTTAGAATTCTGATGGAATATAAAAGTAATGACCAAAAAATGGACAAGAATTGAAAATATTATTTTATGCTAACAGACAAATATATGGGGGGTGTTAAGAGCACTTTTGTGGAGGAAGAGCCACTAATATTTTACCGGTATAATGAAGTGTAGGTATTATTGTTGACTCATCTAGAAAGATGAACATGATTTTCCCCTCCTTTTTTTTCCTTAAAATAATGGTGTGAATTTGGACGGTGGGGAGCCGTGGTTACCGTGTCCAGACGTCCCCCTCCCCGCCTTCCCTTCTTTTGTCTCTTTTATCCATTTGTTCATTCTATCTATCAACATAAGATTATTGAGAAATGATCGGCACCGTACTGCCTTAAGTAAAACGGCCTTGTGTTCCCCCGAGATGCTTAGTTTGAGCCACAGACATCTTACTCATGCGCTACTTTAAGTTATGAGATTGACGAATCCGTCATTGTGGTCACATTGAGGCACTAGGGATCAGAGCATCCCTTCGAGGTCGCAAGTGTCCAAGATGCAGAGGCCGCTAGAAGTTCAATGACAACAATGCTTGAACTTTGTAGCCTCGTGAAAGAGAAATGACTTGTTTTTCCAGTCCATTTATTGCCTGATTTGAGCCTCTGCTTATTTATTTATCTAGCTATTTGTTTATTGTTTGCCCCACTCTAAGTTTGAAAGGACATTTATGATTTTCTTGAGAGACTTAACATATCCTTCAATCCCAATTTCTCCCTATTCAAGTTCATTTTGTCCTAATTTCTACATGAAGTGTCGTATTATACGAACAGCTAATTACCAAAAATCAAAACAAAGATTTTAGGGGATGGATACTTTAAAACTCTCAATACTTTTTAGGTTGTGCAAACTCTTATTGTGGATGGTAAGACGTTGATTAGCTCAGAGCAAGTGGCTAATTCATAGAACTTCTGGGAAGTTCATTGTGCAACTTGCCATATTCTTTGGAAGGATTTTACTAAGCAAAGCGTTAATTCATCCAAAGTTGGTAAACCAAAATGCTTATAAGAGTTACGCATCACATCATAGCTATGAAAAATTTGACAATTTGGTGGAATCCTATACCAATCTATTTGATGAGGTGGAAGAATTAATTTTCACTAGACACCTTACTCTAATAAATGTAGTTATAATTTGTGAGCACATATTAACTAATAAAATCAAGTAAAAATCTTCAAAGAGATATTATTACTTGCCCCCGCAAAGTGGGTGATCGTGGCTATTATAGGTATTATTAAAAGAGAAGGGATGCATACCTTTTGATCGAAGAAGGAATCAGCACAAGCATCTTGTGAATCTAAAGTAATGATTACTGACTCTTTCTTTCCATGAGGACATGAGAAGAATTTCTTCATGGGACAGTCATTTATACGTAGTCCCCGCAAGTAGCGGGAACTCTATAATATCATCTGTGCCTCCATCTCTTCCTCCTTCATCCACAATCACCGCCTTCATATTTCGACAGTGCACCACATCAATGGATTCGATTTCTCCTCCTGTCAAAATAAGATGTATTACAATGGCTAATTCTCAGAAGCTTTGTCTCATCTAGATGAATATAAGTCATGCAATGCATCATTCTGTACAACTTATTTTCATTGACTAATACCAGTAAAAAATATCTTCCTTGATAAATAATTTCTTAGGTAACTTTAAGAAATCATTAAGTAAAATGAGGGATTCCATTGTGTACTTTTTGCCGATACAAACAAAACCTCAACTCAAGGTCTGTTGAAGGGTCATGGTTCACAGTGAAATGGAGTTGAGGTCAACTTTACTGGCTTATCCTCCTCCGGGAGTGTTTCCACCTACAAGGACTGCCAACAGTAGTCCCTTCAATGAGGGTGCCCAACCTAGTTGCATTCTTCATTTTAACGTGTTGCCACCTGCCCGCCTCACACCCTTTGTTCCAAATTGTATATTTTTCTTCCCCAACAAGATGGGAATGCCCCTCGTATTTTACATCCCATAATTCAGATGAAAAAATTTAAGGACTTACTATAGTCCCAAATTGCCTCATTTTTAGGGGTTCTAAGTTTAAAAGTCCTTACCCAAATGAAAAAAGTATATCGCCGATAAAAATTTCAATATCCGACTAAATTAAAGAACACGGTAATCCAATGGAAAAGATATTCTTAAAAAGAAGTTATAGTCCTATATAAGGACAAATATCCAACTAAAATCTAAGTTGTGGCACTTATTGATTTGTTTAGTTTTGACATAAAATTGGTCAGGCTATGTTCCAAAACTTAATCTACTCAAGACTTGCAAGGATGGGCATAGCTTAGTGTATTTCTATGGCAAGATGCTCTTGAATCTTGGCAAATCAAAAAGTGTAGGAGTAGTAATTATGGAGAAGGTGATTGTCATACCAATTGGGAGACCATTGTACTGCCAAATGTGCCTCAAGTTATCCAGATAAGACAAAACGAGTGTCCTCAATTTATCACTCCCTGTATCCATCCCATCACCTTCATATATGATCTCAATCGAATGGCATGAAATCACTTGTAGTTCCTTGAGACAGTGTTGCAACTTCTTCCACATATGGGATGGGGCAATACGTAAGAGATTGTCACAACAATTCAATTTAAGGGGTTCCAATTTGCAAAAGGAATCATTGGGAATTTGATTTGTCCATAGTTCTTTGCACTAAGTACCTTCAATTTTTAGTTCTTCTATATTGGGAAATGACACCTGCAAGAGGATAATGTGAGAAAGGATGATAAGTCGGACAAATTCATTACATTGTTCGTTCTGAAACATGATAATGTGAGAATACAGGTGATCGCAGTAAAGGATAGAGCGAACCATCTCATTGAACAACAATTGTAACGATTCATCATTTTCTTTGATTGTCCTGCCTAACTGCCTCCCAACACTTGTAGGACTCCGGATGAATGCTCCAAAGTTATGGCAATGCAAAATACTTAGACTTCTTAAGGAGGTGAAATCATACGAACAACTTCCTGAACTGAAACTAATCAGTTTATAGAGCTTTGTAAGTGTTAGTTCCCTTAAGCAAGGGAAACTCATCACTTCTGCCTTTGATCGACCAACTTCTTTTGCAGGAATCATTTCCTTCATCTGTCTGCATTTAGCAATTCTCAGCGTCTCAAGTTTCACTAGAGTTCTGGCCGTATGATTGGGGAAAAGATATCTCAAGTCAGAGCAATTATCAACTGTGACAGTTTTAAGACTAGGAAAAGACAAAACTATTTGGGAGTCGCTCATCACCACGTTTCTCAGCCTTTCTGCTCCACTCACACTCACTTCTTCCAATTTGGGGAGTGGCACAATTTTGTGTTCCGCATTTGAATCATGGGACCCACAATTAAACAACGATTCCAGGGAGGGATAGCTTTGGACGTCGATGCTTCCCAATTCGAGAAGCAATACCCTTGTTTGTCCCATATTTGAGCCTAGGGACCCACAATCAAACAATGATTTCAAGGATGGACAGTTATTAACCTTAACACTTTTCAGGTTGCGTAATCTCTCTATGATTGTCGAAGGGAAGATGTGGAGTAGGTCGAAGCAACTTTTAAGGATGATGGTGGTTAATTTGCAAAAGGAACTTTTGAAAAGTTCATCACACCATATCCTTTTGAAGGATCCTACCAAGCAAAGCTGTAACTCCTCCAAATTTGGTAAACTAACTTGCTCATAAGAGTTATACGTCAGATCACAGTTGTGAAAAATTTGACAATTTGGCCTAATCCTGACCTCCTATCTAATGCGGTGGAAGAACTAAGTTTCTCTTCTTAATGCAGTTATAAATTGTAAACACATTTGAACAAATAAAACCAAATAAGAATCTTCAAAGAGATATTGTTAATTGTCTTAGCAAACCGAGTATTTATGGTTATTGTGGGCAAAATCTCAAGAGAAGGGATGTTTACCTTTCCATCGAAGAAGGAATCTGAATAAGTGTCATGTAATTCAGAAGTAGTGGTTACCAACTCTTTCCGTTCATCTCCTCTTCCTTCATCCATAACCACCGCCTGAAACAATATGAATGGGCCCAAAGTGTCCGAATGGGCTTGTTGCTTTTAAAACGTTGAAAACTTAATTGATTAATGCAAAATATTTAAAACGCAATTGAATGGAGAGTGAAAACTTCAGATCTTCCGTCGAGCCTAAAAACATGGAGAAGGAAATATCCTCCAAATAGCTGATGTTGACACGGCGAGATAGGCATGACGTGTTGGAATCAGTTCCAACTTGCATGGAGTTTGGACATCAATTGTGTGGACTTTCTTTGTCAAGTGGCTCTGTTCGCCTTCCGTTTATTTAATCTCTGGACGTCACTTTCTTAATTTTGAAATTGTTGAATTTTGTTAATTCATTCAAGATTCCTTCTCACATTCACTCGTTCAATAAACTCTCTTTTCTCCTCCACAAAATTTATAAATAAGTAGTAAATTAGTCATTGTAGAAACCCATGTTAGAACCCAAGTAATTAGTGCAATTATCTAAAATTGAAAAAATAAAATCTGTCGTGGAAAAAGGCTTCCCTCTAGCTATAGTTGAATGTGAAATAAAATTTGTGGCCTGTGGTTTATTCGAGAGGATTTTATTTATTTATTTTATTTGTAATTCAAATATTTAAATGTGCAAATAATCAAAGATCAATGCAATAGGCTATATGTTCGGTGGACACCAATAAATATCACCTTAATCCTAAATCCCCCAATAATAGCATATTTTGGTATACTTTGCATAATTAAGAATTAATGAAAATTATACCCTTTCGAAAATACATATTGACAAAGGTAGAAAATGAAGAAGTTACCTGAAGTGGAGCACCCTCTGATGTGATTCCAGCTACTGTGCAAAAGCCTGTCATATTTGGTAACCTCGTCAAAAATAGACGACATACATTGGGCAACTTAACTATGTTAATGGTAGAACCAATATCTTCCCTTGCACCGCTTGTGGCAATGGCTTGCATTGAGTCACATTCGCTTACATAAATCTTTTCTAGCTGTACAAATCTTTGCATTTGTGAAAGACCCATAGGTATTTCAATTGGTCGCACTTTGAGACATTGACAATTTTCAGTTTGTTGAAGCTCTCTAAGCCGACAAAGTCATGGCATATCTTTTGCAGATTAATTAGATTTGTGAGGTACAAAGACTCTAAATTCGGAAAAGCACCATCGGATGAACTGGCAATGTACTTGATTGAGAGGATGTCCTTAATGGCGAGATACTTTAGTTGTGGAAAGCCCCCAGCACACAACTCGTGAGCATTTTTCTTAAACTCTCTCATCCCATTCAGATGCAAGTATTGGGTATTCTGTAGGGTTTTCTTAATGCATTCTCTCGAAAGAATACTATCGCGCCCTTTCAATTCGAGCTGCATAGTACTCAAACCTTCATATTCCATTATTGGTGTCCATTTTGTAGTTCCTATGCCGATCCAAAAGCTGATCAAGTTCCCAAATGGCAAGTCATCATCCTCCAAGAGTATGGTGGGATCATGGATTGATATTTCCAAAGACGTTAGCTTTGTCAAGCTCTTCAACTCGACAAGCCGAGCATTACACGATTTCGATTGTATTTCATCCACACCCATCCATTGATCAAAACTTTCCTTCATATGTAATTCTTCCAAGTTGATTAAGCCTTTAAGGGTGCCAGGTTCGATTATCTCAATCTCCCTACAATCGCTTAGATTCAACGATCTCAGATTCGTCAGGTCCCCAATTTCTTTAGGCAACCTAGAAATTGTAGATCCTGCGAAGCTGAGAATCTGCAATGCTTTGAGCTTGCCAAGAATTGCCACATCCCCCACATCGCATTGGTCTAAATATAAAAAACAGAGATTCCCAAGGATTTCGATCGAGGAAGGTAAAGTGGTGATATCCATGAAGCAAAGATACAGGACTCGGAGATCCTTCATGTATGTAAAATCTAGTCTACAGCAATCTCCCTCACCATTTTGGTGTGCGGGTCACCTCACCCAATCTTCTGGTTGAGACAAGATGAGTATCTTCAATTCAGGAAACATAGACCGCATTAGTTCAACAAGCGTATCACTACCAATATCAACTAGACATATTGTCCAACATTTCTCAAGCTTTTCCTTTGTCCTTGGGCGATAATTGTTGTTCATCATTAAGGAATTTTGACCTTTAAATGGAGTTGAGACGACCACCTCGCTGTAAAGATCATGCATGGTCACATTTTTCTTGTCATCATCTCCATCCCGCAACAAACAAATGGAACGGAGGCTATCCAAAAGAGTATTCAATCTATTCCCGGCGCCTTGTATCTTCTCATCGAATCCCTCAAACAAGCCCAAACCCATGCCTAGCACCAGCAGAAATTCGACTTGAATGGTTCCGCCAAAAAGACCACCCAGCAAGAATAAGGACTTGGCATCCTCACTCTCCAAATGATCGTCACTCCACTCCACTATTTTCTCAATATTTGGGTCTTCTATTTTTATTAACGCGTTTTCCCATGCAGACACATTGCTATATTTCAAGGTGCTCGCGACGGAGGTAATCAAAAGAGGCAAACCTGCTAGTTTCCTTACCACTTGAGCCGCCTTTGCTTTCAATTCCTCATCGCCTTTGAGCTTGTCGCCGACCGTCTTTTCAAATAGCCTAAAAGCTTCTTCTTCCTTTAAACATTCAAGATGAAATGTTGGCTCGGCATGCATGTTTTGCTCCAGCACACTTTTATCTCCCGAAGTGAGTAACAATTTGCAATTCACGCTCTCGTCTCCCGAAGGAATTCCAACCGCCTTCAAATCAAGTGGTCCCCACAGATCGTCCAATATTATGAGAACCTTCTCATTCGGATCCTTCTGTAATCTCCTGAACAGAAGGTCTTTTCTTCCCTCTCCGCTCGGTTCGTCCTTCAGATTTTTTAGACCCAAGGCGTAAGCGATATCGTATTGGATTTTCGTCAAGTCTGGAGTCTGCGAGACTTTCGCTTTGACGATCATCTCGAACGGTCTCCCCTCTTTCCTGAGTTTCTTCTCGACTTCCTCCAACAGCGTAGTCTTCCCCACGCCGCCAGGCCCGTAGACCCCTACCACTTTGTGCTTCTCATCATTCAGAGCTTTGATTATGCCCTGAAAGATGGAAGCTCGAGACTCAAAATCCGTGTCGCCTTGATCATCGGCCGAGGGAATCATGTTGGAAGTGCCACCGACCCACGCTGGAGGAATATCATTGTATACCTTCCCAGATGGCTTCTAATCTATGAGTTTCTGGAAGTGGTCGGCTTTCCTCCTCGCCTCCCTGCCGAGACGATATCGCACCTTCGGGTTGGGAAGCCACCCATAGAAGCAAGTCTTCTCAGCTCTTCTGTCGTTTAGGACACGGCACGCCTCCTCGGCTTCTTTCTCCACGTCTTCCACCCATTCATTGACATGGTCTTTGATAGGCTTCATGCTATTTTGAGCTTCATTGATGGAATCCTGCACACTTTGCCTCTTGCTGTCCAACTCCTTAACTTTGCCCTCGAGTTCGAGAATGTGGCTGTCGTAGGATATCACATAGCCGCGAAGACGACCGGCAGGAGCCACCAGGCACCCTGTCACAGTGGAAGCTGCACACAGAACAACATCCGCCATTTTCCCCCTTTCTGAATTCTATCTTTCGGTTTTTCTTCCCTTCTTTGTTGGGAAACGAGAATTAAGAACGTATATATGCCGAGGGAGGCGGAACTGATGGAACCCAGAAAGGAAACATGACGGAAGAAGAGGAAACATTCAATACGATGATCACTCAGCGGTTCCAACTAAAGGATCAGCCACAAAAGAGAGGGCTTGTAGCAGTAGGCACATATCGAAATCTGGAGTGAGGAAGAAATCGTTCAGAGGATAAAATGGTGGTCAGAAAGAGGGACACGAGGCGTTAATATCTGTGGCGTTACCATGTCATTGGTTCCCAAAGATGCCCCTCCCGTCCTCCAATACCCTGGGCCGTACAGGGGTGTTATCATATCTTACACAGCAACTACAAAATCTCCAAAAGAAAAAATACCTCCATTTGATTATGCTTAATCGTTTAACATATCTGACCTTAGCTCCATCAGCAGCAGCGATACACCAATCTCTGCGATAGTAAGAGTGATCACTATTCGATCTTATTTCACCTAGAAATCAGGAATCGAATCAAGATGACCGATTTCTATTTTTTGAGACCGAAGATCAGACTTGTCCAATCCAATGAAATAGATCACTTAACAAAAGAAATTAAAAAATTAAACAAATATTAAAATTATTACTATTTCCAGATTTATTGTTATTTTTAAGAAATTTAAATTTTTTTAAAAAAGAGTTGGTTTGGTCCAATTCTATCCTGAATCGGAAAATCACTGATTCTATTTTTATGGAATCGGAAATTAAATGCACTATCCATTGTCGGAAAAAAAAAATCTATTTTTTGGGGCTTTTCTTCTGCCTCCAAGACCCAATTTTGATTGTTCCTCTCATGCGTCAATAGTTTGTGTTGCTTTTTAGAGATTTACATTAGGGCTGCCGAAGTAAGGTATAATTCAAAATATTCAGGATCAAGAATTGCAATATCACGTAAAAGAGAATATCTTCCTCATTAGTGGAGATTGAGTCGAGTCGAATAATAAAAAACAGATTCCAAACTCGACTCGCTTTGGTTTACACAATCAAGGAATTCAATTGGGTTTAATATAAATTTGTCCGTTTAATATTCCACCATCATTACTCGTAATAAAATAAAAGATTTGTGCTTCCACTACAAGTTGTTGTTTAATCAATGGTTCATCTAGTAGCTGTAATTCAAGGATCATATTTTTGAATTAACTCATTTGAGATATTATCTACTTAAACAATTGAGTATAATCTTTGACCAACCCTATAAACTTGTAACAAGGCAATTCTATGCACGAATGTAGTAGTCATCATCTGAATTTCTGATGAAATAAGTTTCTTCTCCACAACTACATGCTGTACACATGAAAAGAAAAACATTAAAAAGTCCTAAACATATTGTGTCAATGTTGATTCAGTTGTAAACTTTTCAATTTTGATAATTTAGTCCTAAACCTTTGCATAGAGTTCAAAGTAGTGTATCTCAATAATTTTTATTGAAAATTGCTGACGTAGCAATCCAATTATTGTTGACTGTCCTATGCGGCTTGCAACATTAGCGATTTCCGATAAAAATTGGCCAAAATGATTATATTACAATTTTGCATAAAGGTTTATAATTAAATTGAGAAAATTAAAATTTTAAAATTCTATTATTGTCCATACAATAAATTTAGAATTGATTGGACAATTTCTCCATTTAGCATCATAAGTAGACACTAAAAAGGGCCTTCATGATGCTATAAATCGGATAAGACATTGAACTCCCACGTCCATCTTTTAAAAAGAGACTAAGCGCTATCACAATCTAAATTTTATTAGCTGGAAAAAGAATATTAAATTAGGTAGTGGAGAACATGATTACCGACAAAGGAGCATCATTATTGCACACTGGCTCTTTTTTTATCTCAATCTAAACTTTATTAGCAAAAAAAATTATAAAATTAGTTAGTGGAGAGAATGATTACCAACTAAGAAGCATCATTATTGCTCACTGGTTCTTTTTTCTAATTATTTGCTTTAATTAATAGAAAAAGCAAGTCAAGTCAAAAAGCACTTCCAAATAAAGCTATGGAAATTATGAATGCAATAATTGCCCCTTTCCGTGCATCAGACCTTGCAGGAATTCGATTAGGATGAATAGTCTTGGATCGTTGAATGGCAACATAGACTACTGTGTGTTGGTAATAATATTTGTAATGATTGTTAATCGGAATGCATGCAATCTCGTAATAGGTTTTTTCTTGAGCTTTTACCTTTTTCTTCCTCTTATCTAAGATAATGGCAAATTTTATATATTTATTATATTCAACAAAATCCATTGTTGACCCCCTAATTTTCATCAATGCATCAAGCATTTATTTTTGAAAAAAAAAAGAAATAAAAATTGTAAAAAGATACAAAAAACAATAAAGAAAAGTAGAGAGAGAGTCCAATTGGGCCTAGTTCAGCCCCCATCACCCAAGCCTTTCAGTCCAGCCCGGCCCATCAAACCATGCCCATCTCGCACCTTGCAATGCAGAGCACGCATACGAACCATGACGACGCTTTTCACACGTGCTATTTTCTCTCCTTTTCCACAAGTGCAAAACCTCCCACATCATTAATGCACAACACCAAATTTTATAGATGTAATAATAATAACAGCAATAATAATGATGATGATGGTACTAATAAGAAAAAAAAATTGAGTAGTTTAATGACAAACACTAATTGCAAAACCTCCCATGCACAAAGCTCACTTCTATGTTTAATTGGTAGTCTATCGACAATATAATGTCGATCGACATCCGTTTCTTGCGAAAAACAGCACAATTAATAATTTCAGCTACCTAACGATTCCAACTAATTAAGATCATTATAAAACTATTCTAAATAGTATTAACCTATGCTAAATTGCTAATGCATGAATGCAATTAGGAGGCACTGGAGAATTGACCAAATTTTGTAACTTCCAAAAGTCATATTCTACCACCAACAATGGATTTTTACCAGTAAGTTTGAGATCTTACTACCTTAGTGGGAAACTAGTATTTTGTCACCATGCTTGGAAATACAAGCTATGTTTGAGCATTCATTGACCCATTCTAATTTCAAGGATATAATGTACCGTGATAATGGAGATTTACAATACATAATTAGAACTTTTCTATCCTGGAAAACATTTGATCATAAAGTAAAATTTCAACCTTGACGGTAAATTTAGCATTATTATTAACGTTTCTTTGAATTATATCTACTAATGCCCATCGTTATCGACAGTAACATCAATAATTGTAGAGAAATTTATACATCTCAAATTTCACATCAAATGGAAGATGTTATTTACGGATAAAGAGCTACTCCGAATACACACCACCTTTTATTTTGCTTTTGAGGGCATGACTTGTATAAAATCAGGTCGGGTCATTGCATAGAGTTGAACGCATTCAAGGAATTATTGTTTCAATCTTATTTCTGAACGTTTGAATCTACCAAACTCAAAAAATAATGTTATAATAACTTTCCATGTTGAGGAGGGAACTCATTTCCAGTTGAAATGCTAGTTCTTAGTTAGCATGTGCATATATTCAGATATTTTCGAGCTATAAAATTTCCTGAAATGACTTGGTTAAAAATGCAAGTACTCCCGGTATAGCTCTCTATTGCGTGCACTATCGTATCAATTTACTCGTTACACATAAGGAATTGGAAATCCTCCATCTCTCAACCAATTGAGCCAATCCGGATTTATCAAAGAGGTTGTTTTGGCCTATTTAATAGTTACAGAGCATAAGAACATTCTCCAATGTCATGCATAAAGGAAAGCCAACTATGGAAATTCAGGAAGGAATTAGACAATTTATCAATATCAACAGTTTCTTTTTTTGTGGCTAAATCCTTAATGCCTAACACTTCTACTCGCCTTGAATGAGATGAAATTTGACACCCGTGCCCCAGTTTGGAGGAAGCAAAAAAGAGAATTTACGCATGTAGTACGACCACCTACAAGGGGTTTTAGGCTGTGATGATTGAAGATGAGTCAGAGCAATTCAGAGGTGAGTGTCTTGACTCCACAGAAATGCATCTACTGTACATGTCTGCCGCAAATTGTCAGTCATTTAATCCATTCGTCCTCCAATCCCATAAGCTCAAACTTTCGAATGTGTCTATGATTTGTGACCTTGCAACGCTGCTTGTTTTGTTGAACTTACTAAACCATTAAGTGGCAAGTATGAAAACGGAGTAATTACTCGTAGACCACCTCCATTTCGTACTCGGAGGCTGGGTGGTAGAGTGTGTGATCGCAATAGAAATTATGACCAACCTAGATATGACGGGCAAGGAGGTCAAATGGTAAATAGACAAGGCAGCCCTCAATATGGTTGTCGAGGACCCATGCAGCGGGACGATCAGAAAGAGGGGCACGTGGCTTTAATAGAGGTAGCGTTGCTATGTCACACACGCACAAACCCACCCCTAGGCCTATCCATGTATAGTGACCTTAATTTTTAATTTCCTGAAGATGCCCTCCCGTCACCATCGATTGAGGTGAGGGATTTGATACACTGTCTTGCACCGTAAAATGATTTTTCGAGTATTCAAATTGACGTGACCGCCTATGGTTCCCACCCTTTGTAAATGTGCATCTGTTTTGATTCGGGCAGTCCACATTTTCATTCTATTTTCGGTAGCCGAATTACCATGAAACGAGATGAGCATTATCCCTACAGACTAGCATTTTCTTGAGATCATAATTTCCCGATTCAGCATTCCATGCTTGAGCAGTTTTAGTCTTAAGTCCAAGTTGGTTGAGTTATTGAAGAGCTGATTGAGTTTTTAGATGCGTACATCTATTTGTGTGCAGTGGTACCTAAAGATTAGTACCACAAGCATATTATTTATCACAGTATTTTGTTACCGGAGTAGCTAATGTATTTGTTACGAAGCTGTAATAAATATCACATGACCCCCAAAACTTTTGAAAGAAAGTAGCTTCATATGAGGAATCAAATGGAGCCTTTTGATTGGTATTCTATTGGAATTTAGAAGAAGGCTTTATCATCGGTTATTCCTTAGCATCCTATGGGATCTCTTCTTCATCACTATGGCTGAACTATGTTCCATTTGTCAGATATCTTTTGATAGACCCAACATGGATCACCATAGGCTTTAGTATTATGATTCTTACCATCTATCACTAATTTTGATTAAAGGACAAGCATATTATGAAATAATAATCTCAAGAGCACATAGATATGGCAATAGCTGAATCTCTTCCATTGAGCTACATACTAACCATAGGATACTTGTGCATTTAATGATTTATGTTCATATCGAGACTACAATTAAGGATGTCTTTTTGATTTCTTAAATATCGTGACTTTAAAAATGAAGGAAACGGATTCCGGAAAATGAATATCGAACTAATCGAATATCAATCAATCAAAAATGCGGAAACGGCCCAAGGACACGTATAATACCGATCGGAAGGCATATCACTTAAATGGACATACCTTATTATCCACGGATTAAATTCTTCCTTTGCAACAACGAGAGTTCTTGATTTCGGGGCGAAAATCTACACTTGAGAGAGCTTTTTCCTTTTTGTTTTTGTGCGGGCGATTTCTCAACGTATGAGTGTAGCAAATGTTAACTTCCCCACAACTTTTCTATTCTCCACAAAATAACTACCTCTCTCATGGGCCCTTTCAAATGAGCTGGGCTTAGCCCATCATGGGCGGCCCATTATTAATAAAACCCATCATCTCCCACTCGCACATGGTGGGCTAAACATAACTCTCTCCTTTTTGCAAAGTTCATACAAGAAAATAATCCGTGCGACCAGCATACTTTGAGAGCTCATTACCATGCATCTGTTAGGAATACACAGTAGCTCAAATTGGGCATGATGTTTTCGAGTAGATATAGTATGCAGTACCCTAGATCAATTAGTCACATTTACATCTCTCTTGATCTCTTTGCATTTATTATATATTGTATTCACAATTATGAACTAATCACAATTGGTCAACCAGTGAATACAAACGAGAATGTGACATCAATAACAAATTGATCTTCCTCTTTCCTTAAAACTCTCAATTTCAATTTAACTTGCTATTCTAGAAATGTCCCGTTAGATCGAATCAATTCTTGATCATCGGCAACATTCTAAGACAGCAAACATTAAATAGAAATCTTGAGAATAAGTAAGAGTCATGAGGGTACTAAAATTGAGAAACTCTTTTCCTCAAGAGTCTCACACGGCTTAAAAATTGAGATCAAAACTTTTGCCACTCTTATTGGTCGTCTTATGCATACGTAGTATGAAATACGTATTATGGTATTAACTCATTTCCCATAGAGCGTATGTCTTCACTTAAATACCATACAGATGATAGTTCAGACATACTTAATGTCTAACTTGAGTTCACAAATCTACTCTTTCAAAGAATCCATTAGAACTCACATCGGCTCCAAAAACGAGATAAAGTAAAATATGTGGGTTATTTTACTTTCGGACATAGTAAATAGTATATCCTCATTTTAACACTCAGTTAAATCGACATTTATGTTTTAAGCTTGAGCTCTCAATTATCACTCAGATAATAAGCTTAAAATTGTCTCATCTCCATTTTTCACATAGTAAATGGAGGTGATTACCCGTGTGAGTGGGCTAATCTCTTATCTGTTCGACATACTTTCTCAAACATAATGCACTAAGCATTGAGATGCATAAATGTTAAATGGAACTTATAGGCATTAATAATGATAGAAAATATCATCAACAGTGAACATTTAGGGAAAAATACATCATTTAGTACATCAAGATCTACATAGTCCCAGAGATTTTACATAACCAGCGAAAACATCTCTAGGTATCGGCTTTGTCATAGGATCTGCTATCATTCTATGCGTAGATATGTACTGCAAGTTCACATCTTTTCGTGCAACCATATTTTTGACAAAGTTATACTTGGTATCTATATGTTTGGTCTTAGCATGATATTTTGGATCATTCGTGTACGCTATCGCTGCTTGGCTATCACAATTAACCAACAATGAGTTTGCAGCATTCTCAACGACACCTAAATGATCCAAAAATCTCTTAAGCCAAACACCCTCTTGTACAGCTGCTGATAATGCCACGAACTCGGCTTCCATCGTGGACAAGGCTATACACGTTTGCTTCTTACTACTCCAAAATATGGCACCATTGTTTAGTAAGAAAACAAATCCGGAGGTAGATTTCCTTTCATTTAAATCTCCTCCCCAATCAGCATCTGAGTAGCCTTCAAGTCGCAGATCCTTTCCTTGATAACTCAACATATAATCAACAGTTCCCTTTAGATACCTCAATATTCTTTTGACGGCTGTCCAATGTGCTTGACCTGGATTGGACTGGTATCTACTTACCATTCCAACTGCAAAACATATGTCAGGTCTTGTGCACATCATGGCATACATTAAGCTTCCAACAGCACTAGCATAAGGAACACGTTGCATTTGTTCCTTCTCTTGTGGAGTCTTAGGACACAATCTATAGCTCAATCATTGACCTTTTACAATAGGAGTATCTACAGGTTTACAATCCTGCATACGAAATCGTTTAAGAATCTTATTTATATAAGTTTCTTGCGAAAGAGACAATATTCTCTTCGAACGATTTCTTAAAATCTTAACTCCAAGAATATATGCAGCTTCACCCATGTCTTTCATCTCAAAGTTGGAAGATAACCAACTTTTGACGGTATTGACAAACTCCAAATTACTTCCGGCAATTAGTATATCATCAACATATAATGATATAATCACGAATTGATCTTTGGACCTTTTGATATATACGCAATGATCCTCATCAATCATTGTAAAGTCATATGCCACTATGGCACTATGAAAACGTATATACCATTGTCTCGATGACTGCTTAAGGCCATATATTGATCTCAAAAGTCGACATACATTTTGCTCATGACCTTTTAAAATGAAACCATTAGGTTGTTCCATATAAATCTCTTCTTCTAATTCTCCATTGAGAAAAGCAGTCTTAACATCCATTTGATGTAGTTCAAGATCCATACTTGCCACTATTGCTAGAATAAGGCGAATTGAAGTAAATCTCACCACAGGAGAAAATGTTTCCTCATAATCAATTCCTTCTTGTTGATTATATCATTTCGCCACAAGGCGTGCCTTATATCTTTCTATTGAGCCATCAGCTTTGCGCTTTAGTTTGAGAACCCATTTGTTCCCAATGACTTTGCGTCCTTTTGGAAGATCAACCAGTTCCCAAACATGGTTTGACTTCATTGACTCCATTTCCTCTTCCATTGCATGCATCCATTTTTCCTTATCAGGGCAATTTAGAGCCTCATTTACATTATTCGGCTCATCTTCATCTCGTGGAGCAACCATAAAAGTTTCCCCTTCAATGTCAAAACGTCGACGAGGAATACTTTTGCGATTTGTTCGCCGTATGGGCAATTGTACACTTTGCACATTGCTCTTCATTATGCTCCCACTCGGATAAGATAATGACGATATCATCCTTTTAGATGGTTGCAATTGAGATTGATCTGAATTTAATTCTTCACTTCTCATATTGCTCCCACTTGGACGAACTCCATCATCTTGATCCAAGGTTTCAAATAGGGAGTAGTCCTCGCCTATTTCGCCCTTTTTAAGAAATTCATTCTCTAAGAATGTGACATCTCGTGATTCAAATTCAATTATGCTCCCACTTTCTTGCTCACCTATAAACACATACCCTTTCGAGTGTTCTGAGTATTTTATAAAAATACTCTTCTTACCTCTAGGACCCAATTTCCCAAACTTGTGAGATGATTCATGTGTATAGGCAGCACAACCCCAAGGTTTGAGAAAACACAAATCCGGTTTTCTACCTGTCCATAACTCATATGGAGTGAAAGTAACTGATTTAGAAGGCACGCGGTTAAGTATATAGGCAACAGTTAACAAAGTGTCACCCCAAAAGGTGATGGTTAAGTTAGCTTGTGCCATCATGGACCTAACCATTTCCAATAGAGTTCTGTTTCTTCTTTCCGCAACACCATTTTGTTGAGGAGTATAGGGAATAGACAATTGTCTTTCTATTCCTTTTTCATCACACAAATTTCTGAACTCATCGATAGATATTCTCGACCTCGGTCAGATCTTAATGCTTTTATTTTCTTGTCTAATTGATTTTCTACTAAGCTCATAAACTTTTTGAAGCAACTAAAAGCCTCAGATTTATGAGTAATCAAATAGACGTGTCCAAACCGAGTATAATCATCAATAAACGTGATGAAATAAACAGCTCCATGCCTTGCCCTCACATTCATTGGACCACAAATGTCAGAATGGATTAATTGCAAAGGAAATTCAGCTCTTGTCCCCTTTACAAATGGTTTCCTTGTTGTTTTCCCAACTAGGCAATGCTCACAAGTGGGCAAATCAACTTTTCGATATTACCCGATAAGCCCTCTTTGGCTAATATATTCATTCGTTGTTGGCCTATATGACCAAGTCTAGCATGCCATACATTCACATCATTATCACATGAATTAGAAGACGTGAAGAGGGAATAACAAACATTAACATTACTAGAATCAACATCCAGCACAATAAAACCATCTAGAAAGTAACCACAACCATAGTAACTCGTTCCTAAAAACAAGTCCACACCACTATTATGGAAGTTCAAATTAAAACCAAACTTAACCAACACTAACACAGACACTAAATTCTGACGAATCTCCGGAGCATATAATACATCATGTAGTAATAAAGTGCGTCCACCACGCATATTTAATTGGCAAGTGCCAATCCCTTTTACTTCAGCTCTGGAGTTGTTCCCTACATAAATCCATTTCATTCCAGTTGGAATTCGTCGGAACTCCACGAAGGCACCTCGTCCTTGCTACATGGTCTGTGGCTCCCGAATCTACGGTCCACAAAGGATCAGATTCAGTCAAAAGTACAGAACTTGATACAAAAACAAAGTTCTCAAGAATACAATGGGTGTTTACCTTCTTTGGCTCGCTACAGTTGCGAGCATAGTGACCTTTCTTGCCACAATTGTAACACTCAACCCTTGACACTTTCTTCATACGAGGACGATTTCCTCTCTCACGTTGGTCAACTCTTGGTTTCTTCCCTGAAGAGCTCGCTCCTTTGCCTTTCCACCTTTTGAATAAGTCAGGATGCTTACGCTTGGAGCTCGAAGCTCCTTGTGAGCTAGAACCCGTATAATAAATATCGGTTTCGGCTTTGCCGCCAAGAGGCGATCCTCTTCTAGCTCAAGATAGCGTCTTTGCATCCTCAAAGGTCTTAATGTTCTCATTGTGGGTCGGGTGCACCTTCATATGCTCCCAACTTTGAGGCAAGGAACGAATCACTTTGCTTGTACTTGTTGTTCATCAGTCAGAACGTGGCCAGCATCCTTCAGCTCATTTATCATGTTTGACATCTTCCTTAAGTGTAGTTTCATGGACTGACCATGAGGTTTCTTGTATGAGTCAAACCTTATAATGAGCTGTCTCAGCTTGGTCACCGATGTATGACCAAATCTTGCTGCCAGTGCTTCCCACATCTCTTTGGCATTCTCAAAACGCCTAAACTCTCGCATGACATCATTCTCCATGCTACTCGGCAATGTGATGCGAGCAAGGGAGTTCTTTCTTTTCCATGCAACAAATGCATCCTTATCTCTTTTGTGTTGTGCAGTGTTTCCTTCTTCAAGCTCTTCCATAACCAGGTTAAGAGCTTCAAGAGCCTCTTGCTCTTCTAGCACATACTTTGGATTTTCATATGCCATATTTCATAATTATCACCGTTGAGCTTCTCTCCTTTGTTCAATTCAGCGACTATACTCTTAGTTGCTGAAGCCATTGGATCTGAACATATCAGACACACATGCACGAAACATTAATGCCTATCATTTATGCATCTATCTTGCATAGACTAATCATATTAATGAATAATTTCAAATAAGACTTTAGAATCAAAAGGTCACTATTGTTTCCAATCATCATCCAAGGACCTTAATTGAAATTATCATTAATATAACCTTCTATGCAAAAATAAGTCATTTGAAGCTACTTAAACTTCCATAACTACTCACAAGAATTAATAGTAATAAAAATCAATTAACATTGAACATCCATTAATGAAAAACATTCTTACATAACATAACTAATACATTAGAAGTCACAACAACATCAACATGGAAGAAACTATTTACATAAGATATTCATAAAACATCCTAAACAAACATAGCTTCAACTAATCAATAAAACAACCTATGAACAGGGAAAGACTTATAAAAGCGCTTTGAAAGCTTGAGTTTCTTATTTGGCACCCATGGAAAAACAGAGGGAATGCCCCTAGGGTTTCTCCCACGCACATTCATTCCCCACCTGGTCGTATTCATCCCTAAGATCGAAGTCCTCGAGGCCTCAATCTTAAAGTATTCCCTCACAAAAGCCACTACAAGCTTTTTATAATTCGGAACCACGTTGACATCCCATAGGCGATTGAACACCACTTGCCATTCCGATGGAAGAGTGTTAATCATGGATCGTACTATCTCAAAAGCTGGCATGGGATAACCTTTCCAAATTACTTTTTGTATTTTTCTATTGACCTTGCGCACGTGTACCCTTATATCACCACTTTCCCATCGATAATTAGCCAACTAATTATCGATCGACTTTGAAGTCTCCTCTTTTGTCTTCTTGAAATTGCGCGAATAGGTGTACGCATGCGAATGGGAGCCATTGTTCCTGCAACAAATGCAGAACATAAGGGACTACACATAATCCATACTGAGATTTTTTATTTTTTTTTAAGTCAACTATGGTCAACGAAGGTCAACGACAGTCAACGGTCAACGAAGGTCAACAAAGTCAACGGTCAACGAAGGTCAATGGTCAACGGATGACCGGGTCAAGTCAACGGGTCAACGGGTCGGGTCTGGGTCGGACAAACCGACCGCCCGAATGGAAGGACGACGTCATCATGACGTCAGCCACGCGCGGGTGCACCCCACGCGCGTGCGGTTACCATGCGCGTGCACCGCACGCGCGGCGGTTACCCGTGCGCGTGCAACCCACGCGTGAGCGGTTGCCCGCGCGCGTGCGGCGCACGCGTATGGGAAAAACTGCCTCGGCGCGTGCGTTGCACGCGCCGACAATGACGACCACTTTCGTCCGGCGTGGCGGCGCGTCCGGCTACCTCCGGCGGTGCGCCACCACTCATTTTTCTCGTCTCTACGAGAACTACGACCTTGTGTATTCAAAAACTAATTTTGACATACGAAACGTCATAAAAAGGAAACGAACAGTGCGGGTGTCGGGATTTTTGCTCTCAATCACTCATGATCATCAAAACTTGAATTTCAGCTATAAAAACAATTATAAACTACAGTAACAATCGGTAACAATAATCCTAGGCTCTGATACCAATGAAGGAAACGGATTCCGGAAAATGAATATCAAACTAATCGAATATCAATCAATCAAAAATGCGGAAACGGCCCAAGGACACGTATAATACCGATCGGAAGGCATATCACTTAAATGGACATACCTTATTATCCACGGATTAAATTCTTCCTTTGCGACAACGAGAGTTCTTGATTTCGGGGCGAAAATCTACACTTGAGAGAGCTTTTTCCTTTTTGTTTTTATGCGGGCGATTTCTCAACATATGAGTGTAGCAAATGTTAACTTCCTCACAACTTTTCTATTCTCCACAAAATAACTACCTCTCTCATGGGCCCTTTCAAATGGGCTGGGCTTAGCCCATCATGGGCGGCCCATTATTAATAAAACCCATCAAAAAAAATAAAGATGCATTTAAAGAGAGGTAAATAAAGGCCTGGAAGATTTGAAATTAGGACCTTTAACTCCTATACCATGTGAGATTATATGAAATCACCACCAATTATTCTAAAAGTTTAAATTATTAGATGATATATTATGTGAGATTATGTGGAATCACTACTAACTATTTTAAAAGCTTAAGCTATCAATTGAAATACCATGTGAAATTTTGTAGAACGGTTGCCAATTAATATAACAGCTTAAATCTATTAAATAAGGGCGTAGACTAAAGAGACCACCAATTTTGCAAACTAAAGTGATTGCCAGCCGGCAATTATCATATATAAAACTTCCAACTTCCCTCTCCCATTTTAGAAAATGTGTACTTGTATTGAGGATCCCGTGATCTTTTATCAATATGATGTTTTTTTCCTCGTCAAAAGCATGGTGACTCTCGACGTACCTTTTTTTTTCCTTTATGCAAGGACTCTGCAAACCTTGGCTCCATTTCGTACATTTCTTGATGCATGCAAGGTGCCCGCGCCTACATAGCGTAAGGCTTCGTTTGATCATCTTTACACGACATCTACGGAATCTCCAAAAGAGCAAATGCCTCCCTTGATTGAAAACAAAAGGGCCCGCTCCACCAATTCTTTTGTACTGAAATCGACTTCAGGCCCTGCCAGCTAAAAATTACAAGAGTTGCGCCTGGCTCTAGCAATCAGCAGCGGCCGGAGTGCAAATTCTGATGCAGAAAAAGGCACTTCAATCACAATAACTTCACGAATTCTTTAAGTGTCAGCTTTAATAGAGTTGGACAATAGTAGAGTCCACTTAATGCAATAATGCTTTCTCCGTTTGTACGATGTTTGCCAAAATGCTTTCTAGTCGAAAATTTGTATTATTTTCATTGTAAAGGCATCTTTGGAATTTTGCCATATTATTTGATCGCTAGTCACGTGGAAAAGCTAGTCTATTAGGAATTAGCGATGAGCACATAGACAACACCGTGAACGTATTTTCTCAAAAGTGAAGATTGCAACATCCATTGTACGAAAAAAAAAAAACTATTTTTTGAGGCTTTTCTCATGCATCAATAATTTGTGTGGCTTGTCATAGATTTATATGCGGGTTGCCAAAATAAGTTATAACTCAAAATATTCAGGATCAAGAATTACAAAACTATATAAAAGAGAATGTCTCCCTCATTAATGGATATCGAGTCGAGCCAACTCTATTTTTAATAGAGCATTCTTGCTAATTTAGACTTGATATTTGCTAAATTTTGGGTGAATTTAATTGCTACTCAAGTAATTTTATTTTGTAGGAAATATTTTCAGGTCTTCCAGAATATTGCAATATCTTTCAGAATATTTCATCTTGAAGAAAAAGCTAGCCCATATAAGAAATTTGGAGAATTTGACCATAATTAAGAATAAGGTTCAAAGAAAATCAAGGAGATAAGGAGGAATTTTTTCCAAATCCTAGTGGGAGTCGACCTAGGGTAGATTTTTGGAGGCTATATAAACCGCTCTTGTGCCGCATATAAAAAAGAGGGGGGGAGAATCCTTGGAGACACCATCTTTGCAAAAGATTTTGGGTTTTCTTACTTATATCTTATTATTCTATTTTATTAGTGGAGTTGGCGCGTGTCAAGGAGAGAAGGAAGAGATAAACTCGAAGCTCCTTGTATCTCAAATTGGTGGATTTGTTTTTATTTAGTATTATGTATTTTTGTTAGTTTAGTTTTTATTATGTTCTAAATTTCTTTTGTTAGAGCTATACTGGATCTTAATCATGATTGATTGATTTTCAAAGACATTCTCATGCAATTGAATTGTTTTGATTGTGACGTCCTCTATCATGTTCTCAATGCTTTTAAAAGTTTAGACAACTTTTGAATGATTTTTGGTGTATGCATGATACCGGGTGGATATTGTGTGCATGCGCATTAGTGATATTGAACCATAAATTAAATCTAGGTCAAGATACACTAGGTTATTTATGTGGCCGCGGTAGTAGATCTAGGCTGGAACTACTTAGATTAAATCCAATAATTTCCACAAGAACTTAATGTTTTTAAGTAGTTTAAATTCACCTAAGGTTAGTGTGGGTTAATATACCTAATTAGGGATTATTAGACCGAGGTCGGCTTGTAATTCATCTTAGGGAAATTTCGCCATCACAGTTGGAAATTAATTTGTTGCATGACAAGTTAAGAAAATTGATTATAAATGGTTAAGTGAAGTTGGATGCTTTTAACGCTTTGTGATTTGGTTCAAATCTTGATAATTGGTCTTGTTAATTTTCAATTTGCTTTAGATTATTTTTACTTTACAATTTTAATTAGCTTTTGAATCCTTTAAGTTTTGACTCTTTTATATTTTAGTCTTTTAATTGGTTTAGTTTACTTTTTACTCGTCTTTTTGATTTGGTTAGCTAGATTTTTGGATTGATCACTTTTAGTAAATAATTGGATAATAAAAAAATAATCCTGATGGAAACGACACACACTCATCACTTTATTACTTGTCGATATTGTTCACTTGCAATTCACCTAACAAGTTTTTTGCACTGTTGCCGGGATTGCTTTGACAATTTTCCAATTACTATTGATATCAAGCAATTCTTAGTTTAGACTAGCCTTTATTTTCTTTTTAATTTGTTTCTTTTGCCAGCTAAACTCACTTCTCTATAAAAGGTGGAGGAGCATCGCATAACCCAAAGCCAACAAGGAGACCTTGAAGAGATTGATCCCGAGATTGAAAGAACCTTTCTTAATAGAGCAACCAGGCCTGCAAAGTGCAAACCCAACACAAAAGCAAATTTGCAGTGTTTTTCAGCATGCTCATTTCATTTCTCGTCATCATTCTCTCAAAATCAGTTCAGATGCTTTTGCCTCCATTGAGCCAAAGCACGAGAGGCTTCGAAGCAGGGTCGGCTTCGGCTTTGGCGAAGTAATAGAAGAGGGCTCTCTGTTGCTTCTCATCTACGGTGATGTACGCTGCATACTGGCTGAAGCTAACCTTGGGCTGTCCCGGTAAGCTGGCGATTTTGTCAGCTTCTGAGGTGGTGCTTAGTGTTGAACTTGAACATATTTGGATCAGTGTTACACAGAGTGTTGCTGCGGCAAGCCATGGCACTAGTTGCAGATGCATCACGAGAGAGAGAGAGAGAGAGAGAGAGAGTGGACAAAATGCTGGCAAAGCAAGGAAGTGGAGAATATTTGTGTCGAAACGCAAAGTTTGACCTTTTCGCCGAAGTTTCCCCTTTCACATTTACTTTTTTTTAAGGAAAATGCTTGCATAAACGCGCCCTTAGATTACAAAGTGGACGGTCCAACCGCAGCCACAAATTTTGAAGATTGAAAAGGGAGACTCGCTTTGCTGGTTTCATGTTTTTATTCTACAACAGCCCACAAGATGACATCAATTTTCTTGTCTATTTTAAAGAATCAAATCAAGTTGATAATATTCAAACAAATAAGTAATTTATGAAAAACTCAATTGCGACTTTTAAAACAGTGGATATTACTCTCCGGCCAAAGAAAAAGATTAACTGGATATTGTTCCCAAATAAAAGAAACTTAATAACTCATAATAATATAATTGTTGATATCAAGTATGGAGAAAAGTTCATAATATAATTGTTGATATCAAGTATGGAGAAAAGTTCATTAGTCTCTTCTTCTTTGATTGCAAGAATATAAGAAGTATCTATCGTCATCGAATTTTATTTTATATCTATCGACGGATATATTTTAGTCATACAATACTTAAATTTTTCTTTTGATCTCGCTGAGATGGATGGAGTTCATATTGAAAACAACTTCACTAATGAAATTAATGGTAGTGATGAAAGAATCATGAACCAGAGAATATGAAATTCGAACTTCATATGATGAGGCTTATGCCTTTTATAATAATTATGCTAAAGAGGCTGGATTTAGCATTAGAGTGTTAAACTCATATTAAGGGAAAGGAGGGGAGGAAAAACATGGTGCGGTCATTTGTTGCAGTCGTTAAGGAAACAAGATCGAAAAGGATTTCGTTAAGTCAAAATCGGGATCTGACCAAAAAAATAAAGTCAAGATTGGGAAAAAGATGCAATTGTTCAGTAATGGTTAGAGTGTACCAAGTCGAGTCATAAAAATGGGAAATAAAAAGAGCTGTATTTGATCACAATCGCCTAACAACTCCTCAAAGTGCTAGATTTTACATCATATAAGAATATTGACTCATAACATGACTCAATGTGTTTCATAAATTTTGATTGATTTCCTTTTGTCGATAAATTTGATTTAGTCTCCATTCGTTTCGCGGAAAATAACTTCCAGGAAAATGTTTTCCAGATTTTCCGACGTTCATTTCACGGAAAATAAATTCATTGAAGAAAACATTTAAAGTCTTCAAAGGTAAGGGAAAATGTTTTCCACTTTTCAAGTTGGGGAAAACATTTTTCACACTCACTCTCTCCTATCTCATACCCCCTATTAGTCCTCACTTCTTTCTTTTATTTTTTAAATCAATTTTTTTAATTTTTTTTTCATAAATTCTAATTTTTTAATAAAATAGATTTTTATTATTTTTTTTTTTTTCTTTCTTTCTTTTTTGCTGTTTTTCTCTTTCAGCCGGTCACTTGGCCATGGCAACAGCTAGCAACCGGCGATAGGCAAGCCGAGCTCGCCTATTTGGCCTTGCCGGACGACGGCAAGGCTCGGGCGTCGCTAGACAGCGGCCGAGCTCGAGCCTCGTTGGTGAGTTGATCGGGCGAGCTCGAGGCATGGCCGGCCGGCGACCAGCCAAGGAAGGAGAGAACACAAAAAAGAAAAAGAAAAAATAATGATAATCAATTTTAAAAATAATAAATAATGATTTTAAAAAATAAAATAATAATAAATCTATTAAAAGAGTTTATAAAGTAAAATATTTTTTCAAGTGAACAGCAGAAAATATTTTCTACTTTAAAATCAAGTTTCACCCGAACACCGGAAAATAATTACATTTTCCTGAAAAATAGCTTCTTGAAAAATATTTTCCGAGAGAAGTAACATTTTCCGTTAAACGAACGGAGCTTAATTTAAAGAATTTTTTCCCTAATTTTAAATGAGTGTTTACTTTCGTCATTTCATAAAAGGAAAAAAAATGAATAGTAAGTCATCACTTTTTGAGTTTTTACTCTCTTTTCATTTTTGTCATTTTTATAAGTTTTTCCTGAGGTGGGCGTCTAATGGACAATATATTGGCGACATATGTCTTAAAAAAATCATATTAATATTTTTCCTTAGTTAAATTAGAAGGAGTTGATAAATTAAATTAATTTTACCAATTTATATGACTCGATTACATTTTTATAAAGTTTTAAAACTCAATTGCACATTTGATAGGAGTCTTAAGACTTTGGTACACTTATCCCAATATTATATATATAAGAGGAGGGTTTTAGTTTTAGGACACTAGAGCATTGGAGCTTTTGTTGTAATTATCAATTGTGCACTATGCTCAAGAATTACATTCAAAAGAAGTTGCAAGTGTTTTGAAGCCAATCAATCTTGTGGTAAGATTTGTGAATTCTTTTGTAAGACTGAGAGATTGTTTAGCGAGCGATGAATTGTGAGGCTAAACACCGTGGGAGTTTTTGAGTGACTTGAGTGTAATTGTAAAATCTTTTATATCATTGGATCTATAATAAAATCTTAAGGAAACCAATTGAACCAATATGATATCCAATTCATTATATCCAATTCATTTTCGTATTCTATCTTTACTATTGTTTTTTGATAAAGATCTGTATTATTGTTTGGTCGCATATCTTTCGCAACAGCCGT
This sequence comes from Angophora floribunda, assembly GCA_014182895.1. NCBI lineage: Eukaryota > Viridiplantae > Streptophyta > Magnoliopsida > Myrtales > Myrtaceae > Angophora > Angophora floribunda. The sequence goes on along the minus strand of CM024711.1, from coordinate 12,391,569 downwards.
CACCAAATGTTGCGCCTATCTCCAGCCCAGCCCGAAACACGCTGCGCTGCCCACTCGGGCAGGTCTACTATGGCCTCTCGTATTTAAGGTTGTCCTGGAGCTAAACCAATTTTCTGAGGGAGGATTTGGGTACCCGAAGACGTTAGGATGCTGAGATAATTCCAAGAAACTGAGAAAAGGTGTCACGGTGTCAGTGATTATTCCCACTAGTTTGTCTCTTGGCTCTCTACACTTAAGACTTGGTTTGGTAAATGCTGCCGGAGTCTTTCTAACACAGGTTCTCGTGCAATGCACCTCTGATCTGAACAATGTGATACCTAATAAAAGGCCAAGGATGAACCTTCATATAAATGTTGACTTCCCGAGCTACTTTCACGCGGACCGCAATGCACTCAAGATGGCGCGCTACTCACATTTAAGAGATCACATGGCTTGGTTACTCTATGCCACAGTCCACCGTGATCCTAGCCCCCACAAACCTATACTTGTCCATCTAAAAAACATGGCTTTACCGCTTCAATTATGGAAGGAACTAAAACATTCTGAGAATACACGAATTATTACTTTTATATATGCTACAGAAAGCAGCATAGGGAAGCAAACATTTGTTTTCGAAAGAAGCCAAGAAAGCGAATCAGGAGCATGATGGGTTTGATGTTTCCTGCTAATCAAATCAGATGCAGTCCAATTTGGTAGGACGACTTAGTACTAATTATGTTTATCAATGGCAGACTCGGACAAGAGCCCTTCTGGCAATGGCCTCCCTCCCAGAAATGAGCTAAACAGCACCAGTGATCTCTCTGGCTGCGAAAACGGCGCTTCATGAGACTCCCCTCTGACTGTCGCATATGACAATATATCTCCATACACTTGTGTCCACCCAGCAACCTATGAGAAATGAAGAAAAGGGCCTCAGTTTCGTCAATCGCCTAATAAAACCAATGGGAGGACTGTTGTTTGTGAAGGTCATTACTGAGCCGACCTGTCTTTGCTCGAACCAGACTCTATAAGGCACGGTTGTGTTCAGTCCCAATTGCTTTGCTAATTTGTTCACCAGAGTCCTTGTTCCAAGTAATGGAATAGCAGAATCTTGATCCCCACTGTCGAATTGCAAGTGAAAAATTCATGATTGTTCCCTATAAATAGCCCCCTGAGTGATATACACAGCTCTGAAGAATGCCATTTCTTTGTTACCTGTAAACTAAAACGTGGATTCCTGACTTCACTAATTCCCCCAAAATCGTTATGGTGGGTATCTCCAGATTTTGCGTTTCATATCTGAGAACACTGTAGCACACAAGAATCATGATGACATGAGATGAAAAACCCAAGTCAAAGAACGAAGGTTGAGGACTAGTCAATTGAAAGTTTGGGAGAAACCACTTCATAAATGGACTTGTAGATAGTCCAGAGCATTTACATCGATTAATGTTAGGAAGAACCAATCATATAGTGCTATTAACGCAACAAAGACATGAAGAATCTTGTCAGGAAATTGGGAAATGTGGATGTACTTTGACAAGACTCATTAAGATTACTCCCGATGCCATTTAGCCATAAACTTGTGCCCCTAGAAAATGAAGGTCCGAGGAGTTAAGTCGATCCTTACTCACTGCAAACTGTCCATGTAGAGATTCCAACCAATCGAGCATGTAGAGCCTCCTGCACTTCTTTCCTGTTCAAGTACTTGACAGTTTCGTCTTCTATACATACATCTATCTTCTCTGTTTCTTGCTGGGAGCAGCATAATCACAAAAGTTCAAGAGGTTGTGAAGGGAAAAATAAAGAAGTTCATCAAAGTGGATGAGATGCTTACCAGCTTATTCAAAACTGCGGATTGTGAAGAAACTGTCGACAAACAAACATCAAGAGTGACATCATACTTGTCAATAAATCTGCTTATTTCTCTTGATGCTTCGCTGATGACATGAGAGCAGACAGGGGTGATGGTGCCTCTCTGTGCTTGTCTGCGAATTTGGGAGTAATTGCATATTGTGTTAAAACTTTCGTAGGTTGCGTCTGATATCAATCCGTGAGACCAAAAAAATTCTGCCCGTTAGTTGAAATCTGTGTTGAACTCGAGAAGCGGATTTCCTATCTGCAGCGAGCATGAGATTTGATGATCTCAGTAGGTATCAATCCAATGTATGGGAGATGCTAATTCTAGTTTGCAGACTTTTCAGTCGAACTCACAGCAATTTCCTTCAAATTGAAATTTGGACTGCACGATGAGCATTGCAAGTTGAGGAACATAATGACCTGGCAAGAGTGAAATTAGATAGAAGTTTAAATTCTGCTTTCATGGAGCTTCCAATTCATTCAACCACGCAAATCGGTGTTCACAAAATCTTAATCACTAGTTCACCTGCGTAGCTCTCTCTGTGATGAATAAATCTCTCTCCTAGTATTCTGGGAATTTTTCGAACCACTTGTGGAGGAATGCGAGATTCTCTTGCTGAAATATGGAAACATTGTTTAGCTGGTATTAATGCTTAATTCAGCTTCACATTCCCTCTGCAAATCATAGCTGCACTATAATTTGTTAAAAATATATTGCAAATTGCAAGGAAAAGAACCTGTCATCTCGTCATCGACGGAGTTATAGTAAGTGTTATTGACGGAGTAGGAGAATCCAACTCCCACAGGAGATTCCAGGTACAACATGTTCGCTTCTGCAAATAAATCGAAAAATGCAATAATTAGCCAGTGACGGTCTCCGAAGTTAGAACCACATCACAGCGAATAGGAGAAATCTCATATTCACCCTTGAAAATGATTTATCTGATACAATATCCTATTCAGTTTCCTATTGATTTAAGCTTTGGTGAAGAGAGACAACATATGAACACTCTTTAAGCTGCTAAAAGTATAGGATGGATTTTTGCCTCTCCTTTGTTTAGGGGAACCATGCTCACCTTTATTCCAGCTATAGTCATTTTTCAGGAGCACGTCTCCACTGGGCTTGAATGGTCCATGCTCACAGAACGCCCCAACTCCCAAGGATGAACAACCAGGCCCTGCAAAATGCCACCCCAACCCAAAAGCAAACTCCAGTGTTTTTCAACATGCTCATATCATTTCTCCCCATCATTCACTCGAATGCAGTACAGATGGTTTTACCTCCGTTGAGCCAAAGCACAAGAGGCTTCGAAGCCGGGTTGGCTTCAGCTTCGGCGAAGTAAAAGAAGAGAGCTCTTTCCTGCTTCTCATCCACGGTGATGTACCCTGCATACTGGCCGAAGTTGACATTGGGTTGTCCGGGCAAGGTGACGATTTTGTCAGCATCTGAGATGGTGTTCAGCGTCGAGCTTGAGCATATTCGGTTCGATGTTACACTGAGTGCCGCTGCCATAAGCCATAGCACTAGTTGCGGATGCATCGGGAGCGCGAGAGAGAGCGAGACCGAGGGAGAGAGAGACAGAAGAAAATGCCAATGAAACGAAGAAAGTGGAGAATATTTGGGTGGAGACGTCAAGTTTGACTAATTTGCCCAGTTCTCCAGTTTCACATTTATTTATTTTTATATTACTCTTTTTTTTGCATCTTTATTCTCGGGAAGACCCAATTTTTTTTTTTATTATTATTGACCAAGCCGGTGCTTATAAGGATAAGCTTGTGATTTTTTATCTAGAAGAGCTAAGATTTTGATGCAACGGTCGTATGACATGACATGACCTATTACTGTAATGTCTCATACGAGGGGCAGCTGCCTCGTGTTTAGATAGGAAATGAATTATTTTGGGTGAAATAGATAGAAAGTAAGTCATGTGTTCGATAATTTTTATGTTTATCTTATTTCAGATTTCAAAGTTTCAAATACATGCTGCAGTAAAAATCAACAAGAAAATTTCCTGGTTTCGACTTTGAAAGGGATAAGAAGATGCTGGTTGCCAAATCTTGAAAGAGTACAAAGATGTCGTGCTTTTCAACGTTGGAAAATCACGCAGTCTGTGCAATTTGTCTGCATTACCTTGTCTAAATAATATATCTAAAATAGATCTTGTCGCAGGCCCAAGTCAAGCAATGTTAGGTGAGGGCTGCCGATGCCTACACGAGGGCCAGTGACCCTTGCCCAGGCCAAGATGAGGGCGGGTGACCCTCGCCCGACTCTAGGAGAGGGCAACGGCCCTCTCATGCAATCAGCGAGGGTCGCTAGCCCTTGTCTAGGCGGCGACAACCTCGTCGACCATTGTTGCCCACGGCGATGGGGTGGCGGTTATAGGTGGGGGAGCCCCCTTTTACCTGTAGGTTCCCCTTTTTTATTTAGTTTTTTTAATTTTTTATCTAATTTAATTTGGGGTGTGATAAGTTTGGGGCTTTTGATATTATAAAAGAAGTTTGTAGTAAATCTATTTGATAATATAAAAGAAGTTTGTAGTAAATTTATCACATGGATATAAGTTTAGAACTCTTGATATCACAAAAAAAATTTATAGTAAATCTGTCACACTTGGCAAAGTTTGAGATTTTTTTATTACAAAATAAAGAGTAGGATAAATCTATCATATGAGTACGAGTTTATAGTTTTCGATGTCACAAAAAAAGTTTGGGATATATTTGTTATATTTGGTAAAGTTTGAGATTTTTTGTGATATTTTTTCTATAATATAATATGAATAATGTTTGATGATAATAATGAGGTAGATGCTTGGCCACACATGTCCAAACAATATAAATGTAAATTGAGACGTACGGATCCCTAGAATGCTAAAACTTGGCACAAAAGGACATTTAAGTACCAAAAGTTAGAAAAGGTACACTTAAGTGCCAAAATCGGAGCAAAAATGATCACTTAAGTGCCAACGGCAAGAAAATCCGACCAAAATGCTAACATGGCATTTTTCTAGCGATCTGGGGTCGAAACAACGTCGTTTTTTGTGCTGATGTGGCCAAGTAAGCCCAAAATGACGCCGTTTTGGCCAAACTTTATTTTTTAATATAAATATTAATTAAATAATATTAAAGCGAAAATTTTAAAAAAGGGGGCGCTGCCCCCTATGGCCGCCGCCCATCGCCGGTGGGGCGATGGCGATGAACGGCGAGGGTTGCGACCGGTGGCAAGGGCCGACGGCCCTTGCCGACGCCGAGAGAGGGTCGTGACCCCTCTCCCGGATCCGGGCGAGATCGCCACCCTCGCCTCGGCCTAGGCGAGGGTCGCCGGCCCGCACAGTCAGTGCGGTGGCTCGCCCAAAGACCGCCGAGTTTCCGGCGACATTGGGCGAGGGCCACCGAAACAGGGCAAGGGCCGACAACCTCGCCAGCTAGAGGCGAGGGCGGTGACCCTCACCTAGAGCGGGGAAAGGGTCACCACCCTCTCCCGGCGCCCAGGTGTCGGCAACCCTCGCCGTCCGTCATCGCCGCCCCACCGGCGATGGGGGCGATCGGCCATAGGCGGCTGCTCCCCCCCCTCTTTTTATTTTTATTTTTCTCTTTTAATATTATTTAATTAATATTTATATTAAAAATAAAGTTTGGCCAAAACGGCGTCGTTTTGGGCTTATTTGGCCACATCAGCATAAAAAACGACACCGTTTTGACCCCAGATCGCCGGAAAAATGCCATGTCAGCGTTTTGGCCAAATTTTCTCATTGTTGGCACTTAAGTGATCATTTTTGCTATGATTTTGGCACTTAAGTGTACCATTTGTAACTTTTGGCACTTAAGTATCCCTTCGTGTCAAGTTTTGGTACTCCGACTATACTTATGCCTATAAATTGATATAGACAGGTTGCTAATTAATTTGGCTTGGTCAACAATCCCAACTGTCCCTTCCAGAACAACAACAACAATCCCAATTTCTGCTTTCAATTTTTCCATTATCACTGAATGGTCACGTAGTTTAATTCGGTCCATATATAATTGACCTCAAAAAATGATTTTGTGTTAGAGATGTCTCTATTAAAAATAAATAAATTTTAACCTAAAGTCTCGGAAATTGCTTGCGGATAAGAATACTGGAAAATATTGATATTTGTAGAAAATAACATTTGTAAGTGGGTTCCACTTCGGACATGTAGTTCTAAATTGTCTCAAAGTCAAAAAAAGGTCGTGGTAAAACCGAAAGGATGAGATTTTGTGTATTTTCAATTCGGTTTAATTTTCCATTCGAATAATGGAAAAATAACCCTCTTTTTGTTGGAATTATTTCGGTTTGGTTTTGTTAATCGAGCTGAATTGATATTTCAATCATAATTGAATGTCCAACTTAAAATCTCTCTTCTTTCTCAGCCCTCATTCAATTCAGTTTCGGTAAGCAGGGCACAAAAAGGAAAAACAAAATATTGAAAAACCGAACCAAACTAAGTTGGTTTGTATTTAGTTCGAGACGCAATTCGGTTCAATTTAGTGTTCACCTTATTGATTAGGTTTAATTCAGTTAAGTTGAATTCATGTTAAGAGATGATAATAATATCCACCGACGTGAAAGGAGCAAATCAAGATATGAGTATCCACCTTTTATTGAGTTCAAAAGGTAAGTTAAGAAGAAAAGGGCCAAGTGTGCTGCGCCACGTGTTGGGACCCTGTATACCTACCCTTGAGCACCACGTTACATTTATTATACTAGATAATCCATTCAGTCTCAGGCTTATGCCTCTTTGGACCTCATGCTTCAGTAGGCAGTGATTTCCCCATCAGGAATGAGGTGAAGAGCTGCAACGACCTCTCTGGTTGAGTGGCTGGCGCAGTGTGTGAAGCTCCTCTAATGGTCGCGAACGCCAACTTGCCATACTCTTGCGTGTATCCAGCAACCTGTAACCATTGATCACTGATTGTCAAATGCGTGTACCATTCATGGCATATATCTGTGATTTGGCGTCACACCAAACAATTTCAACATCTCTGTCCAGATGAAGGGGACATCAGAACACAACACAGATTTTCCTTGAGCGAGAAATAAATAGATTGACCTGCTTGCCAGTGAACCAAGCTCTGTAGGACAAAGTTGTGTCCAGTTTCAGCACCTCGGTTGCTAAGGCATCGACCATAGTCCGAGTTCCGAGGAAGGGGACGACTGCATCTAGATCCCCGCTGCCACATATCGTAAGAAAGAAAGATGATCAATCACAATATTATCTATTCAGTTAAATGTGATCTTATTGTAAAAGCCAATCCATCTTAGAGAAATATATTTGATGATACACCTGTAAACAATGGCTCAGAGGGCAGATTTGACAAGTTCTCCCAGGATCGGGATCATACTTATATAAAGATCTTCATATCTGTAGTTTTTGTGGACATCACTGCAGATGAACAGAACAGATTAATCAGTCAGCAGATGCTAATCTTCTCAGCATTTGCCTAGCCAATAAGATGAATGTATTATGTGATAGCGATGGTAGTAGGCATTTGCGTAAAATCTTCTTGTGGTTCTACCTATGCTCTTGACACCATGATCAGAACAACGTGACAGAAGAAGCTCGTGCTGTTTGATGAGTGATAATCTATTTTCAATCAATCCGAGTTTATCATTTTCCCAGTCCATTTAGTCCTAAATTCTTGAGCAAGAAAGTTTCCTCTGAAGAAGAATTGAGTGAGCTCAAAAGAATTCCTGATTCTAATTTTACTTTTACTGTAAAGAGTCGCAATGCTATGCCACTATTTCCAGGGAGAGGCAAAAGGAAAGCAGCATAAGTACTCACTGCATGAGCTCCAGTGTCCGACTCCGGCAAGCTTGGCATGGAGTGCAATCTGTACATCTTTATGGTTCAAGTACTTAATGACATCCTGTTCTTCACAGGGATCTTTAGTGTCCAAAAAGCTCTGTATGCAAAATACAAAATGCAGGAAACGAGTTGAATGAGCTTCTGGAGAATAGATATACGAGTTCTATTGAGCAACAACTGATTCGAAATTTCAGTCTCACTCTCACTCTCACCTGAGAGTTGATCAAGTCTTCTGATGCAAGGGAGGATGGCAATGAATGCCCTGAAGTGAGCATCTTATAGAAAATGTTCAATTTGGTTTGCCCTGATGTTAGGCAGAGGTCGGCGAGGATGTCGAACCTATCAATCGCCTTGGTATCATTAAGTTCTTTCGCTACCTTTAGCTGAACATATCTGCACTCGGAAGTCAGAGCCTTCGCTCTGATTTCATGCATAAGCCGAGTGCAGTTACAGACATTTTGGAAGAGTAGTTCGGATTGGTCCGAGATGATCCCATGGGACCAGTAAAATGTGGTCTGGGTGTTCATGTTGACGTCGTAATCCAGTAAAGGATTACCAATCTGCAAATGATTTTGAAGCCATGTAAATATTCAAATTGGAGGGCAAAAAGTGGAATAATAGTCTATAAGGGCTAGAGGGGTCTCCTGGAATCGATTCTTTTTATTGAATAGATCTTATCATAATTTCGAATATGCAATTCAAAGGGATCATATAGAATTGATACTCAGAATCTTAGAACTGTTAATGATATAAAAAACACTCACTGCTATGGCCTTTAAATTGATCTCCACCTTGGACTTGACAATGAGCCGTGCAAGTTCAGGCACATAATGACCTGGGTGCAGAAAACCATCAAGTCATCAGGTTTCTGGTTGTTTTCTTTAGATCTGCTCTAGAATTTCTGAAATAGGTACATGTTTAAACAATATGCAGGTAAGTTCGCCTAAATAGTGGAATTTAACTAGACAGACTCCATAATTCGAAATTAATTCACTCAATCTGATCAGATTAATATTAATGAAATCTGCATAACTTTCCCGGTGATGAAGAAGTCTCTCCCTTTGTACGGGTATTTGGTGAAACTGCAGGAAATGGTCCTGAAACCATTTATCATGCATTTACAATGTTCGGTATAAGGTAACAGTGATGAAGAAGTTTCATTTTTCTTTTCCATCAAATAGCAAAGCTGATCACTATACCTGTTATATTGTCATTAATGCCCTTGTAAAATGACTGATTGGTTGAGTAAGAAAAGCCCGCCAGAGACTCCAACTATAGGAGATTGGCCACTGCAACATTTAGCCAATTCAGTTGTCAAATTTTTAGAAAACGCAAGCGAAAGGTTTCTGATAAGGAAGCATTAGCTTTTATCTCCCCACTATAAGCACTTAATCAGTGTCATATCAAAAAGAAAGTCATGATATGTTTGTTCTATTCACAATTATGAAGTGGCTCTTAATTAATGATATCACTGGAATTTGCTTGTTTAGTGGATATCTAGTTGCTAACCCATATGAACGTAGAAAAGAAAAAAGTTTTTCATATCAGCTAAATAATTTGAATTCAAAAAGTAACGTACCTTTGTTCCAGCTGTAATCATTTTTTACTAGGCCCTCTCCCTTCACTTTGAAAGGGCCATGCTCAATGAAAGCTCCATACCCCAAAGAAGAACAGCCAGGCCCTACGTTAGGAGAAAAGAAAAAGAGAAGGCAAGACAAAGTATCAAAATAATTGAATAAATTGTGTATACTTTCTTAACAGATCAAAATGCATGATAATTAAGATTTGATGTTCATTCTGCTGCTATAGTTGAAGGATGAAGTACAGAGTAGTATTGCATACTTTCATGAACTTTGATCCTTCAGTCAGAGAATGAAGGACAAGAGAACTTTACAGTGGAGACAGCATTGAAGTTTTCATAAGTAACAGAGGGATCTGCCGTTTAGTTACCTCCATTTAGCCAGAGAACAAGAGGCTTAGAGGCAGGGCTTGTCTCTGCCTCCACAAAGTAGTAAAAGAGAGCTCTTGGTGGGTGGTCACCCACTGTGATATAACCTGAATAGTGGCTGAAATTGACGCTCGGTTGACCAGGCAAGCTCAGGATTGTATCAGAAAGAGATGTTGCTGGTTTGCATGCCTGCATGAGGATTGAGCAGGTGATTACTGTTAGGATGAGCCATGGCGGACACATGATTGCTTGAGAGCGAGTGAGTTGCTGGTTTTTTGCTTTGCTCCTGCAGCCTGGAGGTAAGTCGCTATTTATAGAGACGAAAAAGAGGAAGGAACAACGGTACATTGGCTTTTTGTTCACCGTTCAAAGACATATCAAAGAAAAACAAAATATCTTGAGACTCGTGCATGCTCATGCGTCCTGGCAAATGGTGCAAATATGCCAAATCATCTGCGATCCATTCGAGGTCAGTTGGCTTCTCTTTTGGGTTTTAGTGACAAACAAGTCAAGCTCGAACTTGATAACTACCTGGCTCGAGCAGCAACTCACCCGTTCATATTGAACAGTGTCCACTCGTTTCGTGATAGATTAAAGCAAGATTTGTTCCTTTACTGACTCAGTGAAAGTCAAACTAGAATCTGTGAGAGTACCGAGATTAGTCTGCCTTCAATATACTATGGACCATTAAATTTCCTAGTCGAGTTAGTCGGACAGATTCAACTCGACTCAGCACGCAGAACAGGAGTCCCAACTCATTACCAGCGAGGGGAGGAAAACGGTGTCAAAACCCTCCTTCACCAAGACCCAGTGTGTGTTTCAAGCATGCTTGAGAGGACTCCAAATCACATGGCAAGACAGAGGCCAATCCGCACCACTAGTTTCCTGAAAGAATCATTTGACCTGCAGAAGACCGTCCAAATATTAATGATAGGCCGAGTCATCAAGACGGGTCGCACTTCGTAACGCCAGTTGGTATCAGTACTAAATAATTTGCTAATATGGAGGGAACAGCTGGACCTTGATGTTCTTCTTGGATGTAAACTGATGATTGAAGAAGACACCTTCAGTTTCCTAGCCCTTTCTATCAAGTAAAAGCACACCCTCAGCTAAGAGTCTGAAACTAGAACACTCTCTCCAAACTTTGGAGCGATGACAATGCTCGATGATTTATTTTAAGCCAAAAATTGCTGTAGACGAAAATTGCCGACCATCCCGACAGTCCAAATTTAGGCAATGTGGCATAAGAACCAACATTCCCATCTTGGTCCATTGTCATCACGATACCGTTCACTTTGGCTGTAGCTCATATATGTAACGATGAGTAAAACGGACCGGCCAAATCGGGGATTGCTTGGACCGGACCGAAGTGGCTGGTTGGAACCCGTTCATGAGAGTGCTGGTTTGGTTCCGTTCCTAAAAGTGGAACCGATGTTCAAGCGATCCGATTCCTAATTCCAAAGGGAGAACCAGACCGATTGTTTTTTATTGAGATAGACTAAAGTAGACAATATCTTGAATGAATTATTCTAGGGATGTCATAATATAATATCAAAGTGGAACATCTTACAGTAGATTTATGGTTTGGGGACGAATCACACAAAAACTAGTGGGCTTATAACGACCTGATTTGATGAGAATATGGAATAGTTGTTAGGATTAGAGTTTTTGAATAAGGAGTAACTCTTGACAAGCTTTTAAAATGATGAATGATATATATACGAAAATTGGAATTAATTTTTGGAGATGCATTTTGACATAATGGCAATGCTTAACACATGTACTCTCAAGATGGGTGACTTTTGAAAGGGTGCCCATTTATATGACAAAGGATGTTTCAACCTTTACGCGTGTCTATCAAGATGTCCATGCAAAGTGCAAGAAGCGAGAGTGAGCTTCGCAAAGTAGGTGGATATACGTAATCGTCTCTCGTGATTCACTAACTCGTCAAGGGCCATTGATTCGATCGGCCACGTGGGACACGTACATGGATCGACGGGTCATCCAAGTATTCTAATCGACATTGAAGCATATTACATATCATCTTGAGAAAACTCCTAGTTTTGATAATAACAAACCATTTTATGCATACAAAAATTCATATATTTTCTAAAGAAAAAGTCACAGGGTGATGTATTCTTCTGAGTATGCATGGAGCAAAAGAAAAAGCAAAAGAAGTTTCTAAGTATACGTGTACTAGACAGAGAACACAAGGAGATGCAGAATCTTGGTTTGACAGACCTTGAACGAACTTACAGGACCAGACCGAAAACAAGATAACCAACAGTCATGATTTTTACTTACCTTATTTATATTGATTTTGTTATCTCAATTCGATTAGCAAGATCAATCATCAAAACAACTTCCAAATAATGATGAACACTTATGGAAACCCAGATTCTGATTGTATAGGCGAACAGAATCTAAGGGGATCAAATTTATCTTCAACGGTTAATAAAACTTTCCTTATGAAGTCTGTTCAAGAAAAGAAAGGAAGACAAATCTCTTAAGGTGACAGCCAACGGTAAAGTGTGGCTAAGAGAGTATATAAGGGAAGGATGTGACCAAAGAGAGAAGTGATAGACATATTCCAAAGCTTAATTCAATTCTTCACTAGTTATCTGAAAAAGAGCGAAATTGAGTTATCCTAGTGTATTACCAATAAGAGTGACTTAGTGAGATAAATCATCACCAAGTGCGAACATTCAAGAGTGTGTAATTACTTTTGATCACATAGTGAAATCCAGCATATTGGCTGATCACTGGAGAGTAGATGTAGGCTTGTCAAAAGCCAAACCATTATAATTGTGTTTGCAATCTCTCTCTCTCTCTTCTCTATCTAATTTCGATTTGCAGATTGCAGAAGTTTTATATTGCTTGCGTGTAAAATTCCCTACACCTATTTATCCCCTCTAAGTGTTAATACTAACTATATCACACTGGACTTTGGGCCCGACTTCTATCGCGAAGGATCCATGATCCATGAGGACATGCACGCATGGAGCAGTGGCACCAGCAACAGCGAAATAGCTTTTGCATCGGACAATACGAGTGATGGACAGCATGAGACGTGGACTCTTGATTCCTCGCGAAGCACCGCTCGTTAGTTATGGAGGTGCGAAAAAGAATGACACTCACAACCTTACATTCATGGTAATTAAAGCTTATGTTTACATTTAGCATGTAATAACATGGAAATGTAATTTTCTGGTCATAAGAATTAATTGATTTTTGTGATGAGTGTAGTCCACCGTCAATGTCGCAAGGCAACCATGGCATGATCTACATTGCAAAGTTGAGATGACATTTGATACTCATGTTTCACTTGGGAGGAAGCAAAGAAGAGAATTTGTACATGTAGCACGACTACTTATCAGGCTGTGATGGACTGAAGCAGAGTCAAAGCAATTCAGTAACGTCTTTTGATAAGTTTCCTATCTACCTGGAGTTGTTTTCAAATTACCCGATTCCTACATTGATCCCCAAAACAAAGAGTATGGAGGTATGACTTGACTCCACAGGAAATTTCATCTACGATGCATTTCTGCCACATTTTTTCAGTCATTTAGTCCATTCATCCTCTAATCCTATAACCTCAACTTTCCAATGTGTCTATGATTTATGACCCTGCAACGCTTGTAGTTTTGTTAAGATTACTAAATCATTAGATCATAAGTAAGAAAAATCCCATGCCAATGAGCAATATGAATTGTGCCCCCGATGGAAGGGATCCATATCAAGGACAGAGGAGAGATCTGGTGCATTCATACCAGGTAAACTACAGTCAACAGAGTCATAACAACAATTGCTATCAGCAACAGAGACCTGCCGCAGGGAGATAGATGGAGCTCTGCACCTCCAGTGCATAATGGTTTATAGGAGAGACAATTGGAACTATCCACTTACTCCTAATAAAACATATAGGCAGGGTCTGATGGATTTCAGGGGCAAGGTACTAGTAGTGTTGGTGATTAATCTTCCCTCCCCCGTAGAATTCGTAAAAGGAACTCTCTAGCGAATTCTATGAGGGAGGGAGGAAAACAAAAATATGGAACATTATTCTGAACAGCAGTGGCCAAGACTCTCATGGCAATATTAAGCATCTATCTCATCAATTTAATCATGCAATTACCATCCGAACATGTGAAATTGACCAGGAACCAAACTAAGAACTAAGACAAAATCCATCTAATTCATGCCTATTCCATAAATTCCAGCACACGTTCAGCATTTTAAAGAGCATACAAGACCACAAATCGTGATCATTTGATGACTAATTGATATGAAATTGAAGCCATATCTTCCTACAAGCGCATATGAGTCTACTTGATCAAATGGCATCAATCTGAGACCAAATTAATATTGAATTGAAACAAAGTAATCACGATCAGCATGCAATACTTCGGTTCTAGCATATTTGAGTTCAATTATGACTATAATTCTCGTTAGCATCGGCATGATATTCACAATATCACTTTCCTGGCATGAAGATATATGATCCCGTATTCAAAATAGCCTCTAGCTGGAATCAAAAGCACCCAATCAGCACCATGGATCGATTTCTAGTAGAGATTGATTCAATCATGACAATAACTTCTTTCCAAGCAAACATGAAATTCACAACACAATCTTACATCACTACACATGCTTGCCTGAGTAGAATAGCATAAAATCAAGGACTAATGGACATCAGCTCAAGCCCGCAACCGTTGCGAATCAACATGTACTGACAAGGTTCCAGCAGATTCAAAACAAGTTCGAAATTGAACACCTACGCTATTTTGATGAAGAAACAGAACTCAAATACACTTATATGACCGGAATAGATCGATGATCTAGTAATGAAGAGAACTCTCGGTCAAGAACTGAATCAAAATACACACTGACTTAGTTCAGGAATTACATCAAACAGGTGGTATACATTATGGCTGAGAAGCACCAATTCAAATCACTAATGCAGCCTCAACCACAGTCGATTTGCACATAGAGGGTAGCAAAAGCAACGGAAAACATAGCAAATGTGGTTTAGTTGAATGAAGAATGATTAGCTATAGAGCAATTGACATCGGATGTGAGTCAGGAGATAACAGAACCAACGTCGTGGAACGGAATCCGGCGGTCATGATCGAAGTTCGAGCACTACTTGTGTATGATTAGCTATGATACAAAACTAATCTTTCGATTCAAAAGGGACAGAGAGCCAAAACAAAGCAATGAAATGTTGAAAGGAATACCTCATATCTGAAGAAGTGTTGGTCTCGTATGAATTGATGGGTACCCCAGTGACCAAGGACTTGGTTCGGCTCTGCTCCACAACTTACTATACTCAAGTGTCGCAAGGATGGGAAGTCCTCAGAGCACGGGAATTTCAGAGAGTATCCCTCGGGCAAGAAGGTCTTGAATTTCGGCAACTCAAAAAGTCTAAGAGCAATTAACTTGGAGAAGGTGATTGTCATGCCGACTGCTTCTTCTGGTTTTTCATGGCGAGCAATTTGTTTCATATCTTCACATGACTCCACTATCAGCTCTTCAATTTGCCCGAGAAATTTTGCTGTGAAAGTAGGGAAAAGCATTTCCAAATGGGAGCACCTCACAACCTCTACGTCTCTCAAGTTTGGGAATGGGACATTTGGGAGATCATCGCACTGCCAAATGTGCCCCAAGTTTTCGAGATCACGCAAAACCAGCTTCGTCAATTTACCACCCTCTGTATCTGTCCCATCACCTTCGTATATGATCTTGATCGAACGGCATGAAATCACTTCTAGGTTCTCAAGACAGCACTGCAGCCTCTTCCACATATGGGATGGGGCAATACATTGGAGATTGTCACAGCGAATCAATTCAAGGGATTCCAATTTGCAAAAAGAATCATTGGGAATTTGATTGTTCCATAGCTCTTTCCACTGAGCGCCTTTGATTACTAGTTCTTTTATATTGGGAAATGAGACCTGCATGAGGATAACATGAGAAAGGAGGATAAGTAGGACAAATTTATTACATTGTTCATTCTAAAACATGATAATACGAGAATACTAATGATCATAATAAGGGATACAGCAAACTATTTCATTGAACAACAGCTGTGGTGATTCATCATTTTCTTTAGCCATATCGCCTAACTACGTCATGACATCTATAGGACACTGGATGAACGTTCCAAAAATAGGGCACTGCAGAATATATAGATATCCTAAGGAAGGGAAACTCATCACACTACCTCTGATCCACCACCTTCTTTTTTAGGAACACCTTCCTTCATTTGTTTACACCCTGTAATGTATAGCCAGTGGTATTTCCTTAGAGTTGCAGCCGTACAACGAGGGAAGGGATTTCTTACGTCGGAGAAACTTTCAACAGAGATGTTTTTTAGACTAGGAAAACACAACTATTTGGGAGTTGCTCTTCACCACGTGTATCTCAACGTTCTAGCTCCACTCACCCTCACTTTTTCCAACTTGGGGAGCAATACGAATTTTTGCTCCGGATATTCTTTGGGGAGGGGGTATCGTCGATGCTTTGTGGCTCCAGCTGGCCCCCTCTCGTTCCCTTCAGATTTTGGACCGCGTGGGCTCCATCTCTACCCAAAGACTACGAACGCGTTCCTAGCGATCGTCATGCGGTGCATTCTCTTCTTTCCCTTCTCGCACCTCTTTTCTTTGAGGCATTTTTTTTCTAAATATTATATGCACACATATATAATATGATAAGATTAATACCATAAAAAAAAAAACCCTCAAAACTAATGTGTCGGTGTCATATTTAATGCAAACCAATTTTGGCGTCACATAAGATTCCAAACCAGTGCATTCATGCCATACTTACTTTGAATCAATTTTTCGTATCATAAAAAAATCTAGGGCCAAATTTATTTGTGAAAAATACGACGCATATGTATTGATTAGAGATTTATTACGTTACAAAAATTAGTTCGAATTAAATGTGGAATTGATGTACCAATTTGGTATTTTTTAGTGGTATTAACCCAATAAAATATTAAATATACTTTAGAATCGTGATGGAACATAAAAGCAATGACAAAAAATGGAAAAGATATAAAAAGATTATTTTCTGCTAACAGACAAATATATGGGGGTGTTAAGAGCACTTTGTGGAGGAAGAGCCACTAATATTTTACCGGCATTATGAAGTGATGGCATTATTGTCGACCCATCTAGAAAGATGAACATAATTTTCGCCTCCTTTTCTTCTCTTAAAATAATGGTGTGAACATGGACAGTGGGGAGCTGTGGTTATAAGGTTTCTTTTGGTGAACATGACAAGCAGTTAGAGGACAACGCTTATCCAGCGCAGTCTTCAACTCACCGCCATGGCCGAACATCCCCTCTTTATTTATCTAGCTATATGTTTGTTGTTTGTTCCACTCTTAAGTCTAAAAAGAGGTTTATGATTCCCTTGAGAGACTAGATATATCCTTCAGTCCCAATTTCTCCTATTCAAGTTCATTTTGTCCTAATTTCTACATGAAGTGTCGTATTCTACAAACAACCAATTACCAAATCGAACCACGATTTCAGGGAGGGCTACTTTAAAACTCTCGACACTTTTTTAGGTTGTGCAATCTCTCTATGATTGCAGAAATCAACACTTTGATTAGCTCAAAGCAATTTTTAAGGGTGGGGGTGGCTAATTCGCATAAGGAACTTCTAGGAAGTTCACTGTGCGCCTTGCCATATTCTTTTGTAGGATTTTACTGAGCCAAGCATCAATTCCTCCAAACCTGATAAACCAATCTGCTTATAAGAGTTATGCATCACATCATAGCTATGAAAAATTTGATAATTTGGCCTAATCCTATACCACTCTATCTGATGAGGTGGAAGAATTAATTTTCAAAAGAGAAGGGATGCATACCTTTCGATCGAAGAAGGAATTGGAACAAGCATCTTGTGAATTTGAAGTAATGATTATTGACTCTTTCTTTCCATGAGGACATGAAAAGAATTTCTTCATGGGACAGTCATATATACATAATTGTTGCAATAGCGGGAACTCAATAATGTCATCCGTGCCTCCATCTCTTCCTCCTTCATCCACAATCACCGCCTTCATATTTTGACAACATCACACATGAATGGATTCGATTTCTTCTCCTGTCGCAATAAGATTTATTACAATGGCTAATTTTCGGAAGGTTTGTCTTATCTATATGAATATACATATAATAAGTCATGCAATATGCATCATTCTCCGCGACTTATTTTCATTGACTAATTCCATTAAAAAAATCTCCCTTGATAAATAATTCCTAAGAATAAGGTATACCCTAAGAAATCATTCAGTAAAATGGGGGATTCCATCATGTACTTTTTGCCAATACAAACATAACCTCAACTCAAAGCCTATTGAAGAGTCATTATTCACAATGAAATGGAGTTGAGGTCAACTTCACCGGCTTATCCTCTTTCGGGAGTGTTTCCACTTACGAGAACGCAAGCGGTAGTCCTTTCAGTGAGGCGCTTGGCCTAATTGCATTCTTTATTTTAATATGCCGATGCCCGCATGCCTCACACCTTTTGTTTTAAATTGTATATTTTTCTTCCCCAACAAGGTGGGAATATCCCCATGTCTTATGCCCCAAAGTTCAAACGAAACAATTTAAGGACTTATTTTAGTCCCAAATTGCGTCATTGTTAGGAGATCTAAGTTTAAAAGTTCTTACCCAAATGAAAAAAGTATGTAGCGGATAAAAATTTTAATCTTCGACTAAATTAAACAACGCAATAATCCAATGGAAAAGATATGCTAAAGTCCTCTATAAAGAAAAATATCCAACTAAAATCTAAGTTGTGGCACTTAATGATTTGTTTTGTTTTGACATAAAATCGGTTTGGCTCACTTCCACAACTCAATCTACACAAGACTTGCAAGGATGGGCCTTGCTCAACATATTTCTATGTCATGATGCTCCTGAATTTCGGCAAATCAAAGAGTATAGGAATAGTAAATATGGAGAAGGTGATTGTCGTACCGATTGAGAGACCATTGCACTGCCAAATGTGTGTCAAGTTATCCAAATGAGACAAATCGAGCGTCCTCAATTTATCACTCCGTGTATCCATACCATCAACTTTGAATATGATCTCGATCGAATGGCATGAAGTCAATTTTAAGTTCTCGAGACAATGCTGTAGCCTCTTCCACATATGGGACGAGGCAATACGTAAGAGATTGTCACAGAACCTCAATTCAAGGGATTCCAATTTGCAAAAGGAATCGGTGGGAATTTGATCTTTCCATAGCTCTTCACACGGAACGCCTTTAATTTGAGTCTTCTTATATTGGGAAATGTGACTTGCATGAGGATAATGTGAGAAAGGAGGATACGTAGGACAAATTATTACATCGTTCGTTCTAAAACATGATAATGCAAGAATGCAAATGATCACAATAAGCGATAGAGCAAACCATCTCATTGAACAACGGTTGTGGCGATTCTTCATTTTCTTCGACTGTCTCGCCTAACTGCCTCTTGAAACTTGTAGGACTCTTGATGAACGCTCCAAAGTTACAGCACCCCACAATTCTTAGATCTTCCAGGGAGGCAAAATCATACGAACAACAACCTGAGCTAAAACTAATCAAGTTATCGAGCTCCTCAAGTGTTAGTTCACTTAAGCAAGGGAAACTCATCACTTCCACCCCTGATCGACCAACTTCTTTCTCAAGAATCACTTCCTTCATCTGTTTGCATTGAGTAATTTTTAGTGTCTCAAGTTTCACTAGAGTTGTGGCCGTATGATTGGGGAAGAGATATCTCAGGTCAGAGCAATTCCCAACATGGACAATTTTAAGTCTAGGAAAACCCATAACTGTTTAGGAGTCGCTCATCACCAGGTGTCTCGGTCTTCCTGCTCCACTCACGCTCACTACTTCCAATTTGGGGAGTGGGACAATTTTGTGTTCCGAATTTGAATCAGAGGACCTAAAATTAAACAACGATTCCAGGGAGGGACAGCTTTTGACGTCGATGCTTGCCAATTCGAGGAGCAATACCCTTGTTTGTTCCATATTTGAATCCAGGGACCCACAATCAAACAATGACTTCAAGGATGGACAGTCTTTAACCCTGACTCTTTTCAGGTTGTGCAATCTCTCTATGATTGTCGCAGGGAAGATGTGGAGTAGGTCAAAGCAATGACCAAGGGCAATGGTGGTTAATTTGCAAAATGAACTTCTGGAAGGTTCATCGTGCCACATCCTTTTGACGGATCCTACTGAGTCAAGCCATAACACCTCCAAGTCTGGTAAACTAACCTGCTCATAAGAGTGATGTGTCAAATCATGGTTGTGAAAAATATGACAATTTGGCCTTAATCCTAACCACCTATCTAATGTGGTGGAAGAATCAAGTTTCTCTGACAAATGTAGTGATAAATTGTGAACACATTTGAACAAATAAAACCAAATAAGAATCTTCAAAGAGATATTGATACTTGCCCTAGCAAACCGAGTATCTATGCTGTTGGGGGCAAAATCTCAAGAGAAGGGATGTTTACCTTTCTATCGAAGAATGAATTTGAATAAGTATCCTGTAAATCTGAAGTAGTGGTTATTAGCTCTGTCCCTTCATCTCCTCGTTCTTCATCCACAATGACCACCTAAAAGAATATGAATGAACCCAAAGTGTACAAATGGGCTTATTGCTTTTAAAAACATCGAAGAGTTAATTGATCAATACAGAATATTTAAGATCTTAGCCTGAAAAAATGGAGAAGGAAATCTCCACAAAATAGCTGACATTGACATATGGTTATGTTGGCATGATGTGTTGGAATCAGTTCCTACTGGCATGAAGTTGGGACAAGAATTATGTGGACTTTCTTTGTTCCGTGGCTCTTCGATCGCCTTCCGTTTATTTAATCTCTGGAGGTTGCTTTATTCATTTTGAAATTATTCAATTTCGTTCACTCCTTAAAGGTTCATTCGTTCAATACGCTGTTTATTCTACTAATTAAAAATGTTAAATGAGTAATAAATCAGTCATAGTAGAAACCCTTGAGCCCAATTAATTCGTGCAATTATCTAAAATTGAAAAAAACAGAAATAAAAAGCAGTCGTAGGAATGAAACCCTTGAGCCCAATTAATTCGTTCAATACGCTGTTTATTCTTCTATTTCAGATTGTTGTATTCTAATGAAGGTTGACTGTAGAGTATCTTTTCCAGGTTGACCACCTTCTTTTTTGGGAACCACTTCCTTCATTTGTTTACACCCCGTAATGTATAGCCACTCATGTTTCCTTAGAGTTGCGGCCGTACAACGGGGAAAGAGATTTCTTACGTTGGAGAAACTTTCAACGGAGACATTTTTTAGACTAGGAAAACACAAAACAATTTGGGAGTTGGTCTTCACCACGTGTATCTCAACCTTCCAGCTCCACTCACCCTCACTTTTTCCAACTTGGGGAGCAATACAAATTTTTGCTTCGGATATTCCTTGGGGGAGGGGGTACAGTCGATGCCTTCATGGCTCTAGCTGGCCCCAATCTCACTCCCTTCAGATTTTGGACCGCGTGGGGCCCATCCCCACCCAAAGGCTACGATTGCGTTTCAAACGGTCGTCATGTGGTGCATTCTCTTCTTACCCTTCTCCCCCCTCTTTTCTTTGAGGAAATTCCTTTTCTAAATATTATATATATATACACAATTATAATATAATAAGATTAATAACATCAAAAAAACCCCTCAAAACTGCTATATCGATATCATATTTAATGTAGACTGATTTTGGCGTCACATAAAATTCCAAACCAAAGCGTTCTTGCCATACTTACCTTGAATCAATTTTTCATATAATAAAAAAATCTTGTGCGACGTTAGTTTGGGAGAAATGTGATGCATATGTACTAATGAGAGATTTATTACGTTATAAAAATTAGTTCGAATTAAATACGGAATTGGTGTACTGATTTGTTTTTTTTTCCCATGGTATTAACTCAATAAAATATTACATATACTTAAGAATCATGATGGAATGTAAAAGCAATCACCAAAAAATGGAAAAAATATGAAAACATTATTCTTTGCTAACAAACAAATATATGGGGGTGTCAAGAGCACTTTTGTGGAGGAAGAGCCACTAATATATTTGCCGGTATTATGAAGTGTTTGTATTATAGTCGGCCCATCTAGAAAGTTGAATATAATTCCCCCCCCCCCCCTTCTTTTCCTTAAAATGATGGTGTGAACATGGACGGTGGGGAGCCGTGGTTAAAGGGTCTCTTTTGGTGGACGTTGTTCGGAGACGCACCCCGTAAACATCTCTAAAGAGATATCATTACTTGCCCCACAAATCGCAGGCCTATGAATATTATGGACATTATATAAAGAGAGGGGATTCGTACCTTTCGATCGAAGAAGGAATTGGAATAAGGATCTTGTGAATATGAAGTAGTGGTTATTAAGTCTTTCTTTCCACTAGGACATGAGAAGAATTTCTCCATGGCACAATTAATTATATGGAGTCGTTTCAGCAGTGGGAACTCTATAATATCATCCGTCCCTTCATCTCTTCCTTCTTCATCCACAATCACGGCCTTCATATTGGGACAACACAACACGAAAATGTCTCTAATTCCTCTAAGACATTTAGCCACAGATACTGGAAAGAGAAATGCCAGCCTCGTGTCAATGACCTTGAGTTCCTTCAAGTTTCGAAATGCTACTATTCCTTGTAATTGCACATCCTGTTTCCATATGTGCTGTAGATTCCTTAAACTCACAAATGACAATTTCTCTAGCCGAGAGAGAATCTCAACATGTCCTGCGACTTTTAGGTCCCTCAGCTCGAAAACTATTGTTGAATCAGAACTATTAATGTCTAATGACTCCAAATTTGGCAGCATCAGTATCCAATCTGATTTCAGAATACTTGACATGGACTTAGAGTGCAAGATATCTATCGATTTCAGATTGCTGTATTCTAATGGAGGTTGACTGTAGAGTATCTTTTCCAAGTCGAGGAGTCCACATGCCTTTAAGGATTCCAAGCGAGGGAGCCAAACCTAACAAAGTGCCACAATGAAGCTCAGTAAGGGCTCTGCGGTTTCTATTAAGCATGCATAAAAGCAATTTCCTTTGCTTCGTAAATTTTTTTGCTAGCTAGTCTGATTGTTAATAAATATCATATATCATTTTGTCAAATTGCGTTTTTAGCAGAACCAAAAATAGAAAACAATTCATTTTCTAGGAAAAGTGACTTACCGGGAAAACATTCTTTAGCAAAAATGATTTCTCAGTACAACGAATGGACCCGAAGTATATGAATGGGCCCGGTGTCTTTTAGAAACGTCGAAAACTCGATTGATCGGAGAATTATGTGGAGGAAATATACTCAAAATAGCTGACATTGACGCATGACGTGTAGGAATCAGATGCAACTTGCATGTAGGTGGGACATGAATTATGTGGACATTCTTTGTTACATTCGTTCACCTTCCATTTATTTAATCTCCGGACGTCACTTTCTTTCATTTTGAAATTGTTGAATTTCATTAATTCATTCAAGATTCCTTCTCACATTAACTCATTCAACAAACTCTCTTCTCTTCTCCATAAAATTGTTAAATAAGTAATAAATTAGTCATTGTAGAAATCCATGTTAGAACCCAAGTAATTAGTGCAATTATTGAAAATTAAAAAAATAAAAATCAGTAGGCTTCCCTCTAGCCGTAGCTGAATGTGAATCAAAATCTGTGGCTTGTGGTTTATCCGAGAGGATTTTTTATTTTTATTTATGATTCAAATATTAAAATGTACAAATAATCATAAGATCAATGCAATAAGCTATATGTTCGGTGGACACCAATAAATATCACCTTATCCAAAATCCCCCAATAATAGCATATTTTGGAATCCTTTGCATAATTAAGAATTAATGAAACTTATACCCTTTCGAAAGTACATATTGACACAAGGAGAAAATGAAGAAGTCACCTGAAGTGGAGCACCCTCCGATGTGATTCCAGCTGTTGTGCAAAAGCTCGTCATATTTGTAAGTTCTCCAAATGTAGACAACGTACATTGAGCAACTTAACTATGTTAATAGTAGAACCAATATCTTCCCTCGCACTGCCTGTGGCAATGGCTCGCATTGAGTTACATTCGGTTATAGAAATCTCTTCAAGCTGCACAAGTGTATGCATTTGTGAAAGACACCACAAGTACTTCAATTGGGCATATCTTTTCCAGATTAATTAGTTTTGTGAGGGACAAGGACTCTAAATTCGGAAAAGCACCATCGGATGAACTGGCAATGTACTTGATTGAGGGGCTGTTCTCAATGTTGAGATGCCTTAGTTGTGGAAATCCCCCAATGCACAACTCATGAGCATTTTTCTTAAACTCTCTCATTCCGTCCAAATACAAGTATTGAGTGTTCTATAAAGTTTTCTTAATCCATTCTCTTGAAAGAATACGATCGCACCCTTCCAAGTTGAGTCTCATAGTTCTCAAACCTTATTATTCTATCCATGACAGTTCATTTACTATTTTGATCCAAAAGTTGATCAAGTTCCAACATGGCAAGTCATCACCCTCCAAGAGTATGGTGGGATCAGGGATTGATATTTCCAAAGACGTTAGCTTTGTCAAGCTCTTCAACTCGGCAAGCGTAGCATTACACGATTCTGACTGTATCTCATCCACGCCCATCCATCAATCAAAGCTTCGCTTCATATGTAATTCTTCCAAGTTGATTAGGCATTTTAAGGCACCAGACTCGATTATCTCAAGGTCCTCGCAATCACTTAGATTCAACAATCTCAGATTCGTCAGGTCCCCAATTTCTTTAGGTAGCCTAGAAATTGTAGACCCTACGAAGCTGAGAATCTGCAATGTTTTGAGCTTGCCAAGAATTACCACATCCCCCACATCGCAATGGTCTAAATATAACGACCAGAGATTCCCGAGGATTTCGATCAAGGAAAGTGAAGTGGTGATATCCATGGAGCAAAGATACAGGACTCGGAGCTCCTTCATGTATGTAAAATCTAGTCTACAGAAATCTCCCTCACCATCTTGGTGCTCAGGTCTCCCCATCCAATTTTTTGGTTGAGGCAACATGAGTATCTTCAATTCAGGAAACACATGCCGCATTAGTTTAGCAAGCATATCACTGCCAACATCAACTAGGCATATTGCCCAACATTTCTCAAGCTCTTCCTTCCTCGTTAGGTGACCATTGTTGTTCATCATTGAGGAATTTTGACCTTTAAGTGGAGTTGAGACGACCACCTCACTGTAAAGATCATGTATGGTCACATGTTTCTTGTCATCGCCTCCATCCTGCAACAAACAAATGGAACGGAGGCTATCTAGAAGAGTATTCAATCTATCCCTTGCACCTTTTATCTTCTCATCGAATCTCTCAAACAAGCCGAAGCCCATGCCTAGAACAAACAGAGTTTTGACTTCAATGGTCCCACCGATAAAACCACAGAGCAAGAATAAGGACTTGGCCTCCTCACTCTTCAAATGGTCATAACTCAACTTCACTATGGTTTCCACTTTTGGCTCATCTATTTTTATCAACATGCTATCCCATACATACACTTTGCTATCTTTCAAGGTGCTCGCGACAGAGATAATCAGAAGAGGCAAACCTGCAAGCTTGTTGACCACTCGACGCGCTTTTGCTTTCAAATCATCGTCGTCTTTGAGCCTGTTGCCAACTGTCTTTTCAAATAGCCTGAAAGCTTCGTCATTGTTTAAGTCTTCAAGAAAAAAATTTTGAATCGGCAAGCATCTTCCCCAGCACATCCAGAAATCTCGATGTAAGCAACAATTTGCATTTTCCGCTCGTGTCTCCTGAAGGAATTCCGACCGCTTCCAAATTCAGTTCCTCCCATAGGTCGTCCAACATAATGAGAACCTTCTCATTCGGATTACTCTGCAGTTTCTGTAACAGAAGATCTCTTCTTCCCTGTTGGGTTTCCTTGTCCTTCAGACTCAGATTCAAGGCGTCAGCTATCTGGCCTTGGATATTAATCAAGTCTGGAGTCCGCGAGACTTCCACTTTGACGATCATTTCGAACGGTCTCCCCTTTTTCTTCAGTGTCTTCTCGACTTTCTTCAACAGCGTAGTCTTTCCCACGCCGCCAGGCCCATAGATGCCAATCACTTTCAGCTTCTCATCATCCAGAGCTTCCATTATGTCCTGAAAGATGGAAGCTCGCGAATCGGTGAAAAAGTTGCCTCCATCACCGGCCGAAGAATTCGCACCAGGAGCACCGCGAACAAGCCCCGGCGGTGGATTCTCGTAGTCAACCTTGTCAAATCGACCCCGCACAGCGAGTGCCCGGATGTCTTTGACCGTCCTGCTCGCCTCTTTGCCGAGACGATATCGCGCCTTCGGGTTGGGAAGCCACCCGTAGAAGCAAGCTGTCTTAGCTATCCCGTCATTTTCCAGTATTTTGCGTGCGTTGGTGATGCCGGCATCCACTTCTTTCATCCATTTCTCGACATCGGCTTCAATCCGCTTTATGTTGTTTTGAGCTTCATCGATGGAATGCTGCACCCTTTGCCTCGCGTAATCCAGCTCCACAATTTCAACATTAAGTTCGCGAACGCGGCGGTCGGAGAATATTATGTAGCCGCAGTGCCGACCGACCGGAGCCACCAGCCACTTTGCCACTTCGCAAGCTACAGACACAGCAATATCCGCCATTTTCACCCCGTTTCGACTTCTTCTACCTTTCTGGCTTTCTTTCCTTCTTCTTTGTGGAGAAACGAGAGTTAGGAATTTCGCGTTACTAGATTGATGTTCCCTAAGATGCCCCTCGCTTCTTCCAATGCGCACGGGCTATTCAGGGATGTCATTTAATCGTATCTCGATCATGCTTGACCTTAAAGATACTGATTTAAAACAAGTGGGCCCCACCCCCACCCCCGCAATTTCTTTTTGGGCTAAAATTGCCTTCAGACCCCACCGCTTGCGGAATGCGAGAATCATCCGGCTAGCTTCCACCGTCACCGTCCATCTTATCATTTCATACGTGCTCAGCTCCAGCGATCAATGGCGTCAGAGCTCGCCGGCCTCGAGTCTCGCTAGACCAGCGAGCCTAAGCTCACCAGAGGCTGACGAGCTAGAGACTTAGCCCATGGTAGGTCGTCCGCGATCAGCCAAAAAAGAAGAAAGCAAAATAAAAGGAAGAATAAAAAGAAAAAAATTAACAAAAAATCAAATTATAAAAGAAAAAAACAAGTGACTGCTAGCAAGGGTATCAGATAAGAAAGAGTGAGTAATGAAAATATTTTCCCTTATGTAAAAAGTGAAAAACATTTTCAACTAATTTAAAAGAATTTTTTTATGAAAAATATTTTCCTCAATTAATTAATTTTACTTGAAACGAATGCTAAAAAATCTAAAAAATGTTTTTTGGGAAATTGTTTTCCACCAAACAAACGAAACCTCAATTTTATGAAGATTAATAAGCATAATCATCAGTTTTTTGTGAGAACCTCACTTTAGCAGTTCCAAATAAACCCAATTTCATTGATTAATTGCACCTCATTAATTGTACCGGTGAATATAAAGTGTATTTGTATGTAAACATGCATGTTAAGGAGATCATTGACTCCATGTTAGCGTAGTAGGGACTTGATAATGTAAGCTTATTTGAGGAATTATATGGATCTCACGCTATTCAATGGTCGAGCCTGCCCACCTCCCCCTCTGACCTCTCTCTGCTGTTAACCTACACGTAATGAATGACCCTCTTTCCAACTCTCTGCAAAATATAACGTAACAATTCACGCTTAACCACCAAATCCTTACGAGCCTCTCCCTCCCTAACACGTGCCAAAACCGCATGTCCACCGTCGTTGCTCTGATGCTCTCTCTCTCTCTCTCTCTCTCTCTCTCTAAAACGCAGAGGAGGAGGAAGGTACAACGAAGTGATGTTAAAGAGTTAACCAGGGTAGAGTTGAAGTTTACAGTTTGGCCATCGTCGATCGTTTGGCAATTGCCAAAGCTTCGTGTTTTTTCAACCTGTTGGTGCAGATGGGGGCAGTACGACTTCGTGCATGTGAAGGCTGCTCAGTCAATCACCGAGGGACCCAACTTCACCGTATTGGTCCCATCTTTCTTTTATTTAGATGCTCTGTACGACATTTGTGATGTGAACAGTATAGCAAGATTTTCAGCCCCCTATATCAATTGTACAGAAAATAGACAAATCTAAAAATCGGAAGAGAAGAAAGAATATCTTTTATTTAAGAACATGTATTTACCTATATACCTAGAAATATAGAAATTAAAAAAGGACTTGCCAAAAAAGCCTCAAAGCATCATGGCAATGTGTGAGGAGGAGAAAATATTCAGTGTGCCAATTAACAACTTTTTCAAAAGGATGCAATATAAAAAATGTGTCTCCGTTAATTATTAGGTGTGTGTGAAATGGAGGGACCACCGTACCTAATAGAGATTGTCAATTAGCGACCCTCCATTGATACCTAAGAAATACCTACTATTAATTTTGTGCATGTTCATGGATTTTGAGGTACATTCACAGCTCCTTTTAGAGAAACTGAAGGTTCATGGAAGATGTCGTTTCAGTTCTAGTATAATATGTTGGAAATTTCCTATAATGGGCTTACATTAATTAATTAATTTTCTATTTTATATAATCGGGTTAATGGATATTCCAATATATTTTAAACCCTAAAGTGATCTTATTGAATTAGGTTTTGGCATCTATTAATAACGGGCCTAGTTGAGCAGCAAAGTGTAGGCAATTGTGTTTAACTGAAGCTTGTAATGGGAGGGGCTCAGTTGACACGCTGTTGATTAGGGTTTCTTGCAGGTCCCCCTCAGCCTATAAAAGGGTAGGTTATAACTATCAGCCACTGAATCCCATTAAAGCTGCTATACCAAAATAAGTCATAGAGAGGAAGATCTAGCATTCCGATAGATCACTGACACTGTCAGTTTGATCTGTTTTTTTATCAAGCAAGACTATGGTTCAAACATGTACGTTTTAATTCCGCTGTGCATATAGGTTTTGGTGTTTTACATTCATATATGGATATAATTATTCTTGATTAATTAGTTATTTATGTAGATAATTTCTACATGTGATATCAGAGCTAGTCATATATGATTGTAGAATCCAAAAAAAAAAAATTAAAGAACAAATTCAAAATTTCTTCTCTTGAACCGAATGTTGTCGTTATTTTTTCACGTGGACTCTTTGATCGATTGATTCTAAAACCTTAGGGTTTTTATTCTATATGTCGAGATCTTTCCAACCATATATAATTTATATATTTTTGTTCAGAATTGAGAGAGAATTTCGAATTTGAAATTCTAGGGTTTATACCTTGAAAAGTTCTGAAATTTTTTAAATTAGTTGCAATTGAATGATGTTTGTAATAAATTGTTGCATGGGTATTGTTATATATATATGTTTTATAATTGTTTGGTTGCATGAAAGTGAGTTTTTTTGCCTTAAACTTGAGAAAATTGAATTTCGGCCATGGGTATATAAGATCCGAAAATTTTGAAGCTTCAATATTGATGACTTGTTCGTTTGTTCTTCATTTAATTCACTTTAATCTATTTATGATGATGTTAGAAGCAAAACTCATGGAAAAATTTCATCAAAATCAACCCTAATTTGTGTTTTTTGAGATTCGGGTCGAAATCGAGTCGTGTGACCCGGTTTGCAAACTTCAGGACCTGGCTGGAGGTTGAAGAAGACCTCCAGCCGGGCCAGGCGGTCCTCTAGGCTTTTAGCCTGCCCATTCCAGCCCATCTTCTGGACTGGTTGAAATATTGGGCGTAAAGCCCATCTTTTGGGCTTATGGGGATTCCAGTTTTCTGGAAGAAGCCTAGGCGGGCCGGGCTTCCAGATTTCTGGGCGCAAGCCCAGAATCCGGGATTCTGGAATAGGCCCACGTGGGCCGGTGGCCAGAATTTTCTGGCCCGAGCCCGTTGGAGCCAAAAAAAAAATTTTGCAGTAATAATAATAATAATTATAATAAATGATTAAAAAAAAGAGAGTGACAAAATTGTTGTTTAATAAATGTAATATGATTTTGGGAAGCATATGTCATAAAGTGATTCATATTGTTTGATTAATTTTTGGGCATTGATTAAATGGAACATTATTTACAAATTGTTAAAGTTTGTAAATTATTGAAATTCCTTATTGATAAAAATTAGTATATACAATCACCTGCCCAAAGGGGGTTATTGTGTATATTAATTTGAAAATCGCATGAAGATAAATTCTAAAATTAAAAGATGGGGATGTATGACTCAAAAAGATTTATCTGTCCAAAGGGGATAAATTTTTTAAAGTTATATGTAATTCCCCTCTATATTGATATATTAGAGATAATTGATGGGATGTGTGACTCAAAATGTTTATCTACCCAAAGGGGATAAATTTTGAGAGTTATATGTGATTTTCCTTTGTGTTAAGATAATGGGAATGTATAATTTAAATGATTTGTCTGCTCAAAGGGGATTGATCATTGACAATTATATGTAATTCTCCTTGTTGTTATTTTACAAATTTCATGCTATGGAAAATAATTGTGCATTATGCGCTCTCCCCAAAGGGGAGTTTATAATATACTAATTATTTTATGGAATTATTTATTGCCCATAATTGATTATATTGCATTATGTGTGACAAACAGTTACTTTTGCTATGAACAACAATAATGCCACGGTTGAGATATTAACTGGATCAAATTTTAAGAGGTGGAAGCAAGATATAGAGTTTGCTTTGGGAATTGTGGATATGGGTGTTTTAGAGTCTTTTGATCTCTTTTGTTAGTGGAAGCTGTGTAGTTTATATTTTTGGATATTACAATTATATGTAAACTGATAAAGCTTTAATAATGTCTATTCAAGCATTTATTTTTTATGATCATCACTATTGATTCTATTGTTATCCTTTCTTCTGTTGATTGAGAAATAGAAATATGAAACAGTATCTTTAAACAAATTTTAGTTTAAAGATGACTGGATGTCGCTAATTATGAGATATCATGTTGGATTATGACATAGTTGTGCAATTCATATTGTTTAGAAATCGCACTAAGGTAATTTCATGTTGTTTAGAAATTGCTCACTAATGCAGTTTCATGTCGTTAAGAAATTGCATTGAGGACCGATAAGAAATAATGTATATATTAATCACATGTTGGCACTATTTCTTACTACACTACTAGGCTCATGATCTATGAAAATATAATGCTTATTATATGTGATTATGGAAGGTCATGTGTTATGGTATTTTCTTAACACGTTGATCGCCATAATCCTATAATGAGATTATATATGATTGGATTGGTTTTGAGATGCCGTTATTGGAATATTATTTTTCAAAATTGTGGCCACATAAACAAATTTTCAGTTATTAACTCGAGAGTGTCGTTTTCAAAATAAAATCGTTTTCAAAATAAAAATAAATTAATTAATATAGCCCAAGTGGGAGAATGTTGGAAATTTCCTATAATTGGCTTACATTAATTAATCAATTTTCTACTTTATATAATTGGGTTAATGGATATTCCAATATATTTTAAACCCCTAAAGTGATCTTATTGAATTGGGTTTTGGCATCTATTAATAACGGGCCTAGTTGAAGAAGAAAAGAAAGAAGCGGTGTGTTTAAGCGAAGCTTGTAATGGGAGGGGCTCGTTGACACGCCTGTTGATTAGGGTTTACTAGGTCCCTTCTCTAGCCTATAAAAGGGTAGGTTATACCTATCACCGCCGAATCCCATTAAAGCTCGCTATACCGAAATAGTCGTCAGAGAGGAAGATCGCGATTAGATGTAGATCACCGATTTTGTCGGTTTGATCTGTTTTTTATCAAGCGAGACTATGGTTCAAACAGGTACGTTTTAATTCCACTGTGCATATAGGTTTTGGTATTTTACATTCATATATTGATATAATTATTCTTGATTAATTAGTTATTTTATGTAGATAATTTCTACATAATCATCATTTATTTTTCAGAAGGTCACTTCAATAGTTCTAAAACAACCCAATTTCATTGATGATTACATCTTGTTAACAGTTTTAATTAATATGAAGTGTATTTGTGTGTAATCTCTCTCTCTCTCTCTCACCTCTCTTTGCATATAATCTCCACGTAACGATCCTCTTTCCTATTCCCTGCAAAAGTAACGTAACAATCCTCTGCAAACTCCAAATCCTCACGTGTCCCACTCCTTCCCCAACTATAGCGCCAACCACACACGTCCACTCACTCACACCCTCTCTCTAAGGCCGTGAATAATAATAATAATAATAATAATAATAATTTTATAACATAAATTGATTTTTTATCTGTATTACTACATAAACAAGTTTCTAAAAAAAAATCTAATATAAAGTTTCTATTTTCGAAATAAAAATTTATTTGTAAATGACACAAGAGATCGACAGGCGGGCAACGGACGGTTCGCGAATGGGTAGCCAATTAGTAAAAAGCGTGAGTTATAAGAAGTATTTTTATTTTTTATTTTTTATTTTTTATTTTTTATTTTTTATTTATTTTTGAGAAGAAAAAAATAAAATAATTATCTTATGCACTTGCAACGCAGAGGAGGTGGACGAGGATGACAGAACAAAGTGAGGTTAAGGAGTTAATCATGTTAGAGTTGAGTTGCTTTTTGAAATGGTCGGTTACTGGAAGTGTTAATATGGGTCATAAACCCATATTATGAAACATTTTTAGTTAAATGGGTCAAATATAGGTTAAGTGAAGTTAAATATGGGTCAAGTGAAAGTTAAATATGGGTTGAGTGAGTTATTAGGTAGGACTCCATCATCTCTCTCCTTCCATCCCCCACCTCTCCATCCCCCTCATCTATGCGTTCTCGACCTCCGTCGCAATCCGATGAAGTTCACTCAACAATAATTAAAAAATCAATTTTTTAAAAATTATTTTCCTCAAACTATTTCAATTTAGAGGTATCCATATTTTTTTATTTACTAATTTTTTATTATTTAATTTACTTTATAAATTTAATGTGAAATTTTATTCAAATAATTTATATGTGAAAAGTTTAAAGTGGACTAAATAAGTGAGAGTATATTTTCTTAAATTAAGTTAAATATTAATATGTGTTGGTAATATGAGTCGGATATGGGTTGGGTCGGGCATGAGTCATCAAATTTACATTGCATGAAAATGGGTCAAAATGGATTAAATGAATCGATATGGATCGGATCATTTTCAACCTGATTCAAATCTAACCAGACCCACACATTTGACACTCCTACCGATTGCTTGACAATCGTTAAAGCTCCGTGATATGTCAACCTCATGCTGCAGATGGGCAGTGCGACTTGGTACATCGGGTCACGGGATAATTATTAAGCTTCGTCTTATGTCAAATCACGCCTAGGGACCAACTCCGCTGTACTGTACCATTTATCTTTGTACACGTTGTCCAGGCGGCTTCAAGTTAACGTGTTCACAATCTTGTATGATTATATATTTGGTCCCAAATTCGTACAAATTGTTTTACGAAATAACATCAACAAATATTCTTGAAAAAGCAATCTCTTAATTCGGTCGATCATGTTGACCAAATTTTTTTTTAAAATCCGGTCAAGCACCCAACACAAAAACAGTCATAATTGATGGGCAAACATACTTACAAATATAATCCAAAAATTTAAATAACCCAATATAATCAAATAGTCATCATCTACGTAGGATTATTGTAATATTGTAATAGAAACTGTTATTCTATTGACTATGATCTAATAAAAATTTCTAGTTAAAAAGGCATGTTTTCCATATATAACCGTGACATTTAATTTCTACATTGAAATACAAATAATATTAGATAAACAGTTACAAGACATTGATCAACGAAATAAATTAAAAGAACCTGCCACCCCTCTATAAAACATCTCCTTGCACCATTGCACAGAATGAAGTTGCCGTCTTGTTCATCCACTTTGTTTTTATGTGCAAACCATCTACGTCTCGACTCTGCTTCTTCATTCTTTCTATAGATTGACGGGCCCGAGCAAACGGCAATCTATAATGCTGAGTGGAAAACACAATTTGGGTGAGAAACTTACTGCTATTTTTTTTATGTTTCTTTGAGTAACATATGCTAATGCACCAATTATCAAGTGGATACGTATTATTGATGTGGACATCGACTTGTAGGGAAATTTATCATCTCGAGTTTCACATCAAATGGAAGATGATATTTATGGATAGTACCACTCCAAATGTTCGCTACCTTGATTTTTCTTTTGAGAGCAAGACCCTTATAAAATCGAACGGGCCATTCCATAGAACGAAGTGGGTTTTAGAAATCAGGTGAAAATAAGTGAGGAAATAAAGATCCAAGGATTACAAAGTGAATGGTAGACAGAGGTTTTCATGTGGGCCCATAAGATATTTTCCTCTAAAAAGTGGCGGGAAGTAGAAAAAGAAAAAGAAAATATCGTCAAAAACCATAAATTACACTCAATTAGTGACATATTTATCTTAGATATTTTTCTATGGTATAAAAAATAATAAATTATGTTCACTATAATATGTTTATCTCCCATTAAGATATCATTGAATGTGCAACTTTTGGTCTCCATGTACTTTAAAGACTCTAAGCCATTACGGCCTTCCATAGCTCTTAGCTTAAGACAACCTTTTAGTTCAACACATCTTAGCTTTTTTTTGAATTGCATAGGTTAATTAGTCTTTCAATTGAATTGTAGGCAACAAAGATCTCGATTCCCCCACACCTTGAATCTCAACTACTCTCGATTCCTCAAGCACGATAGATCAATTGTCATTTCAAGGCATTCACCATTCCCTCAACTTCATCTAGCTTTCCAAGACAGGAAAATGTACTACCAAGGATTCATCAATAATGAGAGTTGATAGGTATTGCGTCTCCAATAACGCCCAATTTCTCTGATAAAATGCAATGAAGATAAGCCCTATAAGAGTTGCTCAATTTCCATACCGCTCTTAATAAATAAAGCAAATTATGCTGCGACCATCAACCCCTCGTTCTTCCAAGCCCACGACCCAAAACTTGTACTACTAGATTTTAATTGATCATGCCTCATCATTTGATTGTAAACTTTGATGAAACTAGCTTTTTAGCCCATAACTATGCATGGATTGCATCTTAGTGACGGGAAACTGATCGAAGCTGAAGTCGAGCAATGGGTGACACGCGTGCAGACGGTCGCCGACAAGGCACACAACGAGCTGGAACACGATGGTAGAGCCAAGAAAGATTGCTTCTGTGGGTGGCTTCCCAACCTAAAGGAGCATTATCGTCTCGGCAGGGAAGCTAGGAGGACAGTCCTCGACATCCAGGCCCTCATCTCGAAGAGTCACTTCCCGAAGGTCTACTACGAGAATGCTCCGCCAGGGTACGTCACTGGCACTTCCGACGTGAATACGTCAGCCGGTGATCAGGGCAACAATATCTTTGAGTCACGAGCTTCCTTCCTAGAAAAAATAATGGATGCGCTGAATGATGAGAAGTTCAAAGTGATCGGGGTCTACGGCCATGGTGGTGTGGGGAAGACTACCTTGTTGGAGGAAGTCAAGAAGAAGAGCGAGAAGGGATTGTTCGGCATGATCGCCAAAGCGAAAGCATCGCAGACTCAAGACTTGAAGAAAATCCAAGACGATATTGCTTATGCCTTCCGTCTAAATCTGAAGGACGAGCCAAGCGAAGAGGGAAGAAGGGACCGTCTGTTTCAGAAAATACAGAGCTGTCCGACGAAGGCTCTCATAATATTGGACGATCTGTGGAACGAACTTGATTTGAAGGCGGTAGGAATTCCTTTGGGAGATGAGAGCAGCAGGTGCAAGTTGCTCACATCGAGATTTGAGGATGTGCTGAAGAAAGAGATGTGTGCTGATGAAACATTTCATCTTAAAGGTTTAGAGGACGACAAAGCTTTTAGGCTATTTGAAAAGACGGTTGGCGACAGGCTCAGAAACGACGAGAAATTGAAAGCAATAGCAGTTCAACTGGTCAAGAAGCTTGCAGGTTTGCCTCTTTTGATTATCTCCGTTGCGTGCACCTTGAAAGATAGCAGTGCGTACGCATGGAGAAACGCTTCAATAAAAATAGACGTGTCAAAAGTGGAAACCATAGTAAAGTTGAGTTATGACCATTTGAAGAGTGAGGGCACCAAGTCCTTATTCTTGATTTGCGGTCTTATTGGCGGGACCATTCAAGTTGAAACTCTATTGGTACTGGGCATGGGTTTGGACTTGTTTGGGGAATTCAAAAAGACGATACAAGATTCAAGGGATAGATTGAATGTTATGCTTGATAAACTCCGTTCCGCTTGTTTGCTGCTAGATGATGGCGATGACAAGGAAAATGTGACCATACATGATCTTTACAGCAAGGTGGTCACCTCAACTCCAATTACTGGTCAGAATTCTTTAATGATGAATAGTAATTACGGCTCATGGCCGAAGGAAAAGCTTGAGAAATGTTGGGCAATATGCCAAGTTGATGTAAGTAGAGATAGGCTTGACAAACTAATGACGTGTCGGTTTGCCGACTTGAAGATACTCATGTTATCTCAAACAAAAGACTGGTATTGGATGCCAGAACACCAACCTGATTTGGGAGATTGCTCGGGACTACTAGATTTCACATACATGAAGGAGCTTCGAGTCCTATATCTTTGCAATATGCATATCACTAGTATACCTTCCTTGATTAGAATTCTCAGGAACCTCTAGTCGTTATACTTAGACCAGTGCGATGTGGAGGATGTGGCAATTCTTGGCAAGCTCAAAGCATTGCAAATTCTCAGTTTCACGGGGTCTACAATTTCTAGGCTACCTCAAGAAATTGGGGAATTGACAAATCTAAGATCGTTGAATCTAAGCAATTGCTACAAGCTTGAGATAATCGAGTCTAGTGTCCTAAAAAGCTTAATCAAATTGGAAGAGTTACATATGAAGGAAAGCTTTGATCAATGGATGGGCAAGGATGAAATGCCTTCGGAATTTTGTAATGTTACGCTTGCCGAGTTGAAGAGCTTGAGAAAGATAGCCTCTTTGGAAATATCGATCCCTAATCCCACCATACTCTTAGAGGATGCTGACTTACCATTTGAGAACATGATCAGATTTTGGATCAACATAGGAAATGCTCGGGGGAGGGAATTTGAAGGTCTGAGAACCATGATGCTCGAATTGAGAGGGAATGATGGTATTCTTTCAAAGGAATGGGTTCAAAAAATCCTGCATAAGACTCAACACTTGCATTTGGATGGATTGAGAGAGTTCAAGGAGAATGCTCACGAGTTGTGCATTCGAGGATTTCAGCAATTGGAGCATCTCGACATTGAAAATAGCCCATCAGTAAAGTACATTGCTAGTTCATCCAATGGTGCTTTTCCGATTTTGGAGTCTTTGTTCCTCGTAAATCTTATTAATCTGGAGAAGATATGCCACGGTCACATCGTTGGAGAGTGCTTAAGCAAACTAAAAGCTGTGACAGTCGAGAACTGCAAACAATTGAAATATTTGTGGTGTCTTTCACAAATTCCAAAACTTGGGCGGTTAGAAGAGATTAAAGTACGGGAATGTGACAGGAGACAGTGATTAATTTCATCACCATTCAACAAAGTTACGCGGACAGAATGAGGGTTCACTGTTCATCTTCTCCTTCTGTCTTCTTGACCCCCAGTAGCTTAGGCTCGGAGGTCTCCTTGTCTCGCCAGCATTGAGCTTCGCTGCAAGCTGTAGCTCAGCGTATAAGGAAGGTGAAGTGGGTCTCCACTCTGCTCCTCAATTTTGGACCTGCTCGGGCTCAAACCCCTCTGCGGTGCCGCTGATTTCGGATATTCGAACCCCTCCAAAATCGCCTAGGAGAAAGCAGCAAGCTGGAGCCGGCCACTCTCCACTCAAGTTCTGGTAAGCCCACCTCTACTTGGAATTGCTGGACTTATTAGGGATGCTAGGTTCTTGGGTGGTACGATCAAGCTAGCTTAGTATGGAAAGGAGGCCGGACAGACATAAATCTTTGTCGGGGATGGATTACGGGAGACGCCGGAGTCGTAGTAGGGCCCCGGGTAGCCGTAATTTCTCGTTAGTTAGGGCTATTAAGGGCAAAAATCTTGCCCCTTTCTCTGCAGAGGGTAATCGTAACCTGGACAATAGAGCAGAACCAGCATCCTCTAGCTTTGTGAATATAGGGCAGTCCCTAAATCAGAGTCTTGCAGCTGCAAACCAAGGACAAGATTCAAGACCTCAGCGTGAAGTAAATCCTCCCCAAGCTACCCGCTCTTGGGCTAATGTAGCTAGGGCCGCAATGCAAGGATACTCCCTGTCCTTTTTTCCCCCTCGAACAGAAGGAGAAAATGTTGTGAATTGTTCTGAGGAGGATTTAGACGCAGCTGACCCATTCTGGAACCAATGCCTGGTCGGATATTTCGTAGGGAAAAGGATTCCCTTCCAATTAGTTGAATCAGCCCTTAAACACTTATGGGGCCAACGACTTCTTGAAGTCAAGGCAAACGATCAAGGGTTCTATTTTTTCCACATTGCTGATAATGAGTTCAGAAGGGAAGTGCTCGAGGGAGGCCCGTTAAGCGTGGCACGCGTGCCCCTCATCCTCCAAAGAATGGCAGCCCATGATGGAATTGAAAAAGGGAGAACACTCGACGGTTCCGGTATGGATAAGGTTGAAAAACCTTCCATATGACTTATGGTCAGCCACGGGACTAAGTAAAATAGCAAGCGCC
This sequence comes from Angophora floribunda, assembly GCA_014182895.1. NCBI lineage: Eukaryota > Viridiplantae > Streptophyta > Magnoliopsida > Myrtales > Myrtaceae > Angophora > Angophora floribunda. Next base: position 12,353,207 of record CM024711.1, on the reverse strand, counting down.
ATAGGGAAACCGCTTTACGTTGACCAACGAACCGAACAATTGAAAATGATATCCTTTGCCCGGGTTTGCGTTGAACTTTCTGCTTCCTCTCCCCGTCATGACACCATCAAGGTTTGTCTCAATGATACTACTCGCATTATAGACGTTGAATATAAATGGAAACCCATATCTTGTCCCACTTGTGGTATCTTTGGTCATAGATGCACCGATACGGCCCTTAAGACCTCTTCAATGGAACCCCAGCATAAGGAAACAGAGCAGGCAGGACTACCTCATACAGGGACCAGCTCCTCCTCCAAACCAGCAACTTCGGATTGCCCCATTCCTGGTTCTGTTCTAGGTGTGCATGACAGCAGGCCATCAGAAGACAGAACAGCAGAAGGCGTGGATGAAGGCTGGTTGCTGTCTGTCGTAAGAAGACGCGCGCGCCGGCTGCATCAATGTCTATTCCTGCTGTTGGTCTCCCTCCTGCAGCTGACCGTCACCCAGCTTCACCCCCTCAACAACAGAATCTGCAGAATCTGCAGTAGCAACCAGCAGAAATTATTCAGCAACTCAACAGCAATCTGTCAGCCCCTGGTGGCGAGATCCAGCAGGATTCATGCCCCAACCAGCAGCAGGTCATCAGTCCGCTCAGCAGCAAACCCAACAGCATCCAGCAGCCTAGTGCTGGACCGAGACCCCTGCAGTCAGCGCCCAGTCGTCCCTCCCCCTCAAAACCATCAGCTATCTCCATAAAGACCATACAGGACAGAGGTTCTTCCCCTGTAAATCTGGTAGAAGCTGATGAGGAACCATCTTCCCCGAACTCTTTTGGCTCGGCAGATGACCTTAATGAAGAGCCTATTGGCCTGGTGGACCAGACCTTGTTGAGAACCTTAACTGATCCCATTCTTGAGGACGCAATTTCTGACTTACAACTCATTGAGGTAAGTGTCGAACAAGTAGCAACCCCGCCTGTCTCCACAATGCAGGTTAGTGGGTCACGACCCTCCTCTAGTCCACTGGTTACCAAGTCCAAGACTGTAGCTCGGGGCAGGCGCCCCAAAAGGAGGTAACCCTCCTATTCTTTTGACTTGTCAACTCTCATGTTTTTTGGTTGTTGGAATATCAGGGGGCTAATGAATTCTATCAAACAAACTGAAGTGAGACAGTTTGTTCGCCTCAATAATATTTGTTGTGTTGGTATTTTGGAAACCAAGGTTTCGGTGGTAAATTTTGATATAGTCTCCTCGGCATTATTCTGGTTGGGAGTGGATTGCAAACTATGATTACTCCCTCGAGGGCGCATTTGGGTTGGCGGAACCCACTTTTGGTAAGCTTTCATGCCCTATTTCGCACCGATCAACTTATTCATGGAGAACTTAAGTCTTTGAACTCCGGCCCGAGCTTGACCCTATCTCGTGGTATATGGGGAGCATACATATGTGGCTAGGCGACCTCGTGGAACAACATTGTTGATCCGAGTTTGGCCCTTAAGGACAGCCCTTGGATGGTGGCGGGGGATTTCAATGCCATCAAGGACTCCTCTGACCGTGTGGGCAGCTCGAATATATGGATCCCTGCATTCGATGAGTTCAAGAATTGCCTGGATCATGCTGAATTAATTGATCTCCGCTATGTGGGTTTCAGATTTACCTGGTCAACCTCCTCGGGCACCCGTAGGAAGCAACGGAAAATAGACCGAGTCTTGGTTAATAATCATTGGTGTACGACCTTTTCCTTCTCTGAAGCGTCATTCTTGGCTCCGGGAATATCGGACCATTCTCCCATGGTTGTCAGGATAATTACCCCTTCCGCCTGTCGGATCCTTTTCAAGTTTTTTAACTTTTGGCTCAATCATCCAGATCTACCAATGCTGGTAAGTCAGGCATGGGAGACGCAAGTCACAGGGTCCCCTATGTTCACACTCTATGCAAGACTTAAAGCACTAAAAGTTCAGCTCAAATCCCTAAATAGAGATCACTACTCTGATATCTCTATGCGGGTGATTGCAGCCAAGAGGGCGTTGGCGAGTACCCAAGAAGCATTTCACCTAGACCCGGAAAATAGCTCTTTGGCGGACGAAGAAAGCTCTCATCTCAAGGCATACTCTGATCTCCGTTCCCTTGAAGAGTCCTTCTATAGACAAAAGTCCAGGATCCGTTGGCTCAAGGAAGGTGATCGCAACACCAAATTCTTCCATCACTCAAGTAAATCACGGGCACCTTCGCAACCGTATTATTTCAGTTAGGGACAGCTCAGGCATTATGACTACAAAAATGGAGGAAGTTCAGCAGGTCTTTATCTCTTATTTCCAGGACTTACTAGCCCCAGTCAATATGGCGTTAAGGCCATCTATACAGGAACTCTCTAAGTTCATCCGATCCCCTCTTCGGGAAGACCAGATCAATTTTCTTTCCCAACCTTTCCTACCATCTGAAGTGCGGGATGCCATGTTCTCCATTGCTGGAAATAAAGCTCCTGGTCCCGATGGCTACAATGCGGACTTCTTTAAAAGAACTGGGACAAGGTAGGCCCTCGATTCATCAAGATCCCGGATTTCTGGTTTTACGGACGTATGCTTAAGGAGATCAATAATACAATCATTGCTCTGGTGCCTAAAATTCCAAATGCAACTTCGGTATCAGATTTCCGTCCTATTGCATGTTGTAACACGATATACAAATGCATTACCAAGGTCCTATCGTTTAGAATTGCAGCCACCCTTCCTAATGTGATCAATTCGGCTCAAACTGCTTTTGTTAAGGGGCGCAGAATTAGTGACAATATCTTACTGGCCCAAGAACTCTTCTGTGGGTTTCACAACAAGCCTAATATTCCAAAATGTGCAGTTAAGGTTGATTTCAGGAAAGCCTACGACACACTTGACTGGGATTTTCTTGAGCAAACACTACTGGCATTTGGATTTCCCATTCACTTCACTAGACTAATTATGGTATGTGTTCGCACCCCCAAGTTTTCCATTTCAATAAATGGTGAACTTCATGGCTTTTTCTCTAGTGGGCGAGGCATTAGACAAGGTGACCCTATATCCCCATACCTCTTCACCCTGGCAATGGAGGTATTCTCTGGGATCATTGTCTCTCATACTCTACAACCGGATTTCAAGTACCATTGGCATTGTAAGGCCTCTCGCCTTTCCCATCTCTTCTTTGCTGATGACGTATTTATTTTCAGTAAAGCGAGCATTCCCTCTATTTCCCATATCAAAGATGGACTCAAATTATTCTCCAATTGGAGTGGCTTGCTACCAAACACGAACAAGAGTGAGATCTTTATTACGGGTATCTCTGAGACTCTCAAGGATCAGATTGTTCAAATTCTGGGATTCTCCTTGGGTTCATTCCCGATGACGCTACCTAGGGGTGCCTATTATTACAACTCGATTGAACAAAGAAGATTGCAATGCACTTGTTTGCCATCTCACCTCTCGAGTCCAATCTTGGACTCACCGTTTCCTCTCATTTGCAGGACGCCTTCAGCTTATCAAGTCGGTACTGCATGCCATCCAAGCTTACTGGGCTTCCATATTCTGGCTACCCTCATCGGTGGTGGACAAGATCGAGCAAATCTGCAGACAATTTCTTTGGAAGGGCCCCTCTATGGGCTCTGGCGGAGCTAAGGTGTCCTGGGTGGACATTTGTCTCCCAACCTCGGAAGGAGGCCTTGGAGTGAGAAGAATTAGGGACAGCAACAAGGCTGCCATGGCAAAACACATATGGCTCCTCTTCACCGATAAAGAATCTTTATGGTGCAAATGGATACATGCCACATACCTCAAAAGGAAGAACTTCTGGTACTCACCGACTCCATCCTTGTGCTTCTGGGCTTGGAGGAGAATTCTTACCTTGAGGAATGAATTTCAGCCCCTGTTCAGGTGGAAAATAGGAGACGGTGAAACTACCTCACTGTGGTTTGACCCCTGGCTAGAATCCGGACCACTCAACTTATTATTCTCGATTCCTACATATCTCAATCGACCTTCCTAGTCAAGCAAAAGTTAAGGACCTCTATTCCCCTGATGGCTCCCAGCTTCTCCAAGTGCTGGCTCTTTGGCAAATACCAATTCCCCAACTCTCATTTGGTTAGGATTCACTCACCTGGACCGAGGACCCCTCTGGCAAATACTCGATGGCTTCGGCTTGGAATGCGATCCGGCGGAAACGCAATCCAGTCCATTGGTCCTCTTTCGTGTGGGACAAGGCCTTTGTTCCCAAACATCAATTCCTTCTATGGCTCATAACGAAGAATCGCCTTCCTACCCAGATATACCTTATGACGTATGGCAGACTATCAAGTGCTGAGTGCCCTTTTTGCAAGTCTTTGCCGGACTCTGTGAATCATCTCTTTTTTGACTGCTCCGCTTCCAAATCACTAGCAGCATTCTAGGTAGCTAAATGTAACCTTCCATGGCGTAATTCCTCCTGGACAGAAAATCTCCTCTGGGTTATAAAATCTTTGTCTGGCAAGGGGTTCTACCAGGAGATAGCCCGCTTCTCCTTTGGCTCCCTTTGCTACCTCATTTGGAGGACTAGGAATGAGATTCTCTTCCAAGGGAATACCCTCTTTATTCCGGCTCTTAAGATACAACTCTTCAAGACGGTTAAAGATAAAGCTCTCACCTTCTCCAAAGTTGAAGACGCCCCAGGGAATAGAAGGTTGCAGCGTAGTTGGGGCTTAGACCCTCGTATTTTTACTATGGAGTCTCATATCAGGTAGGATAGGTATTTGACTCCTCTTTGTTTTACTTAGTCCTAGCCTTGTTGTTTTACTTTTCTTGGTAACCACGGTACCTTTTCACTCCAACGACATGTTGTCCAGCTGAGTGTCTATTGGTACCGTGTCTCCCCCTTCTGTACTAGTTCTCAGTTATCTTTATAAATACTTACCTTACCAAAAAAAAAAAAAAGTACGGGAATGTGACTCAATGCGAGCCATTTTCACAATTGATGCAAGAAAAGATATAGTTCTTGTCGATGACAGAGTTGAGTTCCCTTACGTACGTCGTCTGGATTTGGTTAAGTTACCAAACATGACGGCTTTTTGCATAGAAGCTGAAATGACATCAAAAGGTGCTCCAGTTCAGGTAACTCCGTCATTTTCTCCTCGTGTCAGTTTGCCTTATTAAGAGGGTATAAATTTCACTCTCATACTACACATTTTCATTCACATTCAACTATAGGTAGAGGGAAACGTCTTCCTACGACTTCTTTTTATTTCTATTTTTTTCAATTTTAGATAATTGCACGAATTAATTGGGCTCAAGGGTTTCTACCATGACTAATTTATTACTCATTTAACATTTTTAATTAGTAGAATAAACAGCGTATTGAACGAATGAACCTTCAAGGAGTGAACGAAATTGAATAATTTCAAAATGAATAAAGCAACCTCTAGAGATTAAATAAACAGAACGCAAATGAAGAGCTACAGAACAAAGAAAGTCCACATAATTCTTGTCCCAACTTCATGCAAGTTGGAACTGATTCCAACACATCATGCCAACATAACCATGTCAACGTCAGCTATTTTGAGGATATTTCCTTCTCCATTTATTCAGGCTAAGATCTTAAATATTTTTTATTGATCAATTAAGTTTTCAACGTTTTTAAAAGCAACAAGCCCATTCGTGCACTTTAGGTTCATTCATATTCTTTCAGGCGGTGGTTGTGGATGAAGAAGGAGGAGACGAAGGGATAGAGTTGGTAACCACTACTTCTGAATTACAGGACACTTATTCAGATTCCTTATTTGATAGAAAGGTAAACATCCCTTCTCTTGAGATTTTGCCCACAATAACCATAAATACTCAGTTTGCTGGGGCAAGTAACAATATCTCTTTGAAGATTCTTATTTGGTTTTATTTGTTCAAATGTGTTCACAATTTATAACTACATTAGTAGAGAAACTTAGTTCTTCCACTGCATTAGATAGGAGGTTAGGATTAGGCCAAATTGTCAAATTTTTCACAACTGTGATCCGACGTATTACTCTTATGAGCAGGTTAGTTTACCAAAGTTGGAGGAGTTACAGCTTTGCTTGGTAGGATCCTTCAAAAGGATATGGCGTGATGAACATTTCAGAAGTTCCTTCTGCAAATTAACCACTATCATCCTTAAAAGTTGCTTCAACCTACTCCACAGCTTCCCTTCGACAATCATAGAGAGATTGTGCAACCTGAAAAGTGTCGAGGTTAATAACTGTCCATCCTTGAAATCGTTGTTTGATTGTGGGTCCCTGGACTCAAATACAGGACAAACAAGGGTATTGCTTCCCGAATTGGGAAGCATCAACGTCCAAAGTTGTCCCTCCCTGGAATCGTTGTTTAATTGTGGGTCCCATTATTCAAATGCGGAACACAAAATTGTACCGCTCCCCAAATTGGAAGAAGTGAGCATGAGTGGAGCAGAAAGGCTGAGACACGTGGTGATGAGCGACTCCCGAACAGTTTTGGGTTTTCCTAGTCTTAAAACTGTCAATGTTGAGAATTGATCTAACCTAAGGTATCTCTTCCCCAATCATACGGCCACAACTCTAGGGAAACTTGAGAAGCTAAAAATTACTAAATGCAAACAGATGAAGGAAGTGATTCCCGAGAAAGAAGTTGGTCGATCAGAGGCGGAAGTGATGAGTTTCCCTTGCTTAAGTGAACTAACACTTAAAGAGCTCGATAAACTGATTAATTTTAGTTCAAGAAGTTGTTCATATGATTTTGCCTCCTTAGAAGATCTAAAAATTGTGGGGTGCCATAACTTTAGAGCGTTCATCCAGAATCCTACAAGTGTCGAGAGGTAGTTACGCGAGACGGCTGAAGAAAATGACGAATCGCCACAGCCGTTGTTCAATGAGATGGTTTGCTCTATTCCTTATTGTATTTGCATTCTTGCATTATCATGTTTTAGGACGATTATCATGTTTTAGGACGAACAATATAATAAATTTCTCTTACTCGTCATCCTTTCTCACATTATCCTGGTGCAGGTCTCATTTCCCAATATAAGAAAACTAGAAATTGAAGGCGCTCAGTGCAAAGAGCTATGGAACAATCAAATTCCCAATGATTCCTTTTGCAAATTGGAATTTCTTGAATTGAATCACTGTGCCAATCTCTTACATATTGCCCAGTCCCATATGTCGAAGAGGCTACAACACTGTCTCAAGGAAGTACGAGTGACTTCATGCCATTCGGTCGAGACCATATTCGAAGGTGATGGTGTGGATACAGGGAGTGGTAAATTGAGGAAGCTTGTCTTGTCTCATCTTGATAACTTGACGCACATCTAGCAGTGCAATGGTCTCTCAATCGGTACGACAATCATCTTCTTCATATTTACTAATCTTAAACTTTTTGATTTGCCGAAATTCAGGAGCATCTTGCCACAAAAATATGCCGAGCGATGCCCCTCCTTGCATCTCTGGAGTAAATTAAGTTGTGGAACAGAGCCAGACCAATTTCGTGTCAAAACTATTGAAACAATCATTAAGTGCCACAACTTAGATTTTGGTTGGATAATTGTCCTTATATAGGACTATAACTTCTTTTTAAGAATAATCTTTTCCATTGGATTACTATGTTCTTTAATTTAGTCGGATATTGAAATTTTTATCCGCCAAATACTTTTTTCATTTGGGTAAGAACTTTTAAACTTAGAGCTCCTAACAATGAGGCAATTTGGGGCCAAAGTAAGTCTTTAACCTGTTTCGTCTAAACTCTCAGACGTAAAACGCAAGGGTATTCCTACTTTGTTAGAGAAGAAAAATATACAATTCGGAACAAGGGGTGCGAGCACCGACATGTTAAAATAAAGAATGCAGTTAGACTAGACGCCCTCATTGGAGGGACCATCGCTAGCAACCCTAGTAGGTCGACCTCAACTTCATTTCACTATAAACTCATGACCCTTCAACAGGCCCTAAGTTGAGGTTTTGTTTGGATTGGCAAAAAGTACACAATGGAATCCCCCATTTGACTGAATGATTACTTAAGGTTACCTTGTCCTTTTGAATTATTTATCAGGAGAGATTTTTTTTAATGGAATTAGTCAATAAAAATAAGTCGTGCAAAATGATGCACATTGCATGACTTGTAATAGGTCATATAGATGCGACAAAGTTTTGGAAAATTAGCCACCATAATTTGTCTTATCGTTATAGGAGGACAAATCAAAGACATTATTGTGGCGCATTGTCGAAATATGAAGGCAGTGATTGTGGATGAAGGAGGAAGAGATGGAGGCATAGATGATGTTATAAAGTTCTCGCTACTGCAGCAACTACGTATATATGACTGTCCCACAAAGAAATTCTTCTCATGTCCTTATGAAAAGAAAGAGTCAGCAATCATTACTTTGGATTCACAAGAAGCTTGTGCGGATTCCTTCTTCAATCGAAAGGTACGCATCCCTTCTCTTTTGATAATACCCATGATAGCCACAGCCACTTGCTTTGCGAGGGTAAGTAATAATATCTCTTTGAATATTTTTACTTGATTTTATTAGTTAATATGTGTTCACAATTTATAACTACATTTGTTAGAGTAAGGTGTCCAGTGAAAATTCATTCTTCCACCTCATCAGATATATTGGTATAGGATTAGGCTAAATTGTCAAAATTTTCATTGCTATGATGTGACACATAAATCTTATAAGCAGATTGGTTTACCAAGTTCAGTGGAATTAACGCTTTGCTCAGTAAAATCCTTCAAAAAAATTTGGCAAGGGGCACAATGAACTTCCTGGAAGTTCCTTCGGCCAATTAGCCAATCCCACTCATAAAAATTGCTCCAAGCTAATCAACGTCTTCCCTTCCACAATCATAGAGAGATTGCACAACTTGAAAGTTGTCAAGAGTTTTAAAGTATCCCTCCTCGAAATCATGGTTCGATTTTGGTAATTAGCCATTTGTATAATATGGCACTTAATGTAGAAATTGGGACTGAAGGATTTATTTAGTCTCTCAACAGAATCGTAAACCTCCTTTCAGACTTACGAGTGGAACAAACAATAAACAAATAACTAAAATTATGGGGTGCGTCTCCGAACAACGTCCACCAAAAGAAACCTTTTAACCACGGCTCCCCACCGTCCATGTTCATACCATTATTTTAAGGAAAAAAAAGATAGGAAAATTATGTTCATCTTTCTAGATGGGTTTACTATTATACGAACACTTCATAATACCAGTAAAATATCACTGGCTCTTCCTCCACAAAAGTGCTCTTAAAACCCACCATATATTTGTTTGTTAGTAGAAAGTAATCTTTTCATATCTTTTCCAATTTTGGTCATTGCTTTTATGTTCCATCTCAATTCTAAAGTATATATAATATTATATTGAGTTAATATCATGAAAATAAAAACCAAATCGATACACCATTTTCATATTTAATTCAAACTAATTTTTATAACGTGATAAATCTCTAATCAGTACATATGCATCACATTTCTCCCAAACTAATGTGGCAGGAGTATTTTTTTTTTTTTATGATATGAAAAATTGACGTACTGGTTTGGAATTTTATATGACACCAAAATCGATCTACATTAAATATGACACCAATATGTCTGTTTTGAGGGATTTTTTTATAGTATAAATCTTATAACATTATATGTGTGCATATAATATTTAGAAAAGAAAATTCCTCAAAGAAAAGAGGGCGGAGAAGGAAACTCCCAAATGGTTTTGGTTTTTCCTAATCTAAAAAATATCTACGTTGAAAGTTTCTCCGACTTAAGAAATCTCTTCCCCTATTGTACGGCCACAACTCTAAGGAAACTTGAGTGGATGGGTTGCAAACGAGTTAAGGAAGTGTTTCCCAAAAAAGAAGGTGGTTGATCAGAGGCAATGTGATGAGTTTTCATCTAGCATCCTATAAGTATCATAAGATAGTTAGACGAGATGGCCAAAGAAGATGATGAATCACTACAATAATTGTTCAATGAGATGGTTTGCTCTATTCCTTATTGTGATCATCTATATTTTTGCATTATTATGTTCTAGAACGAACAATGTAATAAATTTATCCTACTTATCCTCCTTTCTCACATTATCCTCTTACAGGTCTCATTTCCCAATCTAGAAGAACTAGAAATTGAAGGTGCTCAGTGCAAAGAGCTATGGAATAGTCAAATTCCCACCAATTCCTTTTTGAAATTGAGATATCTTGAGTTGAAGAACTGTGACAATCTCCAACGTATTGGCCCATTCCATTTGTGGAGGAGGCTACAGCACTGTCTCAAGGTCCTAGAAGTGGAATCATGCCGTTCAATCGAGATCATATACGAAGGTGATGAGACAAATGCAGAGGGTGGTATATTAAAGAGGTTGATTTTGCGTGATCTTGAAAACTTGAGGCACATTTGGCAGTCCGATGGTCTCCCAAACGTCCCGTTCCCAAACTTGGGAAGTGTACGTCCCGTTCCCAAACTTGGGAAATGTACATGTTGTGAGGTGCCCCCATTTGAAAATGCTTTTCACTACCTTCACGGCAAAATTTCTCGAGCAAATGGAAGTGCTGGTGGTGGAGTCATGTGAAGATATGGAACAAATTGCTGGTCATGAAATATTGGAAGAAGTGATCCACACGACAATCACCTTCTCCAAGTTAACGCATCTTGGACTTATCAAGTTGCCAAATTTCAGGAGCTTTTTACCTGATAAATACTCTCGGAAAGACTTCCCATTCTTGAAATACTCGCGCGTAGAAAGCTGTAAAGCAGAGCCGGACCAAGCCCTTGGTGGTTTCTGGGAAGCCCCGGAAGACTACCGGAGACGTAAGGTATTCATTGCTTTGAATCGAAAATCAGTGGGGACCCACGTGCACTCAACATCACGTGCCCCTCCTCTTTCCTCTCTCTCTCTCTCTCTCTCTCTCTCTCTCGCTCTTTTCCTTACCTTTAACTAACCATCCGTCGATTCCCTTTTATGCTCAGCGTGGGCGCCAGAAGTTCTTCAGCCTCCGCCACACCTCCATCGCTGGCTGAGAGGGGCAAAGAACCGAGAGCATTGATCGAAGGTACTCGGGTGATTTCAACAGTTCTGCCGCAGCGAAGGTGGTCTGTAATGCCGGAGTACTCAAGCTTCGGTCATGACTGTCTGCCTCGACGATTCCATTCCTTGACGTTGCTTCTATCATCTCTTTACTCATACCCGATCTCTCAATCGTTCCATAGCTAATCGTTCTTCATTAAACTAGACCGCATGTGCTCTGTTTTCCGTTGCTATTGCTACTGTCTGTGTGCAAATCGACTGTGATTGAGGCTGTATTTATGATTTGAACTGGTGCTTCTCGGCCAAAATGTATGCCACCTGTTGGATGAAATGCCCGAACTAAATAAGTGTGTATTTGGGTCAGTTCTTGACCGAGAAGTTCCTTCATTACTAGATTGTTGATCTGTTCTGGTCTTATAAGCGTATTTGAGTTCTGTTTCTTCAAAAAAAAAAAAAATCACAGGTATTCAATCTCAAACTTATTTTGAATTTGCTAGAGCCTAGTCAATACATGTTGATTCGTGACTGTTGCGGCCATGAGCTGATGTCAATTAGTCCTTCATTTGATGCTATTCTACTCAGGTAAGCATATTTAGTGATATAAGATTGTGTTATGGTGAATTTCATGTTCCCTTGAAAAGAAATCATGTGGTGAATGAATTAAATTCTATTGGAAACCCATCTGTGTATGCTGCCCGTGTCTTGATATCTCCAATTTGGTTTTCATTTGATTCCAACTTGAGGCTAGTTTGGTTACTGGACCATATATGTTCATGCTAGGAAAATATTATGGTGAATCTCATGCCAATTTTGCTAGAATTATAGTCATAACCGAACTTAACTATTGCTAAAATCGAAGTATTGCATGCTGACCAAAACTGCTTTGTCTAAATTTGGTATTAATTTGGTCTTGGATTGATGCCATTTTGATCACGACTTGCGGTCTTATATGCTCTGTTACAATTCTGAACGTGTGCTGGAATTTGTGGAATGGGCATGAATTAGATGGATTTTGTCTTAGTTCGGTCGCCTTTTTTATATCATGTGATCCAAACTTCCTTGTCAATATCACATTTTCAGATGGTAATTGCATGATTAAATTGATGAGATGGATGCTTAATATTGCCACGAGAGTCTTGGCCACTGCTGTTCAGAATGATGTTTCAAAGATACGATTTTTGTTTTCCTCCCTCCCTCATAGAATTCGCTCGTGAGTTGCTTTTGCGAATTCTACAGGGGAGGGAAGATTAGTCACCAGCACCACCAGTACCTTGCCCTTGAAATCCGTCAGAACCCTGCCCATATGTTTTACCAGGAGTAGGCGATTGTCTCTCCTATAATCCATTCTGCACTGGGGGTGCAGAGGTCCATCTATCTCCTTGCGGCAAGTCTCTATGTTGCTGATAGCAATTGTTGTTATGACCTTATTTATTGACTGTAGTTTCCCCGGTATGAATGCCCTGGATCTCTCCTCTGTCGTTGATATGGATCCTTTCCACCAGGGGCTCTCCTCTGTCCTTGGTGGAAAGGATCCATATCGCTCATTGGCATGGGATTTCTTCTTTCACCTTGCCCTCGGGGATCATAACTTTGCTGAGGAGGTTAATTTTGTGGAGCATGCCACTGCAAAGGTCCCTGATGAACCATATTGAGGGCTCCGTTGTCTATTTGCCACTTAACCTCCTTGCCCGTCATAGTTTCTATTGCAATCACGCATTCTACCCACCCGGCCTCCCATACTGAACTGGAGGTGGTCTATGAGTAATTACTCCCTTTTCATACTTGTGACCTAATGATTTAGTAAGCTTAACAAAACAGCAAGCGTTGCAGGGTCACAAATCAGACACATTGGAAAGTTGAGGTTATGGAATTAGAGGATGAATGGATTAAATGACTGAAAAAAGGTTCAGAGATAAAATTTCCAGTGGAGTCAAGTCATACCTCTATACTCCTTGTTTTGGGGATCAATGTAGGAATCTGGTGATACGAAAACAACTCCAGGTAGATAGGAAACTTATCAAAAGACGCTTTTGAATTGCTTTGACTTTGCTTTAGTCCATCACGGCCTGATAAGTGTTCGTGCTACATGCACGATTTCTCTTTTTTCCTTCATATCGAAACACGAGTATCGAATGCCATCTCAACTTTGCAATGTAGATCATGCCATGGTTGCCTTGGGACATCGACAGCAGACCACACTCATCACAAAAAGCAATTAATTCTCGTGATCAGGAAATAACATATCCATTTTTTTATGGTGGTAAATGTAAACATCGGCCTAACTATCGCAAATGTGGGGTTGTGAATGTCAATTTTAAAAGTAGGTGTCAAGATCGCTATATAGCTTGTGCACGGGAGAGTTGTATTGGCCATTGCATAGGTCCAACCCGCCAAAGAAAGCCATTTGTTGTGGTTGTTTCCCAAAACAATTTGTTTGTATTGAGAAAAAGTACACGATAGGAACCCCCACTTCATTGAATGATTTTTTTAAGGTTACGTTATGCTTTTGAGTTATTTTTCAATAGAGATAAATTTTAATATAACAAGTCAATGAAAATTAGTTATACACGTTGCGCGACTACACTTGTTAGTGAGGACAATTTGTTTTTAGAAATTTGGATGCCCATGCTGATTCATTTTGGCATACTTGTGCCCAATTATTTATTTATTTTTATTCTTATTTATCATTACAAATGCTTGTTTGACTAAAGATCTCCATCCTCATTGCTTTAACGTCTTGTCTTCTATGGCTTAAATATTTTCAACCTTTCCTCTCTTTTTCAGACGTGGGTAACTTTTAAAAACAGAATGTAAGTTCATTTAGTATTAAAGCAGATAATGATATTTTCAAACTTTCCTAGCAGGAAGGAGAGAGGGAGATGAAATTAAATGAAGGCATATAAATGAGGAATTAATGGAGAGGAAGTCGATGGAGCTGATAACAAAAGGGTGCAAAATCCTTTGATCAGAGTGATACTTCACCATTACGATAATAAAACGGTAAGAAAAGTAGTGAAATTGATCTGAATAAATTTTCTATTGAAAATATCAATGTAATGATCCATGAAGTTTCATGAAAAAAATTAAATTGATTAGTTAAATCTGACAATCAAAAAAATAAATTAACAATGAAAGAAATTATTATCTGCGATGACTTTAGGGGGATTTTGTTGGGTAACAAAAGACTCTCGAGTATTATTTTTTTCTAATTTAAACAAAGAAGGGTGATAATTCATCCAAATTACAAAGCTCTAGTCGAAATTAATACCATGAGATATTAAATGAAAACCGAGATCGAAACTCTAAACTGAAATCGAACGTGGTTTGAAATGAAACATTTGACTGCAGTCTGATAGGGAGGAACTCATTTTGCATTTCCTTCTGTTTTCTCCCACTTTTAAGAGGAAATATTTTTGTAGTCCACAAGAAAATTTTTCTCTGCCATTCTCTTTTTCACTTCCCTAGCACTAATTTTAGCCCAGCAAGGAAAGAAAATTTCTAATCCTGTACCATAACACGGTAGGTTATATGGGTCAACAAACGTTCAAACATAGCTTGTATTTCCGAGCATGCTTCACTAAATACTAGTTTCACATTAAGGTAGCTTAGCATTGGTATAGTGTCCCCAAACATACTGGTGAGTTCTCCTTTGTGGAATGTTGATCGTGACTTTTGAAATTACAAAATCTGGCCAATTTTCCATTGCCTTCTAATCGCGTTTATGCATTAGCAGATATGGATTATTGATCCCGTTAACATACATATAGAAGCATACTAATGCACCTCATATTCACTTGTCCCATTAATGAGAGGTTCATCGAATCGATGCGTAATGGAAGGTCACAAGCTCAGTGCGGGCGGTCCTCCGCCCAAATCAAACCGAACACAACCGTCAGGAGTTTCCCCCAGAAATAGCAAGCAGAGAAACCCCGAGCAACATGCCTCGGACTCGCTGGCCTCCAATGTCATCATCTCTGCTGGTTTCCGCTCCGGCGGCTGCGAATGGCTTCACCACTACTTCGCCTGCCTAGACATCGACCACCTGGGCCTTCTACTTGTGGAAGACCACTCGGGCAACCAACTCCACCTCTCCTCTGAACGCGGTACTGCTGCGGGGGACGCTGGTGGCAATGATAGTGGGGATTGGGATGGGGGACTGATTCTGCTGGTTGGGGCAGCACCATAGACACTGCAAGGCAGAGACGCTGCAACTGTAGATAGGGCATGGTGCGCGTCGTGGTGAAGCAAGGCAGCGCGGCCGTGGCCCATTAGTGTTGCTGCTGCAAAGGCTCCTCTCTATTGTTACAAACCACCCCACCGCCTCTGCCATCGCCTCTCTGAGCTCTGCTATGGCCTGTCGAAGCCCCATTGGTGGCTTCGATTCGTCCTCTGCTGCTTTCTCTCTCTCCTGGGAAATGACTCCGCTCTACTCTCTCTGATGCAGCAAACCACGCTTACGCCGTTGCCTCACAAAGCCCCACTGGCGGCTCCGATTCGTCCTCCTGTTGTGGCGGAACTCTGTGCCGTCCTCACCATCTACTTGTTTAAAGGCCGTGTGGTTCTCAGTTTAAACTGAAAGATTGGTCTATGTTCGGATACCTGTTGTGAAACTTCAAGGAGGAAGCTGTGAAGTTAATTAACGCGAGATAAAGGGTGCAGCGTTCCATCGATGAAGCTCAAAACAACACAAAGCCGATCGAAGCTGACGTCAAGAAATGGGATACAGGTGCAGAGATCCTCCCCGACGAGGCGCGCAACAGTGCTGGAAAACGACAGAAGAGCCAAGAAAACTTGCTCCCGCAGGTGGCTTCCCAACCTGAAGGTGCATTATCGTCTTTGGCAGGGAGGTGAGGAGGACAGTCGAGGCCATCCGATCACTCGAATCGCAGAGTGAGTTCCAAAAGGTCTACTACAAGAATCCTCAGCCATAAATCAAAACATAAGGACTTAGAAGATAGTTTTAATCCTTATAATGTAATTAGAGAATTTTTAATTGAACATATTAAAATAAAAAAATAATACGTTTCTTTCAAAGATAGTTATCTAGTTCACCACCTACGAGACGACATTTTTAAGCCTTGACTTTCAATGGCGTCTGATTTGTCAGACCTCAATGATTTTTTCAGAAAAATGTGTTGCCATTGATAATTTTTTGCATGTACTCAATAAAATCTCAAATAGAACGGTAACTTTAGATAAATGAAGTGAGTAACTTCTACTTGGCATCCGTAAATTTCGTTGTTTGCTCTTAATTTTATCTAATCAATGCAAGTCTAGTTTCCCTATTCAATTTTTCCTCTGTACTTTCAATTTGCTTGCAAATTCAGTTTTCC
Source organism: Angophora floribunda (assembly GCA_014182895.1). Taxonomy (NCBI): domain Eukaryota; kingdom Viridiplantae; phylum Streptophyta; class Magnoliopsida; order Myrtales; family Myrtaceae; genus Angophora; species Angophora floribunda. The sequence goes on along the minus strand of CM024711.1, from coordinate 12,336,882 downwards.
ACATTTTGGTTCTAGTTGTTAATTGTTTTGGAAAAAAAGATAAATGTAAAATTAATGAAAAATGAGAAACGGAGTGCAGAAAACAGGGGTAAGAGATGCAAAGGAAATCTCAATGATCGAGCATGACTTTCTCTCAGTAACGATTAAACCTCAAATTGCTGACTTCAAAATGTCAAAGTCTGAATTTAAGGGAAGAAGGAACTCTGGAGTCAATTTTGCATCAAAGGGATTGAGTCGACAAAAACCTCCCACTAAGAACAAAATGATCCAATCCAGAACGATAATCATCGATACGTCAGTCTGATATAAGCAAGATCATCTATGAGTAGTTTTGCCCGGATGGCAAAACGACAGAATGAGAAGAAGCAACAGCGACACATCACCTGGAGCTTAAATTCATGGAAACGACCGGGCATGGCAATGATCTGCATCTGGTGCGCTTGAAAGTCTTTTGGCAGAGACATTGCTAGACGGAGAGAACGAACGTGACTTGGAATCTCTGTCTATTCCAAGCTCAGCGTCGAGGCAGAGCGAGCGCTCCTGTCTTCGGTCAGATCGACTGTGACGTCCTCGCAAGGCGGAGGACAAGGGGAGAGAGAAGGCCAGGCCAGGGGAAAAAAGCTGAAATGTTGGGGTAATGGGGCTAATGGGTCTGGGCCGCAGATCAGATTATTGGGTTGCTCTTGTGGGCCTCACCAGTTGGATCAACTTGGCCTTTTCTATTTGTTATTTATTTGTTATTTATTTATTATTCTTTTTCTTTTGTTCTTTTGACTACCATTCCTTGTTTCTGTATTCTTCCTTTTGAAAAAAACTTATGCTTAATTTGTCAACTAAAATTCAGATGTTGACGGTTTCAAATATATTTATCTTAGTATTTGAAGAAGAATATTACGTTTTGTTGTGTCAAATCTTTACTTATTAAAGGTGAGAGTAGTTTCTTGATCGGTGGAAGAAATGGGCCAAAAAATGGGACAATCCAATTGAATAGAATTGGGTATACATTTATGAGATATCGACCCACTTAGAGTGACTTGATTTATGACTTAGATTAATGTTGAACCCAGATCTAATCTCACTCATTTGGTAGGTTTGAAATCCCATAAGACTAACTACAAGGAGGGAGGGAGGGAGGGAGGGAGGGAGGGGGAGAGAGAGATGGCTGAGCCTTCTTTAGCGAAAGTTGGTATTTTCGTATTTTTGTTTGTTGTTAGAGGACTCTTTTTCACTTTATTCCAAATTTCCAAAGTGAAGAAATGATAAGATGATTGAGGATTCCAACCTTGTAAAAAGATATGACCTTTAACTTAAAATAACCTGTAAGTTAGTTATCATCATTATCAGGATTTTATCAATGCCTAAACAATACTAATTATCAATTCTTTTGAAATTTTATGAGCATGTTAGTAATATACAAATAATATATAAGTTACTTATATTCCACTAATATACTGACTGATCAACTTCTTTGGAATTGGACAACTGTTTTTAGTAAATTACCAATTCAATAATCTCCCAATAAATCAGTGAATCATCAAATTTTTGTAGTTGTTGATTATTAAACTAACAAGAGGAGATTAAAAAAAGGAACAAATAATGACACAGAATTAAGACGTGAGAAAGAGTCGAGGAAAAAGCAAATATGTTGTGGGCCCACAGAACTCCTCGTGTGTGTGAGGGAAGAAGGAACTCATTTTGCATTTCCATCTCTTTCTTTCTTCCCACTTTTAGGAGGAATATATTTGTGGGGCCCCCAGGAATATTTTTGTCTACATTTCTTTCACTTCCCTCGCACTTATTCTTAGCCCAGCAAGGCAAGTATTTCCTTCGATCTTTGTTTCCTCTCCTTTTGGCCCAATTCCTAAAACCCGCTTTGCTCTATGGAATGACCCGACTCGGTTCTATATGGGTTCAAACCTTTAAAAGAAAAATTAGGGTAACGAATATTCGGAGTGGCTCTTTATTTATAAATAATATCTTGCTTTTGACCTGAAATTTGATATGTACAAATTCCTTTATAAATATTGATGTCCTCATCAATAACAATATGCATGGACTTAACTATATATGCTATGATAAGAAGGAAGAAATAGATATGAGCCATAAATAGTATGCATAAAGAAACAAAATGGATGAACGAGGCGATATCTTCATCCTTTGCAATGGTGCATGTAAATGTTTTATATAGGAGCAAAAGGTTCTTTTAATTTATTTTGTCCATCAATATCTTGTAATTGTTTATCTTATAATATCTGTTTTTCAATATAGAAATTGAATATCACGGCTACAAATGGAATATATACCTTTTTGACTAAATTTTTTTTATTAGGTCCACGGTTGATACAAAATAGCTTCAATTGTGGCACTACTATAATTATACGTGCATGATGAATATTTCATTATATCGGGTTAGTTAAATTTTTGGATTATTGTATAAGTATAGTTTCCCATCGATTAAAACTATTCTTGTTTTGGATGATCGATTGAATTAAGAGGTTGTGTTTCTTGGAATATTTGCTATCGTTATTCGTAGGACAATATGTACAAATTTGGGACTAAATATGTCATTAAATATGGTTGTGCACTCATTAACGAGATGCTTCCAAGCTTTTTCAGCATTCCTTTTGAATTTCTATTTTACTCGATGTATAGGTATATACATTTGCTTGAATGAAAGACATTCTTTACTCCTATTTTCCGATGACTGAATTTTGTCTATCTTCTGTACATTTGATGTAGGGGCTGACCATTTTTATATACTTGTCACATGTCAACCATTCAACTTAATTAAGAACAATGCTCATGCGACGGTCCGCTACTTTTTTTAAAGAATGACCGTGCCTTCTTCACCACTAATTTCCCTTGAGGCAACTGGTTAAAAATAAGTTTAATTGGTTCCCGAGCGTTTTGATTTTAGGAGGCGAAAAGAAGGCAGAAGATAGGAGGAAAAAGGGATACATATCATCCGGCTTAAACACAATAAGTGATTCTACTATTCTTTTTCTCACTTTGACTCGCTTTGTTTCATCAAATATTGGACGTTGCTAGAAAGTAATTTTTTTAAAAATTATTTTTAAGAGAGATGATTTAAATTTTCCTGCGTCCTCAACCTTCATTGGCACCTCTTGATTTTGGAACTATGGACCTTAATGCTAGGCTTGAAATCTGGACGCTCGAAAATTAGACGGTTGCTCAGGTTGCTCAGTCCTTAGGAAATTGAACTCACATAATGCAATGTTTCTTGTCGGCAAATCCCATCGACTCCAATGTCTAAAATTTTTATTTAGAAAAGGTTGGCTACAAAACAAGAAAAAAGAAAAGGAAGAAGACGACCACAATTTAGATATTTAGAAGTATGAAATGATTTATTTATTCCGATTCAACGTCATAGATTAACTTGATTACTTTTTCTAGTATCAATGTTGCAATTGAATTATGAGAAATTATAAAATAAACATGATCAGAAGCTATTTATGATTTTATTGGTCCGTATAAAATTTGATTCATTATGAACGTATACTTGATGGCCAAAGAAAAAGAACTATACAAACAATTTCTTTACTATTTTTCTTTTCATACAAGTTCAGAATTCCGAGGCCATCTTAGAAATTACTCTAATAAAAATTTTAAGTCTCATTATAAAAAGTTAACAGACTCCATAACACGTGTAATGTAGGCGCATGTTTGATGTGTCCTGATATCATCATCCCTTTAATGGATTATTGGTATGTTGTTGTGTACCAAAAGAAAAGAAGGTGAAAGCCCACAATCTACCACGTAAAATGAAACGTGCGGCCTGCCCTTGCACCGTTACCAAATTAAAATAAGCTTAAGCTAGCAACGTGCAATATAGTGACTTGCGTTCGACTCCTGAGGCCCGTCCCTTCAGCTGTACCAGCAGTACATATACCATCCCAGGGTAGCCAGCCAAAAGCAAGAGAAGCAAAACACCCAGGGAGCTCCTCCCGTGGCGTGATGGATCCACCCGCGGCCATGAACAGCAGCGGGGAACAGTCTGATTCGTGGAGCCTCCGCACCATCTACTGCAACGATCGCGAGGCCAATCAGCCAATGAACTTCAAGGTCAGTCGCATTTCGTTTCGTACCCTTCCATTCCGATCCGTTCATGTTAGGTCGCGAGATGTGCGAGGTGAAAGCGGTGCGAGAGGAAATTCATCTAGTCGAGAGGCTGCAGGAGAGGCTTGGACTCGAGAGTACTAAGTTTGACACGTCAGATTTAATTTAGGCTTTATTTATTTTACCGAAAATATATTTTTTGAAAGATAATTGCTTGTATCGTTTAAAAAAATGAATGAATAAAAAATGTTTTCATTGTCCACAAAAATATTTAAATATAAATTGTTATCGGTAATGAAAATATTTTTCATTAACTAATTATTTTCAGCGATATAAATGCTTATTTTGAAAAAAAGTTTGTAATTATTTATTTTTCACGAAACAAACAAAGCCTAGCTTCATATATTTTATGGAAAATGTGATGTTTTTAGAAAATATTTTCCAAAAAGTCATTTTCCAGGAAAATGAATATTTTTCAATGTTTGGTGGAGACATGAAAAATGAAGTGAAAATATTTTTTTCCGTTTGATAAGGAAAATCTTTTCGTTCATGCAAAAATTTTCAATAATTATTTTATTTTATTTTTTAAAATCAATTCTTACTTATTTTTTATTTTCCTTTTCTCTTTTTTTCTTCTTCAGCCAATCGCTAGCCATGGCAATGGCCAACAACTAGCCACAAGCAAGCTCAAGCCTTATCATAGGCTGGAAAGGCTCTAGCTCGCCAGATACTGACGAGGTTGAACCTTGCTAACCCGTGGCGAGGCTTTGCCCCGCTTGATCCGATGAGGCCGACGAGCTCTAGCCTTGCCATATCTAGCGAGCTAGACGTGGCTAGAGACTCACCAATCTTGGGCAAGCCCTAACCTCACCTAGCTCACCGGATCTAGTGAGGCTTGAGACCGTCAAGTGAGCTCAGGCCTCGCCGAATTTGGCAAGCTAGGCGAGGCTCAAGCTCACCCACCAGCCTCAAGTGAACTCGAGCGAGGTGAACCCTTGCCACAAAGAAAAAGGGGATAAAAAAGGAAAGAAAAGGAAAAAAAATTAAAAGAAAAAAAAATAAAAATAAAATTTTTTTAAAAAATAAAAATAAAAGGAAAAGGTATTTGGTGAATAAAATTGCCCGGTTTAGAAGTGAAAGAAAGAAGATAACAAGCTGAAAATATTTTTCCCTATTTTATAAAGCTTTTTTCATTGGTGGAAAATGTTTTCCCCGACCAATTTATTTTTCGTAAAATGAATGCCAGAAAATCAGGAAAACATTTTCCTAAAAGTTATTTTTTACGAAATAGACAAAGTATTAGTTTTGTTTTTTTTTTTCATTTTCTGTTTTCTAGATATCGCGGAGAGTGGATGAATTCGGTTTCTTCCGGTTGTGATGTGAAAATAGGCTTTCTCTGAGTTTTTAGTGATGAGTAATTTGGTTTCTCTCGAGATGATGATGAGTCTTAGCTGACCTTAATACCGTAGAGTAAGATTTCGTAAGAGTTGGTGCCATTGTATGGTGTACCGGTGAACGGTGTAGATAAAGCCATTGGTGGAGCTGTCAAACGAAATCTGATTTCTTTGGAGTCGCGTTAAGGAAATTATCGTCGGAAGCAACTAATCTGTTAATATGCACTCGCAATTGGAAATATTGCCAAAAAAGTCATAAACACATTGTATTTGTGCCATCCTTTTTAATTTGATAAATTAAGTCTTTATAGTAAATTTTGGCCAGAAATTGGCCATGTGGACCCTAAATGTTCTATGTGGCATAATCGATGCTGACATAGACAAAGTTTGCAATTTTGTAAAAGAATTTTTGAATGTTTTATTTTTTTATTTTTTCTCTTTGCTTTTTATTTTCATTGTGTTGGTGAGTGTCTCTGGCAATCCTCGCCTAACTTGAGCGAGGGTCAGCTTGTGTGCAGCCGACGAGGCCATAATGACCTCAGCCAAGTCCTTTGCCACTTTGTCAATCATAGGTGAGGGCGCAAAGGCCCTTGCCAAACGTGGGCGAAGCCTTCACGATCAGCAAGGGCTTTTGCAACTTCACCGGCTGTGGGCCAAGCGGCCATCGCTCAATCTAGGTGAGCCCTTCATGACTGGCAAGGGCCTTGCCAATGGCTAAGTGACCAACAAGGGTCAACCCTCACAGGCCACAAAGAGAAAAAAGACTAAGAAAATAAAAAAAAATCACAAGATTTTATAAATTACAACAAATTATCCATGTCAAAATCAACTATACCTTGTAGGAAGACTGTTGTCCATATCACCAATTTTTGGCTCACATTGGCTAGGCCATTGGCAAATTATCAAAAAGTTTATGAGTAAATTAACTAAATTGAAAGGTTTAGAATTAAATTGGTATAAGCGAAATTGGTGTAGGACCTTTTTTTTATAATTTCCCTCCACAGTTTGAGCCGTGTGAATTTTGATCTTTCCACCGGGAAAAATATTAAATCTTCTATTTTTCGATTTGTGGTGACTATCATATGAGACTGACTCATTTAACAGATATCAAAAGTAGATCACTGGTTTGCTTTAATGTACTTGTCGTTCCTCGAACTTTGTTTCTGTTATCCTTGATTGTTAGCTAGCCTTCTGTATCGCTTGTCTCTCCCCATGGAAGTTCGTTTTTCTTGGTGATTTCACTGTGGACCCCAATGAAGAAGACTTAATAAAATAAATAAATAAAGGAGACTTCGATGAACAAGTTGTTACTTTATTTTCACTACATAGAAGAGCTGAAACCTGCTCTAGCTTTTTCATTTTTTATGACAATTAAAGTATCTGGACCTTTTAAAGTTTTTTTAAATGGATAAGAGCCCTTTTCAAGATAATTTTTCTGCTAATTGATTCGTTATAAGGATTCTAAGAGGAGAATTCATCAAGAGGATATGGTCATATCTTGCTGTCTCGCTGCATTTATTATAATCTTAGATTTGACTAGCGACCCTAACATTTGAGCTTGGAGTCTCCAACTTGACCAAAAGCTTTATGTTATATCCAATCTATCATAGATGGAATTTCACTAAGTTTGATACTTGAATGAGATTATCTGTGGTTGTCATTTCATTCTATCATTTATGGAGCTTCCAAGGGTTCTTGCTCTCTTATTTTGTCTTTAACCGCCATGTTTTCAATTGTCAAGGGAAACTCAATATCGACAACCAAGTACAACTTCTTCATGTTTATACCTAAAGGGTTGTTTGAACAGGTAAATCGGCGTGAAATCTTTTGTGCCATGGAGTTTATGGTTACTTATACCCATTGCACGTTTAGTAAACATTATTTTGTGTTGGTGCATTACTGTCATGTGGGATCGTAATCGACTAGATGCCTGACTTCTTTTATGTCATCAAATTGACAATTCAAGTGGATTGCTAACCTGTACTTTCTCACGATATCAATTTTGTTGGCAATACCTTTCAGGTATGTAAAATATTCTTAAACTATACTGGCCAGGTTGTTTGTATGAGTGAGCGTTGAGACTAGTGCACTCTTGGGTACCATCATTTTAGAGCTTTTCATATGATTTCCAATCATGTCTGAAGTTGTCATTTGGCATTTCCTTGGTCATAACTATGATGGTTTTGCGGTGTTCATCTACCTTCAAATGCACTTATTTGCAATATAAGTACTCCATATATTACACGTTCATAGCCTATTTCTAAGATTCTGTACATTGTGAAACCTAGGAGTTATTTTCTTATGATACAATGTTCTATGCCAATTCATGCAAAAAGTGAGTATTCAGGGGCAGAGAATGAAGAACCTAGTTGGTGATAGATATAATCTAGCGAATGTGCCTTTCCGCCTTTCGAGCAGCCCATTTGAAACATTGAACTTCAATTTGGGATTAATGTTATATCATAAAACAATCTTGGTAGTTCAATCTCTTTTAAATTCACTTTCAATTCTGGTTTCATGCGTTTGTTAGAAACTCTGTGCTAGAACCAATGTTGTAGCTTCAAATATACCATCATGCTTGAGCATGCAGGTTTCTTGTCACGCCCCGGCTCTCGAGCACGCGACAACCCCTTCTCTTGGTCGATAGAAAGCGACGTCCCAGGACTCGTCGACGACCATTCATTTTAATCTTTCGTTATGCGCAAGTGGAAGGCGAACCATCCCCAGTCCAACAAACAAACAATCAATCAATCAGGGATAGAGGGATAAACAGCAAGAACAACCATCACTACTTATTTATACAAATTACTATATTAACCAACGGAGGATCGTTTTCCGATTTACAAGCCCGACAACAGGGGCCGATCCATCCTCTAAGCCAAACCAAAAAGGAACTAGGCTGGGCTAATCTAGCTATACAAAATGAACCCTCGGGTTCAGCACCGCGGTCACTCGGACCCATCAGACTCGACTCCGTCAGGTCGATCACTAGAGAAGCGGGGGCAGGATTCTCCACTGCGGGTGTGCCATTCTAGGGGCCTGAAAATGGTTAACCACGACGAGTTGAGATAAAATCTCAGCGAGTCCTTCCCCTAAGCCCCGGTTAGTACACCAACTCAACCCGGGATATCTCTCCAGAACCACCCCTCACTCAACCCAACCACAAACAACCAGCAATCAGCAATCAAACTACAAACAGGGTCAACCAACAAACAAAAGTCAGTTCGCATGCAACCTTACCCGGTATGCCATACCCTGCACGTTAAACCTCATTCAATGCAAGCAATGCAACCAACAATTGAATAGTCGGTTCGCATGCAACCTTACCCGGTATGCCATACCCTGCACGTTATAAGTCAGCACAATACACGCAATGCACATGGCCGATAGATGATGCAGTTCATCAATCACATGCGAGTCGCGTCACAAGCGATCTCACCTCGGCCATTGCCATAACCCGCACGTTATCAATTCATGCGTGCGTGCCATAAATGATGTGATCATCTCATGCATAATCGGAACCAATGATGTCATGTTTTCTCATGCACTCTCGCATCCACACGTGTTCCGATTATTATTGCCTCACAGGGCTACAACTTGGTCGAGGTGCAACGGCGCTACGACGCCCTTCCTCCGCAGAGGCGCAACCGTGCCCTTCCGTGCAGGCCGAGGCACTACGACGCTACGGCGCCCTTCCTCCGCAGAGGCGCAACCGTGCCCTTCCGTGCCCTCCCTTTCCATAATCTCCGATAAATCGGGTTCAAGTTAGTGATCACGCAAGCATACCATCACAATCCACTTATTATTTTTGAGTATTAGCCAATGCACACATGCTTGCATATAAAACATCAAATCATTTATCACAAAAGCAGTCCATGTCCGGTATCCCTCGGAAAAAACCATTTTTCCCCACCTTTCTCATAAAAGCAGTCCATTTCCAGTGTCCCTTGGACAAATCACTTTCTTTCTCATAAAGGCGGTCCATTTCGGTGTCCCCTGACAAACCATTTTTCCCTTTTTGTGAAATTCACACGATTCATGCAAATGTTCATGCCACGACACATCAATTTCACTTCATATGATCAAGACACATGAAATTATGCACAATTTCACTTCCGGATGAACAGTGCCATGAACAGTAATCCATGAACAGTAATCCATGAATAGCGATCAATGAACAGTAATCAGTGAACAGTAATTTCTGAAATTCAATTAATAATAAATTAAATTCATAAATTAAATAAAACATTGATTAAACACAAATTAATCAATCAATTAAGCTAAACATGCTTAATTATCACATAAACCACACATAATCAACATTTAAGCATAATCAAGCATAATTAAGCAAGATTAAGCTAAGCTAATCTTAATCAACTATCTAACCACCTATCTTAGGGCTAATGCACTTAATCAAACACCCTAATCAGCCCTTAGCACTAATTAACCCAACCCTAAGCAAGTTTAGGCACTAAATAAAAATTAGGGGCTAAACTCACCCGTTAAGCGGGCCGGCGACACGGGCGCAGCGGCGGCGACGAACCCGACACCCGGGGACTTCCACCACAGCGATCCAAGGTAGTCTCGGGGTCGAAACAGCAGCAACAACCTCTGCTTCCCACCGCAACCTCGTAAAAAAAAGACCGTTTGAAGAGAAAGTGGCCGACCGAGTTGAACGGGCCGCTCGGAGCTCCGGCGAGCTGGTGGCCGGTGACCGGTGGCTCCTAGGGTTGAGGGGGAGTTGTGGGTGGCTGGTGTGGGCAGTGGGTAGGCCAAAAATGGAGAGAAACGGAAGAAAAGCCGAAGCTGCACAGAGGCGCCGCACGCTGTGACGGACGAAGGACCGCCGACTTCAGGCAGCCGTACGGACCGGCCGGAGGCTTCGTTCGGCGAACGGCCGACGCCATCTGAACGTTTTTTTCTGTTCTGAATAGATTGATAGGTGGCACGGCCCGAGATTCCACTGGGAAGGCCATGAACAACTCCATTTTCGGCGAGAGGTCGAAGCTGAAATTTCGGAAAGCAAGGGAAGAAGGGGAAAGAGGGGCTGCGATTTTGGAGGGCTGAAGGAGGAGGAGAGAGAGTGCATTGAGGGCTGCTTCTAGGCCTCATCAATGCCATTAAAGGCTTGGCTCAAGTCCCCACAAAACATGACATCATCTTCTCTCTCTTCCTTTGACTTTTCTCCAAAATATCCAAGGGCATTTTGGTCATTTCCACCTTGCACATTTCCCAATCTGTCCTTTGGCTGAAAATGAAAGGCGGGCCTAGGAAACGGGCCGAAAAATGAATAGGAACGGGCTCGGGAATTTGTTGGGCTCGAATCGGCTCAGGTTTAGACAACGGGCTTGGGAGGGTTAACGATCGGTTTTGGCCCAACGGCTCACTCGTTGTCTCGGTCTTCCACGGTGGCCATCCCACCTTGGGCGTGAGGCCCTCACTGTTCTTGCCCGGCCCACGTCCTCATAGGCTCGATTCCTCGGTTCGAAAATCCCTTTCCCAAAAACTCGGCTCAACCGACATTGTCGACTATCAAGGAAGCATCGTCCAAAAGTCCGTCCCGAACGTTCCCGAAAATTCGAAGTCCAATCTTGGATTCTCGGGCATTTTGGTATAATTCAGACTAACAGGCGGCTTCGAGGATTCACGCGTAACCGACTCGTGCCAAACCATGTTCAAGACTTCTCGACACATGGACGTCCTTGACGACATGAAATTGCGAAGGATAGATTCTTATTTCAAAGTACACGATTATCAAGGATCGACATAGGGCCGTTCGCGGGTTCAATAACAAGAGACGGAATAACCCGCCGTCCCATTATTTCTGTCCGTGAATCGACTTCTATTCGTCCTGAAATCGGCTCGCATGACTACGGGATCGCCCTACGCAAGTCTCACGGCCGAGTCGTTTTCCTGTGTCAAGTTCTTTAGTCGCACGAGTTATGTCCTTAGTAGCCTTTCCCCTCAAGGTCAGTATCTCGGCAATGATTGGGTCCGAGCGGAATCAACCAACAATGCATTGGTGAAATTCACGTTCACTCATCCCTAAAATGGCTCGAATTTCAGGACGTCACATTTCTAATTTCTCAATATGTGATCAAGATGTTTCTGTATGTTTTCATGATTTTATGTGCTTGTAAATTGCGGAAAGTTCTAGAAAGAGTGCTTGCTTTGTAATGATCACCTTATTACTTGTTTTCATGTCGGACACGTCATAGACTCGTGTAGTTATGTCACCTTCTTGGGCATTTTCAATCATGGCTATACCATATATAGATAGACAATGAAGTAAGGCACCTTTATTTTGTCCGTATTAATTCGTACTTTTTTTATTGTGATTCAAAGCTGTAGCGACCTGCTTTTGATTTGTCAGTCCTTTGAGCCTTGCAACAAGTATGGGCCCCCTCTGTTTGGTTCTTCTTGTATCTCTTGGTAAAGAGGCAAATGAGGACTGGATAAGGATATAATATCTCATGCATAATTCGTCTTTATTTTGCATGCTGTCGAGATTTCTTCTTCTTCTTCTTCTTCTTCTTCTTCTTCTTCTTCTTCTTCTTCTTCTTCTTCTGCTTTTCTTTTTTTATTCAGCAATTTTAGTTCTTGTGATGCTATTTGGTGTTTCTAAAGGGTCGGTTTTGTTTCCTATATACCAAGTCATATAATTGCATTAGAGGAGATACTAGAATATGCTTAACCTCTCTTTTTATGCATAACAGAAACGTTTTCAAGCTGACAAGGAATAAATAACACTCCTATGGACGGGTTACAAGATGGACGGTGGGAGCCCATCCCCTAGGAAAAGCTACAAGTTGGAGATATTGTGAAAGTGAGTAGTGTTTTATGCTTTCGGACTGATTTGTTTTTGTGTGTGATTTGTCATGTGATTTTGTTTCTTCCAGTGAAAGACCTTGTCTTATTAAAGTTAAATCATTTGTGTGTGGATGGATGTCATCTTCGGAGTGTTATCTTTATGTTGGAATTGGCAATATTGAGCAACCCAGTTTTTATCATTTTGTGTTAGTTCTCCGATTTTATAATGTGAAGGTGATTATTGCAAATTGAACTTCTATAACCATGCCGCGTTCACTATTTATTCCACAAATTCTAAATATATCTCTCTCCGACGGTCAAGCTTGTCTTCTGTGATTAAGACTTTACTATGTTTGCCTTCTGCCTTTAGGCTCTTTAAAAAATTCACAAAATAGATTTCAACAAGTTTACTAACTAAAACTATGCTTTTAACAATATCATTAAGTTGTTCGTCTCATAAAAAAGATCAAAACAAGTGTTTTTCCTTCTCCCTTGAATTCGGTTAAAAAATAGCAATAACCAGAAGGACATTTTCGTCGTTTTAAAGCAGGGCACTTTCGTGATTTGACAAGTTCTCGATTCTGCTTCGCGTCCGTAGCCTCTCACGGCCTCTCTAGCTTGACCGGCAGTCGCCAGTTCCACCGGAAGCCACCGCCGGTCTTCCATCTCCGACCACGTGAGGCAGCACGAAGGAAGGCACACAATACAAGCACAGAAGAAACGAAGCTCGATCCTGGAATCCAAACTTCATTTTCGTTGATTTCGAGGTTCGCCGGAGTTGAATAGCCGTCAGATTCGAGTGTTGTGACGTCTCCACCATCTCGCATCAGTTCCTCTTCATTAGCCGCGACTCCATTCATGATTTCGATTGCGGTTCCAGTGTCGTCTTGTGGCAGTGCCGATCGTGTGCTGTTCTGACTGCGAGACGCTCCTTCGATTCGTTTTTTCACTTCCGTGATCAGCGGAAGCTTGCGGTAAGTTCGAATCACATGGGAAATGACGTCTCGCCCCCGGTTCCTGAAACTTTCGGATTTTCTCTCTGCCGATTGAACTCTCCAAGCTCTGTGAATCAGAACCAAAGCTGCTCTCTCGTCTAACGAAGGTACGGATACTGCTCAGGAAATGTTCGATGAAATGACCGAAAGACTCTATCCGTTATTCTGTCCCGCTGCTGGCCATTAGAGTTAATGCTATAGTGAGGTTGTGCTCACTGTCTGGAAAGTCGCTGAGTCATCATCTCGAGTTCGTGCCGTCATCGCCACCAAATCATCAGGTCGTCTCTTCTCCAATTAAAATTTGTTATCAGTGTCGATTTGTTTCTAGACTCGTCTCTTGATCTCTGTTCTGTTTTTTTTCTCGCCTTTCACTTGACTGCTTCGTTGGACCTCTGTTGAGTCGTCGCGCCCAGACACTCCTCATCACCAAAAGCCAGATGCAGGACCGTGACGGTATAAGCCAAGGAGGTGGGGTCACGATTGCTTTCGATAATACCGGTTGCCTTCTTCGGACCTTCCTGTGTGTGTACACATTCGAGATGTCCGGAATGGTATTTTACCATTTATTGAAAGGTTCTGTTTGATATATTTGGTCCTAAAGTGGTGGTGCGATCAATTGTCTTTCACATTGCAAGTTGGATCATGAAATTCCACGAATTGGACCTTTGATTGTATGCGACAACATGATATCCTCCGATGGCTATGTTCGCAACCTTAAGGAGGAAGCTGTGAAGTTGATTGACGTGAGACAAAGGGTACAGCATTCCATCGGTGAAGCTCAAAACAACACGAAGCTGATTGAAGCCGACGTCAGCATCTGTAAATTTCATTGTCCGCTTCTAGTTTTCTCTAAATACATTGTCGATTTCAATACAAGTCTAGATATTCCTACTCAATTTTTCACCTGTACTTTCAATTTGCTCACCATTTCAATTTCCCACATTTTGATTCGAGTTGCTAATTGTTTTGGAAAAGAAACCAAGTGCACAAAATCTCAATGATCGAGCCTGTCTCTCTCAGTAAAGATTAAACTCGAACTGCTTTTAAGCCCGAATCCGACAGAAGAAGGAACTCTGGAGTCAACTCCGCCTTGCATAGCTCACTGCATCAGAGGGATTAAGTTGCACCTTCGCTGAATAGCAAAATGGCCGAATAAGGAGGAAGCAACGGCAGGACATCATTAGCTGCAGCTTGAGTTCATGGAAAGGAGCGGCGATGGCAATAATGATCGGCATCTGGTGCGCTTGGAAGTCTTCTGGCAGAGACGTTGCTAGGCAGAGAAAAGGAACGTGAAGAGAGAGAGAGAGAGAGAAGAGAGGAAAATAGCTGAGATGTTGCGGTGATGGGTGGTCTGGGCCGCGGATTAAATCATTGGGTTGCTCTTGTGGACCGCATGAGTCGGACCAAATTAGCCTTTTGTTAATTTATAATTCTTTTATCATTCGATGTCAATAGTTTCAAATATATTTACCCTAAAATATGAAGAAGAATATCATGCCATCGCGGACAAAGTGCAAGACGTTGTTTGCTTTGTTGCGTAAAATCATTACTCACCAAAGGCTGGAGTAGTTTTTTATTGAACAATGGAAGAAATGGGCCACAAAAATGGGACAATCCAGTCAAATAGAATAGTATATGTGCTGCTGAAATATTGAATCATTTAAAACGACTTGATTTATGACTCGGATTCATAGAGACCCTAGGTCTGATCTCGCCCATTTGGTGGGTCAAAATCCCAGAAATCACAATGAAAGATTACACAAAGATCGTTACAAGGCGAGAGAGAGATGGCTTTCTTTAGTGATAGATGATTCCTTTGTGTTTTACTTTTCTTGTTTGAGGATTCTTTTTCAATTTATTTAAATTTTTCAAAGTGAAGAAATGATTAAACAAGGCAAAGAGTCGAGGAAAAAGCAAAAGAAATGAATAAACATGTTGAAAATAACATACATTTATGAAAAAAGCAATTTTTATAAAGTTTCACCTAAAAAACCGATCAAGTGGTTAGTCGAGTGATCCTAGACTTAATTTGCAAGTCAAAAGTCACAAGTTGATTTCCCAGTCTATTCTCGATTTCGGGATAATTATGCAAATAACTCGGTGCAATTAATTTGAAGAGAATCTGGTGGCGAACGCATTCACCTATTCGTGGCCAAAGATTGTTGTGGGTTGGAGAAACTCCAAATAGAATGTCCAGCAAAAGCATTTGAATCTTTGTTGATGCCCCCTCGATGACGGGCTGTGACTCTTCCATGATGACTTCGAGAAAATTTCCTTCACATGCAAAACCATAATCGTTTACGATAATAATGATAATAATGGACAATTTTGTCTCCATACGGGAAAAAGGCAAATATATGGCGGAGTAGTGCGCATTGAGCATCTGACCCTTCAAGTTTCATTTGCTCCTTTTGTTTGTTTAGGAGAATCTAATGTTCTTTTCTTTTATTACATTTTTGTTTTTTTGGGTGTGAACTCAAATGCTGAGAAATAATATTTGAACGAAGAGACTTAAGACACAGTATTGCATTACTGTTGTTGTGTTTGGCACGTGGCATAAAATGAGAGGTTCAAGAAGTTAGCAAGGAACTATTATTCGGCTTTGACCAAGCCCCTCAGCTTTTGAGAAGACAGGCCCTAAAAGGAGACTCGCTTACAAACGGTCATGATAGCCTGCCGAAACATGCCATTTCAACTTTAGAAATGATATCCGTGGCTTTTGAGTCAGTCTATTTCTTTCTTGTCAAGATAAAACAAAGTGAATAGACACGTTGAAGAAATTATGGGTAGTTCTCCCAAGGAAGTCCATGAAATGTTGATGATAAGTTTGGAGAAGTTAGATTAAGGGGAAAAATATATATTTCTCAATTATGTTGTTTGTCTGTCACTGAGTATATAATGATGTTGCAACTAATTAGAGAAAACAAAATCCTTCTCTTGTATAAACTTTCTTTGGTATTCTAGGACGCGAAGTTGCAATCGATGCGAAATTATAGGAGTCAAGTCATAACGGCAAATTAAAGGTTGATGATAAGCTTCCATGGAGAATGATAATGCAAGACAACTGGACAGTTCTCGTATTTACAAAGGAATGGCATAGTGGCCCGACTTGTTTTAAATTACCAGAGCCCAAGATTTTGTAGACATTTTTTTTCCAAAAAATAAGCTTGGGTCTTTAAGTTCATGCATAATCAAATGTAGGCATAAACAACCTATGCCCATTGAGAACGAACCAAGAGATGCAGGCGATAGACATTTTCCATATTCTATAATCATCCGTTTGATAGTAATGAAGGTGGATTTTGACAGTACAATCCACGCTGATGGAGTGAGCATGTCACGTTTCACCATGGAAAGAATAGGAAAACACAACGGTTTGGCCTTCCATGACCGTGGACATTATCTTCCTCAAATTTTTCAAATGTAGTTTTCATCATCCTTGTAGAGGTATGCATTCACCTCACCAGCAATTGACACCGAAGTGCTCGAGGCCTGCCCCCTTTTTTTCTTGGGGCGCATGTGGCCCAAGAGCACCGGTCCGAACTGGCACGGCCCATTGACCATCCTAACTAAAATCTATTCAGCTTCATGTACAGACGTTGGAACAATTTCAGATAGTCGAGGATGCTTCACAAAAAGAAAAGTGCTGCGTACGGCTTCATAGATATTTTTGGAGCTTGAACCTATCTCGTTCGAACATCCCAGACATTCCCCATCTCGCATTCACTTTATGTATGTCCTTCCACTGTCTCCTGTCTTTCACCGAAAGTGTTGCCGACACCTTCGCAGATAATTCCGGAACCTCAACCCATCAAATCGGACATCTGTAAAGTTTCCCATCTTGCAGTCACTCCATGTCCTTTCTATCCTTCACCGAAAGTTATTGGTGACAGCTTTGTTGACATTTTAGGAGCCTCGACCAATCTCATTCAGACATCCATCCACATTTCCCATCTCCCCATTCAATCCGTGTCCTCAGTGTCTTCTATCCATCACCGTAACTCAGACGTCTGTGACGTTTCCCATCTCAAAATGATTAAGATTCCAGAAAATGTAATATATCATGGGCCCACTGAGCTCGTCGTTTCTTGAGGGATGGAAGAACTCAACATCTCCCCTCTATTTCCTCCCACTCACTCATTGGAGGAAAATATCTTTACAACGTGATCCATGATCAATCGAAGTCGTACTGCCCGTTCGCAGCATCAATGAGATTGACGTTATGCAAAGCTTTAATAATTGTCAAGTGACTGATGATGGCCAAAACGCAAAAAGAACTTGAAACCATTTTCTGAGAGTCGAGAGTCCTTTTCTGAAAGTGTTGTGTTGCCGACACCATATAGATAGTTTTGGAGCTTCAACCCATTTTATTCAAATATCTGTCACGTCTGATCTCGAAATGACAAGAGTCAAGGAAATGCACTATATTATATTATGAGTCTATTGAACTCATCGTTTATGGGAAGAAGGAACTCATTTTGCATTTCCCTTCTCATCCCTTCCACCTTTTGGAGGAAAATATCTTTGCAACGTGACCCACCATGCATCAAAGTCCAACCACCCATCTACAGCATAAATGAGATTGGTGAAGCTCTAATAATTGTCGATTGACTGACGATGGTCAAAAAGCAAAACTTAACTCTACCTTGGTTAACTCATAACCTCATTTTGTTCCGTCTTTGTTCTCCTCCTCTGCGTTTTAGAGAGAGAGAGAGCAGCGTCAAAGCAACGATGGTGGACGTGTCAGGGAAGGGGAGACGTGTAAGGAATTCGAGTTTGGCAATGAGAAGCGTTAGCTCTGTAAATTGTAATGTTATTTAATTTTGCAGGGAATTACGTGGAGGGTATTAGGAAAGAGATTCGACAGAGAGATAGAAAGATCCGTATAATCCATGAAATAAGTTGTAAGCTGACATTATCGAGTGAATGCAACACTGAGATGGGGTTAATGATTCCCTTAACATATACATAATTTTTTACAAGTACAATTCATATTCACCGGATCTATTAACGAATTGTAATCAATCAAATAAAATTGGGCTTTTTTAAAACTATTGAAGTGTGGTTTCAAGAAATCAACGATGATTATAATTAGTAATTTCGACACAAAAAATAATAAAGGCATCTTCCATGAACCTTCAGTTTGTACATGTAACCCAAAACCTATAAATATTCCATTAATTAAATTAGATTAAAAAATAGAGAAAGGAACTTGTGATGACATTTTTCCGAAGTTAACCTTATATTGCTAGTGCCATTCACGGACTTATTACTTGAGAGATGCTTTTACAAGGAAAATAATACAAACTCTTGACGAGAAAAGCATTTTGGCTAAAACAGACGGTGGCCATATAGTACGCATGACAGGAGAAAGCATTATTGCACTAGCACTAAGTGGACTCTATTATTGTCCAACTTTAGTAAAGCTGATACGTAAAGAACTCATGAAGTGACTGGAATTGGAGTGCATTATCCGAATCAAAATCTGGACTCCGGCCGCCGCTGATATGCTAGAGCCAAGCATGGCTCTCGTGATTTTTAGCTGGTGACGACTGAAGTCAATTTCAATACAATAGAAATGGTGGAATAGTCCATTTGTTTTCAATCAAGCGTACTCAGATGGAGGAACTTCTCTTTTGGAGATTTCGTAGATGTTGTGGAAAGATGATCAGATGACAAGCCGAAACATGAATACATAAGAGAACTGCAACTTAAAAAAAATATAACTAAAATCAAGTTATTCATTTATTAGGATATTCAAGCAATTGACATGTGTATATTTCTCGATTTTTATTTATTTATTAGCACCTGTATATATTGTTGCCGATAATGTCATTCACAGTTGCATTAGTGGCTAACGAACACGTCGGATTCTGCACTTGAATCTCAACTTCTCCTACTTAGAACAACTTTGGAGGCCACACCTGCTTTCGGTAGACGAAGCCTTACACGATACATGAGAGCGTGGGCAGATTACTCGCATCGACAAAGACGAAATAGAGCCAAGCTTTCCAAATTCCACGTAAAAAAATACAGGTTAAGTTAAAGACTTATCAAGCTTTTGATGAAATATAATATCATATTGATAAAAGATCATGGAATCCTTGATAAAAAGCTACGAAGTATCGACATTCATTTTTGTTTTTTGGGTTTGAGCTCAAATGCTGAAAAAGAATATTTGAACAACAAGACCTTAGACGCAGTGTTGCATCACTCTTGTTGCGTTTCGCACGTGGCATAAAATGAGAGGTTCAAGCAACTAGCGAGGAACTATTATTTGGTTCTGATCAAGCACTTCAACTTTTGAAAAGACATGTCCTAAAAAGAGACTCGCTTATAAATGGTCATGACAGCTTGTCGGAGCATGCCATTTCAACTCTAGAAATGATTTCTTTGGCTCTTGAGGTTACCGGTCCATTTCTTTCTTGTCAAGATAAAACAAATTGATCAGACACGTTGAAGAAATTATGGGTAGTTCTCCCAAGGAAGTCCATGAAATGTTGATGACAAGTTCCGAGAAGTTACATTATGGGAAAAACAAATATTTCTTGATTATGTTGTTTGGCTTTCATTGGGTGTATAATGATGTCGCAATTAATTATAGAAAACAAAATCCTTCTCTTGTATGAATTTTGTTTAATATTCTAGCACGCAAAATTGCAATCCATGCGAAATTACAATAGTTAAGTCATAACAACAAATTAAAGGCCAATGATAAGCTTCCATAGAGAATGACAATGGAGGACAGTTAGACAGATCTCATATTTACAAAGGAATGGCGGTAGAGCATGAGACTTTGTAGACTTTTTTTTTTTCAAAAACAAATTTGGGTTCTTTAAGGTCAAGCATATTTTAAAATGTAGGCATAGACAACCTATGCGCATTGAGAACGAGCCAAGAGATGCAGGCAATAGCCATTTTTCATATTTTAATTATTCAATCTTTGCCTACCGTTTCTAATAATCGGTCTGATAAAGTGAGCATGTCACGTTCACCATGGAAAGAATAGGAAAACACGACGGTTTGGCCTTCCACTGCTATCGACATTGTCTTCCTCAAATTTTTTAAATGTAAGTTCCGTCATCCTTGCTGAGATATTCATTCACCTCACCAGCAATTGACACAGAAGTGCTCGACACCTGCCCCTTTTTTATCTTGGGGCGCATGTGGCCCAAGAGCACAGATCAAACCAGCACGGCCTGTTGGCCATCCTAACTAAAATCTATTCGGGTTCATGCACAACCATTAGAACATTTTCAGATGGTCGAGGCTCCATCGCAAAAAGAAACTGCTACCGACAGCTTCATAGATATTTTTGGAGCTTCAACCCGTCTCTTTCGAACATCCATCACATTTCCCATCTCCCATTCACTATACTTCCGTCCTTCAATGACTTCTGTCTTTCACCTTAGGTGTTGCCGACACCTTCGCAGATAATTTCGGGACCTCAACCCATCAAAATTCGGACATCTCTATCATTGTCACTGTGCGTCCTTTCTATCCTTCACCGAAAGTTGTTGGTAACATCTTCGTTGACGCTTTAGGAGCTTCGACCAATCTTGTTCAGACATCTATCCACATTTCTAATCTCCCCCATTCAATCTGCGTCATCACTGTCTTGTCTTCTTTCCTTCCCGTAACTTAGACGTTTGTCACATGTCCCGTCTCAAAATGACTAAGAGTCTAGAAAATGCAATGATTATGGGTCCGTTGAGCTCGTCATTTGAGGAAAGGAGGAACTCATTTTGCATTTTGCATTTCCCCTCTCTTCCCTCCCTCTTTTTCGAGGAAAATATCTTTGCAACGAGACTCATTATGCATCAAAGTCGTACCGCCCATCTACAGCATGGATGAGATTAATCGTCGAATGACCGATGACCGAAGACAAAACTTAACTCCACCTTGGTTAACTCTTAACCTTATTTTGTTGTCTCTTCATGAATGGAGTAGCTGTGCATGTGCAAAAAATTAGTCGATAAGTGTCTCTCAAATGTCAATGGAGTGTTTACTGTTTATGACTATTAGAGTATCTGACTAATATTTCATAATATGCCAGAGTCAATTCATTCCACACATAACAGATAATTACCAAAGATCTAAAAATTTTATACTACATATTTTTCGAAAATCTGTCAGTTACCACATTTGACTTCTATTTTTATCTCAATTTCCATTTGAAGTTGATTTGGGCAGCTTAACTTTCTAAATTAGGGAGCTGAGCTCCCATTCCTTTTATTATTATCTCCCGGGAAGGTTTTGTGAATATTTTTTCCATACTAGAAGTTATTAGTTATGTAAATTCTAAACTTAATCTCACGTTATATATGTTTTTTTCATGTGAAAAAATAACTAAGATGGAATCTTTGCGTAGTTATGAGGCTGAAAATTAGTTTCATCAAATTTTAGATTTAAATGATGATGCATGGTTACTTAAAATCTAACGGCAGAAGTTTTAGGGCACGGGCGTGGAAGAACTTTTGGTTGATGGTCGCATCATAATTAGCTTAAATAACAACAGGGAAATTGAGCACAACTCTCGTCTTATCTTTGTTACATTTTGTCAGTCAAATTGGGCATTATCGGAGACGCAATACTTGTTGACTAATGTCATCAATGAATCCTCGACGGTGCACTTTTCCCTCTAGAAAGGCTTGGTGAAATAGAGGAAATTACGAATTATTCTGTGCAAATGCCTCACGAGGACACCCGATCCGTCGTGCTCGAGGAATCCACAATCCTTAGAACTATCTTATTTAGAAAGAGTTCTTGAGGTTCAAGGTTTGGGGGAATCGGGATCTTTGTTGCATGTGATCCGATTGAAACTTTACCGGACCTATGCAATTTGAAGAAGCCAAGGCATGTTGAACTGAAAGGTTGTCCTAAGCTAAGACCCATGAGAAGCCGCAATAGCTTAGTCTTTAAAGTACTTGGAGACCAAAGGTAGCGGATCTCTTGAAATGTGTTGCTCAATGCGTCGAGATTGACCAAGATAGAGATAGAAGTGTAACAACCGTAGTAGCTGATATGGTAAGAAAATGCCATGCGATTGTGGTAGATGTGCAATGTTTTAACTAATCTTCCGGTGTCATGGACTCTAATTTTTCATGTTAGGTGTCATCTTGTACCAGATATGTTTGCATTAAAAACTCCAGCTATTTGTGAGTAATACTACTTAAGTATGGGATGATGAATCGGGATTTTGGTCTTGTTTTATCAAAGTTCAGATATTCAAAATTGAATTAAATCATGGATTGCCGACATTGAAGCAGATATATATTAATAAAGGGTACTAGAGGTCATCGTCCACTCGTGTACTGTCAGTAGTATGGGTTAAGTATTTTTCATCTCAACTCAAATTACGTCTTGCACTAACATTATTACTTGTCATTTGCTCAGGCCCATCAATCCATAATAAGAAAGAAGAAGAGATGAGCTCTGGATGGTTTGCATGGCGAAACAAACTGGACGAACAATACAACATACTTATTCTCGGCAATGGTGCATGGAGATGCATTATACAGGGGTGGGAGGTGTTCTTTTATTTAATTTCGCTAATTATTATATTTTAATTTAATTCTGTGCCAATTGTTTTTGGAATAACAATTGAATATTACAAGTTTACAACTATAAATCTAATATATGATACCTTTGTAATTAGAACTTTTTATGTCCGCGGTCAAGATATTTAAATTTTGAATTATATGGGTAAGCATATTTTACCATTGATTAAAATCAGTTTTTATTTTGGGTAATTGACCAAATTAAAAGGTTGCTTTTTTTTTTCAAGAACATTTGTTCTTATTCGTAAAATAATTGGTAAAAATTTGGGACTAGACATGTAATCATTATATGGTTGTGCCCACATTTACGTAATGAAGTTAATAATAGTGTTCATATGCGTGAAGTCCGAACTACATATAGGACAGTACGTGTAAGAGGTCGTGCTGCCATCTGAGCATGAGGTTGATATACGAAACTTAATATTTGTTACGTGAACGATGAAGACAAAAAAGAAACTTAAAATTTACCATGATTAGCTATTAACATCACCTTTTTTTTCTTTATCTTCATTTTGGTTTGGCACCACTTCCGTCTTTCTGTCTATCAAATTGAAGACGTGATCGAAACTCTAGACTGAAATTGAACTTAGCCTGAAATGAGAGATGCGATTGGCAGCAATATTGTGGAGAGGTTAAAAATAATGAAGAAGTTGAATTGAAGGAATAGAAGAAACAACAATTAAAAACATTGAAGAGACCTAATTACATCATATGTAATGGATGAAGGGATGATTAAAACAACAATTTATAGTGAAAGAACACAAATATTTGATTACCAAGCAGAGTAATAATGATAGAATAAGAACCCGACTACATGAGATTAGGAAGAAAATAAAATGTTCAAATTACGCCTCAGGAAGATTATGGGCCTCGTTAATATAAAGCTTGTTCGACTTCCTTGGATTCTCTTATTTCCCTCTGTTTCCTCTCACAAGTAAGAGCAAATAATTTGTGGGCCCATGGGAAAATTTTTCTCTTGGGTTCTCTTCGTTGGATCAATCAACATAGGCAGTGCAATTAATGCATGGTTTTCTCTAAAACCATACTTAAAGAAAAGAAAAGAAATGAATAATTTCTCTTAAGGGAGAGATGAAATGGGGTGAAAATTGTTAGATAATTTCCATATATTGCAATCTCGAACCAAAGAGCTTAAGTGATTATGTTAAGTCCTGGGTTTAGGGTGCATCAAATTGGAGCCAGAAGAGGACAGTAGTTATCCGTATACCAAGTGCTTGGAGGATGTAATATTATATGAAAGTAAATTAAGAATACTGGGGCTAAGTATGTAAGGTTGAAAAGTCTAAGACGAGCGCATGTACATTAGACAAGGACAGGCCAGAGAGCTTGTTCCCTTTCTTCAGACGGGCTCACATGTCACTTTTTTCTATCGGTGCAGTTTGGTCGTGCGCCTTTCCTTGGGACAAGAAAATCCAACTTGGATTTTCCTGGACTGGACGACGTGCAGAACCAAAGGCAGGACAGAGTGGGGTCCCTGGGCCTGGTGTTGACATAATGAGGAGGTTTGATATTTGTCACGTGACCCCACGATGTATCAGGTCGTACTCCTCATCTGCAGCGTGAGATTGACATAACATGAAGCTTTGATAATGCCCAAGTGACCAACGACGGTCAAAAAGCAGCTTAACCGCACCTTGGTTAACTCTTAACCTCACTTTGCGCTGTCTTCTTCCTCCTCCTCCTCCCCGTCTACGTTTGAGACAGAGACAGAGACAGAGACAACGGTGTGGTTGTACGTGCTACGGAGGGAGAGACCCGTTAGGATGTGGGAGTCTGCAATGAGAAGCGTTCACTAAATCTGTCAACGATGTGTAATCAATCAATGAAATTGGATTCTCTTAGAATTATTAAAGTGAAGTTTTCGGCGAATATTTTTTCTCTACTAGAAACTATTGCTTATGTAAATTCTAACCTTAATCTCACATTATATACGTTTTTTTTTTCATGTGACACATTAAGGATGTATTTATTTTGTAGAAAATACTTTTAGAAAAAAAAATTTCCTAATTTTTCAGCAAAATGAGCCAACAGAAAATATTTTTCTAATCAATTGAAAAAATTTCTTAAATTTAGAAAAATGATTTCCCCTTTGAAATAAATGGAAAATGATTTCCGAATATATTGGTTAACAAATGATTGCTCTTATAAATATGTACTTTTGAAATTTTGAAAATTTTATTTTTTATCGATTTTTTGAAATTTTTTCCTTAAAATCGATTTTATTTTAATTTATTTTCTTTCTTTTTCTTCCTTTCTTTCTTTTCTTCTTCTCGGCCCTTCGTTGGCCGCCACCATGGCCAACAAGCTCGCAACCTCCGACGATGAGGCTCGAGCTCGCCCAAGGCCAGCAAGTTTATATCGCTTTATTATAATGGCGCATTTATGACAATATTCGAGTGGTTAAAGATAATTAATTATGATAAAATATAAGTCTTTAAGGCGAAGAGATCAAACAAATAGTAGCAAGTATATGCTTAGGTAGTGCTTAGGTGGAGCAAGTCCAATCTCAATAATTCGAAGGAAAATCTTTTAATTATCCATAGTTCCATGTGTCAAGAGGGATTCTTTATGAATATTTTTTATTATGCATTTATATGGATAAATTGTGATTTTATCTATATAGATATGTTTAACCATAGATATAACTATAAAATCATTATAAATTATTTAAATGTTTGAAAATCATATTTTATTTAATAAAAAGTTCAAAGGCACTGACGAGAAACTCCAAAGAAACTAGGCATGTGAAAATGTACACCTTCGTAATTGTTTAGCATCACATTTTTTCTAAAGCTATCAACTGTACTGGCTATAGTTGCTGTGAAGTTGCCTATGAAGTTGCATGTCTGTAACTTTCAATCTAATCCCGTGAGTCACGCAATACAAACGTCCAAAATGATGTCTCTCACTAACGAAAGTGGCATCAGACTTCGGGCGTTCAAATCTAGAATTTCATCGTATATCCTTTTCTCCTTTGTAATGAAACACGCTTGTTCTTCTTTTGTAAATTTCCGAAGGAGGATGATCTTGTAGAGAAGCTTTTCACATGAATGTAATAAAACTCTTCCCATTAATTAATGTAATGTTATTGTTTCTAAAATGTGCAATCCAAAAGAAAAACTGAAAATTCACAAATAACAGTTGTGCATTCAAAATAAATTTGAGGTAGATTTGAGCTTTGATATATGGAAATGGTTTGTCAACATGCAAATTTGTTATATTTTCTCAATTGAAATTGTTTGACTTTATGGCAACAATGGAAATCTTATCAAGTCAATTTGTTAATGAGATTGTGGTTAGGCTCAAGACAAGGTAGAGACAAATGATCGAATATTTAGTTGGAATGGAGGATTGAATAGTAGCCATGAACAATTTATTAGACATCGGTTCTAGTGGCATGCGGTTCACTAGGATCTATGGGATGGGCAGCATTGGTAAAACAACACCCCCTAAGGTTATTTTCAACCAGCTATATCCTTGCTTTTGGAAAAACTACAGCTTGCTTGATGACATGAGGGAAAAGCCAAAAACCAAGGGCTTGGTCTAGCTGCATGAAAAATTATTGTCCGATGTCTCTTATTCTAGAGTGGCTCGTGACATTGATAGCATTGGTAGATGCTAATTTTAATGGATGATATCGATGAGGACAACCATATCCCATGCATCCTTAAGGAAAATTGTGTTATTATGCATTTATATAGATAAAATGTGGTTTTATCTTATAAATATGTTTAACCGTAGATATAGCTAGAGACTAATTATAAATGATTTAAATTTTTTCAAATCAGATTTTATTTAATTCAAAATTTCCAAGGCACCAAGAAGAAACTCGAAAGTAATTGGGCGTGTGAGATGCACACCTCCATAATTGTCTTCCATCTCATTTTTCTATAGCCATCAACTTTATTGACTATAAATTGAAAGCTGCAGTTGCTGTGAAGTTGTTTATCCGTAACTTTCAATTTAATCCCGTGAGTCACGCAAAACAAACATCCAAAACGATGTCTCTCACTGACGAAAGTGACATCGGGCTTTGGGCATTAAAATCAAGAATTTCATCATTTCTCATAGTGAACATAATTTTTTTTTCCTTTTCTATTGTAATGCACTTTTTCTTCTTTTGTAAATTTCTGAAGTAGGATGATGTAGTGTGGAAGCTTTCCACGTTAAGAATGTAGTAAAAGCTCTTCCCATCAAGGAATGTAATGTTATTATTACTAAAATGTCCAATCTAAAAGGATGGCTGAAATTTGACAAACAATGAGCCGCGCACTCAAAAGTAACGCACTTAAAACTTTTTCGAAGGCATGCCTTGGACAACAACTCTCCTCTGGTCAATTACTACACTCTTTCAAAAGGCAGTGTCTGTACCACATTTGGTCTACCTTTAGATCTTGAAGCCGTAAGTCAAAAAATTAATTAGTCCGATAACATTGATTTCTACATGCCTAAAACCTTGTGGATTAATTAAAGTTGTATGTAACATGCATGATTAATTAAAAGGTAAAAACGTAATTTCGATAAATGGCATTTTGGTATCTTTTGATGATCTTGTAATATGATGCCGCATGATCTTCTAATTTACTTAAAAAGTAAGCATTAACGCTTTTTATGTATTCCAATCTTTTGAGGCAATGGCTTGAAAGCATAGGATGTGCATTCTCATAGCGTTTCCATAAGGTATTGCTAAGTTGTATGAAGTAGTGTATCAAAGATGACCATACTTATGATATCCTATTGCTATATCTTTGGAAGGATTGCTGTTTTATAGATAATTTGTGCAAACTTGGGTTCGTAAAACCATCATGAATGCATTATGTGTATTTTGAATGCTATTCTTAAGACAATATTTTGTTCAAATTTGATCACAATGTCCTTTACTTATTACCTTAGAGAGTCTCGCTAGCCATCCTTGAATGGAGCTAACCTAATGCGCGTGATGGAGCGGTGATGGAGCGATTTGCATGTATAGATCGTTGTTAATTCACTCAAATGTTTTGGATACTACTATTATAAATGGGATAAAATAAATGTGGACAAGTCATTCTCTCAATGACTTCGTACAGTATGCCAAATTAGTCAACAAGTCAAAACAACTAATAACGCCACAAAAAGACATAAATAAAACAAGCCAAAAAATAAATAATTGTGGCTACGCTCTATCTGATCTTCATTACTTCTACCATAACACTTCAAATTTTGAAGGATAATATTCATTACGATTTTCAATTTTTCATGAAATATTTATTAAGAGATGAAATATGAAAATGATTTATGTTAAATCATGCTGAACAAAAAAAATGTATCGCTAACAAATGTAGTGAAAGAACAGACTTATTTGATACGTCATGATTGTAGTTACAAAATTATGATGTTCTTGATATGTTGCGTCCAAAACTAAACAATAAAATATATGCGACCATAAAATCATGGGAAATGAAGGAAGCAAAGGGAAAGGTACACATGGGCTGGCGCGATTCAAGCGAGAAAGGGGCAATAAAAGAACATCACTATGCATTGTCAGAGGGATCTTAGAAGAAACGGGTCGTGCAGATTAGGGGTGTGCAAAAGAACCGAACCGCCGGACGCCCGAACCGGACCGGACCGCCCGGAACCGGTGGTTCCTAAAGGGACCGGTCCGGTTCCCGGTTCCATGGGCGGATCGCCCGCCCACCCATCCTGACCGGGCCGGTATTATAATAATAATATATATTAATTTTTATTATAAAAAATAATTTTTTTTAGTTGAAAAAAAATTAAAATTTTGCCCCATGTTTATAATTTTTATTGTTCTATTTGAGGCAACCTACCAAAAGAGGTAAAGAAAAAAGCGCGAGAACATTTGCGAAATCTCTAAATGTAACCATCTTTTTGATACGTGTCTAGTGGAGTTTTTTCTTCGCCGCTTGTAAGCACCGGCCCATAGATCCACCCCGAACCGGACCGGACCAGCGGTCCGGTTCTCGGGTGGATCCATGGAACCAACGGGCGTTCCGGATCCCAATTTTTTGGAACCGGTCCTTAGTGGGCGGTTCCCGGTTCTAGGGTGGGAACCGCCCACCCGGACCATGCACACCCCTAGTGCAGATGGCCTTGAATGTCGTCCTTATGATCGGAGTTAATGTCAAGTGGGTGATGGGACAAATTCTATCATCAACCACGAATTTAAGCTTGTAAATATTGATCAATATCTTAAGAAAATAAAAGATACTCTTTCATGCATTTATTCATGAATGCCTAATGCTATTGAATATCTTTTAGTTTGATTTCACTTTCCTTCAAACCATATTCCTTGTTAAAAAAAAACAATTAAATAAAATACCCAAAAAAAATGAATAGAACATTAGATTTATATGATTCAATCATGTGATTTACGTCTATAGGAAAAATAGTATAAGATTCTATTATAGATCAAAAAATATAATGAAAATTATAATCACATTCAAGTTATTTAAATGCTTTCGATGCTTTTCAGCTTTTAATTATATTTAATAATATTTAACATTTAAAATTTCTCCCCCGCGAAGAAATTACACAAATCTTAGCAAAAGATATAATAGGCTTCGGAGCACAAATATTTGGCGTGATCAAGGGGAACTCTCGGCACGCTTTTCAATATGCACTGTGCAGCCTTCAGAGCTCTCTTGGCATTTAAAGAGGAAATTCAGCAGAACCAAACAAAGAAGAAGGAAGGAAACAACTGAGTGGCCAACATGAAAAGACACCATCCCTGCAACTTTCTTCGTCTTCCTCCCTTTCGGCCCATATCAGCAATGACCATCATTGATCTCGTTGTCCCTTTCTTCAGCTGAGCAAAGCCGTCTTTGTGGTCAAGCCAATCATGGTTTCTCTCTCTCTTTCGTGCTCAAAACGGCACCACGATGGAGTGGGATCATGGCCAATTGACAGGCCATCCCTGCATTTCCTCTCATCAATTTTGAACAGTGGTCCAGCGTCCGTAAGTCTCATTCGGTCCTATTTCATCCAACGAGCTCAAATTTGAAATATATTCTAACATATTTAAATAATTTGGTTTGGTTCAACGTCCAAACCACTCTAACCACACTATGCTCACATTCTAACAGTAGTCGATAGGAAATAAATGATTATTTGCTTTTTAATATAATGACATATTTTATGAGAATATTTGAGAGTTAAAGGAAATTACTTATAATTAAAGGTAAGTCTTTAAGGTGAAGAGATCAAAACAAATATTTCAAAATAAGTAGTAGTACCTATATGCTTAGGTAATGCTTAGGTGGAACATTTGTTGTAGAGAATGCAGCAAATCCAATCTTTATAGTATGAAGGGGATTTTTCTAATTATCCGGAGTCCCAAGTGTAAGAATGGCAGGCAATCTTTTAGGAATATTTTGTTGCCCTATATAAATAAATTCTTATTTTACAATACTAGATTGGGATTTTAAATATGCACAACTATACATATAGAGAATCAAATATTTTTAATCCAAAAGTTCAAAAGCACAAAGCAAAGAGTAGAAAGGAGAAACTCGAAAGAAATTGGGCATGTGAAAGGCACACCGTAATTGTCCTTCGCCTTATTTTTCCTTTTTAAAGCCATCAACTTTATTAACTATAAATTGGAAACTGCCACGTGCTACGAAGTTGGCTGTATGCGTATTGGATGGCAAACAGGATCTGATTCAAATATGTGAAATGTCATATGGCGAGCTCAGAGACCAGGTGAGAGGGCCGTTGTTGCCAAGTGCGAAGTGACCTCGTATGGCAAACTTAGAGACAGGTGCGAGCACCAGCAACGCTTCAAGAAGTGAGCATCAAGTCTTCCTAAGTTTTAGAGGGCTTGATACTAGTCGTACATTCGCCAATTTCCTCCACCAAGCCTTGGTAGATGCTGGGATTCGTGTTTTCATCAATGATGAAGGGCATCGACCAAGTGAAAGAATTAGTGATAACCTTCTGCAAGCGATCGACAATTCCAAGCTCTACATACCCATCTTCTCTAAAGATTACGCTTCAAGTCACTGGTGCCTCGACGAGCTTGCGAGGATGGTGGGCAACAGCTCTAAACATAAAGAAGATGGGAAAGAGACTAAACATAAAGAAGATGGGAAAGAGAATGCCATTTTGCCCATCTTCTACGATGTGACGCCCGATGACGTGAAGCTAAAATCTGAGTTGTACAAGGATGCCATCTCGAATTTGGAGCAAAACATGGAGGATCAAAAGAATAAGTTCAGCCCCAAGGATTGGCGGCAAGCGCTCAGAGAAGTTGGTCGCACCAAGGGATGGGAGCTAGCGAAATATCCAGGGTAACAATCTAACCATGATTGTGAAAATAATTTTGTACAATCGGGCCATTTTTTATTTAAGTAAACCTTCTATTATAGTAATTCATTAGATGTTTATATTTTGATTGTTATACCCTTTATTGCCAAAATTTCTTATCCTTCTGCTTGATAAAGATCGAACATTTCTCTTCTATAGCCTAAACTTGGTCGCGTTCTCACCTGGTTGGTTACTCACCTTTTCTCAATTGAAAATGTTCAACTTTGCGGCAGCTATGCAAAACTTATCCAGGTGGTTGTTCGTGAGGTTTTGGTCAGGCTCAAGACAAGACAGAGATATGTAACAGAAGATTTAGTTGGAATGGAGGATCCAAAAGCAGACATAAACAATTTATTAGGCATCGACTCTAGTGATGTACGGCTAATTGGAATCTATGGGATGGGCGGTATCGGTAAAACAACACTTGCCAAGATTATCTTCAACCACCTATGTCCTCACTTTGGGAGATATTGCAGCTTTCTTGATGACGTGGGGGAAATAGCAAAAACCAAGGGTTTAGAGAAGTTGCAAAAAAAGTTATTGTCCGACGTCGCTAGAGTGGAACATTACATTCCAAACGTTGATGAGGGGACCAAAAGGATTGAAGAAACAATTTGCAACAAGAATGTGCTAATTGTATTGGATGATGTTAAGGAGGCCATTCAGATCCAAAAACTCATTGGAGAGGAAAATTTCTATCCCGGTACTAGAATACTTGTTACTACTAGGGACAAAAACGTTCTGATTGGCAACAAGTATAACTTTGTGTCTTATGAAATGAAGGGGTTGAGCGGCAAAAACGCACTTAAACTTTTTAGTAGGCATGCCTTCAATAATGACTCTCCTCTAGCTGGTTACCACGGTCTTTCAATGGGCATCATCAATACTACATATGGACTACCTTTAGCTCTTCAAGCAATAGGTTCATCGCTTTTTCAGCAAAAGAGAGAAATATGGGTAGAATGCTTGGAGAAGCTAAAGGAAGCACCTCATCAGGATGTCTTGGCAACGCTAAGGATTAGCTATGATGCCTTACAATGGTATGAACAAGAGATATTCCTCGATATTGCATGCTTTTTAGTTGGCGAGAACAAGACTAATCCAACGTACATGTGGGAGGATTGTAAGTTTTACCCAGAGAGTTCCATCGAGGTCCTTATTGAAAAATGCATGATAAAGGTGTTGGATGATAATAGCCTTTGGATGCATGATCAATTTAGAGATCTTGGAAGGAAACTTGCCAAAATTAAGGGAACCCGATGGTGGGATAAAGACGACATCATTCCCAAATTAAAATCAATAGAGGTAAAGTGTGACCAAATTTGAATAGAAATTTGCTTATAACCTCTTCTTTATTGATGTTCCGCATTTTTGAATTGGAAACTACTCTTCTACTGCATTTTTTTCTTTTCTTCTACGAAATAAAATATTGGGATATTGACAAATTCCTCTTTCTGTTCCTTAATGTCATTGGCAGATCAAGGAAAGCGTTCAAGCACTCTGTTTGAAAAGGAGGAGTACGTCAAAACATCCTACAATTATCACTTCGAAGCAAATGAAGCGATTCCCGCATATACGGTTTCTTTCATTGTGTGAGGTAAACTGCGAAGGTGACTTTAGGGGCTGTCTTTCCGAGTTGAAATGGATCAGTTTGGATTACGGTTATGTTATTCCTCCTGTCGCTGATCGTGATCAACCATTTGAGGCAACTAATTCGTTGCATCTAGAAAATGTGGTTGTGGTGAATCTTTCTGGGGTTGATATCACAGAAGACGTGTTCGCAAGCCTAATCAAGGTATGCCAATTTCCCTCTCAGTCTAATTTTCTCTTTCAGTGAAGGACAAAATTAGATGGATTTATGATCTGATTTTCTCATTGGTAGCCTAAATCCATATTTATCTCGTTTGTCCTGATATTTCATTGGCTTTTATAGGAAGCAAGGAAATTGAAGGTTCTCACTCTTTGTTATAATACGTCGATACATGGGACACCAACTTTTCCTCGGGACTCAATCTTAGAGAAGTTGACTATTTCTAATTTTCTTTCCTTGAAGAAAATTCATCACTCTATTGGGAAACTAAGGAAGCTGATCGACTTGAATTTTGAGTTATGTGTCGAACTTGAAAAATTGCCTGAACAAATTGGAGAATTACAGGAACTGCAGCACCTCTCTCTTAGGAGTTGCGATAGCTTGAGGGAACTCCCCAACTCAGTTTTCAAATTAACTTCATTACAGAAGCTGGATGTATGGGGCACAAGAATTACGAGGTTATCGGATTCCATTGATAGACTATCAAGCCTGTCATCTATCAATGCATCATTCACATCGATTGAAAAATTGCCCAGCACAATGAGCAAGCTTCTTTGCCTCCAAGCACTGCATTTGAATAATTTTAATCGGATACAAGAGCTGCCGGAGCTCCCTGAAAGTTTGACCACTCTACAGTTGACATCTACTTCGTTGGTGACTGTCCCTAACCTCTCATACCTTACTAATCTAGTTGAACTGGCCCTATCTGAGGGCTCTGAATATGTTGCCAAATCAGATATAATTCAAACTCGCGACTTGCAGTGGATTGGGCGTTTATCCAGACTAAGCAAGCTGCGATTTTGCTTTTCAAATGTCTGCGTATCAACTATAGAGTTGGGTTCCCTTTCTCTGCTGGAAGAACTTACTCTACATGGAGTAGGCGTGCCCACTTTCGAACAACTTCCATCATCAAATTTGAAGGCTCTGGAGCTCTATGACACTCGAGGGAAAAAAATACAGCTTCCTCCATTGGAAAAGGAGACTGCAATCGTTGCATCAAGTTCGAGAGAATCGGAAGAAAGCAAGGTGCTAAGGCAAATTGAAATTACTTTTAATGAAGGCCATAAAGTATTGGATGGGTCAAGTAGTCTGCGGGAGGAGCCCGGGTGGAATGAGCTACAAGCTCCCGAGTTGATTGATCATTGGAGGGGAGACTTCCGTTTCCCAAGCTCCATGAATACGGTTCGGAAACTCGTTCTATGGGGGTGCCCAGGGGTCCAGGATATTGAATTTGCTCCTGCGCTGTTGTTTTTACTTTCTGTTGGAGGGTGCACTTCATTAAAAAGATTAGGCGGTTTGTCAAACTCGAAGTTCCTGAGGCAGTTGACTCTTAATCGGTGCTGGAGCCTACAGGTTGTCGAGGGCATTGACAAATTAGAGTTTTTGCATCAGTTGAAAATTGATCGGTGTGGATCAGTGGAGAGGATTCTTGATCCATTGAACTCAAAAATACCAGGTAAGTGCTCGATAGAAATAACACGTAGTGGGGAGTTACCCGACTCTGGTCGAACTTCCAACACTTGGGAGTCTTACAGAGAGAAGATTCTGAATGGAACTGAAATGGAAACAATGGACTCTGAAACAGAAACAAGGGATCCAGAAACAGGGGAAGCTACCGGGATGTCTTTTCATATAGTACCGCGGGGGAACCTTATATTTGGATTAGAGCAATCTGAAACAGAAACAGGGGATGCTCCGTTCCACCTTTCTTCTCTAGTTACAATAGCGGATGAAGGAAGAACGGACTCTGAAAAAGAAGCGGAAGCAGAAGCAGAAGCAGAATCAGAAACAGAAACAGAGGAAAGGGTGCGCCTTCTTTCTATTCATAGATCATCGTTGTTTCCTCTGCTTTACTTGCTTAATATTTCTGCTTTTTTAAAATTCCCGATTTTACTGGGAATCTCCATAAGCTCTGTGTGTGTGTGTGTGTCCACTTCGGTGGCGACCTAAGGGATCTTACATCCCTCGCCAACTATAAGAGAAATTTTTAGGCCTAAGAGACCTCACCTCAACTCACCTTATCGTTTCCTTCTGCAGGAAAACTTCAACTTTTATTTTTGAACGATGGATTGAATTGGGATTAGGGTTCTTTTCCACGTTTTCTTCTTCCTCTCTCCCGCTTCTCAAGCAAATCGCTGTGGCCGGATCCGCGTCGCTGCCACTAGCTCCTCGAAAGCTTCAGTCCGTCGTTTGCCGTGTTGATTGCCATCGTCTCTTCGTCCCCAGGTTCCCTTGTCCACGAGCTTCAAGTTCGTCGTCTGCAAGCTTCAAGTCTTTTGTGAGCTTCAAGTTCCATGTCCGTGAGCTTCAAGTCCTTCACCAGTGCTACTTTTCAATCTAGTGCACATTTTCTTCTTCAGTGCCGCTCAGCTGGAGGAATTTAGTGCATTCATTAACTTCATCAGTGGCGGGAGTGATGGGCCTGAACTCAAGCTCTGGATCACTAGCCAATCGCAGAAGAACAGGTAAGAGTGGTGTGCCAGTTGGTGTGTTTTTTTTTTCTTCTTATTTTCGGTCAGAGTGGCAGTTGGTGTTTAATTGAATGTGATCGTGTGGTTTATCTTTGCGTAGTTAAGCATGAGCTCGAGCTCTAGCTCTAGCTTCATATAGTAATAGTTGTGTAAGGGTGCAATTGTTTGACTATTTGAGTGCCTAGTCTAGTTATGTTGTTATGCTTTTGTGGACTGCTTGATTGAGTGTAATCCTTTGCATATTCTCCAGAAGAGTTTATCTGTAAGTATATTCTAAGGTCTGGATAATGGTCACTTTAATGAGTATCTACTGTCTCTTTATTACATGTGAGGAGCTCTTGATGATTGAAAATGAAGCAAACAGTGCTTCTCTTCTTGGTTCATCATGCAGAATTAAAATGGGATATCCAGTTTTTTTTTTTTTCCATATTTTGGGCAGTTGTGGTTTCCATTGGCAATTTGAGGCCTGCAGCATATTTTTGGGGTTTCCACCGGTCAAATTTACTATGTGACCAACTGGACAATTGGCTAGACAAAACACACATGGGCTTGTTATTTATTGAAGCAGAAACACCAAATCTTGCCGCTTCATGATTACTACCATGTTCCTGCTCTCCGTTCTGCAAATATCTTCTTATTTGAATTGAAAGAAGAGAGAAAAATGAGCCACTTTGTAGCAAGGTGCTTGTTCATGCTCTTGTGCATCCTAATTTGCTTTCTTAGTGCTTCATTGTTTCATGCCTGATTCTCCTCTGGAATCAATGCTCTCTTCCGACTTTTTCACATCTAAGATGAGACATAAGGAATGTCTTAAAACTGCGGCGACTTGGTTTTATCCTTTGGATGCGTTCATTGGAACATAATTAGAAGACCACCATGTATTTAAACAAATACGCAACTTACTAAGCACCAATAGGAAATTAGAAACAAGTGACAGTTCCGGCAGAAGGTTATGACATAGTTTGCCCTGCATGAGACTTTGCACCAGGAGTGCAACCAAACCCGCATCCAAAGTTTTGCAACTCACTATATATCTGATAGGATTCTCGACATATATCGAGTCCAATCGTTTTAGTATGGCAAGACAGCATATAGCACAATAAGAGATCCTTCAAAGGGAAAAAAAGGGATGAAAGGGATGTCCATTATTTAAGAAACATCCTCAAGAAGCAAAAAATTATAATTGGTCAAAGACGAGGACAAGACACCAAATATCAACTTCTCCTTATATATCCTCAGAAAAAGATTCATCTTCATTTTGCAGTTGCTCTGATGTTTGAATCATTGTTCAGGCACAACAATGTACGACATTTGATACTAGAGATTATCCAACAATAGCAACTTCAATCTCCATAGAGAGATCCCCCCTCATCAATGTCTGGCTAGCAATACACACACCATAAAGTAACTGCAATCAAAATTCTATAACATGACATAATCTGGCCTTTTACATGCAAAACAGAGCCTAAGGTAAGTCCATCACTCTCATGATGTTGAAAACTTAATAACATAGAATAACACCAAGGAACTTGCATCGATCGAAAGAGTTTGCAAATCTAGGACGTCTTATTCCAAAAGATACAATCTATCACCTTATTGATGTTAAGAACATCTAACTTGTCAAAAATTGCCAAAACTTGTATGGCACTGAGTGCATACAGCAAATGTGGATCATGTCTGATATTTTCACCAAAGCTGCTTGCATGAGCAGCCTAAGTGTTGTTCGCACTTCTTTCTTTAGAGCCAAGTTTTAAAAATATAAATAAATAAAACAACACTAATCACTCCTAAGACATTATCCTCATTGTAATAGATGAAATTTGTTAATCCCAAGTTAAAATCTTAATCATACTGTCAAATAAGAAATATTTGATTGAATGTGGAGTCGAGGTTTCGTGAGCCGCATGTTTTTCGTGGGTAATCGCGGAAAAGAAGCCAAGAGACAGATAAACACAAACCGACCTGTGCTGGCATTGCAGGATCCATGAAACAACTTCATTTGAATCCACAGCGGCAATTTTTCCAAGAAGATCCAGACTAGTCAATCCCTAATATGCTCCATTCAGTCTCAAGTTCTCCATAACCACCTAATCAAAACTATCCTTTTTCTGAGTGCAAGATCAACCTAAAAACTCAAATCAGTAAACTCCAAATGCTAAATCGCAGATTTAGATAAATCATGTCTGCGAGAAGTAAACCATGTCATTTTCAATCTCAATAGACGATATATACTTGACATGTTTATCGCCAACGAGCTCCCCCATCTGTCAATAAGAGACTACATATTCATGAACATGGAATTGAATCTTACAAATGCCACCTAAGAACTCAAAAACTCAAGTGCAAAAAGCATATCGTTACGAAGTTTTTCTGAGGTTATGTTCAACTTTGTTTTGAACAACCGCATAAGCAATTTTGTTTGTTTTCTTGACGGAAGTATCAATTTGAACAAAGAAACCATAAGTTAAGGATTTGATAGCACAGATAAAAAATTCAAGAATTAAATTACACAAACTAATAAAGTTTAGAGACTTCCGATAGCTTTATGCCATGATAGGATGATAACTTGCAAAAGAAAGGTGGGAAGATTTTGTAGTTTATTGTCTAAATTTCAGCATCACTCCGAAATATTTTTCTCAATGCCTAAGAGATGATTATATTTGTTGACACTTAAATTTTAACTAAATAATTAGATTTTAATTGAGTACAAAATTAGGGACCAATTTGGCCCTAACAAAAATGATTTTTAAATCACCTAAGTGTTAATATTATTTGCATTATTTTCGGATAATTATTATTAAAAAAAAAGGAAAGCTCACGCGGGCTGGGCATAAGTTTTTTTCCATCTTTTCTTCCACGTGGGCCCCAGTCCATCTGGCCCCCTAGACGCGCGCCCAGACTACGCCCGCACGTGGAACAGTGCGGTGGCCGGCGAGAAATCCGGAGGAACAGGACGCAGATCGCATGCCTGCAGAGCAGGGTGTGGAGCAGACGGCCGAGGTGACGCCGGTTCAACCAAGAGGAGGCCTGGTCGGCGCGCCGAGGGCCGGCGGCCGAACCCTCCGTCGACCGGACCCTCCTCGCCTATAAATAGGCGGGCTGTGAGCTCGATTGACAGGAGAGGAGCAAGCTCGGAGGACTTTCCCGGAGAGACATCTAGGGAGGCCAAAGAGCGAGGGAATCCAAGCGGCAGAAGAGAGTGATGGATAGGTTTCCTCGGAGAGACATCCGGGAAGCCACAAAAAGAGAGATCCGAGCAGTCGAGTGAGAGAGAGATCTGTGTGTGAGAGAGAGTGTTTCAGCCGCCGCGACAACCCCCGTCCGGCGAGCTCCAGACGGCATCCCTAGCCAAACCAGTAAGCGTCGCCACCCCCGACCCCTCTTCGTTGCCCTGTTT
Organism: Angophora floribunda; assembly: GCA_014182895.1. Classification (NCBI taxonomy): domain Eukaryota; kingdom Viridiplantae; phylum Streptophyta; class Magnoliopsida; order Myrtales; family Myrtaceae; genus Angophora; species Angophora floribunda. The sequence goes on along the minus strand of CM024711.1, from coordinate 12,298,043 downwards.
TTAGGTGTGCCGGGCTGGCGTTCGCAGCAGTCCAACTTACACGAACTTCGGCCCCCACCGACCCCCTGCTGAGTTGCTGCGTGCATTATGAGTCACGTGTTGTGAAAGCCGGTGTCGGCTTCGACCTCGTTCGGGCTGGGAAGCCCTCATCCATTAGCGTAGGCCACATGTGTTTGTAGAGGATATAGGAAGAGAGACACTCAAGAGAAGAAAAACTTTCTGCATTCTACGTTAAAAACTGACACCACAATCATTACATAGGCTTTACGCCAAAAAGAAAACTATCACACCCCACTAACTTAACATGTGCAGCAACAACTCCATAAAAACTGTCACAAACTATTAACACGTGAAAAACACAGCACCATAGAAACCGTCACAGAAAAACACATTTACAAGAAAGAAAGTTTGACTCATTCAACATTCCCTCCCTTAAACTGATGTTGCAAACAATCAGTTTAAAGTCTTGATTGTTTGTAGCGTGCGTACACCTAGTAACCTTCGAGCTTCACAAACGACTCCATCTTGAGGGCTTTGGTGAATATATCAGCAACTTGATCTTCACTCCTGCAATAAATTAGATCAATTGTTCCATCTTTACTGAGATCTCTCAAGAAATAAAACTTCACATCAATGTGCTTGCTTCTTCCATGTAGCACCGGATTCTTGGAGAGTTTGATTGCTGAGTTGTTGTCACAAAATATTTTGGTAGCTCCTGGTTGCTTGAATTGCGGCTCCTCAAGAATTCTCCTTAGCCAAATAGCTTGACAAGCACAAGCTGTAGCAGCAACAAATTCAGCTTCTGTACTCGACAAAGTGACAATTTGTTGCTTTTTGGATGACCATGAAATAGCACCTGTCCCAAACATAAAAACATAACCCGAAGTACTCCTCCTATCATCTTGGTCTCCTGCATAATCACTGTCGTAAATCCCAATAAGTCGGACTTTTCACCCTTCTTGTAAAATAGTCCAAAGTCTCTAGTTCCTTGCAAGTAACGAAGAATTCTTTTAGCAGCCGACAAATGCATTTCGTAGGATTCTCCATATATCTACCGATTAAACTCACAGCATACATTATGTCTGGTCTTGTTGCAGATTAGATACATCAAACTGCCCACAATTTGTTTGTAAAGTGTCCCATCAACCTTCTTCCCTTCATGATCTTTATGTAGCTTTAAGCCAAACTCAACCGGAGTGTTTACAGGATTACAATCCTTCATGTGAAATCTGTCCAAAATTTCTCCCACATATTTCTTTTGAGAAATAACAATCCCATCACTCGATTGTACTATTTCTATGCCAAGAAAGTAATGCATCATACCAATATCAGACATTTCAAACTCATCCATCATCGACTTCTTGAATTCTTCAAACATGGCATCACAATTTCCAGTAAACATCAAGTCATCAACATACAAGCAGACAATGAGCATTTTTCCTTTATCTCCAATCTTAACAAAAAGTGTATGCTCATAGGGACATTTCAAAAACCAACTTTAAGAAAATAAGTCTCATGCGGCTATACCAAGCTCGTGGGGCTTGTTTTAGCCCATAAAGGGCTTTCTTCAATTTGTAAACTTTATGCTCATTTCCAATCTTAACATAACCAGGGGGTTGTTCGACAAATACTGTTCCTCCAAGTACCCATGCAAGAATGCCGATTTGACATCTAGCTGGAAAATAGGCCAAGAATTTTGTGCCGCCAATGCAACCACCAATCTGATTGTGTCATGTCTTGCAACCGGAGAAAAACTTCTGTATAGTCAATCCCGTACTGCTGCTTGTATCCCTTGGCTACCAAGCGTGCTTTGTACTTGTCAATTTCACCATTTCCTTTCAGCTTTGTTTTGAATACCCACTTTACACCAATGGTTTTGTGTCCATTAGGAAGATCGGATAACTCCCAAGTGTCATTTTTTTCAATGGCATCAATTTCTTCATCCATTGCTTTCCGCCATTTTTCTTCTTTGATAGCACTCTCAAAAGTAGTAGGGTCTCAATCTGAAAATAAAGCAAAGTGAGTAATTGGATTTTTAATTCCAGTTACCTCATAATCTTCCATCCAAACAGGCCTTTTTCTAACATGGCGAAGAGTTTGCGCTTCATCTTCATTTTCTTCAATGATTGCTGGTGAAATTTCAGCACATGTAGAAGTTGTATTTGATGAATTTTCAGGCATGCAAGGTGCTGAAATTTGCTCCTGTTCAGCATCATTGTCATAAAGGACATGGGTAGGCTGCTGCCTATTCCAATCCCAAGTGTTTTCTTCATCAAAAACAACATCCCTGCTAGTCACAACCTTTTTTTGTCAAAGGATTAAATAATTTATATGCTTTGGATACATCACATACACCAAGAAAAACACACTTTTCAGCCTTGTCATCAAGTTTCTTCCTTTTCTCATCGGGACATGAGCATATGCGATGCATCCAAAAATTCTGAAGTGATTTACAGCTGGTTTTCTCTCACTCCAAGCCTCTTCTGGTGTCATATTTTGAACAGCAAAAGTTGGACTTCTGTTCAAAACATGAATGCTCCAATTTACTGCTTCCGGCCAAAAAGTCTTTGGAACTCTTCCTTTTGCCAACAAACTTCTCACCATGTTAAGAATGGTTCTGTTTTTCCTCTCCGATACACCATTTTGTTGCGGTGTATAAGCGGCTGTAAGCTCTCTTCGAATGCCATGCTCTACACAAAAAACTTCAAATTCTTTTGAGCAATATTCACCACCGCGATAAGTTCGAAGGGCCTTAATTGTCTTTCCTGCTTCATTTTCCACATGAGCTTTGAAGCTTTTAAATATAGAGAAAGCTTCTGATTTTTCTTGTAAAAAATAAACCCAAGTTTTTTTGGAAAAATCATCAATGAAAGTAATTAAGTACCTTTTACCTCCATTAGAAGATGGGTTTATTGGCCCACAAATATCTGAATGCACCAGTTGCAATACATCTTTTGCTCTCCATGACTTTCCTTTGGGAAATTGAGAACGATGTTGTTTGCTAACAACACATTCTTCACACACTTCGAAGGAGTTGTAATTAGAGGAAGTCCTATCACCATGTGTTTCTATTGGAGGGTTTTCAATCCACCAAAACTCAAGTGGCCATAACGAAAATGCCATAACCATGTGGAATCTTTCATTTCAGCCATCATACAAGATTGAATACTTTCAATCTTTAATGGAAACAATCTGCTTGAATTCATTTGAACAACTGCAATAGCACCTCTAATAGAATCATAAATTTCACAGGCACCATTTTAATAGTGATAACATAACCCTTTTCTTGTAATCGACCAAAGACTCAACAGATTACTTTTCAAGTCGGGAACATATAACACATCAGAGATCGTTTCCACAAAACCATTCTTGGTTTTTATCTTAATATCACCTTTTCCCATCACTTTCACAGTAGAATCATCACCAAAACTCACAGTAGAATGGAAATCTTCATTTAAATAAGAAAAAGAAGACTTACATCCACTCATGTGGTTACTTGCAGCCCGTATCGACAAACCAAATATCGACTCGAGTTTCTTTTCATCTTGAACAGTCATCAACAACGTTTCTGCTTCTTTCTTTTCGACAAAATTTGAACTCTCTCCATTTTCTTTATCATTAGGCAGCCTAGTATAACATTCAGATGCATAATGACCAAATTTATGACATCTAAAGCACTCTACCTTCGATTTGTCAAAATTACGTCCTCTGCCTCTGCCTTGATCATTATTAGCATTGAAATTTCTGCTAACATCTCTATTTCCTCGATCTCCCCTTCCTCTACCTCTACCTCTACCTCTACCTCTACCTCTTCCTCTGAAGTTGTTGGAATGAGTATAGGTAGAAGCCTTCAACGCTTGCTCCTCTACTGTTGAAATTCTTGTTGAATTTCTGTTCATCTTCTGTTCATGCACCAATAAAGAGCTTTGTAATTCATCGAGAGAGTGCATCTATGTCTTTTGACTCTTCAATTGAGCAGACAACGTAATTAAACTTTGGTGTCAAAGAACGCAAAATCTTTTCTACAATGGTGACGTCATCCATCTTCTCGCCATGGAATCGCATCTTGTTGCTGATCTCCATTGTTCTAGCACAATAACTAGTGACAGATTCTCCATCCTTCATCACTAGTGTCTCAAAATCCCTTCTCAAGGCTTGAAGCTGTGCATGCTTCACCCTATCCGAGCCTTGATATTTCTTCTTCATAGAATCCCAAATATCCTTGGAAGTTTCTTTGCAAAGAATAGTTTCCAAGATGGGACGATCAATAGCCTGAAAGAGATAATTTTTTGCCTTCAGATCCTTTAGCTTTCTAGCTTCCAGTTCTGTTTTTTGGGAATCCGTCAAAGCCGTGCCTGCTGGTGGCTCTTGAATTCCAGATTTGACAACTGACCAATACTCCTTTGACCGTAAAAAATTCTCCATTAGCATGCTCCAATGGTCATAGTGACCATCAAAGCGTGGGATGGCTGCTTGCACAAAATTGGAATCTGCGGCCATTGGGTAATCTCACGTATTTTTTACTTTCAGGGTCTCAAGGCTCTGATACCACTGTTTGTAGAGGATATAGGAAGAGAGACACTCAAGAGAAGAAAAAATTTCTGCATTCTACATTAAAAACTGACACCACAACCATTACATAGGCTTTACGCCAAAAAGAAAACTATCACACCCCACTAACACCCCCACTAACTTAACATGTGCAGCAACAACTCCATAAAAACTGTCACAAACTATTAACACGTGAAAAACACAGCACCATAGAAACTGTCACAGAAAAACACATTTACAAGAAAGAAAGTTTGACTCATTCAACAACATGTTCGATGTAATGTCCGAGTGAGATTCGCAAACCCCTCCTCTCGGATGCTGCTCGCCGTCTGTTTTTGTAGCCCTTCGTGTATTTCGAGTTTGCCGCGGCCAGGTTCATGGTGGTTTGGCGTTCATGGAAGCCAGATCTCTCGCCGGCGTCGCCATGGCACTCGCCGTGTCGAGAGGGGGTTCAGGTCCTTCACCGGGCGGCGCGGTAGGAGCCGCCCAAGCGCCGGCTTCAGCGGTGAACGCACGGCCAGGAGGGCAAGCCCGCCGCTGCTGTCTCGTCGGAACTAGCGGTAAGAGAGAGGCCAGCGGCGGCCGCGATCCGGGTCTGTAACCGGGTCGGGTGCGGGCGCGAATCGGTTAAGGTTACTGACGATTCGGTATTGACGCATGTGAGCTGGGCGCACGAGCTTGGCAATCTTTGGGCCAGCTCATTTCTAATTTGCATGTGGGGCGGCCGCACGGGCTTGGTAAATTTTGGCGGGGGCCGAACACTTCTTTTATTAGGCGGCGGGCTCAGTTTTATGGGTCCGAGGCTGGTTTTTAGAGGGGCTGCGGCTGGGCTCGTGGCGGCCTACCCGGTCGGTTCCGATCCGGCGATCCGACCCCATCGTTTATTTTATAAATATTGTATTATTTTAATATGTAAAAATGTTTTAAATAAAAATCCAAAAACTATTTTTATTCCAAAATATCAAAAAATAATTTATATATTCGAGAAAAATCTCACAATATGATTTTTAATTAATTTTCTCCACGAATGCAGGTAAAGTCTTTAAAATAAATAAATAAAATAAACCTCAAATTCAAACAAGATTAAGTACTAAAACGGTATTAATGATTAATTAGTATAATCATGTCTCTCTAGTTGTGTAGAAATAAAGTATTTCTCTCAATATTTTATTTAGATTTCTAATCAATTTACTCCAAATCGATTAGTGACAATTTCTATTTGAAATTTTTTATTTGTAGATTAAAAAACTCAAATCATAAATCGTGAATTAGTGGGTCTGGGAAAGCCCGGTTTAAGCACTAAGCTTAGTGACCCGTTAGCCTCCGCTCTGGGAGGTTGCAACAATATCTCACTTACATTGACGTCATTTTAATAGATGGAGCGTGCACTATCATTGGTTTGATTACATTAATAACACCAAAGTTTTGGCCACCCCTTGGTGGGAAAAGTCCATTATCAGTGCCATATGTATGGCATGTACTTTAGTGCTATAACTTTTCGGTAGCGTATTTAAATGTCAAAATCGGAGAAAAATAATCACTTGTCATCATCGATCTGCTTAGCTGGAAATCCTACATGGCTTGCTAGAACATAAGAATGCTGAACAAAGTCGTTTAACTAATTTTTCACGGATTACTTAAGTACCAAATTTTTAAAAACGATTTTTCCATTGTCAAGACTTTTGAAAAAGGATTTTTTAAGTGCAAATTTTTTTGAAAAATGATATTTTCAATGCCAAACTTTTTGAAAAATGATTTTTTCAAGGCCAAATTTTATTGGCACTAAAAACTTATTTTTAAAAAATTGGCATTGAAAAAAATCATTTTAAAAAAATTTGGCACTTAAGTGATCATTTTTCAAAAATCATGGCACTAAAAAAATTGTTTTTCAAAAAATTTGGCACTTAAGTGATCTTTTTAAAAAAAAATCTTGGCATTGAAAAATCGTTTTTCAAAAAATTGGCATTTAAGTGATCTACGAAAAGTTGGTTAAATAAGTTAAGAAATCACGTGTTAATTTTGACTGGAATATCTTGCCGGAGGCACTTAAGGGTCTATTTGGAATCATTCCAATTTTTCTGTTTTTTTTTGTTCTTTTGTTTCATGAAATAGAAAAAGAATATAAATCTGTTTGGTAACGTCCACTAAAAAGTTGTTCCAATGAATAGATTTAGAATAGAAATGAGAAATAGAAAAGTAGTTTATTATTCATGGGAATAATTTATAGAAACTTATTTATTGGGGACCACTCGCCGCTTGCCGTCGGTCGCCGGTCACCGCTGTCGATCGTCGGCCGTTGGCCCTCGCTCGCCCACCACCCTCACCTGCTCACCGTTGAATGCCGATTGCTAATCGCCGGCCATCGGCCGCCCGTAAGTTTGCTAGCCGTTTGTTGTCGCCCTTTGCCCAACAATCGATGACCCGACGTCCTGCACCTGGTGACCGACAACTCGGTGCCCGGTGAATGGTGACTTAGCGCCCGGCGCCTGGTGATGGGTGGGTTGGCGACTCATGACCAACAGTTGCCAACCGACATGTGGCACGACATGCTCACGTTTGATTTGATTTGATTTGGTTTCGTCCAACTATTTCAAACTTGAAACAAATTTTCACATTCATATAGTTTGATTTGATTTGATTTGATTTGAAATCCAAGCCACACGACATACTCACGTTTTAATAATTGTCAATACATAAAATAAGTGTTGTAAAAGCTTTGCGCAATGATTTATAAGAAGAGATCAAAACAAATATTTCATAGGGAGTAGTAAGTATATGTTTATATGCTTATATAGTGCTTAGACGGAGCATTTTTTTTTTTTTTTTTTTTGGTAATGAATGTAGCAAATCTAATCTTTGTAGTATGAAGGAAAATTTTCTAGTTATCAAGAGTTCTCCCTATCATTATTAGAGGCAATTTTTTAGGAACATTTTATTATTATGAATTTATATCGATAGATTGTGATTTTATCTATATAAATATGTTTAACATAGATATAGCTATATAATTAATTGTAAAATTATTTAAACGGCTGAGGATCATATATTATTAAACCAAAAGTTCAAAAGGACAAAGAGAAAAGCACCAAGAAGAAACTCTATAGAAAATGGGCGTGTGAAAAGGTACACCTCCATAATTGTCCTCCACCTTATTTTTTATAAAGTCATCAACTTTATTGACTACAAATTGCATGCGCTATAAAGTTTTTCATCTGTAAATTACAATTAAATCTAGTGACTACAAACCCACTCGCGTCTATACTTGACAAGAATTGTTTGACTGGACCCAATTTCATTGACTAGGTAAGGAATTTGAGAATTGTTCTCAATTTGGAAAAAATTGGGTATGCGCTTGATGAAAAGATGCCAAACTCCTTTTTTGAGGGTGAGACCCAAGAGGAGCGTGTCACTTATGATAAGTGGCGTGACGATGACTTAAAAGTTAGGTCATATATGCTTACTTCGATGAATAATGAATTACAGAAGAAGTATGAATCTATGGAAGATGCTAGGTCAATCCTTTTGCACTTAAAGGAATACTTTGATGAGAATGGTCGAACCTCTAAATATGAGATATTTAAGGCATTGTACCGTATGAGGATGGCTGATGGATCATCAGTTAATGATTATGCTTTGAAAATGATTTGGTACATTGAAGAATTGGCTAGGTTGAATCTCGTTATGGACAACGAGTTAACTGTGGATTTGATCCTTCAATCTTTACCCAATCCCTTTTCTGGGTTTGTCCAAAACTTTCACATGCGTAAGATGGAGAGTTACATAGCATGCTGGTAGTTTATGAGAAGGAAATGCACAACACGAGACCAAATGTAGTGGCTATGGCTAAGGCTTCTTCTTCAAAGAGCAAGACCGTTTTGAAGAACAAGAAATAGAAGAGACCTATCAAACTTGTTGTACAACCAAAATCCAATATTGAAAAGGGGAAATGTCATTATTGTGGTGTCAAGGGGCATTGAAGGAGGAACTGTAAGAAGTACCTCGTGAGCTTGAAAGTCAAACCTAAGGACCAACCTTGTGAAGGTATGGTGTCTATGCTTGTTGAAACTAATCTTATGGTTAGTGCTGAATCCAGCTCATGGGTTCTAAATTCTATTGCAACTTCACATATTTGTATGTCTTTGCAGAATTTGGAAACAAGCAGGATGCTAGGGTGAAATGAGATTGTCTTGACATTTGCCAATGGAGCAAGAGTTGTTGCATTAGCTATAGGGACTTTTTGTTTATGTTTGCCTTCTGGAAATGTATTGGTTTAAAAAACTGTTTGCATTATAAGAATGCTGTTAGGAACATCATCTCTATACCTCGTTTGGGTAAAGAGAATTATGAATTTTCTTTTGCTGATGATGTTGGAAACTCCGTAGAAGATTTCTTTTGCTTCTGTTTAAGCTTGCGAAGGTTTTCGCGAAGGACCAAGAAATTGTTTTGAGGCGGAGGGGCGGCTGAGCTAAGAACCGCAGCAAATGAGGATGATGCTCCAAGGGATGATTCTGGTTTGGGTGGAAAGGAAGGAGAGGAGAAAAAGGGTGGATCAATTGTGGTGAACGACTGTTGGCTTCGGAGAATCTGGATCTGCCGTTTAAGTTTTTCAATTTATGGTCTCTGATCTTAATAATGGCTAGGGGGTGTCTGCTTGGTTTCTAGCAAATGGAGCCTTTTTTGGAAATCTTTCAACATGTGGTAAGATAAGTCAGTGGTCTTGTCTACGCGTTCGAGACGCGTAGCAATAGTGCCTAAAAGCTCATTTTGAGCCAAAACATTTTCAGTTTGCCAATTCATAATAGTTTCGGCAGCAGAAGGCTGCTTACGTTGTCTTTGTGCATCAAGACTAATGGGGTTTTGTACCTTGGGTGAGTGCTGGTATTTTTGGTGTGGGTCTGAGAATCTTTCCAAGGGAGGAAATTTCCGGGTGCGGGTGTTGGTTCCAGATGATTCTGTGGTCTCGAGTGGGGGGAAATCATCAGGATGGAACATGCATATACCAGGTAGGACAGTAGGTGGAACAGGTTTAGGTACACAGGTGCTTGGCCTGGGTAGGTTCAAGGGACATGAAGGATTATTTTTTACCTATTTCTGGATCGGCTTATAGAAAGGCGAAGTGATCATGGGTCTAGCTGGTGGTGGTTGAGAGGATGAAGCTGGCTTGCAAGGTGGTGGAGGTGAAGTTGGTGCGGGGGGCCTGGATGGTCCATAAGAAACAATGAACTGATATTTGCCTCCATTTTCTCCGAGAGGTCCAACAGTTGGATCTCCATCAATATACATTTGGTAAAGGGTATCTTTCTTTGTCTTCTTCTTCTTTGCAGAAGGTCTGTCATCATCATCGTCAAGTCTTGTGCAGGATGGACAGATACAATCTAGGTCCCAAAAGCAATGCCCAGTAGGGTCTTTGAAATGATAAATTGGCTGTCCCTGAGGACCAAAAGAATGGACAAATCGTTTGTCATCTGGTTCGTTTGAGACGGGATCAGTGGGACAAGGTGTAAAATGGAGGATGGTAGGAAAAATAGAGGAATGTTCTTCCTTGGTTTTGCCGAACTTGATGGTAACAGTACCATCTTTTTTTTCTGGTGAACTGTGGTTCACTGGATTGAAGTGGTTTGCAACTCTGATGGAGTTTTTCATAATTGGTGACCCAACTATCCGGAAGGAGCTTAACAAGCTCATTTCTTGGGATCTGGCGAGGGACATGGATGTAGGAGGTATGGTCATGATCGACCGAAATAATAAGGGCATCCTTAGAATTTGGGATGTTGAGATCAATGGCATGGTTTTGGACCCGGTAGATCATCTGGTAGTGTAAGATGGCAGCAATTGATTCAGGAGTCTGCGGAGCTCCAGTAATTTGCAGTTGGACCTTAAGAGCAGTAAGCAGGTTGGGATCTATAAGAGCAACGTTAAAATTTGGGAAAAGTGTAACAAAAACAGTTCCCGCATTCATTATTGTCTGGATAGTACCAACACAAGCTTGTTGGTACTCCTACAAGTAAAGGGGGTTCGAATAGATATTGGTTGTGTTCGAAAGGTTATGAATCGATTGACAAGTTCAAAAACCTGGTATCTAACAGGGCTATCCTTGCGGTAACAAGTAAGCCTTTTCGGCCATGAAAAGTCAAAGCAAGACGAATGGCTCCAAAATGGAGATGAGTATAGCCTTGTTGGATCCATTGAAATGGAAACTCTGGTGGAATCTGGAGAGAAACAAACTGTTCTTGTTCAGTTGCTTGGATGGGGTGTTGGTCAAAACGGGAAGACTGAACATATTCTTTGACAGTGCAAGGGGTATGTTTGATCAGGTGTTTGATAGATCGGAGTGGAGAGAAGGAAGATGGTTTAGCAAAAGCAGTGTATGGGTTAATCATGGGAAGCTGGGTTTATGAGATCTTACTATTCTCTGTGAGGTAAGCAACCTCATAAAGATAGTCTATCTTTGAACATGAAGACTTTCGAAGTTCGGGTGGAGGCTGGAGAGAAAGATTAGAAGTAAGAGAAACAGGAAGAGAAGGGGAAGATGAATCTGAGGTTTCCATAGTATGAAAGGTTCTCTTCTAGTAACAGAACGTGTTAATAACCAAACTAAAATGATTCAAATAAAACCATGGCTCTGATACCATAAAGGGCACTGTGATCCAAACTCAAGAGTTTGAGTTGCAAACTTGTGACACACATATAGCTCAGATTCAGGTTTAGATTCTAAAAACGATGTATTCACTTTCTTCCCTGATTCATCTGCAGAAATTGAGCTTAATGAACCTGTCCATCATCCGTATATTTCTGTCCACATTCTCTTGTCCAAATACCATAAACCAATCCCTTTGGTGGCACTTATTGATAATGGACCAAGCTCTTCCATTTTAGACACAAAGATCCTTCCAGAAGAATTTTGGAAACCCTACACTAGGTAATTCAATTCTGCTTCTGGTGACATTTTTGCTACCAGGTATCGTAGTAAACCCATTACTATTCAGTTCTTTCCCCAGTGTTCTATTACCACCAAAGTCCTTGGTTCTCAGTCTCTAGATAAAGATATCATCATTGGTTGGGACATCCTGACCCAACTCCCCAAACTCAAAATCCTTTCTCATGGCCTCCGGTTCAAAAACCAATTTAGGGAATTTGTAGACATTAAACGATTCTATGCCCTTCAACCAGCCATTTTGGACCCAATCATCCAAAGTCTACTTTCTTCCTGTGCTGAAACACACTCCCAGTTTTCCCAAACTTGCACCCGGCCCTTGTGGAAAAACTTTTCTTTTTATGTCAAACTTCCTTTCAAAAGGAATGAAGACATCAATCCCACAAAGGCTACTCACTCAGGAATGAGCCCTGAACATCCCGCACTCGCTCAACAAGAATGTGCAGAACTATTGGCACAAGGTCTCATTGAATCCTCTGACTCCCAATGGGCATGTGAAGCTTTCTATGTCAACAAATGGGCCGAGCAGAACCGTGGAAAAATGAGGTTAGTGATTAACTACCAACCTCTGAATCAGTTCCTTCAGGATGATAAATTCCCATTGCCTCATCGAAATTCCCTTTTTCCTGAGCCTTGCTCAAGCAAAGATCTACTCAAAATTTGATCTTAAAGCAGGATTTTGGCAATTGGGTATTGATCTAGCAGATAGACCCAAGACTGGGTTCTGTATCCCAAACTAGCACTTTCAATGGACAGTTGTCCCTTTTGGTCTCAAAACTGCACCTTCTCTTTTTCAAAAGGCTATGTGCAAAATCTTCGAACCTCTCCTTCAAAACTCCCAGATTTATATTGATGACATCCTTCTGTTCAGCCATGATGAACAATCTCATTGTCAACTTTTGACACATTTTGCTGATATTGTTAAGAAGCATGGCATTATGCTTTCTTAGAAAAAGATGATTATTGCCCAAAAGGAAATTGAATTCCTTGGCATGCGCCTCAAAGAAGGAACCTATTGCCCTGAGCCTCATATTGCTAATGAACTCCAAAAATTTCCTGAAAAGGACCTCAATCCTAAACAGATTCAGCAATTCCTTGGCATTGTCAATTATTTAAGAGATTTTGTTCCCCATATCTCCACACATCTTAGACCCCTTCAGAGAATGCTCAAGAAAAATCATCCACCATGGGGACCAAAACAAACTCAAGCTGTTTTCCAACTTAAACAGCTTTTGCAAAACCTTCCTCCTTTAAAAATTCCATCTACTGGCAAGAGGATTCCCCAAACTGATGCCAGCGACAAATATTGGGCAGCCATTCTTTTCGAAGAAATTGATGGAACCAGGCGTATTTGTGCCTACAAAAGTGGTCGATTCTCCCAAGCAGAAATCCATTATCATTCCACTTTTAAGGAAATACTTGCAGTCAAGTATGGTATCAAGAAGTTTGAGTTCCACCTCATTGGACACCATTTTTTGGTCGAAATGGACATGTCCTCATTCCTTCAGATGGTTAAATTTAAACAAAAGCAAGTTCCCCATCCACAATTGCTCCGATGGGCTGAATGGTTTTCTAAATACTCCTTTGAAGTCAAACACATTCCAGGAACTAAGAATGTCCTTGCTGATTTCTTGTCCCGACCAAAGGAACCAATGCAAGCCATCAACATGTATGTCAAAAAGGAACCCTTCCATGACACATACCGAACGGACAAAATCCCAGGTGGTTGGCCCAGCCTCAAATACCCTCCTGATGTTCCCGAGGCAATTCACCACAATAATCTGAAAGAAAGACTTCCAGAATTAATGTGGGAATATCATCTCCGAATTTTCCATGAACATGGAGGTTTAATCCTTAGACCAGACGGACTTCATCCGCAATGTCCATTCATTCACCCTCTCAAATGGTCTCCTGATGAAGAATTTCCAGAAGATCTCAAATGGTTATTTTGGTACATGTTCAACTTGTATACTATAGCCATTGAATTTCCCACAAACAAAATTTTACAGGTTATTAAAAAAGATGGTCAAGGTCATCCTCATAACCAGAAACACCTCTTAGAGATTTTTGCATGGTATAAACCACTCCAATATTGGAGAGAACTCTTCAAGGTCCAAAATCGCCAAGGAAGGCCTGAACCAGAAAGACACACTGTTATCCTATTCCACCGACCATGGACGTTCTCCCATCCATGTGGTTGGATTTCTGACAAACCTTTTGCTGCAGGAATTTCGAGCTACAGGCCCCAAGTCTTTCAAGAATTTGCTCGGGTTCACCAGACACTTCCATACTCCATCACCACCAGCAGACCATCGTCACGAGCACTCCAGAGAATTTTATGTCAAGAAAACCGCACCATCCCACCAGAAGCATGGCCATCTGCACAGGTCCCTGTCTATTGGGACCACCTTGAAGCTTGGGATTCCACGAGAGAACAAATCCAAGAAGCTCTTCATATCTTTCGGCAAAACAATCCAAACTCCTCCACCCCCTATGATCCATGGGGAGGGCCACTTGCACAAGACCCTTGGGGTAATACCCCAAATTATGCCCATTTTTCCGGCTCTTTCAGTGCTAGCTCATCTCGTCCACCAGACTTGTCGGTAGAAGAAATTGAGAATCTTATTCGTGCTTTCAAAAGAGAAAAAGACGGAAGTTCCAGTCCATCAGATGCAGAAGAGGCTCTCTACAGAGAATAGTTGGCTCATCATAGCTCTGATGATTTACACTATGACCACTACAATGCTAGAGACGGAAGAGACACATAAAAAGCCGTCCTGAAAACACTGTACACCGGTCACTGTACACTGTACACTGTTCATCCAGTCTTTTTTTACTGTTTATTCAGTCTGTTTTTACTATAGCCCATAAGTGGCTAAGTTTGTTCTGATAATTACGTCCTAGCATGGCCAGTCTGCCTGCTCTTGTCTGTTGTATCCTCCTTCGCCTATATAAGAGCAAGGAGTTCCCATTGTAAAAACCAGAGAGTGAAATAAGAAGTGTGTTGTGTACTCTTCCAATATGATTTTCTAAACACTCCCATTCTCTTCTAGTTTAGAGCGATGGTTCCGAGCAAACACTATGATTGAGAAAAAACCTGGAGTATGCTCTGCACTTGCCCTTAGGGGATCCTGTGCATCAGAATTTCCGATATTTTAGAGTTTACTATGGTCCAAGTTCAGAGTCTGGGAAGAAACTTGGTGACTGACAGGCAGTCCCTATAAAGGCTAAGGTGGCCATGTGTGGGATAGCATACTTGTCACAAGTTTGCAACTCAAACTCTTGAGTTTGGATCACAGTAATAGAATATGTGTTGGTTCCAGTTTATTAACCAATAATCTTTATAAAGGGTACTGTGATCCAAATTCCAGAGTTTGAGTTGTAAACTTGTGACAAGTATGCTATCCCACACACGGCCCTCTTGGCCTTTAATAGGGAATGCCTATCAGTCACCAAGTTTCTTCTCAAACAATGAACTTAGATCATAGTAAACTCTAAAAATATCGAAAATTCTGATGCACAGGATCCCCTAAGGGCAAGTGCAGAGCATACTCCAGGATTTTTCTCAATCACACAGAGTTTGTTCAGAACCATCGTTCTGGACTAGAAGAGGATGGGAGTGTTTAGAAGATCATGTTGGAAGTAGAGTACACAACACACTTCTTATTTCACTCTCTAGTTTTTACAATGGGGGTTCCTTGCTCTTATATAGGCAAGGGAGGATACAAATGGAAAAGAAAGCGAACCGCGGCCGTGCTAGGACATAATTGAGCAAACTTAGCCACTTATGGGCTACACACATAGGGAGTCCTAAAAAAATCCCGTGACAGGCTATGAACAGTAGTTTTTCGCCTGTTCCTACAGTAAAAACAGACTGGGTGAACAGTAAAAACAGACTGGGTGAACAGTAAAAACAGACTGAATGAACAGTGAACAATGTACAGTGTTTTCAGGATGGCTTTTTATTTGTCTCTACCATCTCTAGCATTGTAGTCATAGTCCGAATCATCAGAGCTATGATGAGCTAGTTGTTCTCTCAGAGAGAGTCTCTTCGCAGACTGGACTGAGCTTCCGTCTTTTTCTCTTTTGAAAGCACGGATGAGATTCTCGATTTCTTCTGCCGACAGGTCTGGTGGACGAGATGAGCTAGCACCGAAAGAGCCGGAAAATGGGGCGTAATTGGGGGTGTCTCCCCAAGGGTCTTGTGCAAGTGGCCCTCCCCATGGATCATAGGGGGTGGAGGAGTCTGGATTGTTTTGCTGAAAGGTATGAAGAGCCTCTTGGATTTGGTCTCTCGTGGAATCCCAAGCTTCAAGGTGGTCCTAAGAGACAGGGACGTGGGCAGATGGCCATGCTTCTAGTGGGATGGTGCGATTTTCTTGACATAGGATTCTTTGGAGTTCACGTGACGCTAGTCTGCTTGTGGTGATGGAGTATGGAAGCGTCCGATAGATCCGAGCAAATTCTTGGAAAACTTGGGGCCGTAGCTCGAAATTCCTGCGCAGCGAAGGTTTGTCGGCTATCCAACCACATGGATGGGAAAACGTCCATGGTCGGTGAAATAAGACGACAAAGTGTGTCTTTCTAGTTCGAGCCTTCCTTGGCGATTTTGGACCTTGAAGAGTTCTCTCCAATATTGTAGTGGTTTATACCATGCAAAAATCTCCAAGAGGTGTTTCTGATTATGAGGTTGAGCTTGGCCATCCTTGTGAATAACCTGCAAAATTTTGTCAGTGGGAAATTCAATGGCTATAGTGTACAGGTTGAACATGTACCAAAATAACAATTTCAGTTCTTCTGGAAATTCTTCATCAGGAGACCATTTGAGAGGATGAATGAATGGATATTGCGGGTGAAGTCCATCTAGTCTAAGCATTAAACCGCCATGTTCACGGAAAATTCGGAGGTGATATTCCCACATTAATTCTGGGAGTCTTTCTTTCAGATTATTGTGGTGGATTGCCTTAGGAACATCAGGAGGGTATTTGAGGCTGGGCCAATCACCTGGGATTTTGTCTGTTGGGTATGTGTCATGGAAGGGCTCCTTTTTGACATACATATTGATGGTTTGCATTGGTTCCTTTGGTCGAGACAAGAAATCAGCAAGGACATTCTTTGTTCCTGGAATGTGTTTGACTTCAAAGGAATATTTAGAAAACCATTCAGCCCATCGAGCAAGGGGTTGTGGATGAGGAACTTGCTTTTGCTTGAATTTAAGCATCTGAGGGAATGAGGACATGTCCATTTCAACAAGAAAATGGTGTCCGATGAGGTGGAATTCAAACTTCTTGATGCCATTCTTGACTGCAAGTATTTCCTTAAAAGTGGAGCGATAATGGATTTCTGCTTGAGAGAATCGACCACTTTTGTAGGCACAAATATGCCTATTTCCATCAATTTCTTCGAAAAGAATGGCTGCCCAATATTTGTCGCTGGCATCAGTTTGGAGAATTCTTTTGCCAGTGGATGGGATTTTTAACGGAGGACGGTTTTGCAAGAGCTGTTTGAGTTGAGCAAACGGCTTGAGATCGCTTGATCCCCATGGGGAGGATCTTTTTTGAGCATTCGCTGGAGAGGTCTCAAATACTTAGAGATGTGTGGAACAAAATCTCTCAGATAATTTACAATGCCAAGAAATTGCTGGACTTGTTTAGGATTGAGATCCTTTTCAGGGAATTTTTGGAGTTCATTAGCAATATGAGGTTCGGGCGTGCAGGTTCCATCTTTGAGACGCATGCCAAGGAATTCAATTTCCTTTTGGGCAATAATCATCTTTTTCCGAGAAAGCATAATGCCATGCTTTTTAACAATATCAGCAAAATGTGTCAAGAGTTGACAATGAGACTGTTCGTCATGGCTGAATAGAAGGATATCATCAATATAAATCTGGGAGTTTGGAAGGATGGGTTCAAAGATTTTGCACATAGCCTTTTGGAATAGTGAAGGGGCAGTTTTGAGACCAAAAGGGACAACTGTCCATTGAAAATGTTGGTTTGGGATACAGAACCCAGTTTTGGGTCTGTCTACCGGGTCAATACCCAGTTGCCAAAATCCTGCTTTAAGATCAAATTTTGAATAGATCTTTGCTTGGGCAAGGCTCAGGAAAAGGGAATTTCGATGAGGTAATGGAAATTTATCATCCTGAAGGAACTGATTCAGAGGTTGGTAGTTTATTACTAACCTCATTTTTCCACGGTTCTGTTCGGCCCGTTTGTTGACATAGAATGCTTCACATGCCCATTGAGAGTCAGAGGGTTCAATAAGACCTTGGGCCAGTAGTTCTGCACATTCTTGCTGAGCGAGTGCGAGATGTTCAGGGCTCATTCCTGATTGACTAGCTTTTGTAGGATTGATGTCTTCATTCCTTTTGAAAGGAAGTTTGACATAAAAAGAAGAATTTTTCCACAATGGCTGGGTGCAAGTTTGGGAAAACTGGGAGTGTGTTTCAGCACAGGAAGAAAGTAGACTTTGAATGATCGGGTCCAGAATGGCTGGTTGAAGGGCATAAAATCGTTTAATGTCTACAAATTCCCTGAATTGGTTTTTGAACCGAAGGCCATGAGACAGAATTCTAAGTTTAGGAAGTTGGGTCAGTATGTCCCAACCAATGATGATATCTTTGTCTAGAGACGGAGAACCAAGAACCTTGGTGGTTATAGAACACTGGGGAAAAAACTGAATAGTAATGGGTTTACTACGATACTTGGTAGCAAAAGTGTCACCAGAAACAGAATTGAAATACCTGGTGTAAGGTTTCCAAAATTCTTCTAGAAGGATCTTTGTGTCTAGAATGGAAGAGCTTGCTCCAGTATCAATGAGTGCTACCAAAGGGATTGGTTTATGGTATTTGGACAAAAGAATGTGGACAGGAATATACGGGTGATGGACAGGTTCATTGAGCTCAATTTCTGCAGGTGAATCAGGGAAGAATGTGAAGACATCGTTCTCCGAATCTGAACCTGAATTTGAGCTATATGTCTGAATAGCACAGAGGGTATTTTCAGATGGTTGATCGTCTAAGGAGAAGACGGATTCTATATCTGAATCATCAAGTTGAATACCGGTGCTTTTGGCAATTTTGTCTATCAAATGGCTTCCTCTCTTGTTTGCCTTGGGACAATTTTTGGCAAAATGTCCTTTTTTGTTGCGACGTACACACTGTCTTTGTTGCGCTTCTTATGGGAACGATGATGGCTTTTACGCAAAAATTTCCACTTACCCTTGCTTTTCCCTTTGCGTGTCTTTTTGAAGGAAAGTCGTTTAAAGTGCCTTTTCTTTTTGCATCCTGTGCAGGATGGGTCAGAGCAATCCTTGGGACATTTGATTTGTAAACCTAGTTTGAAGCACGCCTTGTCAAGATGCCTATTTTCTTTGAGAAAGCTTCGGAAGGCTTCTCGTCGAAGGCAAAGTTCTTCTATGGCGATGTGAACAGCTTGCTGGATTTCTCCAAGAGTAGCTTCTGTGATACTTTTTTGTCTCTGTTGGAGAGTTTTTTCTGCAGCTTGGCTAAGTTCCTTTGGAATAGATGCCAAGAAGATGGGCTTGAGATTCCAATCTGCACCAAGTAGATAAAACAGCTTAATCATAGCTTAGAAATGACGATCAAGATCTTTGCGTCTTAGTGATAAGAGCCCAGATTTTGTTTGAATCACTTTAGTTTGATCATTATCATGTTCTGTTACTAGAAGAGAATCTCTAATCCTATGGAAACTTCAGACTCAGCTTCCCCTTCTCTTCCTGTTTCTCTTACTTCTAATCTTTCTCTTCAACCTCCACCCGAACTTCGAAAGTCTTCATGTTCAAAGATAGACTATCTTTATGAGGTCGCATACCTCATAGAAGATAGTAAGATCTCAGAAACCCAGCTCCCTATGATGAACCCATACACTGCTTTCGCAAAACCCCCTTCTTTTTCCCCATTGAGATCTATTAAACACCTTATCAAACATACCCCCCGCACTGTTAAAGAGTATGTTCAGTCTTCTCGTTTTGACCAACACCCCATCCAGGCAACTGAACAAGAACAGTTTGTTACCCTCCAGATTCCACCAGAGTTTCCATCTCAATGGATCCAACAAGGCTACACTCATCTCCATTTTGGAGCCATTTGTCTTGCTTTAACCTTTCATGGCCAAAAAGGCTTACCTGTTACCGCAAGGATAGCCCTATTAGACACCAGGTTTTTGGAATACCAAGAAGCTTGTGTTGGCACCATCCAAACGACAATGAATGCAGGCATTGTTTTTGTTACACTTTTCCCAAACTTTAACATTGCTTTTGCAGATCCCAACTTGCTTACTACTCTTAAGGTTCAGCTACAAATTACTGGAGCCCCACAGACTCCCGGATCCATTGCTGCCACCTTACACTACCAGATGATCTACCGGGTCCAAAATCATGCCATTGATCTTAACATTCCAAATTCTGAGGATGCCCTTGTTATTTCAGTTGACCACGACCAGACTTCCTGCATCCATGTTCCCCGTCAGATCCCTAGAAATGAGCTTGTCAAGCTTCTTCCTAATAGTTGGGTTACCAACTACAAAAAACTCCATCAGAGTTGTAAACCACTCCAATCCAGTGAACCACAGTTCACCAGGAAAAAAGATGGTACTGTTACCATCAAGTTCGGCAAAACCAAGGAGGAACCTTCCTCTATTTTTCCTACCATCCTCCATTTTACACCTTGTCCCACTGATCCTGTCTCAAGCGAACCAGATGACAAACGCTTTGTCCATTCTTTTGGTCCTCAGGGACAACCAATTCATCATTTCAAAGATCCTACTAGACATTGCTTTTGGGACCCAGACTGTATCTGTCCGTCTTGCACAAAACCTGATGATGAAGATGACAGACCTTCCACAAAAAAGAAGAAGACAAAGAAAGATACCCTCTACCAAAGGTATCTTGATGGAGATCCAATTGTTGGACCTCTTGGAGAAGATGGAGGTAGATACCAGTTTATTGTTTCTTATGGACCATCCAGGTCCCCTGCACCAACTCCACCTCCACCACCTTGCAAACCAGCTCCCTCCTCTCAACCACCACCAGCTAGACCCATGATCACTTCGCCTTTCTATAAGCCGATCCAGAAATGGGTAAAAAAGAACCCTTCATGTCCTTTGAAACTACCCAGGCCAAGCACCTGTGTACCGAAACCTGTTCCACCTACTGTTCTACCCAGTATATGTATGTTTCATCCTGATGAGTTCCCCCCACTTGAGACCACAGAATCATCATCTAGAACCAGCACCTGCACTCGAAAATTTCCTCCTTTGGAAAGATTCTCAGATCCACATCAAAAATACCAGCACTCACCCAAGGTACCAAACCCCACTGGTCTTGATGCACAAGGACAACGTAAGCAGCCTTTTGCTGCCGAAACTGTTCTGAATTGGCAAACTGAAAATGCTTTGGCTCAAAATGAGATTTTAGGCACTGTCGCTACGCGTCTTGAACACGTAGACAAGACCACTGACTTATCTTACCGAATGCTGAAAGATTTCCAGAAAAGGCTTCATCTGCTAGAAATTAAGCAAACACCTCCTAGCCATTATCTGGAAGACCAGAGACCGGAAATTGAAAAGCTCAAACGACAGATCCAGATACTCCAAAACCAACAGTCGTTCACCACAATTGATCCACCCTTTTTCCCCTCTCCTTCCTTGCCACCCAAACCAGAATCATCCCTTGGAGCATCATCTTCATTTGCTGCTGTTCTCAACTCAGCTGCACCTCCACCCCAGAACAATTTCTTGGTCCTACACGAAAATCTTCGCAAGCTTAAGCAGAAGCAAAAGAAATCTCCTACAGAGGTTCAAGCATCGCCATCTCCCCCTGGTACTCCTGAATGTTCTTCTGGTGATCACTCACCTAAAAACCCCACTGCCACTCTCACCATTTCCAATCCAATTGAAAACTTCCTTCGGCACCAGATTCCTTCAATTGCTGTCATTAAACCATCCACAGCAAGACAGGCTGACTCTTCATCTGAATACGATTCTGATATTCTTCTCGAATCATCTTCTGCGGAAGAAACCTTGTTTATGGTAGATAGTGTCAAAGATGAAGAAATACTCTCTAAGCCTGAAATACTCCACCAGGACCAACCAGATGCAACTCAGAATTTCACTGCCACATCATCCAAAGTTTATTTCACATTGGATGACATTCCATACTATGAATAGCCTGATAGGCTTCAAGAATTCCATGCTTGGCTCACTACCAGGCACATTTATGAACCTAGCACTTATGATATTCTCTTGGAATTCACTAGCCGCTTTACAGGAGCCCTTAAAGACTGGTGGCATATTGCCTCGGAGCAAGATCAGATGTACTTTTTAACTCAACCTTTGGATAATGCTATCCAGATTATCCATATGTACTTCATTGGCAAACCTGAAGATTCAAAAGAACTCAAAAGAAAGGAGTTCTTTGATCGAAAATGCTGCTCACTAAGACGCAAAGATCTTGATCATCATTTCCAAGCTATGATCAAGCTGTTTTATCTACTTGGTGCAGATTGGAATCTCAAGCCCATCTTCTTGGCATCTATTCCAAAGGAACTTAGCCAAGCTGCAGAAAAAACTCTCCAACAGAGACAAAAAAGTATCACAGAAGCTACTCTTGGAGAAATCTAGCAAGCTGTTCACATCGCCATAGAAGAACTTTGCCTTCGACGAGAAGCCTTCCGAAGCTTTCTCAAAGAAAATAGGCATCTTGCCAAGGCGTGCTTCAAACCAAGTTTACAAATCAAATGTCCCAAGGATTGCTCCGACCCATCCTGCACAGGATGCAAAAAGAAAATGCACTTTAAACGACTTTCCTTCAAAAAAACACGCAAAGGGAAAAGCAAGGGTAAGTGGAAATTTTTGCGTAAAAGCCATCATCGTTCCCATAAGAAGCGCAACAAAGACATGTGTTACGTCTGCAACAAAAAAGGACATTTTGCCAAAAATTGTCCCAAGGCAAACAAGAGAGGAAGCCATTTGATAGACAAAATTGCCAAAAGCACCGGTATTCAACTTGATGATTCAAATATAGAATCCGTCTTCTCCTTAGACGATCAACCATATGAAAATACCCTCTGTGCTATTCCGACATATAGCTCAGATTCAGGTTCAGATTCTGAGAACGATGTCTTCACATTCTTCCCTGATTCACCTGCAGAAATTGAGCTCAATGAACCTGTCCATCACCCGTATATTCCTGTCCACATTCTTTTGTCCAAATACCATAAACCAATCCCTTTGGTAGCACTCATTGATACTGGAGCAAGCTCTTCCATTCTAGACACAAAGATCCTTCTAGAAGAATTTTGGAAACCTTACACCAGGTATTTCAATTCTGTTTCTGGTGACACTTTTGCTACCAAGTATCGTAGTAAACCCATTACTATTCAGTTTTTTCCCCAGTGTTCTATAACCACCAAAGTTCTTGGTTCTCCGTCTCCAGACAAAGATATCATCATTGGTTGGGACATACTGACCCAACTTCCTAAACTTAGAATTCTGTCTCATGGCCTTCGGTTCAAAAACCAATTCAGGGAATTTGTAGACATTAAACGATTTTATGCCCTTCAACCAGCCATTCTGGACCCAATCATTCAAAGTCTACTTTATTCCTGTGCTGAAACACACTCCCAGTTTTCCCAAACTTGCACCCAGCCATTGTGGAAAAATTCTTCTTTTTATGTCAAACTTCCTTTCAAAAGGAATGAAGACATCAATCCTACAAAAGCTAGTCAATCAGGAATGAGCCTTGAAGATCTCGCACTCGCTCAGCAAGAATGTGCAGAACTACTGGCTCAAGGTCTTATTGAACCCTCTGACTCTCAATGGGCATGTGAAGCATTCTATGTCAACAAACGGGCCGAACAGAACCGTGGAAAAATGAGGTTAGTAATAAACTACCAACCTCTGAATCAGTTCCTTCAGGATGATAAATTTCCATTACCTCATCGAAATTCCCTTTTCCTGAGCCTTGCCCAAGCAAAGATCTATTCAAAATTTGATCTTAAAGCGGGGATTTTGGCACCGGGTATTGACGTGAGGGAGCCGGACCCAAAACTGGGTTCTGTATCCCAAACCAACATTTTCAATGGACAGTTGTCCCTTTTGGCCTCAAAACTGCCCCTTCACTGTTCCAAAAGGTTATGTGCAAAATCTTTGAACTCATCGTTCCAAACTCCCAGATTTATATTGATGATATCCTTCTGTTCAGCCATGACGAATAGTCTCATTGTCAACTCTTGACACATTTTGTTGATATTGTTAAAAAGCATGGCATTATGCTTTCTCGGAAAAAGATGATTATTGCCCAAAAGGAAATTGAATTCCTTGGCATGCGTCTCAAAGATGGAACCTACTGCCCTGAACCTCATATTGCTAATGAACTCCAAAAATTCCCTGAAAAGGATCTCAATCCTAAACAAGTCCAGCAATTTCTTGGCATTGTAAATTATCTGAGAGTTTTTGTTCCACACATCTCTAAGTATTTGAGACCTCTCCAGCGAATGCTCAAAAAAGATCCTCCCCCATAGGGATCCAAGCAGTCTCAAGCTGTTGCTCAACTCAAACAGCTCTTGCAAAACCGTCCTCCGTTAAAAATCCCATCCACTGGCAAAAGAATTCTCCAAACTGATGCCAGCGACAAATATTGGGCAGCCATTCTTTTCGAAGAAATTGATGGAAATAGGCATATTTGTGCCTACAAAAGTGGTCGATTCTCTCAAGCGAAATCCATTATCACTCCACTTTTAAGGAAATACTTGCGATCAAGAATGGCATCAAGAAGTTTGAATTCCACCTCATCGGACACCATTTTCTTGTTGAAATGGACATGTCCTCATTCCCTCAGATGCTTAAATTCAAGCAAAAGCAAGTTCCTCATCCACAACTGCTCCGATGGGCCGAATGGTTTTCTAAATATTCCTTTGAAGTCAAACACATTCCAGGAACAAAGAATGTCCTTGCTGATTTCTTGTCTCGACCAAAGGAACCAATGCAAACCATCAACATGTATGTCAAAAAGGAGCCCTTCCATGACACATACCGAACAGACAAAATCCCAGGTGATTGGCCCAGCCTCAAATACCCTCCTGATGTTCCTGAGGCAATCCACCACAATAATCGAAAGAAAGACTCCTTAATTAATGTGGGAATATCACCTCCGAATTTTCCGTGAACATGGCGGTTTAATGCTTAGACCAGATGGACTTCACCCACAATATCCATTCATTCATCCTCTCAAATGGTCTCCTGATGAAGAATTTCCAGAAGAACTGAAATTGTTATTTTGGTACATGTTCAACCTGTACACTATAGCCATTGAATTTCCCACTGACAAAATTTTGCAGGTTATTCACAAGGATGGCCAAGCTCAACCTCATAATCAGAAACACCTCTTGGAGATTTTTGCATGGTATAAACCACTACAATATTGGAGAGAACTCTTCAAGGTCCAAAATCGCCAAGGAAGGCCTGAACCAGAAAGACACACTGTCGTCTTATTTCACCGACCATGGACGTTTTCCCATCCATGTGGTTGGATAGGTGACAAACCTTCTACTGCAGGAATTTCGAGCTACAGGCCCCAAGTTTTCCAAGAATTTGCTCGGATCTATCGGATGCTTCCATACTCCATCACCATAAGCAGACTAGCGTCACGTGAACTCCAAAGAATCCTATGTCAAGAAAATCGCACCATCCCACTAGAAGCATGGACATCTGCCCACGTCCCCGTCTCTTGGGAACACCTTGAAGCTTGGGATTCCAGGAGAGACCAAATCCAAGAGGCTCTTCATACCTTTCGGCAGAACAATCCAGACTCCTCCACCCCCTATGATCCATGGGGAGGGCCACTTGTACAAGACCCTTGGGGAGACACCCCCAATTACGCCCCCTTTTTCGGCTCTTTCGGTACTAGCTCATCTCGTCCACCAGACCTGTCGACAGAAGAAATCGAGAATCTCATCCGTGCTTTCAAAAGAGAAAAAGACGGAAGCTCCAGTCCAGATGCAGAAGAGACTCTCTACAGAGAACAACTAGCTCATCATAGCTCTGATGATTCGGACTATGACTATAATGCTAGAGATGGTAGAGACAAATAAAAAGCCGTCCTGAAAACACTGTACACCGGTCTTGTACACTGTTCATTGTTCATTCAGTCTGTTTTTACTGTTCACCCAGTCTGTTTTTACTGTAGCAACAGGCGAAAAACTACTGTTCATAGTCTGTCACGGGATTTCTTTAGGACTTCCTATGTGTGTAGCCCATAAGTGGCTAAGTTTGCTCAATTATGTCCTAGCACGGCCAGTTTGCCTGCTCTTGTCTGTTGTATCCTCCCTTGCCTATATAAGTGCAAGGAACCCCCATTGTAAAACCAGAGAGTGAAATAAGAAGTGTGTTGTGTACTCTACTTCCAACATGATCTTCTAAACACTCCTATCCTCTTCTAGTCCAGAACGATGGTTTTGAACAAACTCTGTGTGATTAAGAAAAATCCTGGAGTATGCTCTGCACTTGCCCTTAGGAGATCCTGTGCATCAGAATTTCCGATATTTTTAGAGTTTACTATGATCTAAGTTCATTGTTTGAGAAGGAACTTGGTGACTGACAAGCAATCCCTATTGAAGGCCAAGAGGGCCGTGTGTGACGTTCGGTAATACGATTACCAATGTCAATAAGCAAAATAGAATTGATATAAATGCCATAACTAATAAACTCCCTAGAGACAGTCCAAATAAAAAGTATATTTGGCATCTCCGATTAGGTCATATTTGAGAAGATAGAATTAACAAGTTGAGTAATGATGGGTACATTGATCCATCAATGTTTGAGTCATACTCAACTTGTGAGGCATGTCTTCTGGGAAAAATGACCAAAGCACCGTTTATGGGACATAGTGCACGAGCTACTAACATATTGGGATTAATACATACAGATGTATGTGGACCAATTAATGAAACTGCTAGCGGTAGTTATTTTTACTTCATTACTTTTATCGATGATCAGTCACGGTATGGTTATTTATACATAACGAAGTATAAATCTAAATTCTTTGAAAAGTTCAAGGAATTCAAGGCTAAAGTTGAGAAACAAACAGGAAAATGTATTAAGGCTCTTCAATTGGATCGAGGAAGTGAATACCTTAGTACTGAATTTTTGAACTATCTTAAAGAGAATGGCATTTTATCACAATGGACACCTCCTGAAACTTCAGAACATAATGGTGTATCTGAGTGAAGAAATCGTACTTTATTAGATATGTTTCGATCTATGATGAATTACATCGATTTACCTATATCCCTTTGGGGATATGCCCTTGAAATAGCCGTATATATACTGAACAGAGTATCATCCAAATCTGTTCTAACTACGTCATATGAGATATGGCATAGTAGGAAACCAAGTCTTAATCATATTAAGATTTGGGGTTGTCCAGCTTTCGTTAAAAAGCTAAATATGAAAAAATTGGGGGCAAGATCTGAACAAGGTCACTTCATTGGATATCCAAAGGAAACTCTAGGATATTATTTCTATTTTCATTTAGACCAAAGAATTTTGGTGAGTAAGCACGCTTCTTTTCTAAAATCAGTTCGTACAAGAAAGTGGTGCTGAGCGGAAAATAGTCTTACAAGAAGAAAATAATGAAGTACCAAACAACCGAGTTCAAATACCAATCTCTGATTCAGTGGAAGCTTCTGATACACAACCTCTTAGGAGAAGTGCGAGAACGTCTCGCCCACCTGCTCATTATAGACACTCGGTTGATCATATTGAACCATTATTCATTGTGAATGATAGTGATCAACCTGGTGATCCTAAAACCTATGAGGAGGCAATGTTGGACATTGATTCTGGTAAATGGCTAGAAGCCATAAAATCTGAGATGGATTCAATGTATTCCAATGATGTTTGGACCTTAGTTGACTTGCTTAATGGTATTGTACCAATTGGTTGTAAAGGGATCTTTAAGAGAAAGATGAATGCTAAAGGTCAAATTGGAATTTACAAAGTATGGCTAGTGGCAAAAGGATATTGTCAGAAAGAATGAATCAATTATGATGAAATTTTCTCACCTGTGGCCATGCTAAAATCCATTCGGATTGTGTTGGCTATAGCTGCACACCTTGATTATGAAATATTCCAAATGGATGTTAAAACGCTTTTCTAAACGGTTTTCTCAAGGACATCTATATGGAACAGTCACGGGGTTTTGAATCCAATAGCGAAAATTGGAAGGTGTGTAGGCTTAAGAGATCCATTTATGGACTCAAACAAGCCTCCAGAAGTTGGAACATTCGTTTTGATAAGGTAGTTAAATCGTTTGATTTCATAAAAAATTCGGATAAACCTTGTGTATATAAGAAGATCAGTGGGAGTGCAATTGTGTTTCTAGTTTTGTATATTGATGATATACTTTTGATTGAGAATGATGTACCGATGATATCATCGATAAAACTATTTTTGTCACAGAAATTCTCCATAAAAGATTTATGAGAGGCAACCTACATTTTAGGTATCAAGATCTATGGATATAGATTAAGACGATTGATTGGCTTCTCACAGTCTATGTACATAGACAAAGTGTTAACACGTTTTAACATGCAATGTTCAAAGAGAGGATTATTGCCTTTTAGGCAAGAGATCCGTCTTTCTAAAAAGACGTATCCCAACACTTCTGAAGAAAGAGAACGAATGGCTAAGATACCATAAGCATCTACCATTGAAAGTATGTTATGCTATGTACTAGACCTGATATTGCGCATGCGGTAAGTATTACTAGTAGATATCAGTCTAATCCAAGATAAGAGCATTGGATAGTAGTCAAGAATATTCTTAAGTACTTGCAAAGGACTAAGGATTTATTCTTGATATATGGAGAAGGAGAATTTAAAGTTGTAGCTTATACAGATTCCAATTTTCAATCAGATCCTAATAATTATAAGTCTACATCTAGGTTTGTCTTTACATTCAATGGTGGTGCAATTAGTTAGAAAAGTTCCAAACAAAGCATAACTGTCGATTCCACTACTGAGGCAGAGTATGTAGCTACTTTTGAAGTAGCAAAGGAAGCTGCTTGGATGAAGAAGTTTATTTCTGAACTTGAAGTCGTTCCTTCAATTGAGCAACTGATTACATTGTTTTATGACAACAATGAAGCGATAGCTCAAGCTAAAGAACCAAGGTCTCACTAGAAGTCCAAGCACATTGAGAGACGTTTCCATCCTATCAGAGAAATTGTTGGGAGAAGTGATATTGCCTTGCAG
Organism: Angophora floribunda; assembly: GCA_014182895.1. Lineage (NCBI taxonomy): Eukaryota > Viridiplantae > Streptophyta > Magnoliopsida > Myrtales > Myrtaceae > Angophora > Angophora floribunda. Next base: position 12,269,286 of record CM024711.1, on the reverse strand, counting down.
AAAATTACCACGGCAGAAAACGTGGTAGATCCCTTCACTAAGGCCTTACCTCAATCTTCTTTAAAAGGCATATTGACAAAATGGGTTTGAGGTACCAGACAAGTTGGCTTTAGTGCAAGTGGGAGATTGTTGGATGTATGCCCTAAAGCTACTATGTAATAGTTACGTATTAGGGATTTCAATTGTATTATTATTATTATTATTTAATTAATGGCAATGACGTATTTATTCATTTGTCCAATTATTTTATGAATGACTCCATAAGTTCAGTTGAAACTAGACCTATTTTTGAGAAGTCAAAAATATATGTGACGAGTTCATAGTTAGACTAAATCTTTAAACCATTCCTATTCAATGGATTATTGAGTGGATGTTTATAATCCTATTGAGATCGGTGTGTTTTTAACTTCATCATTAAGTATTGGATACTTAAGAGAATGATGAGTCGCAAGTCATTAGGTATTGTGATGCATGAGTTAGAACACAGGTGTTTGTATTAGACAAGTTCACTGAATGTGACGCATATGGAACGATTAGCAACATGGAAGCTTTTAGCATGGTCATGAGTGGAATAACACGATCGGCAACGGTTGCTGGTCGTCCCATGATTAGCAATGATTGCTGGTTGTGGGTGGTTTCCTGCACGTAAAATAGTTCTTATATAAAGCGTGAGTGTGCGTTTTTGTGCGCACGTGTACGAAAACGAAAAAGTGAAAAAGGGATTCTCTCTCATTTGGGCTATGGCTAAAAACATCAAAGGATATGAAGGATTATCTCCACGAAATTGCTAGCATAATTATAGTGGTGATTATCCGCAAGTTCTCTCTTCATTCGATGTTCATTAGTGGTGTGTCTGAACTAGATGTCCGATGTTTATGGGACTCGAACTGAAGAACATTCGAACCAATTCGTTTAAAGTGCGCTTCGAGAGGTAATTCGTTTAACTTCATTTTTATATTCAGATTTTTGATTAAAACGCATGAACAACGCTTTTGGAGATACATGTATAGAAATATTTTATTTTTGTTTCCGCCGTGTTTAATTTAATTTGACTATACATGATTCTTGAAACCCTAACAGAAGGAGCAGATGGCGAGAGCTTACATCGAGGACGGGTGGCGATCAAATGGCGATGGCGATGATGATCGCTGTGCAGATGCTTTCCAAGATTAGGGGGGTCGTCGATTCCAACGGCGCGATCATCTCGCCGATATTTTCTGTTCCGATAAGAATGTCGTCGATGCTGGATGGGCGAGCGTGAGAGAGGAGAAGGAGAGGCAGAGAGAGAGAGAGCGGTACAGTAGCCGTTGGCCCCTTCACAGACACGCAGCTTTGAGCCGATGACCTTGACGGAGAGTGCTCCCATTTTAAACGACAGAGCTCTCGAGTGCTCGTTCTTTTTTTTTCTTTTTTCTTTTTTTACCGCATTCTTTTTTAACCGTTTGCTGACGGACGTTTTCATCGAAGAAGCTGCCACTGCAAGTTCAGGGAAGGAGGAGGAGGGGTTGGGGAGGATGGAGTTTGTTTAGGTTGAAAGTTACCGAAACACCCCTTTGAATTATCGCTTCTTCTTTTTTCCTTTTTTTCCTCCTGTTATTTCCCTTGCTTGGGGGGCGATGCTATTTTTAATTAACACGCCATGCCCACGGAATTAGCTATTTGCGGGCCATTGCATTATCTCCGGAAAAAAGAAAAAGAAAGATATTTCTTTTTTTATTTCCGATTATGTAAAGTCATATTGAGATTTGAATGCTTATTCAATTGGATAATTTCTGCAGAGATAAAGGGACATGTCAACAAAAAAAATTAGATTGGTACATGTATTTCGAGACTTTTAGGTGCCCATAAAAAACGACGTGTATATCGCCATGAAAAAGTTTTTATCGCTGAGCCAGATGGCTCAGACATGAGAACCATATTCTTTTTCTTTTATATCTCAAGGCTAGATCATAATAGAAGTACCATTAGAATCATTCAACGGATTAGAAAAAAATGATTCCGTAGAGTTTAGGTTCATTGGACCTTGTTCGGTGCCTTAGCTAAAGAAAAAAGTCCAACGTCTACATCACAAATCTTCAAAAGTGGATACCCCTTTTGTCCCCTTTTAATCATGCTGCATCCTTATTTATGTATCTGTCCTTTCTGTCTCGTAAGAATCACCTTGTCCTTTGATTAACTCTTTCAAATGGCCCTTTCTTGGGCAACAGCTGGAAGCCACTTTCCCCATCCACAAATCCATGGAGGAGCAGCCTCTTGCTCCGGCATTCTAATGTAATAATAATCACCGAGTTTTTATTTATCAGAACTCACTAATTAGCTATGCTCCTAGGATGATTTTTTATTTTATTTTATTTTATTTATCTAACCCTTGTTCAGTAGGTAAAGTCCTGATTTAGAGATACGAATTGAAATTCGAATAGATATTCCCAACAGAAAAATGCTTCTTGATTCTACAAGTTATTGAATTTGTGTCGTGCACCTAATTTATAAATAAATATGTTCCTTAATGGCTAAATAGAACTCATATTTAGGACAGAAAATATAAGTGCTTTGGCAAATTTTCAATGAGCACTATGAACGTAAGACTTGGATGCCCATTAAATGCATTGGTAATTACTTTTTATTTCATAAGGGCATGAGTTAATGGCTTTTGTTGTGTGGAGGCTTGTGAAATGCTCTACAAGTCCCGTTAACCGCTTAAGTACAAAGTTTTTAGTTTATGTAGATTGTTTCAAGTCAGAGCAATCTGCATACACTTGATACAAATTGAATATATGGCATTCAATTCCTAATCTAATAATTCTTTATGTATACTGCTCTATACTATGAATGTCAAAGAGCATCTAGACATTACTTTTTAAAATCATTTAAAAACTTTTTCTAATTAGAATGTGGATTAGATGAGTTGAGATTAATATAGACAGGAGGCAGATGCTTTAGGATTACTACTTGATTTATATCGGATCTTGTTAGCAACCGGTCCTCATGAGCCTATAACAAGCGTGTCCACAATATAAATCACATTTACAATTTTAAAATCACTATGAATGTGCTTTGACAAAGTTGCGCTAAGACTCCCTTAAATATATCTATTTTGATTTGATTATTGAATTATTCTTTTGGTCCCTATGGAGCATCGGCTAAGTCAATAATAAAGTGCACGGAGATTATAGAATCCTATCTTTTGTAAATAGCTTACAAATTAACCTCTTCCCTTTTTTAATGTACCAAGACTACAAATATAAGGATTATGTTTGAGAGGAAGAATTATTTTGTGAACATTATACTTTACTTTATTAGTTATTGCACATGAATTGTCAATACATTAATGGATAATAATCATCCCTTCTGCTTCCTTCACAACTTTGGACATTGGTTCAATAGATTTAAGGATGGGGTGCTTATATTAATCTCATGAGATTGATTTTTTTTTTCACTTAATAATCTAGAGCTTGAGTATAGAGACTCGATTATTTGAAAGGCTGTAAGTTTGATTTAGCGATTAAGCAATTAATTATGTATAATTATTAGACATGCGGCACAAACTCAGCTCTTCACATCGCCGATTGCAAATAATTTCATAATTTGGATCATTCACAATAACTTCAACCCCATCGTGAAATTCACTTACAACTCTCATCGAGCTCTCTCATCTTTTAAAGAAGAAAAGAGGACGGCAATGATCATTGATCATCACTCTTTCCAGGGTGGGACTCATTAAGCCGGACTGCTGAATGATATGCCATTGATGCAAGCAGTTTAACCTAACCTCCTCCGAGAAGGTTCCTGGAAAGAAAGGACAGGTGGAATAGCAATCGCAGTGGACGAAATGGCATTTCACAATAATGAAACGAATCGTCCTTGGTGGGCCAAAAAGGGTGGAAAAAGGTAAGCTTAAAGACTTGACTGCTCGGTGAGATCCGAGCGAGAGCTCTCTGCGTGGCGGTGGCCCAAGAGCGCCAGGAGCTGGTTGCGACGAGCGTGACTTCGCCGGATTGACGAGAGCCACTCCTTCTCCTGCTTTCACGTACTCTGTCGTGGCCAGCCTCTGATTTTCCTCCTGGACCGCCAATTGATAGATTCGGCCTAGAGGAGGGACGGGATCCATGGTGAGGATCTGTGACCAGAACATCGAGAAGCGATCGTCCAGAATCAGCGAGAAACGGGTAGCCTTTTCTCTCTCTCTCTCATCTGTTTGTACTGTTCGAGCGTTGCCTCGGGTCCCTTGAGTTCCTCCTCAGCCGCCGCGAGGTTTTGTGTGATTATGCCTTGAAGAAGTATTTCAACGGTGTCTATTCTGAGACTGAGAGAGAGATCTGAGTGAGAGAGAGAGAGAGGGAGGGAGGGAGAGAGAGAAAGGGAGGGTTGACCCTGCTAAGTGCGGAGTGATCCTATGGAGAACTCAGAGCCAGGAACGAGCACCAGCAATACATTAAGAGGAGAGTACCATGTCTTCCTGAGTTTTAGAGGACATGATACACGTCATGTATTCACTGATATCCTCCACCAAGCCATGATAGATGCCGGGATTCGTGTTTTCATTGATGAAAAAGAGCTTCAACTGGGTGAAAAAATTAGGGGCAACCTTGAGCAAGCGATCGACAATTCCAAGCTCTACATACCCATCTTCTCCAAAAACTATGCTTCAAGTCCCTCGTGCCTCAACGAGCTTGTGAGGATGGTGGATAAATCTAAAGAAGATGAGAAGGTCATATTGCCCATCTTCTATGATGTGAAACCCAATGACGTGAAGTTGAAAACCACATTGTACAACAAGGACATATTGAATTTGGAGCAAGAGATGGAGGATGGGAAGAATAAGTTCGGCCCTGAGGATATAAAGAAATGGCGGCAGGCTCTCCAAGAAGTTGGTGGCATCGGCGGATGGGAGCCAAAGAAAGATTCAGGGTAACAATCTAACCATGATTGTGAAAATTATTTTGTACAATTGGGCTATAGTTCATATGAAAATTCATTAATTATATTCCAACCCTAATTTCCCTAAATTTAAACAGAAAGTTTCAAATTCTTTTTTATTTATTTTTATAACATGACATTTCCAAATTTTTCTGACCTGATAATAGGGTTATTATAATTTCATTTTTCACCAATTTTCCATCTTATGAAAAATTTGGCTTTGATCCATGTATGTGTTATGATTCCTATTGGATGCTAGAGTTTAAGGAACTGTTGCCTTTACAAAGTTGTTTTCCACGTCAAAAGAAATAAGTAAATCTTTTATTAAAGTAATTTATTAGATGTTTATATATTGATTCTTCTGCCCTTTCATGTCAGAAAATCTGATTCTTCCAGTTGACATAAAGATCAGACATTTCACTTCCTGTATTCCTTAAACTTGTAATGGATGTTCAATTTTGTAATTCATCATGTTCCCAAAGCTTTGGGGTAATGTTGAATTTTGATTATCCTTAACTATCACATTCCCCCTGATTGCTTAGTAGATGGTTGGTCAATATGCAAATTTGTCACTTTTTCTCAATTGAAACTGTTCAATTTTGTGGCAGCTATACGGGACTTGTCAGGGCAGTTGTTGAAGAGATTATGGTTAGGCTCAAGACAAGAGAAAGACAAGTAACTGAATATTTAGTTGGAATGGAGGATCGAATAGTAGCCATAAACAATTTATTAGACATCGACTCTAATATGGTGCGGCTAATTGGAATCTACGGGATGGGCGGTATCGGTAAAACAACACTCGCCAAGATTATCTTCAATCAACTCTGTCCTCGATTTGGGAAAAACTGCAGCTTTCTTGAAGATGTGAGCAAAATGGCAAAAAGCAAGGGTTTAAAGACATTGCAAGAAAAATTATTGTGTGATATCTCTTTTCCTGGAGTAGCTTGTAAGATTCTTGACATTGATCATGATATCAATATGATTGGAGAAACAATTTGCAACAAGAAGATGTTAATTGTATTGGATGATGTTGATGAGGCCTACCAGATCCAAAAACTAATCGGAGAGAAAACTTTGTATCCTGGTACTCGAATACTTGTTACTACTAGGGATAAGAGCGTTCTAAATATCAGGGGATTTAAGTATAAATTTGAGCCATATGAAATGGTGCAGTTGAGCGACAAAGACGGAATTAAACTTTTTAGTAGGCATGCCTTCAATGACGACTCTCCTCCAGACAATTACTACACTCTTTCAAGAAAGATTGTCTCTACTGCAGATGGACTACCACTAGCTCTTCAAGTAATAGGTTCATTGCTTTCTAGGGCAGAGAGAGAAATATGGGTAGAGTGCCTAGACAAGCTAGAGGAAGCACCTCATAAGGATGTCTCGGCAACTCTAAAGATTAGCTATGATGCCTTAGAGCAAAATGAACAAGAGATATTCCTTGATATCGCATGCTTTTTCATTGGTGAGAATAAGACTAATCCAATGTACATGTGGAAAGAATGTAAGTTCCACCCAAAGGGTGCCATTCAGGCCCTTATTAACAAATGCATAATAAAGGAGTTGGACGATGATAGCCTTTGGATGCACAAACAGTTTCGAGATCTTGGAAGGGTAATTGCCAAAGAACAGCATAGCAGATTGTGGGATATAGATGACATCATTGACAAATTAAACTCAACAGAGGTAAAGTATGGCCAAATTTGAACAGAAAATTGCTTATAACCTCTTCTCAATTGATGATTCACATTTTTTGAATTGGGAGCTACTCTTTGCTACACTTTGTTCTTTTCTTCTACCAAATAAAACAGTGAGATATTAACAAATTCCTCTTTCTGCTCCTTACTGTCATTGGCAGATCAAGGGAGAAGTTCAAGCACTCCATTTCAATTTGAGGGATTCGTCGAAAGGTCCTATAGTTGTCACTTCGGAGCAAATTAAGCGGTTCCCTTGTATACGGTTTCTTTCGTTGTGTGAGGTAGACTGCCAAGGTGACTTTACGGGCTGTCTTTCCGAGTCGAAATGGATCAGTTTGGATTATGATTGTGCTATTTCTCCAAGACCTGCAGCTGCCTATAAGATCAGTTTGGATCGCAGTTATGCTATTCCTCCTCGACCTGCCGCTGCCCATCATCAACGGTTTGAGGCAGCTAGTGCGTGGCATCTAGAAAACGCGGTTGTGTTGAATCTTTCTGGGCTTGATATGACAGAAGATGTGTTGCAGAGCCTAATCGAGGTATGCCGGTTTCCCTCCTAGTGTAATTTTCTCATTCAATGAAGGACAAAATCTGATGGACTTATGATCGAATTTTCTCATTGGTAGCTTAAATCTATTTATTTATTGTCTGTCCTGATGTTTCATTGGCTTTTGTAGGGGGCAAGGAAATTGAAGGTTCTCACTCTTTGTTATAATACATCGATACATAGGATGCCAACTTTTCCACAGAAGTCGGGGTTAGAGAAGTTGATTATTTCTAAATTTTTTTCCTTGAAGGAAGTTGATTGCTCTATTGGGAAACTGACGAAGTTGACTGACTTGAGTTTTGAATCATGTGTCAAACTTGAAAAATTGCCTGAACAAATTGGAGAATTACGGAAACTGCAGCACCTCTCTCTTAGGAGTTGCAATAGCTTGAGGGAACTCCCTGACTTAGATTTCAAATTAAGGTCGTTGACGAAGCCGGATGTTGTAGGTACAAGAATTACAAGATTACCGGATTCTATTGATAGACTATCAAGCTTGTTATCTGTCAATGTATCATTCACATCAATTGAAAAACTGCCCAGTACAATGAGCAAGCTTCTTTGCCTCCAAACACTGCATTTGAATAATTGTGATCAGATACAAGAGCTGCCGGAGCTCCCTAGAAGTTTGACCACTCTACAATTGACATCTACTTCGTTGGTAACTGTCCCTAACCTCTCATACCTTACTAATCTAGTTGAATTGGCCCTATCCGATGGCTCTGAATCTGTGGCCAAATCAGATAAAATTCAATCATGCGACATGCAGTGGATTGAGAGTTTATCTAGACTGAGCAAGCTGCGATTTTGCTTTTCAAATGTCTGCCTTTCAACTATAGAGTTGGGTTCCCTTTCTCTGCTGGAAGAACTTACTCTACATGGAGTAGATGTGCCAACTTTCAAACAACTTCCATCAAAGTTGATAGTTCTAGAGCTATACGACACTCGAGGAAAACAAATGCGGCTTCCTCCATTGGAAAAGGAGACTGCAATTGTCTCATCAAGTTCGAGAGAATTGGGGGAAAGCAAGGTGTTACGGCAAACTGAAATTAAATTCATCGAGGACCATAAATCGTCGGAGGGGTGGGTTCATCTGCGGGATGAGCCGGGGTGCAATGAGCTACAAGCTCCCGAGTTGATTGATCATTGGAGGGGAGCCTTCCATTTCCCAAGCTCCCTAGATATGCTTCGAAAATTCGTTCTGTGGGGGTGCCCAGGGGTTCAGGATATTCAATTTGTTTCTACCCTGAAATCATTGTTAGTGTTTTCTATTGGAGGGTGCACTTCATTAAAAAGGTTAGGCGGTTTGTCAAACTTGAAGAACTTGATGGAGTTGACTCTTAACCGATGTTGGAGCCTACAGGTTGTTGAGGGCATCAACGAATTAGAGTTTTTGCATCAGTTGAAAATTGATCGGTGCGAATCACTGGAAATGATTCTTGATCCATTGAACTCAAAAATACCAAATAATTGCTCAATACTCATAACACGTAGTGGGGAGTTACCCGACTCTGGTCAAACTGATGACTGTTGGGAGTCTTACAAAGAGAAGATTATGAATGGAACAGAGCAAGTGTCGGGCTCTGAAATTGAAACAATGGACTATGAAACAGAAACAGAAACAGAAACAATGGACTATGAAACAGAAACATGAGATCCTCTACAGAAAACGGTGCGCCTTCTTTCTATTCATAGATCATCGCTGTTTCTTCTGCTTTACTTGCTTTCTGTTTCTGCTTTATTCTAGTGAAGAGAGACAATGAATTGATTCTAAAACGTGCAACCAAGGACAATTTTATTAAAATTCCCCATCTTAGTGGGAATCTCCATATGCTCTGTGTGTGTCCACTTCGGTGGCGAGGTTAGGGATCTTACATCCCTCACCATCTATAACAAAAGGGCATTTCTTAAGAGGAATTTTTAGGCTCAAGAGACCTCACCTCAACTCACCTTTTCGTTTCCTTCTGCAGGAATTGTTCGATTTTTATTTTTTAACAATGGATAAGAATTGGGAATAGGATTCTTTTCCACGTTTGCTTCTTCTTCTCTCCCGCTGCTCAAGCAAATTGCTGTCGCCCGATCTGTGTCGCTAGTCAATTGCTCCTCACAAGCTTCAGTCCATCGTTCGCCGTGTGGGTTGCCATTGTCTCTTCTTTCCCAGGTTCCGTTGTCCGCAAGCTTCAAGTCCTTCTTTGCGAGCTTCGAGTCCATGTCCTTGAGCTTCAAGTCCTTCTCCAGTGCGACTTTTCAATCTAGCGCACATTTTCTTCTTCAGTGCTGATCAGCTGGAGGAATTTAGTGCATTCATTAACTTCATCAGTGGCGGGAGTCATGGGCCTGAACTCAAGCTCTGGATCGCTTGCCAATCGCTGAAGAACAGGTAAGAGTGGTGTGGCGGTTGGCATTTTTCTTTTTGGTCAATGTGGCGGTTGGTGTTTAGTTGAATGTAATCGAGTGATTTATCTTTTCTTAGTTAAGCGTGAGCTCCAGCTCTAGCTCTAGCTCTAGCTTTAGCTCTGCTTCATATGGTAATAGTTTTATAAGGGTCTGCTTTCTTGCAATTGTTCGACTATTGGAATGCCTGGTCCAATTCTGTTGCTATGTTTTCGTGGACTGCTCAATTGAGTGTAATCATGTTGACTAGGATGTTGTGCACGTTCTCGTGAAGAGTTTATCTGTAAGTATATTTTAAGGTTTGGATAATGGTTGCTTTAATGAGTATCCATTCTCTTTCTTACCTGTGAGGAGCTTTTGATGATTGAAAATGAAGCAAACGGTGCTTCTCTTCTTGGTTCATCCTGCAGAATTAAAATGGGATATCCAGTTTTTTCTTTTTTTTTGGCCAGTTGTGGTTTCCCTTGGTAATTTGAGGTCTGGTGCATATGGTTGGGGATTCCACAGGTCGAATTTACTTCATGACCAACTGGACAATTGACTAGACCAAATGCAGACTGCTTTGTTATCTATTGAAGCAGAAATACCAAATGTTGTCACTTTATGATTACTCCCATGTTCCTGTTCTAAGTTTTGCAAATGTCTTCTCATTTGAATTTAAAGAAGAGAGACAGATGAGCCACTTTGTAGCAAGGTGTTTGGTCAGGTTCTTGTGCATCTTAATTTACTTGCTTTGTGCTTCATTTTTTGATATGCCTAATTCTCCTCTGGAATCAGCAATTCCTCCAGCTTTCTCATTTCTAAGATGAGTCCTAAGGAATGTCTTAAAACCAGGGCAACTTGGTTTCATCCTTTGGATGTGGTCATTGGAATATGTACTGATTTCTTTTCCTCAATTGTGTCCATTTTGATATCCACCCTCATGTGGTTTGATGAATACCGTGGGAGAAATTTTGTAGCTTTATGTGTTCCAGAATGAATACATTTAAATGAATGCACACCCTCTTTGTAGCTGATTTGTGCTGTGGTGCTTACCTGGGTACTGATGCATTGAATGGTAACTTCAATTTGCCCATATCTTAAAACCATACAAAACATCGAAAGAGCTCCAGCATATTTGCCCTGCATGAGACCCTGCACCAGGAGTTCCACCAAGCCCGCCTTCTCTGCATTTATCGAATCCAACAGTTTTAGTATCGCAAGACAGCATATAGCAGAATAAGAGAAGCTTCGAAGGTAAATAAAGGGGTGAAAGGGGTGTTAATTATTTAAGCAACATCCTCAAGAAAGACCAAAATTGTAATTCATCAAAGAGGAGGAAAAGACACCGTTCATCAATTCTCCCCTCATATCCCCAGAGAAAGAGAGTCTTCATTTTTGCAGGGTTCTGATGCCTGAATCATAGTCTGGCTAGCAATACACACGCCATATGGTAACTGTGATAAAATTTCTTAAAATTTAAAAAGTTGACATAATCTGACTTCTTAGATGCAAAACACTGCCTAAGGTAAGTTTATAACTCTCATGATGCTGAAAACTTAAAAACATAAAATGACAACAATGAAATTGCAGTCTATGGTAAGAGTCTGCATATCTAGGACGCTTTGTTCAAAATGATACAATCTGTTACCTTATTGACGTGAAGAACATCTAACTTGTCAAAAAGGGCCAAAACTGGGACGGCACTAAGTGTGTACGGATGCGGATCATATTCAATGTTTCCACCGAACCCACCTGCAAAAGCAACCCTACGAGACATTCACACTAATCACCCCTAGGAGACGGTCATTATTGTAGTAGATGGAATTTGTTAATACCAAGCTAAAATCTCGATCATACTTTCAAATAAGAATTATTTGATTGGAATGCAGAGGGGAGGAACTGTTAGTTTGGTTAACTGCATCTTTTTCGTGGGTGATCATGAAAGAGTAGCCAAGAGACGAATATCTACAAAACAGACTCATGCTGGCATTGCAGGATACACGAAACAACTTATGCTCCATTTAATCTTAAGGGCTCCATAAACACCGACTCAAAACTATCTTTTTCCTGAGCGCAAAATCAACCCAAAAACTCAAATCCGTTGGCTCCAACTCTATGAATAGCAGATCCAAATAAATCAAAGTCATTTTCAGTAAATGGTAGGAAGTGGACAAGAGAAAAAAAGAAGAGAACTGTAAAAATTTTATACCTAACTTTTCGAAGGACATGTAATTTACATGCTCCCCCATCTATCCATAAGAGACTACATAATTATGAACGTGGAATTGAATCTTACACATGCCACCTAAGAATTGATCAACTCAAGTGCAAAAAGCATATGGTTACGGAGTTTCATGAGGTCATCGAGGATCGGAACAGTGCTATAAATTTAAAAAAAGACTATTATTGGCTTTGTTTTGCACAAACGCATGGATATAAACATTGAAAAGAGGGAATGAAGCTCGTCTCTATTTCTAACTGGAGAAGATGTGTCCGTGGTCAAATTGCTTGCGCTCCCAATATCCGAATCAAGCATAAAACAATATCCTAGCATATGGTTCTAAGAAAAATGTCATTCAGACAAACAAGCAAGTTCCATGACAAGTAATTCGATGAACACCCATCAGCAATTACGATTCTAAAAACAACTACGACATACATTTCGTAAATCTCCCAACTGCACCTCTCTCCCTTATTATCTCGAAACCTGAGCAAGAAACCGGACGGCTCCAGTTAAAGACGATCTAATCAGCAAAAATCAGTCACAATGTCAAGAAAATTCAATGCAGATCAATTTATACAGAAAAAAGAAAATCAAATTGAAGAACAGAAGCAGCATGTAATGATTAAAAGTGAAAAAACGTGCAGAAGTTTGGGACCTTGCCAGTTGATTGATCAGAGATAAATTCGGGTGAAAATGAAGATGTGAGTTCGATTCAAAATAAAAATTGCTCTTCAATTTTACTGAAGACAAGATTCTTCCAACTCCCCCAAATCACTAGCTTCCTTTCGTTACAGGCTTCGATCTTCTGTGCAACGAAGATCTTCGGTTTACCTAATGCCACCACCGCCTTGAAAGCTGAAGCCGATTGGGCCAGACTGCTATCGGAAGAGATTCTAGTCTCTGTCCCCACTCCAGTGATCAAAATTGAACCATACCCACAGATTGCACGCGGTGGTGCCACCGTCCCAGGCGGCGAACCAATGCATAGTACAAAAACGATATATGATTTAGTTTGTGACATCTTGGATTTCGATTCATTTCGGGATATGTAAAATGGTTAATTTATTAATGCGCTGTTGTTAGTTACATTTATTTTGAGTTGGCCATTTATGAGGTACTAACCAAAGGAAAAAGACTATAAAGGATTTCGATACGTGTGAATAGAGAACTTGATTATGGATTAATGATTTGACCATAAGGATTGATGAGAGACAATCTTGTGCTAATACAGGCCGATTAAGGAATGATCATAGGTTGATTCATAGAGAAAATATAATTGGATCGCGGGTGATTCCATATTACCATTATTTTAACTGCGAACGACCCTAAATCAATTCTTTACAATTGTGTATTTTAGAATAAGCAATTGATTCTTCATAATTACATAATAACCAAGGTCATTCATGAGTCAAGGAGATTTAAACATGGATTGATAATAATTTTATGGGTTAAATGTGCATAACTCCTATAAACCACCTGTTAGTCTGAAATGTACTAAAAATTCTATTGATCGAATTTAGCCATGAATTTTAATCCAATTTTGAGTATTGAACTTTTAGGGACGTCAATACTAAAATGTTGGACATCATCTCATTTGTAACATCCTCGAAAACCGACCCCATAGAATTGGCCATAAGATCCTGAATGAGTCGACCATGGGCCGTTGGCCATGGATCCATTGGTTCGATTGGTAAGGATCAAATATCGGTTGTGGTTCGATCGACCGACCGGTCATGAACTGCTCGAGATGTCAGCCATGAAAGGTATACTGACCATACCAATGGGAACAGGCTACCAGCTCATAAGATGACTTTCCGGTCACAAAGATTTGTCATGGGACAATTTTGGATCGGCAGATGGTCATGGGTCGATCCGACTGGTCATAGCGCCTGGTCGTGGGTGATTCCGCCCGGCTATGTACCGATACACGGACGATCCGACTTGACCAAAAGTAATCGTCTTTCGACCAAAGATGCATTATTCCCTATTTAATTCTTAGTGATCGGAAAGGAATCTCGAATTTGTGAAGTTTGATCATGGATCGATATTACACCGGCCATGAACCATGAGGATAGATCGGGCGCCGATCGGAATGAGACCCGGGATAGACCCAACTATTCTGTTGAAATTCTTAAGGTCCATGAGTGCCTTGGCTTAGTGCTAGGTCATGGGTAGCCTTGGAATTGGCTTTGAACTGATCCGAGGACCAAGGACCGAATTATGAGGGAAAGTCGCACTAGGCTCAGCAAGAGGCCTAGGGACTGGCCCGAGGGCCAATCCTAGAGCTGCCTAGGGCCGGCCATTGTGCTGACAGTAGGGCCGACCCTCAAGGCCAACCAACCGCCTAAGGAAGCGGTTTGGGCGAATTTGGGGTATGTGGCCCGAACCTCAGGCACATGTAAATTGGTTTTTCGAGACATGTCATATGATCCCTTTTCTAGCCCTGAAACCGACTCGGATGGTGGAATTCTCCGGACCGCATTCTTGGTTAAGAAAAGGTCAAAAGAGAAGAATTCTCTAGAAATCTTATTGGATAAGGCTTATCCTTACTTTTCAAAAGTTATGATGGTGGTCAAAAATATCTTGGGGGCTATGATGGAGATGGATTACACATAGCCCAATCGAAAGGCGACACCCGAACCCTCATTATGAACCTATGGAAATTTAGAAACTTAGTTGGCAAGTTAGGTGACTTTCTAGTCAAACTTCCATAAATGCCAATAAATGAGGGAAAACAAGTGGGCCAATAGGAAAGTGAAAGGCGGGCCATCGTCGATGACGTCTACTCATTAGACCGCCAAGTAGAATATTTAGCCATGGCTAGTCATCCTTAGGTGCAATTATCGAGGAAAATAGGCTTGCCACTTAAGGATTCTAGGCGGGCCACTTGGAAAGAGAGGAATTGACGGTTAGAAATGTAATGATGAGCTTGGGGACTATAAATAGGAGAAGCCTCTCCTCCTCCCTCATCATTTGCACCATCCTCCTCCTTCCTCTTTCCTCCTCCCTTGGCCGCCCTCTTCCTCCTCACGCCCACTCTCTCCTTTAATTTTTAAGGAAGCCACTTTCTTTCTATCAAGTAGCTTCTCTAGTCTCGTGAGGTTTGTCTAGGTAAGTAGAATCTCTTACTTCTCCCTAGTATGATCATTTCTATCATGAGGACTAGACGGTCTTCTCTTGTTGAACTGTGATTGTATGGGAGATTATGTGTACGTTGGTTCATACGTGAATCTTATGCACGTGCGTGATTGTTTCATGACCGAGATGATGCCATGGTTCGTCGTTGGTGTTCAACGCAAGTTGGGAACGCCCAAAGCCATAAGGCTTGAATCGGCAACGAAGTGTTGGAACTCAAGTCTTGTATGGTACGAGGATTGCCTAAGGCCACGAGGTCCTGGATCGGCATCAAGACATGCCAGCTCCTAGTCTCGTTTGGTACGGGGATCGCTCAAGCCCACAAGGTCTTGGTTGGCATCGAAGTATGCTGAGCTCATGTCTTGGATTTGGTGCAGGACCCTTGGACTTAGAATTATCACGGCATCATTAGACTCGGGTCATAGAAAGCATGACATGCATGATTATGTATGAGCATGACATTGTTGAGTCATGAATGAGTCGGCTTAAGGAAATGATAGGAACCGGCATAAGTGATGCATTTGTGAGATCACCCCATGAAAGATGGGAAAGATGATGATACCTCCGCAACGGGATGTCCCGAGTAACACCCGGAAGCCTCAGGAAGCTAGCCCCAAGAAACCTCGGCAAGAGTCGAGAGGGCCTGGTTGAGCCAGGACAACGTCAATTGGTACCCTCGCAACGGGATGTCCCGGGTAACCCTCGGAAGCCTTGGGAAGCTGGCCTCGAGAAGCCTCAGCAAGAGTTGAGAGGGCCTGGTTGAGCCAGGACGATGTAAAGTGATCTACTCGAATGCCGGTTATGCTCAAGTATGGGTAATATGGATTTATGTGTTAGCTGACACGTGAGTAAGTGAAACCCGTGTGTATGTGCTCGAGTATGGGTGTTATATGTTTATGTGTTAGTTGATAGTTGAGTAAGTAAAGCCCCTTCATTAGTCATGACATTATATGTGAGTTGCAATTGATCTGCCATCGACACTGTCTGCATGAGTTGCTCTGGCTAGTTGTTGATGAAGGGATGTTATGTTAGCCGAGGATAGAGGTTTTACTTACTGAGTTTCCCCAAAACTCACCTCTTTACCTTTACAAGTCGATAATATGGCTAATCCTCCTGTTGTATGTTTTGGTCTACCGATGAGAATAGAGGGGTTGACCGTAGACGTCATACACGTTGAAGCAGGGATAACATACTAGAGATATACCTCAACTGTGTGGGTTCACGAGAGATAGGACGAATTGGTCCCTCACCGTTACGAGGCATGGTACGTCTGGTCGGACGGTGAAATGATTGGGTCTATTCGTGGCTTTAGAGGCCCGATGAACCCAAGTGGAGGGTCCACGTCCAACGAGACAAATTCTAATCAGTGATACTAGCCCGTAACGGAAAAGGGTTCCCAATTTGGAAATCGCGGTGGTAGCAGAGATAGGGATACCCGAGCCTTTTTATATTATGTAATATGAAAGTTAGTTGTACATGAGCTACTAATGAAAATAGTAGTATTATATACTTGTGTCCCATGTTCTTCCAGTGATGTTTGTCGGGGATGTGGTTTTTGTGTTTATGCTTCCACATGTGCATATAAACAAGATAAAATGAATTGGGACGGCGACAAGCTTGAGATGTCGCGAAAATAACCCACAGCTCGGACCTTGGAAGGGGGTCATGACATCATTAGTCCCCAAATTTACCGATTTACATGGAAATGTCAGAAAAGGAATCAACGGACCAAGATTTGAAGCCCGCGAAGGATTTGGACCAGATGAAGGCCTAATGGGCCTCACATCTGCTTGGAATTCAACCACTTGGGGCCAAGCAAGCCCAAGCCCAAGTTGAGCCCAACCAAACCCAAATAAATTTCCAAGCCTATTTCCGAGCCCACCAATTCTAGCCCATTTTGAACTTGACAACTTTGCAAGTCTGTTATTATTCATTAAGCCCAAATCTAAGGCTCACGTCTTCATTTCTGACCCTATGGCAATTTGAGAAATTTGTGTCCAAAATGGGTGAAATTACCATATTGCCCCTCTTGACAATTTTGCACAAAAGGATAAAAGAGAGAAAAGACAAAATGGATTGTTTTATTTTATTTCATTTTATTTTTCTCTCTCTCCTCCCTACCTTTTTCCCTTTCGGCAGCCCCTCCCCATGTTTCTTTTCTTTTGACTCTCTCTCTCTCTCTACCCCCTCCCCATGTTTCTTTTCTTTTGACTCTCTCTCTCTCTACCCCCTCCCCACGTTTCTTTTATTCTCTCTCCCCTACTCATTTTCACGTGCGTCAGCCCTCCCCTCCTCACTTCTCTTTCATTTCTTTTCCTCCTTTGGCTTTCGTTCTTCTTCATTCTTCATTTTTACCGCACCATATCTCACCAGAATCACCACCACCGCCACATCGTCGCGCACTGGATCGTCACCATGCTGCCGTCCACCCATCCATATTTCATTTTATTTTTCTCTCTCTCCTCCCTACCTTTTTCCCTTTCGGCAGCCCCTCCCCATGTTTCTTTTCTTTTGACTCTCTCTCTCTCTCTACCCCCTCCCCATGTTTCTTTTCTTTTGACTCTCTCTCTCTCTACCCCCTCCCCACGTTTCTTTTATTCTCTCTCCCCTACTCATTTTCACGTGCGTCAGCCCTCCCCTCCTCACTTCTCTTTCATTTCTTTTCCTCCTTTGGCTTTCGTTCTTCTTCATTCTTCATTTTTACCGCACCATATCTCACCAGAATCACCACCACCGCCACATCGTCGCGCACTGGATCGTCACCATGCTGCCGTCCACCCATCCATGAGCTGTGCCACACTGTCCATTGTTCCTGTCTCCTCATGGAAACCATTGTCGAACACCCCACCTTGCCGAGAACCATTTTCACACGGCGATCCCTTGCCGTTCCGGATGTAGCTGGGCGTAACCCTCATCGCTGCCATCGTGCTCGTGTTATTGAAATTGTCATCAGGTGAGTTAATTTCCTAAGCCCTTGATTAGGATATTATACTCTATTACTAGTGGATTAGTTTAGGACTAATCTTAGTTAGGATTAGTTTAGCATTAATTAATTATACTTTGTGCTAATTATGATTTGTGATTGATTAACTATAATTAACTATGGTCGGTGATTGATTAATTATAGTTAATCCCTATTAGTAGTAAATTAGTATACTGATCTTGTTTAATATTAAACTGTACTATTAATCATGGGTTAAGGTTAATTAGCTAAATTAAATTTGGTTAGTAAAGATTAATTAAATCTATTCATGCTTAGTAATAATTAATTACGATTGATTATTTTAAATAGTAATTAATTATAATTAATTATTTTTATTAGATAATAATAATAATTTATTTTTAAAAATAATAGTAATTAATTATTTTCCGAAATAATTATAATGATTTATTTTTGGATAATAATTAATTCTTTATTTTTGGATGACAATTAATTAATTTTTTTGAGTAATTAATCATTTTCGGGTATTAAACTATTATTGGGTAATAATTAATTAATTATTTTGAGTAATAAATTAATTTCGGATATTAAATAATTAATTATTTTGTGGGTGATATATAATGAATTATTTTCGAATTAGAATTAATTAAATATTATTGGGTAATAATTAATTAATTATTTTTGAGTAAAGGATTATTTTTGGAAAATAAATAAATAATTACGTCAGATAATAATTAATTATTTGGGTTGATAATTGACAAATTATTTTTGGGTAATAGTTAATTGATTATTCTAAGGCGATATTAATAATTAATTCTTTGGAGGTGAATTAATTATAGCGAGTTGTTATTATTATAACTGAAATGGTAGGTGAATTGTATATGTGTTTCTTGCTTGGATTATATGCACCTGCTTTACTGTCTATGACGTGTTTCACTGTTAAAAGTGAATGTTTTGTGAGAGAATAAAAGGTATTGTCGAAAGTGTATTTTATGGACTTAGTTCATGAGACCTTGATTGTGGATCCTCTGTTTACCTATAAACTAGGGTAGGAAAAAAGAAGAAGAAGAAGGAAAGTTGGTACGTTCGGCATGTTCGTGTGATCACATAAGAAATATTGTTGCTTCGTGTGTTTGAAGTCTACGATGAACTGTTTTATGGGAGCACGAATCAAGTCTGCATTGGTTAAACGAAAAGATAATGAAATGAGCATGAGTGATTGGTTGTGTAACGCCTGAATCTCGAGCACGTGACAGCCCCTTCACTTTGGTCAAATGAATACGACTTCCCAGGATGCATCGCCAACCATTCTTTTTATCTTGCAATTAAACGCATGCGAAAGTAATTCAATAGCACCCGATCAATAAACAACAGGGATAGCAGAAAGACCACCACCAACAGTAGCAATGTCGTTTTTATTCTTGAACTAATTAACCATAGAAAGTTTATACACAAGCCCCTCAATCGGGCAACTTCCTTTATAGTCATTAAAATACTAAACATGGTTAATCTACTTCCTTCAACCCAACGGCACACCAACCTATTGCCCTTCACGACTTGCTCCAACACTTCTCAAACCATAGCAATAAAGATGCCATAATTATGGACCTGAAAAATGGTTAACAATGATGATTGAGATATTATCTCAGTGAGTTATCACCCTAAGCCTTGGTTAGGATGCCAACTCGCCTCGGGGTTCCTAACAGGTACAACCCTCATCACTACGATAGATCAAATGCAAAGCGACCCTTGCTTGTCTTAATTATAAATGTGATATACCCGGGCAATGCCATAAGAAACAATCAGCAATTAATCAACTTGCAGGCATCCTTACCCGGTCATGCTATACCCTACATGGTATAAATTCTCATGCATGCCATAAATAATGCAACCGGCAGTTTAATCATCTTAGTGATCAATCACAGGTGAGTTGATTCGCAGGCAATCTTACTCAGTGTGCCATACTCTACATGTTAAACTCCACATAATACACGCGATGCACATGGCCATCAGGTAATGCAATTCAACAATCACATACGAGTCGCGTCACAGGCGATCTCACCTGGCCATTACCACACCCTGCACGTTATCAATTCATGCGTGCCATAAACAATGTGATCAACTTATGCATAATCGGAACTAATGATGTCATGTTTCTCATGCGTTCTTGCATCCACATATATTCTGATTATTACTGCCTCTCTAGGCCAAAAACTGAACCCCTGCTGATGTCTACTAGCATAACCAGACATCGCCCTCCCCTGTGAGGCACGGTGACGTTGAGGGTTTTCTCCCAAGACGGCATTCCCGAAGGAGTATGGGCTCGGCCTCTACTGCGACTTCGCATTGGGACCCTCGTCAAGTTTCCGACGAATCGGACTATCACCCCTCGAACTTCGCCTAAGGCGATGGGTTCGACTTAGAGATCACTCAAGTATACCACCACAATCCATTTTTATCTTGAGCTTAGCTAATGTGCACATGCTTGCATATATAACCTTAAATCATTTCTCATAAAAGCGGTCCATTTCAGTGTTCTTCGGACAAACTATTTTCCTCTTTTTGTGAAAACCGTACGATTCATGTGGATGTCCATGTAATTACACATCCAATTCATCTCATAAAATTAAAGCATATAAAATTAGACAATTTTTCACTTCCAGATGAATAGTGCATGTGAACAATACCACGTGAATAGTGCACATGAACAGTAAAATCCAAAACTTAATAATTAATAGATTAAATTCAGAAATCAAGCAAAAAAATAATTAAAGCAAACAATCGAATAATTAATACTAAATAAGCTTACTTACACATAAACCATCATTAACAAGCACTAATCAAGATTAATCTAAACTAATCATAATCATCTATCTAACCACCTATCTTAGGGCTAATACAACTTAATTAAATCTCTTAAGCTAGCATTAACCATAGCTAAACTACTCTAAGCAAGTTTAACAAACTAATTGAAGGATTATAATGTAAACTCATCTAGCAACAATTTTGACAACACGAGCGCGACAGCGGCAGCGAAGGTTACGTGCGGCTACATCCAAAACCTCGAGGGTGTGCTTGGCGAAAATGAGTCTCGGTGGAGGCGGTTTCCAGTGGAGGTGAGAACCGCGAGGGAGAGAGAGAGGCGCGGCTTGGGCAGCCTCGGATGGGTGGCACCACAGCAGCATAGTAGCTCCAAAATAGCGGCAAGGCGGCCAAGATGGCAGGTGAGGGTGGTCCGGTTGGTCAAGGGGGCATCCAAGGGGAAGAACCATGAGAAAACAAGAGGAAAAGAGAGAAAAATGAGAGAGAAATGGGAGGAGAGAGGGGTTGAACGCCCAAGGAGAGAGAGAGAGAGAGAGAGAGAGAGAGAGAGAGAGAGAGAGATTTCTCTCCCATTTGGTTTCTTGGAAGAAGCCAAGTCCAATTTCCCTTCCTTTACATCATTTCTCTTCATAATTTCCTTGACTTTCTTGCTTTTTGTCCTCCAACATTGAATGCCACTTCCAGAAGGGATAAAATAGTAATTCCTCAAAGTATAGTATACTGTACTATATGCGTATACGGGCCAAGATTTTATACGGGCTTGAATAAAATCGATTTGGGCTCAAATTGTGGAGAAATGGCTAGAAAATGCAATTGGGCTCAAGACTTGAAGTGGGCTTTGGTGGGCTTGGCTTGGGGCCCACTCGGTTGAACCTTAATGGGTGCAAGCCTATTAGGCCTTCGGTTGGTCCATCTCCTCTTAGTTCCAATTTTTCAGCCCGTTGAATCCTTTTTTGATAATTTCCGGGCTTATTGATAAATTCGAGAATTGATGAGGCAACATCCAATATTTTAGTCTCGACATCCTTGAAAGTTCAATACCCAAAATCAAATTGAATGGCGTTTAGGGGCTCTCGCATGTTTGACCCGTGGTTAATAGCTTTTCAATCCATGATTGTGCCTATTCAAATCAGGGTGATCCTTGATTGTCATGTAATCATGAGAGGTTAATTGCTCACGCTAAGTACAGAGCCAAAAGGAAATCGGTTTAACGCTGTTCGCAGTCAATATCGAAGTTGGGCAGAATCACCCACAATCCGACCTCGTATTTCTGCCGAATCAATTTATTTCCGTTCGCTAATTGGATTGCAACAACGTGGTATCATCCTCTTTTGATCCTTATGGTCGAGCGGCCTATCTCTGATTGAATTCACTAATTGTACACATCAATTCTTAATTGCCTTTTCAACTAGTCAGTTAACTCATGAGGGACCAATTCAGAGTAAACGTAATTAACATCGCATTGATAAAATAACCATTTCATATACCCCAAGATGGGTCGAAATTTAGGATGTCATAGTATGCTTGCATGATTACATAAGAGAACCCATAACTCAGTGGGGGTTTGTAGTTGACGAAGTTTGATTTATCAGAATTCTCGGTAGGGGTCTAGAAGTCGAGTCTTGATAAAGGCCACATTGATGCTCGTTTATGGAATGTTGTCTAGGCGAGGATCCCATGACGAAGTCATGCCCAATGGGGTAGGACGAGACCCAATTATGCTAGTAAACTACCAACTCTTGTGTTGGTAGTATCCCCTAATGACCTAAATAATCGGAATATGAGTAAATACATTGTACATGAGAAAGTAAGAGATGTGTTCTAATTATATATACCTGTTGCATTGAGATGGGCATGTGATAAACTGTACCATGAAGGTTGTGTGTGCTGAGATGAGGTAAGAATGCTTGTGGATGCATTTGTTGACTGTTAATGACCGTATACGAGTTAGGGCCTATTCGTGCTTACAATTAATGCAAAGCAAGGGTTGCTTTGCTATTGATCTATCATTGATAGAAAGGCTGCATATTTAGAATGCACTCGAGTCGAGAAGATTTCCTATTAGAGGCTTAAGTCATTAACATACCGAGTTATATCTCATTCGTTATTGTTAACCATTTTTTAGGTCTATAGTTTGGAGAACCCACAAGTGATGTGGGTAGTTGCAGTGTTTGGAAGAAGTAAACTAACTCTGGCCCTGCTGGTCCTTTTTGTCGGTGTAATAGGAAGTTGCCTGTAATGAGGGCTTGTACATATAAAACTTTCTAGGATTAACTAATAATTGAGACAAAGTTATGTCTTTGATAATGTTGTTGTGATGGTTTTCCTAACTATTCCTATTATTATGCTGATTAGGGATTGTTCAATGTTTCCACATATGTTTAATCGAAAGATAAAAAAATCCTAGGATGTCGTAATCAAATGACTGCAAGAGAGTCGATGTTGTCACATTCTCAAGGGTCGAGACGTGATATCCTCATCGATTTTGGTACTAGAGTCTGGTCAATACCTGAAGTAATAAGGTGCGATGGGTTTTGAGATGGTTAGTTAGGAAAACACTCCGTGATTGTGCTTGTTTATTTGATTCTCTTATCATAAGTGTGTTATTCATGGTTTCTAATTCCTTGAGGGAATTGGAAAGCACGTTTATGTAAGAATCCCATGAAATGAACAATCTTGACTCAAAAGCCCTTAGAGGAAGGGCAATTGTAGGACATACTAGTGCTAGAGGAAAGGCACTAGGGGATCCTAGATTGGATGAAATTCTATAGGCATTAGAAGTCTTGGGTATTTAGATAAGGCAGCAAGCTCAGACTCAAGCTATTCCCATTGTTGCCACCGTTACTACCGCGATCGCGCTTAATGGAGTCCCATTGGTTGGAGATGGAATGGTGTACAGTTGATGCTTAAGTTGGTTGAATAGTTCTTAGAGTTGGAGCCGTCCAAGTTCACTAGGACGAGAGATCCTAAGGCTGCAACCCTCTAGATCAAGGAACTAAAGAAAGCATTCGCATTGCCGAAATGCTCAGAGGAAGAAAAGACAACCCTAGTAGTGTACTAATTGCAAGGTGACGCTAGTAATTGGTGGGAAGCAACCCAATGAAGGGTTTTTCCTAAAGGTGCGACGCTAGAGATGGGTACCTTCATTGAAGCGTTCAATAGAGAATACTTTTATGAGTGTGCACAAAAGCATAAGATAAATAAATTCTTGCGACTTCATTAGAATCATTCGTCAGTCGAGCAATATGAGGCTAAGTTCGCAAAGCTCTCGAAGTATGCACCAAGAATGATTGAGAATCTGATAGACCGAGTCAAAAGGTTTAGGGACTGTTTGAAAGTAGAAATTAAGGATCAACTAATGCCCTTGAACTTGAATGATTATTGTGAATGGTATGAAGGGGTCCAGGTAATCGAAAAGGACATGGCAAAACAAACAACCACATTTGGATTGTGGTTTGCATCTCATCATAATAGTCATCGGTTTGGGAAGAGGTCGATGATAGGAGGGAAACACTCTATCTCACCCAACAAGAATAATGGCGTTGGGAAAACAATATAGAACTCAAATGTTGGGTGCCGATTCTGTGGAAGACAACACAAAGTAACCATGTGTCCTGTTAAGACTAGAATATTTTTTGCATGGGCCAACAAGGTCATGTTGCGAGGGATTGTCCTCGTCAATAGTGATCTCAACAGTTGCAAGTAGGATAATCAGTTGGAAATGCCCTGCATTCTCCTAGGATGGGAGTCTGCTTTGGATGTAGTCAACATGGCCATCAAGTGAATGATTGCCTGTGCAAGCCTATAAGAGTACAACCTCAATTGCCCTTTAGCACAAGGATAAGTATATGCCATTACTAGGAAGGAGGCAAAGCATTCATAGGCTATGGTTACTGGTACGGTCTCTTTGCATGATCATACTGCTCATGTATTATTAAATTTGGAAGACACACATTTGTGTATAGTTGAACTATTTGTTAAATTAGTGAGGTTAAGACCGAAACCATTGGAAGTTGTTCTTAGCATTTCAACCCTGTTAAAGGATAAATTATTATTTGTGGTAGGATGTTCTGGTAGTAAGATAACTATTGGCGGTCAAGAGGAAGTGATAAACTTGATTGTTTTAGTGATGTATGACTTTGATATCATTATTGAAATGGATTGGCTCATCCAGCAATGAGCTATAATGAACTATTGCAGAAAGAAAGTCCAGTTTAGCTGTTAGGTGGGGTTAGTTATGAGTTCATTGAAAATCGAGGGGGACTCTCGATCTCTCTGATTACATCACTCGAGGTGACCTAGTTATTGAATGAAGGTTATCAAAGTTATTTGACGCCCATTGTTAACGCGTTAGTTGAGGATTAGAAAGGAGGACATTTTGAAGACAACATTTTGCACATGGAACGACCACTACGAGTTTACTGTAGTGTTGTTCGGATTGACCAATGTGCCAGCTACTTTTATGGATTTGATGGATTGAGTGTTCAAGGCATACTTAGATCAATTCATAATCGTGGTTGTGAATGATATATTGGAATATTTGAGGAATTTGGAGGAACATGAATAGCACTTGAGGATAATGCTGTAGACCCTTCGAGAACATAAATAGTATGTTAAGTTTAGTATGTATGAGTTTTGGTTTACTCACGTAGCTTTTGTTGGTTGTGTGATTTTAGGTGAAGGAATTTATGTGGACCTGACCAATATCAAGGCAGTCATGAATAAGCCAAGACTTATGACAGTGACGGAGGTTTGAAGTTTTCTAAGTTAGGCAAGTTATTATAGATAATTCGTAGAAATGTTTCCTATGATAATTACACCATTGCTAAAGAAGGACGAAAAATTTGCATGGATGGATAAATGCCAGCGTAGTTTTCAAGAGCTTAAGTATAAATTGACTATCATATCAGTTTTGAGGATATAGTCTTGTATCGGAGGTTATGATATTTACAGTAATATGTCGTATAAGGGATTGGGCTGCGTTTTAATGGAACATAGAAGAGTGGTTGCTTACACATTCCGTCATGTGAGACTTCATGAGTTGAATTACTCGATACACAATTTGGAATTTGTAGTGATCATTTTCGCTCTCAAGATTTGGAGGTATTACTTGATGATAGTTGTTGTAATTGGAATTGATTTAAAAGTTATAGGTTTGAATGTCTATGAGAGATAAATTACTTATGGTGAATTGGTGCAATCAATGGTGGACTTTCAATTGTAGGTTATGATTATACTTAAAACAACTTTGTGGAGTTAGTAATTTCTTATCTTAGTGAAGTGAGAAGCTATAGGTATTTGATTGTAAGTGATAATCCTTTAAGTGGTGATATCCTTTGATAAGGTTTATGGTGGAGAAGCTATTGTTTGGAAGTCTTAGATTCTATAAAGAACTAGGGTGGATTATTTTAGGAGACGGTTAAGATTGAAATTTAAAGAAATGGATCTTGTCTTTGACGGATTAAGAGTTAATTACCCCATGAGGTCAAATGGACTAATTTTGAAATTGTGTTATCCACGATCTCTTCTCAAAGTGTTAGTAAGGACTTGAATAAGTATTTGAGAGTTTTTGGTATCACAAGAATCGATTTGCACTAATCTTCAAGTGTTGAGGTGATATCCTTGGGCTAGGCATGTAATTGAAGTGAATAGCAAGTTGAAAGGAGAATCGATAACTTGTGAAAATTCAAATTGCAATATGATGAAAATTCAGTGAATTATACTTCAAGTGTTGATGGGTGATCCTGAAGAAATGACCTCATGGATTGATGAGTAAGAGAAAATTTTTGCTTTCTACGGTGCTCAGACGAGGTTAAAATCATGAGACTCGACATGGGATAGGCCAAAATAGATAATATCTTTATGAGTTAGTCCATAGCGATAAGGAACCCTTTCCAATAAGTGTGTGGTTCAAGGATGCCTATAGCAACCTCGTTCGATGAGAGTGGGGAGTAATTGTCAGGGCCAAAGGGCTTGAGCAAGAAGCGACTCTTGGTAGGCTTCTAGGAGGTTGAAGGAGGCAAGAATAAACTAAACTACGCACCAAACAAGAACAGAGCATTTCAAGGATAAGATTGCTATTAAAAGGGTGTAGCAAAAGTATGGTTAAGTTTGTAAACTCTAGTTTATTGGAACGAGGTCAAAGAAAGGAGGATCATTGGTCTAGAGATTGCTTGGCAATTAATGGATGTTATTAAGATTATCAGAGGTAGGCTAAGGACAGTGCAAAGTCGCTAGAAAAGTAATACAGATGAAAGACTAAAGCCTTTGGAATTTTAAGTATAGTATCACGTTTTCCTTAAGGTGTTGCTGATAAGAAAGACATCTCGATTTAACAAGAAAGAAAAATTGAGTCCTAAATGCATTGAAAGGGATTTGGTAGCATTATGGTATTGAGGGAGCAATCTAGGAAAGTGAGTATACAATGAGGCGTCAACACCCTCATTTATTTGAGGAGATAGATAATTTTGCAAATTTCAAGGACGAAATTTCTTTAAGGAGGGAAGAGTCATAACATCTTGAATTTCGACTCATTTCGGGATATGTGAAATGGTTAATTTATCACGTTGCTAGTTACATTTACTTTAAGTTGGTCACTTATGAGGTACTATTTTAATAGGAAAGACTATTAAGGATTTCGGTACACACAACTAGAGGACTTGACCATGAATTGACAATTCGACCATAAGGATTGATGATGGACGATCCTATGATAATACAAGCCAATTAAGGAACGATTATAGGTTGATTCGCAAAGAAAATATAATCGGATTGCGGGTAATTCTGTATTTCTATTATATCAATTGTGAACGACCCTAAATAAATTCCTAATGATCATGTACTTTGGAATAATCAATTGATCTCTTGCAATTACATGACAACTGAGATCATCCATGAGTCGAGGAGACTTAAATGTGGATTGATAATATCTCAATCATGGGTCAAATACAGTAACTCCTAGAAACCACAAATTAGTCTGAAATGTACTAAAACTATAGTTGATCGAATTTAGCCATGAATTTTAATCTGATTTTGAGTATTGAACTTTCAAGTTTTAAAAGATTAAAATATTGGACATCACTTCATTAATCCCCAAATTTATCGGTTTGCATAGATATATCAAAAAAAATAAAATTGATAGACCGAGATTTGAAGCCTGCGAAAGATTTGGAACGGATGAAGGCCAAATGGGCCCCACACCCACTTGGAATTCGGCCACTTGGTCCCAAGCAAGCCTAAGCCCAAGTTGAGCCCAACCAAGCCCATATCAATTTCCAAGCCTATTTCTAAGCTCAATTTCAATTCTAACCCATTTTGAACCCAATAACTTTGTAAGTCTGTTACTATTCATTAAGCCCAAATCCAAGGCCAACATCTTCATTTTTGACTCAAGGGCAATTTGAGAAATTTGTGTCATGGGTGAAATTACCATATTGCCCCTCTTGCCTATTATGCACACAAGGATAAAGGAGAGAAAAGACAAAAGGCATTATTTTATTTTATTTCATTTTATTTTTCTCTCTCTCCTCCCTACCTTTTTCCCTTTCGGCAGCCCCCTTCCCCATGTTTCTTTTCTTTTGACTCTCTCTCTCTACCCACTCCCCACATTTCTTTTCTTCTCTCTCTAGCCCCCTCAGTTCTCTTTCATTTCTTTTCCTCCTTTGGCTTCCATTCCTCTTCATTCTTCATTTTTGCAGCACCATGCCTCACTAGAATCACCACCACCATCACAT
Source organism: Angophora floribunda (assembly GCA_014182895.1). Lineage (NCBI taxonomy): Eukaryota > Viridiplantae > Streptophyta > Magnoliopsida > Myrtales > Myrtaceae > Angophora > Angophora floribunda. The sequence goes on along the minus strand of CM024711.1, from coordinate 12,240,887 downwards.
CATTATGCACTAAAGCGTCCCCATGCCGCCGTTCGCCCATCCATGAGCCGTGCTCCACCATCCGCTACTCCTTGCTCCTTACGGAAACCATTGCCGAACACCCCACCCCGTCAACATACAACACCTGCTCTTTTCTATCCATGATCAGCACCAACTTTTCAACATGCAACACTCTATCGTCCACGTGGATTTCTTCAAAATTAAGCACATATGCAGGATTGGGCTTATACTTTCTCAAAATAAACATTTGAAACACGTCATGTACCTAAGCAAGTATGGGCAAAAGTGCTAGTTGAAAAGCTAAAATCCCTATTCTCTCTAGAATCTTAAAAGGTCCAACTTACCTGGGGCTAAACTTCCCTTTATTATTGAATCACAACATATCTCTCATAGGTGAGACCTTAAGGAATACGTGATCACCTACCTGGAACTCTAAAGGTCTCCACTATTTATCTATGTAACTTTTTCGGCGACTCTAGGTTATTCTAATTCTCTCTCTAATTATCTTAACTGCATCCACTGATAATTAGACTAGCTATGTGCTAGTAATCATTCTTTCTCCAACATCATCCCAACAAACTAGTGTTCTGCAGGCTCAATTGTACAATGCCTCAAATGGGGCCATCTCAATGCTCTGTTGATAGTTGTTGTTGTAGGCAAACTCGACAAGATGTAATTGCTCTTCCCTGCCTCTTTTAATGTCCAAAACACAAGCTCACAACATATCCTCAAGCATCTAAATAGTTCTTTCAAATTGGCCATTTGTCTGCGGATGATAAGCTGTGGTATATCGAGGTTTCATTCCCATTGTAATCTGAAGACTTTTCCAAAATGTAGTAGTAAACTCGGGATCTCGATCTAAAGTAATTATCACTAGCATCTCATGGAGATGAATTATTTGTCGCACATACAACTCAGCATATCTATCCATAGCAAAATCTTTCCATACAATGATGGAATGGGCTGACTTGGTTTGTCTAACGACTATTACCCAAATAGAATCATTACATCATTAGCTCTTTGTTAATCCCATCACAAAGTTCATCGTGATGGATTCCCACTTCCATTCTGGAATCTCTAGTAGTTGCAAAAGTCTACCTAATTTGCAGTGTTGTGCCTTTACTTGCTAACATGTCAAGCATTTAGCTATTGGTGACATCAGTCTTCATGCCATTTCACCAATAGTATTGCCGAAGATTCTAGTATATCTTTGTGCTATCTGGATAGTTGTTTCTATGAGCTTTTGACAGAATCTCTTCCTTTAGTTTTGTATTGTTGGGTACGCACAGTCATCCAAGGAATTTTAATATTCCGTCCTCCACTACTTGGAAATCTAGCTTTCTCTTTTCCGTACTCTCTTGTAGAATATTTTGGATTTCAAGGTCTGTCTATTGCATCGCTTTAATCTTTGCCTATACTTCTAGCTCAATTCTAAGTGTAGCGGCTAAAAAGGTGATTTACCTCAAATTTGTACTCTAAGTCTTGTATTCCTTCGAGAAAAATCAATTCTCGAACCATTAGTTGAGCAATAGTTGATTTCTTATCAAGAGTGTCTACTACTCTATTGGCCTTCCTTAGACGATAAAGAATGTTGCAATCATAGTCCTTGAGAAATTTTATGCAATGCCGTTGCCTCATATTCAACTCTTTTTGGGAAAATAGATACTTCAGGCTTTAGTGATCCATGTAAATCATGAACATTTCTCCACACAAGTGATGCCTTCAACTTTTCAAGGCAAGGATGATCACTGCCAACTCGTGTGGCCTTAGTTGTCTAGATGCATAAGCCATCACTCTTTCATGTTGCATTAAGATGCAATCCAATCCCTTTTGAGAAGTGTCACTATAGATTTCATAACATCCGGGGCCAAATAGTGTTGTCAAAACTAAGGCAATAGTCAATTTCTGCTTGAGTTCTTGGAAACTTCTCTTACACTTATCCGTCCATTTGAACTTTACCTCTTTCTTCAGTAGTCATGTTAGGGGATAAGCTATTCTGGAGAATTGTTCCATGAATTGTTGATAATAACTAGATAGGCATAGGAAACTTCAAACTTTTGTCGCTATCATTGGCCTTGGCCAGTTTAAGACTGGTTTTATCTTCATTGGATCCATTGCAATTCTTTCGCCGGATGTCACGTGACTGAGAAAAGCTACCCATGTGAGCCAAAACTCTCACTTGCTGAATTTAGCATAAATTGCATTATCCCAATGAGTTTACGGTATCATCTTAAAATGTTGTTTGTGTTCATTTGAGCTCTTCGAATACACCAATATGCCGTCAATGAGCACTATGACAAATTGGTTTAGGTATGACTTGAGCACTCAATTCATCATATCAATGAAAATAATTGGGGCATTGGTTAGACCAAAGGGTATCACTGTGGATTCATAGTGACCGTATTGTGTCCAGAATGCCATCTTTAGAATGTCTTCCTTCTTGATTCTAAATTGGTGGTAATTTGTTCTCAAGTCTATCTTGGAAAATACCAAAACTCCTTGAAGTTGAAAAAATAAATTGTCGATTCTTGATAACGGGTACTTGTTCTTGACAATAACTTGATTGAGCTGCCAATAATCAATACAAAGTCGCAACGAACTGTCTATCTTCTTTACAAACAAGAGTGGTACACCCCATAGGGATGCACTAGGGTGAATAAATCTTTTATCAAGCAACTCTTGCATTTATACCTTCAATTCATTTAATTCTAACAATGCTAGTCAGTAGAGAGCTAACTTGATGACAAACTCTATCTCTCATTTTGGGGGCAATCCTGATAACTCCTTTAGAAAGACAATGGAAAAGTCTTGTATTACAGCAATGTCTTCCATCTTTGGTTCTTCAATAAGCATGTTAATCACGATTGCCAAATAACTTTGGCAACCCTCCTTTAGCAGTTGGGTTACTTCAAGCGATGAAATAAAGGGTATTGAAGGTCCTTTTCCATTTCCTATAAACTCATAGCTAAGATGGCCAAGCGGATTAAGCTAAATTACCTTACTATAACAATCCACAATAGCTCATTGCTTCGTAAGCCAATCCATCCTAATGATAGCATCAAACTTATGCATGGCCAAAATAGCTAAGTTTATGGTTTCCTTCTCACCACTAATGATTATCTTACATCCTTAACATCTTACGGTGGACAACACCTTATCCTTCATCGGGGTGGAAACAGTAAGGATTGTTTCCAACAGTTTTGGTTCTAGTCCTGCTAATCTAACAAATTTTTAAGCTACGAACGAATATGTGGCTCCCATATCAAAGAGCACATAAGCAACATGTTCATGTAAGGAGACCATACTTGTAATCACGGTTTGAGAGTCCTCAACTTCCTCTTGAGTAATGGCATACACTCTTCCTTGTGTTGCGGTCGATTAGGGTTATTTTGCAGTGTAGTTCCCATTTGTGGTCTTGCTTGCGGTTGTGGCTATTGTTGCATTCCTGACAGTTGTCATGGATAATTCCTCACAAGATGGCCTTACTAGCCACACCTATAACATGCTCCAATCTTGGTTAGACATAGAACATTTTCATGCCACCTCCTGCAAAGTCGGCATGCATCGGCTTCCCAATGTTGTTATTCTCGTTAGGAGGGCAAAACTCATTTCGCTCATTATCGGTCTCTTCATTAGGTTGTCTCGGGAAGATGAATAGCATGGTTTAGTTACAGCTGCCCATTCTAGCGAATCCCTTTTTATCAATTGGGCTCACTTGTATAGTTCGTTGTAATCCTTCATATTCAAAGGCACCAACTGGCTTTAGATGTTTGATTTTAAACCATCCCAAAACCTCTTTGCCTTATCCACTAGATCCTTAATTCTAGGTACATACTTTAATAGCTTAGCGAACTTGGCATTGTACTGGTTGACTGTCAAATGATTTTGGTGAAATCATAGAAATTCTAACATCTTCTGCTTATGTGTGCACTCGAGGAAATACTTCCCATTGAATGCCTCAACAAAGGCATCTTAGGTCAAGGTTGTGCATTCAGGAAAGATCCTTCCTTGGGTAGCTTTTCACCAATGACTAGCATTACCTTATAGTTGGTACACCATCGATGTTATCTTGTCCTTGGCTAAGTATCTCAAGAGTGTAAAAAGTTTCTCTAGCTCCTCGATCCATGAAGTTGCTTCTTCGGAATCACCCATCCCAACCAACTTTGATGGCTTCAGTTTCAAGAAGTGTTCAACCAACCTGTTCATCGGTCATTCACTATCGCTCTAGCTACTAGAAAGTCACCAGGAACAGTAACGGCCTAATTCTGAGTCTGCGTTCCCATCAAGTTTCCTATGGTCTCAAGAGCTTGCAAAATTCCATCTAGTAGGAGTCCTCCTGTGGTCTTCCTCATGAACTTGACTAGCCCTAAGTTACCCTTCCTCTTTGAATCCTTGGGTCTAGGTTACTCATCTTACAAGGGTTCTAGGGAAAGCTTGCTCTACAATCCCATCAAATGATTAGGAATCAAGAATATTACTCTAGAAATCAGTCAACAATTACAAGCATAGGATGTTTTTCCAACGATCTATCCCAAAATTCCGAATGCATATTATCACTCTAGGTAATGACCTCGCTCTCATATCAAAATTGCAAGGGTTGTCAGTCCTTGGACCTTTCTTCCGCAAGCTGTGGGCGCCCGACATTCTCGAGGTCATTGTTTTGCGGTGTCCTAGGAGGCGTCGCCGACCTATCACTTTTATCTTTTAATTAATCACATACGAAAGCATACATTAACATCTCCCAATCAACAACAACAAATAGATAGCAAGGAAAACATGTAAACAAAACACATTTCATATATATGCATCATTAGCAATCGGAAGTAAGATAATTACAAGTCCACTACTACGGGCCTTTTCTGATTTCATCAAAATGGGATAGGGTTAGTCCAAGCTCCTTTAATTATGAGGGTGACTTCCAAAAAGCAGTCTCCCCATGCAAGATGACCGGTTCACTATGGTTCAAGCACGGGATCATAGTCAGGGTCGAACTTGGGATTGCTCACAGTGTCATCAGAAAGGTTAGCCACCATGGGATCTAGTTAGGCTCCGTCAAGGTCACTGAGAGGTTTGTTGAACCTACGAAGAGGACCAAAGAGATTCCTGTCAAACCGTGCGAACTAAAGCCATGAAGCAATGAGGAACCAAGTGTCCTAGCCCCTCATGCATGCATAAGGTCGTCCCACATCTTTCCATGATCGAATTCTCTGGTCAAGTATATCTCAATCCTTAATTGCCTTTCCCAATCAGATAGTTGGCTCATGAACGATCCTCGAATCAATTCATGATCTACTCCCGCTATTGGCGCATCAATGTTTTAGGCCATCCTTGATGTCTGAGATAGGGGTCCGAATTGAGGATGTCACAACAGCCACTTTGATGCAATATATAACCCTCCAAATTTGATCAACATGCTGGAGTCTTCATATAGGTCATGTAGTGCCTTGCCCGACGCTCTTGAGATCCAAGGTATTATTCAGCAAGAAGAGCAAATATGTGGTTGGAAATGGATTTTTGGAATTTTTGGGCCAACTCCAATGTTTTCTTTAAGTATGAGATAGAGTCATCACCAATCAATTTAAAAGAGCTAGGCTGATTGGAAACTAGGTACATGTGTGAAAGTATTGGTCATTTGCGAAAGTCAATGAAACTTGTGGTCCAAGGATTCATTTCTGTGTGGGGAGGGGTTAGAATGCCTACAATGCACTTTTGGTACCACATTTTCCAATTACGTCCTCTTAATTCAATTCTCAAATAATTCCTATCATTCTCAATGGGACTTATGAATTTTTTATTTTTTCTGAGACATAACGAGGGAAATTCCTTTGTCATTTTATGCTCCGGCATGACTTCATGTGTCACGTCCGTTGGGTTTTGAAAGCCTACAATGACATGTAAAAACATGCTTGAAAGTATGATCTTTTTGAAAGTATTCTAGAGAATCATGACATCCGTAAGGCTTCGGTTCACGATCGGGGGCCTTAGTCTCCAACCAGTTTTGATCTATGGGTTGATGTTGTCGCTTACCCCATCCATCTCGGTAGAGGCAGCCTTGCCTTAGTCCGAGCCCAATGATGTTGCTGGCGACCAAAACACCTTCCCTTCGAGCTTGATGGCCCCCCTAACAATGTCCATCTCGTCCATGGAAAAAATCATCTTTTGTGGTTTGGTTTCAACTTTTTCGAAATCAAACCAACTGTGAAACCACATTGCACAAATTATTGATATTGCCAATTATTTTTACCATTTATGCATGAAATGGCTATTTAAATACGTTTTGTTTTAATTTTGTGTGAATTTATGAATTGTTGTCAACGTAGAATGTTTGCCTGAAATTTGCATCCGCATTTACTGCTTTTAGATACTACCAACATTTTGTTAGGAATACCGTATTTGCATCAAAGAAAACATGAGACCCGCCTATGAATTTCATTCAAATTAGTCCGGTTGTGAATTGAATTTGACCCAATTCCAACATTCAAAATGAGCCATGAACTCATCTGAACCTCCGAGTCCAAGCCCGCTCGAGCCCGGCTACCTTTCATGGGCTTGACCAAGGGGAAAATATGCGACGGGCTTACCCGGCCAGCACAAGTGAAAAGGAATTTTGCTGCAGCTGTGGAAAGTAAGAAGATCAAAAAAAGAAGAAGAGAAAGGAGATTAAATCAAGCCCCTTCTGTGTTAGTTGATATTGATTGTTCCTCGTGTTTCAGTAAGCATAAACATGGAAATAGTAAAAAACCTGCATGACTGACGTAGTTCAATTTGCACACCAATCTTAATTCAGTTCAGACCAGGACCTGTGTAGAAAAAATAATTTTTTTAATTTTTTTTAATAGTTAATTTTGGCAATTAGTATAAACGTATTCATCCACCTTGATTTTTGCGTAGTGTAAATTAGTTTCGCTGTAATTCATAGAATTATATCACTTTAGTTTTCTTTATTTTCTGGTGTTTACAAACTCGATCTTGCAAGAAGTTGAAATTTCAAGGGATGTGGTGCAAATTTTCGTGAAAATCCGGGTTTATATTACATATTATTTTGGCATATAGATTCTAGTTCAAATTTATTTCAGCACTCAGTTAACTTTTAGTTTAATTTCGTTTCACTATAAAAATTTATATAGATAAGTAAACAAGAGGGAAATGCGAAAAAAAAAAAAAACAAATAAAAAATAAACAGCATTTTCATAAAATATATATATAGGAGTGTATTTTGGGAATCAAGCATATTCATTCTCTTAACTTTGCATTGCACTTTCGATTGCATTAAGTAGATTTTACTGCTTGATGTAATGGTTCATTTTAGGAAAGTAGTTTATATAGTAGACATTCATGAAGCATCATTTATTCACTTTCCAGCTTTGAGCCATACTTTATTTTGAAAATTTTACATTGAGTTTGTATTTATAGCTCAAGGGGTCATGTCCGGGAACTTAATAACAAGGCTTTGTCTTGATTTTTTTCCCTAACACGACTCGAGTTCTTTATTTTCCTACCTTTTATTTGCTCTATTTGTTTCCATATTATTGGATTTTATATGTGTTTGCCTAAGTGAATTTATGCAAGATCACTGCCTCGCTCGACATTGAGAATAAAATAGGTAACTAAGGTTGAGAAGACTGCATATAAAAATTATTTTTCAAAAAAAGAGAAACAATACCGAATTTGGGGTTAGATATATCTAGCCTAATCAGGTCCTCTAACTTAATTTTTGTCTCAGTGGTCATACTCTCACATGAGAAAGGGAAGGTAGGGATTCAAATCTCCACATTCTCAATGGGGGTTGGGGTGGGGACAATTTAGCTTTAGGATGGGTTTCAACTCCTATACCCCGCACAAAGGCAAGGCAAAAGTTTAAAAGTGCGAGTAAGAGTAAAACTAACAAAAAAAAAATCAGATAAAAGTCTAAGAGTAAGAGTTAGAACAAGACCAAAAAAAAAAAAAAAGTGTCATCCGACTCACAAATCACTGGTTTGCAGAAGCAAGATGGGCTCTTGCATTTTACTTGACTCCTAATCGCTTTACTACTAATCAAACCAAGTTGAGATTGATCATGCCAAGAGCAAGTGTCGCCTTGCAAGAGAGACCATTTGCTATTGCTTGGTAATCCAACAACTTCCTCAGGGATCTCGCCTTAGAAGTATCGTAATGTAGCATTTGGTTTTTTCTCTTGAAATTACAAATGATGAAGAGATAAAAAGTAAAAGAAGAAAGAACGATTAAGCCGAATCAAACCACACAAAATGGTTTGGCTTGGTTTGATCTTGACTATGATATGGTTTAGTTTGGTTTCACTTTTCTTCAAATTATTGTTGAAAATAAAATGAGGATCGAATAAAATACACAAAATAAAGAAATGAATCGGACATCAAATTTAAGTGCTTTGATCGTGTGACCTATGCCTACAAGAAAATGAGCACGCAATTCCATTATAGATAGAATGATGCAATGGATATTACAATGATACTCAAGTACTTAAATACTCATGGCATTTATCATCCCTCAAATATAATTAATCACTGTCTTTAATCCATGCAAATTCTCCTGAAATAATTTTTCAAGTTTATAAAAAAGTGACATGAATATTAACACAAGATTTAATCGGCTTTATTTTGTGTAATTTCACGAGGAAAACCTTTCCGAATCAAACCCTCGCGTCGTCTGTGCAGTCCTCGGTGCTTAATTCACTAGAAGCAAATAAAGTGGAAGAAAGGAAACGATGAGTGGCTTTCGTCAAAAGACACCATTATTGCAGCTTTCTTTGACGTTTTCCTTGCCCTTTTGTCCCATCAGCAATCTCTCTTCTCCCATTCTTCAGCCGAAGTTATCTCTTATGGTCGAGACCATCATGCTCTTCCTTTCTTTCCATGCTCAAAGCAACACCATGATGGGACGGTATCATTGCCATGGACAGGCCATCATTTCATTTCCTCTCCCCACACTTTAGTAGAGGGTATTTTTTTTTTTTTTTTTTTTTTTTTTGACTACCACTTTAGTAGAGGTTGAGCGTCCATAATTCCCGTCCAGTCTAATTTGATCGGGCTCCGGCCGGATATAAATTTCCACATTTATATAATTTGGTGCAGCAGATGGCACCAACTGCACCATGCTCATATTCTATCAGTTCTCAATAAGAAAATAAGTGTTGTAAAAGATTTTCTTTTTAATATAAAGGCATGTTTGTGACGATATTTGAGTGCCTAAAGGTAATTAATTATGATAAAAGATAAATCTTTAAGGCTAGGAGATCAAACAAATATTTCATAGCGAGCAGTAAGTATATGCTTAAGTAGTGCTTAGATGGAGTATTCTTTTGTAGTGAATGCAGTAAATGCAATCTCAATAATATAGAAGAAAATCTTCTCATTATCCAAAGTCCCATATGTTCTAATGGGAGGGATTCTTTAGGAATATTTTGTTATTATGTATTTATATAGATAAATTGTGATTTTATCTATATAAATATATTTAACCATAGATATAAGAATAATTATAAACGATTTAAACATTTGAAAATCAAATTTTATTTAATTCAAAAGTTCAAAGGCACTAAGAAGGAACTCGAAAGAAACTTGGCGTGTGAAAACATTCAACTTCATAATTGTCCCGCATTTCATTTTTTCTAAAGCCATTGACTATAAATTAAAAGTTGTGACTGCTGTGAAGTTGCCTATCCATAACTTTCAATTTAATCTTATGAGTCATCCAGTACGAACATCTAAGATGATATCTCTCACTAATGAAAGTGGCATCGGACTTTGGGCATTGAAATCTAGAATTTAATCTTATAGTCTTTTCTCCTTTTCTAATGAAATGCACTCGTTCTTTCTTTTATAAATTTATGAAGGAGGATGATCTTGTGGAGAGGCTTTTCACATTATGAATGTAATAAAATTTTTCCCATTAGTGAATGTAATGTTATTATTTCTAAAATATGCAATCCAAAAAGAACGATTGAAATTTGATAAATAACAGTTGTGCATTTGAAATGAATCGAGGTAGATTTGAGCTTTGATATACGAAAATGGTTTGTTGACATGCAAATTTATTACATTTTCTCAATTGAAATTGTCTGACTTTGTGGCAACTATGGGAATCTTATCAAGTCACTTATTAATGAGATTATGGTTAGGCTCAAGACACGACAAGGACGAGTGATCAAAGATTTAGGTGGAATGATGGATCGAATAGTAGTTGTAAACAATTTATTAGACATTGGTTTTGGTGGTGTGTGGTTTGCTGGAATTTATGAGTTGGGTAGCATTAGTAAAATAGCACTTCCCCCTAAGGTTATCTTCAACTAGCAATATCCTCATTTTGGGAAAAACTGCAATTTCTTGATGACCTGAGGGAAACGCCAAAAACCAAGGGCTCAATCCACCCACAAGAAAAATTATTGTTTGATATCTCTTATTTTAGAGTGATTCGTGACATTGATAGCATTGATAGATGCTAATTGTAATGGATGATGTCGATGAGGGAAACTATATCCAAAAACTAGTATGAGTGAATTTTTTGGTATCTTGGTACTACTTGTTGCCACCGGGACGAGAGCATTTAGAATATTAGGGGACTTAAGTATGAATCTAAGGATTATGAATTGGTGGTTGAGCAATGATGACGCACTTAACCTTTTTGTAGGCATGCTTTTAGTTAAATGTAAAAAAGCAGAAGAGAGAAAATGGGGAATTTGTATGGATGGATTCATCCACCGTTGATTTTCCCGTAGTGTGGATGAGTTTGCTGTAATTCATAGCACTATGTCGCTTTAGTTTTTATTATTTTATGGTGTGCACTGACTCATTCTTGGAAGAATTTTAAGGTTAAAATTTCAAGTGAAAGTTTTGACAAAAAAAAATTCCAAGTGAATGTAGTGCAAATTTTCATGAAAATCCGGGTTTATATTACATATTATTTAGGCATATAGATTCTAGTTCAAATTTAATTCAGCGCTTAGTAAATTTTTAGTTTAATTTCGTTTCACCATAATATATATAAAGAAGGGGGAAATGCGATAAAAATTAAAAAATTAAAAGACAAACTGCATTTTCATAAATAAAAAAATTCATCTGGGAGTGTATTTTAGGAATCATGCATATTCATAAACAGATTTGGATATCTTAACATTGCATTGCACTTTAGATTGCATTAAGCAGATTTTACTTCTATAGATGCAATAGGTCAGTTTATGAAAGAAGTTCTTATATTAGATACTCATGACGTATCATCTATTTACTTTCCAGTTTTGAGCCATAATTTATTGGGGAAATTTTACGTTGAGTTTCTATCTATAGCTCAAGGGGTCCCAGGAACTTAATAAGAAGACTTTGTATTGATTTTTTTCCCCGATATAGCTTGAGTTCTTTATTTTTCTACCTTATTGCTCTACGTGTTTCAATATTATTGGATTTTATATGCGTTTGCTTGATTGAATTTATGCAAGATCACCTACCTTGCTCAACATTGAGAATAAAATGGGTATCTAAGATTGGGAAGACTGCATGAATAATTGTTTTCATAAAAGAGAAAAAATATCAAATTGGGCATTAGATATATCCAGCCTAATCAAGTCCTTAGACTCACAAATCCTTGGTTTGCATAAGTAAGATAGGCCGTCGCATTTTACTTGACTTCTAATCACTTCATAAAAAATTAGTTGTGACTCTTATTCAAATAACCAAGTTGAGATCAGTCATGTCAAGAGCAAGTGTCACCTTACAAGAGGGACCATTTGCACTTGCTTGGTAATCCAACACCTTCTTTGATGATCTCGTCTCTAAAGGGTCGCAACATAGAATTTGGTTTTTTCTCATGAAATTACAAATGATAAAGTGATAAAATAAAAGAAGAAAGAACAATTAAGCTAAATCAATCCACAAAAAATGATTTGGCTTGGTTTGATCTTCACTATAATACGGTTTAGTTTGGTTTCACTTTTTTTCAAACCATATTTATTGTTGAAAATAAAACAATTGATCAAATTAAATATACAATATAAGGAAATTAATCAGACACCAAATTTACATGCTTTTGTTGTGTGACATATGTCTACGAGGAAATGAACACACAATTTCATCATAGATGAAACAATGTAATAATTATTAAAATTATATTCGAGTCACTTAAATACTTTTGGTATTTATCGTTCCTCAAATGAAATTAATCAATCTGTCTTACACTATATAATTTCTCTCGAAATAATTTTTCAATCTTATAAAAAATGACATGAATATTAACACAAGATTTAATCGGCTTCATTTGTGTAATTTCCCCAAGAAAACTTCTCCGAATCAAACCGTTTGAGGAAATTTTCAATCTCCGCTGTGCAGTCCTCGGTGATTTCATCTCTTCGAATTTAAAGAGAACTTCACTAGAAACAAAAAGTGGAAGAAAGGAAACAATGAGTGGACTCGTCAAAAGACATCATCATCGCAGCTTCCTTTGTCGTTTTCATTGCCCTTTTGTCCCATCATCAATCTCTCTTTTGCCTTTCCCTAGCTGAGTAAAGCTGTCACGCTGTTATGAATATTTTATTATTATGCATTTATATAGATAAATTGTGATTTAAATATTTAAAAATCAGATTTTAATTCAAAAGTTCAGAGGCATCAAGAAGAAACTCAAAAGAAACTGAACGTGTGAAAACGTACCCTTCATAATTTTCTTGCATCTCATTTTTTCTAAAGCTATCAATTGTACTAACTATAAATTAAAGCTGCAATTGCTGTGAAGATGCTTGTCCGTAACTTCCAATTCAATGCCGTGAGTCAACCAATACAAACGTCCAAAATGATGTCTCTCACTAATGGAAGTGGCATCAAACTTCAGGTGCTCAAATCTAGAATTTCATTGTATAACCTTTTCTCCTTTTTTATTGAAACACACTTGTTCTTCTTTTGTAAATTTCCAGAGGATGATCTTGTGGGGAAGCTTTTCACATTAAGAATGTAATAAAACTCTTCCCATTAATGAATGTAATGTCATTGTTTCTAAAATGTGCAATCCAAAAGAAAGACTAAAATTTGACAAAAAACAATTGCACATTCAAAATGAATCAAGGCAGATTTGAGCTTTGATATATATAAATGATTTGTCAATATGCAAATTTGTTACATTTTCTCAATTGAAACTGTCGGACTTCGTGGCAGTAATGGGAATCTTATCACGTTAGTTGTTAATGAGATTGTGGTTAGGCTCAAGACAAGATTGAGACAAGTGATCAACAATTTAGTTGGAATGGAGCCATGAACAATTTATTAGACATTGGTTCTGGTGGTGTGTAGTTTATTGGATTCTATAGGATGGGCAGCATAGGTAAAACAACACCCCCCAAGGTTATTTTCAACCAGTTATATCCTCACTTTTGGAAAAACTGCAACTTTCTTGATGATGTGAGGGAAATGCCAAAAACCAAGGGCTTAGTCTAGCTACATGAAAAATTATTGTCTGATTTTCGCTTATTCTAGAGTGACTCGTGACATCAATAGCATTGATAGATGCTAATTGTAATGGATGATGTCGACAAGGGCAACCATATCCCATGTGTCTTAATGAGGGGGATTCTTTAGGAAAATGCTGTTATTATGCATTTATATAGATAAATAGTGGTTTATCTATATAAATATATTTGACCATATATATAGCTATAGAATAATTATAAACGATTTAAACATTTGAAAATCAGATTTTATTTAATTCAAAAGTTCAATGGCATTGGGAAGAAACTTGAAAGAAACTGGGCATGTGAAAACATACACATTTCAATTAAAAGTTCATTGACTATAAATTAAAAGTTGCAGCTACTGTGAAGTTGCCTATGCATAACTTTCAATTTAATCTTGTGAGTCACCTAGTACGAATGTCTAAATTGATATCTCTCACTAATGAAAGTGGCATCGGACTTCGGGTGTTCGAATCTAGAATTTCAATTGCATGTCCTTTTCTCCTTTTCTAATGCAACACACTTGTTCTTCTTCTATAAATTTCTAAAGAAGGATGATCTTGTGGAGAAGCTTTTCACATTAAGAATTTAATAAAATTTTTCCCATTAGTGAATGTAATGTTATTGTTTCTAAAATGTGCAATCTAAAAAGAACGACCGAAATTTGATAAACAACACTTGCGCATTTGAAATGAATCGAGGCAGATTTGAGCTCTAATATATGTAAATGGTTTGTCTACATGCAAATTTATTACATTTTCTCAATTGAGATTGTTTGAGTTTGTGGTAGCTATGGGAATCTTATCAAGTCACTTGTTAATAAGATTGTGGTTAGGCATCAAGACAAGACAAAGACAAGTGATCAAAGATTTAAGTGGGATCAAGGATCAAATAGTAACCATAAACAATTTATTTTTCTGACATTAGTTTTGGTGGTGTGTGTTCACTGGAATCTACCAGATGGGCAGCATTGGTAAAATAGCAACCCCGAAGGTTATCTTCAACTAGCTATATCCTTGCTTTGGGAAAAACTACAATTTCCTGATGACATGAGGGAAACGCCAAAAATCAAGGGCTTAGTCTAGCCACAAAAAAAATTATTGTATGATATCTCTTATTCTAGAGTGATTCATGACATTGATAGCATTGATAGATGCTAATTGTAATGGATGATGTCAATGAGAGCAACCATATCCAAAAACTAATAGAAGTGAATTTTTTTGGTATCTCGGTACTACTTGTCACCACTAGGACAAGAGCATTTAGAATATTAGGGGACTAATGCAAGGATTATGAATTGGTGGCTTGAGCGACAAAGACGCACTTAACTTTTTGGCACACATGCTTTTAGTTAAATGTAAAAAAGCGGAAGAGAGAAAATGGGGAATATGTATGGATGGATTAATCCACCGTTGATTTTCACATGATGTTGACTAGTTTGCTACAATTCATAGCACTATGTCGCTTTAGTTTTCATTATTTTATGGTGTGCACTGGCTCATTCTCGGAAGAATTTTATGGTTAAAATTTCAAATGAAAGTTTTGACAAAAAAAAAATCGAAGTGAATGCAATGCAAATTTTCATGAAAATCCAGGTGTATATTACATATTATTGAGGCATATAGATTCTAGTTCAAATTTATTTCAGCACATAGTAAATTTTTAGTTTAATTTTGTTTCACAATAATACACACACACACACACACACACACACACACACACACACACACACACACACACACCAAGTGGTACAGGTCACCTCTTTATGGTATCAGAGCCAAGAGAAAGCAATAGATCGAGTAAATAGGGACCCATACCAGTGGTAGATTGAGCTCCCATTCGTTGGGATTCTTCTTAGCAGTAGACCAAGAGCCATTCGTTGGCACTCTTCACATTTCAACCAAGTGGTACAGGTCATAAGTCCTAGGGAGGCAGTAAATCCTTTGGTTAGCTTGGTAAAGGCCCTTCGGGGATATGGAGAGTTAGTTCCGGTTCACAAATAGAAGAAACACTTCGATTCATAGGTATGAACCTAGATACAACATACATGTCTGCCTTCGGTTCTCTTTCTGTTAGGGACCCAGATCTAGGCCCTATTCATAGAGAAGAAATCAAGATAGAAGATTTCAATAAATCCATTGATAATTGGGAAATCCCCCAAGTCCAGCTTAAAGAGATTTACAAACAATCCAAGATAAAAAAATCTCTATAAGAAATCAAACTATGTTATAGCCACTGAAGAAAGAGATATACATCTCTCCAACTCATACCAAAAAATATATCTTTTAGATCCTGAGTCTATTAAGAAACATAGAGATAAGTATAACTATCTTCATATGGGTTTAGTCCAAGTAGGAGCCAAACCTCTTACAAAAGAAGGATTAAACACCGCCCTTCTCTTAGTCTTGAGAGATTCTTGTCTCTTAGATTATGAAGAATCCATATTAGGAACCATAGAAACTAGCCTTTGCAAAGGACCCATACACTTTGATTGTTACCCCAATTTCACGGTATCACTCAGAGATAGAAATATCCTCAAATCCCTTACCTTACAAGTAAAAATCCATAACTATAACGTAGCTAAAGGATCCATCCCTCTAGCTATTGTTTATAGAGTCCAGTATAAAGCCATGGCTTCAGCCTTTAGAGAAAATGCATTCAAATGCAATCTAAAAGGTGAAACCCTCTTCCTTGAAACTGATATTTCTAGAGCAAACACTACCATCCCTAGATCAATAAACTGGGACGAAGTGACTCTACCAGAACAGTGGGAACTAGAGAACCAAGTCCCCCAACCAATTGTTCAAAACTCTGAACCCATTAATATAGTCCAACACCCTGAGGGAAGGGTAACCATCCAGTTTCCAAGAAGATCTCTTGATTTAAGATTTAATCCCTCATTCCATACAACTTCCTCAAGAAGATCGGTTGATCACCGTCCTGATCTTCCTAGAATAATTACTATACCACCCAGTACTTCTAATACTCATAGAGCTACTCCAAGACAAGTTACCACTCCTCAAGTACATAGGGAAACTCCCACGGCACCTCCTGAACCAGAAATTAGTGGCATAGATAACAGGTCAGGAGTAACCCAACCGATTTATCAACAACATGAATCTGAATCTATCATACAAAAAACAGATTCTCCCACATATTCCCAAATTGATAGTGAATTAAATATTTTAGAAAAAGACTTTGAACCAAATAAAGCCTTTCTAAATCAAGATTTTAATTCAATAGAAAACAAAACCATTAGAGAATGGTTCTTCAAAACATTCGCTGAATCAACAATGAAAATCAAAAAGCAGTATTATGACTTCATATATAAATATGAAACTCATATATTCTTTTTTGATTGGCTTGAAGATCATTTCCTAGAATCTAAGGAAATAATGGTACTTAATCATCATTACAAGTGGAAACTTGATAATGAAGTAATCATAGAATCATTACATCCTCCGCTTAGGAAAATAAATATTCAAGTAGGAGAAAGCCAGATAACAACAACCCCTTTCAAAATAGCATATAAAATGGAAGAATCCATAAATATCCCTAAAATGATTGAACAATATAATTACACCAATCAACACCTGTCAACAATAGGAAAACAATTGGTTAGAATTGAATCATCAATTCAAAATACTACCTAAATAATTCCTAAGGCAGATCCCATAAAACAAACTTTATTCAAAACATTCGAATTTCCTAAAAAAATTAGTCCTGAGTTCACCAAAGCAATAGAACAAAGGAAAAAGTTGATAGGAAAAGAAGAGTCAAAACCCATACTTGAGACCCCCATGCTTCAAGGTCTAACAGTCAAAGACACTCCTGATAAATTCAAAGCTAGTATCAGTGTCATTGACAAAATCCATAATACTTCTGATGATGAATCCATCAATGAAATAAACAATTTTAATTGGAAACAACCCCAGAAATTATACCACAATAGGGCCACTCCTCCTGATATGGCCCTAGAAGAATCACCCTCCCAAAGAATCCAGCATAAATACTCTCCAAATGCTATCTATGAATGGAAAATCGATGGCATAGCAGAATCCAATTTATTGAACATACTCAATAATATGATCATGCTAGCTAACGGTTATAAGACTCAACAAAATGTTTCTGGTCAAGCTATTGCTAACATTTTAATAGCCAGTTTTACGGGACAACTAAAAGGTTGGTGGGATAATTATTTCATAGATGAATAGAAAAACCATATTTTGTTAGCTTATAAGCGAGATGACTTCGGCCAAATCATCTATGACGATGATGGCCATTCCATTCCTGATGCCATCAATACTCTCATTTATTCCATTTCTCAACACTTCATAGGAGATCCTTCCCATATTAGAGATAGAAATGAAGAACTCTTGTCTAATATGAAATGCAAGTCTTTAGGTGCATTCCGCGAATACAAAGATTTGTTTCTCGATAGAGTTCTAGTTAGGCCGAATTGCAATCAACCATTCTGGAAAGAAAAGTTCTTAGATGGTATACTAAAACTCATAGGAGACCAAATCTGAGACAAAATACGTGAAGACAATAATGGCCAAATCCCTTATGACCATCTTTCGTATGAAGAGATAGTCTCACATGTTTACTGGCAAGGCACACAGGTGTGCAACACCATCAAACTCCAGAAACAACTCAAGAAAAGAAAAAATTAGACAACAAAACATTAGGAGATTTGTGTGCCCAATATGATCCTTTCTACAATGGCAAAACAAAATCTAAATGTACAAGTGATTGCCCCTAAGAGAAAAAACATAGTCGTCACAAGACCTACCATAGAAAATCTCAACCAGAGAATTCTACTCATATAAACTTCCATAACCCATAAAGAAAATTCCAAACATAGGAATTACCAAAATAATACCAAAAGGAATTATAAGGATATCAAGTGTTATTCTTGCAGTAATAAAGGCCATACTACCAAACACTGCAGGATTAGCAAAAAAAAAAATAGATGAACTCTGTTTAGAAAATAACACCATACACTAGCTAAAAAACATACTAGCTCAAACCGATACTAATTCTTCCTCTGATGAATCAATAGAAGAAGGATTGTAAATTAATGAATTAGAAACATCTTCAGAATCTGAATATGAAGATACTTCTCTTCCTAATCTAGAAATCAATATGCTTATTAAAGAAGGAGAATTCCTCCTTAGTACTGTTGACCAAATAGAAGACCCAGAAGCTCAGCAAGAATATCTAAATAGACTTCACTCTTCTATGAACATAGTCTCCAAATCCAGCTCTTCTTATAATCTCAAAGATATTCTTAGTAGAAATAAATCCCAAACCAGACCTATAAACATAAATGATCTCCAGAACGAGATAAAAGCACAAAAAGTAGAAATACAAGCCTTAAAACTTGCCCGAAAGGATATGTCCAATGAAATGCACATAATCCAAATAACTCTTTCAAAGTCCAAGATAAATTCCTCTGAAGATACTAACATAGTGATTTATCCAAAAGAGAAGATACCAATATTGAGACAAATCCAAACTTTCTAATGTTATTAACAAAAATAACATCTAGGAAATGGATAGTCAACATTACTATACAAATTAATTATGAATACATAATTGAAACAACAACACTCTTTGATACAAGAGCATACCTCAACTGCATCAAAGAAGGCCTTGTTCCAACCAAATATTTTAATAAAACCTCAGAAACCTTGAAATCAACCTCGGGAGATAGGCTCAATATCAAATATAAATTACCAGAAGCTTTAATCATAAAAGACCAAGTATCCTATAAGACCTCTTTTCTTCTAGTTAAGAATATGAGGCAAGAAGTGATTCTTGGTACTCCTTTCATAAAATTAATTCAACCATTCATAGTCAATAATGAAGGAATTGAAACCTAGTCCTTAAATAGAAAAATAAAATTCAGTTTCATAACCAAATCTCAGAAGAGAACTTTGAACATCTTACAAGAAAAATCAATTTTTGAAATTAACTGTCTCAAAAAAATAAAGAAACTCAACTTGAGTTTCTAAAAGAAGACTTGGAGTTTAAAAGATTAGAAGAAAATCTTTTAAAACCAAACGTCAAACAAAAACTAAAATCCTTACAAGTTCAAATAGAGAAAACTATATGTTTTACCTTACCCAATGCTTTTTGGGAAAGAAAAAAACATATTGTTACTTTCCCTTATGAACCAGGATTTGTTGAAACTGATATACCAACAAAAGCCCGTCATACTCAGATGAATCAAGAAGTCTTAAAATTTTGTCAAGGCGAAATACAAGACCTCTTGACCAAAAAACTCATAAGAAAAAGTCAATCACCTTGGAGTTGTTCTGGTTTCTATGTCAATAAGAATGCTGAACTAGAAAGAGGTGTACCTAGACTGGTCATAAATTATAAACCCCTCAATACAGACCTTAGGTGGATAAAGTACCCTATCCCCAACAAAAAAGACTTATTGAATAGACTTTGTAAGGCTAAAATCTTCTCAAAATTTGATATGAAGTCAGGTATTTGGCAAATACAAATTAATGAGAAAGACAAATATAAGACAGCCTTCACAGTCCCTTTTGGGCAATATGAGTGGAACGTTATGCCTTTTGGTCTCAAAAACACTCTATCAGAATACCAAAGGATTATGAATGATTTAATCCTTACTCGGAATTCATCATAACTTATATAGATTATGTATTAATTTTCTCCTCAAATTTTGAACAACACTTCAAGCATATTTCAATATTCATAAAAATCATCATAAAAAGTGGTTTAGTAGTTTCTTCTACTAAAATATCACTCTTCCAAACTAGGATTAGGTTCCTAGGGCTCCATATTCACTTAAGAACCATATTCCCCATAGCAAGATCAATTTCTTTCACTAATAAATTCCTAGACGAAATCAAAGACAAAAACCAATTACGGTGTTTCTTAGGAAGCCTTAATTATGTCTTAGATTTCTTTCCAAATATCAATGTCATTTGTAAACCTCTACACCAGAGACTACAAAAGAATCCTCCACCATGGATAGAAATCCATAACAATACAGTCAAAACCATAAAATCCCATATCAAAGATATACCATGTCTCCATTTAGCTTATCCAACTGCTTTCAAAATAGTTGAAACAGATGCCTCAGAATTAGGGTATGGTGGTATTCTTAAACAAGTCCATAGCAACAAAGAGTCAGTAGTTCAGTTTATATCCAAGCATTGGAACACTACTCAACAGAACTATTTTACCATAAAAAAAGAAATTCTTGCAATAGTCATTTCCATATCCAAATTTCAAGGAGATCTTTTAAACCAAAAATTTCTCTTGCGAATTGATTGCAAATCGGCAAAAGATATTTTGCAAAAAGATATCTTAAATATTGTATCAAAACAGATTTTTGCCAGATGGCAAGCCATACTTTCTGTTTTTGACTTTGACATACAATTCATAAATGGTTCTTCACATTCCTTGCTTGATTTTCTTACAAGAGAATTCTTACAGGGGATACAACCATACCACGAACCAGGAAAAAAGACAAAGAAAAGGCCACAGAAGAGCCTTCCTCTTCGTCCAATACAAGAATAACCAAAAACCCCATACCACCCATAAAGTCCTGGGCACAGGCAGTAGAAGAATCTGGTCTCATACTAGAACGAACATACCACCATAGTCAACTTGACAACCAACCCATAGAAAGCACCCTAGAATCTATACTAGATATCTCGAAACTTTCCAAAATATTACCAAAAGAAGCACTCAAATTATTTGCCTAATCTTTGCTCAAACAAGCAAAAGGACAAACGTCTGGTGCCATACAAAGAAGTGATAACCCATCACCACTAGCAGCCCAAAGGCAACGCAAGTTTCAGCTGATGGACAATAAAAAGGTTTTTAATGAGGTGGTTATTAGGCCAGCGGCTGCCCCTAAAAAAAGATCAGCATTTTTTCAAAAAGAAAAATATCAAAATATCCTCGTAATCGAGGATGGCTTTCATCACTCAAATGCAAATATTTTTGCAGCAAACATATTTCTTGAAGGTTGGTTCTACAAACCATACGATATGAACAAACCTTTAGCATATTATGAGAAGATACCAGTTGATACCGAACCAACCAAGTTCACTCATTTCTCTGATAAAACATATTCCACCCATATCCTCTATTCCACCATAATCATTCTTAGGGTCATTCACCCCAATGAATGGGACGAGGAACCCCATATCCATAAAAAAACTCAATGCTAGAGTTACTCAAAGGCTACCATATTGTCCAACATACACATATTGTGACTACCAACAAGCATGGTGGAATGTATTCTATAGATAGAATTCTACCAACAAACATACTTGGTTGGTATACTTCAAAGACCAATTTGATAGAACCAATCTACCAAATTTGTTTTACCAGTGGTGGGATCTCTTTGGCCCATTACCAGATATTCTTCATCCTTCACTCATACTAGGACAGTCATTGTTTAAAAGACAATTTTGACCAACACAACATGATCTCCGTTTCCCCTGCCTCCTCCATTATTTTATCATATTTAAAATTTCATGGGTCACAGCTTGGGAATTCGACTACTCCCCCGTTGAAGCAAGCAATATACCCATCCTAATACAACGTCATAAAACCAAATGGTGGGATAAATTCAAATTTCAAAATTGGGGAACGGAAGAAATGGTTCGTAAATGGTTGAATAAAACCAATACAAACCAACCCATATACTCAGTCCCTCAAGTATCCCACCTTCAAGAAAAATCCTTGATCATATCGGCCCTTGCTGGAGCAAACACTAAACAAGAGTGCTACCGAATAATCAGCCAACTATACCAGGATGACCAAAATCAAATTGTGAATCATCGCAATCACAAGACAACCAAGACAATAGCCAAGAAGAAACTTCAAGGTACATATTTGCATCTCCATGAAAAGACCATATGCTGACATTGTTGCAGAAGCGAGAAGCAAAACACTATAGCAACGGCAACAAAACACTGTTAATTTACTGTTCCACTATTTAGCATTGTTCACTCAGTATTATAGAAATACACTATAACACGAGCACTATAAAAGAGAACAACCATAATGGAAAGAGCAGGCATTTGTGTACCACATTCGAGAGAGTTTCAGAGTCCCCCTCCTCTCTCCACAGAGCCTCATCCTCCTTTTGAAAACCCAGAAACCCTCTAAAACCCTTTTCACCCGAAAGTATCCCTCTGGTTTTGAAGTAAATTTTCGAAATCATATCAGTATTTTCACATATCAGATCCTGACTCACTCATAGTCAGTTGTTCTAACCCATATCCCATATATCAGTTTAGTGACGGAGTGTAGATTACTACCCCAGATCTAGAACTGATCTTTAGTTCTCATTGTACTTTACTTTCTGCAGTTGATTTAATTCCTACACTTGTAATTTACAGTCCCATATTTGTACTTTACTTTTTGCAGTTGATTCAGTTCCTGCACTTGTAATTAACAATTCCATATTAATACTTTAATATACCACCTACATGGTTGGTTTTCATATCTATTTTTACATGATATTGCTCTTCATACTTTACGCATACTTTGCCTTACATATAATATTTAATGTTCATGATATTGCTTAGTTTCATTTTCTTCTATATTTCCTTCCTTCACTTAGTTGATTTCCTATACACCATAGCCATAACCTTTGAATCGGTATACGACCTCATATATACATTCTACGACGTCTTATACACGTCTCAGCTCTAGTTTACTTCCCAAACGATAAAGGTTTCCCAGATCTACGATCTATTGGAAACTTCTGTCATACCTTCTCTTCTATTCATAGATCCGTCGATCCTCACCCCCTTAGGAATAATATATATATAGAAAGAAGGGGGGAAGGAAATAAAAATTAAAAATAAAAGGATAAACTGCATTTTCCTAAAAGAAAATACATCTGATAGTGTGTTTTGGGAATCATGCATATTCATAAACATATTTGGATTTCTTAACATTGCATTGCACTTTGGATTGCATTAAGTAGATTTTACTTCTATAGTTGTAATAGGCCATTTTAGGAAAGTAGTTTATATATTAGATATTCATGAAGTATCATTTATTTAATTTCCAATTTTGAGCCATACTTTATTTTGGAAATTTAACATTGGGTTTTTATCTATATCTAAAGGGGTCCTATCCGAGAAGTTAATAACAAGACTTTGTATTGATTCTTTTTCCCTAATATGGCTCAAGTTCTTTATTTTCCTACCTTTTATTTGCTCTATTTGTTTTAGTATTATTGGATTTTATATGTGTTTGCTTGGGTGAATTTATGCAAGATCACCTGCCTTGCTCAACATTGAGAATAAAATGGGTACCTAAGATTAGGAAGATTGCATGAATAATTGTTTTCATAAAGAGAAAAAAAAATCAAATTTGGCATTAGATATATTCAACCTAATCAAGTCCCCAAACTCACGAATCCAAGTAAGATGGGCTTCTGCATTTACTTGACTCCTAATCACTTCATAAAAAATTAGTTGTGACTCTTATTCAAATAACCAAGTTGAGATCAATCATGCCAAGAGCAAGTGTCGCCTTGGAAGAGGGACCATTTGCACTTGCTTGGTAATCCAACACCTTCCTTGGTGATCTCATCTCAGAGGGTCGCGACATAGAATTTGGTTTTTTCTCGTGAAATTACAAATGATAAAGAGATAAAATAAAAAAAGAAAGAACGATAAGCCGAATCAATCTGCAAAAAATGGTTTGGCTTGGTTTGATCTTGACTATAATACTGTTTAGTTTGGTTTCACTTTTCTTCAAGCCATATTTATTGTTGAAAATAAAACTAGTGATCGAATAAAATACGCAAAATAAGGAAATGAATTGGATACCAAATTTAGGTACTTTGGTAGTGTGACCTACATCTACGAGGAAATGAGCACACAATTTCATTATAAATGAAACAATGCAATAAATATTATAATTATGCTTGAATTACTTAAATATTCTTAGTATTTATCATTCCTCAAATATAATTAATCACTCTACCTTTAACCCACACAAGATTTAATCGGCTTCTTTCTGTGTAATTTCACGACGAAAACCTTTTTTCCGAGTCGAACCCTTGCGAGGAAATTTTCAATCTCCTCGGTGCAGTCCTCGGTCCTTTCATCTATTCGAATTTAAAGAGAAATTCAGTAGAAGCAAATAAAGCGGAAGTAGGGAAACAATGAGTGGCCATCGTCAAAAGACACCATTATTGCAGCTTTTTTCGTCGTTTTCATTGCTCTTTTGTCCCACCATCAATCTCTCTTTTCCCTTTTTTCAGCTGAGCAAAGCTGTCTCTTATGGTTGAAACCACCGTGGTCTCCCTTTCTTTCCACGCTCAAAGCAACGCCCTGATGGGATGGTAACATTGCCATGGACAGGCCATCATTTCATGTCCTCTCCACACTCTTGAATAGGTCGGGCGTCCATAATGCTCGTCCCGTCTGATTTGATCAAGCTCCGACTGGAGATATATTTCCACATTTATATAATTTGATTTGGCTGATGACACCAACTTCACCATGCTCACATTCTATTAGTTCTCAGAAGAAAATAAGTATTATAAAAGATTTGCTTTTTAATATAATGACACGTTTATGACAATATTTGAGTGGTTAAAGGTAATTAATTATGATAGAAAATAAGTTTTTAAGGTGAAGAGATCAAACAAATATTTCATAGTGAGTAGTAAGTATATGCTTAGGTAGTGCTTAGGTGGAGCAAATCCAATCTCAATAATATGAAGGAAAATCTTCTAATTATCCATAGTCCTATGTGACATAATGAGAGGAATTCTTTATGAATATTTTGTTATTATGCATTTATATAGATAAATTGTGATTTTATCTATATAAATATGTTTAACCATAGATATAACTATAGAATAAATATAAATGATTTTAATGTTTGAAAGTCAGGTTTTATTTAATTCAAAAGTTCAAAGGCACCGAAAAGAAACTGGGCATGTGAAAACGTACACCTTCATAATTGTCCTGCATCTCTTTTTTTTTCTAAAGCTATCAACTATACTTATTGTAAATTAAAAGCTATAGTCGCTGTGAAGTTGCCTATACAAACATCCAAAATGATGTCTCTCCCAAACGAAAGTGGCATGGGACTTTGGGTGTTCAAATCTAGAATTTCATCGTATATACTTTTCTTCTTTTCTAATGAAAAACACACTTGCTCTCCTTTTGTGAATTTCCAAAAGAGGATGATGCTGTGGAGAAGCTTTTCACATTAAGAATGTAAGAAAACTCTTCCCATTAACGAATGTAATGTTATCATTTCTAAAATGTGCAATCCAAAAGAAAGACTGAAATTTGACAAACAACAGTTGTACATTCGAAATGAATTGAGGTAGATTTGAGCTCTGATATATGTAAATGGTTTGTCAACATGCAAATTTGCTACATTTTCTCAATTGAAACTGTGATGTCCTGAAATTTGAGTCCTTTGAAGGATGAATGAATGTGAATTTCATTCATACATTATTGGTTGATCTCACTCGGAATTGATCACTTCCAAGATACTGACTTTGAAGGGAAAGGCTAATGAGGACATAACTTGTGCGACTAAAAAACTTGACCTAGGAAAACAACTTGACCATAAGACTTGTGTAAGGACGATTTTGTGGTTATGTAAATCGATTTCAAGGACGACTAGAAGTTGATTCGTGGACAGAGCATAATGGGACGACGAGTGATTCCATTTACTGTTATCGAGCTCGCGAACGACCCTATGTCGATTCTCGATAAGTGTACTTCGAAATAAGAATTTATCCTCCGTAATTTCATGTAGTCAATGACGTCCATGTGTCAAGATGTCTTGAACGTGGTTTGGCACGAGTCGGTTATGCGTGAATCCTCGAAACAGCTTGTCAATCTGAGTTGGTACCAAAATGGCATTCGGGCAAAATTAACAAGGCATGAGAATCCAATATTGCGCTTTGAATTTTTTGAAACGTCTAGGACGGACTTTTGGACAATGCTTCTTTGACCGTCGATAATATCAATTAAGTCGAGTATTTGGAAAGGGGATTTATGAACCGAGAAAATGAGCCCACGAGGACGTGGGACGGGCAAGACCAACATGGGCCTCACGCTCAAGGTGGGATGGCCACCATGGTAGGCTCGAGGAAAAAAAGTGAGCCCATTGGACCCAACCAACCATTTTACCCTTTTTGAGCCCATTATCTAACCTTAAGCCGTTTCGAGCCTAACCAATTCCTGAGCCCGTTCCTATTCATTTTCTAGCCTGTTTCTTAGGTCCACCCTTCATTTTAGCCAATGGCAACTTGGAATTGTGCAAAGGGGGAAATGATCATTTTGCCCCTAGATATTATTAAGGAAGAGACAAAAAGAGAGAGAGAAGATGATGTCATTGCTTGGGGATGAGGGCTAGCATTAAGTGGTCTTAATGAGGAGTGCAACTAGCCCTCCCATCACTCTTTCTCTTCCCCTTCAGCCCCCTACCCAGCCGACCCTCTCTCTCCCCTTGTTTCCTTTCCTTTTCTTCTTCTTCTCCTTTAACATTCCTTCAAAAACCTGAGTTGTTCATGGCTTTCCTATGCTAATCATTACCCGTGCCACCCACCACCATGCTCAGGGGACCCAATCTGTGTCCCCCACGGTCGCCGTTCACCGGACGGAGCCGCCGGTCGACTAGAAGCCACTGCCAACCAACCTGCCTATCCCTATGCTGTTCCCCTCAAACCATATGTTTTCCTCCTATTCCGACCCAACCACCGCCCAACCTAGCCACTAGCTAGTTCCCCTTAACCCCTTGGTACCGCCGGTCGTTGACCAGCCACTCGCCAAAGCTTTAATCAGCCTAACCAACTCTTTTTCTGTCGGTGCAATTCGGTTTCTAGGAGTTACAGTGAGAGACAAAGTTAGTTGCTGTTGTTTCAGCCTTTGGTGTCACGCCTTGAACCCCGAGTACGCAACAACCCTTTCCCTTGGTCGATTGAGAGTGACATCCCAGGACTCATCGATGACCATTCATTTTATTCTTTCATTATGCACAAGCGAAAGATGAACCATCCCCCAGTCAAATAGACAATCAAACAACCAAACAGAAATAGAGGGATAAATAGCATAACGACAACAACTACTCATTTATACATCTTTAATGGATTAACCGATGGAGGATTGTTTCCAATTTACAAACCCAACAAAGGGGTTAAATCCATCATCTAAGCTAGACCAAAAAGAAACTAGGTTGGGAGGCGTTCGGGTTAATCACAGGTGGAGCAAGAGTACGATTCTCCACTACACCATCAGAGGGTTTAGCTTTATGGGATCCTAGTCGACGTCCTCTGGGCCCTTACCAGGCAGCCCATCAAAACCACGCAAAGGACCGATTAACAGATCATCTTCCCAGATGTACCACGCCAGGAATTGATGGGGTATCCATTGCCCCAGTCCCTCGTCCACCTAGATGATGGAGAGACACTTCTCGTAAAGATGCACCGACCCTGGAAGTGATGGTGCGTCACTACGATCTCCCAGTCCTTAGGGATCCTGAATTGCACTAACGGGTGAGCCATTCTAAAGGCCTGAAAATGGTTATACAATAACTAGTGAGATAAAATCTTAGCGAGTCCTCCCCCTAAACCCTAGTTAGTATACCAACTCAACTTGAGGTATCTCTCTAGAACCACCCCTCAAGCAAACCAACAACTGACAATCAAACAATAGCCAGGGTCAACCAACAATTAAATAGTCGGTTCGCATGCAACCTTACTCGATATGTCATACCCTGCACGTTAAACTCCAACACAATTCAAGGAATGCACATGGTCATTAGATGATACAACAAGCAATCTCACCTGGCCATTGCCTCATATCGCACGTTATCAATTCATGTGTGCCATAAACAATGTGATCAACTCATGCATAATCAGAACTCATAATGCCATGTTTCTCATGCACTATTGTATCCACATATGTTTCGATTATTACTACCTCTTGGGGCCACAACCGAACCCTCGCTAGTGTCTACTGGCATGACTAGGCATCGCCCTCTCCCATGAGGTGTGGCGATGTTGAGGGTTCTCTCCCAATATGGCATTTCCTAAGGAGCTTAGGCCTGGCCTCTACCGCAACTCCGCATTCGGACCCGTTGGGTTTCCGATAAATTGGACTATCACCCCCTGAACTTCGGTCAGGGCGGTGGGTTCAACTAGTGATCACGAAAGCATACCACCACAATCCACTTTTTATCTTTGAGCATTGGCCAATGCACACATGCTTGTATATACAATCCTAAATCCTTTTCTCATAAAAGCAGTCCATTTTCGGTGTCCCTCGGATAAATCATTTTCCCCTTTTTGTGAAAACCATATGATTCATGCGGATGTCCATGCATTTACACATCCAATTCACCTCATAAGATCAAAACACTTGAAACAAGGCAAATTTTCACTTCTGGATAAACAGTGCACGTGAACAGTACACATGTACAATAAATTTTGCGAATAGTGCAATGTGAACAGTAAAATATAGAATTTAAAAATTCAGAAATTAAATTCAGAAATCATTAAAAACATTAATTAAAAAAACAATCACTTAATTAAGGCTAAACATACTTAATTAATCATAAAACACAAGTAATCAACATTAAGCAAGATTAAGCTAAACTAATCTTAACCATCTAATCACCTATTTTAGGGCTAATACAATTTAATTAAACCTCCTAAACTAGAATTAACTCTAATCAAACCAACCCTAAGTAAGTTTAGGCACTAAATAAGGATTAGGGACTAAACTCACTTGTTAAGCGGGCCAAAGATTCGAACGCGATGGCAGCAATGAAGGCTATGCACGAGGACCTCAAGCACAACAAATCCAAGGTGGTCCCGAGGTCAAAACAGTGGCAACTAACTTTTCCTCTCTTTGCAACTCTAGAAAAACTAAACTGCAAGGTGAGGAGAAAGGCTGAATGGGCTAGTCGGAGCTCCAGCGACCAACTTGCCGACGACCGGCGGTACCAAGGGGTCAAGGGGGACTGACTGGTGGTTGGGCTGGGCAGTGGTTGCGTCGGAACAAGAGGAAAATGGTTGGTTTGGGCGGAACAACACAAAAGCAAATGGACAGGCTATCGGTGACTTCTGACCGGCAGCTTCGTTCGACGAATGGCCACCGTGGGGGACACGAATCGGGCCTCCTGAGCACGGTGGTGGGTGGCACGGGCAGTGATTAGCATGGGAAAGCAACAAACAACTCAAGTTTTTGGAGGAAGGTCTGAAGGAGAAGAAGAAGAAAGTGAGAAGAACAAGAGAGAGAGAGTGTGTGGTTTTGCTTAGCTGAAGACGAGGAGAGAGAGTGAAGTGAGGGCTAAATGTCAAGCCTCATTAAGGCCATTAATGCTAGCCCTAACTCCCCATGCAACATGATATCATCTTCTCTTTCTTCTTTTGTTTTTTCCTTATAATATCTAGGGGCAAAATGGTCATTTCCACCTTGCACATTTCCCAATTTTCCCTTTGGTTGAAATGAAGAGCGAGCCTAAGAAACAAGCTATAAAATGAATAGAAATGGGATCGGGAATCAGTTGGGCTCAAAACGGCTCAAGATTAGACAATAGCTAGGAAGGGTTGAATGGTTGATTGGGGTCCAAAGGGCTCACTTGCTTATCTCAAGCCTACCATGTGGCTATCCCACCTTGGGTGTGAGGCCCACATTGGTCTTGCCTGGCCCACACCCTTGTAGGCTCGTTTCCTCGGTCCGTAAATCCCTTTTCTAAAAACTCGGCTTGACTGACACTATCGACTGTCAAAGTAGCATCATCCAAAAGTCCGTGCCAGACGTTCCTGAAAATTCGTAATCCAATATTGGATTCTCATGCCATGTCAATTTTGTTCAAATGTCATTTTGGTACGTCTCAGACAAATAGGCAACTTTGAGGATTGACGTGTGACCTACTCATGCCAAACCATGTTCAAGACATCTCGACACATGGACGTCATTGACTAATATGAAATTGCAGAAGATAGATTCTTATTTCAAAGTACACGATTACTGAGAATCGACATAAGGTCGTCCGTGGGCTCAATAACAGTAAACGAAATCACCCGTTGTTCCGTTATGTTCTGTTCATGAATCGACTTCTAGTCGCCCATAAAATCGGCCTACATAACTATAGGATCGTCCCCACACAATTCTAATGGTCAAGTTGTTTTCCCAGATCAAGTTCTTTAGTCGCATAAGTTCTATCTTCATTAGCCTTTCCCTCTCAAGGTCAATACCTCGAGAATTATTAGTTCCAAGTAAGATAAACCAACAATGCATTGACGAATTAATGTTCATTCATTCCACAAAGGGCTCGAATTTCGGGACATCACATTAGGACCACCTTCGATCGTCATGGTTAAGGTCCCCGTGCGTCGCCGTCGTTGCATTCGTGTCATCAGCCCGCTGAATAGGTGGGTTTAGCCCTAATCTTTCGTTTAGTGCCTAAACTTGCTTAGGGTTGATTTAGTTAGGGTTAATTATGGTTTAGGGGGTTTAATTAAGTTGTATTAGCCCTAAGATAGATGGTTAAGATTAGTTTAGATTTATCTTGATTAATGTTGCTTAATTGTGGTTTGTGTTTAATTAAGCATGTTTAATGTTGATTAATTGATTGTTTGATTTAATTAATGTTTTTAATGATTTCTGAATTTAATTTATTTATTATTGAATTCTAAAATTAAACTGTTCATAAATTACTGTTCATGTGCATTGTTCACGCGCATTGTTTATATGAAAGTGAAAAATTGCCTTGTTTCATGTACTTTGATCCTATGATGTGAATGGGATGTGTCATTGCATGGACATTTGCCTGAATCGTATGGTTTTCACAAAAACGGGAAAACGATTTGTCCAAGGGATACGAAACCGCTTTTATGAGAAAAGGATTTGAGGTTGTATAAGCAAGCATGTATACATTGGCTAATGCTCAAAGATAAAAGGTGGATTGTGGTAGTATGCTTGCGTAATCATTAAGTTGAACCTGCCACCTCGACCATAGTTCGGGGGGTGATAGTCTGACTTGTTAGAAACTCGACGAGGGTTTAGATGCGGAGTCGCGGTAGAGGCCGGGCCCATGCTCCTTCGGGAGTGCCGTCTTGGAAGAGAACCATCAACGTCGCCGCACCTCAAGGGGGAGGATGATGCCTAACTATGCTAGTAGACATCGGTGAGCATTTGATTGTAGCCCCAAGGGATAGTAATAATCGGAACACATGTGGATGCAAGAGCATATGAGAAACATGGCATTATTGGTTCCGATTATGCATGAGCTAATCACATTGTTTATGGCATGCATGAATTGATGATGTGCAAGGTGTAGTAATGGCCAAGTGAGATCGTTTGTAATGCGACTCGCATGTGATCGATGAATTGCATCATTTGATGGCCATATGCATTGCGTATATTGTATTGAAGTTTAACGTGCAGGATATGACATACCAGGTAAGGTTGCATGCGAACCGACTATTTGATTATTGGTTGACCTTGGCTGTTGTTTGGTTATTGGTTTGCTTAAGGGATGGTTTTGGAGAGATACCTTGAGTTGAGTTGGTGTATTAACTGAGGCTTAGGGTGAGAACTCGCTGAGATTTTATGTCATTGGTTATTGTATAACTATTTTCAAGCCCTTAGAATAGCGCGCCCACTGGTGCAATTCGGGATCCCTAAGGACTGGGAGACCATCATGACGTACCATCGCTTCTCGGGTCAGGTTCATCTTTACGAGAAGTATCTCTCCACCATCTGGGTAGATAAAGGACTAGGGCAATGGATACCGTATTGGTTTCTAGCGTGGTACATCCGAGAGGACGATTTACTGATCAGTCCTCTGCGGGGTTTTGACAGGCTGCTTAGTAAGGGCCCCGAGGACACCAACTGGGATCCGATGGAACTGGACTCTCTTGACTACGCAGTGGAGAATCCTGCCCCTGCTCCACTAGTGATCGACCCGAACACCTCCGACTACGACCTGGTAGAGTCTAAGTCTAATGGATCTGAGTAATAGTGGTGTTGAACCTGAGGGTTCTTTTTGTAAAAATGGATTAGCCTAGCCTAGTTTCTTTTTGGTTTGGCTAGAAGAGGGATCTGACCCCTTTGTTAGGCTTGTAAATAAGAAACGATCCTCCATTTGTTAATCTAGTAAAATTGTATAAATGAGTAGTTGTTGTTCTATTGTTCATCCCTCTATCCCTATTTGATTATCTATTTGACTGGGGGATGGTTCGTCTTCCGTTTGCGCATAATGAAAGATTAAAATGAATGGTCGTCGACGAGTTCTAGGACATCGCTTTCAATTGACTAAGGGAAGGGATTGTTGTGTGCTTGAGGTTCGGAGCGTGACAAAAACTGTTTGACTTTGTGGCAACAATGGGAATCTTATCAAGTTAGTTGTTAATGAGATTGTGGTTAGGCTCAAGACAAGACAGAGACAAGTGATCAGAGATTTAGTTGGAATGGAGGATCGAATAGTAGCCATGAACAATTTATTAGACAACGATTCCAGTGGTGTGCGACTCATTGGAATCTATGGGATGCGTAGCCTTGGTAAAACAGCACCCACACAAGGTTATTTTCAACCAGCAATATCATTGCTTTTGGAAAAACTGCAACTTTCTTGATGATGTGAGGGAAACACCAAAAACCAAGGGCTTAGTCCAGCTACATGAAAAATTATTGTTTGATGTCTCTTATTCTAGAGTGACTTGCGACATCGATAGCATTAGTAGATGCTAATTGTAATGGATGATGTTGATGATGGCAACCATATCCAAAAACTAATCGGAGTGAAATTTTTTGTCTTGGTACTAGGATATTTATTGCTACTAGGGACAAAAGCATTTCGAACATCAAGGGGCTTAAGTATAAATTCAAGGATTATGAATTGATGGGTTGAGCGATGAAGACGCACCCGAGTCCTTTGTAGGCACGCCTTCAATTAAATGTAAAAAAACGGAAGAGAGGAAATGGGGAATTTGTGTAGATGTATTCTTCCACTATTGATTTTTGCATAGTCTGGATTAGTTTCATTGTAATCCATAGCATTATGTCGCTTTAGTTTTCATTATTTCTTATTGTGCACTAACTCGTTCTCGAAAAAACTTTGAGGTTAAAATTCCAAGTTTGACCCACAAAAAAATTCCAAGTGAATATAGTGCAAAATTTTCATAAAAATATGGGTTTATATTACATATTATTTTGGCTTATAAATTGTCATGACCCCCTTGACTCAAAGGCTGAGCTACAGGTTATTTTTGCAACATCCCAAGCTTGTCGCTGACCCGATTAATTTTATCTTATTTATAGGCACATGCGGAAGCATTAACATATAAAACCCCAACAAACATCACTGGAAGAGCATGGGAAGTAAGTATACAAACATATTACTATTTTTCATAAGTAGTTTCATATACAAACTAACTTTTTGCTTATGCCTATTTTACATGATGCAATAGGCTAAGGCATCCCTATTTTTGTTACAGCTGTGACTTCTAAAATTGGGAACCCTTCCCCCTACTAATTGATACTACGGACTAAAGTCTATCCTATCAGATGTTGTCCCACTACTTGGGTTCATGGGCCCCTTAAAACCATGAAAGGGATCGATAAAATCTCCATTAGACTAGACATACCAAGCCTCGTAACGGTGATAGACCAACTTCTTCTGTCCCCCATCAACCCAAACGATAGTAGTATATTCCGATACGTTATTCCTACTTCAGCATGTATTATATCTATAGTCGACCCTTCCATCTTTATAGGGAAACCGAACATATAGAATGTAAGTTAGTTATACCTACTAACCTATAAAGGTAAATAGGTGAGTTTTGGAAACTTAGTAAGTAAAACTCCAAATTCTCGGCTAGTAAAACATTTCTTCATTAAAGACTACCCAGAACAACTCATACAAATAACATTGATGGCAAATCAATTGCAAATTCACATGCTATGCCATAACTATGTGAAAAAGTTTCACTTACTCATTCATTGGCTAACATAGAGACACATACAATCAGACTTGAGCATAACCGGCACTCGTGCAAATCACTTAACATCGTCTTAACTCAATTAGGCCCTCTCAACTCAACCGAGGCTTCTCAAGGCTAGCTTTTTGAGGCTTTCGGGCTTAACACGAGCATCTCGTTGGCGTGGGGCATCATCATCCATCTCATGTGGCGATGGTTCTTATCTTTTATTAAATGATCGCACAAATACATCACATATGCCGATTCTTGTCTTTTCATTTAGCCGACTCATTCATGGCCCAACAAGGACGTGCTCATACATAGTTGTGTGTGCTATGCTTTCTATGACCCGATTCTATTGATGCCGTAAATGGCCTTAAGTCTAAGGTTTAGCTCAACTATCAAGTATCAAGGACCTCGCACCAATTCTAGGCATGAGCTCGGTACATTTTGATGCCAACCAAGACTTTGCGGCTTTAACGATCCCCGTACCAAACGAGACTAGGATCCAGTATGCCTCAATGTTGGTCCAAGACCTCGCAGCTTTAGGCAATTCTTGTGCCACTCAAGCCTTGAGTTCAAAACATCCTATTACCAATTAAAGCCTTATGGCTCTGGGTATTCCTAACTTGTGTTGAACACAAATAATGAACCTTGGCATCATTCCAGTCGTGAAAGACTCAAACACATGCATAAGATTCATGTACAAGTAAATATATATATAATCTCCTATACAAATTACGGTTTGTCAAGAGCATGCCATCTAAACTTAATGATGACAATGGCAATACTAGGGAGAAGTAGGAAGCTCCACTTACTTGGATAAACCTCAAGAACCAAAAGACTTTGCTTGGTGAGCGCAACGGTCACTCGGTTGAAGGAAAGAGGAGGGTGAGAAAAAGATGAGAGAGAGCATCCAAGGGGAAGAGGAGGAGAAGGTGAGCAATTGGTAGGAAATAAGAAGTGACTCCTCTTATTTATAGCATCCGACCTCATGATTGCCTCTCAAGACATTCTAATCAAATTTCTTGAAGTGGCATGCCTAAATGGTAGAGGTGTCACACCTAGATCAAAAAGGAAGGCTAAATCCTAAGGGACAATTGGTCCTCCTTTCATTGGTCCACCTAATGTATAAATCACTTTGCATTTAATGAGGTATAATGATGTAGAGGACACCTATGGTTCATGACTCACCATCCTCATTAAATATTTAGATTTGGTGCAATCTTGAGTTTGAAATTTTTTCTTATCCATAACTTTCTTTCCAAGGCAACTATTCTTGTGTCTTCTCTTTCATCCATTTTTGCCATGACTTCTTACCTTAGCCTGCAAGGAGAATCTCAAGTCATGATGGCTAAATCTCTTTTTGGATACCTTGTCTAATGACTCACCATAGTCATTAATGAGTGAGGATTCTATAGAATTCCATTCTTTGTCCAAA
The DNA here is from genome assembly GCA_014182895.1 of Angophora floribunda. Classification (NCBI taxonomy): domain Eukaryota; kingdom Viridiplantae; phylum Streptophyta; class Magnoliopsida; order Myrtales; family Myrtaceae; genus Angophora; species Angophora floribunda. The sequence continues at coordinate 12,205,025 of CM024711.1, read as the reverse complement.
TCTCTAAGAACATGACAAACATGAGCCATAATTCATCAACTTACTCCCCAAGGAAAATCTAAGGCCATCATGACAAAATCTCCTTCAGGCCACCTAAGCTCATGAGTCATCAAAGTCATTAAATGACATGATTTATAGAGAATTCTATAATTTTTCTATTTCTTTAAGAATGAGGCCAACACAAGAAACCAATCATTTGGGTTGTTTCGGGGCCGAAAGAGGGATTATAAGGTACATCCCGAATAATCGATTCTCATGTGCCCAAGGTTCGAGTCATCATGCCCCTTGCATGGCCAAACTGTTCTCTCAAGCATCCTTCAGCTAGGAGGGTTGGCACACAAGTTGGCTCAATGGTCGGCCTTGTGGTCAGCACATTCGGTCCATTCAGGTCCTAAACTGGCCCTTGGACCTGTCGCAGGGCTCGCCTATGACCAAACTCAATACATGCTCCATGATTCATTGATCAATTCAAGGATGATTCTAGGGTCATCCATGGCCTAGGACTAAGCCAAGGCACTCCTGAATCCTAGACTGAGTGACGGAATCGCCGAGTTTATCTCAAGGCGCATTTCGATCAGTCCTTGATCCATCCACATGGGTTCATGGCCAATACATAACTGATCTGTGATCGAACATCACTAATTCAAGATTCCCTTCCAATCACTAAGAATTAAATGGAGAATAATGCATTTTCAGTTGGGACACAATCGCAATTGGTCAAGTTGAATTGTCCGTGTATCGGAGCATGGTCGGCAGAATCACACGTACCAATCATGACCGATCGATTCACGACTATCCACTGATTCATGATGGTCCATGACCATCTCATTAACAATTCTCATGATCCAAAAGTCATCTTATGGGGTAGTGATCCAATCCCACTTATATGGTTGATGGCAGATTCATGGCCGATCCCTCGGTCGATTAATGGCCGATCAATCAGTTGGACCATGACCAATCCCTGATTCTTTATTGATCAAACTGATTGATTCCATGACCAATGGTCCATGGTCAATCCATTCCGAACCTTATAGCCGTTCCTCAAGGGATCGGAATCGGGGGTGTTACACAGACTCTAGTTTAAATTTATTTAAGCACTTAGTAAATTTTTTGTTTCAATATATATATATTGGAGGAAATGTGAAAAAAATAAAAATAAAAAGATAAATTGCATTTTTTATTAAAAAAAGCACATATGGGAGTGAGTTTTAAGAATCATGCATATTCATAGATAGATTTTATTTTATTAACATTGCATTGCACTTTAGATTGCATCAAGTAGATTTTACTTCTAGATGCAATAGTTCATTTTGGGAAAGTAATTTCTATAGTAGATATTCATGAAGTATCATTTATTTACTTTCCGGTTTTTAGCATACTTTATTTTGGAAATTTTACATTGATTTTCTATTTATACCTTAAGGGGTCATGTTTGAAACTTAATAACAGGGCTTTGTATTGATTTTTTCCCCCATACGGCTTGAGTTCTTTATTTTCCTGCCTTTTATTTGCTCTATTTGTTTCATATTATTGGATTTTATGTGTTTGCTTGAGTGAATTTATGCAAGATCTCTTGCCTTGCTCAACATTGAGAATAAAGTGGGTGACTAAGATTGGGAAGACTGCATGAATAATTGCTTATAACAAAAGAGAAAAGAATACCAAATTGGGTGTTAGATATATATAGCCTAATCAAGTCCTCAAACTTACAAATCTATGGTTTGCAGAAGTAAGATGGGCTACTGTGTTTTACTTGACTCCTAGTTGCTTCATTGTGGCTCTTAATCAAATAACCAACTTGGGATCGATCATGCCAGGAGCAAGTGTCACCTTGCTAGAGGGATCATTTGCACTTGTTTGGTAATCAAACAACTTCCTCAGGGATCTCACCTAGGAAGGGTCGCAACATAGAATTTGGTTTTTTCTCATGAAATTACAAATGATGAAGAGATAAAATAAAAGAAGAAAGAACGATTAAGTGGAATCAAGTCAAAAAAAAATGTTTGCCTCGGTTTGATCTTAACTATAATACGGTTTAGTTTGGTTCCACTTTTTTTTCAAATCATATTTATTATTGAAAATAAAACAATTGATCGAACAAATTTACGTGGTTTAATTGTGTGACTTACGTCCACGAGAAAATGAGCATACAATTCCATTATAAATGAAATAATGAAATGGATATTATAATTATACTAGAGTCACTTAGATAATTTTAGTATTTTTCATCCCTCAAATATAACTAATATTAACCCTCGTAATTTCTCTAGAAATAGTTTTTCAATATCATAAAAGAATGACATAGAATATTAACACAAGATTTAATCGACTTCTTTTTGGGTAATTTCATGTGGAAAACCTTTCTGAATCAAAACCTTAAAATTGAGAGATTTTGTTAAAAGGAGGACCTAACTGGCTCGGTCGGCAACCTCGACCCCCACGAGCTTAACGGCTATGTCCTATCATTCCAATAGATTATTGGGGCTTGAGATGGACAAAATTGAGAGGTTTTGTATGATGATTTACGGCTATTGCATTATGAACGTGCTTCAATTGTATAGATGATATGTCTTTTCTCTGGAGATTTGGAAACGGAACTCTAATGATTTCTTCCACCAAGAAAAAGAAGCATCCAAAAAATTCATTTATGTCTGCTTTTTCTTTCTTTGGGGGACAAAACGAAGCTACTGATTTGTAATTTTCCATGCTATCACACTAAAAATTTGCACTTATATTGTTTTGATTCGCCAGCTAAGATAATAATTTGTATGAGAAGAAATGCGTTCGTTTATGCTCTGTTTAGAGAAGGTGGGCATTGGGATTTTTTTTTTTGAGAGGTGAAGAAAAAGAAAAGAAAACAAATTTTAAAATTTTTCCAAAAACAAAACTCTATAATTTTATCCTTTAAATACCACACCTCCCATGGTCCCCCTCGCTATCATTTCCAAGAAGACTGTTAATGTCCTGACCTAGTTTGTACAGGATCAGGGAAAACTAACAAAAATATTCTTTCCCATCAAATTTTATAATATTAATTAAATTTCAAACCTGACCTAGTTTGTACAGGATCAGGGAAAACTAACAAAAATATTCTTTCCCATCAAATTTTATAATATTAATTAAATTTCAAAAGTTTGAAATTTAATTAATATTATAAAATTTGATGGGAAAGAATATTTTTGTTAGTTTTCCCTGATCCTGTACAAACTAGGTCAGGACATTAACAGTCTTCTTGGAAATGATAGCCAGGGGGACCATGGGAGGTGTGGTATTAAAAAGATAAAATTATAGAGTTTTGTTTTTGGAAAAATTTTAAAATTTGTTTTCTCTTCTTTTTCTTCACCTCTCAAAAAAAAAATCCCAATGCCCACCTTCTCTAAACAGAGCATAAACGAACGCATTTCTTCTCATACAAATGATTATCTTAGCTGGCGAATCAAAACAATGTAAGTGCAAATTTTTAGTGTGATAGAATGGAAAATTACAAATCAGTAGCTTTGTTTTGTCCCCTAAAGAAAGAAAAATTAGAAATAGCAGACATAAATGAGTTTTTCGGATGCTTCTTTTTCTTGGTGGAAGAAATCATTAGAGTTCCGTTTCCAAATCTCCAGAGAAAGGACATATCATCTATACAATTTGTTGGAAAATATTGTGAGCAATAAGGGTAAAATAGTAACTTAGTTTGTGAGTAAGGTTAAGCACATATAAGCATATATATATATATATGTAACCCTATTTTTTTATGAAGTAAGAGAAAATAATTATCTTTTACATAGTATCAAAGCCATACGTAAAAGAAAAAGAAAAACCATAGCCGCCATATTGCTGAAGACCACTATTCCGTCATTGAAAAAGGCCGTGTCGCTGACCAACAACGGTGCTATTTGCATCGCCACAACACCTTGGTGTCCTAAGGAGGGCCGCACTGCCAATCGGCGACCCATGACGCCAACCAAAATCCCAGTCGTTGTCGTCCGGGTTGCTTTGCGTTGACTAGTCTTGGGAACACGTCGACCAGCCGCGGCATCCCTTGGCCGCTCTTTACCATCCCCCCATCCATCGTCACTGGCCACAAAGTTGGTGTTGGCCTCCGGGAGAGTAATCTTAAGAGGTTGCCATCCTGATTGGTGGTGCACTATCCATCTCTTAGTGCACAGATCCCTCGACGATTGCAGTGCGATGCGGCTCATGTATGGTTGCTTGCATTCATTTGTGCGTCTAGCGGGAAGTCGAGGCTTAATAGTAATTGCCTGCACCCTTAATCCTCTGGATTAGTCGACAAGGTGGCAATTTGGTGTTGCTGGTGTCTTAGGACATCGTCACGAGACAAGAGAAGAGCCACATATGATCGGGTTCTTGTCATGGCGAGAGATTGGCTAGGGAGCATCTAAATTGCTTTATGATGAGGACAAAGCTGCTGAATATTTGGGTTTGCTGTTGAATTTTTGGGGTCTAGTCTATATTTGTGTTATATGTTGAACCGAAGGAGATGGTGAGAATAAATATGCTAATACTTGGGTGATTCGTATTGTTGTTGATAGACGAAACGAGTTTATGAAGTATGATCAAATTCATCCAATTAGTGGTGATTAAATTGAGGTCCTTTTGTTCGAAATTATTGCTTATTTGAGTACATCATTGAAATTAAGTATTGGTGACTGTGGAGTTCATTTCTTGGGCTCAATCAGACTTTTTATTCACTAATGGCAAACAATGGATCGACTTCTGGATAACCTTCTGGATCCCTTCTTGGCCATTTTCAGTTAACATCTATCAAGCTAGATGCAACTAATTATCCATCTTGGTCTAAAGCAATTGAGGTCTATCTTATTGCCACTAGACAACTTGAATATCTCACATCTATATTACTGTCTAACAAGAGTAAAACCGCAGATTGGATTGCAGGAGATGCAATGATTCGAACCCTATTGTGGAATAACATGGACCCTAAGGTTAGTCCTCACTTTATTCAATGTGACTTAGCTAAGGCAGTTTGGGATAAATGCGCATTACGCTATTTGAGGCAAAATAATATGATACAAGTATGTGATACGTGGGAAAAGTTGTTTGATATTCAGCATGGAGATCAATCCTTATCCGATCATTATACTCGGTTCATAACTCTTTGACAACGATTGGATACTTATCTTTCTGCCTTGAATGATCTAAATGTTTTGATTAAACATCAAGAGGATTTGAGGGTAATTCTATATCTTAAGTCCTTGGGGCTTGAGTATTCATCTCTTCGTCAACATATTACATTCTAGAGTACTCTTCCCACAGTAGATGAAGTCTTCTCCTAGGCCCTCCGTTCTACAATTCCTGAGAAAATTCCTTCCACACCAACAGCGGAGACTAGTGCTATGCTTTCTCATGATCTAAGTGGACATAGAGGTCGAGGTCGTGATTATCGAGATTGTGGAGGTTCTAGTGGACGCAGTTTTGTTCATAATTGAGGTTGTGGAGCTCGTGGAGTGGGAGTTGGGAATTGTGGTACCATTGGTTCTAGGAATGGTCGTGGTTTTCGCTATTTCCATCATTGTCAAAGAGCTGGACATACAAAAGCCTATTGTTATACGCTTCACTTGGAACTCAAACCATCCATTGCTGCATATGCAAAGGTTGAAGATTCTCTTGGTCCTCCCTCCACGGTTCTGCCAAATTCGACTAAAGTTGAGAAAACAGGTGATCCCGTTACATTGACATGTGTTGAGTATGATAGATTGGTTCGCTCCCAACAAGTGACAAGATCTTTAGCTCCTACTGCAACTCTAGCACAAATTTCTAAAGGTAATTCGTCTTGTTTGTTGTCTGTAGCGTCTGATTCTTGGGTTATAGACTCTGGAGCTACTAATCACATGACTGGTAACTCTAACCTACTATCTTCTTTTCACTCTACATCTCATTTATTATCAAACTCAATTACATTAGCAAATGGGTCACAATCTCAGGTTACTAGTATGGGGGTTGCTCATTTGAGTCCCTCTCTTTCTTTGTCATCTGTCCTTCACCTATCAAAATCTCCTTATAATTTGATCTTTATTAGCTCGTTGACCAAAGAACTTAATTGTTCTATAACCTTTTCCTCTTCACATTGTGTCTTTCAGGATCTGAGGACTGGATAGATGATTGGTGGGGAACATGAATCAAATGGCATATACTGTCTTGATAAGAAGGTTTTAGTTACTGTAGCTACGAAGCATACATCTACTAATGTATATCGGATGCATTGTCATGCTGGTCATCCACCACCACACATACTTCAACGTATATTTCCTGTGTCTGAGTCTATGAGTTCATTTCAGTGTGAAGCTTGTCAACTTGGCAAACATCATAGAGCTTCTTTTCCTTCGCATTCAAAGTCGTGTGTCTAGTTGGTTCACTCAGATGTATGGGGTCCAAGTCGTGTGTCTGATGTCTCTAGATTTAGATATTTTGTTATATTAGTGGATGATTTTTCTCAAATGACTTGGTTATTCTTAATAAAAGACCATACTGAGATTTTCCATTGCTTTCAATTGTTTTATTTCGAAGTGTTGAATCAATATAATATCTCTGTCAAATATTTACAATCAGATAATGTTAGAGAATACCTAACTACCACTTCTGGTTTTCAGCCATTTTTTGAATCCCATGATATTATTCATCAGACTTCCTACTCATACACTCCACAACAAAATGGCATAACTGAATGTAAAAATCACCATCTTCTTGACGTTGCCCATTGCCTCATGTTTCATATGCATCTATCTAAACATTTTTGGGGTCATGTTGTTCTTACAGCATGTTATTTAATTAATAGACTTTCAACTTCCATCCTTTAGGGGGAGACACCATTCTCAATTTTACATTCAAATCGTCCTCCTTTTTATTTACCTCTTCAAGTCTATGGGTGTGTATGTTTTGTACATTCTTTTACTCTAGGTCTTGATAAACTGGCTCCTCGTGTTGAAAAATGTGTCTTTGTGGGATACTCTCGAACTCAAAAGAGATACAAATGTTACAATCCTACTCGTCGTCGTATGTTTGTGTCTACAAATGTGACATTCTTTAAAGATCAGTCATATTTTTCTTCTCCGATGGTTTCACCAACACATGGTGATGGTGATGATTGTGTCCTACCAATGGTTCCACTGGCTTCCATTTCTTCAACTACTTCTACAATATTTCAATTTGCTGATCGTACTTATCATCGACGTAGTATAGCTCCACCTATGACAGTATAGTCTTCATCAACATTTAATTCATATGTTCCCCCATCAGTTATAGTGCCAGCCTCTGACCCTGATCGGCCTATTGCTTCTCGAAAAGGTACACAGTCTTGTGTTGGTCAGCCTATTTATCATTATGCTCTTTATTCCAGTCTTTCTGATTGTGTTAGTACGTGTCATCATATCTCTAATTTTTTGTCCTATGAGCGTTTATCTCCTACCTTTTCTACCTCTGTCTCGTTGTTGTCTTCTGTTTCTGTGCCTAGCAGTGTTATTGAAGCTCTTGCTCATTGGGGTTGGCATCGTGCTTTAGAGGACGAAATGTAAGCACTAATTCAGAACCAAACTTGGCAACTTACTTCCTTAACTACTAATAAAAAAACCCGTTGGTTGTCGTTGGGTTTTCATAGTTAAGGTTCATCTAGATGGCACTCTTGGTCAATTGAAGGCAAGATTAGTTGCAAAAGGGTATACTCAAACTTATGGTATCGACTATGATTACACATTTTCTCCAGTGATTCAGGTGGTATTCAGAAACTTAAGCAATTTCTGCATAGAGAATTCAATACTAAAGATCTTGGACATCTTCGATATTTTCTTGGTATTGAAGTATCCTATTCACACGCTGGTATCAACTTATCACAGCGGAAGTATCTACTGGACATCCTTGGTGAGGTTGGATTTCTTGGAGTAAAGCTAGTAGATACTCCTATGGACTCCAATATAAAACTTGATGCAGAACATGGAGAATTACTATGTGATTCAACAAAGTACCGAAGATTAGTTGGTAAGTTAAACTATCTTACCATCACAAAACCTGATATATCCTTCGCCGTTAGTATAGTAAGTCAATTTATGAGTTCTCCTCATACTACTCATTGGGATGCGATGCTTCGAATTGTTAAATATTTGAAGGGAGCACTAGGTAAAGGACTACAGTTTAAGAATTATGGCTATCTAAATACCATAGGTTTCTTTGATGCTGACCGGGCTAAATGTCCTATGTATAGGAGATCTACTTCATCTATTATGTGTTTCTTGGAGGTAATCTAGTTGCGTGGAAAAGTAAGAAACAACATGTAGTTTCTCGATCAAGCGCTGAAGCTAAATATCGAACAATGGCACATGTGACGAGTGAATTACTATGGTTGAGAATGTTACTATCGGAGATTGAAATGTCGCCTTCAAATCCATCAACCTTGTACTGTGATAATCAATCCACTCTTCATATTGTATCTAATCCTGTCTTCCATGAGCGAACTAAGCACATTGAGGTTGATTGTCAAATTGTGCGAGAAAAAGTTCAGAAAGGAGAGATTATTCTTCAACACACAAAGATGGAGGATCAACTCACAGACATTTTTATGAAATCTCTACGGGGGAATAGGGTGAGCTTCTTATGTAACAAGTTGGGATTATTTGATATCTACATCCCAACTTGAGGTGGAGTGTTGGAAAATATTGTGAGCAATAAGAGTAAAATAGTAACTTAGTTTGTGAGTAGGGTTAAGTACATATAAGCATATATATATTTGTAACCCTATTTTTTTATGAAGTAAGAGAAAACAACTATCTTTTACACAATTGAAGCACGTTCATAACACAAAAACCGTAAATCATCATACAAAACCTCTCGATTTTGTCCATCTCAAGCCCCAATAATCTATTGGAATGATAGGACATAGCCGTTAAGCTCGTCAGGGTCGAGGTTGCCAACCAAGCCAGTCAGGAAACAATGTTTGGCTATCGTTAAAAGGCACAATTATTGCAAGTTTCTTCATCGTTTTACTTGCTCTTTTGTCCCATCATCTATCTCTCTTTTCCCTTTCTTCAGCTAAGCAAAGCTATCTCTTATGGTCACATCATCATGGTCTCCCTTTCTTTCCACACTCAAAGCAACACCATTACGGGATGTTATCATTGCATAGAGGTCGAGCGTCCATAATTTTCATCCGGTCCAATTTGATCGGGGTCCAGCTGGAGATATATTTCCACATTCCATTCATATAATTTGGTTTGGCTGATGGCCCTAACCACCCCACGCTTGCATTCTAATATTTCTCAATAAGGAAATAAGTGTTGTAAAAGACTTTCTTTTTAATATGAAGGCGTATTTATGACAATAGCCTATAAGGTGAGGAGATCAAAGCAAATATTTCATAGTAAGTAGTAAGTGATATGCTTAGGTAGTGCTTAGTTTTTTTTTTTTTTTTGTAGTGAATGCAGCAAATCCAATCTCAATAATATTAAGGAAAATCTTCTAATTATCCATAGTCCCATATTGCATAATGAAAGAGATTCTTTAGGAAAATTTTGTCATTAAGCATTTATATAAATAAATCGTGGTTTTATCTATATAAATATGTTTAATTGTAGATATAGATATAGACTAATTATAAATGATTTAAACATTTTAAAATCAGATTTTATTTAATTCAAGATATCAAAGGCACCAAGAAGAAACTTGAAAATAATTGGGCGTATCAAATGCACACTCCATAATTGTCCTCCATCTCATTTTTCTACAGCCATCAACTTTATTGACTATATATTGAAAGTCACAGTTGCTATGAAGTTGTCCATTAGCAACTTTCAATTTAGTCCCATGAGTCACACCAATCAAATGTCAGAAATGATGTCTCTCATTGACGAAAGTGACATCGGGCTTCGGTCATTAAAATCAAGAATTTATCATTTCTTATAATAAAAATCATTTTTTTCCTTTTCCAATGTAATGCACTTTTTCTTCTTTTGTAAATTTCCGAAGGAGGATGATGTGGCGTAAAAGCTTTCCACATTAAGAATGTAGTAAAAGCTCTTCCCATTATTGAATATAATGTTATTATTACTAAAATGTCCAATCTAAAAGAACGGTTGAAATTTGACGAACAATGAGCCGTGCACTCAAAGTAATGCACTTAAAACTTTTCGGAGGCATGCCTTGGACAACTCTCCTCTGGCCAATTACTACACTCTTTCAAAAGGCATTGTCTGTACTGCATATGGCTTACCTTTAGCTCTTGCAGCAGTAAGTCCAAAAACTAATTGTCCGATAACATCGATTTTCACATGCCTAAAACCTTTCAGATTTATTAAACTTGTATGTAGCATGTGTGATTAATTAAAAGGTACAAACATAATTTCGATAAATGGCATTTCGGTATCTTTTGAGGATCTTGTAATATGGTATCGCATGATCTTCTAATTTACTTAAAAAATAAGCATTAATGCTTTTTATGTATTCCAATTGTTTGAAGCAATGGCTTGAAAGCATGGGATGTGAATGCTCGTAGCGTTTCCACAAGGTGTTGCTAAGTTGTATAAAGTAGGGCATCTAAGATGACCATTCTTATGATATCCGGTTGCTATATCTTTGGAAGGATTGTTGTTTTATAGATAATTTGTGCAAAGTTGGGTTCGTAAAACCATCGTGAATGCATTATGTATATTTTGAAAGCTATTCTTAAGACAATATTTTGTTCAAATTTGACCACGATGTCCTTTACTTATTACCCTGGAGAGTCTTGCTAGCCATCCTTGAATGGAGCTAACCTAATGCATGTGAATGTGTGAATGGAGCGATTTGCATGTATAAATCGTTGTTAATTCACTCGAATGATTTGGATACTACTATTATAAATGAGAAAAAATAAATGTGGATAAGTCATCCTCTCAAAAACTTCCTACAATATGCTAATTTAGTCAACAAGTCAAAGCAACTAATAACACCACAAAAAAACATATAAAATAAAACAAGTCAAAAAATAAATAATTGTGGCTACGCTCTATTTGATCTTCATTACTTCTGCTACAGCAGTTCAAATTTCGAGGGATAATATTCATAATGATTTTCAATTTTTCATGAAATATTTATTAAGAGATGAAATATGAAAATGATTTATGTTAAATCATGCTAAACAAAAAAAGTGCATCGCTAACAAAGGTAGTGAAAATCTATGTCGAACCATGCAAAACAGACTTATTTAAGATGTCAAGATTGTAGTTGCAAATTTATGATTTTCTTGATATGTTGCATCAAAAACTAAATAATAGAATATATGCGACCACAAAATCATGGAAAATGAAGGAAGCAAAGGGAAAGGTACACATGGGCTCGCGCGATTCAAGGGAGAGAAGGCCAATAAAAGAACATCACTATGCATTGTCAGAGAGATCTTATAAGAAACGGGTCATGTAGATGGCATTGAATCTCGTCCTTATGATCGAGTTAATGTCAACCAGGTGATGGGACAAATTCCATCGTCAACCACGAATATACGCTTATATATATTGATCGATATCTTAATAAAATAAAAGATAATTTTTCATGCATTTATTCATGAATACCTAATGCTATTGAATATCTTTTAGCTTGGTGTCATTTTCCATCAAAACATATTCATTTTTTTTAAAAAGAAATTGAATAAAATGCACAAAACAAGAAAATGAATGGGACACTAGATTTACATGATTCAATCATGTGATCTCGTGTCCATTGGAAGAGCAGCATAAGATTCCATTATAGATCAAAAAGTTTAATGAAAGTTATAATCACACTCGAGTGATTTAAATACTTTTTATATTTTTTAGCTTTTAATTATATTTAATAATTTTAACATTTAAAATTTTTCTTTGGTGAAGAAATGACACAAAATCTTAACAAAAGATATAATCGGCTTCGGAGCAGAAATATTTGGTGTGATCAAGGGGAACTCTCGTCACGCTCTTCAATATGCTCTGTGCAGCCTTCAGAGCTCTCTTGGCATTAAAGGAGGAAATTCAACAGAACCAAACAAAGAAGAAGAAAGGAAACCACCGAGTGGCCAACATGGAAAGACACCATCCTTGCAACTTTCTTCGTCTTTTCGGCCCGTATCGGCAATGACCATCATTGTTTCTCTTTCTTCAGCTGAGCAAAGCCGTCTTTTATGGTCAAGACCATCATGGTTTCTCTTTCTTTCTTTCGTGCCGACCCCATGATGGAGGGGCATCGTGGTCAATTGACAGGCCACCCCTGCATTTCCTCTCACCAATTTTGAACAGTGGTCGAGCGTTGATAATTCTCATCCGGTCCCATTTCATCAAACGAACTTAAATTTGAAACATATTTATATAATTTGGTTTGGTTTAGCATCCAAACCACTCTAACTATACTATGCTCACGTTACCCCAGCATTTCCTCCCACCAATTTTGAACAATGGTCGAGCATTGATAATTCTCATCCGGTCCTATTTCATTCAACAAGCTTAAATTTGAAATATATTCCAACATATTTATATAATTTTGTTTGGTTTAGCATCCAAACCACTCTAACTATACTATGCTCACATTCTAATAATCGTCGGTAGGAAATAAATGATTATTTTCTTTTTAATATAATGGCACTTTCATGAGAATATTTGAGTCATTAAAGGAAGTTACTTATAATTAAAGGTAAGTCTTTAAGACAAAGAGATCAAAACAAATATTTCATAGCAAGTAGTTGTACGTATATGCTTAGGTAATGCTTAGGTGGAGCATTTGTTGTAGAGAATGCAGCAAATCCAATCTTTATAGTATGAATGAGATTTTTCTAATTATCCAAAGACTCAGGTGTTAGAATGACAGGCGATTCTTTAGGAATATTTTGTTACTCTATATAAATAAATTGTCATTTTACAATACTAGATTGGGATTTTAAATATGCCCAGCTATAGATATAGAGAATCAAATGGTTTTAATCCAAAAGTTCAAAAGCACAAATCAAAAAGCACAAAGGAGAAACTCGAAAGAAATTGGACATGTAAAAGGCGCACCTCCAAAATTGTCCTTCACCATATCTTTCTTTTTTAAAGCCATTGACTTTATTGACTATAAACCGGAAATTGCACTTGCTACTAAGTTGCTTGTACGCGTTTTGGATGGCAAATGGGATCTGTGTAATATATGGGTTTTGACCCTGTCAAAGAAAAAGAAAGGAGAGAGAAAAAGAAGAGTTGAATGGTCAAAAAGGAAAAGAAAAGAAAAGAGAGAGACTGAGAGTCTTCGGGAGAGAGGAAGAAAAGAAGAGAGAGAAGAAAAGAAAAGAAAGAAAGAAAAAGAAAAAGAAAAGGATATAAAAGGAAAAGAAAGTGGGGGAGCTCGAGCAGAACAAAGGGAAAGAAAGAAAGAGAGAGAGAGGGAAAGAAGAAGAAGAAGGAGAAAGAAGAGAGGAGGGTTTTGCGCCACAGGGACCTCATCAAGCCGATTCAACTTGGTATTGCAACACCCAGTAAGTGCTCGCATCCTTCATTTGTTCAATTGGAGTAGTTTCGGATTTAGGGCTCAAAATTCGGAATTATTGGATATTTGAGCGGCAAAGTCTAATTTTTGAGTCGTTGAGCTACGCATTTTTATAGAAATGCTAGTTTAGGATGTTATGGAGCTATAGAATTTCACGGATCTTGATTTGAGCTTACGGTTTGCTCAGAATGAAATTTTGAAGTTTCCCGCATGTGATGAACAGTGCGCGGCAAACACTTTGGGGCCATATTTCGTCAATTTTTGGCTTATTTTGGGATGGCTAATTTAGGGTTCTTAGAGTACGTGGAAAGAGCTTTCTATTGACTGTAAAAACATTTAAAACGGAGCTCGGTGGAGAAAGCTATGGCGTGATCAAGTTGCGCATTTAAGCTTTGCGTTATGAACGACTTAAATAATTGCTTTAGATATGCGATTTGTTAGTGCGTAGGTGTCGTTTTATCGACAAACAATTATGGTTTAGTCAAGCCGTGATTAAGATAGCGTTTTATTTGATGTGAATATTGTTTCTCGCCTATTTGATAGGATTGCGGGTCCTGACAGTTCAAGTAATTTTTATCATTTAAGCATAGGCGTTCTGAGGTGAGTGGTGTCATCTCTTCTAAGAATTTGTAAATTCATGTCTTCAAAATGATATGGATTTAAGATATTATGAGTTATGAATAAGCATATTTGTTGTATAAAATTTGGATTGAACATTTACTACATTTTAATATATGTGAACAGTGTGAGGATTGTTTGGTGGAAATATATATATTTTGTTTGATGAACAATGTGAATATTATTTGATGGAAATATATATTTTGAGTTTACGAAACCTTTTGGAAGAGACTCATGAGGAGTCCTTCATTTTAAATATGGCATATGAAAAGTTATATATTGATTTATGAACTGGTTTATGAAGTGGAATTGTGAATAGTTTGGGTAATGTATGGTGATTTATAAAGTGTGATTTTATAGAGATTAATCAATGGACTCGACCATTGATATTTGAATTGCAATGGTGAAAAGTTGTGGTTTGGTTATTAAACCTGAATTGTGAAATGATTTTTAATTTGGGCTTTATGGCTTGTTGATAATATATTATCACGGATTTGTGTTGATGCTCAATATCCCTGTGAGCCTAATGAGGGGCTTGTGGGTATGCACATACTAGTCTAGAATATCATTGTGGGCCGAGCTACCGGCTTATAGTAGGTGGAGACCTAATCAAGGGGGAATCTTGGTTGCTTTGTCACGTAGCATTATTCGTGACCATAGCTGGATATTTGAGCTGAGTTTGGTCAATGGAATATACCATTGATATGTGATTTGAGTTTAGTCGATGGAATGGACCATCGAGTTGTTGTTTATTTGAGATGAATCAATGAAATAGACCATTGATGTATGGCATGAGATTAACCAATGGAATGGACCATTAGTGTAAGTTAATGAGATTAATCAATGGAATAGACCATTGATGTATGGCATGAGATTAACCAATGGAATGGACCATTGGCGTAAGTTAATGAGATTAATCAATGGATTAGACCATTGATGTTTATTTTGATATTATTGTGAAATAAATATTTCTACCATAAATATAGCTATGTTGAAACACATGTAATTTATTCTCTTATTACATATTTGTTTTATTCTGAAATTGGGTTAAAAGAGTTTTGGTTTATCTGTAAATATGCATAGTAGGTGTTCGATCAGCTTAGAAGAGATGCATTACTCACTGAGCTGTGGTTTGCTCACCCCTCTATTCTTCCAATCTTTTCAAGTTTTTCAGCTAGTGATGAATAGTACGAGAGCGATAGCCGTGAGGGGACTTTTGGGAACAGGCTTTTGGGAGCTTAGAGGCTACATCCTTTGAGAGAAAGGACGGCTGTGTCATCCCGCTTTCTATCTAGGATTTGGGGTGTGACAATCTGATTCAAATATGTGAATTGTCATATGGCGAACTCAGAGATCAAGTGAGAGGGCTGCAGGTGAGAGGGCTGACCTTGCTAAGGGCGAAGCAAGCTCCTATGGCGAACTTAGAGACAGGTGCGAGCACCAGCAATACTTCAAGAAGTGAGCACCAGGTCTTCCTGAATTTTAGTGGGCTTGATACTAGTCGTACATTTACCGATTTCCTCCACCGAGCCTTGGTAGATGCTGGGATCCGTGTTTTCATCAATGACGAAGGGTTTCAATCAGGTGAAAGAATTAGTGACAACCTTCCACAAGCGATTGACAATTCTAAGCTCTACATACCCATTTTCTCTAAAGATTATGCTTCAAGTCACCGGTGCCTCAACGAGCTTGCAAGGATGGTAGAGAACAGCTCTGAACATAAAGAAGATGGGAAAGAGAATATCATATTGCCCATCTTCTATGACGCGAAGCCCGATGACGTGAAGCTGAAAACCAAGTTGTACGAGGATGCCATCTCAAATTTGGCGCAAAAGATGAAGGATCCGAACAATAAGTTCAGCCCCAAGGATATAGAAACGTGGCGGCACGCGCTCAGAGAAGTTGGTTGTACCAAGGGATGGGAGCTGGAGAAATATTCAAGGTAAAAATCTAACCGTTATTGTGAAAATTATTTTGTACAATCGAGCTATTTTATATTAAAGTAAATCTTCTATTACAGTAATTCATTAGATGTTTATATTTTGATTCTTCTCCCCTTTATTGCCAGAAATTCTTTTTCTTCTGCTTGATATAAAGATCAAACATTTCTCTTCTATATCCTAAACATGATCGCGTTCCCACCTGGTTGGTTAGTAGATGGTTGGTCAACATGCAAATTTCTCACCTTTTTTCAATTGAAAATGTTCAACTTTGCAGCAGCTATGCGAAACTTATCCAGGCGGTTGTTGATGAGGTTGGGTTCAGGCTCAAGACAAGACAGAGACATGTAACTGGAGATTTAGTTGGAATGGAGGATCAAATAGAAGCCATAAACAATTTAATAGACATTGACTCTATTGGTGTGCAGCTAATTGGAATCTATGGGATGGGCGGCATCGGTAAAACAACACTTGCCAAGATTATCTTCAATCAACTATGTCCTCGCTTTGGGAGACGCTGCAGCTTTCTTGATGACGTGAGGGAAACAGCAAAAAACAAGAGTTTAGACAGGTTGCAAAAAAAATTGTTGTTTGATGTCGCTGGAGTGGAACGTTACATTGTAGACATTGATCATGGGACCAAAATGATTGAACAAACAATTTGCAGCCAGAAGGTGTTAATTGTATTGGATGATGTTGATGAGGCCTACAAGATCCAAAAACTAATCGGAGAGAGAAGTTTCTATCCTGGATCTATAATACTTGTTACTACTAGGCACAAGAACACTCTAATTTGCTGGAAGTATGATTTTGTGGATTACGAAATGATGGGGTTGAGCTGCAAAGATGCACTTAAACTTTTTAGTAGGCATGCCTTCAATAAGGACTCTCCTCTAGATAAATACTACACTCTTTCAATGGACATTGTCTCTACTACAGATGGACTACCTTTAGCTCTTCAAGCAATAGGATCATCACTTTTTAGGAAAAAGAGAGAACTATGGGAAGAGTGGCTAGAGAGGCTAAAGAAAAGACCTCATAAGGATGTCTTGGCAAAGCTAATGAGTAGCTATAATGCCTTAGATCCAAATCAACAACAAATATTTCTCGATGTTGCATGCTTTTTCGTTGGTAAGAATAAGAGTAATCCAATGTACATGTGGAAAGATTGTGGGCTTTTCCCGGAGAATGCCATTAAGGTCCTTATTGAGAGGTGCATGATAAAGGTTTTAGATGATGATAGATTTGGGATGCACAGTCAATTTAAGAATCTTGGAAGGGCAATTGCCAAAGAAGAGCATACCAGATTGTGGGATAAAAACGACATCATTTGCCAATTAAGATCAACAGAGGTAAAGTATGACCAAATTGGAATAGAAAATTGCTTATACCCTCTTCTTAATTGAGGATTAACGTTTTTTATTTGGGAGCTACTCTTCTATTTCATTTTTTCTTCTCTTCTGCGAAATAAAAATAGTGGAATATTGGCAAATTCCTGCTTATGCTCCTCAATGTCATTGGCAGATTAAAGCAAGCGTTGAAGCACTGTGTTTGCGAAGGGACTTCGGCGACCCTTTAACTGTCTCTTTGGAGCAAATTGAGCGGTTCCCGAGCATACGGTTTCTCTTATTGGATGAGGAAATTTGCCAAGGTGACTTTACACGCTGTCTTTCCAAGTTGAGATGGATCAATTTGTGTTAACCTTATAGTATTCCTCCTGGACCTGCCGCCCGTCGTCATTGGTTTGAGGCAACTAATTCATTGCATCTACAAAACGTGGTGGTGGTTAATCTTTCTGGGCTTGATATCACAAAAGATGTGTTCAAGAGCCTAATCAAGGTATGCAAGTTTCCCTCTTAGTGTAATTTTCTCATTCAATGAAGGACAAAATCTGATGGATTTATGATCTAAATTTCTCATTGGTAGCCTAAATCCACATTTATTTATTGTTTGTCCTCATGTTTCATTGGCTTTTGTAGGGGCAAGGAAATTGAAGGTTCTTACTCTTTGTTATAATACATCGACGCCTGGGACACCAACCTTTCCTTGGAACTCGGTTTTAGAGAAGTTGACCATTTCTAATTTTTTTTCTTTGATGGAATTGATCGCTCTATTGGGAAACTGGGGAAGCTAACTGATTTAAATTTTGAGTTATTGGTCAAACTTGAAAAATTACCTGAACAAATTGGAGAATTACGGAATCTGCGGCACCTCTCTCTTAGGAGTTGTGATAGCTTGAGGTAACTCCCCAATTCAGTTTTGAAATTAAAGTTGTTAGCAAAGCTGGATGTATTAGGCACGAGAATTACAAGATTATCAGATTCCATTGATAGACTATCAAGTCTGTCATCTGTTAATTTATCATTTACATCGATTGAAAATCTGCCTAGTACAATGAGCAAGCTTCTTCACCTCCAAACACTGCATCTGAATCATTGTGATAGGATACAAGAGTTGCCGGAGCTCCCTAGAAGTCTGACCACTTTACAGCTGGCATCTACTTCGTTGGTGATTGTCCCTTACCTCTCATACCTTACTAATCTAGTTGAACTGGCCCTATCCGATGGCTCTGAATCTATGGCTATATCAGATACAATTCAAAGTTGCAAGTTGCAGTGGATTGGGAGTTTATGGAGACTGAGTAAGGTGCAATTTTGCTTTTCAAATGTCTCTGTTTCAACTATAGTGTTGGGTTCCCTTTCTCTGCTGAAAGAACTTACTCTACATGGACTATACGTGCCAGCTTTCAAACAACTTCCATCATTAGAGTTGATAGTTCTAGAGCTCTATGACACTCGAGGGAAACAAATACGGCTTCCTCCATTGGAAAAGGAGACTGCAATCATTGCATCAAGTTCGAGAGAATCAGCGGAAAACAAGGTGTTACGGCAAATTGAAATTAAATTCATTGAAGACCATAAATCGTCGGAGGGGGGTTCATCTGCGGGATGAGCCAGGGTGCAATGAGCTACAAGCTCCCGAGTTGATTGATCATTGGAGGGGAGACTTCCATTTCCCAAGCTCCATAAATACACTTCGAAAACTCGTTCTGTGGGGGTGCCCAGGGGTTCAGGATATTCAATTTGTTCCTACGCGGTTGTTAATATTTTCTGTTGGAGGGTGCACTTCATTAAAAAGATTAGGCGGTTTGTCAAATTTTTGAGTACTTGATGGAGTTGATTCTTAACCGGTGCTGGAGCCTAAAAGTTGTTGAGGGCATTGACGAATTAGAGTTTTTGGATCAGTTGAAAATTGATCGGTGTGGATCAGTGGAGAGGATTCTTGATCCATTGAGCCCAAAAATACCAGATAAGTGCTCAATACACATAACACGTAGTGGGAAGTTACCTGACTAGTCGAATTTCCAACACTTGGGGGTCTTACAGAGAAAAGATTCTGAATGGAACTGAAATTGAAACTACAGACTTTGAAACGGAAACAGGGGATTGTCTGCAGAAAATGTAGCGTCTTCATTCTATTAATACAACACTACAGTTGAGCTCTATGTTTGAAACAACGGACTCTGTAACAAAAACAGAGGAAAGGGTACGCCTTCTTTCTGTTCAAAGATCATTGCCGTTTCTTCTGCTTTACGTTCTTGATATATCTGCTTTATACTAATAAAGAGAGAGAATAAACTGATTATAAAACGTGCAGCCATAAAATATATGTGACCTTGCTAAGTGGACGACATCACTTAAATAGAAAATTGCTTACCCTCTTCTTAATTGAGGATTCACGTTCCTGAATCGGGAGCTACTCTTCTGTTTCATTTCTTCTTCTCTTCTACGAATTAAAATGAGTGAAAGAAATAGGACCAAAGTGAAGAATCGTGAAAAACACATGGAGAAAAACTACATCTCCCCGAAAAAAATTCCTACTTTTTTCAACCTAGGAGTAAGTCTTACCTCGTTCCGTTAGTCGTCTCTTATTCCTTCAAACGTAGATGCCAATCACTCACCCACATACCAATCATTTTCTGTTCTCTCACCTGTTGATTTTTTGTCAATTTGTGCATGTCTCATAACAAATATGTGAGCGCCAACACAAAGAGGCAACACATGAATTGAACAAGAAATTTGTAAAATCTTAGTGAAGAGACGATATTCTTAAATGATAACTGATAAGGATAGGATTGCGTGTTGAAGTAACCAAGTGCCCCGAGTAAACCAATCAAGAAATGCTCAGTGCCTGTAAACGAGAGTGTGGTATCGGAGCATACTTGTATTTGGGGTTAAGTCAGAATATTCAAGCATTGCTTTCGCTTAGTTCAAGATCACTATCACCAAAAACTGAACCTAGTTGATTCAACTTGGAAATAGCAACACCAGAAAATGTGAGGAAAGATGATGCAGCAGAACAAAAGAAAGTTGTATGTATTGGAAGACATATGAATTTAATATGAACGTAGCTCATTTGCTATTTGGATCTTATTTACACTTCAGAGATGAGAACATAATTAATTTAATTAGATTGACCATTGTTGTGATGTGCATATCAAGTTTTCTTGAAAATTGAAATATCTGGTCAGAAAATAAGTAGATCCAACTTCCAAAATAGGAATGTTGCTGAATTAGATTAATTTACTGGCTAAGTTTCCTTGTTAATAGTGTATCAGATCAGTTAATAGATTATGATTCGAGTATGCTAGAATAATTTTCTGCATAGTCCTGCATCAAAAAAAAAAAAAATTAATGACAAGTATCTTGTATCTATATGTGGAAGTGAACCAATGTTACAAGAGAGAAACCGATTAGGTGATGTTTGTGTTCTTTTCTCCATCTACGATGATACTCCGGTGAAAAATTATGTTTTCCTTGCAGAGCATGGGGAAAACGAAAAATGAAGCTAGACAGCAAGTAGCAGACATGGAAACCTCAGATAAAAATTATGCAATTGCAGCTGTTCAAAATGTAGTTGGAATTGATGATCGTGTGAAGCAAATCACCAACTTACTGGAGATGGAAGTCAATGATGAGGTGTGCATTATTGGAATCTATGGAACCAATGGAATTGGCACGACGACTCTGGCCAAGGCTGTATACAACTGCATCTCTTCTTGTTTCGACAATTGTAGCTTTCTCGCAGAAGTCGAAGAAACCACACAAATCCTAGTGGTATTCAGTTTTTGCAAGCCAAGTTGAAATGTGATATCCTTGAACGAGATCGAGAAGATCCTTCTTTTGATGAAAGAATAGAAGATTTCCTGGATATATTTTGTGAAATGAAAGTTCTAATAGTTATTGATGACGTGGAAAAGCAATCCCATCTTCATGCTATTGTAGGAGACTTGGACTGGTTTGGTCTGGGTAGACGAATAATTTTGACTTCTCAAATTGAGGAAATTCTCAAAGAGTATGATCCCGAGAAGGCTCGCACCTACATGGTTGGTAAGTTGGATGATGATCAAGCTTTTGAACTTTTCTGCCAGCATTCATTCGGGAAGAAATCTTCCATACCTGGTTACGATGGACACACAAACTGCATTGTCA
The DNA here is from genome assembly GCA_014182895.1 of Angophora floribunda. Classification (NCBI taxonomy): domain Eukaryota; kingdom Viridiplantae; phylum Streptophyta; class Magnoliopsida; order Myrtales; family Myrtaceae; genus Angophora; species Angophora floribunda. Next base: position 12,183,502 of record CM024711.1, on the reverse strand, counting down.
ATGCTACAGAGAAACTTCCATTGGCAATTGAAGTTATTGGTTCATTTTTGCAGGGTAAATCAATAGAAGAATGGGAAAAAATGGAGGAGTCGATAAAAAAATTTATGAGTAATTCTGAAAAGACTATGGTTTGCTTTGCAGAGATATTGGATATATGTTACGAAGCATTAGATCCAAGGCAAAAACATATATTTCTTGACTTAGCATGTTTTATCAATGGTATGGACACCCGAATTGCTTCATATATGTGGACCAGTTCTTATCTTCCACCTTCTGCTTGCATTCTGATGCCCCTGGCAAAAATTGGAGAAAACAACGAATTGCAGATGCACAGATTGCTAAGATGTGTTGGCCGAAGAATTTTAAATCAAAAGGGATCTGGAGATCAACTCAGAGAAATTTTACATACCGGATATGGTTCCAAAGGCAATGAGCAGTGAGAAGGTAAAAACATTTTGGTTTCAATTTGTTTACTGAAAATAAACATCTTGACACATGGGCTACAAATTTTTTTTATTTTGGTCGTATTTTTCTGAAGGAATCATATCATGTATGTACTCTTTAGCATATAGGGCAAGGAAAGCATCCTTATTCTGATGGGTATTTGTGTTACAGCTTTTGATGATTTTGGTACTTATGTCAAATGTAGGGAATGGAAAATGTCGAAGCTGCCTGCATTGACCTAAATGATCATGACTCGTGCAAATTCACAGCTGGAGATTTTGAGAGCTTGCCAGACAAAACTTTTCTCAAGTTGGATAATGCAAAAGTTTTTGGAGATTTTACAGGTGCATTTGAAAGTGTAAAGTGGCTCAGTTGGCAAAGGTGTCCCCCGGATTTTATTGCAGAAAATTTTGCATCAACAGAATTGGTTATCCTTGATCTGTCTAGGAGCAAAGTCACGAAAGACTGGCGAGGTTGGAGTGAAATCTAGGTGGTTTGGTATTTGGTTGTTTTATATTTGCTTTGTCGAAGTTAATAGCTTTGAATTGACCATGTGTGGGTTTTTGTTTTGGCTTTACAGATGGAGAAACTAAAAGTCTTGAATCTCACTAGTTGTTCTGACTTTGTTCACTCCCGACTTCTCTGGTTACAAATATTTGGAAATCCTAATTCTTGAACGATGTTCTCGTTTGGTGAAGCTAGATCCTTCAATTAGCCATTTGAAAGGTTTAGTCTCTCTAAATTTGAAGTTCTGCTTCCAATTGAACGGGTTGCCAGTGGAACTGGGTTGTGTGACAGCTCTGAAAGAGCTTTCTATTGACAGTACTTCTGTATGGCAGATCCCCATCTGTTGATATATCAAGACCGCACCATCTGTTTTGTTTTGTTTTGTTAAGTTAGTTTGTTGATGTCCTGTTTTCTAGGAGTTAGTTAATTGTTGTTTTACTTGGTTAATCCTATCTTGTAGGAGCAGTTAGCTGCACGTTTTTTAGCTATTCTGTTAGTTTATTGCTGGTTTTGTGGACTAAGCAAGCTGTTAGTGGGCAACATGGGTTTATGGTTAAGTTTTAGTATGTATTTAAGCACTTTTCAGTTTTCTGAATAATATATGTAGCTTTTGCTGTCAAATCCTCTGTTCTTTAAACAACACCATCTCCATAGGCAGTTTGAAGAACCTTGAAATTCTTAGTGGCTTCAAGTGCTTCCCATTGACTTACCTGCCCAGTTCAATTAGTTATTTAACTGCTCTCTGCAAACTCTCATTAGATGGTGCCAAAGTTAATGAGCTCCCAAGCTCACTGGGGGATCTGCTTAATATGAGACTCGTCATTGAGGGATTGCCGTTACATTGAGGAACTTCCAGATTCTATCGATGAAATGGGGTCATTAGAGGAGTTGGATATATCAGCAACTAGTATCTCTAATCTCCCCAATTCAATAAGAAACCTGCAAAGCTTGCGAGTGCTGAGAATGGATTTACTTTCATTCGAGCATTTCCTGGGGAGATTGGGAATCTGACCAAGCTCGACGAACTACATGCTTCCTGGTGTCGGAGTTTGAACGGGGCCATTCCCATTGGTATCGGGGTACTACGTCATCTGAGATCACTGACGCTGGGGCATTCCAGTATATCTAGCCTACCCCCTGAAATCTCCACTATATCTGGTCTTCACACCCTGGATTTACTTCACTGCAATGAAATCGAAGAGTTGCCGAAGCTTCCCCCTTCTAAAATTTGTCTACATGTGAGTTCTAACAGGATGAAAGCGATATCCTTTCTTGAAGATTTGAAGGAATTGGAGGAGCTGTGCCTCAGTGATGGGGACCTAAAGGCACACCAACCTCCCTCAAAACAGCCAATGCCAGGATCCAACGTGAATCCAATGATCGACAAACAATCCTTCTCAATGTCGTTTCCTAAACTGAGGAAACTAGAACTGTCTCTTTCACAAGTTATTGAGCGGCATAAGTATAGCGGGAGTGTCAAAACTTGGCGCGGAGGGACACTTGAGTGCCAAAACTTACAAACGGTACACTTAAGTGCCACTTTTAGAAAAAAATAGATCACTTAAGTGTCAAGTCGTCGGAACCCTACCGAAAATCCTACATGGCAATTTTTTATTAATTTTTTTGCCTACGTGGCTTGCCGGAAGTTGAAACAATGAAAAATCAACGCAAAAAATGTTATTTTTGCCCCGACATGGATTTTAAAATTATTAATTAAATAATTAAAAATATATATTATTATAAAATCGATTTTATTAAAAGAAAAGAGAGAAGAGGATCGGTGAGGGTTGTGTAGCCCTCGCCGCCGCTGCCCCACCCTCACCGGGAAGGGCCGGCGACGGTGGGTGAAGGTCGGCCGGGGTCGCCGGGCCCCAACCAGCTGCGATGAGGGTCGCGACCCTCCCCGCATCCGGTGAGGGTCGCGGATCTGGGCAGCCGCCGACCTTGGTCGACCTCGCCGACGTCGCCGACCCTTCCCGGTGAGGGTGGGGCAGCGAATGATGGCAATGGGCAAGGGCTGTGCAGCCCTCGCCGATCCCCTTCTCTCTTTTTTTTTTATAATAAAATCAATTTTAATTTTTTTTAAATCTGACATGGACAATTTTTTTAAAAAAAAATTTGCCAGGTGGATTTTTTATTTTGAAAAAAATGCTCCGTCAAGCAAATGAAGTCACCGGAAAATGGACACATGGCAATTTGACCGGAATTTTTCGCCGTTGGCACTTAACTGATCCATTTTGCTCCGATTTTGACACTTAAGTGTATCTTTTGTAACTTTTTGCACTTAAGTGTCCTTTTGTGCCAATTTTGGACATTCTAGAGTTCTGTACCTCGTTATCAAGATGAGGTTTGAGCTGACAGATATGCCTCCGCTTAAAAGGCTCAAAATGTTTACCCTTCTTGGTTCCAGCCGTAGAGAAGTATCTGAGCTTCCCAAGACATTGTTAATTTTCAAGCTCCACCACTCCGCGATAGAAGAGATTGAAGGGCTTGAAGGTCTTGAAGCCCTGAAGAGGCTAGATATATCAAACTGCAAAATACGAAATCTCGACGGGCTTGGCCAGTTAACCTCACTGAGTAGTTTAATTCTATCTGACTGCAATTACCTCAATTTACCTGATCTTTCAAACTTGAAGTCAGTGAAAGTCTTGGAGATCAAACGGTGCAAAATGATCCATCAAATCGAAGGCCTAGAAAAATTAACTTCTTTGAAAAAGCTGAATATCTGTGAATGTCCAGCTGAGAACACGGTACAAGTACAGAAAGTGTTGAAGCGTGAAATGGAATCAATGGACTCTGAAACAGAAACAGGGATCCTCTGCAGAAAACGGTGCGCCTTCTTTCTAATAATAGAATATTGCTGTTTCTTCTGCTTTACTTGCTTTCTATTTCTGCTTTATTCTAGTGAAGAGAGACAATGAACTGATTCTAAAACATGCAACCAAAGACAATCTTTACTAAAATTCATCATCTTGCTGGGAATCTCCATATGCTCTGTGTGTGTCCACTTCGGTGGCGAGGTTAAGGATTTACATCTATAACAAAAAGGCCTTTCTTAAGAGAAATTTAGGCCCAAGATACCTCACCTCAACTCAACTTGTCGTTTCCTTCTGCAGGCAGAGTCGGCAAAACAAAAAGGAAAAAGAAAGCTCGATGACATTTCGTGAACGATGGATTGAATTGGGATAAGGGTTCTTTTTCATGTTTTCTTCTTCCTCTATCCCGCTGCTCAAGCAAATTGCTGTCACCCGATCCTCAGTCACTACTCACTTGCTCCTCGCAAGCTTCAGTTGGTCATTCGCCATCGATTGCCATCGTCTCTTCTTTCCCGGGTTCCGTCATCCACAAGCTTCAAGTTCGTCGTTCGCAAAGCTTCAAGTCCTTCACAAGCTCCAAGTTCCATGTCAGTGAGCTTCAAGTCCTTCTCCAATGCTACCTTTCACTCTAGTGCACATTTTCTTCTTCAGCGGTGGTCGGCTGGGGGAATTTGGTGCATTCATTAACTCCATCGGTGGCGGGAGTCACGGGCCTGAACTCAAGTTCTGGATCACTAGCAAATCGGTGAAGAACAGGTAAGAGTGGTGTGGCATTTGGTGTTTAGTTGAATGTAATGGTGTGCTTTATCTTTGCGTAGATGAGCATGAGCTCAAGCTCTAGCCCTAGCTCTAGCTCTAGCTTCATATGGTAATAGTTGGGTAAGGGTATGCTTTCTTGCAATTGTTTGACTATTTGATGTGGGGGAAATTTGATTGTTGAAGAAGATAGAGAAGTACTACTTGATCTTTGATGTTTTGATGCGTGATGATTATCACTATCTTTGAGGTATTATTTGCCCCCACTTTAATTGATGTCGGGTTTAGAACAAATATACCTCCAGCATACATCAAAGCCACTGAGAAATGAGTTTACTCAATTCTCTCTTGGAATTTCTCCTTGAATATTTTAAAGTTGCATGTATGAAAAGATAAGAAGAAAATTCTAAAGTAGAAGTATTTCTGAACAATTGCGGTTATTATAAACAATATATGAATTGGTCACATCCTTATTGACATTTGATTTTTAATTGACATGTCGATAAAAGCAGAAAAATTGAATGAAGGGTTTCCAATCATGATGAAACCCATTTTTCAAATAAAAAGTGTCAATTTTCAATTGTCTATTGCATTAGCATTAGAAAGTAGTTTCCTATTCATTTCATACAAAAACCCGAAAAGTCAAACGATTGACTTTCGGGTTGACTTTATGGTCAACCATTTGACTAAAAGTCAACCTCGGGTCAAATTTTGGCTTTTGCATTGAAATGTCCCTTTTGAGTTTAATTTCACTTTAGAGGTGGAAATTTTAGAAAAGTTCAATGATTTGACCATAAAATCAAACTTTTAGTGAAAAGTCAATTAGAGTTTGACTTTTGGTCAAATCTTTGACCAAAAAATTGAAAAATATAATAATCATAAAATCACCTCATTTTAGCTTCACTTTGACTTTAGCATCGAGAATTTTTCGGTTTTAGGTTCAAAATCGACCAAAAATGAAATTACTTTCATTCTAGTTATAATTAGGCTCAATACCTTTTATGACATTTAATCTAGAGACATTTATCCATTTAACCATTCAATCAATTTTGACATCGGGTAAAGTGAAATGCGAATTGACATTTTTTGCCCTTATTAGGGGTATAAATCGATTCTTCAGGATTTACAAGCTAACACCTCCATTCCACTCAATTTTGTGAGTTAAGTCTAAATTCAGGGTCAATTTAAGCAAATTCACTTGTTAACTTATTGATTTGGGAAATCTAGTTTACTAGGCCTTAAGAAAAATAGGGTTGTTAAGCTTCGATTCAAAAAATTTGAGTTGACCCATTTATGACCAGGCTTTACTTTGATGAATTGAGGTTCAATTTGAACATTGACCCTTAATTTAATTTTGGCAAAAATGTTGTATCATCAATTAAAGGTCAATTTGGATACAATGAGTTTCCCTAGGCATGGGCAATCAAACTAATAGGTGTCTCGCAACTTCAATTGAGCTTAATTTCAATTAATTTGCGAATTAAGACCAATAATTAGGCAGAATTGTCCAATTTAAGTCCTAGAAGGTCCAATTTGGTGTGCCCATGACATGGGTCCAATAGTTTTCATGACAATTAAATAATAATGTTAATAAAAAATCACGAAATTGAATTTGTGTGGTTTAATTAGCCTAATTGGTTTGAAATTGGTTTGTTTCTCTTCAAAATTGGATTGTTTTCTTTCCAATTAAACAAGTTTTCTTTTCAATTTAGTCCATTAGGGACTAAATCGTACAAACCAAAAATAATTGGACCAAAGCACCCCAAAAACCACTAAATCGGTCAAACCGGTCCAAACTGGTTCGACCAATCATCAGTGGAGGAGGCCGGTTCGGCCATCCTTCAGTCAATTTTCGACCAGCAACCACCATCTTGTAGTGGCCCAACCCAAATCCGGTCCCCCATACCTCTACATTTTTCAAATTTGCAAAATAGTCCCTAGATTTTGGTGAAATTATAAAATTTCCCTTAACTAGGTCCTTAATCGCAAATAAAATTTTGAACTGTTGCTCGCATTAAATCTCAGCCCTTCAAATTAGCACATATTAAATGTGTTAATCATGATTAGAAATTCAAAAGAGTTAGTTAGGCACATGGGTTAATCCCTAACCGTCGGATTAATCCTATGGCTAGGATTTAAGATTTTTTTTTTTTTTTAGAATTTGAGATTAGGGAGGAGTATATATACCATTCTCCTACCAAAATTTTGGAGAAGGCCACGTTCTGATTTACATTCTCTTTATAGCTGAAATTCTCTCTAAAACCTCTCTCTCTCTTCTTCCCACCCATTTTCTCTCTCTCTCTCTCTCAAAAACCAGCGGCAGTTTTGCCTCAACCGCCGCCTAATCGCCCTCATCGGACCTTCTCTGGCGTTGACGCCTCATCGGCCACTGTCCCCGACGATCCTCCTTATCTGTTCATATCTCCGATGACCAGTAGGAGCTTCGGTTTTGCTCCCATCATCCTGTGTGAGGCAATCTTCCCTTGGCGATTAAAGGCCGGTTCGATTTGGACCGGTTCTGTCCAGTAGAAGACCGGTGATCCTCCGACGTTGATCCTTCATCCTCCAATGACGAAAAGAGTTCTAGCCTTCCTCCGACATCCGTCTGTGCGGTGGTCACCTGATCTTGTGAGTTTAAGCTCAGTTTCGTCGTAAAATCTTATCAAAGGTAGGTTTCCTTATTATGAGTTCGACGAAACGAGATCACAATAGGCGATCGGGACTAGAACTCAAGTTAAGGCTTGATCCTATGATTGATGAGGTTCTTGTGATGTTTTATGATGTTCATGGATGGATTTGCTTGAATGAATGTGGTGTGATTAGGTTTGATTGGGTGATTGTTCTTGATTTGTTAAAATCGGGTTCCAGATTGACTGATCTGAAAAACCTATTTGCTTGAGCTTAAAATCTTGTTCAAATGAATTTGAGGTCTTCTCGATTTTTGATATAGACTTGATAAGCTTTCCGACGAGCAATAGATCACCCCGATTGACCTTCATTTGCTACTTGAATACTTTCCTCAAAATCGTGTTTGTGTCCCGTGATGATGTGCTGATGAGTGTTGTTCTATTATGGATTCGATCTTTGCTGCTTTGTGATTTTTTCATTTACTTTTATGATTGAAATTTCGAGATGATTCCCTCACGAAAAACGTTCATAACATGTTGCTCTTGAACATATATTTTTTTTCTGAAAATTTTAGAGATCATCATGATGGGCGAAAGACCCTAACATCACCGTCACATCTACTATTTTTCGAAGTTCCTAATTGCATGTGTCAGATTTATGAATTTTTTCTGATTTTTGTGATCAAAATATGATATGGAGTTCTATAAAAGTTGCGCATATAAATGAGGGTGATAACATAATTTTTTCTCAGAATTTTCTAATGAGCACAACTAGGTCAAATTCTCTAAAACAAGTCCTTTGTTCTGCGGGTCTGCAGAGTCCTTTATCTGAAAATTTGATTTTGCCGATTTTTTTGTCATTTTTTCCGAACTCTTTTCAAGTTGATTCCTTCTATAAAATTGTTCATATGAGTGTTGGTCATGTCATATATTTTTCTTGTGATTTCTGAGTGTCATCGAATAGGCTGATTTCCCCAAAAATCGTCCTCACCCATGTATTGCCCCGTACAAACACAAGAAAACATTTGTGTGTGATTATGCACTTGATTGTGATCGTTTGTCCATGAACACCTCATGAATGTCATTTCATGTCATACTGTCACCTTAGGAACAATTATGCCATGTTAATTGAACATCACTTCATCCCGTAAGTTGCATGTTTTCATGTAATTAGGTTCTGTTATCATGAACATGTTCAATGTATGTCCCGTCATTATCATTTTCATATCATGCTTAATGATTGCATTAGGACCTCAGCCCCTTAATGAAAATTGTTTATGGTTTGATAATTGACCTATGTGATTCATTTCACACTTTTTCCTCGTCATATAGGAAAATTAAACCATGCAATTTGTTCATGTGCTTGCTGCCCTTAATTGAGTCAATTTGCATGTACATGAAAATGTCCATTATTGAATGAGTAAATGACCTTAATTGATCATGTCATCTCTTAGAAAGTCTCAGGAAATTCATTAAGCTTTCTAATGACACCAAAATCACACCATTTTCCCGACTTTTCCATTTTTAAAAAGTTGCCCTGTAATTTGGGAAAAACCTAAAATTCGGAATACGTACATGGTCATCTGCATGTCTGCACTTTGCCATTTTTTCTGAAATTTTTCCATTGTGGTATGGAACTCGGATCCTTCATGAACTTTGTTTGGCATCCTCTGTACCATCATGTGGTAAAATTTCATGAATTTTGGACATCGTTAACATGTTCATATTCTCATAAGCTTGCCTTCATTTGCTGCTGCCCTGTACTGTTCTGATGCATGTTGTCGCATTCTTGGATTTTTATAAATTTACAGATAACTCATCTTAAGGAGTTGTCTTAATGAAAAATACTCTTCATTAAGTGTGTTAGTCACTGGAATTTTTTGAAGCTGATTGTTCAATTAATCATGTTCAATTGTTTGTTTCTTTTCAATGCATTTTGGATCCCTTGTTTTGTTTGACTGTGATATATGTGCGTTCTATGATTTTTAGAAAATAATACATGCTGAAATGATCCATGATGTCTTCATGACTTTTGATTGTCTTTTCTCAAACTCTAAAAAAAAAATTCTTGAAAAATAAAAAGGCCATTGATGACATGTTACATTTGAAAGTGTGACCGATGCATGCTTGGTGAGTGAAGTGAACCAGCGTCGATACACTAATTGCTTGATTGATTGGAAAATAAGGTCTTTGGACCTGCTCATGTGCTTATTTTTCAAGTTCAATGCATTTGATTGGTAGATAGTCATGCTAAACTGATGCATGCTCACGGATAATCTTAGTTTACACATTAGAATGCAACTTTAGGAGGGATGACATTAATCACCACAAGTGAATACTTGTGATGTTTAATGATCATGACCCCTATCTAATAATGAATGGGGATAACATTTGGGGTACATTGTGCATGTAACTCCAAAGGCCGACCTCGAGGCCATTCATAATCTATCGATTGGATGATCATTGTTTGTTTACTTGCCATGTTCGGTGTGCTTTTGGTTGAATGGGGGTTTGCTTTCATTATAAACTGTTCATTTAGAATTAGTTAGGAATTAGGGTATGTGAAAAAAGCAGCCCCAAAGAAAGTGGTGGTTGATGTCCTTTCTAACCTTTCTTTTGTACTATTCATTTGACACATGACATGTGTCTTAGGTTTTCTATCGTATTGTATAAAAACCCAACGAGTTGCGGGTTCCTTTCCTTTCCTCTTTCCTTCTCCCTCTACATGTACTTTTTTTTAGGATTGCACATGTAGATTTATTGCTATTTTTGATTGTTTACTTTACACATTGCAATTTCAATTAAAATTGTTTGCCTTTCTTTTTTCATTTTTATAGAATTAAAATGGCATGAAACTGACACTCACGCATGATCACCTTTCATCTTGTAAATGGCACAACAAAAGTAATAAGACATGCATGGACACCTTAGGTTAAACACGATAACTGTTACCGAAAGGGCCCTAATAGAAATAATCAATGTAACCTAAGCCCTTGAACCCTAGAGCTCTGGTTGCATAGGAATCGAGGGAACCTCTCCCGACCCTCGATTGAGCTTTTTAGCTGGCCCCCAATCGAGGCTAGTGGCGACTCCTAAACAATTATCTTAGGTTGTTAATCAACTTAGATAAATAAAAATGAATCTTCCTGTTGTTGCACGGGGTATGGATTTGGGAGAATGCACATTAGCGATTGATGGGCCTCTTGGTGGATATGGTTGTCATTGATGATGTGTTCGAGTGTCTTTGATGACTTTCCCTTTGATGACTGTCTCGTGAGTAAGTACCCCTAAACTCCGTCCCTCACAACACCGACCATCGTCAAGGGCGAGTCGCGATAGTCCTCTTAACCAAGAGTCACATCTTCTCTTAACCAAGAGCCACGTCTTCTCTTAATGAAGAGACACATTTTTTATGATAACAAACTATTTTAACATTTGAGTGCCTGGTCTAGTTATGTTGCCATGCTTTTGTGGACTGCTTGATTGAATGTAATTGGGTGCATCTTCTTGCGAAGAGTTTATCTGTAAGTATATTCTAAAGTTCGGATAATGGTCGCTTTAGTGAGTATCCACTCTCTCTTTATTACCTGTGAGGAGCTCTCGATGATTGAAAATGAAGCAAACAATGCTTCTCTTCTTGGTTCATCATGCAGAATTAAACTGGGAAATCCAGTTTTTCTTTTTTCTTTTCATATTCTGGGCAGTTGTGTTTTCCATTGGTAATTTGAGGTTCGCTGCATATGATTGGGGATTCCACAGGTCAATTTTACTCCGTGACCGATTGGACAATTGGCTAGAAAAAGTACACACGGCTTTGTTATCTATTGAAGTAGAAACACCAAATCTTGTCACTTCATGATTACTCCCACGTTCCTGTTCTCCGTTTTGCAAATATCTTCTTATTTGAATTGAACGAAGAGAGAAAAATGAACCACGGTGTAGCAAGGAGTTTGGTCAGGCACTTGTGCATCTTATTTTACTTGCTTGGTCCTTCATTGTTTTATGCCTAATTCTCATTTGAAATCAGCAATTCCTTCTGATTTTCCCACGTCTAACATGAGTCTTAAGGAATGTCTTAAAACCATGGCAACTCGGTTTTATCCTTTGGATGTGTTCATCGGAACATAATTAGGAGACCACCATGTATTTAAGTAAATACATGACTTACTAAGCATCAATCAGAAATTAGAACCAGCAAAAGAACTCCGGCATAAAGGTTACGACATACTTTGCCCTGCATGAGACTCTGCACCAGGAGTGCAACGAAACCCGCCATCCAAAGTTCTGCAAAATGCTATATATCTGACAGCTTTCTCCACATTTATTGAATCCAACCGTTTTAGTACCGCCAGAGACAGCATATAGCACAATAAGAGAACAAACCCAAGAAGTCAAACCACCGGAGAACTAATTACGGTAGAGGCCATAGCATCTTTTGGGCCTTCTTCTATTTTAGCTTGTATGATATTTTTTCTATTTTAAGTAGATTTTGGAATTGCGATCTTCGAGCTCAAACGTCCATGCTGTGTGCTTCAAGCTCCAGCAACTATGGCACTCACAAGCTTTGCAGTCGGATTTGGCCATGCTGGCTGGACGCTTCGTTCTCAAATAGCCACGACTGTGAGCTTCTAGCTTGAGCGTCCATGGCTGTGATATGCCTTCTCTTAGCAATCTGATTGTTCACATCAGCATAAATCAATAAAAAAAAGAACATTGACCGTTTTAATTTTTGGCTAGAGGTACAGGAACAACAACCGTCATCTCTCCTAGTATTTATACAAATTAAATGGTTGTTGTAGATCTTTTAGAAACCTTTTCCTGCAGAACAATGTGTAGAGGATGAAATATGCACAGCAGATCATATATCATCTATACAAAGCAGATAGAAGTGTTTACGAAGTTATTTATAGTGGTTCAGCCTATCCACTTAACCTTCTCCATTATCCCATCTCTAATACCTCAATAACAAGATTAAAATCCGTTAGTGCAATATTTGAAACTTTGAAAGCTTTTACAGTGAAGTTGCCTCCCCACAATCCCAGCTTTTACGATCAGGATCCATGAGATTTTTTAAGTAGCAGTCGTCAAATACATTTTTAGCGAACGCATGGTGCAAATCAGATTTTTGAATGAATTTATAATCACATTTGATGGATGCGAAAGGCGGTACAATGAGTGCAGGGCAACATGTACCCAAGTATTGGTGAAGTACAAATGTAGACATTACCTTTATTTATCTCCAGTGGCACTTTTGACTGGTGTGCTACGAACATAAAATCACTAGCATTTAATTCTAATTAGATTTGCCAGAGGGTGATCTTGATATCTCGTAACCTACCAATAATGTTCTCCAACATGTGTTGGGAAAGATTATTGCCCCATATCTAAATCTGCTTGCGAATGATATCCGTACTTGTAATTCATCAATCATAGGCATGATTGGAGAAAATTTTCTCTAATATTAAGGAATTATTTAGTAAACTCAGTCTAATGAGACAGAAATCGCTTGGGACAAAACACTGGAACCTGCACTAAGGTCCCACCATGTTTCATATAGTTTCTAAAATGCCTCTGCTTCTCATATCACCCTTGGTTTACCTAATAACCTTATTCAAAGGGGACAACTTCAGCTATGACGTGAGCATGAGATTGCACATCGCATGCGAGTGCCTCGACAGCAAGTGCAAAAGCCTACCCCATTTTCCTAACCGTATAAGCATCCTCTGCGGTTATTATTGCTGGTCTTCCCATCATTATTTTCTTCATGAATACGAAGAACGCACGCTCAACCACCAGTCATCCTCACAATAATCTGTGTAGATTAAGAGCAGGGTAAGTGACTGATGCTGTCTGAGCGCTCAGCGGATAACTAATGTAAGATGAATTGATCTTGCAAGGAATGGCGCTCATCAAGTATTGCCACGGACAGACCCAATTGAACCAGAACGAGTGAAAATAGAACTTCACGCACTCATAGTGCGGCCTGTGATCGGGAAGCCCAAAGATGCAGTTCATCCTCACGTCCAGCACTCCGCTCTTCACAAGCTTCCAGCACAACGGTCTGATGTGGTTGAAGTAGTTGTTCGATAGCGATAAGTTCAACAGGTTTGGCATTGAGCACACGACCTCCAGGATTGTGTCGTACGGGTAGTTCCCGGCGAAGTTGAGCTGCTCGATCTTGTCCAAGCAGCTGAGCGAGCATGGGAGCTGTCCTGTCAGGTACTTCCCCCTCCCCCGGCCCCGCGTCAAAGACAGTGGCCTTTCTCAAGAACCCAATCCCGTAAGGAATGCAACCCATGAGCCAGTTGTTCAGGAAGAGCAATTTGATCAGCATTGAAGAGGCATTGTGTTGAGAAAACTCCTAATTTTGATGCTAACAAATTATTTTATGCACACAGAACTTCAAATACAAACTGAGGAAGAAGAGTCATATGGTAACGTATTCTTCTAAGTCTACTTGTTTCAGAAGGAGAAGCAAATGAACGTTTCTGAGTCTACGTGTAACAGAAGGAGAAACAAAGAGACACGGAATCTCATTTTGTCATGACCAGAACGAGGACAAGATCACCAACGGCTATGAATTTCACTTACCTTACTCGTATTGATTTTGGTAAATCAAATTGATTAACTAAGATCAATCATCAAGACAATTTCCAAAGAAGAATGAAATACTTATGGAAATCCAGATTCTGATTGTATGGACGAATATAATCTAATGGGATTCAATCTATCTTCAATGGTCAAGAACCCTTTCCTTATGGAGTCTATCCAAGAAAGGAAATGGAAGAAAAATCTCTCAAGGTGAAGGCCAACAGTTAGTTGTGACTCGGAGAGTATATACAGGGAGGATGCGACTAGAAGAAAGAAGAGAGAAGACAATATTCCAAAGCCTTATTTCATTCTTCACTAATTGTCTGAAAAAGTGCAAAAATCAAGTGATCCAAGTGTATTGTCAATTGAGATACATCATCACCAAATACTAACACTTAAGAGTGTATAATCACCTTTGATCACATAGTGAAATTCAGCCAATTGGCTAATCGCGTGAAGAGTGGACGTAGGCTTGACAAAAGCCAAACCATTATAATTGTGTTTGTAATCTTCTCTTCCCTCACTCTTTAATTTATGATTACATTCTACAAAGTCTGCCATATCCAGACTATACTCAGACCTATACTTTGATTATGCTACTATCAGACTTTACACTATTTGTTTTAGTGTACAAATTTAATTTACACCTATTCACCCCCTTCTAGGTGTCAATACTAGCAATATCAATTGGTATCAGAGCCTCGTGCTCAGTATTTTGGAGTGTCTATTGCTTCAGAGCTAAAGATCTTCTATGGCTAGTATTCTTGCACCAAGTTTGATTGAGGGACAAAGTAACACTCGACCACCGTACTTTGATGGAAAAGAGTACAACATATGGAAAAACAAAATGAAAGTTTTTCTCAAATTAAAGGATCCTCAAGAATGGGATGTTGTCGAGAAAGGAATTGATCCCAACGTTGAAGCTGGTAAAGGCCGCAAAGAAGGATGATGGGAAATCAACAGAACCTTCTACTACTCTCTCAAAAGAAGAATTGACCAAAAGAGAAGCATTAGATGCAAAGGCTATATATTATCTTTATTGTGCTTTGTCTCCAAATGAATATAAACGACCACCGTAATGTGAAACAGCAAAAGAAGTGTGGGATAGACTACACATTACCTATAAAGGGATTGATCATGTGAAGGAGACTAAAGTCAATATTTTGCTTGGTCAATATGAATCATTCAAAATGAAGCAAAGAGAGTCCATTGGAGATATGTTTAGCAGATTTATTGAAATAGTAAATGGGCTTGCATATCAAGGTCAGTCAATCTCAGGACCAATGAAGGTTACAAGCTCTTGAGAAGTCTATCAAAGGACTGAAACAATGTAAAGACTTCTATACGAGAAACTTGAGAATTTCACCCATGTCAGTTGATGAGCTTGTTGGAACCTTACAATCTTATGAAGCAGAACAAATGAATGAAGAAGTTGAGTCAAGGAGTAAGAAATCTATTGCTCTTAAATCTAATGTTGATTTTGATGATACAGACTCTAAGGATAAAATGGACGACGAAGAACTTGCCATATTGATAAAAAAAAAGGTAAGAAAGTTAAATAAGAAAGGGAAGAAGTTCAGCAATAGGAAGCAAAACAGATAGTCTGGACAAAGAAGAACATTGGATGAAGAAGACTCTGTCAAGACGGTAATCTATTTTGAATGCAAGAAAAAGGGACATATAAAACCAAATTGTCCTACACTGAAGAAGAATAAGCGAAAGTTTGAAAAGTACAAGAAGGCCCTAAAAGCTTAAAAGTGGAGTGACATGGAGTGCGAAGAAAGTGAAGATGAATACAACAATATTTGTCTGATAACACACTCAAACTCAGATTTTGGAACAAACTTGGAATCTGACTTAGACTCAGACAAAGAAATTGAAGTTAGTCATTTTGACATTCCTATCAAAGTTTCAGATTATATAAATGAGATTTGTTCAAATCTGAAATCCACTCGAAGAGAATCTCGGACTGAAAAAAAAAGAAAATTACAAGTTGAGTCAACATAATTTTTCTCTCGAAAGAAAATTTTGATGATTTGCAAAACGAATTTTTGGAAACAAAAGAAAGACGAGATTCTTTGCAAAATGAGAATGGATCTCTTAAAAATGAATTTTTGGATATTACTACAAAATTTTCAAAATGATCAAAAACCTTACAGCATATACTTTCCATTCAGATTCCCTATTATAACAAGTCTGGACTTGGAGAGATTTTTGCAAAAGGAAAATGATTTTTTAATAAACTTTCCAAAAGTCAAGGAGAGATTCAGACAAAGACCCCCTCGACAGGTTTACAAAAATCATTTTCAAAAGAACTTTGTAAAACATGTTGGACGAGACAATCTCAAATGTTCTAATTACGGAGAAAATGAACATTTTGAGAGTAAGTGTCCTAAAGTCTGGAGACTTGTCCAGAGAAACCAGATTAACAAAGCATATATTACTAACTCTCATGGACCCAAGAAAGTCTGAGCCAAAGAAAGCTTGAGTATGTTTTTTGATTGTAGGTAAGTATCAAAAGCAAGAGGAAATGGTATTTACATAGTGGATGTTCGAGACATATGACTGGTGATTCAAGAATGTTCATTGGATTAGAAAGAATAAAAGGAGGAACTGTCTCCTTTGGAGGAAACAGTAAGGTAAACATTATTGGCCTATGAATAGTCAAGATTGGAAATCTTATCATCGGCAACATCTCGCTGGTCAAAGGGATGAACTATAATTTTCTGAGTATTAGTCAATTATGCAATGCTGGATTCAAAATGGACTTCAAGGAGAATATATGTTCTGGAACCAATCATGACTCATCTCAATCTTTTATTGAACGAAGACATGGAAACACCTATCTTCTGGATATAAATGAAGACACGGCTAAATGTCTCATTTCAGTTCAAGATGAAGCAAATCTCTGGCATTGTAAGCTAGAACATGTCAGTATGAAACATATTTCAAAATTGTTTACCAAAAAGCTTGTTCGTGGTTTGCCTTCATTAAGTTACAAAAAATCATAACTTTGTTCTTCATGCACTCTAGGAAAATAGGTAAGAAGCTCTTTCAAAATTGTGAAACATGTTTCTTCTAATCATGTTTTGTAGCTTCTCCATATGGATCTTTTTGACCAACAAGAACCTAAAGCATTAGAGGTAAGAGGTATTGTTTGGTTGTTGTAGATGATTATTCTCGTTTTACCTGGATATTTTTCCTTGTTAATAAAGGAGAAACCTTCTCATATTTTTCAAAATTTGCAAAAAGAGTTCAAAATGAGAAAGGTTACTCTATATCTAGCATTAGAACAAATCATGGTGGAGAATTTGAAAATCAAGAGTTTATAGAATTTTGTGACAAAAATGGCCTTCAGCATACTTTCTCCTCACCCTACACTCGAGAACAAAATTGAATTCTAGAAAGGAAAAACAGGTCCTTACAAGAAACAGCCAGAACTCTACTTATTGAAAGCAAAGTAGCAACTCGTTTTTGGGCAGAAATAGTTTCTACAGCCTACTATATCATTAACAAAGTTTTTTTTTTTTTTTGGTAAAGTAAGCAATATATAGATTTTCAACCAAGCAAACTGTACAAGGGGGAAGGTTAACAGAGTTTTTCTAACATATTCTTGAGAAAACTCCCTATGAAATTTTCAAAGAAAGAAAACCAATTGTCTCATACTTTCATGTTTTTGTTTGTCAATGCTTTATTCTTAAGAATGCTAACAACCATCCGAGTAAGTTTGAAGAAAGATCATATGAAGGTATATTTCTGGGATACTCAACCACAAGCAAGGCATATAGAGTATTCAACAAGAACACTCAAACAGTGGAATAATTAATGAATGTGAAGTTTCTTGAGCAAGATCTGTCTCAACATAGTAAAACATCATAAGAAGATCCAGAACCAACTGTAGACCTTGAAAAGTCTGTATCGTCTCAGGAAGTAGTCACGAAAGAACCACAGGATCTAACTCTCATCCAGAAGGACTCTACTCAGTCACTTGAAAAACCTAAAGACAATGAGGTTTCTACCAAAAACTGGAAGCACAAATCCATTCATCCACAAAATCTTGTTATTGGAAGCATCAAGGAAGGAATTCGAACCAGATCAAGGAACAAGGAAGATACAAGTGTACTGGCACTCATTTTTGAAATTGAGCCTAAAGGAGTAAACGAAGCTCTTAGAAATGAAAGCTAGATAGAAGCGATGCAAGAGGAACTCCAACAGTTTAGAATAAATAATGTTTGGGAACTAGTACCTAGACCCAAGGGAAGAACAATCACAAGAACCAAGTGGGTATTCATAAACAAAATGGATGATCAAGGCAGAGTTACCAAAAACAAAGCTAGGCTTGTAGCAAAAGGTTCCTCACAAGCTGAACGAATAGACTATGATGAGACTTATGCACCTGTAACCAGATCGGAAGCAATTAGACTATTGCCTGCCTATGCTTGCTGCCATAATTTCAAGCTATTCCAGATGGATGTGAAAGTGCCTTTTTGAATGGGTTCATTCAAAAAGAAGTCTATGTTGAACAACCTAGAACCAAGAAAGTCAAATCATGTATACAAACTGAAAAAGGCATTGTATAGTTTGAAGCAAGCACCTCACACCTGGTATGAAAGACTAAGCAAGTTCTTGATAGATAATGGCTTCAACAAAGGTATGGTAGACATAAATCTTTTCATTAAGAAGGAAGATAAGGATATTCTACTTGTTCAAATCTATGTAGATGATATAATTTTTGGTTCGTCTAATGAACTCGTGTGCAAGAAATTTTCTAAGTCTATGTAGGAAGAGTTCGAAATGAGCATGATGGGAGAACTGACATTCTTCTTAGGCCTTCAAGTCCAACAATCGAAAGAATTTACTTTCATCTTTCAAGAGAAATATGCAAAAGAATCAATCAAAAAGTTTGGTATGAAAAACTCCAAGAAGACTGAAACTCCAATGTCGAGTTCCACCAAACTAGACAAAAATGAAATGGGAAAGAAAGTTGACCAGAAGATCTATAGAAGCATGATCGATTTCCTTCTTTACCTTACTGCTTCTAGACCTGATATACTATATAATGTGTGTCTATGTGCTAGATTCCAAGTAGAACCTAGAGAATCACATCTTTTTGCAGTAAAACATATTATAAAATATGTTGCCACTAATATAAAGCTAAGTTTGTGATATCCTAAAGGAACAGACTTTACACTTCTTGGATACTCAGACGCTGACTTAGCAGGATGTAGAGTGGACAAAAAAATTACATCTGGAACATGTCAACTTCTAGGAAAGATGTTGGTCTCATGGTTCTCCAAGAAAAATAACACTACGACTCTCTGTACTATAGAAGTAGAATACGTTGCTCTTGGCAATTGTTGTTCACAAGTTCTATGGATGAGATAGCAGTTACAAGACTATGGAAAAGAAGAAGCATGCACGAAGATACGATGTGATAATACAAGTGCTATCAACCTTACAAAGAATCCGATTCTTCACTCGAGCAAAGCATATTGAAATAAAGCATCCCTTCATAAGGGACCATGTGCAAAATGGTGAAATAAATGTCAAATTTATTGATTCTAAGAATCAATTGGCAGATATTTTCACTAAACCACTGGACAAAGGTACATTTGATCTTATCTGCAGTAAATTAAATATTACTAATCCTTTTGTGTAAAGTCTAGTGAAGACAAGTAAGTCAAGAAATCTTCTGGAATGAGCAATCTTCTAGAAGGAGTAATCTTCTGGAAGGTGAAATCTTCTAGATCATACTCAGAAGAATATACTCACAATTTTGCTAGTTTAAATTTTGGCACGTAAGTTATTTCCTTATATGATCAAACATGGTAAGTTAATATTTGCAAATATATGATATGATTGCCTTGTTGAGTATGCCTATTTTACTTGAATCTATTTTTATCAACTTTTTGGATTTTCGAATAACTGCAATTTACAATTTTTTTTTCAAAAATTGTGTCTTTTCGTTGCACCAATTCAGTAGTATTTAAAGGTCTTAAAAATCGAGTCTTTCTCTCATCGCATCTTCAAAACCTCTCTACAAACCCTAAAAATCTCACTTTTCCTCATTCGAACCAAAGCATCCCTCTTCTCTCTACAAAATGTCTTTGAAATCCTCCAAATCGATGTCAATCTCTTCGCAAAGGAGGTCCTCCCACATTGCAAGCAGAGGACCAAGGACCATTGAAGGAGAGGAGACTCACTTCGATCTGACGAGGTCTTCTAAAGAGGAATCCCGAAGGCTTTATGTACAACAACATTCTCCTAGGCACTCAGTACAGCAGGATGAAACTAAGAAAGGTGACCAAGGTATGTCAATAGTTGCTGTTAAGCCCATTGAAGTAAAGGATCCTAAGAAAGTCTATAAGATGTATGAGCTTATATCAAAGGGGCGGGGTGCTTCTGATAGTTTTAAAATTGAGTATTTGAAGGATCATGGTTATGGAAATGAGATAAAGTTGATGGAGGTCTTGTCGAAAGTACAAGATGTTTCGGAACAGGTTGGTTAGACGCCTGACCCTAAAAGTGGCGTAGAAAGTTTGTGGGAGGGGAAGAGAGAAGACGATGATGAAAGGTTGTTTAGAAATTTCCAAATAAAGGTGGGTGTTACTGCTGAAGTTGAAAATCCTAGAGGTAAACTGTTTCGATCGAAAGAACACACGGAAAGTTATGCCTCATTGCTTCACAGAGGGATAATGAATCATAGGACAGTAGATTTTGATTTTCTGGATGCAACAGGAATAAGCTTTAAAGGGAAATTTGAACAGTTGCAGATGGATCACTTTTGCATGGACACGTCTGAGGTTTATCCTAAACTGACAACATATTTCTATTCAAACCTGTCATTTTTGTCTCCTGTCAAATTGCAGTTCAGTGTGTATGACAATATATATGATCTTGATGTGAACATCTTGGCTGACATCCTGAAAGTAGAAAGGGGAGAATTCAGGCCCATTAGAGTATCCTACAAAAATGCCTGCAAGCACCTTACTAAAGGAAATGTTCTCAAGGCAAACATTACGTACTTATGCTTGAACTCAGCCAGAATTATTCTTCATAAGATTGTCATCAACTGCATCAGACCAAAGGCATCTTCAAAGACTGATATGGCAAAATTTGAGCCTAAAATGATGTGGGACAATGACAAAGGTGTTCTGTTCTCTCTCCCTCATACAGTGATGATACACATGTACAGAACTGTCTTGAAAGAAAAAGTACAACTACCTTATGGAGCTCTTGTGACTAGAATCTTCTAGCATTTCAAGATTCAATTACCTACAAAATTCTGCACTAGAACTCTATCTTTGATGTCGATTGGAGAAAAGATGATCCAAAAATGTGACTGAAGGATGTTGTTGAGATATGGAGGAGAAAGAAAAAGGAATCACCAAAGACAACAACCACTTCAAAGAGGAACGAAAAGGAAGTTGTATCCTCAGTATAGCCCAAGAGGAGAAGGAGAACACTTCTGCTTCAGGATGAAGAAGAGGAGGAGACTCTATATGATATTATTGCTTTTGCAATTAATACAACATCTGCTCGACCCGTAGAAGTAGAAGCAAAAGCAGGAGGTGCACAAGAAGTAGAGACTCCACAAAGAGCAGAAGCAAAAAGTCAACTTGCTGAGGATGCAAGAATAAATGAAGTAGATATGGTTGTGTCTACAGAGGAGGAACCAGAATAGGAGCTTGAATAGGAAGAACAAGCAGGATAGGAAGGAGGAGAAGAACCTGATGAAAGAATGGCTATTCTTGAGAAAGAAGATGGTACAGAGGTGGATGCTCATGAAATTTCTCAGTCTGGTGATAGGATGAGTCGATCTCCTCAAGAGAGAGTGGGAAAAAGTCCAGAGAAAAATGCTAAAGAAGAAGCAGAGCCAATGACTGGGGGGAGCAAAAATCTGAAAAGATTCCATTCGAAACAAAGTCTCCCAACTTGTTGCTTGGAGAATCTAGCAGTCAATCTAATCAAGACCCAAATTATGCAAGGATAGTTGATGTGCTTATGCAAATCAAAATTCAACAATATGCTATGGAAATTGACCTACAAACTCTGAAAACCTCCCTAAACAACAAACTGGAGGATCTTGAAAAAATGAATGAACAAAACATGGCATGAATGGAGTCAGTCTTCACTCAGTGCATCAACAAGGTTGAAGAGTCTATCAAAGATATGGAGGATTTCACACTCACCAGAGTTCCCCGAAAGTCGTCTTCTTAATTTTCCTTTCAAAACTTTTCTGGTGTGATTCATATTCGACTTGTTTCTTGGTGTGCTTTGTTGGACTTAGTGCCCTCATGCAAGACTTTGTTTTTGACATTGACAAAAAGGGGGAGATGAATTGTTGAGATGTGTTGTTGGTATTGTGTGAATTATTTTGATATGTGGCATATGGCATGTTCATATGTTTTGACACTATTTTTATGATTTGATCATGTGGTCTAAGTGGTATATTGATTATGTATGACTGAATATAATGCATATTACTACTATATCATACATATATTGTGTTATGCCTAACAATGTTTGCAGGAACAATAACACATCTGCATAAAAAGTTGTCACCATAAAAAAGGAGGAGATTGTTGAGAAAACTCCTAGTTTTGATACTAACAAATCATTTTATTCACACAGAACTTCAAATACAAACTGAGAAAGAAGAGTCATATGATGACATATTCTTTTGAGTCTATTTGTTTCAGAAGGAGAAGCAAAGGAATGTTTCTGAGTCTACATGTAACAGAAGGAGAAACAAAGAGACGCAAAATCTCATTCTGTCGAGACCAGAACGAGGACAAGATCACCAACAACTATGAATTTCACTTACCTTACTCATATTGAATTTGGTAAATCAAATTGATTAACTAAGATCAATCATCAAGACAATTTCCAAATAAGAATGAAACACTTATGGAAATCTAGATTCTGATTGTATGAGTGAACAGAATCTAATAGGATTTAATATATCTTCAACGGTCAAGAAACCTTTCCTTATGGAGTTTGTCTAAGAAAGGAAATGGAAGGAAAATCTCTCAAGGTGAAGACCAATGGTTAGTTGTAACTCAGAGAGTATATAAGGGGAGGATGCGACCAGAAGAAAGAAGAGAGAGACAATATTCCAAAGCCTGATTTCATTCTTCACTAATTGTCTGAGAAAGTGCAAAAATTGAGTGATTTAACTGTATTGCCCAAAAGAGTGACTTAGTGAGATACATCATCACCAAGTATTAACACTCAAGAGTGTGTAATCACCTTTGATTACATAGAATTTAGCCAATTGGTTGATTGCGTGGAGAGTGGACGTAGGTTTGACAAAAGCCGAATCACTATAATTGTATTTGCAATCTTCTCTTCCCTCACTCTTTAATTTCTGATTGCATTCTTCAAAGTCTACCATATCCAGACCGTGCTCGGACTTATACTTTGATTCTGTTACTATCAGACTTTACACTATTTGTTTTAGTGCATAAATTTTATTTACACCTGTTCAACCTCCCTTTAAGTTGTTGTTGCTCATGTCGAGCTCGTAGAAGTACGAAAGCCTACAGGATGATGCCGGAGAAGTTGTTGGAGTTGGCGTGGAAGATTGCG
Organism: Angophora floribunda; assembly: GCA_014182895.1. Classification (NCBI taxonomy): domain Eukaryota; kingdom Viridiplantae; phylum Streptophyta; class Magnoliopsida; order Myrtales; family Myrtaceae; genus Angophora; species Angophora floribunda. The sequence continues at coordinate 12,160,170 of CM024711.1, read as the reverse complement.
AGGTCTGGGAGCAGGTCGACGGGTCGGCGCGCTGAGGTGGTAACCGTTGAAGTCGATGGCTGCAAGCACGGTGGCTGTGAGATTGTCTAGTGGGTGGTCGCAATAAAAGCCTTGGTAGTTGCAGATGTCAAAGCCGACCCAAGAGGTGGTGATGCTAATGCCGAGCGGATCGGCGGTAATGGTGTTCTTGAAGCTCTAGATCACCGGGTTATACGGCAGTGAGTCTTTGGTCCAAGAACATCAAATCTTGGGATGAGGTGGAGATGAAGGCATCACTTGACAAATAATGAGATGAAGATGATGATGACGAGCTTGGAGGACGAAGATGGAGAGGAAAATGATGGGAGAATTTGAGGGTTTGAGAAGAGAAATAGAGGGGCCACCCATTGGGAGGATATTTTTTTCTTTTTCTTTTTCTTTTTTCAAATCCTATTGGGAGAATGTCAGAGTCAATAGAATGTGCGGCAATTCAAGGACAACATGGGAGATTTAATATAATATATATATTATATTATGTCGATATGGATTCCGTAAGTCAAATTAAATAATTCTCTCTCCTGTTATTCCAAATATTATTAAATTTTCTTGTGATGTTTATCCACGTGAGAAGAAATTAAAGAGCATCGTAACCGGTGCATATCATCTACATTAACTAGTCATGAGATTCACTAAACAGTGATATGCTATTTATTGTGAGCAATGAGTAGAAAAGGATACTTTACCCGAGGAAATCATAGAGAGAGCCCAATCTAAGCTCATTAACATATCAACTTGGATAAATATTCAATAAAAAATTTAAAGCATCGAGTTATGGGTCAACTGTAATAAATTAACTATTTTATGTCGTACCAATTATTTGATATAAGAGTTTTCTAATATAACTTGCATAATATCTCAATAGAACAGTGGCAATCTACTTCTGATGATTTATGGATTCTTATGTATTGGAACACAGGAAATGGAACTACCAATTCAAAATAATTGCAGATTCACGAATTTTTCTTTTGAAAATTAAGGCTACGCATGGTAACCATTCTGTTTCTGTTTCTGGAATAGATTTTTATTCCAAACCTATTTTTGGAATAGAAATCCGTTTGGTAAAAAAAATTTCATTTCTATTTCTAGAACAAATTTCTGTTCCACTTTACCAAAAAAAAAAAAAAATTTCTGTTCCAGAAATAGGTTTGGAACAAAAATCAGAAACAAAATTTTTTTACTTATCTATTTCCGGAATAAAAATTAGAAATTGTTTCTCTCTTTCTTACTTCTTACCCAAAGAAGTTTTTTTCCATCCACCGCTCACCACCACCACCACCACCACCCCGCCCACCACCAGCCCTCGGCCGTCGTCGCCGTTGGTCACCGCCGGTCGCCGGTCGCCGCCGCCGCCGCCGCCACCAATCACCAGCCACATATGGCAGCAAACGGCAGGCAGCGGATGACGATCGAACGGCGACAGACGGCGGTTGGCGACCAGCGACTGGTGGGCGACGACCGGCAACCACCGTCGGACGCCGGCCACCGTCGATCGCCGATCGCTGTTCGCCGCCTGCCGTCCACCACCGCCGGTTGCTACTTCTCCCATTATCGCCGTCACTTAGAAAAGTAAAAAAAATTTGATTATCAAACGAATTTTTCCAAGAATAGAAACTTTTAGTCATTATCAAACGCGTTTTTCGGCTTAGAAACTCATCCAAAAATATAAAGAGAAAAATATATTTCCGTTCTAGAAATGATTTCTGGAACAAAAATGTTATCATTCGCACCCTAAATAACTGCAATTACATTGGTTGAAAATAGTTAATGAGGTCCTACGGGGTCTTGAGCGGATAAATAGAAGAAGTCGAATTATTTTTCTGTAAATTGAGACGACCCAAAATTTTATGAAAAGTGTTTGGCAACAATGGTTAAAGTTGTTACAAACATTATGAGAAGTAATAGCTGATGAGTCATCTAGAGATGGTCTTGTCCTCGGGGTTCAAAGGTCCCACTTCCGATCCATGTATCTTCATCCTATTTTATAAATAAAAGAGCGGAAACAAAGCAACTAGCAATCATCTAAGCATCATCACATATCGGCTATAAAATGTTACGATTTTAGTTGTAGATACTCTCCATTGCCTGCATGGTGAGCCTATCACTGCAGTCCATTTACAACACCAACAACAAAGAAGTTTCTCCACACGAAATATGTCATAATTATTGCACCAATGTCCTCAGTGGACATTGCGCATGCTTGCTTTTGATTTCATCTTGGACATTCAACGCTTTGGCCGACATACTAAAATGATGTTGTGGAGTAATTTTCTTTTGGTTTTCCTTAAGAATGATTCGTCAGATCTTCTCTCTTTTCCACGGTAGGGGGAGCAAGGTCGAATTGGGCATAAAGTTTGAATCCATGTCATCATATATTTAATCCGTTAGTATAGAATTACGTTTATCTCAACAGATATTCCATAAACTTAATGAATATACTAACTATCATCAAACCATCAAATCTGAAAGGACTTGCCATTTTCAGATTCAATTTAGCTTATACTTCATGTATAATAAATTCTCAATTTTTCTTCTTCTCCTTTCTGATATGAAAAGAAAAGTATAAAGATCTTTCATCTAAATGTTATCTAGAAATTTTTTTATTGGCAAATGTTATATAGAATCATATCATTAGTTTATATTTTATTTTTCACATTTTTCAGTAAGTTAATATTATCAAAAACCTCAAACTGGTATGCATGTAATAAATTTTTCCTAAATTAATTTTTTTATCACCACCTCAAACTGATATATTTATGATAAATTTACCTTTAGTTAGTTTTCATTAAATTGAATTAATACCATGAAATATTTAAAAACTAGTACACTATGACAAATGGAGTGTAAAATCCCAAATTAGTACACTTATCAATTGTTACATGTCATCTAACTTAATAATTTGATAGTAAAATTTAATAAAAATTAACGGAGGTTAAATTTGTTTCAGTATTCTTTTGGAGTAAATTTATCATAGATGTACAGATTTGAGATTTTTTGTAATACAAACCTTTTACTAGCGATCTTAATCCTCTTCATAGTTGCAGTAACGGCATAGGCAATGAAGTTAACTCAAAGTTATGCTATATTTACTAAGGAAAGTTTAACAGATAGTATATTTTGGATGTACCTAGTGTTAGGAAAATCCCTTATGATATTTTGAAGATGACAAAATAAATCAAAGGCTACTAACGTATGCTTTTGAGTATGGATAAAGCAGACGCAAGAACTTCAATCTGACAGATTCTGAGTCTGTCCATACCAGACGCAAATTTCAGTCTATCCATACCAGACGCAAATTTGAGTCTGACCGTACCAGACGGAAATCTTGAGCAGACTCAGAACTTGAGTCAGTCAGACTCAGAATGAAACTACAGGATAAGATCACCAACGGTCAAGTATTTCACTTACTTTATTTATATTGATTCTGTTGTATCAAACTGATTGGCAGGATCAATCAACGGACAACTTCCAAAGAAGAATAGAACACTTATGAAAGCCCGGATTCTGATTGTATGGGCGAACATAATCCAAGGGGATCCAATCTACCTCCAACGGTCAAAAAAACTTGCCTTATAAAGTCTGTCCAGGAAAGGGAAGACGAAACTCTCAAGGAAAGAGCCAACGGTCGAGTGTGGCTTGGAGAGTATATAAGGATAGGATGAGACCTAGGAGACTAGGGTGGATAAATATATTCCAAGGCTGATTCAATTCTTCACTAGTTGTCTGAAAAAGAGCGAAACCGAGTGATCCTAGTGAATTACCAAGAAGAGTGACTTTGTGAGACATATCATCACCAAGTGCTAACACTCAAGAGTGTAATCACCTTTGATCATATAGTGAAATCCAGCCTATTGGCTGATCTCCTGGAGAGTGGACGTAGGCTTGTCTAAAGCCGAACCACTATAAACTGTGTTTGCAATTTTCTCTACTCTCTCTATTTAATTTCAGTTTGTAGATTGCAAACGATTGTTATTACTTGCGCATAAAGTTCTACTACACCTATTCACCCCCCCCTTCTAGGTGTTAATACTAGTTTATAACACCTAGCTTCTATCTATGGATACCATATTGATAGAAACCTTCTCATCCATAGCGTTGCTCTATCAATTTGAATATGCATAACAATTCTAAAGGCCTAGAAAGCTGGTTATTGTGACATTCTTTTATGGCAACTTGTCGATCAGTCTATGTTTTGAAACCATTAGAATGTATCCGACATACTTTCTTGACTCTCTTTGCTCTCGGAGAAGTGGAACATTTCAAAGAACACACATATATTGACAAAATTAAGTAGTTCCAAGTATTTTTACCGATGTGGAGCAAACTATATAATTGTCTCTCGATTCAAAATGAATAATTTTCCCCCATGGAAATACATGAAGAAAAAGCATTAATCCAAAGCCCGTATGTAGCATTTAGAGTTCCTAAACTTGAACCAAAATCACATAACTGGTTTAGCTAGTTATTGTCTTTGAGACGATCTATACAGACAAAGTTGTAGGAAATGGAGAATCGGTCTTCCTCTCCTTGTCCTCTTTTAGATGGTCTCGATAAATAAATTATAAGTGGTAAAGTAGAGGAGATCATAGCCTATTTACATAGTATATTTTAACAGACTTATCCATAGCATGTTTTGTTGCTGAAATCAAGATGCGCTAAGTCCAGTATAATATGAGTCTCTTATATTTAACATAATTTATAATAACTTGTTTGTCACCAACTAAAATATCATGTGAACGTTAGCCCACACTTAAAAGAATTTCCAACTCTCTCCCTCTTGGGCAATATTAATTGTAAAGTATTTTGAAAAAGATTTAAATTTTGCGATGGTTAAAGAGGAGGTGACGATTTCGTCACTCTCGGCAATTGTGATGAAACATTGTAAGCCACTAATTTGTTACTATCAATCTAGACAACTTTCTCATTCGGCTTATAATAAATTAAGAAAAGTGGATCCAAATAAAGAAAGGAAATTTTTTACAATTTTTTGGTAAATACAGTTATCATATTTTTTTCAGAAAAAGCCAATATCATAATCTAGCCTAAGTCACCTTGGCCATCAATAAAATTAAGATGAAATTTTGTACGTACGATATTGTCAAAAGAAGGATTGTCCTTACTATTGTTTTCTTGGTATGATAGTGTTTTTTTTTTTTGGTGGTGTGGTCAAAGTAGAATTGTATTTTGATACTAAGGTATTTTATGTCATATTGAGTGTAACGAGTGTCTTAAAATATTGATTAAAGTAATGTCTGTTTTAGATCAAATAGGTATTTGATACAAAGGAGAAATTGAACTTTAAAAGATCATTCAAATTAATTGATTTTATATAATTACATTTGTATTTTCTAGATGGTTCATATCTTTGACGTTAAATTAAACTCAAAATACAAATGCCAAAAGCAAAAAATTGGCAAAGGAATGTAAAATGCAAATCGCTTCAGACGACTTAATGTTCTTAAAAAAAAAACTACTTATCACGTTTTTTTTATCTATCAAATCGACTCATTTGGTGCTTATGCGCATCAGTCTTGAACATTATAATATGATGTCATTAGTTAGCCAAATCAGTTTTTAGTGAATTAATGCCTAATGGGATGCAATAAATAAGGGTCTGTTTGGTAACGCTCCCGAAAACAACCGATTCTATTCTTTTGTTCCCAGGAGTATATTTAGAACACAAATACGTTTGGTAATTTTGTTCTCGGTAACAAATTTGTTCAAGGGAATAGATTTGAAGTAGAATCAAGAAGCAAAAAAAAGTTGATTTTCGCTCCCGAGAACAATTCTGAAAATCAATTTCTTTTTCTCTCCTCTTTTTTTCCCTTCCCTTTCTTCTTCTTCTTCTTCTTCCTCCTCCCACACCATCACCGCCCCATCGCTGCCCCTAAGCCACCGTTGTGAGCGGCTAGGCGAGGTCCAGCAAGCTCACTGAAGCCTTGCCCAACCATTGGCGAGGCTTGGCCTCGCCAGGTCAAGGCAAGGCTCATCGAAGCCTCACCAGGTTAGGGCGAGGTCCAGCAAGCTCGTCGGAGCCTCACCTGGCCACCACCGGCGAGGCTCGGCCTCGCCAGGTCAAGGCGAGGCCTAGCCTCGCACTGCCCGGGCAAGCTCGAGCCTCGCCAATGGTGGCCAGGTGAGGCTCCGACAAGCTTGCTGGACCTCGCCCTAGCTCGGTAAGGCTCCCGGCGAGCTCGCCAGACCTCACCCGGCCGCTCGCCAGCCACCACCAATGGCCGCGACCAAGAGGAAAAATGGGAGAAAAAAGATAAAGATAAAGAAAAAAGGAAAAAATAAAATTATAACAAAAGTACTAAAAATTAAAAGAATCAAAAGATCAAAAAGTTTTACCAAACGCATTTTTGTTCCCGAAGTAAAAATTTGGACAGTTACCAAACACCTTCAAATACTCAGAAATTATTCTCGGGAACAGAATAAAAAAGAATCATTTCTGAGCATAAATTGTTCCCTAGAACAGAAGCATTACTATGCAGGCCCTAAGTGGTGGAAAATCCTCCGCCATTCCCTCAAAGCAAGGCTCTTAATTAAATTCCAAGTTTTTTTTATCCTCCTCGCAAGCATATATATCTTATCAATTATATCAAAAATAGATTCACAACTTGTATAATTTAAGATAAGTCCTTTGATATCATCTCTCTTTTTCTTAAGAATTAAATAAAGGATTACGTTGAAACACAAGGAATCTTTCACTTGAATTAAAACATAAATATATTTTGAATTTGGAAGTGACTTGTTGGAAAAACGAGTTAAGGGGTCATCATTAATATGATTTGTCCCTGATTAGATGATATCGACTAATATTAATCAATGACAAAAAAAATTAAATTATTTTGAATCAAATTCATTACCAAATTCAAAATATAACTTTCAAAAGTACTATAGATAATGACCATTTCTCATATAAATTGTTGTGAAATATCGCGTTGCAAGAATATAATAGAGAGAATAGAGAGAGATTAAGTAGAGAAAGCAAATGACACTAAAGATAGTAGAGAAAAACCAGAAGCGAAAATTCTTTATTTCTCATTGTTTGTGCTCCTATTTATAAGGAAATAAGGATGCACTTATCAATGTATCTAATAATACATGTATTGGATAGAGAGATGAACATTCATCGGATAAAGAGATGTACTTAGAATGTAAGATACAAATGTACCATAATAGGTACATGGATATTCATACATGTATTGGATAGGGAGATGAACATTCATTGAATAAGGAGATGTACTTAGATCGGAGGATACATGTATTGGATAGAGAGATAGATATTCATTGGATAGGGAGATGTACTTAAAATGTATGATACAAATGTACCATAATAAGTACATGAATATAATGAATATTCATACATGTATTTCATAACACTCCCCTTGAATATTCATTGTATTATATTATGAATGTGCATTGAATAATACTGCTTCATTAAAAACCTTAAGCCGGAAAAACCCAATGGGACAAAAATCGGACAAAAGGGAAAAATAGTACAGAGCACAAATTTTATGATTTCTCTCTTTTATGGATGCATTAATTGTCTCGTTAAAAACTTTAAGCGGGAAAATCCTATGGGAAAAAACCGGACAAAAAGAAAAAAGAATGCAATGCATAGTTGATAATATCTCCCCCTCAATTAAGCCATATAGCCACTACTGGGGCTAGTCAATCTTGCATCTTGTGTACTCACCGCATACCAATGTCATATACTAATTTCTCATATTGTAATAAAATTTGGGATTGGAATGAAATCATCAATCTGATCCCAAATATGAAATGGAATTCTCAGTATTCCGAGGGTTTGTGATATTTTCATGGGTTTGTGCCTCTTCAGGGGCAATAAGCTCTTTGATGTAAATTCTCCAGTATTATCCATCCTTATGCTTTTAATTGGATAATCAAGGAATTGTGCTTGAAGCTTTATAATATGCGCAAGTAAACGTGCAAATGTGACATTGCGCGTAAATAATATGCAAACATGGGACCATCTACAGAATGCATCCACTAGTACCATAAAATATCGAAATGGTCCACTTGGTGGTTATATTGGTCCACAAATATCACCTTGAATTCTTTGCAGGAATAAAGAGGATTCAAGATTAACCTTTATTATAGAAGGTTTAGTATCCTTTTATAATCTTTGGACAACAATACATATGTATCCTTTAAAGGATGCCCTTTTGTATTATGAATTATTCTACGCATCATTGAAGCGCCAAGATGACTAAGACGATCATACTATAACCTAAACTGATCAGGGTTTACCAGTCTCCAGGACATAGTGGCATAGGTTTTAATAGCCTTAATCATGACACAATACAAACCAGTAGAAGAAGCTTATAGCCTCTCATGAATGGTTTTCAAGCCTAACTTATAAGAGGTAATGCCAATATATTCCGTATTTTACTCATAAATAGTTTCAACATGATACCCATTACGGCGTACATCTTTGAAACTGAGTAGATTCATTTTTGATCTACTACTTAGAAACGCATCCTCAATATGCAAAATTGTGCCATTTGGCAAAATAATTGTGGCATTCCCAAAACTATCAATAATCGGAACAGGACCTGATATTGTATGGACATGTGCCTTACGCAACGTCATACTCGAGAAAAAGTGTTTGCTGCGAAATATAGTATGCGTTGATGCACTATCAAGCAAACAAACTTCTCACTTTTTCTCGGTATTTTCCATTTGCATTTATATTGACAACTTCAGGTGTCAAATATCATAAAATTTGCATATTAGTTATAAGGTCAAATAAAATCTCAAGATAATAGACAAAAGGTTCATAAATAAATACATAACCTTATTATAGAATAACAAAAGGTAATACAGTTAAAGAAAAACAACTATAAAAGAAATTATTAGAATCATAAAATGCAGAATATAAGTTGTCATCCACTAGTCTGATGCCTCATCAAAATAATCAAAGGTCCTCAAAGAAATCAGAGACATCCAAGGATGCATTTGCTACTTCAGGAGCAAGAGGAGTCCCACCAACAGAGATATTGTTGGCTTTAATAGTAGTCATGGCAGCAAGATTAATTTCAATGGCATGAGATTCACCACGTTTGCCCATATTTTTTAAAGATGCTTTGGCGTACGACAAGCACGTGACTAGTGCCCACTCATACCACAGCGATGGAAAATACTTTCATTAGCCACCTTCTTGTGCTTCTCTTCTTTATCATTATTCGGGCCAAAGTTAAATTTCTTAGAGCGGTTAAATTTCATGCTATCCCTTCGAAAATTATGTTCTTGCCTGCGCTTATAGCCCTTGATATGGCCAGTATTTTTCTTAAAATTAGCATGTCCTTCAGGCAATGTTTTTGAGCCAGCAGGTCTAAGATCATGATTTTTGAGCAACAATTCATTAGTTTGCTCAGCGGTGAGGAGCACAGAAATTAATTCAGAATATGTGGCAAATTGACGTTGCCGATATTGCTGTTGCAATACAATATTCGAAGCATGGAAGGTGGAGAAAGTTTTCTCTAATAGCTCCGCATCAGTAAGCTTGATACCGCATAACTCAAGTCGAGAAACGACATCAAATAAAGCGGAGTTATAATCGACACGATTTAAAATCTTGCAGTCTGAGATTTTGCCAATCATATTGTGCCTGAGGGAGGATAACAGTCTTGGTATAATCATACTTATCCTTCAACCTCTTCCACAGGGTCTGAGGGTCTCGAACGGATAAATATTGAGTCTGCAGGCTCTCGTGCAAATGACGACGAATAAAAATCAGTGCATTTGCTTTATCCCTTGAATTTAAGGTTCCGTCTTCCACAATTGCATTAGCTAGACCTTGCCCTTGGAGGTGCATTTCCATGTCTAGGCACCAAGATAGATAATTATATCCACTCACTTCCAGGATGTGGAATTTGGGCTTTTCAATATTTGCCATAATTCTTGTAAAACAAAAATCCTTAAATTAATTAGAAGGATTTCCAAATATCCACCGCCACTTCAGGAGTAGAAGGATACTTTTAGAATTGAAATTGGTTTTAGGGCTATGGAGGAAAAATGAAGAATTGATTGAAGAATATGAAACAAAGGAAAACACCTACCTTACAAAATTACTTACTCAATTGGTAGATCTTCGTGCTGATAACGTGTTGTAAAATATCGCGTTGCAAGAATATAATAGAGAGAATAGAGAGAGATTAAGTAGAGAAAGCAAATGACACTAAAGATAGTAGAGAAAAGTCAGAAGCGAAAATTCTTTATTTCTCCTGTTTGTGCTCCTATTTATAAGGAAATAAGGATACACTTATCAATGTATCTAATAATACATGTATTGGATAGGGAGATGAACATTCATTGGATAAAGAGATGTACTTAGAACGTAAGATACAAATGTACCATAATAGGTACATGGATATTCATACATGTATTGGATAGGGAGATGAACATTCATTGAATAGGGAGATGTACTTAGATCGGAGGATACATGTATTGGATAGAGAGATAAATATTCATTGGATAGGGAGATGTATTTAAAATGTATGATACAAATGTACCATAATAAGTACATGAATATAATGAATATTCATACATGTATTTCATAACATAAATCTATTAATTACCAAAATAAGGACTCACATTATGTGGGTACTTGAAGACAAACTCCGACCAGCAAAGTCACCAACACTAAATCATTGCCATCATAATGTCTCTCTGAATCCTTGTTGAACAACAACCATTATCACAAATGCTAAGCAATTCTACCGGTCGTCCGTTGATGCAGTAGTGTAGCTCAGATTAACATTCATTAACGTGATCTAACATAATGCTACCTTCAAACCTTGTCTTCAAACGTGAAGTAAGAGACGATGTTGGCAGTTGGCACTCGTACCCTATATGTTACCATCCTCAAGACATCCTTTTGACAAGCCCGTCATACAAAAGATAGATACCAATCTTAAGTCTTTCCTAGAATCAGTAATGTGCACATTCGAAAGTGATATTGTCACGCCCCGAACCCCGGGCACGCAACAACCCCTTACAACCCCTTACCATGGTCCATTGAAAACGACGTCCCAGGACTCATCGACGACCATTCATTTTTAGTCTTTCATTAAACGCAAGCGAAAGGCGAATCATCCCCACCCAACAAACAATAAAAACAATCACACGGGGATAGAGGGATGAATAACAAAATAACATAACCACTCATTTATACATTCATACCGGATTAACCCACGGATGATCGTTTTCCGATTTACAAGCCCGACTACGAGAGGCCGATCCATCCACTAAGCCCGACCAAAAAGAAACTAGGCTCGGCTAATCCACCTATACAAAAAGAACCCTCGGTTCTCAACTACTATCACTCGACCCGTCGGACTCGAGGCCCGTAGGGTCGTAGTAAGGGTCGGCCGTAGTTCGGGCCATCCTTTGGAGGAGGAGCGGGGCCGGGTCCTCCACCGCACCATCCGGAGGGTCTAGTTCCATGGGATCCCGGTCGCCGTCTTCGTGGCCCCCGCCCGGGCGGTCCATCGAAACCTCGAAGGGGACCTAGCAGCATATCGTCCTGCCGAATGAACCACGCTATGAACCGATAGGGCACCTATTGCCCCGGTCCTTCATCCACCCAGATGGAAGTGACGTGCTTCTCATACAAATGCACCCGCCCGGGGAACCGGTGGTGCGACACAATGGTCTCCCAATTCGGGGGGGACCCCAAACCGCACTGGCGGCACCATCCTAAGGGCCTGAAAAAGTTTAACCACGACGGGTTGAGATAAAATCTCATCAAGTTCTTCCCCTAAGCCCCGGTTAGTACACCAACTAAACCTGGGGTATCTCTCCGTAACCACCCTCATACAACCCAACCACTAAAATCGGCAATCGCAATAAAATAACAAAAGGTGGTCAACCAACAATCAAAAGTCGGTTCACATGCAACCTTACCCGGTATGCCATACCCGCACGTTATTTATCAGCACCATACACGCAATGCACATAGCCGTTAGATGATGCAATTCACCAATCACATACGAGTCGCGTCACAAGCGATCTCACCTGGCCATTGCCATACCCTGCACGTTATCAGTTCACGCGTGCGTGCTATAAATAATGATGTGATCACCTCATGTACTCTGGCATTCACACAAGTCTTGATTATTACTGCCCCATCGGGCCACAACTGAACTCCCACCGATGTCTATTAGTGCAACTACGTCAAGGGATACTCTCCCAAGACGACTCTCCTCAAAGGATGTCAAGGGATACTCTCCCGAGACGACATGCCCAAACAACATCAAGGGATACTCTCCCGAGGCGGCACTTTCCAAAACATGTCAAGGGATGCTCTCCCAAGACGGCGGGTTCAGTTTAACGATCACACCAAGACATGTTTGTCACAACCCACTCCTCATAAAACGATTTAATTCTAGTGTCTCGGACAATTCACTTTTGCCCATCTTTATGAAAATCCCACAATTCATGCGAATGCTCATACAATTACACATTTAATTCAATTCATAAAATCAAGACACATGAAATTACACAATTTAATTTCGGATGAACAGTAATTTCAGAATTTAATAAATAAATAATTAAATTCAGAAATTAAAATAATTAAATAAATAAATTCCGAAAATTAAATAATTATTTAATTTAATGCAGAAATTAATTTAATCAATAAATTAATCAATTAATCACATTAATCAAGCAATTAAGGAAAAACATGATTAATTAGCACAAAACACACAATTAGGCCTAATTAAGCACAATTAAGCACAAATAAGCAAGATTAAGCTAAGCTAATCTTAATCCATTATCTAACCACCTATCTTAGGGCTAATGCACTTAATTAAACACTTTAATCAGCCCTTAGCACTAATTAACCCAACCCTAAGCTAGTTTAGGCACTAACTAAGGGATTAGGAGCTAAACTCACCCGTTAAGCGGGCCGGAGACGCGGACGCGGCGGTGACAGCGAGGGCGACACTCGAGGACCTCGAACACGACCCTCCAAGGCTGTCCCGGGCCAGAAATCACAGCAGCAACTTCTGCTCAGACCCCAAACTCCAAAGGACAGCATTGCAGTGGAAGGAGGCTGCTGGTCGGAGCAAAAACGAGTTGGCCGGAGCTCCGGCGAGCGGGTGGCCGGTGGCTGGTGGTCTCAGGAGTCAAGGGGGAGATGTGTGTGGCTGGTGTGGGCAGTGGGTAGGCCAAAAATGGAGAGAAACGGAAGAAAAAGCGAAGCTGCACAGGGGGCGCTGCACAGTGACGGACGGAGGACCGCCGACTTCAGGCCACCGTACGGGACGTCCGGCGACTCTTTCCGGCGATCGGCCAACGTATATTGTACGGATTTTCTGTGCTGATCAGTTTGATAGGTTGATCGGCCCGAGACTCCACCGGGAAGGCAGTGAACCACTCAAATTTCGGTGAGAGGTCCAAAGCAAAAACTGCAGAATTTGCAAGGAGAAGCAAGGGGAAGAGGGCTGCGATTTCTTGTGATTCAGCTGGGAGAGAGAGAGAGATATCCAGAGCTAAAAACCCTTCATCAATGCCATTAATTGCTGCACCAAGTTCCCAAGCACATGACATCATCATCTCTCTCTTCCTTTTGTCTCTTCCCAATAATATCTAGGGGCAAAATGGTCATTTCCACCTTGAATAATTCCCAAACTGCCCTTGGCCTAAAAATGGAAGACGGGCCTAGGAAACGGGCTGGGAAATGGGTAGGAACAGGCTCGGGAATTTGTTGGGCTCGAATTGGCTCAAGTTTGGATGACGGGCTAGGACGGGTGAGGGGTCGGTTCGGTCCAACGGGCTTGCTCGTTGTCTCGGTCTTCCACGGTGGCCATCCTACCTTGGGCATGGGGCCCTCACTGTTCTTGCCCGGCCCATGTCCTCATAGGCTCGGTTTCTCGGTCCAAGATCCCTTTCTCAAAAACTCGGCTCAACCGACACCGTCGACTGTCGAGAAAGCATCGTGCGAAAGTCCATCCCGGGCGTTCCCGACAATTCGAAGTTCAATCTCGAATCCCCATGCCTTGTTAATTTCTCCCCGATGACTTTTGCTACGACCCATACTGACCGGCCATTCGGAGGATTCGCGATTATTCCCTCTCAAAAATGCTTTGAATTTCAGGACGTTGCAGATATACCAGTAAATTATAATGATGATCATAGAACTGATAATACACATAAAATAAAACCTCCATATTTTTTTTATCCTATCCACTTATAGTTGGCAATTGGATCTAGCTAGTAATTGCTTTCTTGGTCCATAGTTTTGCACTAACCAGAGTGTTCGCATTCAAAGGAGGCAACGATCCAATAGCCACTTGAAGAGGGGTGAGGTCAAATGAGGGAGCAATTGGTCCAATTGAGAGACCCACCTTCGAGTTGTGGAGAGTTGGTTTTGTGGACACAACTATCATGGCTACTATAAGGACATGGGATCGTGGAAATAGCTATTTGCCACTACATTAGGCAAAACAAAACGACAGTTATTCTTAACCCATGCACTCGTAAGTGGCAATTGGCATCACATGCGGATCGATGGAATAGTGATCCCCTAACTAACCCCTAAAAAGAGTTGATTGAGTGATTAAGTGCCTCATTTCAATTTAGTAAGCCCCTTGGTCGAATTTAGTATTTCACCTGGGCTAAGTCTAGTACCTTGTCGCAATCCTATCGAGGGGATTTTCTACTAGGCATCTCTAGATGGGATTTAATGGATTACTAGACAAAGACCAAGTGATCCCTTTCGCAAGATGCGCGCTTGCGCTTGACACAAGCTCTTCCTAACTCTACCGATTGCGACATTAGTTTACTTGATTACAACAACTAGTTATCTTTAGGAGCTGTTGCTAATCTCACAAGCCTCAATTAAAGGCTAGGTAAAACGAGGGAGGTCATTTACTTCTACAAACTAGATGTTCGAGCACAAGAACTTGACTATGCTAAAGATTGATCTAATGCCCAAAATCGGTACCTCCTCTTTTATGGAAAACATTTCATGCCATCTTTCCACTTTTACCCCTAAAACATGTGAATCTATGTTGCCATGCGTAAGTATGCTCATATATTCAAAATCAAACAAGGCCCTAATGAAGCAAGATAAGCCAAATAAACACGATTAAAGTTTGATAAAGTAGAACCCGATCATATCGAGCAAAGAATATCACACTATCGTATTATTAAGCCCCAAGATAGGATCACCTATGAGTTACGCATAAATTAGACATCCTAGACTAAGGAATGCAAATTCCCTATATTAGATGATGTTATGAGATATTTAACCAACTAAAGTGAAACTACACTTGCACTAAGGTTGCGTTTGATACAGCATTTCCAAGGGGCTTTTAGGCCCGAAAGCCCTAAGGGGAAATGTTGGACTGTTTGATTCAACTTTCAGCTTTTAATTGGCCTTCAGAATGCTAAAATTATTTTTTTTCCTTCCAAAACTACCCTTCGCCCAAGGTTAGACGACCTCCGGCGAGGGTCGTGCGACCCAGCCGAGGGTCGCTAGAGGTCGCCTAACCTCAGGCAACCTTCGGTGAGGGTCACATGACCCAGCCAAGGGACGCTGGAGGTTGCCCACCTTGGCCTCATGGCTGCAGGCGGCCCTCACCTAGATCTTGTGACTCTAACTATCATCACGCGACCCTCACGAGACCTAGGTAGTGGTTGCCTGGGTCACGTGGCCCCTAGGTCGAGCGACCCTCACTGAGGGTTGCTCGATGTCAGGCAACCTCCGACGGCTCTCAACTAGGTCGTGTGACCCTCGTTGGAGGTTGCCCAACCCAGGCAGTGCTTGCTTGGGTCGCGTGGCCCTTAGGTCGAGCGACCCTCAACTGGGTTGCGCGACCCTTGCCAAATCTAGCGCCGACGACCACTGGCGACCGTAGCCCTTTGCCGAATCGGCGAAGGGTTTAGTTCAATTTTCAAAAAAAAAAAAAAATATATATATATATATATATATATATATATATATAATACATTATACTCATCAAAGCCCACTGCGAAAGTTTTTTTTTACCAAACGCTCATTAAGTGGATCCTAGAGCCAATTACGGACTAAATGCAATTTCAATTTTTTATCATTTTTTTCTGGTCTTTTTCATGTCTATTTATGATAAACATGACCTAAAGTCCAAACTATGTTAAACAAAAGCTGTTAAAGAGATAAACCTGGGATAAAAAGGTGAAAATAAAGAAAGAAAGAAAACAATGCGAGTATGCAACTGGACGCCCCATGACTGCTCGAGGCCTTTTGACGAAATGAGAGCGAGGACTCTCTGCCAAGGCCATTGCCCCTAGAATGAAAAAAAAAAAGTGGAGAAAGAAAAGGGTTAGTTTAGATTACATGATTATTAGGTCGATTTGTTTTTTTAATTTTCAAGGATCCTCATAGAGATTGGGGATGAATTTTTTTAAAATAAATCAGTCCAATCAAATAATAGAATAAGAAAATTCTGTGGAAGAAGATATCTCAATTGTGAAAATGTCATTACCCAACGAAGAATCAGTAAATAATCTGCTTGGAGAAGAATGGCAGAAGGATCCATAATCTAGGCTCGGTCTATTTCGCAAAAAATGAATCATTTAAAAATATTTTTCAAAAAACGATCTCTTGTATTGCTAACAAAAATCCACAAACCAAAAATATTTTTATCGTTGGTGAAAATATTGAGACATATTATTAGAAATAAAATCATTTTTGATTGCCTAATTATTTCAAACAATATAAGTGATTAATTTTATTAAATCATTCATTTTCTACTGAACAAACGAAGCTAGTTCGTTAAATGAAAGCTGATCGAGAGAACATTAATGTTAGCAGGTTTTTTTTTTCATGGTTTAAGGTCAAATTTATGGAGAAGGGAAGATTTGAATGGCAAGTCCTACTCTCTCTCTCTCTCTCTCTCATTCTCATGAGTGGTTTTCCTCAGCATCAAGGCATTACTCATCATTTGATAATGGGGATCACACACAACTTTAGAGCACTGCATTTGTTCCAATAAAATGTGATTTTCCTTGAGAATTGAATGATTTAAAAATGAGATGAGATTGTTTAAATTCAATGTCATGAGGAACCAAGCTCGAACTGCATCAATCGAGTAAAAGTAATCTCCCATTTCATCATCTGAAATCATGTTTTGATCCTATAATAGTGATTCCTTAGTTTTGATTATCTTATCTTATAGAATTATAGTAATTCGAAAGCTTTAGCATCTTGTATGAACTGGTGACAACTAGGAACCTGTCTAGGAGGCATTAGGGACTGATTACGTTTAGATCAATGAAAACGAGTTTCTGTAAGTGTTTTGAACTCATTGTGCAGTTTTGGCATCAATATGAAAATGAATCGCTGCATTTAGATCATTCAGTTGAGACGCAACCTATTCCATGAAATGTTTATTAAAGATTCAGTACAAGTCAACCTTGTTTTTTTGCATAATCTGAAAGTATACCAGCTTAGATAAAGTAATCTTAACTGGGTTTTCAAGTCATTTACATATTAGTTCCAGTGATGTCTCAATAGCTAAATCTCTTTCTGAAATCTTGGGTTTATTGTTTTGTGTTCTATGTGTTCAAATGCTTGTAAATGATGGTTACTGGTGAGAGCTTGGCTCCAGTTGATGTTGGATTAGCCGATTGTTCATAAAATGCTCAAGCTTATCTCTACGCAGTGGTCTTACTTCATATCCTCAATTTCCATCTACTTCGGTAAGTCATAGTAAAAGGGATAACGCCTAGCGAACGGTGACGGTCGGAGGTAATGGCCAATGGTATGTGACAAGAAATGAGAAAAATTGAAAGGAATTGTAATTGTATTACACTATGTATCCTATACATGTACATGTCTACATTTACAAAGCAAAGAAAAAATCAAACAAAATCAATAAGATTACAATTCCTATGATATCTTCTGAATATTTTGAAAATATTCTATGACTAAATTAATTATCCCATGATTTTTGTAATTGTAATCAGAGTACCGAAACAAATCTTCTTCTAACACTCCCCCTCAAGCTGGTGACTTATATATGTCAAAGACGCCCAGCTTGCTCAATAAATACTTGTGTTGTCTCTAGGATAAAGGTTTAGTAAGGATGTCCGCAGGCTGCTCTGCAATTCCAATATCTCGATTTGTTATGACTCCTTCTTGAATTTTTTCTTAAGTGAAATGGCAGTTAACTTCTCTATATTTTGTCATTTCATAAAAGATAGGGTTTGTAGCTAGTTTAAATGTGGCATCATTATCACAAAAAAGCTTGCTTGCCCCATTAACCTCTACTCCAAGATCTGATAGTAGACCTCATATCCAAACTATTTCACAAATCGTTTTCACCATGGCTCGGTATCCAATTCAGCTGATGATAAAGAGATGGTTGATTGCTTCTTAGTATTCCATGATCAACGATCTTCCTAATTTTATGTAGAAACCCGTGATAGATATTCTCGCTATTGAGTAAGTAGCATAATCTGTATCACAATATGCCGTATTTTTCAAGTTGCAATCCCGAGATAATAAAATTTCAAGTCTTGGATTGCCTTTAAAATATTTTACAACTTTCAATGCTACATTTTATGTGGGACTATTTTGGATTATGCACGAACTAACGAAGTATCTATACTGCATAGCATATATCAAGCCTAGTCATAGTGAGGTAGATCAACTTCCCAACGAATCTTTGATAACCTGATGGGTCATGAAACAATGGGTCTTCATAGGTGATGATGAGCCTTTATGAAATTCATATGTCATGAGTTTTGACATTTTATTTGATGGGAATCACTATTGGTTTGCATCCTGATAATCCTACTTCACATATAATTTCAAAGATGAACTTTCGCTAGTTGAGACATATTCACTTATCGGATCTAGCCATCTCAATTCTAAGAAAATATTTAGGAGGTCCCAAATCTTTGATATGGAAATTAAAATGCAAAATTTTTTAAGCTTCTTAATGGCAAGATCATTGTTTTCCGTAATGAATATGTCATCAACATAAATCAACAAGTAAATTGACAAAGTACCTTCCATCCAAGTGAATAATGCATAGCCATGCTTAGAATGCTGAAAACCCGCATTTGTAAGAGTAGCAGTAAATTTTAGGTACCACTACCTAAAAACCTATTTGTGTATGTATGGAGATTTACATAGATGACATACCCGAGTCTCCTCCTATTTGTGTAAACCCTATGATATTTCCATGTAGATTTTTTTTTTTATCTAAATCTCCGTGGGGAAAAGCAGTATTGACATCCATCTGATGTAGCTCCCAATTATGGAAGGCAAAGATGGATTGAAAAGATCAAACCGTTACTTCCATGGCAATAGGAGAAAATGTGTCATGATAATCGAAACATCCCCCTTGTGTAAACACTTTAGTAGCTAGCCAAGCATTGTATCGCTCAACAAAATTATCTGCATTGTACTTAATTTTATATACACATTTGCATCCAATTGGTTTTCTGTTTGGAGGTAGCGAAACTATATCCCAAGTATGGTTATCCATAATAGCACCTAATTCTGTCTCTATAGCCCGTTGCCATCGTTGGTCACTTGTCACTTCCTCATAGATGTAAGGTTCATATTACTTAGATATGTGACTAACACAATACATATGGTCTAATAATAATCGACCAAAGGAAACATAAGAGAATATATGGTAACTTGTACCTTAAGAAATTAAAGTGGTACATATGTAGTCATTTGTCCATGTCGAGGCAATTCAACAATTTGCAATGGAGATGGTGTTGCAAAGGGTTCACTCACAAGTTGCTATGGAGACGAGACTAGTGAATCGTCCCTTTCATTGAGTGGTGTCGGTGACTCAACTACCTTATTAGAGAATTTTGGGATTGTTGACATTTGCTTCGGTGGCACAACGATATATTGTGAAGTTGTAGATAAATCTTTTTGAGAAAAATTGTTGATGGTTGGACTCTGATCCATGTGCTTTAGAGGAATTTTGCAATTCTTGGAATGGAAATATGTCTTCATGAAAACCAACATCTCGACTGATAGAGAACTGACATGTGGATATCTCCATAGGGAGTATCCAGTGAATACACATTGAATAGCATGAGGGTCCATTTTATCTCGAGAACCCATAATTATTGCATAACATAAACAACCAAAAACCCTTAATTGTCTAAATTTCGGATTTTTCCCAAAAAGTACTTCAAAGGGGATCGTCCTTCAAGAATTCTAATTGGCATGCGATTAATCAAATAAGCCACCTAACCTCACAATCTCCCCAATATGTTTATGGAATTGATGCTTGGTATTTAAGAGCACGAGCTACTTCTAAGAGATGGCAATGTTTGCATTCTACGATCCTATTTTGTTAAGGAGTACATATGTAGGAAGTTCCGTGAAGTATCCAATGAGAAGCAAGGAAAGACTTGCATTTTGTTGTTAAAAACTCACACTCATCATCTATGCTAATCCTTTAGATAGATTTATTGAATTAATTTTTAATCAATGAAAAAAATTAGACAGATTTGAGAATGTTTGACTCTTGGATTGCATGAGAAAACCTAGGTGAGACAAGTATAATCATCCACGATCGTTAAAAAGAAACGGGATCTATCATGATGAGGAGTGTGTATGGACCCCATATATCCCCATGAATTAGGGAAAAAGAATTAGTAGCTTGAGATGTTTTCACGAGAAATGATGATTTAGATTGTTTTGCTCAAGGGCAAATTGGAAAGATTGGATAAGGAAAACGAGTGCTATGTCCCAAGTGTTAATGAAAATATAACTTTATTGCTACCTATAGTATTACATGAAATGTCTTTATTTAGCAATGAGAAATCAAAGTTCTTTGGAAGTTTGATACGAAAATACAATCCTTTTGTGTCACTACCCAAGCCCATCAATTTATCAATCGTATAGTCCGAAAAAGGACAATTTTTGGAATTGAATATAATATGGCAATGATTGTCCTCACAAATTTAGATACTAATATAAGATTAAACTCAAATTTAGAGATGTATAGGATATTTTTAAGGGTAATGTGTAGACTAAGGTGGACAATACCAACTTTGATAACATAAGTAATGATACCATTAGAAAGACGGATGTATATGGTGAAATTTTTTGTGCATATCAAAGAAAAATCGATTATCACAGATTATGTTGTCATTAGTACCTGAGTTAATTATCCATGCATCAACTGAAAAATTATTATTCTTGGAAATGAAGGTACCTGATAAACCCGCATTTTTGTTTGCAATCCTTCAATGATTCAAGCTCCTCATGATATTTTGATACTAATCATGGATGATTGTTTTATTTGCATTTGCAATCCCTTGGGTCATGACATGATAAGTAGAAAAATCTGTCTCTCATTTTTCTTTATCAATTGATTTTCTAGCAAGTATCAATTGTACGATGTAGGCGTTTGCAATATTCACGGTATTTACCGTCATTTTTAAAATTTGGCCCATTTCCTTTGGATGACGCGGTGCTTCAAGGACCGTTAGATGATCTGGAAGGACGAGCTGACGTGGCATGAGGAGGGCCGCCCGATTGGGCTCCATTGTTGATAAACTATGGGCCGTCCGATTTCCTCTTTAGATCTGGTCCGTCCATCCGTGAGCCTCTAGGGTTGGTGTCTCCTTCCTCTTCCCAGTTCAGAGACCTGACTGCTCGGTGAGATCCGAGCGAGCTGTCTGTGCGTGGCGGTGGCCCGAGAGCGCCAGGCGCTAGTTGCGACGAGCGTGACTCCGCCGGAGTGACGAGAGCCACTCCTTTTCCTCCTTTCTCGTACTCCGTCGTGGCCAGCCTCTGATTTTCTTACTGGACCGCCAATTGATAGATCCGGCCGAGAGGAGGGACGTGATCCATGGCGAGGATCTGTGACCGGAACGTCGAGAAGCTATCGTCCAGAATCGGCAAGAAACGGGTAACCTTCTCCCTCTCTCTAATCTGTTTGTACTGTTCGAGCGTTGCCTCGAGTCCCTCGAGTTCCTCCTCAGCCGCCGCAAGGCTTTGTGTGAATATGGCTTGAAGAAGTACTTCAACAGTGCTGAGTGCGAAGTGATCCTATGGGGAACTCAGAGACAGGAACGAGCGCCAGCAATACATTAGGAGGTGAGTACCAGGTCTTCCTGAGTTTTAGAGGACCCGATACACGATATGGTTTCACCAGTATCCTCCACCAAGCCATGATAGATGCCGGGATTCATGTTTTCATGGATGACGAAGAGCTTCGACCGGGTGAAAAAATTGATGGCAACCTTCAGCGAGGGATCGACGATTCCAAGCTCTACATACCCATCTTCTCCAAAAAATACGCTTCAAGTCGCTGGTGCCTCGTCGAGCTTGCGAGGATGGTGGATAACACCTTTAAATCTAAAGAAGATAAGAAGAAGGTCATATTGCCCATCTTCTACGACGTGAAACCCAATGACGTGAAGTTGGAAACCACATTGTACAACAACGACATATCGAATTTGGAGCAACAAGAGACGGAGGATCAGAAGAAGAAGTTCAGCCCCCAAAAAATAGAGCAATGGCGGCAGGCTCTCCAAAAAGTTGGTGCCATGGAGGGATGGGAGCCAAAGAAAGATTCAGGGTAACAATCTAACCGTGATTGTGAAAATTATTTTGTACAATCGGGCTATAATTCTTATAAAAATTCATTAATTATATTCCAACCCTAATTTCCCTAAATTTAAACAGAAAGTTTCAAATTCTTTTTTTTTTTAAACGTGAGATTTCGAACTTTTTTCTGACCTAATAATAGGGTTATTATAATTTCATTTTTCACCAATTTTCCATCGTATGAGAAATTTGGCTTTGATCCATGCATGTATTAAGATTCCTGTTGGATGCTAGAGATTAAGGAACTGTTGCCTTCTCAAAGTTGTTTTCCACGTCAAAAGAAGTAAGTAAATCTTCTATTAAAGTAATTGATTAGATGTTTATATATTGATTCTTCTGCCCTTTTTTGTCAGAAAATCTGATCTCCACTTGACATAAAGATCAGACATTTCACTTCCTGTATTCCTTAAACTTGTAATGAATGTTCAATTTTGTAATTCATCATGTTCCCAAGCTTTGGGGGGTAACGTAGAATTTTGATGTATCCTTAACTTGATCACGTTCCCACCTGGTTGCATAGTAGATAGTTGGTCAACATGCAAATTTGTCACCTTTTCTCAATTGAAACTGCTCAACTTTGTGGCAGCTATATGCAAGTTATCAGGGCAGTTGTTGAAGAGGCTGTGGTCAGGCTCAAGACAAGAGAAAGACAAGTAACCAAATATTTAGTTGGAATGGAGGATCGAATAGCAGCCATAAACAATTTATTAGACATCAACTCTGATAGTGTGCGGCTAATTGGAATCTACGGGATGGGCGGCATCGGTAAAACGACACTCGCCAAGATTATTTTCAACCAACTATGTCCTCGATTTAGGAAAAACTGCAGCTTTCTTGAAGACGTGAGGGAAACGGCAAAAAGACGGGGTTTAAAGGCGTTGCAAGAAAAATTATTGTGTGATATCTCTTATTCTGGAGTAGCTTGTAAGATTCTTGACATTGAACATGGGATCGATATGATTGGAGAAACAATTTGCAACAAGAAGACGTTAATTGTATTGGATGATGTTGATGAGGCCTGCCAGATCCATAAACTAATTGGAGAGAAATCTTTGTATCGTGGTACTAGAATACTTGTTACTACTAGGGACAAGAGCGTTCTAAATATCAGGGGATTTAAGTATAAATCTGAGGATTATGAAATGGTGCAGTTGAGCGATGGAGACGCAATTAAACTTTTTAGTAGGCACGCCTTCAAGGATGACTCTCCTCCAGACGATTACTACACTCTTTCAAGAGGGATTGTCTCTATTGCAGATGGACTACCGCTAGCTCTTCAAGCAATAGGTTCATCGCTTTTTGGGAAAAAGAGAGAAATATGGGTAGAGTGCCTAGAGAAGCTAAAGGAAGCACCTCATATGGATGTCTTGGCAACACTAAAGATTAGCTATGAGGCCTTAGAGCCGAATGAAAAAGAGATATTCCTCGATATTGCATGCTTTTTCGTTGGTGAGAATAAGACTAATCCAATGTACATATGGAAAGATTGTGAGTTTTACCCGCTGGATGCCATTGAGGTCCTCATTAACAAATGCATGATAAAGGAGTTAGACAATGGTAGCCTTTGGATGCACAATCAGTTTAGAGATCTTGGAAGGCTAATTGCCAAACAAGAAAAAACCCGATTGTGGGATATAGATGACATCATTCACAAATTAAAATCAACAGAGGTAAAGTATGGCCAAATTTGAATAGAAAATTGCTTATAACTTCTTCTCAATCGATGATTCACGTTTTTGAATTGGGAGCTACTCTTCTGCTACACTTTTTTCTTTTCTTCTATGAAATAAAATAGTGGGAAATATTGACAAATTCCTCTTTCTGCTCTTTACTGTCATTGGCAGACCAAGGGAAGCGTTCAAGCACTCTGTTTGAAAAGGGATTCATCGAAAGATCCTATAATTGTCACTTTGGAGCAAATTGAGCGGTTCCCGCATATTCGGTTTCTTTCGTTGTGTGAGGTAACATGCCAAGGTGACTTTACGGGCTGTCTTTCCAAGTTGAAATGGATCAGTTGGGATAATGGCAGTTGGTATAATGGTTATGCTTTTCCTCCTGGACCTGCCGCATCCCATCGTCAATGGTTTGAGGCAACTAGTTCGCAGCATCTAGAAAACATGGTTGTGGTGAATCTTTCTGGGGTTGATATCACAGAAGATGTGTTCCAGAGCCTAATCATGGTATGCTAGTTTCCCTCTTAGTCTAATTTTCTCATTCAATGAAGGTAAAAATATGATGGATTTATGATCTAATTTTCTCATTGGTAGCCTAAATCCATATTTATTCTTGTCTGTCCTGATGTTTCATTGGCTTTTGTAGGGGGCAAGGAAATTGAAGGTTCTCACTCTTTTGTTATAATACGTCAATACATGGGACACCAACTTTTTCCTGGAACTCAGGTTTAGGGAAGTTGACTATTTCTAAATTTTTTTCCTTGAAGGAAATTGATTGTTCTATTGGGAAACTGTCGGAGCTGATTGAATTGAGTTTTGAGTTATGTGTCAAACTTGAAAAATTGCCTGAACAAATTGGAGAATTATGGAAACTGCAGCACCTCTCTCTTAGGAGTTGCGATAGCTTGAGGGAACTCCCTGACTCAATTTTGAAATTAACGTCTTTAATGAAGCTGGATGTGGTAGGCACAAGAATTACAAGATTACCGGATTCCATTGATAGACTATCAAGCTTGTTATCTATCAATGTATCATTCACATCGATTGAAAAACTGCCCAGTTCAATGAGCAAGCTTCTTTGCCTCCAAACACTGCATTTGAATAACTGTGATCAGATACAAGAGCTGCCAGAGCTCCCTGGAAGTTTGACCACTCTACAGTGGACATCTACTTCGTTGGTAACCGTCCCTAACCTCTCATACCTTACTAATCTAGTTGAACTGGCCCTATCCGATGACTCTGAATCTGTGACCAAATCAGATATAATTCGAACTTGCAACATGCAGTGGATTGAGAGTTTATCCAGGCTGCGCAAGCTGCAATTTTGCTTTTCAAATGTCTGCGTTTCAACTATAGAGTTGGGTTCCCTTTCTCTGCTGGAAGAACTTACTCTACATGGAGTAGACGTGCCAGCTTTCAAACAACTTCCATCAGAATTGATAGTTCTAGAGCTCTACGACACTCGAGGGAAACAAATACAGCTTCCTCCACTGGAAAAGGAGACTGCAATCGTCTCATCAAGTTCGAGAGAATCGGGGGAAAACAAGGTGTTACGGCAAATGAAAATTAAATTCATCGAAGACCATAAATCGTCGGAGGGCTGGGTTCATCTGCGGGATGAGCCGGGGTGCAACGATCTTCAAGCTCCCGAGTTGATTGATCATTGGAGGGGAGACTTCCATTTCCCAAGCTCCATAAATACCCTTCGAAAACTTGTTCTGTGGGGGTGCCCAGGGGTTCGGGATATTCAATTCGTTCCTACGCCATTGTCAATATTTTCTGTTGGAGGGTGCACTTCATTGAAAAGGTTAGGCGGTTTGTCAAACTTGAAGTACTTGTCGGAGTTGACTCTTAACCGGTGCTGGAGCCTAGAGGTTGTCGAGGGCATTGACGAATTAAAGTTTTTGCATCGGTTGAAAATTGATCGGTGCGAATCAGTGGAGAGGATTCTTGATCCTTCGAGCTCAAAAATACCTGATAAGTGCTCAATAGAAATAACCCGTAGTGGGATGTTACCCGACACTGGTCGAACTTCCAACACTTGGGAGTCTTACAGAGAGAAGATTCTAAATGGAACTGAAACTGAAACAACGGAGGGTTTTTGGATAAGGGATCCGTCGCTGCACCATGATTCTTCTTATGTAACAACGGAGGGTTTTTGGATACCACAACAGGGGAGCTCTCTATTTACATTAGAAAAATCTGAAACAGAAGGAGGGGATGCTCCGCTGCACCTTTCTTCTATGGTTACAATACCGGACTGGAGCTCTAGATTTGGAAGATCGGACTCTGAAACAGAAACAGAATTACCGACCAAAAAAAAAAGGAAAACAGAAACAGAGGAAAGGGTGCGCGTTCTTTCTATTCATAGATCATCGTTGGTTCTTCTGCTTTACGTGCTTGATATTTCTGCTTTATACTAATAAAGAGAGACAATAAACTGATTATAAAACGTGCAACCATAAAATAGATGTGACCATGCTAAGTAGACGACATCACTTGCAAATTAAGATCAACAGAGGTCTAGCATGGCTAAATTAAATAGAAAATTGCTTACTCTCTACTTAATTGAGTATTTGAATTGGGAGTTATGCCTGTTTCATTTTTTCTTCTCTTCTAAGAATTAAAATGAGTGAAAGAAATAGGACCAAAGTGAAGAATTGCGAAAAACATATGGAGAAAGCCTATATCTTCCCCCCAAAGAGATTCCTTCTTTTTTCAACCAAGCAGTAAGTTCTACCTCGTTCCGTTAATCATCTCTTATTCCTTTAAATGTAGGTGCCAATCCCTCACCCACATACCAATCATTTTCCATTCTTTCTCACTTGTTGATTTTTTTTCAATTTGTGCATGTCTCATAAAAAATATGTGAGCGCCAACTAGACCCGTCAAATGGGTGGATCGGGTCGGATTTGGGTCGGGTCAAAAATGGTCCGACCCATATTGACTTATTTAACCCGTTTTGACCCATATTCATATAATGTAGATCTAGTGACCCATACTCGACCCATACCCGACTCAACTCGTATTGCTAAAAGCCATTATTATTGTAGACAAACCCAAACTCACTCTAAACTTTATGCTAAATGAATAAAACTTTAAATCAAATTAAAAAAATTAAAAAAGGAAATAAAATAAAAAAATGTAAAAAACCTATAAATTGAAATGTTTTTAAAGAATTTCATCAATTGAATATATCTAAAAACCTATAAATTGAGATGGGGTGAAGACGAGTGGCAGAGGAGAGCAGCGGAGTGTCGCGATCACTGGTAGGTCACCATCAATCAATCAACGAGCTTTGAGGATGACTCAAAGAATACGTTTTACAGTTGGATAAAAAATGGGTCAAAAATGGGTTGAAAATTAGTTGAAAATGACTCAATACATTCTATAATTGGGTCGAAAATGGGCCATTTTCGACCCAAAATGAATACGACTCACAAAATAGATCAATGACCCATCTTGACACCCCTGGAGCCAACTCAAAGAGGCAACACATGAATTGAACAAGAAATTTGTAAGATCTTAGTGAGGAGACAATATTCTTAAATGATAATTGATATTTAATTTAAGGATAGGATTGCATATATTAATCAAGAAATGCACAGGCACGAGAGTGTGGTATCGGAGCATACTAGTATTTGGAATTAAGTCAAAATATTTAAGCAGTGCTTTCACTTAGTCCAAGATCACTATCACCAAAAACTGAATCTAGTTTATTCAACTTGGAACTAGCAACACAAGAAAATGTGAGGAAAGATGAGGCAGAAGAACAAAAGAAAGTTGTATGTATTCGAAAATATGAACTTAATATGAACGTAGCTCATTTGCTATTTGGATCTTATTTACACTTCAGAGATAAGAACATAATTAATTTAATTAGAGTGACCATTGTTGTGATTTGCATATCAAGTTTTCTTGAAAATTAAAATATCTGGTTAGCAAATAAGTAGATCCAACTTCCAAGATAGGATTGTCACCGAATTAGATTAATTTACTAGCTAAGTCTCCTTGTTAATAGTGTATCAGATCAGTTATTAGATTACATATTAGAGTATGCTAGAATAATTTTCTGCATAGTTCTGCAACAACAAAAGGAATTTGAGACAGATATCTTGTATCAATATGTGGAAGTGAAGCAATGTTACAAGAGAGAAACCGATCAGGTGATGTTCATGTTCTTTTCTCCATCCATAGTAATACTTTGGTGAAAAGTTATGTTTTTCTTGCAGAACATGGAGAAAATGAATGATGAAGCTAGACAACAAGTAGCAGACATGGAAAACTCAGAAAATAAGTATGCAATTGCAGCTGTTCAAAATGTAGTTGGACTTGATGATGGTGTAAAGCAAATCACCGACTTACTAGAGATGGAAGTCAATGATGAGACGTGCATTATTGGAATCTATGGAACTGATGGAATTGGCAAGACAACACTGGCCAAGGCTGTATACGACCGCATCTCTTCTTGTTTCGACAGTTGTAGCTTTCTAGCAGAAGTCGAAGAAACCGCACAAAATCCTAGTGGTATTCAGTTTTTGCAAACTAAGTTGATACGGGATATCCTTGAACAAGATGATGAAGATCCTTCTTTTGATGAAAGAATAGAAGATTTCTTGGATAAATTTCGTGAGAAGAAAGTTCTAATAGTTATCGATGATGTAGAAAAGCAATCCCATCTTCATGCTATTGTAGGAGACTTGCACTGGTTTGGTCTAGGTAGTCGAATAATTGTGACTTCTCACAATGAGGAAATTCTCAAAGAGTATGATCCCAAGAAGGCTCACACCTACATGGTTGGCAAGTTGGATGATGATAAAGCTTTTGAACTTTTCTGCCAGCATGCATTCGGGAAGAAATCTCCCATACCTGGTTATGATGGACACGCAAACTGCATTGTCAATGCTGCAGAGAAACTTCCATTAGCAATTGAAGTTATCGGTTCATCTTTGAGGGGAAAACCAATAGGAGAATGGAAAAAGATGGAAGAGTCAATAAAAAGATTTATGAGTAGTTCTCAAAAGACTACGGTTTGCTTTGCAGAGATATTGGATATATGTTACGAAGGATTAGATCCAAAGCAAAAACATATATTTCTTGACATAGCATGTTTTATCTCTGGTGTGGATGTCCGAATTGCTTCATATATTTGGCCCTGTTCTCATCTTCCATTTTCTAATTGCATTCTGATGCCCCTGGCAAAAATTGGAGAAAACAATGAATTGCAGATGCACAGATTGCTAAGATGTGTTGGCCGAAGAATTTTAAATCAAAAGGGATCTGGAGATCCAACTCAGAGAAAATTTTACATGCCGGACATGGTTCCAAAGTCAGTAAGCAGAGACAAGGTAAAACCTTTTGGTTCAGTATGTTTTTGGAATATAAAAGGAATGATATAAATAGTCTTCAAACTTTGATTCAATCTGGAGTGTGGTCATTGAATTTTTGATTTATTCAATATGGTCCATGAACTTTTGTCCAATATGCAATGTGGTTCATGAACTATTAAATTGTTCAATGTGATCCTTGGACTTTTGGTACGTGTTCAATATAGTTCCTAAATTATACGAAAATATTCGATGTTATTGCCGAACTTGATTAATGAAAGGACAACATTGAACATTTTCACATAATTTAGAGATTAAATTGAACACATGTCAAAATTTCATGGACCATATTGAGCAAATTAAAAGTTTAGTGACCATATTAAGCATTGGACAAAAGTTCAAAGACCACATTTGAACAAATTAAAAATTCAAGGACCACATTGCATATTGGACAAAAGTTCAAATACCACAATAAACAAATTAAAAGTTCATGGACCGCATTGCACATTAGCCTAATGTTCAATGATGACTTGTGTCATTATCCTTAAAATAAATACCTTGAAATTTGGGCTACGATTTCTTTTTTTTCATATTTTCTAAAGGAATCATTTTGTATATGTATTCTTTAGCATATAGGGCAAGGAAAGCATCCTTACTCTGATGGGTATTTGGGTTACAGCTTCTGATGATTTTGCTACTTATATCAAATGTAGGGAATGGAAAATGTTGAAGCTCTCTGCATTGACCTAGATGATCATGACTCTTGCAAATTCACAGCTGGAGATTTTGAGAGCTCGCCAGACAAAACTTTTCTCAAGTTGGATAATGCAAAAGATTTGGGAGATTTTACAGGTGCATTTCCAAGTGTAAAGTGGCTCTGTTGGCAAAGGTGTCCACTGGATTTTAATGCAGAAAATATTGTATTAAGAGAGTTGGTTGTTCTTGATCTGTCTTGGAGCAAAGTCACGGAAGACTGGCGAGGTTGGAGTGAAATCAAGGTGCTTTGGTATTTGGTTGTTTTATATTTGCTTTCTTGAATATAATATCTCCAAATTGACCACGTGTGGGTTTCTGTTTTGGCTTTACAGATGGAGAAACTGAAAGTCTTGAATCTTACCCAGTGTTCTGACTTATTGTCCACCCCTGACTTCTCTGGTTACACAGATTTGGAAATCCTGATTCTCGAACGATGTTCTCGTTTGGAGAAGCTAGATCCTTCAATTAGCCATTTGAAATGTTTAGTCTCACTGAATTTGAAGTTCTGCTCCTATTTGGACAGGCTGCCAGTGGAACTAGGTTGCATGACAGCTCTCAAAGAGCTTTCTATTGACGGGACTTCCATACGGCAGATCCCCAGCTCCATAGGCAATTTGAAGCAACTTGAAATTCTCAGTGGCTTCAAGTGCTTCCCATTGACTTACCTGCCCAGTTCAATTAGTTACCTGTCTGCTCTCTCCAAAATCTCATTAGATGGTGCCAAAATCAATGAGCTCCCAAGCTCACTGGGGGAGCTAAGTAATCTAAGACTCTTGTCATTGAGGGGTTGCCGTGAAGTGGAGGAACTTCCAGATTCTATCGGTAAAATGGGGTCATTAGAGGAGTTGGATATATCAGCGACTAGTATCTCTAATCTTCCCGATTCAATGAGAAATTTGCGAAGCTTGAGAGTGCTGAGAATGGATTCTACTTTCATTCGAGCATTTCCTGAGGAGATTGGGAATCTAACCAAGCTTGAAGAACTACATGCTTCCTGGTGTTGGAGTTTGAAGGGGGCCGTTCCCAGTGATATTGGGGGACTACTTCATCTGAGATTATTGACGCTGGGGCATTCCAGTATATCTAGCCTACCCTCTGAAATCTCCACAATATCTAGTCTTCACACCCTGGATTTACTTCACTGCAATGAAATTGAAGAGTTGCCAAAGCTTCCCTCTTCTCTAATTTGTCTGCATGTGAGTTCTAAAAGGATGAAAGCAATACCCCTTCTTGAAGATTTGAAAGAATTGGAGGAGCTGTTCCTAAGTGATGGGGAGCCGAAGGCACACCAACCTTCGTCAAAACAGCCAATGCCTGAATCGAACATGAATGGAATGATTGACAAGCAATCCTTCTCAATATTTTTTCCTAAACTGAGGAAACTGGCTCTGTCTCTTTCACAGGTTATCAAGCTGAAGTTTGAGCTGACGGATATGTCTTCGCTCAAAAGGCTCAAAATGCTTACCCTTCCTGGTTCAAGCGGTCAAGAAGTATCTGAGCTTCCCAAGACGTTGTCAGTGTTCAAGCTCTTCCGCTCTGCAATAGAAGAGATTGAAGGGCTTGAAGGGCTTGAAGCCCTGAAGAGACTAGATATTTCAAACTGCAAAATGAAAAATCTCAATGGGGTTGGCCAATTAACCTCACTGAGAAGTTTGATTCTATCTGACTGTGATTACCTCAATTTACCCGATCTTTCAAACTTGAAGTCACTGAAAGTTTTAGCGATCAGTCGATGCAAAATGATCCGTCAAATTGAAGGCCTAGAAAAATTAACTTCTTTGGAAAAGCTGTATATCAGTGAATGTCCAGCTGAGAACACGGTGCAAGTACAGAAAGCGTTGAAGCTACAGAAAGCGTTGAGGCGTGAAATTGAATTAATGGACTCTGAAACATAAACTGGGGATCCTCTGCAGAAAACGGTGCGCCTTCTTTTTATTCATAGATCATTGCTCTTTCTTCTGCTTTGCATGCTTTCTATTTCTGTTTTATTCTAGTGAAGAGAGACAATGAACTGATTCTAAAACGTGCAACCAAAGACAATCTGACTAAAATTCCCCATCTTGCTGGGAATCTCCATATGCTGTGTGTGTCCACTTTGGTGGCGAGGTTAAGGATTCACATCCATAACAAAAGGGCCTTTCTTAAGAGAAATTTAGGCCCAAGATACCTCACCTCAACTCACCTTGTCGTTTCTTTCTGCAGGCAGAGTCGGCAAAACAAAAAGGAAAAAGAAAGCTCGATTGAATTGGGATTAGGGTGCTTTTTCACGTTTTCTTCTTCCTCTATCCCGCTGCTCAAGCAAATCGCTGTCGCCCAATCCTCAGTCGCTACTCACTCACTCCTTGCAAGCTTCAGCCGGTCGTTCACCATCGTCTCTTCTTTCCCAGGTTCCGTCGTCCGTGATATTCACATTCGTCGTCCACAAGCTTCAAGCCCTTCATGAGCTTTGAGTTCCATGTCCATGAGCTTCGAGTCCTTATCCAGTGCCACTTTTCACTCTCATGCACATTTACCTCTTCAATGCCGCTCAGCTGGTGGAAATTGGTGCTACATGAGGCTCGAATGGTTGCCTTCATTAACTCCATCAGGGGCGGGAGGCATGACCTGAACTGAAGCTCCGGATCACCAGTTAATCGCTGAAGTACAGGTAAGAGTGGTGTGGCAGTTGGTGTTTAGTTGAATGTAGTCGTGTGAAGTGTGATTTATTTTTGCGTAGTTAAGCATGAGTTCGAGTTCTAGCTCTAGCTTCATATGGTAATAGTCGTATAAGGGTCAACTTTCTTGCATTTGTTTGACTATTTGAATGCCTAGTCTTGTTTTGTTGCTATGCTTTTGTGGACTCCTCGATTGAGTGGTAATCATGTGCACAGGATGTTGTGCATCTTCTAGTGAAGAGTTTATCTGTACGGATATTCTAAGGTTTGGATAATGGTCGCTTTAATGATTATCACTGTC
Organism: Angophora floribunda; assembly: GCA_014182895.1. Classification (NCBI taxonomy): domain Eukaryota; kingdom Viridiplantae; phylum Streptophyta; class Magnoliopsida; order Myrtales; family Myrtaceae; genus Angophora; species Angophora floribunda. The sequence continues at coordinate 12,126,811 of CM024711.1, read as the reverse complement.
GCTTTATTACCTGTGAGGAGCTCTAATGATTGAAAATGAAGCAAACAATGCTTCTATTCATGGTTCATTGTACAGAATTAAATGGATATCCAGCTTCTTCTTTTTCCATATTTTGGGCAATTGTATTTTCCATTGGTAATTTGAGGTCTGCTGCATATATTTGGGGATTCCACAGCCCAAATTTACTATGTGACTGACTAGACAATTGGCTAGAGAAAATTACATACGGCTTTGTCATCTATTGAAATAGAAACACCAAATCTCGCTTCATGATTATTCTCACATTTTATTTCCCTGTTTTGCAAATATCTTCTTATTTGAATTGAAAGAAGAGAGAAGAATGAGCCACTTTGTAGCAAGGTGCTTGGTCAGGCTCTTGTGCATCTTAATTTGCTTGCTTGGTACTTCATTGTTTTATGCCTAATTCTCTTCTGGAATCAGCAATTCCTTCTCAATTTCTCGTCTAAGATGATTCCTAAGGAATGTCTTAAAACTGTGGTGACTCGGTTTTATTCTTTCGATGTGTTCTTTGGAACATAATGAGAAGATCACCATGTATTTAATCCAACACATGACCTTCTAAGCACCAATGAGAAATTAGAAACTAGCGAAAGAGCCTGGCATAACGTTATGACATTCTTTGCCCCACACGAGACTCTGCACCAAGAATGCAGCCAAATTGGCCATCCAAACTTTTGCAACTCACTATATATCTGACAGCCTTCTCCACATTTATTGAATCCAACCGTTTTAGTATCACAAGACAGCATACGGCACAATGAGAGAACCTTCGAAGGGAAAAAGGGATGAAAGGGATGTCAATTATTTCGGAAACATCCTTGAGAAACACAAAAATTATAATTGATCAAGGACAAGGACAAGACACCGAGCATCCACTTCTACCCATATATCCCCAGAGAAAGATCCATCTTCATTTTGTAGTGCTCTGATGTCTGAATGTTCAGGCACAACGATGTAGAACATTTGATACCAAAGATTATCCCACAGTAGCAAATTCAATCTCCATAAAGAGAGCCCCCTCATCAATGTTTGGCTAGCAATATACACACTATAAAATTCCACAACATGACATAGTCTGATCTCTTGCATGCAGAACAGAGTCTAAGGTAAGTTTATCACTCTCATGATGTTGAAGATTTAAAAACATCAAACACCACCAAGGAACTCGCATTGATGATAAGAGTTTGCAAACCTGGGATGCTATATTCCAAAGGATAAAATCTGTCACCATATCGATGTCAAGAACATTTAACTTGTCAAAAAAGGGCCAAAACTGGCACGACGCTGAGTGCATACAGCAAATGCGAACATCTCCAATATTCCCACCACAGCCGCCTGTACAAGCAGCCCTAAGTGTCATTGGCACTTTGTTCTTTAGAGTCAAGTTTCAGAATATAAATAAATAAAGCAACACTAATCACTCCTAAGACGTGGTCAAGTTTCAATCAAGTCTTTGGCTTGGTGGTGTCGAAATTTTCGGCAGCACTTGTTTTACACATCTATGACCTAGCAATTTATTGTGGTACTTTTTTATTTTATTATTATTATGGTACATTGAAAATTTTTTAAAGAAAATCATCATCATCATTATTATATCTATAATTATGGAAAGTGAGTGTGCCTTGGAAATTATTTGTCTAAGGAGGGCTTGGATTCGAAGATCAAGGCTGTATTTATCACCAGGCCTGGGCAAGATTGATGGAACCGGGAGGCCAAGAACAGGAAGAGAGATGCCAAGTTCTTTGGGGTACAACCCTCCACATAAAGATTCTTCCTCCAAATTCTCTGCTGCAAATACAGTCCCTGGTGTCAGAAGATATCAAATCCTAGATCACCACAATCATCTACGCTTCAGTTGCCAGAGCACTCGGACAACATAAAGATTCTTCCTCCAAATTCTCTGCTGCAAACGCGGTTCCGCCTCTCATTCCCTCGCTCGACGCTCAACTACGCTTCAGTTGCCAGAGCCTCCGCTCTTGCTCATTTCCCTCGCTCGGCTGCACGAGCCTCCCCTCTTCGGCTCAATTCCTCATCCATCGCTCGCTCTCTCACTCGCCTTCAATTCGCATCTCTCCGCCGGCAAGTCTCCTCTTTCTCCCGTGGCTCTGCTTTCGATTGCTTATATCTGTGCTTTTCGTGGTCTGTTTGTATTAAATAACAAGAACCCACTTTTAAGAGCGCCAGAGAGAAGGTAGTGAGGCTGCTGACTGTGACTTTGAGTCCGTGTCGAGTAGAGTTCCCTGCGCTTCTGGGTTTATCAAAACATAGCTTGTCATTCCGATTGATTACAGCGGGTAAAGTTATCGTCTTGATTGATTGTTGCTCGTTTTAGCTGCTGAAATGGGTTCTCTTAATCAAAAGCGTACAGTCTGTCTCCAACTGTAGCTTCTGTTCAGAACGTGCGTGTATGTACTTCAGGGTTTCCACCATTGCCATTGTCTCCGTCTGCTCAGCTGAGCTCGGTCTCGCCAGTCTCGCGAAACCATCCGGCAATTCTCCATCTTTATCCCGGCAAATACAGCTGATAGCTCCGACCGACGAACCTGAAGTGTAGGATCCGTGATGTTGATTTTGAGGGTATTATCAATCGGACCGTTCCAGATCTGGGGTAAGAGGCTTTCATCAACATGCGCTTTCTTCTTTGAATTCGCCTGATTTGTAAAGCAAAGATTTTCTGCCGTGGTTAAGCTGATGAGTGTCTGTTTGTGAAAAATGGAATTGTTTCTTTCTTTTCAGATGTGCCAGAGTACAGTAGCTAGGAGATGGAAACTCGTTGAGGTATGGGTGAATTTAAGTAGCCATTCGTCAATTCGGCGAAGGCCAAAGGGTTGAATCTGTATTGCAGGGTCCAGCCAAACTTGATGGCTCCATGGAAAGAGCAAGAAGAGATGTTCTACTGTTTTGGGATGCTGCTCGCATATCTCACAGGTACTATCTTTCTCTATACCTCGCGTAAATAGATTTTCCTTACTCAGCAGAGCATTTTGACACATTCTCCATAATAAATATCAGATCTTTGGGTTTGTATTAGCCTTCCAGATCTTAGTCCAGAGAGGGAGGCAATTGATGAGAAGAAAGAAGCTGTTTGCAATACTATTCCAATCTCCAGTCTCCCTGATTGTGTTTATAGTGGATAGATTAAACTACAAATCAATTAATAGTGGCTTTAGTCAGCAGGCACTTAGCTCTCTGCCGGTAGGGAGGGATAGAGATGGGGGACGCATTTGCGCTCTACGAAAAGGCAGGGCAGAAATGAGAGAGAGAGAAGATTGACAAACAAAAAATATCGAAAAGGTAGGGCAAGGGCATTGCGGCCCTCACCCAGTCCAATCGAGGGCTGCGACACGCAGACACCCTCATGCAAATCTAGGTGAGGGCTGGGGAAGAATCAAGCAGAGTTTCGAAGTATTTTGCCAGACTGTTGGGGACGGAACAAGCATCAACCACGGGAGCTCTTCAAAGGTCAGTCAAATGGCCGACGCCTTTAGTCAACTCGATGGCTTGGGAGTACGTTGTCGTCTAAACGCTCGATGACGACCCCTCCATATACTCACTTTCGACCCTGTTTCGAATCTAAACGAGTGTTCTTTGTTCTCACTTTGCGTCTCTTGTCACTCTGTACCAATTCATCCAAAATGATAATGTTTTTTCTTTTTCTTTTTTGTCCATTTTTGCATGTTCATTGAATGGGTGGGGTGGTACTGCGGTGAAGGAACGAACTTCGATGGTGTCAAAGAGAAAAAGTGTTACACCCCGACCCTCAATCTCGCGATAATCCTAATTCACTTGAGGTCGTGACGTCCCAAGTACTGTCGCTAACCTGTTCATTTTATCTTGTCGTTAAGCACATGCGGAAGCAAAATCAAACATCTAGCCAACAACCAATATGGATAGTAGAAGGTATGCAATAGTAGAACAACAAGAGCACTACTTTTATATGTGACGTCTTGGAATTTTTCAAATTATTATTGGCTTTAATTATAAATGTTTTGTTAATGCATTGTTAGTTGAGTCTTGTTCTGAACTGATCATTCACAAGATACTAATTGAAGGGAAAATATTGAGGACTCGTGCACACACGTGAGTCCTAAAAGCCGTCCATTAGTTTGAGACCCACTAAAGTTGTGATTGATTGACTCGGCCATGATTTTTAATTCAAATTTGGTTATCGGACTTTTTAGACGTTAGGATTAAATTATTAGACTTTAACCTCATTATTTTTCAAAAATTTTCAAGTACTCGGAAACGTCGGAAATGGGATTGCCGAGTCGAAAACTTGAACCAGGATCTCAAAGCAACTTTGAGAGATATGCCATTTGGTTAAAAAACACATTTGGAAAACCTTTTGGGTGATTAATATTAATTTGTAATTTTTATTTGTTTAAAATTGAAAAAAAATAATGTATGCAACTTTTTAAATAAATTTTGACAATAATGTTAAAAAAAATCATATATATATATAAAAAATAATATATATATATATATTAAAGAAGATCAAACCCTTCATCAACTCGGCGAAGTGCTATGGCTGCCAGCGAGCCAAATCTAGCATTAGTGGCCATCGATTGAGGTTGCCTAAGTTCAGGTGACCTAGGCGGCGTATGACCCAAGCGATTGTCACTTGGGTCTCACAACCTTAGATAGCTTTTGCTTGGGTCTCGTGAGGGTTGCATGACGATGACCGTGAGACCCAAGCAGCGGTCGGTTGGGTCGTGCAACACTCGCTAGCGGCTTTTGCCCTTTGTTAGACCGACGAAGGGTTTAGCACTTCTCTAATAAAAAAAAAATTCACCAAAACAAAATAATAAGGGGCAAAATCAGAATTTTGAAGAATTGATGAGTGTAGTTTTGGAAGGAAAAAAATGAGTTTCAACATTTGACTAAATGCTAAAAGCCCAAAGCTATTCCTTATTAACAATGGACATTTTACCTTCCCAATACTGACTTTCACTTGAAAGCTATTTCAAAATGGTTGTCTAGGTCCAGTATTTCCCCAAGGGACTTTAGAGGCCCCTTGGGGATACTAAACTAAACGCACCCTTACCCTTAGTCTCTAGCTTTCAAGTTTGCACAGACCGATTTTCATAGCATTTCAATCTATGGGTTGGTTTCATGCAATGGATTTTTCCATGCAAATATTTTAACAAACAAAATAACCGCCAAGAAAAACTATGATGTTCTTTTTATTGAAGTGGAATAATAGCTGTAAAATCACATTTTAATATTTTCTTCAAAGAGTAATTTAGGCATTACGATGATTCAATTGTTCATGAAAAGCCTAATTTTAAACCAGTAGAGTATATATATATATATTAATTCAAGCCTAACTCCAACAACATAACGATAACAATTTTATTCAAGGGGATTTAGAACACTTGCCTATTGATTGAACAAATTTTCTTCATACCCACCTAGGATCAATGGTATCTGCCTGCTTGATTGTAACTAGAATTTCCTTATAAACAAGATCAAGTTAGTTATTAGAATTTGAGAATAAATTGAAAGAGAGTTTTGAGATGCAGCCTTTGTCAAAACGGGCAAATGAAGTAGGGAAATTTTGAAAACGAAGGAGGAATGATGCGCGTCACAAGGGAAATGTGATGCATAGCATAAGACAAATGGGGTGAAAGGCCTAAAAATGATGGACAAGGTTTTATAGGTGCAAAACTGGGCTCCAAACGAAACGGCTGTGGGGACAGCTTCGGCCCGCATGCGGTGCTGTGCCATTCCGGCCTAGTCATGTGTTAAGACATGCGGCCCAGGTGCGCCGGGCCGGTGTGCGACTGGCCTGCTGTGGCTTGGGCTCACGTGTGGGTTGCCACTATTCCATCACCAGGCTGACGCTGGAAGCAACACGTGGAGACCCGCGGCATCAGCCAGGTGCCGTCATCATTCTCTCTTTTTTTAAGAAGAAATTAAAAAATAATATTTTCGAAAAAATTTCGACTATTCATAACTTCCCCTTCTAACATCTGATTGACCTAATTTTTTTACACCTATAGAAAAGCTCATGGTTATATCCCCTTGATCGATTAAGGGCGTGAGGTGTACTATCCCCCTTGATTAATGGAAGGACATACGTCTCTTGTTTTTGTTTTTTTTTTAACCGTTCGATTTCATTTCTCTTTTTCTTGAATTTATTTTTGCAAGAAACACCTCGATAAGCAAGATGACCATCTCCATGATCCAACTACAACCCTCAAGCATTGCCACTAGCACCAAGCCGCACGTCCATGGCGTCACCAGCCTCATCCATCTCGATCGATGCAGCCTCGCATTATTCCAAGCTCCACTATGCTGCTGGCGACCGAAACACTTTCCCTTCGAGCTTGACGACTCCTCTAACTATGTCCATCTCTCCCATGAAACAAACCATTTTTTGTGGTTTAGTTTGGTTTCAACTTTTTCAAAACCAAACCAAACCAGATTGCAAAAACTGCATTGTATAGTGGACACAATGACTCGTTGACCCCGTTCGTTCCACTGAGCAAAGAAACAAGCATTCGGGGTGCCATAGCGGAGACGTTGAAGGCTAAGAGCTTGACTTGAAGATGCTGCCATGTTGGTTTTGCCATGGGACTAGTCTGGTCGCTGAAGGGTACGTGCTATTACTAGGAAACCTTAACGCCTGCGGGAGTGTCTCGCTGAAGATGGCTGGATCGATTGAATTACTAGAAAACCAATAAGGAACTTGGAGAACTGTGATGTGCGCCAGAAGCTCGCTGGTCTGAGCTGGAGCAGCTGTTGATCTCGATCGAGAATGTCTGGACTTCGTTGGACTAAACGCTTCGCTGGGTAAGAGCACTCACAGGCGAGTCTAGACTCGAGGTGTGGAAATCAGGCTCCTATAGACGCAAACGGCGGCTGCGAAGGGACTCACTTTGCTGGACTTATTCCGTCATCATGGTGGGAAGATTCAGCAAAGGGCGGCTGCAGCAACGTAGGCAAGCGGCAGCAGAGATCGACGCAGGTGGAGGGAACTTGGCCGTGAAGGGGCTCGGCCAAGAGGCCCCCCTCCCCTCTCCTTCCTATGTATCGTATCGTATCGTGTACCTGCGAATATTGTGAATGAAGCCCTCGAGAGAGGACCCACTAGTCTCTCTCTTCTGTGGCCGTGCATAGTATTCAGTGTGTGCGCCCCCCCTCCCCTTACAACGCTCATATATAGACCCCCAAGACTAGATATAGAAAGGTGGCTGCATGGATGAGTTTCTGCTTCAAAAATTAAAATCTCATATTCTATCTTCTATCAACAACTTACGAGCCGCTAAGGTTATCTCTTCTCCTTCTTTAGAATTCAAAATCGAGATTGAGAGGATATGATTGCGGGTTATCTATTGGAGTTAATTCCATGTGTGCTTGTGCACACAGATGCGACGAGATAGCCACATTAGAAGCATGTGCAATGCATGAAATGCGAATGCAAACTTTGTAAACAATATTTTTTGTCTAGGGGTTAGACTAACCCCTGAGTTTCTTATGCAATAAAGAATTGAATATAGCAGTTAAAATTTAGGTGTCGATAGGTCTTATTTGACAGGAGGAGCAACGATGTGGTTGGAAGAGGAGTTTTGGAAATTTTGGGCCAATCCCAAGGTTTTGCTTAAAATAGGAGATGGAGTCGCCACCAATCAATTTAAGAAAACTAGGTTAATTGGAAACTAGATGCATGTGTAAAAGCATTGGTCATTTGCAAAAACCAAAGAAACTTTTCGCCATTTTGGGGTTCGTTATGTGTGGGAAGGGGTTAGACACCCCCACAATACTCCTTCGATACCACATTTTCCAATTACGTCCTTTAAATGCAATTCTCAAATATTTACGAACATTACCGATGCAACTTATGATTTTTCCGAAGATGTAATCAAGGAAATTCATTTGTCATTTTATGTGCCGGCATTACTATAATAATTTGGTCATAGATAATAAAGACCTTTGAGAGCTAAAAATATTTTAAGGGAGAACAACTATAGTATTTTGAAATTATTATAGAAAATCATGATATCTGTGGGGCCTGGGTTCACAAACCGGGGGCCCTTAGTTGCTAGCCTTTGAGTTTGCCCGGACCGATTCTCACAGCATTTCAATCTGTGGGTTGGTTTCATGCAACGGATTTTCCAATGCAAATATTTTAAAAAACAAAATAACTGCCTAGAGAGACTACAATAATTATCTATTGAAGTGGACTAATAGCTGCAAAGTCACGTTTTTATATTTTCTTCAAGGAGTGATTAAGGCATTACGATGATTCATTTATTCATGAAAAGCCTAATTTTAAACCAGTAGAGTAACAACTAATTTATATATTAATTCAAGCCTAGCTCCAACAACATAATGATATCAATTTTATTCAAGGGGTTTAGAACACTTATCTATTGCCTGAACAAATTTGTTTTCATACCCACCTAAGATCACCGATTTTTGTGCAGTTGACCTCTCACCAGATTTTTTTTTATAAAACAACATCAAGTTAGTTATTATAATTTGAGTGAATAAATAGAAAGAGAGAGGTTTGAAATGCATTACCTTCGTCAAAATGAGTAAACGAAGTAGGAAAATTTCGAAAACAAAGGGGTTTGATGCACTTCATAAGGGAAATGATGCATAAGGCAAATGTGGCAAAAGGCCTAAAAATGATGGAGGCTTCATAGGTGCAGAACGGGCTTCAAAAGCCTAGCTTCACATGTGGCCTTGCACCATTTGGGCCTAGTCATGCGATAGGACATGTGGCCTAGGCACGCTAGGTCAATGTTCAACTGGGCCTGGTGGGGCTTTAGCTCATGTGCAGATTGTCGCCATTCCATCATTGGGCTGACGCTAGAAGCAACATTTGGCAACCGTCGACGGTGTCGGAGGCGGGGGATGACATCATAATTCTTTTTTGTTGGAGCCAGAATTAATACCAATAATAATCAATAAAAGATTAAGAGATAAGAGGAATTGCACACGAATATTATAGTGGTTCAGCTTAGATCAAGCCTACATCCACTCTCCCACACTAATAGCCTACTGGCTGGATTCCACTATATGATCAACAAGAGATTACAATTTTGAGTGCAAACACTCAGCGATAGATCACACAATCTCACTAAGTCACTTTTGTGTATTTCTCTCACGATCACATACTTTTAAACTCACATGAAACAAGAGTATATGGTCGAAGTACGCCCACACTTTGGAATTATAGATCTACATTTCGTCTCTTACTTGCTCTTTGGTCTTTTGATCTCCTTATATACTCCTCCACTTCCAAACTACCCATTGGACAGTATCCAGAGGATCATCTTCCAATCTACCCATTGGACAGAACTGTATCAAGAAGATTTGGTAGCCGTTGAGTGACAAAAGCAGAATCCCCATCTTGATTCTGGTCGCCCATACAATCAGAATCTAGGTTTCCATAAGTAAAGTTTCTCCGTAAGGAAAGTTCTTGTTTTCGGGATCTAATTGTCAATCAATTAGATTGAGTCAATCAAATCTATTTTTGTATAGAATCCAAACCAGATTACTAGCCGTTACATGTTCTGGGTTTGCATCTAGTAGTGTAAGTTCGATCTGGGTCTGTCAGACTGAGGTTCTGCGTCTGCCTGTGTTCTTCGTTTGGTACGGTCAGACTCAAAAACGTCTTCTGCTTTCCTTCTGCTACATGCAGACTCAGAAACCTTTGATTTATTTTGTCATCTTCAAAACATCATAAGGGATTTCTCTAACATTTTTGTTTTTCAAAAGAAATTTAGAATAATATTTTTCAAAAAATGTGACCAAATTTTGATCTATTATAACTTTTCAATCCAACCTCTAGTCTATAGAAGTAAGACAAGGGCTCCTATGTTTTACTTAACTCCTAATCAACTCATAAAAAATTAGTGGTGACTCTAAATCAAATGAAATAATTAATAGAAACCAAGTTAGCATTGATCATGCCAAGAGCAAGTGTCACCTTGCAAGAGGGATCATTTGTGCTTGCTTGGTAACCTAGCAACTTCCTCTAGGATCTCACCTTGGAAGGGTCGTGACATAGAATTTCCATTTTTTCTCACGAAATTACAAATGATGAAAAGAAAAAAAAACAAAAGAAGAAAAATGATTAAGCTGAATCAAACCACAAAACATGGTTTGGCTTGGTTTGATATTGATTATAATACAATTTACTTTGGTTTCACTTTTCTTCAAACCATATTGTTGAAAATAAAACGGGCAATCTTATAAAATATACAAAAATAAGGAAATGAATCAGACATCAAATTTACATGGTTCAGTCATGTGACCTACGTCTATGAGGAAATAAGCATATAATTTCATTATAGATGAAACAATATAATGGATGTTACAACCATACTCGACTCATTCACATACTCCAGATATTTTTCATCCCTCAAATATAACTAATAACTCTGTCTTCAACCTTCACAATTTCTTTCAAAATAATATCTCAATCTCATAAAAGAATGACATGAATATTAACACAAAATTTAGTCAACTTCATTTTATGTAATTTCACAAAAACTTTCCAAATCAAACACCCAAGAGGAAATTTTCGATCTCCTCTACGCAGTCCTTGGAGCTCTCATTAAGGGCTCTTCCTCTTCGTTTTTTAAAGAGAAAATTCACTAGAAGCAAATAAAGAAGATGAAAGGAAACAATTAGTGGCCATCGTTAAAAGACCTCATTCTTGCAACTTTCTTCGTCTTGTGCCTTCCCCTTTCGTCCCATGTCAGCAGTAGCCATCATCAATCTCTCTTTTCCCTTTATTAAGCTGACCGAAGTCGTCCCTTATGGTCAAGACTAGCACGTTCTCTCTTTCTTTCCACGCTCAAAGCAACACCAAGATGAGATGGCATCACGGCCATGGACAGGAATCATGGCATTTCCTCTGACTACTCTTGAGTAGAGGACGAGTGTCCATTATTCTCTTCTGGTCTTAGTTTGATCTGGCTCCAGCGCAAGATATATTTCAACATTTAAGGTGAAGACCAAAATAAATATTTCATAGTGAGTATATGCTTAGGTAGTGTTCGGGTGGAGCATTTTTATAGTGAATACAGCAAATCCAATCTCAGTAGTATGAAGGAAAATTTTCTAGTTATCCAGAGTCCATGTGTCATAATAAGAAGCGATTCTTTAGGAAAATTTTGCTATTATGTATTACTAAGATTTTATCTAGATAATGTGTTTAACCATAGATATAGCTATAGTTATAGAATAATTGGAAACAATTTAAAAGCTTGTAAATCATTTTTTTAATTTAAAATTTCAGAAAAGCACCAAGAAGAAACTCGAAAGAAATTGCGCGTTTGAAAAAGTACACCCCCATAATTGTCCTCATCTTCATTTTTTCTAAAAAGGTACACCTCCATAATTGTCCTCCTCCTCATTTTTTCTATAGCCATCGACTTTTTGACTATAAATTAAAAGCTGCAGCAGTTGCTATGAAGTTGCCTGTCCTTCGATCTAATCCCGCGAGACATGCAATACAAAGGTCCAAAATGATGTCTCCCGCTGAAAGTGGCATTTGACTTCGAGCATTCAAATCCAGAATTTCATCGTTTGTCAATCAACAGCCTTTTCTCCTTTTCAACCGTTGCCATTGGGGACAAGAGCATCTCGAATATTAGGGGACTTAAGTATGAATTCAAGGATTATGAATTGGTGGGTTGAGCGATGAAGATGGACTTAACTTTTTTGTAGCATGCCTTCAATTAAATGTTAAAAAAGCAAAGAGAGAAGATGGGAAATTTGTATAGATATATTCATCCACCATTGGTTTTCGTGTAGTGTGGGTTAGTTTCGTTGTAATTCATAGCATTATGTCACTTTAGTTTTCTTTATCTTCTGGTGTGCATTAACTCGTTCTCGCAAGAATTTTAAGATTAAAATTCCAATTGACCAAAAACAGATCCAAGTGAACGCAGTGCAAATTTTCATGAAAATATGGGTTTATATTACATATTATTTTGGCATATAGATTCTAGTTCAAATTTGTTTCAGCACTTCGTAGATTTTTAGTTTAATTTCATATCACTATAAAACATATATAAATAAAGTAGGGGGAAATGCAAAAAACAAAACAAATAAAAAGATAAACTGCATTTTCATTAAAAAATATATATGCATCTGGGAGTGAATTTTAGGAATCATGCATAATTGCATATTCATAAACAGATTTTGTTTTCTTAACATTGCATTGCACTTTATACTGCATTAAGTAGATTTGACTTCTAGATGCAGTAGTTCATTTTAGTAAAGTAGTTTATAAGGTAGATATTCGTGAAGTGTCGTTTATTTACTTTCTGGTTGTGAGCCATAGTATATTTTGGAAATTTTACATTGAGTTTCTATTTATAGCTCAAAGGTCCTGTCTGAGAACTTAATAACAAGGCTTTGTATTGATTTTTTTACTCAGTACGGCTCGAGTTCTTTATTTTCCTACCCTTCATTTGCCCTATTTGTCTTGGTATTATTGGATTTTATATGTGTTTCGAGTGAATTTATGCATGATCACCTGCATTGCTCAACATCGAGGATAAAATGGGTAACTAAGATTGGGAAGACTGCATGAATAATTGTCTTCATGAAAAGAGAAAATATACCAAATTGGGTGTTAAATATCTAGATTAATCAATTTCCAAATCCACAAATCTCTAGTTTGTATAAGTAAGACTGGCTTCTGCGTTTTGTTTGAGTCCTAATCAGTTCATAAAAAATTAGTGGTGACTTTTTATCAAATGATATAATTAATAGAAACTAAGTTGAGATCAATCATGTGAAGAGCAAGCATCACTTTGCAAGAGGGATCATTTGTGCTTACTTGGTAATCTAGGAACTTCCAGAGGGTCGCAACATGGAATTTGATTTTTTCTCATGAAATTGAAAATGATAAAGAGATAAAGTAAAAGAAGAAAGAATGATTAAGCCAAAAAAATTGGTTTGGCTTGATTTGATCTTTAATTTGATTTCACTTTTCTTCGAATCATATTTATTGCTGAAAGTAAAACAAGTGATCAAATAAAATATACAAAATAAGGAAGTTAACTATATACCAAATTTATGTAATTCGATCGTGTGACTTATGTCCCCAAAGAAATGGCACACAGTTCCATTATACATATAATGATATAATAGATATTTACTATCATATTTGAGTCACTTATATGCTTTTGGTGTTTTTCATCTCTCAAATATAACTAATTACTCTATCTTTAACTCTTATAATTTCTCAATATCATACAAGAATGACATGAATATTAACACAAGATTTAATCCGCTTCATTTTGTGTAATTTCACGAAGAAAGCCTTTCTGAATCAAACCCTTAAGAGGAAATTTTCAGTCTACTCTGTGCGGTCCTTGGCTCGGAGCAATCATCTCTTCGAATTGAAAGAGAAAATTCAATAGAAGCAAATAAAGAAGAAGAAAGGAAACAATGAGTGGCCATAGTTAAAAGACACCATTATTGCAAATTTCTTCGTCATTTTCCTTCCCCCTTTGTCTCATATCATCCGTGGCCATCGTCAATCTCTCTTTCCCCTTTCTTCAGCTGAGCAAAGTCGTCTATTATGGTCGAGACTAGGAGGGTCTCTCTTTCTTTCCACGCTCAAAGCAACCCCATGATGGGATAGCACCGCGGCCATGGCCAGGCCATCATTGCATTTCCTCTCACCACTCTTGAATAGAGGTCGAGTGTCAATAATTCTCATGCGGTCTGGTTTAATTAAAGGTAAATAATTATGATAAAAGGTAAGTCTTTAAGGCAAAGAGATCAAAACAAATATTTTAGTGAGTAGAAAGTATATGCTAAGGCAGTGCATAGGTGGAGCATTTTTTTTTGTAGTGAAGGCAGCAAATCCAATCTCAATAGTTTGAAGGAAAATCTTCTACTTGTCCATAGTCCCATATGTCATAATGAGCAGGATTCTTTAGCAATATTTTGTTATTATGCATTTATATAGATAAATTGTGATTTTATCTATATAAATATGTTTAACCATAGATACAGCTATAGATTAATTATAAATGCTGTAAACATTTGAAAATCAGATTTTTTTATAACTGAAAAGTTCTAATGCACCAAGAAGAAACTCGAAAGAAATTGAGCTCGTGAAAAGGGACACCTCCATAATTGTCCTCCATCTGATTTTTTCAAAAGCCATCAACTTTATTCACTATAAATCGAAAGCTCCATCTGCTGTCCAGTTGGATGTCCATAACTTTCAACGAAATCTTGTGAGTCACGCAACACAAACGTCCAAAATGGTGTCTCTCACCGATGAAAGTGGCATCAGATTTCAAGTGTTCAAATTAAGAATTTCGTCGTTTATATCTTATAATAAAGCCTTTTCTTCTTTTCTAATGTAATGTGCTTGTTCTTCTTTTGTAACTTTCTGGAGGAGGATGATATGGTGGAGAAGCTTTCCACGTTAAGAATGTAATAAAGCTCTTCTCATTATTGAATGTAATGTTATTGTTTCTAAAAATGTGCAATATAAAAGAATGGCTAAAATCTTACAAACAAGAGATGTGCATTTGAAATGAATTGAGGTAGATTCAGGCTCTCATATATACATATGGTTTGTTGACAAGCAAATTTGTCACACTTTCTCAATTGAAATGAAAAAGAAAAAGAAAACATATAGAAAGATAAATTGCATTTTCATAAACAAAAAAAAAAAAAAAACATCCAGGAGTGTATTTAGGAATCATGCATATTCATAAATTGATTTTGTTTTCTTAACATTGCATCGCGCTTCAGATTGCATTAAGTAGATTTTACTTCTTTATGTAATAGTTCATTTTAGGAAAGTAGTTTTTATGGTAGATATTCATGAAGTAACATTTTTTTACTTTCCAGTTTTGAGCCATAATTTATTTTGGAGATTTTGCATTGAGTTTCGACTGATGGCTCAAGAGTACATGTCCCAGAATATAATAGGAAGGCTTTGTATTGATTTTTTTTCCCCGGCTCAAGTTGTTTATTTTCCTACCATTTATTTGCTCTATTTGTTTCGATATTATTGGATTTTATATGTCTTTGTTTGAGAGAATTTATGCATGATTACCTGCCTTGCTCAACATTGAGAATAAATTGGATCACTAAGATTGGGTAGAAGAATACTAGGAGTGCCATAACTTTCGTACGACGCTTAGTTTGGTACCAAAATTTTTTTTTCGCTCACTTGAGTGCCACAAGTTTAAAAAAACATTCATTTGAGTGCCACTTCCGATTTAGCCGCCAGAAAAACTGACATGGCCGTCGGAAAAGCGACTTGGCTGCCGGAAAAGGCGCGTGGCTGCGAGGAAAATAATATTTTAATATATTTATTAATTTTTAGAATTTTTCGATTTTTTTGTTCTTTTTCTTTAGGGCCAATGAGGGTCCTTTGGTGAACCTCGTCGGCCGTGAAACCCTCGCCCTAGGCCACGAAGGCCCGGGACGAGGTCGTCGGCTTGGCCGGCCGCCGGCGAGGCCATTGCGGCCTCATCCGCGACTGGCGAGGGTCTCACCGGCCAACACCCAAATCTGGCCAGCACCTAGATTTGGTCGATGAGACCCCCGACAGCCACGGGCGAGGCCGTGACAGCCTTCGCTAGGGCCGGCCGAGCTTCGACAACCTCGCCACTGGGCCTTCATGGCCTAGGGCGAGGGTTCCGCGGTCGGCGAGGGTCACTAGTGACGATGTCATTTTGCATGAGGAAAAAAAAAAAGAAAAAAAGGGCAAAAAGAAGAGAGACGAGATGAGGAGAAACGATGTCGTTTTGCATGAAAAATCCATGTTGGCCAACGAGGGTCACCGCTGGATTAAAAAAAATGGAAAATCATTAAAAAAATTCACGTATGCATTTTGGTCGAAGTGGCATTTAACGAACGATTTCACTCCAATTTGGCATTCAAGTGAGTGAAAAAAAAAATTTGGCACCAAGTGGCACTTAACTGAAAATCAGATTTTTTTTATAATTCAAAAGTTCACCAACCAACTCGAAAGAAATTGGGTGTGTGAAAAGTCACACCACCGTAATGGTCCTCCATCTGATTTTTTTTGAAGCCATCAACTTTATTCATTATAAATTGAAAGCCGTATTGCTGTCAAGTTGCCTTTCTGTAACTTTCAATTAAGTCTCCTGAGTCACGCAACTCAAAAAGTCCAAAATGATGTCTTCCACTAAAGACGGCGGCATCGGACTTCGGCGTTCAATTCAAGAATTTTATTGTTCATTTCTTACAATAAATAGCCTTTTTTTCCTTTTCTAATGTAACGTGCTTGTTCTTCTTTTGTAAATTTTTGAAGGAGGATGATATGGTGGAGAAGCTTCTCACGTTAAAAGTGTAATAAAGCTCTTCCCATTAATTAATGTAAATGTTATTGTTTCTAAAATGTGCAATAGCAAAGAACGGCTGAAATTTGACAAACAAGATATGCGGATTCAAAATGAATTGAGGTAGATTTGGGCTCTCATATATGTAAATGGTTTGTCAACGTGCAAATTCGTCACCATTTCTCAATTGAAACTGTTCAACTTTGTGGCAATTGCATAAGTCTTGAAAGTCAGCTATTAATGAGGTTGTGGTCAGGCTCAAGACAAGAAAAGGCAACTAACCATTAATTGGAATGGAGGATCAATTAGCAACCATAAACAATTTATTAGACATCGGTTTTGGTGGTGTGCGGTTCACTAGAATCTATGGGATGGGCAACATCGGTAAACCAGCACCTGTCTAGGTTATTTTCTACCAGCTATGTCCTTGCTTTGGGAAAAACTGGAGCTTTCTTGGTGACATTAGGCAAATGCCAGTAACCAAGGGCTTAGTCTAGCTGCAAGAAAAATTATAGTATAATATTTGTTATTCTAGAGTTACTTGTGAGATTGATAACATTGATAGATGCTAATTGTATTTGATGATGTAGACGAGGAAAAGTTTATCCAAAAACTAATTGGAGTGAATTCTTTGTATGCTGGTACTAGGATACTTGTTGCCACTAGAGACAAGAGCATTTTGAATATCAGAAGACCTAAGTATAAATTCAAGGATTATGAATTGGTGGGTTGAGCGATGAAGACGCATTAAACTTTTTTGTGGGCAAGCCTCTAGTTAAAATGTAAAAATGCAAAAGAGAGAAAATTGGGAATTTGTATAGATGTATTCATCCACCGTTGATTTTTGCATAGTGTGAATTAGTTTCGTTGTAATTCGTGGCATTATGTCGCCTTAGTTTTCTTTATTTTCTAGTGTGCACTAACTCGTTCTTGCAATTAAGGTTGAAATTTCAAGTGAACGTGGTGTGAATTTTCATGAAAATCCAGGTTTATATTACATATTATCGTGGCATGTAAATTCTAATTCTAATTTATTTCGGCACTTAGTTTATTTTTAATTTAATTTCGTTTCACTATAAATTATATATGTATAAAGGGGGAAATGTAAAAAAAAAAAAAAGAAATAAATAGAAAGATAAATTGCATTTTCATAAATATATATATGTTGATTAATAGATTTTGTTTTCTTAACATTGCATTGCACTTAGATTGCATCATGTAGATTTCACTTCTTGATGTAATAGTTCATTTAAGGAAAGTAGTTTATAAAGTAAATATTCACGAAGTACCATTTATTTACTTTCCGGTTTTGAGCCATAGTTTATTTTAGAGATTTTGCATTGGGTTTCTGTTAATAGCTCGAGGGGTCATCTCCCAAAACATAATAAAAAGACTTTGCATTGATTTTTTTCCCCTATGCGGCTCAAGTTCTTTATTTTCCTACCTATTATTTACTCTATTTGTTTCGGCATTGTTGGATCTTATATGTGTTTGCTTGAGAGAATTTTTGCATGATCACCCGCCTTGCTCAACATTGAGAATAAAATGGATCACTAAGATTGGGAAGATCAAATGAATAATTGTTTTAATAAAAAGATAAAATATATCAAATTGGGCATTAGATATATCCTACCTAATCAAGTCCCAGGACCCATTAATCTCCAGTTTGTAGAAGTAAGACGAGTTCCTATGTTTTACTTGACTCCTAATCGGTTCATACAAAATTAGCAGTGACTCTCAATGAAATAAAATGATTAATAGAAACCAAGTTGAGAATGATCGTGCCAAGAGCAAGTGTCACCTTGCAAGAGGGACCATTTGCACTTCTTGGTAATCCAACAAGTTCCTCAGAGATCTCATCTCGGAAGAATCACGACATAGAATTTGGTTTTTATCATGAAATTACAAATGATGAAGAGAAAAGATAAAAGAAGAAAGAAGGATTTAGCCAAATCAAACCGCAAAAAATGGTTTGGCTTGGTTTGATTTTGACTATACTATGGTTTAGTTTGGTTTTGCTTTTCTTCAAACCATATTTATTATTGAAAATAAAATAAGTGATTGAATAAAATACACAAAATAAGAAATGAATTGAATGTCAAATTTATGTGGTTTGATAATGTGACCTACACCCATGCGAAAATAAGCACACAATTACTTTATAGATGAAATTATATTATAATGAAAATTATAATCATACTCGAGTTGTTTAAATATTCTTAATATTTTTCATCCCTCAAATACAACTAATAATTCTGTGTTTAATCCTCACACTTCTCTCGAAATAATCTTCTAATCTCGTAAAAGAATGACTTGAACATTCAACACACGTTCTAATCAGCTTTATTTTGTTTTATTTCACAAGGAAAACCTTTCTGAATCAGATGCTTGAGAGGAAATTGGCAATCTCCTGTGCAGTCCTCGGAGCTCTCGTCAAGAGCTCTTCCTCTTCGTATTTGAAGAGAAAATTCACTAGGATCAAATAAAGAAGAAGAAAGGACACCGTTATTGCAACTTTCTTCGTCGTTTTCCCTCCTCTTTTGTCTCCTATCAGCCGTGGCCATCATCAATCTCTGTTTTCCCATTCTTTGTCAGGTGAGCAAAGTCGTCTCCTATGGCCTAGACCAGGACGGTCTCTCTTATTTTCCACGCGCAACGTCATGATGGGATGGCATCATGGCCATGGACAGGCCATCATTGCATTTCCACTCACCGCTCTTGAATGGTCTGTAATTCTCATCCAATCTGGTTTAATCGAGCTCTGGTTCGAGATATATTTCAACATTTAAATAATTTGATTTGGCTGATGTCCTAACCGCACTAACTACATCATGCTCACATTCCAATAGTTGTCGATAGGAGAATAAGTGCTGTAAAATATTTGCTTTTTAATATAAAGACGCATCATGAAATGTTTGAGTGGTTAAAGGTAAATAATTATGATAAATGGTAAGCCTTTAAGTCAAAAGAGATCCAAACAAATATTTCAGCGAGTAGCAAGTATATGCTTAGGTAGTGCTTAGGTGGAGCATTTTTTTGTAGTGAAACTAGCAAATTCAATCTCAATAGCATGAAGGAAAATCTTCTAATTATCCATAATCCCATGTGTCATAATAAGCATTTATATAGATATATTGTGATTTTATCTATATAAATATGTTTAACCATAGATATACCTATAGAATAATTATAAATGCTTTAAACGTTGGAAAATCAGATTTTTTTTTTCAAAAGTTCTAATGCACCAAGAAGGAATTTGAAAGAAATTTGGTATGTGAAAAGGTACACCTCCATACCATCTCATTTTTTCTAATGCCATCAACTTTATTGACTATAAGTTAAAAGCTACGGCTACTGTGAAGTCGCCTATCTTTCAATTAAATCCTATGTGTCACAAAATATAAACGTCCAAAACTTCGGACATTCAAATCAAGAATTTCATCATTTATTTCTTATAATAAACATCCTTTTCTCCTTTTCTAATGCAATGCGCTTGTTCTTCTTTTGTAAATTTCTTAAGGAGGATGATTTGGTGGACAAGCTTTCGACATTAAGAATGTAATAAAAGCTCTTCCTATTAATGAATGTGATGCTATTGTTACTAAAATATCCAATCCAAAAGAATGGCTGAAATTTGACAAATAAGGAGCCATGTACTCGAAATGAACGCACTTAAAACTTTTTTGTAAGCATGCCTTCAACAACAACTCCTCTTTTCTCAAAAAGGCATTGTCTCTATTAGAGATGGACTACCTTTTGCTCTTGAAGCAATAGGTCCAAAAAAGTAATCATATGATAATATTGATTTCTACATGCCTAAAACCTTTCGGATTTATTAAAGTTATATGCAGCACACATGTGTTATGGGTCGATTGATCTAGCGTTCCCTTGCACCCGTGCAGCCTTAGGATTTCTCTCAAGCAGCCTTTCCACCAACTCACAAGAATTTTAGAGAGAGAAGCTCTGGTTTTCTATTACTTGTGAAGAATGAGATGATACAATGAGGGGGATGAGACCCCTATTTATACAAGTACATGCAAACCGTATCCGTAGATCTCTCCTCGATCTAACGGTGGAGATTACATCTCCCTAACTATCACCTACCCGCATTAATTACATAGGTGTATCCCCCAACTACCACCTATCCTCATTAAATACATCGGCGTACAATTACCGCATCGCCCGCCCCTAGGAATAATCTAGAATACTCAAGAAAACTCTAGAACACGGTGATAATGGTTGAGGGTTACTCGTGCCAAGGATTGGTCACGGCATCGATCAAGAACCCTCTTGGATTGTTCGTATCTTCGAGCCGTGACATTCTCCCCCACCTAATCGGGTGATGTCCTCGTCGCGTCTTCGGCATGGTATGCTTCAATTTGTTTCTTGAATTGCCAAAGAGCGTTCGCGGGTTCCCAGCTTGCTTCACTCTCCGGAAGACCCTTCCATCGAACCATGTATTCCCGCTTCGGCGCACAATACCTCTTCCGTATAACTCGGTCGGCTATGATGTGATCGACCTCTCGATCATACGAAGTTTTTTCTCCCAACGATGCCTGTTGCGACTCTCCTCAGTTCGGATCTTCCTCATCTACATGGAAATGTTTAAGCATACTTACGTGGAAAACCGGATGTACCTTTAACTTCGGCGGCAACTC
Organism: Angophora floribunda; assembly: GCA_014182895.1. Classification (NCBI taxonomy): domain Eukaryota; kingdom Viridiplantae; phylum Streptophyta; class Magnoliopsida; order Myrtales; family Myrtaceae; genus Angophora; species Angophora floribunda. The sequence continues at coordinate 12,105,822 of CM024711.1, read as the reverse complement.
CAGCTTGTATGCAACTTTCCTGACCCGTTGAAGCACACGGAACGGCCCCTCGTAGCGTCGGATCAACCCCTTGTGTACGTCTTTGTATCGAAGGACCACGTGTAATTTGGCTAACACTTGGTCCCCGACTTGGAATTCTACGTGCCGACGCTTTTGGTCCGCCTACTTCTTCATGCGCTTCGATGCCTTGTGTAGGCACGCCCTTGCCAAGTCCGCTTGTTCTTGCCAATCCTTCGCGAACTTGAAGGCCGGAGGGCTACTCCCTTTGTAGCTCGATGCAACCGCACTTGGGGTTTGCGGTTGTTGTCCCGTCACTATCTCGAACGGACTCTGGCCGGTTGACTCGCTCCGTTGCAAGTTGTAGGAGAACTGGGCCATGTCGATCAACTTGGCCTAATTTACTTGCATTGTGCTCACATAATGCCGAAGATAGATCTCCAGGAGTGCATTGGTCCGTTCCGTCTGACCGTCGGTTTGGGGATGCGGACTCGTGGAAAAGTTCAACTCCGACCCTAACAGCTTGAAGAGCTCCGTCCAGAACCGCCCCGTGAATCGGGGATCACGATCGCTTACGATCGTTTGTGGTACTCCCCAGTATTTGACCACATGCTTCAAGAAGAGCTTGGCCACCTCCTCGGCTGGGCAATCCTTCGTTGCCGGCACGAACGTCGCGTACTTAGAGAACCGGTCGACTACCACCATAAGCGTCCAACACCCTTCGGACTTTAGTAGGTTGACGATGAAGTCCATGGAGACACTCTCCCATGGACAAGCGGGGATGGGAAGTGGCTCCAAGAGCCCCGGCGATGATCGTTGCTCGAGCTTGTCTTGTTGGCATACAAGACAAGTCTTCACGTACGCCTCGATGTCATCCCGCATTTGAGGCCAGTAGTACTGGTCCTCAACGAGCGCCAATGTACGGTGGATCCCTGGATGACCCGCCCACTTTGAATCGTGGCACTCTCGTAGCACTTCCTTCCTCAACTTCCCATGGAGCGGCACGTATAGTCGTCGTCCCTTAGTATAAAGGAGCTCGTCTTCACACCAGAATTGATGAGTCTTACCCTCTTGTGCATACCGCAGGAGTCCTTGAGCCCTTTGATCGTGCTTGAGCCCCTCCTTGATGCGGTCGATCCACTGGCAGTTTGGCCGACTCACGATGTTGGCCAGCTCCGCCTTTCGACTCAGTGCATCGGCCACGGAGTGGGACTTCCCGAGCTTGTACTCCAGCATGTAGTCGAATTCCGCCAAGAAGTCTTGCCATCGAGCTTGCTTCGGACTCAGCTTTTTTTGTGTTTGGAAGTAGCTCGTGGCCACGTTGTCTGTCCTCACGATGAACTTGGCTCCTAGGAGATAGTGCCTCCACGTCCACGGTCATCTCCTTTTCTTGAACGGTATACCGACGCTCGGTATCGTTCAACTTCCAAGTCTCAAACGCAATCGGATGGTCATCCTGCATAAGAACACCACCAATAGCAAAGTCAGAAGCGTCAGTCTCTACCTCATAAGGTTTTGTGTGATCGGGCAATGCCAGCATCGGCTCCTCGGTCATGGCTTGCTTCAACCGATCAAACACCTCTTGGCATCGGGTGGTCCACTCCCACAACTTGTCCTTCTTCAGCATGTCCATGAGTGGCACCGTGATGCTCGAGTAGTTCCGAATGAAGCGCCGGTAGTAGTTAGTGAGGCCAAGGAATGACCTTAACTCCGTCACCTTGGTCGGCGACTCCCATTCGACTACCGCTTGGATCTTTGCCCCGTCCATCCGAACTAGACCACCCCTGACAATGTGTCCCAAGAAGGGAACTTCTTTTTGAGCAAATGCACACTTCTCGCGCTTCACGTACAGCTCGTTCTCGCGTAAAACTTGGTAAACTTCCCTCAAGTGCTCGATGTGCTCCTCCAACGTCCAGCTATATATAACAATATCGTCTAGATAAACCACTACGAACCGATCAAGGAACGGATATAGTACCTTATTCATCATGGTGCAGAAAGTAGCCGTAGCGGTAGTGAGACCGAAAGGCATGATGAGAAACTCGTACGATCTGTATCGCGTCACACATGTGGTCTTCGGCTCGTCCCTCTCAACGATCCGAACTTGATAGTAGCCCAATCGGAGATTCAACTTGGTGAACCATCGTGCTCCTCCAAGTTGATTGAATAGATCCACGATGAGAGGGATCTGGTACTTGTTCTTCACGGTGAGTTTGTTTAGCGCCTGGTAGTCGATACACATCCGGAGTGACCCATCGTGCTTCTTTTGGAATAGGACCGGCGCACCGAACGGAGATTTGGACGGCCGAATGTACCCCGCATCGAGCAGCTCTTTGAGTTGTCTCCTCAATTCTTCCAATTCCGGGGGTGCCATGCGATATGGTGCCATGGCGGGTGGTCGAGCGTCAGGTACCAGCTCGATCCGATGATCCACCTCCCTTCGAGGTGGGAGTTTCTTGGGTAGTTCGGACAGCATCACGTCCTTAAATGAGTCGAGAATTTGGGTCACCTCGATGGGAACATCCTCCACCTTATCCCTATCTTCCTCAACCTTCAATGTCGCCATGAGGGTCACCTCGCCCTTTCGAACCCCTCTCGAGAGTTGCATGGCCGACAGCATCTTTCGATCGTGACCCGATGCGTGATGAATCGGAATCATGCATTGACACTGTTTATCCAGAATACATATGCAATCCGCAAATGGTAGGACCCCAGCATTGATCCTATCGAAGAATCCTAGACTTAGCACAAAGTCATAGTCGTCTAGGGGAATTACCTCGATATCTTCCTTGCTTGACCAAAGACCGAGATGAAGTTCCACGTCTCTAGCCACACCGCTAGTCGGGACCTCCTTGGAGTTCACCATCTTGAGCCAACCAGCTCCTTTCTCGACTCGAAGACTCAGCTTCTTTGCGGCCTCTTGGGATATGAAGAGGTCGGATGCCCCGGTATCCACGAGTGCACTCATCGTGGAATCTCCGATCTTCACATCCACGAACATCATTCCCTTAGACTCCTTGGCTTTCTTCGTCTTGAGGGAACTAAGGATTCGCAACGAACCCAGTCGTGACTCCTTCGTAGGCTCGTCCTCCTTGCAAAGGGCCGCCAACTTGGCCTTGTTCGGGCAATCTCATGCCATGTGTGGACCGTCACAGAAAAAACATCTGTAGACTCGTACCTTCCTTTGTCCCCCGCCACTTGACTCCGCATGAGTCCTATGAGGGCCGGCCGGTGGTTTGCCTCCATTCGGGCGATTGAATCTTCCTCGATCTCCCCCACCATAGGCCTTGTCCTTCGGACGAGAGTCTGGCTTGGATATAGAAGGTGCTTTGTATTCCACAAGCGATTCGGCCACGGTTATGGCCGTCGTGAGGTCTCCCACATTGCACCGCTTGAGCTCTTGCTTGGTCCATGGCTTTAGACCACTCATAAACTGGTAGTATGCCTCATTATCACTCATCGAAGGGATTTGGAATAGTAGCTCCGAAAACTGCTTGATGTAGTCGCGCACCACACCCCTTTGCTCGAGCTGTTTTAGCTCATCCCGAGCATCCTCCTCCGCATACGAAGGATAATACATCCATCGGAATTTCTCAATGAATCCATCCCATGTTGTAATAGGATCGTCACTCCTATTATCCGACCGACGACGCCACCACAACAATGCATTATCAACTAAATACATAGATGTGGTGTTTACCCGAGTAACGTCGTCGTTGATTCCCATGGCTTGGAACTAGCGCTCCATGTACCACAGGAAGTTGTCCACATCCTTGGCCACCCGCGAGCCCCTAAACTTGTCCGGCTTGGGTGCGTTCGCTCGTGGACCAGCATGCACTGTGACCACCCCATTCACGCGTGCTGCTTCTGATTCGGTGAGCTTCCCCTTAAGCTCCGCTATCTCCGCGCGCATGGCCGCCATCAAGGCTTCCAAGGTTTCCTCCCGTTGATCCAGTTCTTGCCTCAGGGTCCCCAGCAACTCGCCTCGGAGCTCTCCCATACCGGTCTTGAGCTCTTGCACCTCAGCCTCGAGCTCCTCTTTTCCGGCTTCCACTCCTTCGATGGTCTGGGTCAGGTCATTGACCGATCCTTGGATCTCGGTAGCGAACAGTTCTACCTTCGTTATCCGACGATCCAGATCCCCTATAGCATCCCTCGAACTAGAACCAGTACGGTTCTTCCTTCCCTTGTTACCCTTCTCGACAGCTCTTCCATGATCCTCGCGATCCGCCTCCAGCGCGATCAACACCTCAGGACGGGAATCGGCCATTGCGCCTTGGAACGAATTTTGCTCTGATACCACTTGTCACGGGCCGATCGATCTAGCGTTCCCTTGCACCCGTGCGGCCTTAGGATTTCTCCCAAGCAGCCTTTCCACTCAACTCACAAGAATTTTAGAGAGAGAAACTCTAGAGAGAGAAGCTCTGGTTTTCTATTACTTGTGAAGAATGAGATGATACAATGAGGGGGAGGAGACCCCTATTTATACAAGTACAGGCAAACCGTATCCGTAGATCTCTCCTCGATCTAACGATGGAGATTACATCTCTCCAACTATCACCTACCCACATTAATTACATAGGTGTATCCCCCAACTACCACATATCCTCATTAAATACATCGGCGTACAATTACCGCATCGCCCGCCCCTAGGAATAATCTAGAATACTCAAGAAAACCCTAGAACACGGTGATAACGGTTGAGGGACACTCGTGCCAAGGATTGGTCATGGCATCGATCAAGAACCCTCTTGGATTGTTCGTATCTTTGAGCCGTGACACATGATTAATTTAAAATGTAAAAACCTGATTTTGATGAATGGCATTTTGGATATTTTGGGAATATTGTAATATGGTAGTGCATGATCTTCCAATACTAAAAAGTAAGCATTAACGTTTTTTTTATGTATTCCAATCATTTGAGGTAATGGCTTCAAAGCATAGGATGTACATCCTCGTAGCATTTCCATAAGGTGTCACTAAGTTGTATGAAGTAGTGCATCGAAAATAGCCATAGTTATGATATCCAATTGCCATCTCTTTGGAAGGATTGTTGTTTTATACACAATTTGTGCAAAGTTGGGTTCGTATAAATTGTCATGAATGCATTATGTGTATTTTGAATGCTATTCTTGAAACAGCATTTTTTAAAATTTGATCATAATGTCTTTTACTCATTACCCTGGAGTGTCTCACTAGCCATCCTGTGAATGAAGCTAACCTAATGCACGTGGATGAAGCAATTTGTGTGTATAAATCTGTGTTAATTGAGTCGAATGATTTGGATACAATGGACAAGTCATCCTCTCGAAGACACCAATTTAGTCAACAAGTCAAAGTAGCGTATAACGCCACGAAAAACATATATAAATAAAACATGCCAAAAAATAAATAATTGCAGCTAAGCCCTATTTGATCTTGATTACTGCTACTACGACCATTCAAATTCCAAAGGATAAAATTCATAGGGATTTTCAATTTCTCATGAAAAATTTATTAAGAGATGCAATATGAAAATGATTTACGTTAAATCATGTTAATAAAAAAAAGTATAACTAACAAATGCCGTGAAAATCTGGGTCAAATCATGTAAAACCGACTTATTTAATATGTCTATATTGTTGTTGCAAATTTACGATTGTCTTAGTATGTTGCGCCCCAAACCAAATAAATAAAAATAAGTGACTATAAAATCATGGAAAATGGAAGGAAAGTGAAAGGTACGCACGAGCTGGCGTGATTCAATGGCAATAAAAGAACATTACTATTTTTTCTTTTGCCAATTGGAGATGCATTGTCAGAAGGATCTTAGAAGAAACGGGTAGAATAGATGCTTCGAATCAAGTCTTTATGATCATAGCTAATGTTAAGCAAATGATGGGACAAATTTTATCGTCAGCCATGAGTTTAAGCTTGTAAATATTGATCAATATCTTTAGAAAATAAAAGATAAGTTTTTATGCATTTATTCACGAATGCCTAATGTTGGTCATATTAAATAATTTTTACTTTGGTTTCACTTTTCTTCAAACCATATTCCTTGTTAAAAAAAAGTGATTGGATAAAATCTATAAATTAAGGAAATTAACCGGACATCGGATTTTTGTGGTTCAATCATGTGACTCACAAGGAGAGTAGCATAACGTTTTACCATAGATCAAACGATATTGTAAAAATTACGACCACATTCAAATTATTCAAATATCCCAAGTGTTTTACACAGTTCTCATCTAGACCTAATCATTCATACAATATAATGTTTAGCTCTCACAATTTCTTTAAAAATAATCTCTCAATTTCACAAAGGAATAATATAAAATCTTAATATGAGATTCAATCAGCTTCAACACAATAACATTTGGTGTAATTTCATTAAGAAAGCTCTTTGATTCAAACCTCTCAAGAAGAACTCTGGGCATACTTTTGAATATGCTCCGTGCAGCCTTCAGAGCTCTCTTTGACATTAAGAACACTTCCTCTTGGTATTTAAAAAGGGAATTCAGCAAAAGCAAATAAAGATGAAGAAAGGAAACAATGAGTGGCCAGCACGATTGTTCGTCATTTTCCCCTTTTGGCCCATATTGGCAATGGCCACCATTGACCTTTTATTACCTTTTATCAGCTGAGTAAGAGTGCGAATAGTAACCATTCCATTTTCGAAAGTAATTTCTAATAAAAAATAATTCTTTTTTATTCTATTTCTTAGTATAATTTCTAAGCATTTGAAGACATTTGGTAATTGTTCAAAATTTTTATTCTTGGGATGAAAATGCGTTTGATAAAACTCTTACATTTTTTTATTCTTCTAATTTTTTAATACTTTTATTATCTTTTTTTTTTTTTTTTTTCTTTCTTTCTCTTCTTCCTCCTCCTTTTGTGGTCGATCGCGCGCTGCCACTATTGGCCGACAAGTGGCCAGGCGAGGTCCTACAACTTTGCCGAAGGCTTGCCTAGCCACCGGGCTTGGCAAAGAGAGCCCCGCCCAGCCATCGATGAGGCTTGGCCTCGCGAGTCCATATGAGGCTTGGCCTTGCCAAGCCAGGGTGAGTTTGACCTTGCGCCACCTCGGCGAGGTCGAGCCCCACCGGTGGCCTAGCGAGACACACCTGGCCACTAGCGAGGCTCAACCTTGCCTAGATCTATGAGATTGAGCTTACTTGTGGCCAAGCAAGCCTTTGGCGAGCTCACCGGACCTCATCAAGCCGCTTGTTAGTCACCGCCAACGTCAACGATAGTAGCTGGCAGACGGCGATGGGGCAACAATAGGCTGGGAGGAAGAAGAAGAAAATGAAAGAAAAAGAGAAGAAAAAGAAAGAGGGGAAAAAACTTATTCTTAGAATTGTTTCCATGAACAAGAAGCAATTTTTTGTTATTTTGATTTTGTTCCAAATTTATTTTCGGAAACAAATTTATTCTTGAAAACAAAAATTTTAACAAATGGATTTATGTGTCAAATTTATTACCAAGAACAAAAGAACAAAATCAAACACTATTTAGGGTGCGTTTGGTTCAATTTTTAAGTAGCTTTTTTCAGCTTTCAAGTGGCTTTCAAAGCATTCGGCGGAATGCTGAAACTATTTTTTCCTTCCAAAATTACCCTTACTAGTTTTTCATATTTCGATTTTGCCCTTGATTTTCTTTTTTAATTAAGAAAGGGCAGCCCTTCGCCGATCCGGCGAAGGGCTACAACCACCCGGCAAGCTAGATTTGGCGTCGGCGGCCGTCGGCGGGAGGTCGCACTTTGCCCAACCGAGGGCCACCGGAAGTCGCCCGAGGTGAAGCAACCCAGGCTCGCCATGACCCAAGCAATCGTTGCTGGGTCTTGCGGCCCGCAGCGGCCCTCGCTTGGGTCTCGCGAGACCCAGGCGGCGATCGCTTGGGTCGCGACGAGCCTGGGTCACCCAAGGTCGGGCGACCTCCGGCGGCCCTCGGCTGGGGCCGTGCGACCCTCATTGAGGGTCTCCTGAGGTCGGGCGACCCCCGGTGGCCCTCGGGCGGGGCCGCGCGACCCTCACTGGAGGTTGCCCGAGGTCGGGTGACCTCGGACCGACGGCCGCCGGTGCGGATGCGGTTTCTAGTGGCCGTAGCCCTTCGCCGGTCCGGCGAAGGGCTAGTCCAATTTTCCAAAAATAAAAATATATATACCTATAATACCCCTTAAAGCTCATTGCGAAAGGTTTTTTTTACTAAATGCACATTCAACTCAAAGCCCATTTGTAAATAAATTTTACCAAACACAATTGCATTTCCTCAAGTAGCTTTGGGTTTTCAATATTTGCATTGGACTCAAAGCCCCTTGCAAATGCTGAACCAAACGCACCCTTAACCGGTTAACGAACATGTCCTAAAAGTCATCTCTTACTATCATTGATAGACCATTGACAAGCCATCATTGCATTTCCTCTTAGAACAGTGGAGGATGGTCCATAATCCTCATCTGGCCCTACTCCCTCCGACATCCTCAAACTCCAATTATATTCTAGTATTTATATAGTTTTGTTAGGTTGGGTGTCCAAATCACACCAACTGCACCATGTTCACATTCTAAGGATTGTTAAGGAATAGAAAATTCGGAATTAATTTCTAACCCCTAGCAAAAGTAATCTTCATTAATTTGCATTACGTGTAGACATTAGGGGCATTTTCACTACTAGCGTTAATTATTAAAAATATTTCAAAAAATTAGTTTTAAAAATAAGAAAAAAATTGAGAAGTTATTAAAAAATCGGAGAGGGCCGGGCCAGGACTGGGCCTTCCCGGTCCTCGTTCCTTTTTCCCCCTTCCCTTTCCGGTTTGGGCCTAGCCCATTGTCCCCCTTTCTGTCCTAGGCCCGGCCCGCGGATCTCTCCCCCTCCTCCTTCTCCCTCACGCATTGCACGCGGTTAGTAAAAAGGAGGGGAGGAGATAAGAGAGACAGAGACCTTAGCGACGAGCAAGGCTGGTGGTTGAGGGTAGGTCGGCATGTCAAGCTGGCAAAGTCAGGGCCACGCGCGCCTGCCGCAAGCTTAAAAGGAGAGCTTCGGCCGTAGAGAAAAACGGGGGGGAGGGGGAATTTTTCTTTTGGGGGGCTCGGTTTAGAAGAGGGGGACCTAAAGAGCGAGCCAGGGAGATAGTTCAGCCAAGGGGGGATTTTTTTGGTGGTCTTCGGCAGGAGAACGGGGGATTAGGCGAGGTTCTTTGGAGAGGGAGAGAGCTAGAGTGAGCCAGAGAACTAGCCAGAGAGAAAGTTCGAGCGAGGCAGCGACTGAAGAAGGGCGAGAGAACTTCAGTCTAGTCTCCGCCGCCAACGAGCTCCACCTGACGGCCCTCAACCGGCTTCCTCAAGCTGAACCCGGTAGGCCCTTCTTTGTGTTCCGTTTTCGCCTTGTCTTTGTACGCCGGGTCAGAGCTCGTGGCCGTCCAGCTCGCGCAAGCTCCAGCCCTCGTCGCCCTTGCATTTCGTTCATATATTCCTATATGTCGTGCGTCGAAAACCCCGATGCACATTCGAGTCTTGTATGAGTCGGAAACCTTAGGTTTTGGTAGCATGCTCCAACTGTTCGACGAAAGGCCAAAGTGAGATCCGGCGTTGAACCCTGCTCCTTTGGTAGAAACCGAGTCGTCACTGCTTGTCCGGCTTCGGTGTCTGCTTTGCCGGTTTGTGAACGTTTGACCCGGCTCGGCCGAGAGCAACACTGGTTTACTTTGAGTTGTTTGCCGTGTGCACCAGCGATACTAGAAACTGCCGGCCCGGCCGACGGTGACCGGCGTCGGCCGGACTGAACAAGCGACGCCAGACGATGTTCAGGCGGCAGCCTGAACGCCGGCGAAGGCTCACCGCGGTGTCGGTGTCGGCTCGGGAAGAAGAGCCGCAGGGAGTCTTCGCATGAGGAAGGAGAAGACCAAAGAAGGGTACCATTTCTGAGAGAGAGATGGTGAAAAATGAAAAGAAAAGGAGGAAACGGGCTGGGTTTTCATTAATAGTGGGCTTTTGGCTATTGTGGGCCGATGGTGTAAATGAGGGGATTATGAGCGGGCTGAGTGGGCCGTCTTATTTGGGCCAAATTAGTTAATTCCGAGTGGGCCTTAGAGCCAACCCAGTTCTCAGTCCAAACCGGACCCATAGGGTCGGGGTCGGTTTAGTTGGGCCGAGGCTCTTGACCCGGTTGAGTTCCTTTTTTTAAAAATAGTAAAAATCATAAAAAACATATTGACTAAAAAATCAATAAAAAATATTGAAGATATTAAAAAATCCTAAAAATATGAAAGAAGCGAGAAAATTTTCAAAAAAGTTTTAATTTTTTGGAAATGGCTAAAAAATTCTTGTTGGATAGCCTTCTCTTGTGTGAAAATCCTTGGTGAAAATTGTAGTCGATTGAATAAGCCCCTAGGACTTCACCATGGGATTCGATTTCTCTTAGAGAAAGTCATTTACCTTTAACTTGGTTAGGATTTGCAATTATTTCATGCTAGACTCATGTTTTCCTTTACAATTTATTTAATGCTTCCTTAGTTGTTGATTGTTACTTTAGTGATTACACACTCGCATGGCCATATCATATGTTAGTAGGTAAGTATAAAATCAACCCAAATTGCCAAGATTAGGTACCAAAAAAGTACTAATTGATTAATCAGTATAATCAAGTCCCTGACCCTAAACTCTTCGGTTACATAGGAATTAAGGTTTACTCTCATATCTCATTTGGTTTATAGCCGACCCTAATAAGTTAGAGGCAATTCTTCATTAGAAAATTCTTTTGGTGTCAATTTGAATACCCAATGTCATGTGAGGTATGAGCTTGGGAGAGCCCGTGTCTAACCGAGGGTTTTAGGCATATCCTTTAGACAATACCTCTAAACCTATGTCTTTTCCCCTTCGGACAAAAAAGGTAGGTCGTGACAATATTAGATTATATATTAAAGTATGCTAGAATAATTTTCTGCATTGTTTTGCATCAACAAGAATAATTCGATCTTGTACTTATATGTGGAAGTAAAGCAATGTTACAAGAGAGAGACCGATCAGGTGATGTTTGTTCTTTTCTCCGTCTAAGATAATATTTTGGTGGAAAATTCTGTTTTTCTTGCAGAGCATGGAGAAAATGAAAGATGAAGCTAGACAGCAAGGAGCAGGCATGGAAACCTCAGATAGGAAATATGCAATTGCAGCTGTTCAAAATGTAGTTGGAATTGATGATCTTGTAAAACAAGTCACTGAATATCTGGAGATGGAAGTTGATGATGATGTGACCATTATTGGAATCTATGGAGCTGAAGGAATCGGCAAGACGACTTTGGCCAAGGCTGTATATGACCGCATCTCTTCTTGTTTCGACAGTTGTAGCTTTCTCGCAGAGGTTGAAGAAACCGCACAAAATCCTAGTGGTATACAATTTTTGCAAACTAAGTTGATATGTGATGTTCTTGAACGAGATCGTGAAGATCCTTCTTTTGATGAAAGGATCGAAGATTTCCTGGATATATTTCGTGAAATGAAAGTTCTAATAGTTATCGACGACGTGGAAAAGCAATCCCATCTTCGTGCTATTGTAGGAGACCAGCTCTGGTTTGGTCCAGGCAGTCGAATAATTGTGACTTCTCAAAATGAGGAAATTCTTGAAGGGTATGATCTTGAGAAGTTTCGCACCTACATGGTTAATGAGTTGGATGATAATCAAGCTTTTGAGCTTTTCTGCCAGCATGCATTCGGGAAGAAATCTCCTGTTTCTGGTTATGATGGACACGCAAACTGCATTGTCAATGCGACAGAGAAACTTCCATTAGCAATTGAAGTTGTCGGTTCATCTTTGCGGGGAAAATCAATAGGAGAATGGGAAAAGATGGAGGAGTCAATTAAAAAATTTATGAGTAGTTCTGAAAAGACCACGGTTTGCTTTGCAGAGATATTGGATATATGTTATGAAGCATTAGATCCAAAGCAAAAACATATATTTCTTGACATAGCATGTTTTATCTCTGGTGAGGATGCCCGAATTGCTTCATATATGTGGCCCAGTTCTTATCTTCCGTCTTCTAATTGCATTTTGATGCCCCTGGCAAAAATTGGACAAAACAATGAATTGTAGATGCACAGATTGCCAAGATATGTTGGCCAAAGAATTTTAAATCAAAAGGGATATGGAGATCCAACTTGGAGAAAATTTCACATATCGGATATGGTTCGAAAGGCACTAAGCAGGGAGAAGGTAAAACCCTTTAGTTCAATTTGTTTTCGGAATACAAAAGGAAAATGATACAAATGGTCATTGAACTTTATTTCAATGTGTAGTGTGGTCCTTGAACTTTTAATTTATTCAATGTGATCCTTGAATTTTTGTCTAATATGTAGTGTGGTCCTTGAACTCTTAAATTGTTTAATGTGATCTTTGGACTTTTGGTGCTCGTTTAATTTAATCCTTAGAATATATGAAAATACTCAATATTATCCTAAACTTGAATTAATGAAAGGACAACAACATTGGATATTTGCACATAATTCTGGGACTAAATTGAATATGTGTCAAAAGTTCATAGACTACATGGAGCAAATTAAAAATGTAGGGACCACATTACGCATTGGATAAAAGTTCAAGGATCATATTAAATAAATTAAAAGTACAGGGACTACATAGCACATTAGGCCAAAGTTTAGGGGATCATTTGTATCATTATCCTGAAAATGAACACCTTGACTTTTGGGCTACCAATTCTTCTTCTTCCTTTTTTTTTTCTTTTGGTGGGGTCATATTTTCTTAAGGAATCATATCGTATATGTACTCTTTAGCATATAGGGCTAGGAAGGCATCCTTCCTCTTATTTGGGTGTACCGCTTCTGATGATTTTGTTACTTATGTCAAATGCAGGGAATGGAAAATGTTGACGCTCTCTGCATTGACCTAGATGATCATGATTCATGCAAATTCACAGCTGGAGATTTTGATGGCTTGCCTGACAAAAATTTTCTCAAGTTGTATAATGCAAAAGTTTTCGGAGATTTTACAAATGCATTTCCAAGTGTAAAGTGGCTGCGTTGGCAAAGGTGTCCCCCGGATTTTAATGCAGAAAATTTTGTATTAAGAGAGTTGGTTATTCTTGATCTGTCTTGGAGCAAAGTCACGGAAGACTGGCGAGGTTGGAGTGACATCAAGGTAGTTTGGTATTTGGTTGTTTTATATTTGCTTTGTTGAAGTTAATATCTCCGAATTGACCATGTGTGGGTTTCTGTTTTGGCTTTACAGATGGAGAAACTGAAAGTCTTGAATCTTACCGGGTGTTCTGACTTATTGTTCACTCCTGACTTCTCTGGTTACACAGATTTGGAAATCCTGATTCTTGAACGATGTTCTCGTTTAGTGAAGCTAGATCCTTCAATTAGCCATTTGAAATGTTTAGTCTCCCTGAATTTGAAGTTCTGCTCCCAATTGAACGGTTTGCCAGTGGAACTAGGTTGTATGACAGCTCTGAAAGAGCTTTCTATTGACGGGAGTTCTGTACGGCAGATCCCCATCTCCATAGGCAATTTGAAGCAACTTGAAATTCTTAGTGGCTTCAAGTGCTTCCCATTGGCTTACCTGCCCAGTTCAATTAGTTACCTGACTACTCTTTCCAAACTCTCATTAGATGGTGCCAAAATTAATGAGCTCCCAAGCTCAATGGGGGAGATGCTATATCTAAGACTCTTGTCATTGAGGGATTGCCGTTACATCGAGGAACTTCCAGATTCTATCGGTAAAATGGGGTCATTAGAGGAGTTGGATATATCAGCGACTAGTATCTCTAATCTCCCCAATTCAATAAGAAATCTGCAAAGCTTGCGAGTGCTGAGAATGGATTCTACTTTCATTCGAGAATTTCCTCAGGAGGTTGGGAATCTGACCAAGCTCGAAGAACTACATGCTTCCTGGTGTCGGAGTTTGAAGGGGGCCATTCCCAGTGACATCGGGGGACTACGTCATCTGAGATCACTGACGCTGGGGCATTCCAGTATATCTAGCTTACCCCCTGAAATCTCCACCATATCTGGTCTTCACACCTTGGATTTACTTCACTGCAATGAAATCGAAGAGTTGCCAAAGCTTCCCCCTTCTCTAATTTGTCTGCATGTGAGTTCTAATAGGATGAAAGCGATATCCTTTCTTGAAGATTTGAAGGAATTGGAGGAGCTGTGCCTCAGTGATGGGGACCCAAAGGCACACCAAGCCCCCTCAAAACAGCCAATGCCAGAATCCAACGTGAATCGAATGATTGACAAACAATCCTTCTCAATATCATTTCCTAAACTGAGGAAACTAGAACTGTCTCTTTCGCAAGTTATCAAGCTGAAGTTTGAGCTGACAGATACGCCTCTGCTCAAAAGGTTCAAAATGCTCCTGCAAGTTATCAAGCTGAAGTTTGAGCTGACAGATACGCCTCCGCTCAAAAGGCTTAAAATACTTGCCCTTCCTCGTTCAAGCCACAAAGAAGTATATGAGCTTCCCAAGACGTTGTCAGTGTTCAAGCTCTACCACTCTGCGATAGAAGAGATTGAAGGGCTTGAAGGGCTTGAAGCCCTGAAGAGGCTAGACATATCAAATTGCAAAATACAAAATCTTAATGGGCTTGGCCAGTTGATCTCACTGAGAAGTTTGATTCTATCTGACTGTGATTACCTCAGTTTACCTGATCTTTCAAACTTGAAGTCACTAAAAGTTTTAGAGATCAGACGATGCAAAATGATCCATCAAATTAAAGGCCTAGAAAAATTAAGATCTTTGGAAAACCTGAATATCAGTGAATGTCCAGCTGAGAACTCGGTGCAAGTACAGAAAGCATTGAAGCATGAAATTGAATCAACATACTCTGAAATTGAAACAACGGATTCTGAAACTGAAACAGAGGATCCTTTGAAGAAAACGGTGCGCCTTCTTTCTAGTTTTGTTTTATTCTAGTGAAGAGAGAAAATGAACTGATTCTAAAACGTGCAACCAAGGACAATTTTATCAAAATTCCCCATCTTACTGGGAATCTTGATATGCTGTGTATCCACTTCGGTGGCGAAGTTAGGGATTTACATCCCTCGCCATCTATAACAAAAGGGCCTTTCTTAAGAGAAATTTTTAGGCCCTGGAGACCTCACCTGAACTCACCTTATCGTTTCCTTCTGCAGAATAGAAAGAGAGATACAGAGTCGGCAAAACAAAAAGGAAAAAGACAGATACATGTAACTGGAGATTTAGTTGGAATGGAGGCAAAACGAAAAGGAAAAAGACAGAGACTTGTAACCAGAGATTTAGTTGGAATGGAGGATCAAATAGCAACCATAAACAATTTATTAGACATCGACTCTTGTGGTGTACGGCTAATTGGAATCTATGGGATGGACGGCATCGGTAAAACAGTACTTGCCAAGATTATCTTCAACCAACTATGTCCTCGCTTTGGGAGATATTGCAGCTTTCTTGATGACGTGGGGGAAATAGCAAAAACCAAGGGTTTAGAGAAGTTGCAAAAAAAATTATTGTCCAATGTCGCTAGAGTGGAACCTTACATTCCAAACATTGATGAGGGGACCAAAATGATTGAAGAAACAATTTGCAACAAGAATGTGCTAATTGTATTGGATGATGTTAAGGAGGCCATTCAGATCCAAAAACTAATTGGAGAGAAAATTTTCTATCCTGGTACTAGAATACTTGTTACTACTAGGGACAAAAGTGTTCTGATTGGCGACAAGTATAACTTTGTGGGTTATGAAATGATGGGGTTGAGCTGCGAAGATGCACTTAAACTTTTTAGTAGGCATGCCTTCAATGATGACTCTCCTCAGGCTGGTTACTACACTCTTTCAATGGGCATTGTCAATACTGCATATGGACTACCTTTAGCTCTTCAAGCAATAGGTTCATCGCTTTTTGAGAAAAAGAGAGAAATATGGGTAGAGTGCCTAGAGAAGCTAAAGGAAGCACCGCATAAGGATGTCTTCACAACGCTAAAGTTTAGCTATGATGCCTTAGAATCGTATGAACAAGAGATATTCCTCGATATTGCATGCTTTTTAGTTGGCGAGAATAAGACTAATCCAATGTACGTGTGGGAGGATTGTTGGTTTTACCCAGAGAGTTCCATCGAGGTCCTTATTAACAAATGCATGATAAAGGTGTTGGATGATAATAGCCTTTGGATGCACAATCAGTTTAGAAATCTTGGAAGGAAAATTGCCAAAGAAGAGGGAACCCGATTGTGGGATGAAGACGACATCATTCCCAAATTAAAATCAATAGAGGTAAAGTATGACCAAATTTGAATAGAAATTTGCTCGTAACCTCTTCTTAGTTGATGATTCACAGTTTTGAATTGGGAGCTACTCTTCTACTACGCTTTTTCTTTTCTTCTACGAAATAAAAGTAGTGGGATATTGACAAATTCCTCTTTCTGCTCCTTAATGTCATTGGCAGACCAAGGGAAGCGTTCGAGCACTCCGTTTGAGATTGAAGGGTACATCGAAACATCCTACAATTGTCACTTCGGAGCAAATTAAGCGATTCTCGCATATACGGTTTCTTTCATTGTCTGAGGTAAACTGCCAAGGTGACTTTACGGGCTGTCTTGCCAAGTTTAAATGGATCAATTTGGATTACGGTTATGTTATTCCTCCTAGACCTGCCACCGATCATTGTCAAAAGTTTGAGGCAACTAAGTCATTGCATCTAGAAGATGTGGTTGTGGTTAATCTTTCTGGGGTTGATATCACAAAAGATGTGTTCACGAGCCTAATCAAGGTATGCCAGTTTCCCTCTTAGTCTAATTTTCTCATTCAATGAAGGACAAAATCTGATGGATTTATCATCTAATTTTCTCATTGGTAGCCTAAATCCATATATATCTCGTCTGTCTTGATGTTTCGCTGGCTTTTGCAGGGGGCAAGGAAATTGAAGGTTCTCACTCTTTGTTATAATACATCAATACATGGGACACCAACTTTTCCTCGGAACTCAGTCTTAGAGAAGTTAACTATTTCTAATTTTTTTTCCTTGAAGGAAATTCATCACTCTATTGGGAAACTAAGGAAGCTAATTGACTTGAATCTTGAGTTATGTGTTGAACTTGAAAAATTGCCTGAACAAATTGGAGAATTACAGGAACTGCAGCACCTCTCTCTTAGGAGTTGCGATAGCTTGGAGGAACTCCCCAACTCAGTTTTGAAATTAACATCGTTAACGAAGCTGGATGTATGGGGCACGAGAATTATAAGGTTACCAGATTCCATTGATAGACTATCAAGGCTGTCATCTGTCAATGCATCATTCACATCGATTGGAAAACTGCCTAGTACAATGAGCAAGCTTCTTTGCCTCCGAACACTGCATTTGAATAATTGTAATCGGATACAAGAGCTGCCGGAGCTCCCTAAAAGTCTAACCACTCTACAGTTGACATCTACTTCGTTGGTGACTGTCCCTAACCTCTCATACCTTACCGATCTAGTTGAATTGGCCCTATCCGATGGCTCTGAATCTAAGGCGAAATCAGATATAATTCAAACTTGCGACTTGCAGTGGATTGGGAGTATATCCAAACTAAGCAAGCTGCGATTTTGCTTTGCAAATGTCTGCATTTCAACTATAGAGTTGGGTTCCCTTTCTGTGCTGGAAGAACTTACTCTACATGGAGTAGACGTGCCGGCTTTCAAACAACTTCCATCATCAAAGTTGAAGGTTCTAGAGCTCTACGACACTCGAGGGAAACAAATACGGCTTCCTCCATTGGAAAAGGAGACTGCAATCGTTGCATCAAGTTCGAGAGAATCTGAACAAAGCAAGGTGTTACGGCAAATTGAAATTATTTTCATGGAAGGCCATAAATCATCGGATGGGTCAGTGTATCTGCTGGAAGAGCCGGGGTGCAATGAGCTACAAGCTCCCCAGTTGCTTGATCATTGGAGGGGAGACTTCCGTTTCCCAAGCTCCATAAATACGCTTCGAAAACTCGTTCTGTGGGGGTGCCCTGGGGTTCAGGATATTGAATTTGTTCCTACGCTGTTGTTAATATTTTCTGTTGGAGGGTGCACTTCATTAAAAAGATTAGGCGGTTTGTCAAACTTGAAGTACTTGATGAAGTTGACTCTTTTGCGGTGCTGGAGCCTACAGGTTGTCGAGGGCATTGACGAATTAGAGTTTTTGCATCAGTTGAAAATTGATCGGTGTGGATCAGTGGAGAGGATTATTGATCCATTGAACTCAAAAATACCAGGTAAGTGCTCGATAGAAATAACACGTAGTGGGGAGTTACCCGACTCTGGTCGAATTTCCAACACTTGGGAATCTTACAGAAAGATTCTGAATGGAATTGAAAATGAAACAACGGACGTTGAAACAGAAACAAGGGATACAGAAACAGGGGATGATCAGCAGTTTGTTTATACAATACGGCGGGGGAACTCTATATTTGGATTTGAGAAATCCAAAACAGAAACAGGGCATGCAACGCGCCTTTGCTCTATGGTTACGGTAGCGGATGAAGAAAGAACGGACTCTGAAACAGAAACAGAAGCAGAAACAGAAACAGAGGAAAGGGTGCGCCTTCTTTCTATTCATAGATCGTCGCTGTTTCTTCTACTTTACTTGCTTTCTATTTCTGCTTTATTAAAATTCCCCATCTTACTGGGAATCTCCATATGCTCTCTCTGTGTGTCCACTTCGGTGGCGACCTAAGGGATCTCACATTCCTCACCATCTATAAGAGAAATTTTTAGGCTCAAGAGACCTCAACTCACCTCATCGTTTCCTTCTGCAGGAAGACTTCGATTTTTATTATTGAACGATGAATTGAATTGAGATTAGGGTTCTTTTCCACGTTTTCTTCTTCCTCTCTCCTGCTGCTCAAGCAAATCGCTGTTGCCCGATCCTCAGTCGCTGCTCACTCCTCGCAAGATTCAGTCCATCATTCGCCATCAGTTGCCATTGTCTCTTCTTTCCCAGGTTCCGTCATAAGCAAGCTTCAAGTTCGTCATCCGCAAAGCTTCAAGTCCTTCGCGAGCTTCAAGTTTCATGTCCGTGAGCTTCAAATCCTTCTCCAGTGCCACTTTTCACTCTAGTGCACATTTTCTTCTTCAGTGCTGCTCAGCTGGAGGAATTTGGTGCATTCATTAACTCCATCGGTGGCGGGAGTCACGGGCCTGAACTCAAGCTCTGGATCACTAGCTAATCGCTGAAGAACAGGTAAGAGTGGTGTGGCAGTTGGTGGTTAGTTGAATGTAATGGTGTGGTTTATCTTTACGTAGTTAAGCTCGAGCTCGAGCTTCATATGGTAATAGCTGTGTAAGGGTCTGCTTTCTTGCAATCGTTTGACTATTTGAGTGCCTAGTCTAGTTATGTTGCTATGCTTTTGTGGATTGCTCGATTGAGTGTAATCGCGTGCATCTTCTCATGAAGAGTTTATCTATAAGTATATTCTAAGGTTTGGATAATGGTCGCTTTAATGAATATCGACTGTCTCTTTATTACTGTGAGGAGCTCTTGATTGAAAATGAAGCAAACAGTGCTTCTCTTCTTAGTTCATCATGCCTAATTAAATGAGACATCCAGCTTCTTCTTCGTTTTTCATATTTGGGCAGTTGTATTTTCCATTATTAATTTGAGGTTTGCTGCATATGATTGAAGGGACTAGAAGTTTGTGGGTTGGTTGTATAGAATGTGCCTAAACTGTGGCGACTCACTTTAATGAGTATCCGCTTTTTGATACATTCGTACTTTCTCACGTCTAAGATTAGTCCGAAGAATTGTCTTAAAATTGTGTCCATATTGATCCACTCTCATGTGAATTGACAAATGCCGTGATAGAATTTTTGTAGCTTTTATGATTTCCAAAATGAATATATTTAAATGAATGCACGCCCTCTTCGAAGCTGATTTGCTGGGGTTGTTTTCGTGTGTACTGATTCAATGAATGATAAATTCAATGTGCCATCGCTTAAAACCATACAAGCCTTTTGTGGCTATATGAGAATGACCAATGCTGGGAATATGAAACTGACTCAAAAGAAATGTGACTCGAGTAGTTCAATGTTGTTCATTTGTTAAAATATTCGGCTACAGTTTGTCAGATCATTTGGTGACTGCTGTAAAATAAGGTAAATTGACGATACTGCTATAAGAACAAAATAAGTCAGCTCAAGCTTCTTGGTTGTTATCTACTATCAGACCAAGAGTGCCCATAATGTTCAAGGTGAGACTCTTAATTGCTTGAATAGACAAGATCTTGTCCATTCTCTGTTGCATTCAGCAACAAAAGAAACCTTTTGGAATACGGTTAATTATCATACTTTGATCATTGCCTTTCAAGAATTCAAGCCATTGATCAGTCGGAGCTAGGTCTTTACAATCAGGAAGTCTGAATGCAGAGTTAGCATCAGACACCAACATTCGATTTTGAAGAAAGCATAACATAATTAGTAGACCACCATGTACTTAAGCAAATATATTCCTTACTAAACACCAATAAGACAATGGAGACTAGCGAAGAGCTCCGGCATAAGGTTATGACATACTTCGCCTTGCATGAGACTCTGCACCAGGAATGCAACCAAACCTGCCATCCAAAGTTTTGCAACTCAATCTATATCTGACAGCCTTCTCCACGTTTATTGAATCCAACCGTTTTAATGTCACAAGATAGCATATGGCACAATAAGAGAACCTTGGAATGGACAAAAGGGGTAAAAGGGACGTCAATTATTTAAGAAACATCCTCAAGAAGCACAAAAATTATAATTTATCAAAGACGAGGGCAAGACATCGACTATCATCTTCATTTTGCACTACTCTGCTGTCTGAATCATAGTTCAGGCACAACGATGTAGAACATTTGATACCAGAGATTATCCAACAGTAGCAACTTCAATCTCCATAGAGAGAGCCCCCTCATCAATGTCTGCCTAGCAATTTACACACTATAATAAAGTAACTGTAATCAAAATTCCATAACATGACATAATTTGACCTCTTACAAGCAAACCAGAGCCTAAGGTAAGTTTGTCACTCTCACGATATTGAAAACTTAAAAACATAGAACAATGCCGAGGAACTTGCATCGATGGTGAGAGTTTGCAAATCTAGGACACTTTATTTCAAAGGATACAATCTGTCACCTTATTGATGTGAAGAACATCTGACTTGTCAAAAAGGGCCAAAACTTGCATGGCTCTGAGTGTATACAGCAGATGCTGATCATTTCTAATATTTGCACCAAAGCTGCCTGCACAAGCAGCCCTAAGTGTCATTGACATTTTGTTCTTTAGAGTCAAGTTTTAGAATATAAATAAATAAAGCAACGTTAATCACTCCTATGACATGGTCATCATTGCAATAGATGGAATTCTTTAATCCCAGGCTAAAATCTGAATCATACTGTCAAATAAGATACATTTGATTGAATGTGGAGTGGAGATTCTGTTAGCTGAATGTTTTTCGTGAGTAATCACGAAAAAGAAGTCGAGAGACAAATAAATATAAGCCAGACTCATGCTGGCATTGCAGGATCCAAGAAACAACTTCATTTGAGACCACAGTGTCGAGTTTTCCAAGAAGATCTAGAGTGGTCGATCCCAAATATGCTCCATTCAGTCTCTAGCGCTCCAATACCGCCGACTCAAACTATCCTTTTTCTGAGCCCAAAAACTTAAATCAGTAAACTCTAACATGCCGAATAGTCGCAGATCCAGATAAAACCAAGTCATTTTCAGTAACTGACAAGGAGTGGACAAAAGAACAAGAAGAGAATTGTTAAAATTTCATTCATACTTTTTCAACATTTGTTTGTTGCCAGCGAGCTCACCCATCTTCCAGTAAGACGCTACCTATCAATGAACACGGAATCAAATCTAAAATATGCCACCTAAGAACTCAGCAACTCAAGCACAAAAAGTATAGAATTACGAAATTTCCTGAGGTCATCAAGGATCGTAACGATCCTATAAATTTAACAACAAATCATGTTCAACTTTGTTTTGAACAATCACATGCGTATTAACATCGAAAAGAGGGAATGAAGCACATCTCTCTTTCCAGTTGGAGAAGATGGGTCCTTGCTCAAATTGCTCGCATTCCCAAGTTCTGACTCAAGCGCAAAATAATCTCCATTTCAAAGAAAGCACCGCCATTTAGACAAACAAGCACGTCCAACAGAAGTAATTCCCTGGACCCATCAGCAATTACGACTCGAACGCAACTACGGGCAAAACATTTCTGAAATCTTTATCCCACAAGAGATCTCCACTACTTTCTTGCTACTAGAAACCATGCGGCCCAATGTTAAAGACGATCTCGTCAGCAAGAACAGAAGCAGTGACGTAACGATTAGTTGAAAAAAGCTTGCAGAAGCTCCTCGAAGACCTCACCAGTCGACCGATTGAAGATGAATCAGAGCGAAAATGAAGGTTTGAGCTCGATTTATAATACAAAGTGCCCTTCAAGTTGACTGAAAGATGAGACTTACTTTCGTTATTATGAAGAAAGAAGGTTTAGTTAAGCTCCAGAGGCTTTTTGGGCCGACGAAACTGGGCCCAATTGTCTATTTTCTTCAGCTGAATTTTTTTTCACCATTTTTTTTTGTTTCACAGAAAATAAATTACTTACAAAATATTTTAAAAAATTACTTGCATCGCTTACAAAAATGTATGATCCAAAAAAAAATTTTATCGTTCACTAAAATGTTTAGAAATAAATTGTTATCAACAATTAAAACATTGTTCATTTATTAATTATTTTCAGCAATATAAGATATTATTTTTGAAAATATTTTTCGAATCATTCATTTTTCGTGAAATAAATGTAACATAATTATTGTCAAATGCCTCACTTGAATTTGACTAGCTGTGTTTAGTCACTAGGAAATAATATCTAGCATAATAACTGAAATTTTATATTATTATTAGGTCCACTGTCAGTGTGTAAAAGAAAAACAGAGAGAGCTTTAGCTAAATTTCTAAATCAACAAGTCTCTGCACCAGACAGTACTTCTTAAGAGGCCAGCATTTGGTTGTGTTGAACTTTAATTTGGTTAATCGATATATTGCTAAATTTCCTTGAAGCTATGCACCAATTTAGTCTAGGACAAACACAACACTAATATAACCTAATATTATTGCTGTAAAAGTGCCTTTGATGTCAGTTTTAGTATGTTTCGAAATAATGCCCTATCAAAACGTAGGCTTTAGTGGCTTGAAAACTTAGGCTTGTCAGGTTACTCCATTGATCTCAACTTCCACCATTTATGGTTTGCACACAAACTAAACAAGACTTAGGAAAACTGATCTCTCCATTTCAATGTCGTATTTTTGCCCTTTGAAAAGGGATATTAAACACCAGTACAAACTCCTTATAACACAACCCTTAGTTATGACATGTGGAGGTGGTTTGGGCTTGAAGAAGCTACGAACAGGAAATCAAGCTTGCGTTTTCAGGAATTTGTAGAAGTTGTTGCTAAAAGCAAAGTCCATTTTGGCTACTTGGGTTAATGCTTACTTGCTGTAACAGATTTCCTTATGGTCCATTTCTTCTAAAAGTTAGGTCCATTCTTAGGCGACATTGGATTGGCGATGGACAAGGCACTTCATCCGTGGTGTCATCAAGGCACCCTCATGGCATCTCTAGAGGGTGTTTATCCTTAGAGAGTGATTCATGATACTGCTCTAGATACATCACCTCTTGTTATTAGTTAGAGACGAGTTGGTCTTGCCACCATCAAGATCAGATGTTTGGTGCAAATAGAAGACGGCTTTATGCGGGACGCTTTATCCTTGTCATATTGCTGAAGACAGAGTGACATTCCCTAGAAATGCATCTGATTGCTTTAACCAGACCGATACTTTATCCTTGTCATCGAATCCAAGATATAATAATAGATGAACTTTTCTTATTTGAGAAAGTCTACACCGATATTAATGGATCTGATATGATAAGTAAAACCTTGTCAGTGATGAAACTTGATTCTTGTGTAGATAAGGTAGGTATGATGGAACTTCCCTTGTGAGGCGAAGGGGGAGATTTGTTGGGCTAGGTCCACCTCTTTTGGGGCCTATCTCATCATCTTAAATAATAAAAAGAAAAGGATAGGTTTGAATGTCCTTCATTTAGAAGAGAGAGAGAAGAGCAATTTGTTGTTATAGAAAGAGATGCAGAGAGCTTTGCTTTGAAGAAGAGAACTAGTAATCTAGATTCGATAGTAAAACTTTCTTAAACTTGGCGAAGATTACAGTATGTTGTTTGTGAGTCCATGATTTGCAAGTTGATTGGTTTTGTTTGTTAAAATCTTCTCCAAACTGTATCTTAATTTTCTCTAGCACCAATTAGATCTTTCTTGCTTCTTTGTGTTAATTTACCTTTCTAATGATGATATTTTGCTAATCTGAAGAGCTCTAGTTATGAAATAGAGATGACCTATTATATATTCTGCTTTTAGATTGTTCTTTGTGTTTCAGTAAGCATAATCACCGATCTTAATTCAGTTTAGACCAGTACAATGTAGGAAAAATAAAAAATTTTATTTTTAATTAACAGTTAATTTCAACAATTAGTATAGATCTATTCATCAACCATTGGATTATGTTCATTTTAATTCATAGCATTATGTTGATTTAGTTTTCTTTATTTTCAGGTGGGCACTAACACGGTCTCGCTCGAAGGTTGAATTTCCAAGCGAGTGCACTACAAATTTTCATGAAATCCTTGTATATCTAACATATTGATTTGGCATCTAATTTAGATTCATGCATATAAATGCTACTTCATATTTATGTCACCATATATGTATGTATGTATGTATGAAGCCTAAAAGGCAAAAAAGAAAATAACAAATAAAATAGATTGCATGCTTAAAGAAATTAATACCAATCTCCTCACTCTTAACATGCTGTAAACAAAGAGCGTAATATTTTACGGATTGTCCTAAAAGGTTCTCTACTTTTACGAAGGCGCCGCACTAAATCTGCTTTAAATAAAGTTGCTCATCTTCTTGCTCCACATGTCTGGATTGTGTCTGGCAATGGAATCTAGGGAGAAAATATTGTGTGAGATTGTCTATCCACGTCATTGATGAGACATCCGCTCATGGTGTGCCACGTGGCTCGGCGGCCCCACCATGTCAGAACATTTTCAACTCCCCCCCCCCCTTTCACTCCCCATTTATTCGCCATTAGCTGTTCCGTTTATTGAGGGAGACAGATGAGCAATTCTGCTCTCTCTAACACCGTCTTTCTTCACGATCACTCTATTTGCACCATCCCTTCCTCCCTCGCTTTGCTCTCTCTCACACCGTCCTTCTTTGTGACCAGTCCGCTCTCTCCCTTCCTCCTTCGCTTTGCTCTCTCTTTGTCCTTACGACCGAAAGGCAGCACGCTTTGCCCTTTCCCTCACTTGTTCGCTCTGCTCTATCTCTGCTTCATCTTTACGACTCCTCGTGCCTCCAATCCCGACCATGCCTCTGCCTTCGCCGTTGCCTCCCGGAGCCTCATTGCTGGCTTTAATTTTACCTCTGCATCCGAGCAGCAAGGGTTTTTCCCCTCTTTCATGAAGCGAGCCACTCTGCTCTCTCCCTCCGTCACTATTCATGACTCCTTTGTGCCTTGGCGGTTTGGATCGAGCGAACTTGCTAATCCATTCGCTCCCATTGCTGCATAGTGTTTCTCTCTTCACTCTCGACATCATCGCCCCCGCCTCCACCGTTGCCTTTCAGAGCCCCATTGGCGGCTTTGATTTGTCTGGCACGACAAGCTCAGGTTAGCGTTAATGATTTCATTTTGGCTTCGTTTGAATCCTTCCTTCACCTTTGTTCGGCTTGTTTTGCTTGTCTTTTTGCCTTGTTTTGGCTTCTTTGATCTGGTTGTTTCATATCTGTCATTGCCTACCATTGTCGTGAAGTAAACCTTAAGGCATGTTGATTTTGTTTGGTATATGGACTAAGTTGATGAAAATAACATGCGCGTGGATTGTGGTACTGTGTACAAGAAAGTGGCGATTGGCCACTGATTGGTTTTTTCGACATTGTTTGGTGCTTTATGCAAAAGCACACATTGTGGAAGCTGTGTGGTGGTGGAAATTAGGTCATTTGAGAAGTGGTAATTGCTTGATTCAAGTAGACGAGCTCTGTGATTGCTCGAATATAATCAAACTACTTGAGATCATATGAAGCATCAATTCCTTGATAAAACAAATAGCTTGAAGAGTGAATCAGGAAATGCTTGAGATCATATGAAACGTTTTACTCATCCTTCACAATTATATTCCAATGAGCTTGAAAATTGACAGAGGAGGACACTAGTTTTAGAGTGTCATATTTAGAGTCTTGCACGTGCTGGACAATGCTTTAAAGAAATTTTATGTGGGTTTGCAAAAATTAACTTATATTCATTTGATAATGTTCAGCTTATGGATCTATGTTTGTTTAATCAGCATCTGACTAGTTATTTTTATTGTATTGAGATTTTTGTTTGCTGGTGGTGTATTCTCTTAGTCTAGTTGTGGTTTCAATTTACCTTTGCTTCAAGATGCTTAATAATTTCGCATTTTTCAAATTTAAAACAATGGCGAAGAGTCATCGAGAGGCATGGGTAAGAGCAAAATAGAGATGCGTAAAACATCGACTACATATAATTAAGAAATCTTTGCTATTTCGTGTGTCTACTAGATGTGATCTTGAGCAAGTTTGGAATGATTTGTTATTTCTTTCTTGTGAATATGCTATGTAATTTGTTCATAATTAAGATGTGCACTTGCAAGAGGACAGTTGTGTGAGATGTGTGGCTGTGAGCACTTTTGATGGTGGTCTTTGAGTGCTGTTAAATATTGTATCGTGCTTGTTTTGCATTTAAACTTTCCAAAGTCAATTCTTAATGACGAGAACGTATTGCAGGGGATTAATCAATTTGGGTATAAATTTTCAATACCCAATTTTGTACAACTAGAGGAAGCCACTAGAACATCCATCAATTGTGATTTTTGCTCCATTGAACTTGGGTTTTTCCAAGATTATTGTTGTCACGCCCCGAACCCTGGGCACGCAACAACCCCTTACCATGGTCAATTGAAAGCGACGTCCCAGGACTCGTCGACGACCATTCATTTTTAGTCTTTCATTAAGCGCAAGTGGAAGGCGACTCATCCCCAGTCCAACAAACAATAAAACAATCATACAGGAATAGAGGGATGAACAACAAAATAACATAACTACTCATTTATACATTCATACTGGATTAACCTACGGATGATCGTTTTCCGATTTACAAGCCCGACTAGGGGGGCCAATCCATCCACTAAGCCTGACCAAAAAGAAACTAGGCTCGGCTAATCCACCTATACAAAAAGAACCCTCGGTTCCCAACTACTATCACTCTGACCCGTCGGACTCAGGCTCCGTAGGGTCGTAGTAAGGGTCATCATAGTTCGGGCCAATCACTGGAGGAGGAGCGGGGGCCGGGTCCAGCTCCATGGGATCTCAGTCGTCGTCTTCAGGGTCCCTACCGGGCGGTCCATCAAAACCTCTAAGGGGACCGAGCAACATATCATCCTGCCGAATGTACCACGCTATGAACTGATGTGGCACCCATTGCCCCGGTCCTTCATCCACCCAGATGGTGGTGACGTACTTCTCATACAGATGCGCCCGACCAGGGAACCGGTGGCGCACACAATGGTCTCCCAATCCTGGGGGACCCCAAACCGCACTGGCGGCGCCATCCTAAGGGCCTGAAAAAGTTTAACCATGACGGGTTGAGATAAAATCTCAGCGAGTTCTTGCCCCTAAGCCCCAGTTAGTACACCAACTAAACTTGGGGTATCTCTCCAGAACCACCCCTCATACAACCCAATCACGACAATCGGCAATTAGCAATAAAATAACAAGCAGGGTCAACCAACAATCAAAAGTCGGTTCATATGCAACCTTACCCGGTATGCCATACCCTGCATGTTATTTATCAGCACAATACACGCAATGCACATGGCCGTTAGATGATGCAGTTCACCAATCACATACGAGTCGCGTCACAAGCGATCTCACCTGGCCATTGCCACACCCTGCACGTTATCATTTCATGCGTGTGTGCTATAAATAATGATGTGATCACCTCATGACGTATTCCATTAGGCCGAGATGCTACGGCGCTACGGCGCCCTTCCTCCGCAGAGGTGCAACCGTGCCCTTCCGTGCTATTGCTACGGCGCCTTTCTTCCGCAGAGGCGCAACCGTGCCCTTCCGTGCAGGCCGAGGCGCTACAGTGCTACGGCGCCCTTCCTCCGCAGAGGCGCAACCGTGCCCTTCCGTACCCTCCAAGGCGCCACGGCGCTACGGCGCCCTTCCTCCGCAGAGGCGCAACCGTGCCCCTCCATGCCCTCCCTTTGGAGATTCGGGCTATCGTAGCCAATGCACACATATTTGCACATATACTTGCATTTAAAATCTCAAGTCCTTCTTTATAAAAGCGGTCCATTTCTAGTGTCCCTCGGACAATTCGTTTTCCTCTTATCTTTTATGAAAACCATACGATTCAAGCGAATATTCATGCAATGCCACATCCAATTCAATCCATATGACCAAGACACATGAAATAATGCATAATTTCACTTCCGAATGAACAGTCGTAGTGAACGATGCAGTGAGCAGTGCACATGAAGCGATAATCGTGAACAGTGAAATTTCCGAATTTAATAATTAAATAATTTAATTCAGAAATTACATAATTTAATCAATAAATAAAGAAATTAAATAAATCAATTAATTAATACAATCAATCAAATTAATCAAGCAATTAACACATAACACTCAATTAAGTCTAATTAAGCACAATTAAGCATAAATAAGCAAGATTAAGCTAAACTAATCTTAACCAACTATCTAACCACCTATCTTAGGGCTAATGCACTTAATTAAACACCTTAATCATCCCTTAGCACTAATTAACCCAACCCTAAGCTAGTTTAGGCACTAACTAAGGGATTAGGAGCTAAACTCACCCGTTAAGCGGGCCGGAGAGGCGGGTGTGGCGGCAGCGACGAGGGCGACACTCAAGGACCTCGAACACGACCTTCCAAGGTGGTCCCAGGCCAGAAATCACAGCAGCAACCTCTGCTCAAACCCCAAACTCCAAAGGACAGCACTGCAGTGGAAGGAGGCTGTTGGTCGGAGCAAAAACAAGCTGGCCGGAGCTCCGACGAGCTGGTGGCCGGTGGCTGGTGGTTCCGGAGGGTTAAGGGGGAGGTGTGTGTGGCTGGTGTGGGCAGTGGGTAGGCCAAAAATGGAGAGAAACGGAAGAAAAAGCGAAGCTGCCCAGAATGCGCTGCTACAGTGACGAACGGAGGACTGCTTACTTCAGGCCGCCGTACGGGACGGCTGGAGACTCTTTCCGGCGATCGGCCAATGTAGATAGTACGAATTTCCTGTGCTGATCAGTTTGATAGGTGGATCGGCCCGAGACTCCACCGGGAAGGCAACGAACCACTCAAATTTCGGTGAGAGGTCCAAAGCAGAAACTGCAGAAATTGCAAGGAGAAGCAAGGGGAAGCAAGGGAAAGAGGGCTGCAATTTTCTTGTGATTCAGCTGAGTGAGAGAGAGATATTCAGAGCTGAAAATCCTTCATCAATGCCATTAATGGCTGCACCAAGTCCCCAAGCACATGACCTCATCATCTCTTCCTTTTGTCTCTTCCTAATAATATCTAGGGGCAAAATGGTCATTTCCACCTTGCATAATTCCCAAACTGCCCTTGGCCTAAAAATAAAAGGCGGGCCTAGGAAACGGGCTGGGAAATGGGTAGGAACGGGCTTGGGAATTTGTTGGGCTCGAATTGGCTCAAGTTTGGATGACGGGCTAGGACGGGTGAAGGGTCGGTTGGGTCCAACAGGCTTGCTCATTGTCTCGGTCTTCCACGGTGGCCGTCCCACCTTGGGCGTGAGGCCCTCACTACTCTTGCTCGGCCCACGTCCTCATAGGCTCGGTTTCTCTGTCCAAAATCCCTTTCTCAAAAACTCGGCTCGACCGACTCCGTCAACTGTCAAGGAAGCACCGCCCGAAAGTCCATCCCGGACGTTCCCGACAATTCTAAGTCCAATCTTGGGTCCTCATGCCTTGTTAATTTCTGCCTGATGCCATTTTGCTATAACCCCCACTGACCAGCCGTTTTGAGGATTCGCGACTACTCCCTCTAAAAGGGCTTTGAATTTCAGGACGTCACAATTGTTGTATCATATCAATTAATCCACATGTATAAAGTTTTTGGATGGCTAAATCAGAGGTCATCTTCATTCATACTATGCGAAACATGTTTGCTTTGTTAAGTAATGGATGAGATGTTCTGTTTGTAAAAACATTACGTTGAATACTTCTTTTTCTTTTTGTTGCAACATGAAACTTCCCATCTCGCGTATGTAATGCGTAATATGGAAAAAGATTTTGAGTTTGGAGTGAGAATGGTTTTTTCAAATGAACTTGAATCATATCATAAGTATGTAATTAGCAAATGATTTGGAGTGAGGAAGGCTAAGATGGTTAGAAATACCAAAGGAGAATCTGATGGACTTTTGTGTGTAATTGTGAGGGGCATTCTGCTAGCTCATTTGATCAAGAAAGGAAATACGAGAGGTTTGAAGTTAAATGTGGTTGTTTTGCTTGTATCAAATTTAAGGTTGACAATGATGTTTATGAAGTTGTAGAGTATGTTTCTAAGCATAATTATGCATTTATTCTAAAAAATCAAAAACATTTGATAAAATATGGAATAATGATGTCTAATACTTGCAAAGGTGTTTTAGTTCACATGATTAAAGCTAGCATTGGTGGGACTACGACATATAAGTTCTTAGAAAATGAAGCAGGAGGAAGCAAAAATTTGGCTTTAATCCTACGTAATTGTCAATTTTTTTTGCAAACGGAAAGATCAAATGTTGTAAGTGGAATGGATTGTCAAAGTCTTCTTAATTATTTTCATGGCTTGTAAATGCAAAATCCGATATTTTTCTATGCTGTATAGGTAGATCAAGATGGTAGATTGACAAATTTATTTTGGAGAGATAGTTTGTCCAAATTTGATTATGACTGGTTTGGTGATGTGCTTTTGTTTGATACCACGTATGGTACCAACAAATATAGCATGATATGTGCACATTTTTGTTGGGGTTAATCACCATTGGGAGAATACATTATTCGGATGTGCACTTTTGTTGGATGAGACTACAAATTCGTTTATTTGGTTATTTAAGGTGTTTTTGAAGTTTATGGGAGATAAGGCTCTGAAAACTATATTCACTAATCAAGACAAAGCCATGGCAAAAGCCATTAGAATGGTATTTTCAAATACACAACACTATTTATGCACTTGGCACATTAGGAAAAATGCCAGTCAAAATATTCCGCATCTCTACAACAAGCCGGAGTTTGAGGATAAAGATTTTTCAGTGCTTATGTATAGATGTAGATGGGAGGATGAATTTGAATATACTTGGAGGGAAATGGAAGAGAAATGGATAACTAAAAATAACAATTGGCTTTGGAGATTAGACGACCTCATATATAAATGGAGTTCAGCTTTTGGTCGGGATACTTTTACATGCATTATAAAATCAAGTCAAAGGAGCTAGGGTACCAATAATGTCTTTTAACATATATCGACTAGGAGTCAACATCTCATGGAATAGGTCCATCGCTATAAAGAACAACTTAAACATATGAGAGAAATTGAAAATCAAGATGATTATAGTTCTCATGGGGTGCCTAAACTAAAGGTTTTGCATAATGGGATCTTGATACATGTTGCTTCGGTGTATACTCGTACCATTTTTAATAGGTTTTATGAAGAATTTTTACAAAGTCTCTCTAAACAGATTTCAAGTACTGGTTTCGATGGATTGAATTATGTACATACTCTCAGGTGAAAGGGGATTCAACGTGAACATATTGTTAGATTTGCCTTTGTAGACTTTTCAATTTCTTATAAATGCAAATTATTTGAATCAAAGGGGTGGTTGTGTCGCCATGCCTTGCACGTGTTGAATGGCAGCATATCAGTTATGAACATTCCATCTTCCTATATTTTGAAAAGATGGACTAAAGGTGCCAAACAAGGAATTGTGAATGATGAATCTCATCAAATGTCACTTGGTTCATCTAAATTTAATCGATTTTTCACGTTAATGCAAGAATCTTTTAAAGTGATGAGTTTGAGAGCCGAAAATGGAAATACTATGAGAATAGCGAGGAATAATTTGGAAAAAATGAAGGCTGAAATTTCATCATACAAATCAAGCATGGATGTGACGGATGATGTCAATGATGATGGGGATGATAATGAAACGTCTTTATGTGAGATGTTGGTGTTAGACCCTCTTCCAAGGAAGGGAAAGGGAATAAGTTATGGAAGACTTAAAAGCTCGAGTGAGAAAAAGAAAAAGAAAAAGTCCAACGAAGGAGTATTTCCAATGCAAAAAGAATGTCGATGTGAGTGACATATTGTTGTAGTTAATTTGCTTAGTTAAATTGTTCACTTTTGCCGCATGATGCCATTTAACATATTTATTATCATGTAATGTACACATGGTTGTCCAAACAACACATGATGGAACTCATTTCCATGATTATTCAAGAAATCCAAATCAGATTCGAAGTGCCTTTTATCCTAGCAACATTGGTGGTCCTACAGTAAATCTAAATTTTCATAATCAGGTGTGACGCTCTTAGTCTTACAAGATGTATTTACATATTATATTAATTTGGTCATTTTTTTATATAGATGTAACCACCATACATCATGTTGCGTAGGGATTATGATGGATTTTATCAATTGCCTAATTAGGTATTTAATAGTTTGGAGCAACATAATGGATCCATGGAAGCATTCAGTTAAATTCTACTAATGGGGTCATTTATTTTAGGGAAAATTCCAAAAAAGGACCCAAAGTAAGCATATTTTCTTAAATAAGGACTCAAAATGGCCGTTGTCTCAAATGAGAATCTCAAGTGGCTAAACTAGTCTCAAATAAGGACCTCAAATCACCGGCTAGCCAAATATTCGCCAGTTGGCGAGCGTGTGGCATTTCAGTGGCCGAAATAAGGGCAATTTTGTCAAAAAAATTAATAGAAATTAACAAATCCTAAAAACAAAACCCCCAAACTCTTCTTCATGTTTTTCTTCATCTGCACTTCATCTTCTAGGTTCCTTGTCCCCTCTTGCTCGGAGAGCCCAAATTCTTTGTTAATGGAGCAAGATCCCTGACTTCCTGAGTTCCAAATAGATGTGCCAGCACCCCCTCGACTCTCTCTCTCTCTCTCTCTCTCTCTCTCTCTCTCTCTCTCTCTCTCTCTGTAACATCCTGAAAATCGCTCAATTTAGCCCAAATTTTAATCCGATTTTAGGAACCGACTTCTCAGTGATATCAAGGCTAAATACATGGATGTCGCCTCATTTATTTTGAGATTTTCCGTTGGACACGGAAGCGTCGAAAAAAGGAAGACATCGACCAGGTTTCGAGCCCGCGGGTGGGCCAGCCCAAGACCGGTGGCCCAATGGGCCTTGCACCCATTCAGCCCAGCCCAAGAGGGGCCCAAGTTGGCCCAAGTTCCCCTCCATTTCCAGCCCATGGGTTTCTCTTTTTTGGCCTTTTGCTTTTGTGCCCAAGTGGGCTTAGTTTATGCTTGTTTTTGGTTGTTTTTGATTGGTCCTTCAAGCAAGTGGCAAGCCCACTTGCCTTGGCTCTTATCCTTGACCAGCAGCCTCTTCTCTCTCCTCTTTCTCCCCCAAAATTCGTGCACCAGCCCAGCCACACTTTCTCTCTCTCCTTTTTTTCTCTTCCTTTTCTCTTCCATTTTTGGTGTTCCTTGCTGTCTTTACTGTTTTCCAACCGGAAAACAGCCTTGCCACCATCACCGGAGCCGCCACCACCCCCCAAAGTGTAGTCCTGGAAGTTAGGAAGCCAGCCGCACACCCCCGGTCACCCCTGGTCGCCTCGGACCGCCCGTTTCGGCCTTTTCTATACTGCTGGTCAGTTCCGCGTGAATAGTAACCAGCACTGTTTTTGACCCATTTCGGCCACCGTTTGTCATCCATTCTCGTCCCCGAGCTTACCCCTCATAGCCCTC
The DNA here is from genome assembly GCA_014182895.1 of Angophora floribunda. Classification (NCBI taxonomy): domain Eukaryota; kingdom Viridiplantae; phylum Streptophyta; class Magnoliopsida; order Myrtales; family Myrtaceae; genus Angophora; species Angophora floribunda. The sequence goes on along the minus strand of CM024711.1, from coordinate 12,071,750 downwards.
ATTACCTCTACGCACTGGTGTCGCCGGATTTCTGATCCAAGTAAGTTAACTTCTTAATCCTTATTTAGGGGTTAATCTTGCTTAGGAGTTAATTAATGTATTTGTGTGTTTGTGTTTAATTAAGGTTGATTGGTTAATTAGGCTGGTTAATTAATGCCGACTAGGGTTTGTTAATTGACCATAGTTAGTAATAAAGTAACCTAGGTTAATTAATTAAAGTAACTATGGTTAGTTTTAAAAGTAACCAAGGTTAAAAGTTAATCATGGTTAGGTTAGATTAACTAGGGTTGAGTTAATTGATTAACCATGATTAAGTTTATTTATTTTTATTTATTTATTTAATTTCGAACGAATTTACTGTTCACAAATTACTGTTCACGGATTACTGTTCACGGCACTATTCATGCAGAAGCTAATTTTTGGCTTATTTTGATGTATTATTGGTTGTTATGATTTATTGAAGTGCTGATTGTTAATTATACTCGTGAATATTGATGAAATGCGTGCTCGAATGGTGATTGGAAATTGGATTTTGGAATTGTCGAGTGAGATCGCATGACATATTGCGTGGATTATCTGGAATGGCATGTCGCATGAGCATGAACGATGTTGCATTCACGACAGAGAAAATATATAAATGGATTGCTTGATGATGTGTTGCATGATCACATTAAGAGAGAGAACCCGGTATTGCCGAAAGATCTCCAATCCTTATGGGGTTGTGCCATGGCCAGTGGGTCACCTGACTTCGGTCGGATGCCTGACAAAGAGGGGTTAATTTTGTGGGATTGCGATATGGGGCAGGTCCCGGGCCTCTGTCAGTTGCGGGGCTGCGGTAGTGGGCGGGTCCTATGCTCTTTCGGGAATGCTGTCTTGGGAGTGAGCCCTTGACATCGCCGTGCCTCGAGGTAAAGAGGACGAAGCTGGTTTAGCCAGGAACCATCAACCATAAAGTTGTGCTGTGGCCCAGGAGGGGGCGTAATAATCGGAGCATGTGTGAGTGAGAGACATGAGAAAGCTGTGTGAGATGCTATGATTATTCGCATGCTCTTAATGTCGTGATGAGTTAAATAACAATTTCTGTAGGCCACGTGTGCCAAGGCCAGGTAGGATCACCTGTGGTTGTGTCTGCTTATTGAACTATCCTATGCTTTTGTTTATATGCTTTTGTCTCTCTTTACATTATGCTGATTGCTGAATTAGGTTGTATGTTAAACTCCCAAGGCGAGCGAAGTTCCTAACCAGGGCTTAGGACTTTAACTTGCTGAGTTTATCTCAACCCGTCGTGGTTAACCTTTTCAGGCCTTAGATGATACAATACCCGAGGATCGAAGAGAGCGATCCCTCTGAGGCTCGTGAGTAGGCAGTTGTAGCCTATTTCCTTTTTGACGAGCCTTCCCCCACTTGTACAGGGTTAGGTTAGCTAGGCTGGTCCCTTTTTGAGTAGGCCTTAACTTGTCACTTGTAGCAAGGCGTGTATATATATTTGCTGGTGTGCCGGTTAACCTTCAGATATATAAAATACTGTTTGTCTTTCCTCCGCTACTGTTGTTGCTATCCCTGTTGTTTGGTTTGGGAGTTGTTCGTTTTTGCATGTGCTTAATTACAAGATAAAATGAATTGGTCGACGACAGTACCTGGAACGTCGTACAGTTAGACCTCAAGTGAAATGGGGTTGCCGCGAGCTCGAGAGTCGGGGCGTGACTCTCTCTCTCTCTCTCTCTCTCTCTCTCTCTCTCTCTCTCTCTCTCTCTCTCTCTATGGAAGTGGATTCGAATTGTGCCCAAGATATGGATCCTCGACATCGAGATATTCTCCGTCTCTCGGTTGGGAAAAGATGATGAAGAATCGAGGCTATCGTGTTACATACAAGTGTCTGAATAACGAAGAGATGTCTTTACTCGATATTTGTCTTCTTCGTTGGAAAGAAATGAAGACAAAAAAAAATGAAGAAAATGTGAAAAAATGAAGGTAGAGGTTTCTTGTTGTGCTTCAATTCATGCTCCATTAACAGAAAATTTGGGTGCTCCAAGCGAGAGAGGACAGAGAACGGAGAAGATGAAGAGCATAAGAAGAAAACGTGAGAACGTAAAGAGTTTAGGGGTTTTGTTTCTAGGGTTTGTTAATTTCTATCAATTTTTTTTGACAAAATTACCCTTATTCTGGCCACTGGAAATGCCACACGCTCGTTAGCCAGTGAACATTTGGCTGGCCAGCGATTTGAGGTCTTTATTTGAGACTGGTTTAATCACTTCAGGTCCTAATTTAAGACAACAGTCACTTTGGATCCTTATTTGAGAAAATAGGCTCACTATGGTCTTTTTTTGAAATTTTCCCTTTATTTTATGTAGATACAATCATCATATATTATGTTGCTAGGGATTATGAATGGATTTTCCACATTCACCAGTCAGGTGCCTATCATGAAATCAATTTAAATCCCAATATTTTTCATCTTTTTGGTGCTATTATATTATTTATTGTTAAAGGTTGATTGTGGATAGATGTTGGATTACTATAATAGATCTTAGGGAATCATTTTAAGTCAGGTATAATTTGCCTTTTATGGATGTGGGATTATTTGAGACAATATTTATGCAGGCATATTTTTCAGTAAAATGTAAATATTATTTTTATTCTTTTGTATGGGATCGTCAAACTCTTTTCAGCAATCCGGGATGAATGAATTGAGCGATTCAGAAGTTAGAGGCAATGCATGGTCACAACATAAATAGTCAGAAGGAACCCTCATAATTTTTCGATTGGAGGAACACATACCAATTGGCCAAAGTAACACACAATTTTTGGATGGGAGGAATTCTCATCATTTTGAGTCAATCATGTTGGTGAATCTAATTGGTTTCTGGATGTGCACACGGAACATATGGTGCTTCACTTAGATTTCACCTCCAGTTTCTGTTCGGAAAGTTTGAATGGGTCATATCTGCCAATTGTCTCTTCCTTCCCTAAAATAGGAGGTTGACTTTTCCCCTTAGAGATAGTGAACTTATAGTAGATGACCATTTTACATTTTATTGACTGGATTATTTGAAAGGTTGTTGCTAATGATGGAGTAGTTAATCATTTGGCGTCACCTTGAAAATGGAAGAAGAGCGGATTTCATTATAGAAGCTGCTAGTGTAAGCTACCAAAAGGCTGAAATTCCACTCCACGAGCTGTTTCAGAATGGCCCATTGATTATTCATGCTTCTCACAATTCTATTTTGTCTCTCTACTTCGTCTATTGTAGTATCATTATGTACACCAAGTTAAAATGTAATCCGGAAATCTTCCCAATTTGTGTGTGGAGGGGTTGGTATACTATAGACAAATACGGTCAAAAAAGGTTTCGTATGAGCTGAGACGGATGGGTATCTTTGAAAATTGGTATTTTGTTTGTGATCAAGGGGGTGGGATGCATTTGACCCTATCAGAAAGAAGCGGATGACCTTTGCCTAAGATATCTTGTGATGAATGCTTCAACCGTGTAGATAAAGAATCGTTGGCTGTTGACACTGAATTGTTGGTGTTTAGCCATGAGCTGTTGGTCTCTAATTTACCTTCCGGTGCTGCTTCTGTGCCTCTTAACTCATTGTCTTCGGCCTCTCCTAAGGGTGCTCATAGCACGAGCCAGGAAGCGACATGGACTTCTCATCCCTCACTATTGCCAGGACCTGTGGTGCCTGTCGGACGTGCCATACCATCTAGCTCTTAAGTACGCTTTCATGGTGATGAAAGATGGAAGTAGGTCACAGAACTACTTTTGAAAGAGCAAATTGTATGGAATGATGGATTATTTTAACAAAGATGTCCCGACTCTTCTCTTGTTGTGCTTCTTTGCCTTTGCTCTTAAACAATATATGGTACTCCATGTTTAATTACCTTCAAATGATTTTGTCACGAAGGAATAGGATGTTTAGTTACTCTCAGAAAAACTTTTAGTGTGTCTAAATATCATCATATGTTCCCCCTTATTTATGGATACCGGCTTATTATTATAATCATTAGTTTTGATTGGGTACAATGCGATTAAGAAGAAAGTGGCAAAAATGAATCGAATTCGCGAAAAAGAAATGGGAGACTTGCTTTTTTTTTTTTTTGGCTTTATGATAAAAAGGAAGGGCACGTTTGTCTCATCGCAAGGTGGGGGGTGAGGGTACTTGAGGGCGAGAAATTCTCCTTAAAAATTATAGAAGACCTGATCCAAATGAGAGACAAGAGGACATTGGGAAATCTGTTTTGACTATTGTAAGAACATTCTTACTCTTAGAATGGTATATTCATGTTTCTCACCCTATCTATTTGATCCACTATAAAGTTGACGTGTAGAATGCAACAAATAAAAATGCAAGCAGGAAAGCTAAATAGACCCAGTGAAAAACATTAGCCCATCTTCCATTTTCGTGAGCAACGTGGTCTGAACATGCTTATAATATAATATTGTTACAACATTCTACTAGTTTGTTCTAAGAAACTGCAAAAAACAGCTAATTCAGTTACAAGACAAATGATGTCCAATGGTTCAATCCTCGTAATCACTACTTTCATAGTTTTGACGTAAAGACCAGAGTGCAATGCTTGGACTGGAGATTGGACCAGCTTTCTTTACCACAGCAACTCGCACGTAGGAAGAATCGGACAATAATTTACTCTTGCTCCGATCCCCCAACCCACATAATTTCCTGTTAAACATAACAAAAACATATGGGTCAATGAACAAGGAACAAATACATTAGTTTGTCACGACCCAGCAATATATTTCTATAGATCCTCATGTAACAACCAAGCAATACTTATTTCTAATGTACTTATTTCCAATGAAAATTAGAAAGACCACAAAAAATGATGGAAAGACACGAAGATGTAACCAGAAAACTTGCAGAAACAACCACCATCACATGGAAAAAGTTACTTAATAAAAGTCAAGTCTACTTCCCCACGGAGGGAGTCTGCATTTTCATACAATCCAAAGCGCTTGCAGGAAAAAGGAAGTCCCGGCCTATATATCTCATCACATCCATCATTCAGAAGAACTAAAGTAATTAAGAAAACATGTTAGAAAAACATGACATACCTCTCAACACATCCATCAGGAGGAGTAGCTTTCGTCAAGGAATTTGTTGGCTTGTCCATATATTCCACGGAAATTTCCACTTCTGCATTTCAAATCTAACATATAAGTAAGCTTTTCTCTAGGCCTCAACAACAAAAGACAATTCCATATTAAATCAACTTAAATCACTTTCTACCTAAGGTGATGCAAAACTATGGCAGCAACCTTTTCCCCATCGTTCACTTATCACTTACAGCTAACTTGAACCCCACATTTCACAACCGCACTTCCAAATTAATTCAACTCAACAGTACTAGATTGCAACGTTTCCATGAATACTGCAGATAAAAATCAGCTTCAGAAACCTTCTCTTCAATTCAGATGAATTCATAGCCTCGATGGCACCTTCTCGTCTTACAGAATTTGCTATAAACCACAATCCCTAATATGCTGCATAAAAGAGTAGCATGGAAGTCCTTATCAATTACCCATTCTTCTTTACAATGTTAAAACTGGTTTTTCAGTGCCTGCATAGAATTCAGAAAACAATCCGATCAATTAAAGTTTCCTCATTGCCGCGGCAAAAATTAAATCCAGAATTACCATTTGGAAGAGAGAAAAAGAATGACATAATGAAGGAGTAAACCAAGCATAAGCGTGTTGGATGGCATTGCTTTTAAAATTTGCCAACCCACAGCTTAAATAAGCTGAAACAAGTTGAGCTCAAATCAGAATATATTCCTAGACTGCCGAAATCCATGTAAATCCCATTTATAATACAAGAATCATGCCTGAACAAGAATTCAAAATCCCCATTCCAGGCATTAACATTCTCAAACCTTCACACTCCCACTGCACACTAGACAACAAATATGTTAAATTGCCAACAATTCTGACAAGTTAGTAGTACAATCAGATAACAATCAAAACTTGATTTCAACCTCCACAGCCAAGGAAAAGAAAACAGTTACTTCCAACAATGCCAGCATTATAAACAGGCCAGTACTCCTTTCCAGCCAATATTTTTCCTGCATGCTCAATACTAAAGCATTCACGTTCAACCAAGTGGCCACAAAGAGTAGCATGGAAGTTCTTATCAATTACCCATTCTGCAACACTGTGCAAATCCAAATAAATGGACTGTGCAATAGTGCTGAGCATATTATCTGTAAATAAGATTTAACTAAGCTGCAGTGCTGAATGCACTCAGCTGGAATCACCCTCGTTCAATTCATTCATCCCAGGATGCCGTAAAGAGTTTGATGACCCTGTATAAAGGTAAGCAAAGCCAAATTGAAACTACAATGGCAATTAGTTGGTCAAGGGAATACACCACCAGCAAACAAAAATCTCAATCCAGTAAAAATAACTAGTCAGATGCCCATTAAACAAACACAAATGCATAAGCTGAACATTATCCAACGAATATAAGTCAGTCCCTGCAAACCCACACAAAATTTCTATAAAGCATTGCTCAGCACGTACAGACTCTGGATTTGAGACGGTGTCCTCCTCTGTTAATTTTCGAGCTCGTTGGAATAAAATCGCGAAAGAGGGGTAAAACGCTGACCTGAGCTCCTCGTGCGCAGATGACAAATTGGAGCCGCTAAGGGGGCTTCTGGAGGCAAGGGCGGAGGTGGAAGCGGTTGGGACTGAGGAGAAAGACATAATGGGAGCAAAGGGGTCGACGAGCACGCTCGACCCAGACCACGGATGGGAGGCACAAAGCTGGAGCTGCCGATGGCTCCTGGACGCTCTCGTTCCTTGAAACCTGAGAAAATGAGAAGAGGAAAATCTGGATTCAAAATAAAGAGAGGGAGCTTTCGGTGAAGAGGGAGAGGGGGAGGGAGAAGGTCATGAAGTGAAGAGGGACGAACAGAAAGCGCAGAGCAGTTTGCTTTGCAGAAGAGGGAAAAACCCTAACCTAGGCTGGTCGGATGCAGACGACAAATCGAAGCCGCAATGGGACTCCAGGAGGCGATGGCGAAGGCAGAGGCGGCGGCGTGGTCGGGGTCGGAGGCACAGAGGGTCGTGAAGAGGGACGGAGAGACAGAGTAAGGCGAGCGGAGGAGGCAGCGAGAGAGCGGAGTGTGGTGCCATTGGCTCGTGGAGACGGACGGGGAGAGAGAGAGAGCCGAGCGAACGAGGGAGGGGGAGAGCAGAGTGGTCGTGAAGAGGAGGGACGGTGAAAGAGGAGAGTGCTGAGCGGGACGATTTTGTCAAAACGTTCAAAATAAACGGAGAGTAAACGGCGAATAAACGGGGAAACGTTCTGAGATGATGGGTCCGCCGAGCCATGCGGCGCACCATGAGTGGATTGTCTTATGAATGAGTGGAATCTAGGCTTGTGGGCGTTGGTGGAGTGGTCCCACCACTTGCTTCCGCAATCGCTTCATTGTAGTAGTCTTCATCTTCTTGTGCTCTTCTTTCTATTTCTTGAGCCACAAGGTCTCTAAGCATTTGCTGGATGTCTTGAACTGTCATGATTCTTCTGGAGTCTGGTTTTGGCTCTGGGTTGCTACATGAAGGAACGTCTTTAGAAGAGATTGCAGCTCCTTCTTCTTCATTGGTTTGTACTCCCTTTGAGACAAGATGGCTTTCTAGACATTTTAACTCAACAATCTGACGAGCTAAGCCATCATTGGTCTTTTTAAGAATGAAATTGGCTTCAATTAATTTGGATTTGTCTTTTCATTTAAATGTCTGACGGTCTTGGTAAGAGCTTCACAATGATCACAAAATTGTATAGAAGTAGGCGTGTCTTTGGTGACTTGGTAAGGAGGAGGGTCTTGGTAATTTCTAAGCAGAGCGATTACATAATAATTTGGTCCTAAACATCTTTTGGCTTCATTATGTGCTTCTTGGATGGAATGGGAGCCTTTGTAGAATGGTTTAGGATAGTCTTTGATCGAATCTAATACTTCGATCCATGCCTGGTATACTCCTAGTTTGTTACTTGCAAAAACTATATAAAACTCGAAATTTTTCTTTTCAGCTGTGAATACTTCTGTTAAAGCATTCATAGCTGCCAAAAATGTTTTTATCTTTGTTATTGTAAGAAATCCAAAGATTGTCTAAAAGACACTGCTGTTCTCTTAAAATGTCTTTTCCCGCTTGGGGTTTGAAACTAATTTCAGATTTTGGAAATACAATTAAAGATTCTTTGCCCTAATGCATAATACCATTTTTGGACTTTTAGTTCACTCAATTTGGTCCTTGAACTATTCATAAATTTTCAGTGCAGTCTCTAAATATTCAATTTATTTAATCTAACTTCTCAGCTTTCCACAAAAAAATTCAATTTAGTCATTTGGTATTATTGATAAGTTTTCATGATTACACAATTTCTCAAATTTTATAATATCCTATCATTTCAATCATTTCCAAAATTTGAGAAAAAATTCTTATATTTTTACCTTTATGTCGTTGTAAATTTGACCACGGTTTAATTTAAGTAAATTTTAGCTTATGATCTCTACAATAGAAAAATCTTGTGTTTTATCAGGATGTTGTTCCAACTATTTTAAGTCTAAGCGTTTTGATAAGGATGTGTACAAATGATATTTATTTGTCTATAGATATTCATATGTACATTAATCTAAATCTTGTTCCTTATTTATGAGATTGATTAAATTTCAAGTGTTTTTTGTTTTCTAAACAATAAGGATCAATATAAGTACGAATATTTATAAATCAATTACTGTCATTTCTAGATAAAAATGAGAATACTGAAACATGAAATTGCAAAAATATCAACCCAATACAATTCTAAATGAAGTTCTACTTTTCTATTATAGAGACAACAAGCTAAAATTTGCTTAAATCGTAATAGTTATTAAGACAAAAAAAATTAAATAAAAAGATAGCATACTTGCTGTCGATTTAGGAGAATGATTGAAATGAAAAGATGTTCTAAAAATCTGGAAATAATGTAATTGTGAAAACTTGTTAATAGCATTAAAGAATGATTGACATTGTTAGGAACTTGAGGAATTAGATTGAGCAAATTGAAAGTTTAATAACTACATTGAGTATTTAGGACTATACATTTACCAATCAAAAGTCAAAATATGACAATATAGATTGGGCAAAAATTTAGGAACTATTAGTGCCATTTCCCCCTTTTAACATTTTTTGAACAATGCCCTATCCAATCAAAAGATTAGATAATCAAATAGACAATAACTATAAACACACACGTTCTAGTGGCATGTGACTTTAGGCGTGCAAGGTTACTCCATCGATCTCAATTTCCACCATTAGGGATTCCAAACAAACTAAACAAGACATAGGGATTCTGATCTCTCCATTTCGATGTCATATTTTCACCCTTTGAAAAGCGAGATTTATTGTGCGGACAAGTGAGTGCAAGTAGATCAAGTTTAAACGCTAGTACAAACTTAGGTATAACAAAACCTTAGTTATTTTCTGGAGAATGTGAGAAGTTTTGCTGGTGATTTTCTTTAAAGGGGATAAGAAGTCCTTGCCAGGAATCTCGTCCTTGGTTTAGAAGTTCAAAGAGAGTTCAGTTTTGAAGCTCAATCCCCTGAAAACTGAGCTACTTTGGCAAGGCATTGGGGCTGACCACATGAGTAAACCCCTCCGAGTGGCTGGAGGAGAAGAAAACATTGGGTTAGTTATCTGGGTCTCCCTTTGATCGCGAAGTGATAAAGTTACTCAGAAAATGAGTGCTTGGACTGGGAGACACCTAACATATGCAGGCAGGCTCAGTTAAGCAATGCATGTAATCAGTTAATTTTGTGGGAAGGAAATCTTGAGGAAGCACGGTTCTTAAGGTGTCCTGGGATGATGGTTGCACACCACAATATGAAGGGGGTTTATAGGCTTGAAGAAACTGGAGACGTGGAATAAAGCTAGCATTCTCAGGAATCTCCAGATGTTAGTTGCCAAAGGCAGGGTCCATTTGGGTTACTTGGATTAATGCTTACTTGCTGAAACATAATTCTACTCCTATGCATGGAGGAAGCTGCTAAAAGTTAGATCCATTCTTGAGCCACATGCTCGAACTGTGATTGCCGATACACGGGCACTTTCATTTGTGGTGTGATCATGGCACCCTCATAGCATTTCTAGAGGGTGTTTACTGCTCTAGATATATCAACTCTTTGGTTGCTCCTGTCATTAATCAGGGAAGAGTTGGTCTTGCCTCCAGCAAGATCATATCTATTGGTGTGACCACAAGACAGCTTTATGCGGGATTGCTTTACCCAGATTGATGCTCGGGAGCCACTTAGAGAAAGATGGCCGTAGGTTGTATGTCACACACTGATTTGGGTTCGGTTTTATTGTGCGATTAGCAATCTTGAACATGTTGCAGAACTTTGAGAAGATGAAAATATGGGGCCTCCATAGTTGATCCTTGTTTCTTAAGCTGATCTGCTTTTGAATCTAGACAACATTCGCTTTTTGAGTGTGCTTTCTCCAAGACAATCAGGTGCTCCTTACTCGAACTGATGGGTATAAGGTCTGTTGGAACTAGGGACATGGAATTCGCTTGATTGTTGCAATCTGATAGAGTGATTCGCATGATAATGTTTTGCTGCTAAAGTTCGCATTCAAGCTATGTTACAAGAGAGGAATGCTTGTTCGTCTGCTGCAGATGAAGAATTGTGTAGGAAATGGCATATTCTGATGCGAGTTCACGAGTTCCTTTGATGTCTCTGGTAATTAGAAGTGGAGGTGCAAACTGGTGGGCCTTCCATTGGAAAAATAGCCCGGAGACCTGATCACATTGGGCCTATACAAGTCCTCTTGGCTCAGCATAAATTATTTCGAACTGGTCCGATTCGGTCCGGACCAAGCCCCACGACCAACTTAAAAGATGAGAGAAAAAGACGAGGAGCATGTCCAGCCATCTCTAGTCTCCACGAAGCCGCTGGAAATTGACGCAGCATCACCGATAAAGCCATGGGAGGCTGAATGACTGAAGGAGAGCCTCCCGCTTTGAGCCATTGCCTCCTCACCCAGATGCCGCCGCTGCCGCTTCCAAAAGGTGAAGCTAATTAGGACTCTTTTATTCCAAAAGCTTCCCACCTCTGTCGCCACTCTAGCGAGTCAAAACTCGAACGCTACCACAGATTGCTCGTGGACTCAGGCTCGGGGTGGTGTTATCGCTCCAAATTTCCTTTATGAAGAAAATTTAATTTATTGTTATCCTTGATTACTAGAGGAAATTAGAGAAATTATCAAAAATGTCCTAAACTTGTTGTAATTTTTCCAATTTGGTCATATACCTTCTTCTTTTTTGCCAATTCAATCATAAACCTTTTGTAATTGTGTCACTTCAGTTCATCTGGCAAATTTTGGCGGGCTGGCCCTAATGTGGATGCCAGCCGTCTGGTCGACGTTGACATTGACAATATTTTAATAATATTTTTTTCAATTTTTTTATTAATATTTTCTTTTTTCTTTTTCTTTGTCTTTCTTTTTCTTGCCTCTTAGTTCCTCCTTCCTCCAACCAGTCGCCATTGACGATTAGTTAGAGGCAAGGCTAGCAAGAGACCTTGCTGGCCTTGGGGAAGCCTAGTTGTGGCTGGGCAACCTCGCCTAAGTTGCCTATTAGGTTGGTGAGGGTTGAGCCTCACCGGTCATGGGTAACAAATGTCAATGGCTGAACATGGCTCCCCCTCATTGCTATGCGCAATGCTCGAGCTTGCCAAAGGCTGCAAGATCGAAAGGCGCGACCTTGCAAGGTCAAAGGCTGCGACCTCACACAGCCTCTGGCTAGCCATGGTGTCCCTATGGCTAGGCGAGGCCGAGCCTTGCCAGACCTAGCGGGGCTCACTCAACCATGGAAAGGGTGGCCTCGCATCAATAGGCAAGGCTTGCCCTCGCCCATGGTTGGCGAGGGCGAGCCTTGCCATTGGCTGATGAGTTTGAACTCGACAGCCCCAAAGGAAGGAGGAAGAAATAGGGAAAAAGAAAAGAGAAAGAAAAGGAAAAGGAAAAAATAAAATAAAATAAAAATTTCAAATAAAATAAAATATTATGAAAAAATTTGTTCATGGTAGCATCAATCGAAGGGCTGGCACAATTGCACAAAAAAAAAAGATTTAGAAGTGAATTGGAAAAATTGCAATAAGTCAATGACTCTTTTGGTAAATTTTCCAAGAAAAACTTGTAGGAGCGATGTGGCAGCTATATGGGAACTAGCGGGGTACTTAACGGCCACATAAGCATTCCCATTTGTTTTTCAGGGGAAGATCCAATGTGAACGAACAAACCATAGCTCAAGAATTTGATTGCAAAAAAATAAATAAAAATCGGAGACGATATTACATAAACTGATAAAGTTTATAGATTTCCGATAGCTTTATTCCATGATAAGATGATAACTTGCAGGATAAAAACATTGCTATGAGACATTTTTCTCCATGCCTAAGAGATGATTATATACCACGTAAATTACTACGTGGAGGGCACAACCATTGGTCTGCTTACGTCAATAATACAAAGCTCAGGCAAAGCAATAATTAAAGACATGTTCGGACTCGAACAAAACATTATGATTAAGCGCTGCTGGTACTTGGAATTAACCTAGATACTAAATTAGTGGGGGTAAAGGTGAAAGTTGACTTAATGACTTTCGTGGCCGAACGTGATGATCAACATCAAAACCCATTTGGGCAAAAGATATCGCATATCTTTTATTCCGTAAATACAAATATATACTTCTTATAATTTATATATATATATATATATATGTGTGTGTGTGTGTGTGTGTGTTTTAATATATATTGTTTATTTTCTTATTTAAAAGAACTATAAGGGAAGGGAAAATAATGGAATTATTATTCTCCAATTACTCATAAGCTTATTATATAGATGCCAATTTAATATTAAACTTTCCAATTTTGTCAATTTCATCTTAAACATTTATGCAAAATTCCAAAACAGTTTGTTTATTCAATTTTCACTAAAAACCATTGACATGGCCGGAAGAGCTACATTAAAATTTCACACAAAAATTTTATGATTAAATTGATAAAATTTAAAAATTTAGAACTAGACTAATATCTGTACAATAGGTTTATGACTGATTGTATATTTTTCGGGCTATTTGAGCTAGGTGCAGAAGTTTGGCACGAGAAGTGACGACGATGAGGCACAACGGGATCATTCCTAGGATGACGCGAGTAGTGATGGCCAGCCTTAACGAGTGGCCATTGATAATGATAATAGATGAACCTAGAAGAAGAATTAAAGAGAAAAAAAAAGGCAAATTTAATTGAATTGGCCAATCCACATCAGTGATGTATGATATTTGCTAGATTGACATAAAATGACCACAAATTACACGTGACGTTGAACTCCAATTAATGAAAGGATTACGTTACGTTGATTTTAGAAAAAAGTTAGAGATTAATTTTAGATAAAAAAAAAAGTATTCGAAGATTATAATAAACACCAAGAAAAAGTTTGAGACTGTTGGAGCCCTTTTCTTTAGCTAGAAGATGATTTATATCATCTACCCCCAATATCTTTGTGTTTTTTTTTTTGGTTGGAAATATTGATTATTTCATTACTAAAGAGGGAGGTGAGATACATCAGAACATAAAATTTCAAAAAGGCTTGATGGGGGTATTGGACCCAATTGCCAGGTAACGCTTGAAGACGTTGGGCCTTTGCAGCCCAATCCCCTGCCCTATTCGCATCTCTTCTGCAGTGGGTAAATTTGATGGGCTTCAAGTTTGCTAAGAGGCCTTGGGCTTCTTGAAGATGGGTTTGTATTTCCCAGTCAAAGTGAGCTTCCGTGTTTAGCGTTTGTAGCGTAGGAGTAAGTGACTTCTGATCTACGATTGCACTTATCTCCCTCACCAGTTCAAGCTGGTCAGTCTCCAGCTCCCAGCTGAGGGTTTCTTTTTCTTCTTTTTCTTCTGTCGATAGCCATTTGAGGGTTTCGAGGACAGCTTTCGCTTCTGCTTGGATCGGCTATTCAACCATGACCAAGCGTGCAAAAACGGCGATCATTCTGCCTTGGCTGTCTCGGCAGACCCCTGCTACTGCAGCTGCTCTGTTCTCTCGGCAAAAAGATCCGTCGACATTCCACTTAAGGGAACCGCGGGCTGGGGGTGTCTATATAGCAGGTGAGTTCGGTTGTTGAGCTGGGTTTCTGTTTTTTTGGAATAGCCCTATATTGATGTTCTGGTGTATCTGCCCCCAATATCAACAGGCTCTAAAAGACACGACACGATGTCCATATCCAACAGCAAATCCCGCCATGATTCAATCAAACGTCCGTACGACTCCATTATTCAACGATAATGTAAAATTAGTGGTGTGCATGAGCCAAAGCAAATGACAGCAATGCTGCACCTTTCTCCATCTCTTTACTCTTTCATTATGATGATTGAATCATGATGATCATCCTACTTCAAAAAGGTGAATTATATTTTCATCACCTAATGATATGATGGGATTCCTCAATTTCTTAATTGAAAATGTTTTCGAAAGAAATGACTTTACACGATGGAAATGACAAAAATAAGGATAAATTGATTTGTAAATATGGGAACAGATGCAAACTAGCTCGCATGTGTAAATTCCAAAAAAAATAAAAGAATGATCTCTCTAATTCTTTCATTAATTCAAAGGAATAAGATGTTTTGCAAGAGAATGAAATTTATATATCAATCTAGAAAATCCTAAAATCTGGTGAATATTTTCTAGGATTTCGATTAAATTTATTTCCTTATTTTTTTATTTTAGAAATTTTGTTGGATTTTGAGGAGATTCATTTCTACTTTCTAGTAACTATCTATTTAGATGTTTTTGTAGCGTGGGAACTATGTGGCAGATTTTCATTTGTTCGAATGCGTTTGTTTTAGAGAAAGTTGATGATTTCAAAAATAAATTTTTTTCTAAGAACTATTATTTATATCCTCTAAAAGAATTAGGCAACATAAAATTATTTTCTTTGTCAAGAAAGCTCTATACCTAAGCATTTTCATTGATAACAAAGATATTTTTTGTTGATTCTAGGATCATTTTTAAGCAATATACTTTTAAAATTCTTAATTTTCTGCAAAACAAGCCCCTAAAATTTTGTTCGCTAATCAGCCCTTTTACATGCATTAATCACATTTGAGTTATTTTTCTTTTAATGTTATAAACTAAACTCATGTAAAGGAGGCAGTGTTGTGCGACCTGGACATGAAGTTGATCCATCAATGGAGGTCATGTGCCTAGCCCCAACCTCCATTGGTACTCAGAGAGAGAGAGAGAGAGGAAGGGGTTGAACTAGGCGCGGAGGTTCGGCCGTGAGTGGTGGCGGTGGGGAAGGGACCACACCTGTGATGACACCAGTAGTTGGAGACTGCCATTACCTTGTTCTTCAGCTAGGAGATGATTTGTATTATCTGCTACCAACGTCAATGGACCCCAAAAGACATGACATGATGATGTTCATATGCAACAGCAAATGCCACCATGATTGAATCAATCATAGAGTTAATGGTGCGCTCGAGCCAAAGCACATGACAGCGATGCCGCACCTTCTTTCTCCATCTCTTTAATCATGATGATCGCTCGAATACAAAAGGCTAATTATTTTTCGCAACCAAACAATATGATGCGGTTCCTCCGTTTCATCCCAATGAAAAATGCTTTCGAAACAAATGACTTTGCGTAGCAGAAACAATAGAAACATGGGTAACTTAATTCACGAATATGCGTACAGATACAAACATAGTAATCTTGTTTGTAATCTTGAAACATGGATAACTCAATTCACAATTACGCGTACAAGAAAAAGAAAAGATGAAAGATGCATTGTAAATCATTCATTAATTCAAGGGAATAAGATGTTTTTGCAAAGGGAAAATACTACCAAAAACCTCAAATAATACCACTTAAGACAATTTTACCCTGAAATTTTTTTTTAATGTTAAAAATCCCAAATGCCACTTGTGATAGATTTATCTTAATTTTTTTTTATGACACTAAAGACCCCAAACTATACCCACTATAATACATTTACCTCAAATTTTCTTTTGTGACATAAAAAACCCCGAACTTGTATTCGTGTGATATATTTATCCCTAAACTCTATGGCCAAATGGCACTTTTGTCTTTTTCCCTTTTCTTTTTCCCTTTTTTTCCTTTCTTGGTGAGGGCGCACTCGTCGGCATCAAAGTCGGGCGAGGGTCACCCTGGCTAGATTTGGCAAGCTGTGCTTGAGTCGAGTGAGGGTTGCCCTTGCTAGATCTAGGGAGGGCGACCCTTGCCGGCTTCCCTCTGCCATGGCCAATGGAGGGAAGAGAGAAGAAGGAAAAAAGAAAAAGAAAAAGAAAAAGACAAAAATGCTGGTCTAAGAGTTTAGGGTAAATGTATCACACAAATACAAATTCAGGATTTTTGTGTCACAAAAAAAAGTTTGAGATAAATGTGTCACAGAGGACATAGCCTACAATTTTTAGTATCATAAAAAAAATTCAGGGTAACTTTGTCATAAATGATATAATTTAGGGTTTTTAATATCATAATAAAGTTCAGGGTAAAATCATTTCAAGTGGCATAATTTAGTGTTTTTGGTGGCACTTTCCCTTTTGAAAAAAATGAAATGTATATAGTAATCTTGAAAACCCTAAAATCTAGTGAGTATTTTGTAGGATTTCGGCTCTATTTTTTTTTTACAAAAATAATAATTTGGAAAATATTTACCCAAAAATGATCATTTATATCGTTTATAAAAATGAATGAACGAATTTTTTTTCAACATCCATGAAAATTTTTAGACATAAATTATTATCGTTAATGAAAATAGTTTTTATTAGGCGATTCATTTCAACTTTTAGTAACTATCTAGTTAGATATTTGCACCATGAGAACTTTGTGGCATACAATCATCTTCAACATTTAGCTATGGGAGGGTTTGGGCTAATCTTACCCTCTTTTATTGATTTTGCTATTTTTTTAAAATTCTTTTCTTGTTTTTTCTTCTGTCCAATTCAAATCTCGGAAATTTCTTCTACCAATCTACTTTTAGATATGAGAGTTTGCACTCTCTTGATTTAATTGTAGATCTAGAAGCTATTCTCTCTTGATGTAGATATAAAAGTTTAATAAATATGCTTCGGAGATTTGATATCTCTGTGTTCTGGCCATGTGCAGGTTCTTTGCCTCTAGTTTCAATGGTAATCATGGGAGCTATGGCATCTCACTAAACTACAAAAATTTGCTTTTTTGAATGTTAGATATGTGTTTATTTGTCTTTATACAATGATGGTGTAGATGAAGTCAAACTTAGGCACGTGCCACCAATTGGCAATGCTATAGTTACTATAGAGGAATTTTTCAATGTGTGCTCATTACTAACCATGATACGAGATTCAATGATCCACCATCAATTATTTTACTTGATAGATTCATTTTTGTGAAACGAGTGAGTACTTAATGGTGTTGGTGCTCTATTGATCCTCTTTATTTTCTAAATTTGACTTTTCTTTTTAGTATTCAAGACTTTGCTTTTGCTTTGATTTGCTTTGGTATGAAGTCTATGTAGTTCTCATGTATCCTTTCGATCAATAAATGCAATTTTTTCGACAAAAAAGAAAAGTATGTGGCATGATTTTCAATTGTCTAGGCACTTTTTTTTTATTGGAAACTTGATGATTTCAAGAAAACTTTATCTAAACACCGATTACACATTTTCATTGATAATTAACATATTTTTCATTGATTCTAGGATCATTTTAGGAAATATACATTTTAAATTCTAAATTTTCCGTGAAGCAAGCCGCCTAAATTTTTGTTCGCTAATCAGTCCTTCTACCTGCATCAAGCACATTCGAGCTATTTTTCTTAATGTTAGAAACTAGGCCCAAGTGTAGGATACAAAGTGGTGCCCATCGATAAGAGGTCGATATGGAAGGTCGACTTCCTTTATTTTGAAAAGTTCTGAACGATTTAATCCTTTTTCCTCCGTTTCTCGTTTATCTTTGGGCAAGGATTCTTTCATCGCAATGATTCCCACATAGTCTAGTCACACGAATATATACAGTGCTTGCTGCAATTCTCTGATAATGTTAAATGAAATGAACACGTTGCTTCAGAGAGAGAGAGAGAGAGAGAGAGAGAGAGAGAGAGAGAGATTAAGAGATGAAAAGCACAAAGCTAATACTCCTCCATCCCACAATCCAAAAGCAATCATCATCTTCAAACACCAATCGCTTGTGGCTCATCTTCATCATCACCTTCTTCACCACTGCCTTCACTTTAACTCTAATCACCCCAACACCAGGTCCACCACCACCCCAACCGCCACAAGCACCGCTACAGGCGCTGCCGCCTCCTCAATCCCGCTTCCACTTTCCATATCCGCCGCCCTCCTCCACTACGCCACCACTACCAACTCTACCCACATGACGTCCACTGAGCTTGCCACCATAACCGCCGCAGTTGCCCGCTGTGCTGCCGCTGCTTCCCACTGCAACCTTCTAGTTTTCAGCCTCACCCACGGGGCCCTCCTGTACAAAGTCCTCAACTTCGACGGTCGCACCATCTTCCTCGATGAGAATGAGAACCTTGTGTCGACGTTTGAGCAGCAACACCCAGGAATCGAGGCCTACGATGTGCAGTACGAGACGAGGGTCAGCGAAATGAAGAGGCTGCTAGAGTCAGCTAGAGGCGAGCTCCGCGGCAAGTGCCGGCCAGTGCAGAACCTGCTCTTCTCGGAATGCAAGCTCGCCTTGAACAGCTTGCCCAACCACGTGTATGAATTGAGTTGGGACGTGATACTAATCGACGGTCCAAGCGGGTACCACAAGGCAGCACCAGGGAGGATGTCGGTGATTTTCACGGCGGCTGTGCTGGCAAGGAGCAAGAAGGGCGGAGCGGCGGAGACGCACGTATTTGTGCATGACTTCGATAGGGAGGTGGAGAGAGTTTATAGCGACGAGTTCTTGTGCAGGGACAACTTGGGGGAGGCCGTTGGTAAGCTTGGGCATTTTGTTGTGGAGAGAGCAAGCGATGAGAGATTAATGACTGAGTTTTGTAGGGTTTCCGCTCCAGCCAATTCATCTTCGTCGTCAACATCGATGGCATAATTGAAAGATTGATAGGCAGTTCATAACGAAGATGATGATTGAGTCAACATCAGTGGCGTCATTAATTTTTTTTCCTATTTTTGGATGCCGAGTAATGATCATACGAATTGATAAATGGACAAAAGAATCGCAAAAAGCATATAAACTTCACTGAGAAAATAAAAATTGTTCTTGATTTCGATGCAAGTTTGCTTTGGAGATCCATACACACTAGTTTCTTCCTAAGAATTGAAATAAGGAAATAGACTTATCATGTCAAATTAATCACTTGAAAAAAAAGAACTTAACTTTATCAAAGAAAATAATCCAACGCAAGAACTCAATCCATCTGAGAAGTATTTACCGTAGAGACCGTAGCGTTCCTTGGGCTCTTTAATTTATTTTTCATTTGTACTTTTCGATTTTAAGTAGATTTGGGCCTATTGTGAATTTCAGTCATGGAGAAAGCGAGCGATGAGAGATTAATGACTGAGTTTTGTAGGGTTTCAACTTCGGCCAATTTCCTCGGTTTCCGAGACTTGGTGGATTTTAATAGAGCTTTGCTCGGAAAACAAGCTTGGAGGCTCATCCAATCGCCTAATGCACTGTGGAGCAGGCTGTTAAAGGGACTTTACTTCCCTGGAGAGTGCCTATGGGCAGCCCGCAAAGGCCCTCGACCATCATGGGGATGGCAGAGCATCATTTCGGGAAGGGACCTCATTGAACCAGAAACAAAGTGGGAGGTCGGCAACAGCAATAGTATCAGAACTAGGCTGGACAGATGGTTATTATCAGGGAGGATAGGGGGTCCAGCAAATAGAAACGAACCTACATTAGTTTCAGAATTCATAAACAAAGAAACAGGGGAATGGGACACCCACCTATTGGCTGACTTCTTCCCTGACCATACGGTGCAAGAGATCCTCACCATACCCCTAAGCCTACAACCGGGACCAGATAGACTACTCTGGATCGCCAACCTATCCGGTTCATACCAAGTCAAGAGCGGCTACAATACTTTACGAGCTAAACAGACAGATATACCAGTACAAGTAGCATCAACTTCCTACCAAATCCCCAAGCGAGTGTGGACCGAGATATGGAAACTACAAGTCTTCCCAAAAATTAAATTCTTTATGTGGGGAATATGCAACAACGCACTCCCGACTAAAGAAAATCTGCACCGGCGAGCACTCTTACCTGACCCGAAGTGTCCAATCTGCAATGCCGAACCAGAAACGCCGGAGCATCTCTTCCTCCTTTGCCCCTGGACAAAGCCGATCTGGTCAGACCAACAACTGAATATAAACACATCCCCAACAGCGATCTCGAGAATAGAAAAAACGGTTAGCGAGACCCTCACCTCCGACGCATCTCCCTCGTTCAAAGCTCGTTCGCAGCTCTCTTTGGTCAATATGGAAACAACGCAACGCAAACATCTTTAGAAGACAGCAGCTACAACCCACGGAAACAATCAACGAAGCCGAACGAGAATACCTGAACTTCACCAAGTGGAATCCGAAGAACAGCAGCAACGCGGAAGATCTGACCCCAAATCGGAGATCTGGAAACCACCAGCTCCGGGTGCCCTAAAAATCAACTTGGATGCTGCGTGGAGGTGCTCGGAAATGGAGGGAGCAGCAGCGGCGGTCTGCAGAACGCCCAAGGACTCCTCACCGGCGGATTTGCAGAAAAAATCCGAGCTCCATCGGCGACCCTAGCAGAAACCCTCACCATCCGGAAGGCTCTTCTGTGGATAAAAGACAAAAGGAGCGTGTCTCTCTGCACTGGAACAGCAAGTACTTCAGTTATGTTGAACTCCAAACTTATCCTCGTGTCTGACTGTAAACCAGCGGTGCAGCAAGTGCTGGGCTTGGAAGCAATTCCATGGGCTGCACGATCTACTGTTGAAGACTGCAAGGGCCTTCTGGCCCATCTTCAAGATGTCCATTTAACCTACAAATCAAGAGCGACGAACCGGGCTGCAGATTGGGTGGCAAAGGCCCATCTAACTGGCTCTCTCCCACCCAACTGGGTTACCCGCCCCCCGCAATCCCTCGTATCTATCTTATGCCACGAATTTCCCTTTGGTTGTAATGAAACTTCTACTTAGTAATGAATGAAAGTGGTTTACCGATCAAAAAAAAAAAAAAACTTCGGCCAATTCATCTTCGTCGTCAAAATCAATGGTGAAATTGAGGGATTCAAGTGGGGTTGACAACAAAGATGACGATTGAGCTGGGGATTGTCACTAATATTTTTCTCCTATCTTTTAGATGTCGAGTAATGACCATAAGAATTAATAACAGACACAAGAATCACAATGAGCATATAAATTTTGTTGAGAAAAAAATTGCTCTTACTTTCAATGCAAGCTTGCTATGGAGATCTATACTTATAGTTTTAATTCTTTTTCCGTTGAGTTTAAAATGACACTTTGAATTTCTTCTTAAAAGTTGAAATAAGCAAATAGATTAATTATATCAAATAAATCACTTGAAAAACAACTTACTTTCTCAAAGAAAATAATTAAAGGCTACTCAAACCATCCAAGAACTATTTACCATGGATGCCGAAGCGTTCCTTGGGCCTTCTATTTTATTTTTCATTTATACTTTTTGATTTTAAGTAGATTTTGGGCCTATTACGAATGTTTGTTTGGTTTAATAGTGGAATTTGGTACTTTTTCACTTTTGGGTTTTTGAAACTCAAATATTTTTGAAGCTGAAACCTCAGCTAGGTTCAAATGTTTGCTATGTACATTGGGCCCGTTGTGAATTTTTGCTGATGTGGCGTAAACGTTGTTAAAATATTTTTTATATTTATCTTTTTTTCTTTACATTCAAACGTTGACTCTGTCTTTGACCTGGAATTCTTCTTCAAATTATTTAAACCACGGCAATGCAATTCCTAAGTATCTACGTACGACCATTCTTCCGCTGGCCATGGCCGCAGCTCAAATACTCAAGCAGCCATGGCGATTGCAAGCTTGAGATCTACGACCTTCAGGTTTTACACACATGGCCGCTCGAGCTCTACCCAAGCCATGAGCTTCAAGCTCAAGAAGCCATGACGGCCACGAGTCTGAAGTTCGATTATATAAAAGCCTCTTTCCTGAGAATTTTTTTTTTCCAACGCTAGCCAAGTAGGCCGTGTTTGCTCCACGAAGGTGTCACAATGCTAGCCGACTAGGCCATGTCGCTCTACTAAAGTTGCGGATTCATCATCGAACAATGCCACCACGTGCTATTACCCTGAACACTTATGGGCCTTATTGTTAGGTGAATTGTAAGTGCACAATATCGACAAGTAATAAAGTGATGAATGAGTGTCGTTCCCTCAAGGATTTTTTTTTTTAAATTATCCAATTACTTACCGAAAGTAATCAATCCAAAAATCTAGCTAACCAAATCGAAAAGACGAGTAAAAAGTGAACTAAACCAATTAAAATACTAAAATATAAAAAAGTCAAAACTTAAAGAATTCAAAAGCTAATTAAAATTGTAAAGTAAAAATAATCTAAAGCAAACTGAAAATTAATAAGGCTAATTATCAAGATCACAAAGCGTTAGAGCATCCAATTTCACTTAACAATTCATAATTAATTTTCTTAACTTATCATGCAACAAATTAATTTCCAATTGTGTTGGCAAAATTTCCCTAAGATGAATTACAAGCCGACCTCAGTCTAGTAATCCCTAATTAGGTATATTAACCCATGCTAACTTTAGGTGAATTTAAACTACCTAAAAGAGCATTAAGTTCTTGTGGAAATTCCTAGATTTAATCTAAGTAGTCCCAACCTAGATATACTACCGCAGCCACATAAATAACCTAGTGTACCTTGACCTAGATTTAATTTATGGTTCAATATCACTAATACGCATGCACACAATCTCCACCCAGTACCATGCATGCATCAAAAAATCATTCAAAAGTTGGCCAAACTTCTAAAAATATTAAGATCATGATAGAGAACGACACAATCAAAACAATTCTATTGCATGAGAAAGTCTTTGAAAATCAATCAATCATGATTAAGATCCATGGTAGCTCTAATAAAAGAAATTTAGAACATAGTAAAAACTAAACTAACAAAAATTAAAGAAAACATAATACTAAATAAAAACAAATTCACCAATTTGAGATAAAATAAGCTTCAAATTTGTCTTCTCCTTCTCTCCTTGACACGCGCCAACTCCACTAAAATAGAAGAATAAAATCTAAGTAAGAAAACCCAAAATATTATGCAAAGATGGTGTCTCCAAGGATTCTCTCTTTCCTCATATGCGGCACAAGAGCGGTTTATATAGCTCCAAAAATTTGCCCTAAATTGACTCCCACTAGGATTTGGAAAAGATTCATCATTATCTTCTCGATTTTCTTTGAACCTTATCCTCAATTATGGTCAAATTCTCCAAATTTCTGATCTAGGCTGGCTTTTTCTTCAAGATGAAATATTATGAAAAATATTGCAATATTTTGGAAGATCTGAAAATATTTCCTATAAAATAAAATTATGTGAGTAACAATTAAATTCACCATAATTCATCAAAATTTAGCAAATATCAAGTCTAAATTAGCAATAATACTCTATTAAAAATAGAGTTATCAATACTGTAAGTCAATTTTGGATATACTCAACTAGTTGTATTGAAAATATAATACCACAAACAAGCTCTCTGTCACCGAAGGAATCTGATCAACCAAACCGCGCTATCAACCGACCCTGCACGTGCCCACATGTGCCACCTGAAGGCTCTACACGTGAGATCAACAAGCTCACGCGATTGAACTTGCCTCTGACGTGATGTCACTTGCTACGACATCAGCCACGACACCCCGCCATGTCACCACCACGCCAGCACCACATCATTAGCCACATTGTCAACATGTCATTAGCCACGCCATCCGTCATGCCATCGTCCATGTTATCCAGTATATCATCAGCCACATCATCGGCCATGTCAGTTCCCCATCATCTACCATGTCATCAAGGTTTGACCGTTGACCAGAGTTGACCGATCTATTCTGGAGGTATTTTGACTTACTGATTCCATTTTTGGCATTATTTTCTCTTTATATGCACTCCTAGTACTAGTTTCTTGGTATTTATTACATAAGTCAGTGCATTTTCAATGGTGAAAATGCACGTGCTAATACCCATTTAAACTGTATTGAATAGATTAAATTATATTTTATAGGCTCAAGAAATGTCAAGTTTTTTGAAAGGACGCAGACTTTGGCGTGGTTTATTATTTAAATATTTTAACATTCTCTTTCACGTTTTGTCTGGTCCTTTTGCCTAATACTAAGTGTGGAAATTTTATTAGGGAGGCAAATAAGGGCTTGGAAGATTTAAACTTAGGACTTCCTGCTCTGGTATCATGTAAGATTTTGTGAAACCACAACCGATTGTTATAAAAACTTAAACTGTTATATGAAAACGTGATTATTATTTAAATATTCTAACACTTGAGCTCAAGTAATCATGGCGGTTGTGAGCTTTGAAGTAGATCTAGCCATGGCAAATCGCAAGCTTTGAGCTCAAACAACCATGGAATGCGAGCTTCATAGTCAGATTGGTCATATAGGCTACAAGTTTTGAGCTCAAATGGCCATGGCCATGATTTTGGAACTTGAGCAGCCATGGCAGTCATGAGTTTCGAAGCCAAATTTGGCCATGTTGGCCATAAGCTTCAAGCTCGAGCAGCAATGCTTCAAAGCCTTATGTGGCCATGACTGCTGCAAGCTTTGTGTTTATATGGCCATGGCTGCAAGCTTTAAAACCAGATTTGGTGATAGCAGCCACAAGCTTCAAGCTGAAGCAGCCATGGTGACTATGAACTTCGAAGCCATAGGTGGCAAAGTGGTCACAGACTTCAAGCTCAAGCGACCATGGCCACGAGCTCGAGTGACCATAACGGTTGCAAACTTCGAGCTCAAAGATGGCTATATTTGTGAGCTTCGAGCTTGACTGGCCATGGCTGCCATATGGCTGTCACTTGATGTTCCAATTGTCCACATCAGCATAAACCGATTAGAAAAAGTAGCGAAATAATAGAAAAATGAACAATGACCCTTTTTAAAAAGTAAGGGATGATTTTGAACGAAAAAAAAGGGTACAAGGACGGTCTTGAATTTTGGGCAAGACTACACGGACAATGGATGCCATTTCACCTAACATTTATACAAATAAAATGCCAGTGTGTGGAATGAACTTAGGTAAACAATCAAGAGGGGGTGAGTTGGTTGTTTTAAGATTTTTGAAACATTTTCGTGCAAAACAATGTGTAGAGATGAAACAGTTTTTATAGCCAAAATATGCCAAGTATACAAAATATCTTCTATCATATGAAACGTAAAGAGAATAATGGATGAAATAAACTACAAATCAATTTATAGTGGCTTTAGCCAGCAGGCTCTCAGCTGCGGTTGGTAGGGAGGGGTGGAGACAAGGGCGCATTTGCGCTCTACAAAAAGGTAGGGTAAAAATTAGAGAGAGAGAGAGGAGATTAACAAACTAAAAAAGATCGAAAAGGCAAGACAAGGGCATTGCGGATCTCACCCAGTCCAAGCAGGGGCTGCGACACGCCAACACCCTCATGCAAATCTAGGAGAGGGAGCTTTGAAGTATTTTGCCAGATTGTTAGGGACGGAGCAAGCATCAACCATGAGAGCTCTTCAAAGGTTAGTCAAATGGCCAACACCTCTGGTTGACTTGATGGCTTGGGACTACGTTGTTGTCTGAATGCTCAACGGGTTCGACGACAACCCCTCCATGTACTCACTTTCCACTTGTTTTGATTCAAAACGAATGCTCTTTGTTTTCACTTTGTGTCTCTCACCACTCTTTACCGATTCATCCAAAATGGTAATGTTTTTCTTTTCCTATTTTGTCAATTTTTGCATGTCCATTGAATGGGTGGGGTGGTATTGCGATGGAGGAACAAAACGTCCATGGTGTCAAAGAGGAAAAGCAAGAAGAAGTTAAGGATGCATTTATTCTGTGAAAAAATAAATAATTTAGAAAATATTTTTTAAAGATGACAACTTATATCATCTACAATAATGAATAAATAAATAATATTGGACTAATTATCTCAAGCAATACAAACGATCAATTTTAAAAAAATATCATTCTAATCATTTTTTTTTTACAAAACAAATGAAGCATACGTTTAATCATTCAACTATTACGCTTTGTAGGGACCTTTATAATCACCACCCGATGAGGGCAAGAGCTTACAAAGCCCTTGCTCTTTACCCTTCTACTTTCCGTCTCTTTTCTCGGTAAAAGTCACTTTGCTTTTACGACGAAGAATGGAAGAAATAAGTTTGATTGAAT
Organism: Angophora floribunda; assembly: GCA_014182895.1. Classification (NCBI taxonomy): domain Eukaryota; kingdom Viridiplantae; phylum Streptophyta; class Magnoliopsida; order Myrtales; family Myrtaceae; genus Angophora; species Angophora floribunda. The sequence continues at coordinate 12,045,304 of CM024711.1, read as the reverse complement.
TTCTTGAGTCACTGAAAATTAGAAAAATTTATGGTGTTTTTGGTCAGGATTTATAGCGAGGTGGTAATATCGAAGCATTAGATTCACAAGGCAAGTGCCTCAAACACTATTCACATGAAGAAAAAGAAAAAGAAGAAAGAAATTTAGAAAATTCAAAAAAATTGCAAAATTGATCCACATCAGCCATGGCCATGCAACTACACCATGTAAGATGGACAGCATTGATTGGATTGACACGTCAACAATTTTCGACCAAAATTTGAAGAATGAAGCATATTGGAAAATCGTCATAAGGTTGAGGACTAAATGTGCCATACTGAAAGTTTAGAACTAAATTAACTGCCATATAATAAGTTTTCACTTTTTGAACAATTTCAGTGTCTAACAACACAGTTGGAATCAACTATTGCAATACTTGAAACCTTTAGAAGCATTTACAAATGAAATTGCCTCTTCAAGAGGAATTGTAGCTCACTCTGCAAGTAAATTAATTTCAGCTACACTCCAAGCATTTTGTACAATAATTTCATCGGCACTCTCTTATAGAATTACAAGCAGATATAGTCTTCCATAGAATAAGCAAAGAAGTAAAAAAGAAGAAGCTTTGAGACTATTTTGATCAACTGGGCCAACCTTCAACAACCACTTTGGTGCAATATATAGCCTTCCAACCTTGATCAACACGTTTTCCCAAAAAAAAAAAACCTTGATCAACACGTTGGAGTCTTTATATAGGCCATGTAGTGACTTGCTGATGCTCTTGGGATCCAAGGTTTTTGGTAGGAGCAATAGCTACGTGTTTGGGCTGATTCCAGGATTTTGTTTAAAATAGGAGATGGAGTTGCCACCAATCATTTTAAGAAAACTAAATTGATTGGAAACTAGGTGTACGTGTGAAAGCATTGGTCATTTGCAAAAACCAAAGAAACTTGCAGTCATTTGAGGGTTCATTTATGTGTGGGAAGAGGTTAGACACCACACAATGCTCTTTTGGTACCACATTTTTCAATTATGTCCTTCAAATACAATCTGCAAATAATTACGAACATTATCGATGCAACTTATGATTTTTCTGAAGATGTAATCAGGGAAATTCTTTTGTCACTTTCTGTCCCAGCATGAATATATTCTTTTGATCATAGATAATAAGGATTTTTGAGAGCCAAAAAGTGTTTTTAGGGAGAATAACTATAATCTTTTTGAAAGTATTATAGAAAATCATGATATCCGTGGGGCCTTTGTTCACAAACGGGGGACCTTAGTCTCCAACCTTTGAGTTTGCCCAGACCTATTCTCGCGGCATTTCAATCTATGGGTTGGTTTCATGCAACGGATTTTCCAAAGCAAATATTTTAACAAACAAAATAACTGCCCAAAGAAACTATGATAATTATTTATTGAAGTGGAATAATAGCTGCAAAATCACGTTCTTATATTTTCTTCAAGGAGTAATTTAGGCATTACGACGATTCATTTATTCATGAAAAGCCTAATTGTAAACCAGTAGAGTAACAACTAATTTATATATTAATTCAAGCCTAGCTCCAACAATATAATGATATCAATTTTATTCAAGGGGGTTTAGAACAATTATCTATTGCCTGAACAATTTTTTTTTTTTCATACCCACCTAGGATCACCGATTTTTGTGCACTTGACCTCTCAACGGAATTTTTTTTATAAAACAACATCAAGTTAGTTGTTGGAATTTGAGTGAATAAATAGAAAGAGAGAGTTTTGAAATGCATTACCTTCGGCAAAATGAGCAAACGAAGTAGGAAAATTTCGAAAACAAAGGGGTATGATGCACTTCATAAGGGAAATGATGCATAACATAAGGGAAGTGTGGCGAAAGGCCTAAAAATGATGGAGGCTTCATAGGTGCGGAACGGGGCTTCAAAAGCCTAGCTTCACATGTCGCCCTGCACCATTTGGGCCCAGTCATGCGATAGGATGTGTCGCCTAGGCACGCCAGGCCAATGTTTAATTGGGCTTGGTAGGGCTTTAGCTCAAGTGTGGATTGTCGCCGTTCCATCATCAGGTTGATGCTGGAAGCAGCATTTGGCAACCGACAGTGGTGGCGAAGGCAGGGGATGAAGTCATAATTCTTTTTGTTTTTCAAAAGAAATTTAGAATAATATTTTTCAAAAAATTTGACCAAATTTTGATCAATTATAACTTTTCAATCCAACCTTTGGTCTGCAGAAGTAAGATGGGCTCTCATGTTTTACTTAACTCCTATTCAATTCATAAAAAATTAGTGGTGACTCTTATCAAATGAACCAATTAATAGAAATTAAGTTAACATCAATCATGCCATGAGCAAGTGTCACCTTGCAAGAGGGACCATTTGCACTTGCTTAGTGACCCAGCAACTTCCTCTAGGATCTTGCCTCGGAAGGGTCGTGACATAGAATTTCCGTTTTTTCTCATGAAATTACAAATGATGAATAAAAAACACAAAAGAAGAAAAAATGATTAAGCTTAATCAAACCACAAAAAATGGTTTGGCTTGGTTTGATATTGATTATAATACAATTTAGTTTGGTTTCACTCTTCTTCAAACCATATTGTTGAAAATAAAACAAGCGATCTTATTAAATATACAAAAATAAGGAAATGAATCGAACATCAAATTTACGTGGTTCAATCATGTGATCTACGTCTATGAGGAAATGAGCATATGATTTCATTATAAATGAAACGATACAATGGAGGTTATAATCATACTCAACTCAATCGCATACTCTTGATATTTTTCATCCTTCAAATATAACTAATAACTCTATCTTTAACCCTCATAGTTTCTCTCAAAATAATATCTCAATCTCATAAAAGAATGACATGAATGTTAACACAAAATTTAATTAACTTCATTTTATGTAATTTCACAAAGAAAACCTTTCCAAATCAAACCCCTATGAGGAAATTTCAATTTCCTCCGTGCAGTCCTCGGAGCTCTCATTAAGAGCTCTTCCTCTTCATATTTAAAGAGAAAATTCACTAGAAGCAAATAAAGAAGATGAAAGGAAATAAACAATTAGTGGCCATCGTTAAAAGACCTCATCCTTGCAACTTTCTTCGTCTTTTGCCTTTCCCTTTCGTTCCATGTCAGCAGTAGCCATCATCAATCTCTCTTTTTCCCTTTATTAAGCTGACCAAAGTCATCCCTAATGGTCAAGACTAGTACGTTCTCTCTTTCTTTCCACGCTCAAAGCAACACCATGATGGGATGGCATCACGGCCATGGACAGGCCATCGTTGCATTTCCTCTGACTACTCTTGAGTAGAGGACGAGTGTCCATTATTCTCTTTTGGTCTTAGTTTGATCTGGCTCCAGTGCAAGATATATTTCAACATTTAAGGTGAAGACCATAATAAATATTCCATAGTAAGTATATGCTTAGGTAGTGCTCAGGTGGAGCATCTTTTATGTAGTGAATACAACAAATCCAATCTCAAGAAAATTTTCTAGTTATCTAGAGTCCATGTGTCATAATAAGAAGCGATTCTTTAGGAATATTTTGCTATTATGTATTTATATAAAACTATGATTTCATCTAGATAATTGTCTAACCATAGATATAGTTATAGAATAATTGGAAATGATTTAAAAGCTTGAAAATCAGATTTTTTTTAATTTAAAATTTCAAGAAAGCACCTAGGAGAAACTCAAAAGAAATTGTGCGTTTGAAAATGTATACCTCCATAATTGTCCTCCTCCTCATTTTTTCCAGAAAAGGTGCACCTCCTTAATTGTCCTCCGTCTCATTTTTTTCTATAGCCATCAACCTTTTTGACTATAAATTAAAAGCTACAGCTGCTAGGAAGTTGCTTGTCCCTCAATCAAATCCGTGAGTCATGCAATACACAAGTCCAAAATGATTTCTGTCGCTAAAAGTGGCATCAGACTTCAAGCGCTCAAACCAAGAATTTCATTGTTTGTATCTTACAATCAATAGCCTTATCTTCTTTTCAACTGTAATGCTCTTGTTCTTCTTTTGTAAATTTTTGAAGGAGGATAATTTGGTGGAGAAGCTTTTCAAATTAAGAATGTAATAAAGTGTAATGTTACTATTTCTAAGACGTGCAAATGGCTGAAATTTGACAAATAATAGCTGCACATTTGAAATGAATCGAGGTAGATTCGAGCTCTGATATATGTATATGGTTTGTCAATAGGCAAATTTGTCACCTTTTCTCAATTGAAATTGTTTGACTTTGTGGCAGCTATGGGAAATTTATAAAGTCGGTTGGTAATGAGAGATTGTGGTTAGGCTCAAGACATTACAAAGGCAAGTGATCAAGATTTAGCTAGAATGGAGTGTCAAATAGTAGCCATAAACAATTTATTAGACATTGGTTCTAGGAGTGTACGGTTCACTAGAATCTACTAGATAGGCAGCATTAGTAAAACAACATCCCCAAGGTTATCTTCAACCAGCTATATCCTCGCTTTGGGAAAAACCGTAGCTTTCTTGATGACTTGAGTGAAACGCCAAAAACCAAGGGCTTACTCCAGCCACAAGAAAAATTATTGTCTAATGTCTCTTACTCTAGAGTGACTTGTGACATTGATAGCATTGATAGATGCTAATTGTAATGGATGATGTCAATGAGGGCAAGGATATCCAAAAACTAATCGCAATGAATTTTTTTGTATCCTAGTACTAGGATACTTGTTGTCATTGGAGACAAGACCATTTGGAATATTAAGGGACTTAAGTATTAATTCAAGGATTATGAATTGGTGGGTTGAGTGATGAAGATGCACTTAACTTTTTTGTAGGCATGCCTTCAATTAAATGTAAATAGTGAAAGAGAGAAAATGGGGAATTTGTATAGATGTATTCATTGACCATTGATTTTCATATGGTGTGGGTTGGTTTCATTGTAATTCATAGCATTATGCCACTTTAGTTTTCTTTAAGAATAATTAGAAATGATTTAAAAACTTGAAAATATTTTTTTTAATTGAAAAGTTCAAAAAAGCATTAAGAAGAAACTTGAAAGAAATTGGGCGTTTCTAATTATTCTTAAAGAAAACTATACCAGAACCCTAAAATCAATTTCCAAGCATTTCAAAACACAATGAGGAGGGTATGGAAACTTGAAAACGTAGAAATCAACCTGTTAGCCCCTGGAATCTTTGCATTCAAGTTTGCATCAGAAAAAGATAAAGATCAAATAGTTGCAGCGGGACCTTGGTCCTTTGCAAATCACCTTCTGTTGTTAAAGCCGTGGCTACCGAATACCCCTCCGGCCTGCTATAAATTTGATACGTGCTGTTTCTGGGTCCACATACATGGCTTACCTGCAGAATGGATATCGGAAGAAGTTGTAAACCGTGTAGCAGGGGAGATAGGTCAAGTTATTGAGGTGAAAATCGAAGCAAAAGGCTACATGCCTTACAAAATAGGAAAGGCAAAAGTTGACATGGATATGTCCCTACCTTTGAAACCAGGCGCTCTTTTCAGCAATAAGAGCAAGAAAATATGGCTGGATTTCCGGTATGAACGTCTCCCACATTACTGTTATTCCTGCGGAAGATTGGGACACTATGCCCAACATTGTGAGGAGATACCATATCAGGAAGACAGATTCCTCGATAAAAAAGACATGATGTATGGTGCATGGATGAAGGTCGAAGCTAATGAGTGCAGTCCTTTCTGGGAAGTCTATTATGGGAAGACAATGGAGGAATTACTAGAGGAAATGAGCTCCCCTGAAATGTCAACAAACCCAAGAGAGTTGGTTGTTTATGAAACGCCACAAGAAAACAGCCCTGACCAAGTAAACCCCAGGGATAAAGGAAAAGGCAAGGAAGCTGCCACAGAAAAGATGGAGTGGCACAAAATTGATAATGTACTTGGATCTGACCAAGAAAGGAATTCCCAACTGGTGAGCACCAACTCGATGATCAGGACTGCTGTTGGAAAACGAGGAAAAGGGTCAAAATATGCAGCTCAGAAAAAATTAAAGAGATACTTTCCCTATGAACAACAAGGAATAAGCAAGCAACTTTTTGATGACACGACCTTACTGGAAACCCCCGTACTTACGGAGGAAGAAACACGAGGATGTGCTTTGGTGGCTAGCCCTAATAAGCCACCAAATCACAAATGAAGCTGTTAAGCTGGAATTGTCAGGGGTTGGGCACCCCCCTGACATTCCAGGCCATAAGAGCCCTAGTGGCTTAAGAGAGGCCCGCTGTTTTATTTTTAATGGAAACGAAGAACAAGGAGGAGGTGTGTAAGAGACTACAACGAAGACTAAGATTCCAACACAGTTTTCTAGTCAACCCAAGAGGTCTTGCCGGGGGGTTAGCACTACTCTGGAATGATCAGGTAGAACTATCCATAAAATCAAGCTCCGTGCATTGCATACATTTAACCTGTTCGGATAGGGAGACAAATCAAACTATGAGAGTATCCTTCGTTTATGCATCTACTGACTTCCAGGAAAGACAGAAATTATGGGTTGAAATACACTCTACTCAAAACCCCTTACAAGGTCCATGGATATGCATCGGAGACTTTGACGAGGTGCTATATGCTTGGGAAAAAGTGGGCAAAAGAATAGCTGAAAACTACAGAATGAAAGCCTTCCAAGACTTCCTAGAATAGAGACTTCATGCGGTTTAATGAATGTTGATAGCAAGGGGTGTACATTTACTTGGTCAAATAACAGGGAGGGGGATGAGTATGTGAAGGAAAAACTGGACAGAGTGCTGTGCAATATAGAATAGAGACTGGAGTTTCTAGAGGCGGAGGTGTTTGCCCTACCTGCGGTTGGCTCCGATCACAGCCCATTACTACTGGATTTAATTCCTCAGGTGGAGAAACGAAGGAGAGAATTCAAATTCGAAGCATACTGGATGGAGGACAAGGAATATGGGAATGTAATGCAGGAGGCATGGCTGGACCAAGCAGAAGAGGAGGGCAGTATTTGCCATAAGCTTAAACGGGTCTCCACCAAGCTTCATAAGTGGAGTAAGAACAAATTTTCTAATGCCTGTAAAACAATCCAAGCTTTACAGGGAGAATTGCAGCAGTTAGTTAATGATCCAGCTATAAATCATAACAGAAGGCGAGTCAAATGGCTGAAATGTGAAATAGAGCGATTATGGTCTCAAGAGGAAACTTATTGGGGGATGCGATCACGTATTCAATGGTTAAAATGGGGAGGCAAAAATACGAAATTTTTCCATGCAACCACGGTGCAAAGAAGACAGAGAAACCGTATCACTATGTTAAAAAACCCGAGTGGAGAATGGACACGAGATCAAACGCAGCTTAAGCAAATGGCTGCCACGTTTTTCTAGGGGCTTTACACTTCAGTGGGAAATCAAAATATCCAACCAGTATTAGACCAGCTACCACGATTAGTGACTGAAGAAATGAATCAAGAGCTGCTCAAGGAAGTTACCCTAGAGGAAATACAACAGGCCACCTTCCAGCTGGGAGCATTGAAGGCCCCTGGCCCAGATGGGCTGAATGGTCTCTTTTATTAGCACCATTGGCATAAAATCAGCCATGATATACATAAGGAAATTACCCAGTTTTGGAGCACAGGTAGGCTAACTCTAGAACTGAATAAAACAATCATCACCCTTGTTCCAAAAGTCCAAAGTCCAGAACAGGTGGATCAGTTTCATCCCATCAGTTTGTGCAATTTCATGTACAAAATCATCTCGAAGGTAATGGCTAACAGGCTGAAAATATATCTCCCACAACTGATAACTATCGAACAGAGTGCATTTGTACAGGGGAGATTGATTCAGGATAACATCCTACTGGTACAAGAGGTGCTCCACCAGCTGCGCACTAGAAAGAGAAAACGAAAATTCCAAGCGATCCTAAAGCTGGACATGAGAAAGGCCTATGATCGAGTAGAGTAGGACTTCTTAGAGGCTAGTATGATTAAGATGGGATTCAGCAACTCCTGGGTTGATATGGTAATGCAATGTGTGTCAACAGTCTCCTACAGCGTTAAACTAAATGGCCAGCCCTTACCATATTTTCACCCCACTAGAGGAATCCGCCAAGGCGACCCACTATCCCCCTATCTTTTTATCCTAGTAGCAAATGCTCTGTCCCACTTACTACACAAAGCAGTGGAAGATGGTAGTATAAAAGGGATCCGATTAAACAGGGAATGCCCCACCCTATCCCACCTTATGTTTGCAGATGATCTTATTCTATTTATGGAGGGAAACATCACAGAATGCTAGAACTTTGCTGCTGTCTTGAATCAATACTGCTTTGCTTCAGGCCAAACGATTAACCTGAATAAATCAGGTATGTTTTTCAGCAAAAACTGCCCTCAATCTCTGAAGCAAAGCCTAACAAACGAGATGAGAGTAGCAGAAATAGAAAAATCTGGAAAGTACTTGGGCATTCCCTCAGATTGGGGTAAATCTAAGAAGGACATGTTTGCCTGGATCATTGCTAGAGTTAATAAGAAATTAGAAGGCTGGAAGGAAAATCTGATGTCGAGGGCAGGGAAAGAAGTATTAATTAAAGCAGTCGTCCAAGCGATACCGCAGTATGTCATGTTAGTCTTTAAAATCCCGCTCTCTATATGTCGGGCTATTGAGAGGAAGATTGCAGATTTCTGGTGGAAAATGAATGATCAACACAAAGGAATCCACTGGAGAAGATGGGAACTATTGAAGGAAAGGAAAGCCATAGGGGGACTTGGTTTTAGAGACCTAATAACCTTCAACAATGCTATGTTGGGGAAGCAAGCGTGGAGGTTGATTAAGCAACCAGAAACCCTATGGAGTAAAATATTCAAAGGCTTATACTACCCACAGGGGCATCTTCTATAGGCTGGAAAAGGCAGCAACCCCTCCTAGGGATGGCTAAGCGTTATCTCAGGCAAGAATTCTATTCTACCTTCACTCCGATGGACCATAGGAAACGGGGAGAATATCAAAATTCGCGAGGACAAATGGCTACCTAGAGGAATTCTCAGTGGCTCGGCAAATACGAACGATCCCAAGAAGGTGTCGGAACTGATAAATGGGGAGAGTATGACATGGAAGGAAGACAGAATCGAAGCCTATTCGATCAGGAAACGACTGATGAAATTCTCTCAATCCCTCTCAGTAGAATCAGCAAGGAAGATCAAATAGTCTGGACTCCTACCAAGTCGAGTATATACACAGTTAAGAGTGCCTATCAGTGTCAACAACCCAAGCAAAACAGATCTGGACAGACTGGGGCATCTTCCTCATTTCAAACACCAACATCAGTTTGGTGCCGTATTTGGCAAACCCATACACAGCCAAAAATCAAACATTTCCTATGGCAATTATGCCATAACGCACTACCAACAAGAGCAAACCTTAAGAAAAGAAACATTATACCTGAAGACGAGTGCGCCATTTGCCGAAGCCAACCTGAGACGAGCGAACACATGTTCCTCCTATGCCCCTGGACAAGAAAAGTTTGGACACATCAGGAAATCAGAATCGACATACATCAGAGGCGCATCACCCGCATTGAGGAATGGATCGACAAGTTCCAGCATCACAAAGTCCCATTTCAGCTCCTTACCCAAATATTGTGGCAAATCTGGAAAGGAAGAAATGCATTCGTCTTCCACGGACAGCAACCCCAACCAGCGCACATCATAGACTCGGAAATCATCCAACACAGCAACATCAACAACTGTATTTCCAGAAACAACCAAATAGCAGCTCAGAAACTCAACTCACCCGCAAGATGGACTCCCCCCACTCGTGGCTCCTTCAAGTGGAACACCAACGGATCCTTTTGCAGAGAAACTGGGCAAGTTGCAGCAGCCGGGATATGCAAAGACAGCACCGGCAAACTGATCGCCGGCTTCGCACGGTCCGTCGCGGTGGAATCTCCGATCCAAGCAGAAGCGGAGGCCATCCTCGAAACCCTAAGATGGCTATCGACAAAGGGAAAAGAAGAAACGGAAGCCCTCAGCTGGGAGTTGGAATCAGACCAGCTTGAACTAGTGGAAGTGATATGTGCAATAGCAGATCAAAAAAGCAGTTCCCCTGCGTATCTAGCGCACGAAGCTGCAGTTCAGTTTGGATGGGAAGTACAAACCCATCTTCAAGAAGCCCAAGGCCTGTTGGAAACAATGCAGCCCATCAAGATCACACATTGTAGAAGAGAGGCGAATAGAGCAGCGGATTGGGCTGCAAAAGCCCAACGCAACCAAATGCTACCGAGCAACTGGGTCCAGCACCCCCCTGCAAATCTTTTGGAAATTTTAAGTTTCGATGTAATTCACCTACTTCCTTCGTAATGAAATCTTAGAACTTTCGACCAAAAAAAAAAGAAAAGGTACACCTCCATAATTGTCCTCCTCCTCATTTCTTCTAAAGCCATAGACTTTTTTGCCTATAAATCGAAAGCTGCAGCTATTGTGAAGTTGCCTATCCTTCAATCAAATCCGTGAGTCATGCGATACAAAGGTCCAAAATGATGTCTCTCGTTGAAAGTGGCATCAAACTTGGAGTGTTCAAATCAAGAACTTCATTGTTTGTATCTTACAATAAATAGTCTGTTCTCCTTTTCAACTGTAACCTCTTGCGTCCATAATTCATAAGTTTCATTTTTAATTCAAAAGTTCAAATGGCTCCAAGAAGAAACTCAAAAGAAATTGGGCATATGAAAAGGTACACGCATAATTGTCCTTCCATCTGATTTTTTTGAACCCATCAACTTTATTCACTATAATTGAAAGCTACGGCTCCTGTCAAGTCATCTATCCATAACTTTCACTTAAGTCCCGTGAGTCACGTAACACAAACATCCAAAATGATGTCTCTCACTTACGAAAGTGGTCGGAAATTCAAGAATTTCGTAATCATATCTTACGACAAATAGCCTTCTCCTTTTCTAATGATCTGCGCTTGTTCTTCTTTTGTAAATTTTTGAAATAGGATAATCTGATGGAGAAGCTTTTGACGTTAAAAATGCATTTATTTTGCAAAAAAATTAATGATAAAAAAATATTTAAAAAAAAAAAAACAATTTTTATAAAAATATTTAATTTTTCTTTATTTGATAATGTAAAACGTTTTTTTTTTTTTTAAGTTTGGACCTCACTGAAAAATGATTGCAATTTAAATGTTTTATCTTATCAAAAAAATTTCGAATTTTTAATTATTTTTCTTTTTTATTTTTCTTTTTTTCCTTCTTGTCCAGCGCTCCTTTCCTTTCTTGCGTGCCATCCTCATCTGTTCCTCCGCCACTACCGACTGATGATGACTGCCTTTTCTACTTAACTCCTAGTCAATTCATAAAAAATTAATGGTGACTCTTAATCAAATGAAATAATTAATAGAAATCAAGTTAATATTGATAGTGCCAAGAGCAAGTGTCACCTTGCTAGAAGGACCATTTGCTCTTGCTTGGTAACCCAGCAACTTCCTCTAGGATCTCGTCTCAGAAGGGTCGTGACACAGAATTTCCATTTTTTTCTCATGAAATTACACATGATGAATAGAAAAAAACAAAAGAAGAAAATATGATTAAACTGAATCAAACCACAAAACATGGTTTGGCTTGGTTTGATATTGATTATAATACAATTTACTTTGGTTTCACTCTTCTTCAAACCTTGTTGTTGAAAATAAAACAAGCAATCTTATAAAATATACAAAAATAAAGAAATGAATCGGACATCAAATTTACGTGGTTCAGTCATGTGACCTACGTTTATGAGGAAATAAGCATATGATTTCATTATAGATGAAACGATATAACAAAGGTTACAATCATACTCAACTCACTCACATACTCTTAATAGTTTTTATCCCTCAAATGCAACTAGTAAGTCTGTCTTCAATCCTCACTGTTTCTCTCGAAATAATCTCTCACTCTCATAAGAGAATGACATGAATGTTAACACAAAATTTAATCAACTTCATTTTATGTAATTTCACAGAGAAAACCTTTCCAAATCAACCCCTAAGAGGAAATTTTCAATCTCCTCTGTGCAGTCCTCGGAGCTCTCATCACGAGCTCTTCCTCTTCGTAGTTAAAGAGAAAATTCACTAGAAGCAAATAAAGAAGATGAAAGGAAATAAACAATTAGTGGCCATCGTTAAAAGACCTCATCCTTGCAACTTTCTTCGTCTTTTGCCTTTCCCTTTCGTCCCATGTCAGCAGTAGCCTGTTGGGATTTCCTGTTGGGATTTCATGAATCATGTATAGGCAATTTAATAAAAACGCAGCAGAAACAAGATCAAATATTTCTATACATGAATCTCCAAAGGCGTTATTCGTGCGTTTTAATCAAAAATCTAGTTATAAGAAGGGAGTTGAACGAATTACCTCTCGAAGCGCGCTTTAAACAAATTTGTCCAAATGTTCTTCAGTTCGAGCCCCACAAACGTCGGACCTCTCGTTCAGACACACCACCAATGGATATCGAACGAAGAGAGAACTTGCGGATAATCACCACTACGATTGTGCTAGCAACTTCGTGGAGATATTCCTTCGTATCCTTAGTATTATCAGCCATAGCCCAAATGAGAGAAAAACATTTCTTCTCTCTTTTTCTTTTTGTTTTCATACGTACGTACGCGCAGAAAAACGAACACACGCGCCTTTTATAGAACCGATCGTGGGTAACCACCCACGATCGGTAACCACCCATGATCCACGATCAGCAACCGTTGCTGATCGTGGGAAACTACCTCCACGACCAGCAACTGTTGCTGGTCATGGGCCATGCATAATCCCACGACCAGCAACCGTTGCTGGCCGTGGGTTTATGCATGAGAATCATGCATGATGGTCAGCAACGGTTGCTGACCATCATGCCCCACATATATATCTTTCTTTTTTTAATTAAAAAGAAACATTTTGCACATCACATGTGCGTTGCACACGGTCAGCAACAATTGTTGACCGTGTGCATCTTTAATTAATATAAAATTAAATAAAAAGAAGACATAACTTTATGTGCATATTCGAGGTACATTAACGTGCATCCACTTTAGGCATGCGTGTGCATCATATGCACGTAGGCTCGTGACTATAATACAAATTAAATTAAATCACATCTAATTTAATTTCATATCGACTCAATGCGATCGTAGTAATTTGCAAACACATTTGCAAAATTATTTCTCTCTCTCGTTCTACGTTATCCTAATTGGTTATGGCGTGTGACATCCCTAGGTTCATCACTAAACTGGTAGTAAGACTTGTACTAACACATTAGTACTCCCAAAAGAATTAATTGTCCCGATTAATCTTTGGGTCCTACAAGCCACGATTGACATCTAGCAATATGTCATGGCTACCCAGATAGTGTGAATGCTTTAAGAACATAATGAACCTGTCGTTTTGGCTACGGTGTAATTTAATCCCTCCGTCTTACTATGTCCCGATCGAACAAAGACCATGGAATATTTGTCAAGTCACCAATTCGATCATATGCACAAATCTAATTGACATGTATTTTATTTGAGACATAAACAATTTATTCTCGGTTACAACCCCGGCCGAGGATTTCAATGCATTGTCACAATTAGATTGCATAGGACATCATTATAATACCTTGTATGTAACAAGGAGACAGATTCCATATTGCGTACACGTGCAACTTCGTATATGAACAAACTATGACCATCAGGTATAAAGACGGATCAACGACCCGACATTACGTGCACCCGTGAACCATAGTTGTTTAATACACAAGTTAACACTGCTTGTACCTCAGGTCTAAGGATTATTTACACAAGACCAAAGCATGAACAATTAGACATTGACCACGCTAAAAGCTTCCATGTTGCTAATCGTTCTATATACGTCACGTTCAGTGAATTTGTCTAATACAAACACTTGTGTTTTAACTCGGTATCATAATACCTAATGACTTGCGACTCATCATTCCTTAAGTATCCAATACTTAATGTTGAAGTTAAGAACACACCGGTCTCAACAGGATTATAAATATCCACTCAATAATCCATTGACCTAGGAGCAGTTTAAAGATTCAGTCTAACTATGAACCCGTCACAATATTCTTGACGTCTCAAGAATAGGTCTAGTTACAACCGATCTTATGGAATCATTCATAAAATAATTGGACAAATGAATGAATACGTCATTGCCATTAATTAAATAATAATGATGATAGTACAACTGAAATCCCTAATATGTAACTATTACATAGTAGCTTTAGGGCATACATCCAACAATCTCCCACTTGCACTAAAGCCAACTTGTCTGGTACCTCAAACCCATTTTGTCAATATGCCTTTCAAAGGAAGATTGAGGTAAGGCCTTAGTAAAGGGATCTGCCACGTTTTCCGCTGAGGCAATTTTCTGTAAGGCGATATCACCTCTCCCAACAATTTCTCTGATGAGATGGAAGCGTCTCTCAATGTGCTTGGACTTCTGGTGAGACCTTGGTTCCTTAGCTTGAGCTATCGCCCCATTGTTGTCACAAAACAATGTAATTGGCTGCTCAATTGAAGGAACAACTCCAAGTTCAGAAATAAACTTCTTCATCCAAGCGGCTTCCTTTCTGCTTCGTAAGCAGCTACATACTACGCGCCGGTGGTGGAATCAGCAGTTATGCTTTGTTTGGAACTTTTCCAGCTAAGCGCGCCACCATTGAATGTAAAGACAAACCCAGACGTAGACTTATAATCATTAGGATCCGATTGAAAATCGGAATCCGTATAAGCTATAACTTTAAATTCTCCTTCTCCATATATCAAGAATAAATCCTTAGTCCTTCGTAAGTACTTAAGAATATTCTTGATTGCTATCCAGTGCTCTTGTCCTGGATCGACCGATATCTGCTAGTAATACTTACAGCATGCGCAATATCGGTCTAGTACATAGCATAGCATACATTATGCTTCCAATAGCGGATGCATATGGTATCTTCGCCATCCGCTCTCTTTCTTCGAAGTGTTGGGACACATCTCCTTAGAAAGACAGATCCCTTGCCTAAAAGGCAATAATCCTCTTTTGGAACATTGCATGTTAAAACGTGTTAACACCTTGTCTATGTACGTAGACTGTGAGAGGCCAATCAATCGTCTCGATCTATCTCTATAGATCTTGATACCTAAAATGTAGGTTGCCTCTCCTAAGTCTTTCATGGAGAATTTCGTGACAAGAATAGTTTTATCGATGATATCATTGGTACATCATTCCCAATCAAAAGTATATCATCGACATACAAAACTAGAAATGCAATTGCACTCCCACTCGATCTTCTTGTATACACAAGGTTCATCCGGATTTTTGATGAAGCCAAACGATTTGACTACCTCATCAAAACGGACGTTCCAACTTCGGAGGCTTGTTTGAGTCCATAAATGGATCTCTTAAGCTTACACACCTTCTGATTTTCACCATTGGATTCAAAACCCCGTGGCTGTTCCATATAGATATCCTCCTCGAGGAAACCATTTAGAAAAGCAGTTTTAACATCCATTTGGAATATCTCATAATCAAGGTGTGAAGATATAGCCAACATAATCCAAATGGATTTTAGCATGGCCACAGGTGAGAAAGTTTCGTCATAATCGATTCCTTCTTTCTGACGATATCCTTTCGCCACCAGCCGTGCTTTGTAAGTTCCAATTTGACCTTCAGCATTCATCTTCCTCTTAAAGATCCATTTACAGCCAATTGGTACAATACCATCAGGCGGGTCAACTAAGGTCCAAACATCATTGGAATATATTGAATCCATTTCAGATTTCATGGCTTTTAGCCAATTACCAGAATCGATGTCCGACATCGCCTCCTCATAGGTTTTAGGATCACCGGGTTGATCACTATTATTCAGGCAGGTCAACTAAGGTCCAAACATCATTGGAATACATTGAATCCATTTCAGATTTCATGGCTTCTAGCCAATTACCAGAATCGATGTCCAACATCGCCTCCTCATAGGTTTTAGGATCACCGGGTTGATCACTATCATTCACAATGAATAATGGTTCAATAAAATCAACCGAGTGTCTATAACGAGCAGGTGGGCGAGATGTTCTCGCACTTCTCCTAAGAGGTTGTGTATCAGAAGCTCCCACTGAATCAGAGATTGGTATCTGAACTTGGTTGTTTGATACTTCATTATTTTCTTTTTGTAAGACTATTTTCCGCCCAGCACCACCTTCTTGGATGAACTGATTCTCCAGAAAAGAAGCGTGCTGCTCACCAAAATTCTTTGGTCTCGAATGAAAATAGAAATAATATCCAAGAGATTCCTTTGGATATCCAATGAAGCGACCTTGTTCAGATCTTGCCTCCAATTTGTCCATTTTTAGCTTTTTAACGAAAGCTGGACAACCCCAAATCTTAATATGATTAAGACTTGGTTTCCTACTATGCCAAATCTCATAGGGCGTAGTTGGAACAGATTTGGAAGGCACTCTGTTCAGTATATATGCAGCTGTCTCAAGGGCATATCCCCAAAACGATATAGGTAAATCGGTGTAACTCATCATAGATCAAACCATATCTAATAAAGTACGATTTCTTCGTTCAGATACACTATTATGTTCTGGAGTTCCAGGAGGTGTCCATTGTGATAAAATGCCATTCTCTTTTAAATAGTCCAAAAATTCAGTACTAAGGTATTCACCTCCTCGATCCGATCGAAGAGCCTTAATACATTTTCCTGTTTGTTTCTCAACTTCAGCCTTGAATTCCTTGAACTTTTCAAAGGATTCGGATTTATACTTCATCGGTATAAATAACCATACCGTGATCGATCATCGGTGAAGGTAATGAAGTAAGAATAACCACCCCTAGCAGTTTCATTAATTGGTCCACATACATCCGTATGTATTAATCCCAATATGTCAAGCAGCTCGCGCACTATGTCCCACAAAGGGCGCTTTGGTCATTTTTCCTAGAAGACATGCCTCACAAGTTGAGTATGACTCAAACATTGATGGATCAATGTATCCATCATTACTCAACTTGTTAATTCTATCTTCTCCAATATGACCTAACCGGAGATGCCAAACATACTTTTTATTTGGACCGTCTCTAGGGCGTTTATTAGTTATGGCATTTATATCAATTCTATTTTGCTTATTGACATCGGTAATCGCATTACCGGATATTGTAATGGTATAAAGATTATTGGTTAATAAGTCAAAACCAACACATCTTCTATTTTGATAAATAGAACATACATCATCAGCAAAAGAAAATTCATAATTCTCTTTACCTAAACGAGGTATAGAGATGATGTTCCTAACAGCATTCTTGTAATGCAAACAGTTCTTCAAAACCAATACATGTCCGGAAGGCAAACATAAACGAAAAGTCCCTATAGCTAATGCAGCAACTCTTGCTCCATTGGCAAATGTCGGACAATCTCATTTCGCCCTAGCATCCCGCTTATTTCAGTTCCGCAAAGACATACAAATATGTGAAGTTGCAGCAGAATCTAGAACCCATAAGCTAGATTCAGCACTAACCATAAGATTAGTTTCAATAAGCATAGACACCATACCTTCACAAGGTTGGTCCTTGGGCTTGACCTTCAAGCTCGCGAGGTATTTCTTACAGTTCCTCCTCCAGTGCCCCTTGACACCACAGTAATGACATTTCCCTTTTTCAATCTTGGGTTTTGGTTGCATAACAGGTTTGACAGGCCTCTTCCAGTTATTTTTCTTCAAAACAGTCTTACTCCTTGAAGAAGAAGCCTTAGCTATAGCCACTACATTTGGCCTCGTGTTATGCATTTCCTTCTCATAAACCACCAGCATGCTATGTAATTCAGCAAGAGTTTTATCCATCTTATGCATATGAAAGTTTTGGACAAAACCAGAGAAGGAATCGGGCAAAGATTGGAGGATCAAATCCACAGCTAACTCGTTGTCCATAACAAGATTCAGCCTAGCCAATTCTTCAATGTGCCGAGATCATTTTCAAAGCATGATCATTAAGCGATGATCCTTCAGCCATCCTCATACGGTACAATGCTTTAGATATCTCATATCTAGAGGTTCGACCAATCTCATCAAAATATTCCTTTAAATGCAGAATGATCGACCTAGCATCTTCCATGGATTCATACTTCTTCTGTAATTCATTATTCATCGAAGCAAGCATATATGACCTAACTTTTAAGTCATCGTCATGCCACTTATCATAAGTGACACGTTCCTCTTGGGTCCCACCCTCAGGAAAGGACTTTGGCATCTCTTCATCAAGCACATACCCAATTTTTCCGAATTGAGAACAATTCTCAAATTCCTCACCCAGTCAGTGAAATTGGGTCAGTCAAACAATTCTTGTCAAGAATAGAAGCGAGTGGGTTTGTAGTCACCATTTTTCAGAGTAATAATATATCTGTTGCAGAAAATAAATTGTTAGCCGTTGTACTTCAAAGTAACTATTTCATTTTGGCCTTTAAATGAAATAGATCCTCCCACTAAATTTATATTCGAATCCCATACTCCTTAAGATGGGAAGCGGTAATCTTTGTTGGGTAAAGATTACTAGTGGGGATTGGAGTCCCACCAGCCCAAAGCCCACCTCACCTAACAGTTATTGGTGTTCTATGAACTTAGTGAGTGAACCAACTTGTTCAACGCATCATATGCGAGTCTCAATCATAGCTTTAGCCTCTAGACCATGAAAGCCTCACCTAACAGCTATTGGCATCATGATCATAGTTAAGTCTAACCCATTGTCTCATGCAAGTATTGAAAAGTACAAAAGATTTCCTCACCTGACAGTTATTAGAAATCATTTGGCTCCAACCTCACAGCATCATATGCATAATGGAGTGGTCCAATATTATGAATGGTAATTAACCCCTATGTATCCATAGCCGATCAATTAACCACCATAATATTGGATCAAACCATGACGATGGTAGGCCACGAGTTCGAAACCCGTTTCGACTTAATATTATTAATAAGGAGATTTTGGTCGTTATTAACGGTCTCACTTTGCACATTAACCGATTTAATATGCACAATAACATAAACACAAAAATAAATAGATGTCACATAATCATCTATCCTACGTGGTGATCATGGAATTATGGTTCAATGGGTCTCGAGCCAATGAGACCCATATAGCCATTTTAATGTCTTAACAATAGGGACCTGCTCTTCACTTCTTCTTCAATCTTTGAACTTTTCAAAGACCGGGCCCATAGAGCTCTCCGGCTTAACGGCTCCTCCAATGGCTCCTCTTGAACTCGTAGCATTTACATCAACAATTGATATAATAAACTATGCTAAAATTACATTTCATGAAAAATTAAAATAAAATAAAATAAAAGGAAGGACGCAGCCTTCATTTAATAATTACATCCCAAAAATGAATACCTGTAATCATCATACATTCATCCATACAACCATCATAATGATTAGGGATTTTTCCATGATCACCACCCTTCCTTACGAGCCATAAATTCAAAATTTAAAGCTCTGGAAGGCATAAATAAAATTCTGCATTTAAACAAATTTAAAGTTGAACAACGCAAATTACGTTAAGGAATCAAATCGATGAAACAAATTTCATGAATGCAATTCCAAACGGAAGTTGCGTCGTCATCTTTAAATTCACAATTGCGAATCATATGCAGAACATAAACGCAAAATATAACAAATTATGGATTTTTGATTCAAAATTGATTTAGTTCCAATTTTGCATAGTTGATTAAATTTATCACATAAATTAATCAACATCTACGCAAAAATCTATGAACTATAAATCAATTAAATGCACGAAAACGCCTAAGGTTGGCTCGATACCACTTTGTTGGGATTTCATGAATCATGTATAGGCAATTTAATAAAAACGCAGCGGAAACAAGATCAAATATTTCTATACATGAATCTCCAAAGGCGTTGTTCGTGCGTTTTAATCAAAAATCTAGTTATAAGAAGGGAGTTGAACGAATTACTCTCGAAGCGCGCTTTAAACAAATTTGTCCAAATGTTCTTCGGTTTGAGCCCCACAAACGTCGGACCTCTAGTTCGAGACACACCACCAATGGATATCGAACGAAGAGAGAACTTGCGGATAATCACCACTACGATTGTGCTAGCAACTTCGTGGAGATATTCCTTCGTATCCTTAGTATTATCAGCCACAGCCCAAATGAGAGAAAAACCTTTCTTCTCTCTTTTTCTTTTTGTTTTCATACGTATGTACGCGCAGAAAAACGAACACACATGCCTTTTATAGAACCGATCGTGGGTAACCACCCACGATCGGTAACCACCCATGATCCACGATCAGCAACCGTTGCTGATCGTGGGAAACACCCCCACGACCAGCAACCGTTGCTGGTCATGGGCCATGCATAATCCCACGACCAGCAACCGTTGCCGGTCGTGGGTTTATGCATGAGAATCATGCATGATGGTCAGCAACGGTTGCTGACCATCATGCCCCACATATATATCTTTTTTTTTTTTTTTAAATTAAAAAGAAACATTTCGCACATCACATGTGCGTTGCACACGGTCAGCAACAATTGTTGACCGTGTGCATCTTTTAATTAATATAAAATTAAATAAAAAGAAGACATAACTTTATGTGCATATTCGAGGTACATTAATGTGCATCCACTTTAGGCATGCGTGTGCATCATATGCACGTAGGCTCGTGACTATAATACAAATTAAATTAAATCACATCTAATTTAATTTCATATCGACTCAATGCGATCTGTAGTAATTTGCAAACACATTTGCAAAATTATTTCTCTCTCTCGTTCTACGTTATCCTAATTGGTTATGGCGTGTGACATCCCTAGGTTCATCACTAAACTGGTAGTAAGACTTGTACTAACACATTAGTACTCCCAAAAGAATTAATTGTCCCGATTAATCTTTGGGTCCTACAAGCCACGATTGACATCTAGCAATATGTCATGGCTACCCAGATAGTGTGAATGCTTTAATAACATAATGAACCCGTCGTTTTGGCTACGGTGTAATTTAATCCCTCCGTCTTACTATGTCCCGATCGAACAAAGACCATGGAATATTTGTCAAGTCACCAATTCGATCATATGCACAAATCTAATTGACATGTATTTTATTTGAGACATAAACAATTTATTCTCGGTTACAACCCCGGCCGAGGATTTCAATGCATTGTCACAATTAGATTGCATAGGACATCATTATAATACCTTGTATGTAACAAGGAGACAGATTCCATATTGCGTACACGTGCAACTTCGTATATGAACAAACTATGACCATCAGGTATAAAGACGGATCAACGACCCGACATTACGTGCACCCGTGAACCATAGTTGTTTAATACACAAGTTAACACTGTACCTCAGGTCTAAGGATTATTTACACAAGACCAAAGCATGAACAATTAGACATTGACCACGCTAAAAGCTTCCATGTTGCTAATCGTTCTATATACGTCACGTTCAGTGAATTTGTCTAATACAAACACTTGTGTTTTAACTCAGTATCATAATACCTAATGACTTGCGACTCATCATTCCTTAAGTATCCAATACTTAATGTTGAAGTTAAGAACACACCGGTCTCAACAGGATTATAAATATCCACTCAATAATCCATTGACCAGAAGCAGTTTAAAGATTCAGTCTAACTATGAATCCGTCACAATATATTCTTGACGTCTCAAGAATAGGTCTAGTTATAACCGATCTTATGGAATCATTCATAAAATAATTGGACAAATGAATGAATACGTCATTGCCATTAATTAAATAATAATGATGATAGTACAACTGAAATCCCTAATATGTAACTATTACATAGTAGCTTTAGGGCATACATCCAACATAGCCATCATCAATCTCTCTTTTCCCTTTTTTAAGCTGACCAAAGTCGTCCCTTATGGTCAAGAGTAGCACGTTCTCTCTTTCTTTCCATGCTCAAAGCAACACCATGATGGGATGGCATCACGGCCATGGACAGGGCATCATTGCATTTCCTCTGACTACCTTGAGTAGAGGACGAGTGTCCATTATTCTCTTCTGGTCTTAGTTTGATCCGGCTCCAGCGGAAGATATATTTCAACATTTAAGGTGAAGACCAAAATAAATATTTCATAGTGAGTAGTAAGAATGTGCTTAGGAGTGTTCAGGTGGAGCATTTTTTTTTTGTAATGAATACAGCAAATCCAATCTCAGTAGTATGAAGGAAAATTTTCTAGTTATCCAGAGTCCATGTGTCATAATAAGAAGCAATTATTTAGGAATATTTTGCTATTATGTATTCATATAAAACTATCTAGATCATTTGTGATTTAAAAGCTTGAAAATCAGATTTTTTTTATTCAAAGTTTCAAAAAAGCACCAAGAAGAAATTCGAAAGAAATTGCGTGTTTGAAGAGGTACACCCCATAATTGTCCTCCTCCTCATTTTTTCTGAAAAGGTGCACTTCCTCGATTGTCCTCCTCCTCGTTTTTTCTATAGCCATCAACTTTTTTGATTATAAATTAAAAGCTGCAGCTGCTGTGAAGTTGCCTGTCCTTCACTCAAACCCCGTGAGTCAGGCAATACAAAGGTCCAAAATGATGTCTCTCACCAAAAGTGGCATCGGACTTCGAGCGTTCAAATCAAGAATTTCTTCGTTTGTTACAATCAATAGCCTTTTCTCCTTTTCCATTGCAAGTCGGAAAAAGTGTCAACAAAAATCATAAATTTAATACATTGATATTAATTTAATCATAAACTTTTTAATGATGTTAATTTAATTTTAAAATTTTTAACTTTGTGCCAATTTAGTCCTAAAGCCAATTGAATCATAAACCTTTTGAACTAGTGCCACTTTAATCTTAAATTTTTGACATTAATTCAAAAGGTTTAGGACTAAATTAATACCATTAAAAAGTTTATGACTAAATTGGCATCAAATCAAAAGGTTTAGGACTGAATTGACATCAAGTTATAAGGTTTATGACTAAATTAGCACAATTAAAATGATTAGGACTAAATTAGCACAAATGTAATAGGTTTATGACTTTTTTGACACTTTTTCCTATAATGCTCTTGTTCTTCTTTTGTAAATTTTTGAAGACAGATGATTTGTGGAGAAGCTTTTAACATTAAGAATGTAATAATATGTAATGTTATTGTTTCTAAAATGTGCAATCCAAAAGAATGACCGAAATTTGACAAATAATAGCTATACATTCAAAATGAATTTAGGTAGATTTGGGCTTTGATATATGTAAATGGTTTGTCAACATGCAAATTTGTCACCCTTTTCTCAATTGAAATTGTTTGACTTTGTGGCAGCTATGGGAATCTTATGAAATCAATTGTTAATGAGAGATTGTGGTTAGGCTCAAGACAAGACAAAGGCAAGTGATCAAAGATTCAATTGGAATGGAGGATCGAATAGCAGCCATAAACAATTTATTAGACATTAGTTATGGGGGTATACAGATCACTCGAATCTATGGGATAGGCAACATTAGTAAAACAACACCCCCAAGGTTATCTTCAACTAGATATATCCTCGCTTTGGGAAAAACGGCAGCTTTCTTGATGACGTGAGTGAAATGCCAAAAACCAAGGGCTTACTGTAGCTGCGAGAAAAATTATTGTCCAATATCTCTTATTATAGAGTGACTCGTGACATTTAATAGCATTAATAGATGCTAATTGTAGTGGATGATGTCAACGAGGGAAACCATATCCAAAAACTAATAAGAGTAATTTTTTTTGTATCCTGGTACTAGGATACTTGTTGCCACTCGAGTTACAAATATTAAGATTCAAGGATTATGACTCGGTGGGTTGAGCGATGAAGATGCACTTAATTTTTTGTAAGCATGCCTTCAATTAAATGTAAAAAAAGCGAAAGAGAAAATGGGGAATTTGTATAGATGTACTCATCCACCATTGATATTGGTATAGTGTGGGTTAGTTTCGTTGTAATTCATAGCATTATGTCTCTTTAGTTTTCTTTCTTTTCTGGTGAATGCAAGAATTTTGAATTTTAAGGTTAAAATTCCAATTGACCAAAAAAAAAATCCAAATGAACGCAGTGCAAATTTTCATAAAAATCTGGGTTTATATTACATATTATTTTGGCATATAGATTCTAGTTCAAATTTGTTTCCGCAGATTGTACATTTTTAGTTTAATTCCATTTCAATAATAAATTATATAAATAAATAAGGGGGAAATGCAAAAAACAAAACAAATAAAAAGATCAACTGCATTTTCATTAATATATATATGTGAGAGTGAATTTTAGGAATCATGCAAATTCATGAACAAATTTTGTTTTCTTAACATGGCATTGCACTCTAGACTGCATTAAGTATATCTGACTTCTAGCCATAATAGTTCATTTTAGTAAAGTAGTTTATATTGTAGATATTCATGAAGTATCATTTATTTACTTTCTGGTTGTGAGCCATAGTATCTTTTGGAAATTTTACATTGTGTTTCTATCTATAGCTCAAGGGGTCCTATCTGGGAACTTAATAACCAGGCTTTGTATTGATTTTTTTCCTGGATACGGCTCAAGTTCTTTATTGTCCTACCTTTTATTTTCTCAATTTGTCTTGGTACTACTGGATTTTATATGTGTTTGCTTGAGTGAATTTATGCATGATCACCCGCATTGCTCAACATTGAGAATGAAATGGGTAACTAAGATTGGGAAGACTGCATGAATAGTTATTTTCATAAAAAGAGAAAATATACCAAATTGGGTGTTAAATATATCTATATTAATCAATTCCCAAACCCATAAATCTCTAGTTTGCATAAGTAAGATGGGCTTTTTCATTTTACCAGAGTCCTAATCAGTTCATATAAAATTAGCGGTGACTTTTAATTAAATGATATAATTAATAGAAACTAAGTTAAGATCAATCATGCAAAGAGCAAGTTACTTTGCTAGAGGGACCATGCTTCCTTGGTAATCCAGCAACTTCCTCGGGGATCTCACCTTGAAAGGGTCGCAACATGGTATTTGGTTTTTTCTCATGAAATTAAAAATGATGAAGAGATAATATAAAAGAAGAAAGAACGATTAACCGAATCAAGCTGAACAAATTTTTTTGGCTTGATTTGATCTTGACTATAATACAGTTTAATTTGGCTTCACTTTTCTTCAAACCATATTTATTGTTGAAACTAAAATAAGTGATCAAATAAAATACACAAAATAATGAAGTTAATTGGATATCAAATTTATATGATTCGATCGTGTGACTTATATCTACGAAGAAATGAGCACACAATTTCATTATAGATAAAACAATATAATAAATATTTTCGAGTCATTTATATAGTTTGAATGTTTTTCATCCCTCAAATACAACTAATTACTCTGTCTTTAGCTCTTATAATTTCTCTCGAAATAATTTTTTAATCTCATACAAGGATGACATGAATATTAACATGAGATTTAATCCGCTTCATTTTGTATAATTTCATGAATCAAACCTTTATGAATCAAACCCTTAAGAGGAAATTTTCAATCTCCTCCTTGCAGTCCTCGGAGGACTCGTCTCTTCGGAAATAAAGAGAAAATTCACTAAAAGCAAATAAAGAAGAAGAAAGGAAACAATGAGTGGCCATCGTCAAAAGACACCATTATTGCAACTTTCTTCGTTGTTTTCCTCGCCCTCTTGTCCCATCATCAATCTGTCTTTTCCCTTTCT
The DNA here is from genome assembly GCA_014182895.1 of Angophora floribunda. Classification (NCBI taxonomy): domain Eukaryota; kingdom Viridiplantae; phylum Streptophyta; class Magnoliopsida; order Myrtales; family Myrtaceae; genus Angophora; species Angophora floribunda. Next base: position 12,019,672 of record CM024711.1, on the reverse strand, counting down.
TTAGCTGAGCAAAGCTGTCTCCTTTATGGTCGAGACCATCTTGGCCTCCCTTTCTTTCCACTCTAAGCAGAGAAAATATTGGGTGAGTTCCATACTCCACGTGGGATGGTGCAGCACACCACTCATTTATGGACACGTGTCCATCTAGGTTCACGTTGTCTTCCTCCTCTCTTTCTGTCAGATCCGGGCCCACATTAGCAGCAGACCCTCTCTCTTGTCTTTTGGTTTCCGGTTTCGACGCTCCTCTCTCCTCTCTCTTCTCTTTTGGTTCTGGTTTCTGGTTTCGACGCTCCTCTCTCCTCTCTCCTGTCTCCTATCTTCTGGTTTTTGGTTTCAACGCTCTCCTCTCTCCTCTCTTCTGGTTCTGGTTTTTGGTTTCGACGCTCCTCTCTCCTCTCTCCTGTCTTCTGGTTTCTGGTTTCGACGCTCTCCTCTCTCCTCTCTTCTGGTTCTGGTTTCTGGTTTCGACGCTCCTCTCTCCTCTCTTCTGGTTTCGACGCTCCGCTCTCTCTCCTCCGCGAAGAAGTTATGGAGGAAAAAAAAATCGCTCTATCTCCTCCGCGAAGAAGTGCGTCTTTGAGAGCAAACCACAAGCCAATGCCCCCGCCTCCGCCTCTGCCGTTCGCCCCGTCTCCGCCGTCGCATTTTTCTCTCGCTCTCCCTCACTTTTCGCGACCTCCACTCTGTTCTCTCTCTTTTCTCTACGAAGCACCCCCTGCTCACCGATGCCGACGCCGCCGTTGCCTCCTCGAGCCCCGCTGTCGCCCCTCGAGCAAATCGATTTTTAACATTTTTTTTCCTCCGTAAGAGAACGGAGCGTTGGAACCAGAAGAGAGAAGAGAGAGGAGAGAGAGGGTATGCTGTCAATGTGGGCCCGGATCTGACAGATAGAGAGGGGAGGAAGACAGCGTGGACCCGGATGGACACGTGTCCATAACTGAATGGTGTGCTGCACCATCCCACGTGGAGTATGGAACTCACCTAATATTTTCTCCTCTAAGCAACACCGTGATGGGACGGTACCAATGCCATGGACAGGCCATCATTTCATTCCCTCTCCCCACTCTCGAGTTGAGGTTGAGCGTCCATAATTCCCGTCCGGTCTAATTTGATCAGTCGGGCTCCGGCCGGAGATAAATTTCCACATTTATATAATTTGGTTTGGCCGATGGCACCACTACACCATGCTTACATTATATTAGTTCTCAATAAGGAAATTAGTGTTGTAAAAGATTTTCTTTTTAATATAAAGACACGTTTGTAACAGTATTTGAATGGTTAAAGGTAATTAATTATGATAAAAGATACGTCTTCAACGCTAAGAGATCAAACAAATATTTCATAGCGGGCAGTAAATATTTGCTTAGGTAGTGCTTAGATGGAGCATTTTTTTAAAATTTTTATTTTTTGTAGTGAATGCAGCAAATCCAATCTCAATATAATGAAGGAAAGTCATACTATGAGGGATTCTTTAAGAATATTTTGTTATTATGCATTTATATAGATAAATTGTGATTTTATCTAAATAAATATGTTTAATCATAGATATAGCTATAGAATAATTATAAACGATTTAAACATTTGGAAATCAGATTTTATTTAATTCAAAAGTTCGAAGGCACCGAGAATAAACTCAAAACAAACTAGGCGTGTGAAAATGTACACCTTCGTCATTGTCCTGCATCTCATTTTTTCTAAAGCCATTAACTTTATTGATTATAACTTAAAGGTTGCAGCTGTTGTGAAGTTACCTATCTGTAACCACCAATTTAATTTGTGTGAAGTTTCCTATCCGTAACTTTCAATTTAATTCTATGAGCCGCCTACTATAAATGTCTAAATTGATATCTCTCACAGATGAAAGAGGCATCGGACTTTTGCGCATTCAAATTTAGAATTTCATCATATATCTCCTTTTCTCCTTTTCCAATGAAATACGCTTGTTCTTCTTTTGTAAATTTTCGAAGGAGGATGATCTTGTGGAGAAGCTTTTCAAATTAAGGATGTATTTATTTTGCAGAAAATACTTTTACAAAAAGCGTTTTCCTAATTTTTTAGAAAAAATGAGCCAACAAAAAATATTTTTCTAATCAATTGAAAAAATTTCTTAAATTCAAAAAAAAATGATTTCCCCTTTGAAATAACTGAAAAAAAATTTCCTAATATATTGGTTAACAAACGATTGCTCTTATAAAGATGTATTTTTAAAATTTTAAAATGTTATTTTGTTTTTATTTAAAAATCGACTTTTCTTTTTCTTCCTTTCTTTCTTTTCTTCTTCTCAGCCCTTCGTTGGCCGCCACCGTGGCCAACAAGCTCGCGACCTTCGACGGCAAAACTCGAGCTCACCCGAGGCCAACAAGTATCGCGCCTCACTAGATCGAGTGAGCTTGCAACCCCGGGCAGCAAGCCACCCCAAATTGGGCGAGCTCGCAGCCTTTGGCAGTGAGCTGGCAAGGCTCGAGCCTTGCTGCCAGAGGCCACGACCTTGCTTGAGGCCGGCAACCTCACAGCCTGATGGAAATAGATTCTCGAAAACAAATATCGAACTAATCGAATATCAATCAATCAAAAATGCGGAAACGGCCCAAGGACACGTATAATACCGATCGGAAGGCATATCGCTTAAATGGACATACCTTATTAGCCACGGATTAAATTCTTCCTTTGCAATGACGAGAGTTCTTGATTTCGTGGGCAAAAATCTACACTTGAGAGAGCTTTTTCCTTTTGTTTTTGTGCGGGAGAGTTCTCAACGTATGAGTGTTCCAAACTGTTAACTTCCTCACAACTTTTCTATTCTCCACAAAAAATAACTACCTCTCTCATGGGCCCTTTCAAATGGGCTGGGTTTAGCCCAACATGGACGGCCCATAATTAATAGCTAAACCCATCATCTCCCACTCGCACATGGTGGGCTAAACATAACTCTCTCATTTTTGCAAAGTTCATACAAGAAAATAATCCGTGCGACCAGCATACTTTGAGAGCTCATTACCATGCATTTGTTAGGAATACATAGTAGCTCAAATTGGGCATGACGTTTTTGAGTAGATATAGTATGCAGTACCTTAGATCAATTAGTCACATTTACATCTCTCTTGATCTCTTTGCATTTATTATATATTGTATTCACAATTATGAACTAATCACAATTGGTCGACCAGTGAATACAAACATAATGTGACATCAATAATAAATTGATATTCCTCTTTCCTAAAACTCTCAATTTCAATTCAACTTGCTATTCTAGAAATGTCTCGTTAGATCAAATCAATTCATAATCATTGGCAACATTCTAAGATAGCAAACATTAAATAGAAATCTTGAGAATAAGTAAGAGTCATGAGGGCACTTAAATTGAGGAACTCTTTTTCTCAAGAGTCTCACACAGCTTAAAAGTTGAGATCAAAACTTTTGCCACTCTTATTGGTCGTCTTATGCATACGTAGTATGAAATACATATTATGGTATTAACTCATTTCCCATAGAGCTTATGTCTTCACTTGAATATCATACAAATGATAGTTCAGACATACTTAATATCTAACTTGAGTTCACAAATCTTCTCTTTCAAGGAATCCATTAGAACTCACATCTGGCTCCAAAAACAGATAAAGTAAAATATGTGGGTTATTTTACTTTCGGACATAATAAATAGTATGTCCTCATTTTAACACTCAGTTAAATCGACATTTATATTTTAAGCTTGAGCTCTCAATTATTACTTAGATAACAAGCTTAAAATTGTTTCGTCTTCATTTTTCACATAATAGATAGAGGCGATTACCCATGTGAGTGGGCTAATCTCTTATCTGTTTGACATACTTTTTCAACTATAATGCACTAAGCATTGAGATGCATAAATGTTAAATAAAACTCATAGGCATTAATAATGATAGAAAATATCATCAACAATGAACATTTAGGGAAAATATATTATTCAGTACATTAGCATCTACGTAGTCCTAGAGATTTTACATGACCACAGAAAACATTTCTAGGTATTGGCTTTGTCATAGGATCTACTATCATTCTATGCGTAGATATGTACTGCAAGTTCACATCTTTTCGTGCAACCATATCCTTGACAAAGTTATACATGGTATCTATATGTTTCGTTTTAGCATGATATTTCGGATCCTTCGTGTACGCTATTGCTGCTTGCCTATCGCAGTTAACCAACAATGAGTTTGCAGCATTCTCAATGACACCTAAATGATCCAAAAATCTCTTAAGCTAAACACCCTCTTGTACAACTGCTGATAATGCCGTGAACTCGGCTTCCATCGTGAACAAGGCTATACACGTTTGCTTCTTACTACTCCAGGATATGGTGCCATTGTTTAGTAAGAAAACAAATCCGGAGGTAGATTTCCTTCCATCTAAATCTCCTCCCCAATCAGCATCTAAGTAGCCTTCAAGCCGCAAATCCTTTCCTCGATAACTCAGCATATAATCAATAGTTCCTTTCAGATACCTCAGTATTCTTTTGACGGCTGTCCAATGTGCTTGACATGGATTGGATTGGTATCTACTTACCATTCCAACTGCAAAACATATGTTAGGTCTTGTACACATCATGGCATACATTAAGCTTCCAACAACACTAGCATAAGGAACACGTTGCATTTGTTCCTTCTCTTGTGGAGTCTTAGGGCACAATCTATAGCTCAATCCTTCACCTTTTACAATAAGAGTATCTACGGGTTTACAATCCTGCATACGAAATCGTTCAAGAACCTTATTTATATAAGTTTCTTGTGAAAGAGACAATATTGTCTTCGAACAATTTCTTAAAATCTTAACTCCAAGAATATATGCAGCTTCACCCATGTTTTTCATCTCAAAGTTGGAAGATAGCCAACTTTTGACAGTATTAACAAACTCCAAATTACTTCCGGCAATTAGTATATCATCAACATATAATGATATAATCACAAATTGATCTTTGAACCTTTTGATATATACGCAATGATCCTCATCAATCATTATAAAGTCATATGCCACTATGGCACTATGAAAACGTATATACCATTGTCTCGATGACTGCTTAAGGCCATATATTGATCTCAAAAGTCAACATACTTTTTGCTCATGACCTTTTAAAATGAAACCATTAGGTTGTTCCATATAAATCTCTTCTTCTAATTTTCCATTGAGAAAAGCAGTCTTAACATCCATTTGATGTAGTTCAAGATCCATACTTGTCACTATTGCCAGAATAAGGCGAATTGAGGTCAATCTCACCATAGGAGAAAATGTTTCCTCATAATCAATTCCTTCTTGTTGATTATATCCTTTCGCCACAATGTGAGCCTTATATCTTTCTATTGGGCCATTAGCTTTGCACTTTAGTTTGAGAACCCATTTGTTCCCAATGACTTTGCGTTCTTTTGGAAGATCAACCAGTTCCCAAACATGGTTCGACTTTATTGACTCAATTTCCTCTTCCATTGCATGCATCCATTTTTCTTTATCAGGGTAATTTAGAGCCTCATTTACATTCTTCGGCTCATCTTCATCTCGTGGAGCAACCATAAAAGTTTCCCTTTCAATGTCAAAATGTCGACGGGGAATACTTTTGCGACTTGTTTGCCGTATGGGCAATTGTGCGCTTTGCACATTGCTCTCCATTATGCTCCCACTCGGATCAGATAATGACGATATCATCCTTTTAGATGGTTGCAATTGAGATTGATCTGAATTTAATTCTTCACTTCTCATATTGCTCCCACTTAGACGAACTCCATTATCTTGATCCAAGGTTTCAAATAGGGAGTAGTCCTCGCCTATTTCGCCCTTCTTAGGAAATTCATTCTCTAAGAATATGACATCTTGTGATTCAAATTCAGTTATACTCTCACTTTCTTGCTTACCTATAAATACATACCATTTAGAGTGTTCTGAGTATTTTATAAAAATACTCTTCTTACCTCTAGGACCCAATTTTCCATACTTGTGAGATGGTTCATGTGTATAGGCAGCACAACCCCAAGGTTTGAGAAAACACAAATCCGATTTTCTACCTGTCCATAACTCATATAGAGTGGAAGTAACTGATTTAGAAGGCACACGGTTAAGTATATAGGCAGCAACTAACAAAGCATCACCCCAAAAGGTGATGGTTAAGTTAGCTTGTGCCATCATGGACCTAACCATTTCCAATAGAGTTTTGTTTCTTCTTTCCGCAACACCATTTTGTTGAGGAGTATAGGGAATAGACAATTGTCTTTCTATTCCTTTTTCATCACACAAATTTCTGAACTCATTAGAAAGATATTCTCGACTTTGGTCAGATCTTAATGCTTTTATTTTCTTGTCTAATTGATTTTCTACTAAGCTCATAAACTTTTTGAAGCAACTAAAAGCCTTAGATTTATGAGAAATCAAATAGACGTGTCCAAACCGAGTATAATCATCAATAAACGTGATGAAATAAACAGCTCCATGCCTTACCCTCACATTCATTGGACCACAAATGTCAGAATGGATTAATTGCAAAGGAAATTCAGCTCTTGTCCCATTTCCAAATGGTTTCCTTGTTGTTTTCCCAACTAGGCAATGCTCACAAGTGGGCAAATTAACTTTTTCGATATTGCCCAATAAGCCCTTTTTGGCTAATCTATTCATTCGTTGTTGGCCTATATGACCAAGTCTAGCATGCCATACATTCACATCATTATCATATGAATTAGAAGACGTGAAGAGGGAATAACAAACATTAACATTACTAGAATCAACATCCAGCACAATAAAACCATCTAGAAAGTAACCACAACCATAGTAACTCGTTCCTAAAAATAAGTCCACACCACTATTATGGAAGTTCAAATTAAAACCAAATTTAACCAACACTAACACAGACACCAAATTCTGACAAATCTCCGGAGCATATAATACATCATGTAGGAATAAAGTGCGTCCACCACGCATATTTAATTGGCAAGTGCCAATCCCTTTTACTTCAGCTCTGGAATTGTTCCCTACATAGATCCATTTCATTCTAGTTGGAATTCGTCGGAACTCCACGAAGGCACCTCTGTCCTTCGCTACATGGTCTGTGGCTCTCGAATCTACAGTCCACAAAGGATCAGATTCAGTCAAAAGTACAGAACTTGATACAAAAACGGAGTTCTCAAGAATACAAGGGGTGTTTACCTTCTTCGGCTTGCTACAGTTGCGAGCATAGTGACCTTTTTTGTCATAATTATAACACTTTATCCTTGACATTCTCTTCACACGAGGACGGTTTCCTCTCTCACGTTGGTCAACTCTTAGTCTCTTCCCTGAAAAGCTCGCTCCTTTACTTTTCCACCTTTTGAATGAGTCAGGATGCTTACGCTTGGAGCTCGAAGCTCCTTGTGAGCTAGAACCTATATAATAAATATCAGTTTCTGGCTTTGCCACCAAGAGGCGATCCTCTTCTAGCTCAAGATGGTGTACTGCATCCTCAAAGGTTTTGATGTTCTCATTGTGGGTCAGGTGCACCTTCATATGCTCCCAACTTTGAGGCAAGGAACAAATCACTGCTTGTACTTGTTGTTCATCAGTCAGAACGTGGCCAGCATCCTTCAGCTCATTTATCATGTTTGACATCTTCCTTAAGTGTAGTTTCATGGACTGACCATGAGGTTTCTTGTATGAGTCAAACCTTATAGTGAGCTGTCTCAGCTTGGTCACCGATGTATGACCAAATCTTGCTGCCAGTGCTTCCTACATCTCTTTGGCATTCTCAAAACGCCTAAACTGTCGCATGACATCATTCTCCATGCTACTCAGCAATGTGATGCGAGCAAGGGAGTTCTTTCTTTTCCATGCAACAAATGCATCCTTATCTCTTTTGTGTTGTGCAGTGTTCCCATCTTCAGGCTCTTCCATAACCAAGTTAAGAGCTTTAAGAGCCTCTTGCTCTTCTAGCACATACTGGATTTTCATATGCCATATTTCATAATTATCATCGTTGAGCTTCTCTCCTTTGTTCAATTCAGCGACTATACACTTAGTTGCTGAAGCCATTGGATCTCGAACATATCGACACACATGCACGAAACATTAATGCCTATCATTTATGCATCTATCTTGCATAGATTAATCATATTAATGAATAATTTCAAATAAGACTTTAGAATCAAAAGGTCACTATTGTTTCCAACCATCATCCAAGAACCTTAATTGAAATTATCATTAATATAACCTTCCATGCAAAAATAAGTCATTTGAAGCTACTTAAACTTCCATAACTACCCACAAGAATTAATAGCAATAAAAAGTAATTGACATTGAACATCCATTAATGAAAAAACATTCTTACATAACGTAACTAATACATTAGAAGTCACAACATCAACATGGAAGAAACTATTTACATAACGTAACTAATACATTAGAACATCCTAAACAAACAGAACTTCAAACACTCAATAAAACAACCTATGAACAGGGAAAGACTCATAAAAGCGCTTTGAAAGCTTGAGTTTCTTATTTGGCACCCATGGAAAAACAGAGGGAAAACCCCTAGGGTTTCTCCCACGCACATTCATTCCCCGCCTGGTCACATTCATCCCTAAGGTCAAAGTCCTCGAGGCCTCAATCTTAAAGTATTCCCTCACAAAAGCCACTACAAGCTTTTTGTAATCCGGAACCACATTGACATCTCATAGGTGATTGAACATCACTTGCCATTCCGATGGAAGGGTGTTAATCATGGATCGCACCATCTCAAAAGCTGGCATGGAATAACCTTTCCAAATTATTTTTTGTATTTTCTTATTGACCTTGCGCACGTGTACCCTTATATCACCACTTTCCCATCGATAATTAGCCAACTCAACTATCAACCTTTGAAGTCTCCTCTTATGTCTTCTTGAAAATGCGCGAATAGGTGTACGCATGCGAATGGGAGCCATTGTTCCTGCAACAAATTCAGAACATAAGGGACTACACATAATCCATAGTGAGAACAAAATTTTTTTTTTAAAAGTCAACTATGGTCAACGCAGGTCAACGAAAGTCAACGGTCAACGCATGTCAATGGTCAACGAAGGTCAATGGTCAACGAAGGTCAATGGTCAACGGATGACTGGTTGAAGTCGATGGGTGACGGGTTGGGTCTTGGTCGGACAAATCGACTGCCCGAATGGAAGGACGATGTCAGCCACGCGCGGGTGCACCCCACACGCGGGCGGTTACCCATGCGCGTGCGACCCACACGCGTATGGGAAAATTGCCTCGGCGCGTGAACGCACGCGCCGGCAACGGCAGCCACTTCCAGCCGCGCATGGTGGCGCGTCTGGCAACCTCTGGCGGCATGCCACCACTCATTTTTCTCGTCTCGACGAGAACTACGACCTCGTGTATTCAAAAACTAATTTTGACATACGAAAAGTCATAAAAGGGGAACGAACAATGCGGGTGTCGGGATTTATGCCCCTGATCACTCCTCGTCTAAACTTGAATTCCAACCACAAAAAAAAAAAAAACAATTATAAACTACAGTAATGATCGGCAACAACAAACCTGGCTCTGATACCAATGAAGGAAACGGATTCCCGAAAACGAATATCAAACTAATCAAATATCAATCAATCAAAAATGCGGAAATGGCCCAAGGACATGTATAATACCGATCGGAAGGCATATCACTTAAATAGGCATACCTTATTAGCTACGGATTAAATTCTTCCTTTGCAATGACGAGAGTTCTTGATTTCGAGGCGAAAATCTACACTTGAGAGAGCTTTTTCCTTTTGTTTTTGTGCGGGAGAGTTCTCAACGTATGAGTGTTCCAAACTATTAACTTCCCCACAACTTTTCTATTCTCCACAAAAAATAACTACCTCTCTCATGGGCCCTTTCAAATGGGTTGGGTTTAGCTTAACATGGGCGGCTCATAATTAATAGCTAAACCCATCACAGCCCATTGCGGCGAGCCTCGAGCCCCGAGCCCCGCCAGATCGGATGAGCTCGCGGCATCCAGCGGTGGGGCTCGAGCTCGCCCCTTGCGAGTCAGCTGAGGAGGAACCGACGGAGGAAGCAAATGGAGACGACTCGTGAGGCAGCAGAGGAACGGGCAGAGGAAGCAGGCCGAGATAGTGGAAAAGAAGAAGGTAAAAAGAAAAATAAAATAAAAAATAATATTTAATTTAAAAATAAAAATAATTAAAAATGGAAATAAAAAATCAATTTTTTTTAAAGAACCGAGATAAAATCATTAGATTAAAATCATTTTCTATTAATATCTAAACAACAGAAAATTGTTTTGATCATATAACACCAAACAAAGAAAAATTAATTGTTTTTTTGGAAAAATGCTTTATCGGAAAACATTTTTCTAGATTATTTAGTTTTTTGTGAAAAAAGCACATCCTAAGAATTTAATAAAAATTTTCCCATTAGTGAATGTAATATTATTATTTCTAAAATGTGCAATCCAATAAGAACAACTGAAATTTGATAAATAACAGTTGCACATTCAAAATGAATTAAGGCAACTTTGAGCTTTGATGGACGTAAATAGTTTGTCAACATGCAAAATTATTACATTTTCTCAATTGAAATTGTCTGACTTTGTGGTAGCTATGGGAATCTTATCAAGTCAGTTGTTAATGAGATTGTGGTTAGGCTCAAGACAAGACAAAGATCAAAAGATTTAGGTGGAATCGAATAGTAGCCATAAACAATTTATCAAACATTGGTTTTGGTGGTGTGTGATTTGCTGGAATCTATGAGAAGGGCAGCATTGGTAAAACGGCACCCTCTAAGGTTATCTTCAACTAGCTATATCCTTGCTTTGGAAAAAGCTACAGTTTCCAGATGATGTGAGGGAAACACCAATAACCAAGGGCTTAGTCTAGCCACAAGAAAAATTGTTGTCCAACATCTCTTATTCTAGAGTAACTCGTGACATCGATAGCATTGATAGATGCTAATTGTAATGGATGATGTCAACGAGGAAGACCATATCCAAAAACTAATAGGAGTGAATTTTTTGGTAACTTGGTATAACTTGTTGCCACTAGGACAAGAGCATTTAGAATATTAGGGAACTTAAGTATAAATTCAAGGATTATGAATTGATGGGTTGAGCGATAAAGACGCACTTAACTTTTTTGCAAGCATGCTTTAATTTAAATGTAAAAAAGCAGAAGAGAGAAAATGGAGGATATTTATGGGTGGATTCATCCACCGTTGATTTTCACATAGTGTGGATTAGCTCGCTGTAATTCAAAGCAATGTGTCGCGTTAGTTTTCATTATTTTATGGTGTGCACTGACTCGTTCTCAGAAGAATTTTAAGGTTAAAATTTCAAGTGAAAGTTTTGACAAAAACAAATTCCAAGTGAACGTAGTGCAAATTTTCATGAAAATCTGGGTTTATATTACATATTATTTAGGCAGTTTAAATTTATTTCAGCACTCAGTTTAATTTCGCTTCACTATAATATTTATATATAGAAAGGGAAAAATGAGATAAAAATAAAAAAGAAAAAGAAAAACTGCACTTTCCTAAAAAAAAAGTACATTTGGGAGTGTATTTTAGGAATCATGCATATTCATAAACAGATTTGGATTTGTTAACAATTCATTGCACTTTAGATTGCATTAAGTAGATTTTACTTCCATAGATGTAAATAGCCAATAGGTCATTCTAGGAAAGTAGTTTATATATTAGATATTCATGAAGTATCATTTATTTACTTTCCAGTTTTGAGCCATACTTTTTTTGGGAAATTTTAAATTGAGTTTCTAATCTATATCAGGGGGTCCTGTCCAGGAATTTAATAACAAGACTAAATTTGTATTGATTTTTTTCCCTCAATATGGCTCAAGTTTTTTATTTTCCTACCTTTTATTTGCTCTATTTGTTTTAGTATTATCGGATTTTATATGTGCTTGCTTGAGTGAATTTATGCAAGATTACCTGTCTTGCTCAACATTGAGAATAAAATGGGTTTAAGATTGGGAAGATTGCATGAATAATTATAAAAAAACCAAATTGAGTGTTGGATATATCCAGCCTAATTAAGTCCCCAAACTCGCAAATCCACGGTTTACAAAAGTAAGATGGGCTCTTGCATTTTGCCTCCTAATCACTTCATAAAAAAACTAGTTGTGACTCTTACTCAAATAACCAAGTTGAGATCAATTTGCCAAGAGCAAGTGTCGTCTTGCAAGAGGGACCATTTGCACTTGCTTGGTGATCCATTACCTTCCTTGGTGATCTCGTCTCGGACGGGTCGTGACATAGAATTTGCTTTTTTTTCTTATGAAATTACAAATGAAAGAAGAAAGAATGATTAAGCCAAATCAATCTACAAAAAATGGTTTGCTTGGTTTGATCTTGAAAAAATGGTTTAGTTTTTGTTTCACTTTTTTTCAAACAATATTTATTGTTGAAAATAAAACAACTAATTGAATAAAATACAAAAAATAAGGAAATTAATCTTATAATAAATTTAGTTGTGACTTGTCTACGAGGAAATGAGCACACAATTCCATCGTAGATGAAACGATGCAATGATTATTACAATTATATTTGAGTGACTTAGATACTCTTGGTGTTTATCATTCCTCAAATATAATTAATCGCTCTATTTTTAACCCACACAATTTCTTTTGAAATAAATTTTTTAATCTCATAAAAAGATGATATGAATATCAACGCAAGATTTAATCTGCTTCATTTTGTGTAATTTCATGAAGGAAACCTTTCCGAATCAAACCCTAAAGAAGAAATTGCCAATCTCCTCTGTGCAGTCCTCGATGCCCTCATCTCTTCGAATTTAAAGAGAAATTCACTAGAAGCAGATAAAGTGGAAGAAAGGAAACAATGAGTGGCCATCGTCAAAAGATGCCATTATTGCAGCTTTCTGTCTTTTTCCTTGACCTTTTGTCCCATCATCAATCTTTCTTTTCCCTTTCTTCAGCTGAGCAAAGCTGTCTCTCATGGTCAAAACCATCGTGGTCTCCCTTTCTTTCCACGCTAAAAGCCAAACCATGATGGGATGGTATCTTTGCCATAGATAGGCCATCATTTCATGTCCTCTCCCCACTCTTGAGTAGAGGTCAGGCGTCCATAATTATCGTCCGGTCTGATTTGATCAGGCTCCAGCTGGAGTTATATTTCCACATGTATATAATTTGGTTTGGCTTATGGCACCAACTACATCATGCTCACATTTTATTAGTTCTCCATACAGAAATTAGTGATATAATGGCGCGTTTATGAAAATATTTGAGTGGTTAAAGATAATTAATTATGATAAAATATAAGTCTTTAAGGCGAATTGATCAAACAACAAATAGTAGCAAGTATATGCTTAGGTAGCACTTAGGTGGAGCAAATCCAATCTTAATAATATGAAGGAAAATCTTTTAATTATCCATAGTTCCATGTGTAAAGAAGGATTCTTTATGAATATTCTTTATTATGCATTTATATAGATAAATTGAGATTTTATCTATATAGAAATGTTTAACCATAGATATAACTATAAAATAATTATAAATTATTTAAACGTTTGAAAATCAGATTTTATTTAATTAAAAAGTTCAAAGGCACCGAAGAGAAACTCAAAAGAAACTAGGCATGTGAAAACGTACACCTTCATAATTGTCCACATCTCATTTTTTTCTAAAGCTATCAACTGTACTAGCTATAAATTAGAGGCTGCAGTTGTTATGAAATTGCCTGTCCGTAACTTTCAATCTAATCCCGTGAGTCACGCAATACAAATGTCCAAAATGATGTCTCTCACTAACGAAAGTGACATTGGACTTCGAGCTGTCAAATCTAGAATTTCATTGTATATCATTTTCTCCTTTTCTAATGAAACATGCTTGTTCTTCTTTTGTAAATTTCCGAAGGAGGATGATCTTGTGGAGAAGCTTTTCACATTAAGAATGTAATAAAACTCTTCCCATTAACGAATGTAATATTATTGTTTCTAAAATATGCAATCCAAAAGAAAGACTGAAATTTCACAAACAACAGCTGTGGATTCGAAATAACTCGAGGCAGATTTGAGCTTTGATTTATGTAAATGATTTGTCAACATGCAAATTTGTTATATTTTCTCAATTGAAACTGTTTGACTTTGCGGCAGCAATGGAAATCTTATCAAGTGAAAATCAGATTTTATTTAATTAAAAAGTTCAAAGGCATCGAAGAGAAACTCAAAAGAAACTAGGCATGTGAACGTACACCTTCATAATTGTCTGCATCTCATTTTTTCTAAAGCTATCAACTATACTGGCTATAAATTAAAGGCTGCAGTTGCTATGAAATTGCTTGTCCGTAACTTTCAATCTAATCTCGTGAGTCACGCAATGCAAATGTCCAAAATGATGTCTCTCACTAACGAAAGTGGCATTGGACTTCAAGCTGTCAAATCTAGAATTTCATCCTATATCCTTTTCTCCTTTTCTAATGAAACATGCTTTTTCTTCTTTTGTAAATTTCCGAAGGAGGATGATCTTGTGGAGAAGCTTTTCACATTAAGAATGTAATAAAACTCTTCCCATTAACGAATGTAATATTATTGTTTCTAAAATATACAATCCAAAAGAAAGACTGAAATTTCACAAACAACAATTGTGGATTCAAAATAACTCAAGGCAGATTTGAGCTTTGATTTATGTAAATGATTTGTCAACATGCAAATTTGTTATATTTTCTCAATTGAAATTGTTTTGACTTTGTGGCAGCAATGGAAATCTTATCAAGTGAAAATCAGATTTTATTTAATTAAAAAGTTCAAAGGCACCGAAGAGAAACTCAAAAGAAACTAGGCATGTGAAAACGTACAACTTCATAATTGTCCGCATCTCATTTTTTCTAAAGCTATCAACTGTACTGGCTATAAATTAAAGGCTACAGTTGCTATGAAATTGCCTGTCCGTAACTTTCAATCTAATCCCGTGAGTCACGCAATACAAATGTCCAAAATGATGTCTCTCACTAACGAAGTGGCACTGGACTTCGAGCAATCAAATCTAGAATTTCATCCTATATCCTTTTCTCCTTTTTCTAATGAAACATGCTTGTTCTTCTTTTGTAAATTTCCAAAGGAGGATGATCTTGTGTAGAAGCTTTTCACATTGAGAATGTAATAAAACTCTTCCCATTAACGAATGTAATATTATTGTTTCTAAAATATGCAATCCAAAAGAAAGACTGAAATTTCACAAACAACAGCTGTGGATTTGAAATAACTCGAGGTAGATTTGAGCTTTGATTTATGTAAATGATTTGTCAACATGAAAATTTGTTATATTTTTTCAATTGAAACTGTTTGACTTTGTGGCAGCAATGGAAATCTTATCAAGTCAATTTGTTAATGAGACTGTGGTTAGGCTCAAGACAAGATAGAGAGAAATAACTGAAGATTTAGTTGGAATGGATGATTGAATATTAGCCATGAACAATTTATTAGACATCGGTTCCAGTGGTATGCGGTTCACTAGGATCTATGACACGGGTAGCATTGGTAAAACAGCACACCACCCGCCGGCCCTCCCCCCCCGGGTTATTTTCAACCAGCTATATCCTTGCTTTTGGAAAAACTGCAGCTTGCTTGATGACGTGAGGGAAATGCCAAAAACCAAGGGCTTAGTCCAATTGCATGAAAAATTATTGTCCGATGTCTCTTATTCTAGAGTGACTCGTGACATTGATAGCATTGGTAGATGCTAATTTTAATGGATGATATCGATGAGGGCAACCATATCCCATGTGTCCTTAAGGAAAATTGTGTTATTATGCATTTATATAGATAAATTGTGGTTTTATCTATATAAATATGTTTAACCGTAGATATAGCTATAGACTAATTATAAATGATTTAAATTTTTTAAAATCAGACTTTATTTAATTCAAAATTTCCAAGGCACCATGAAGAAACTCGAAAGTAATTGGGTGTGTGACATGGCACACCTCTATAATTGTCCTCCATCTCATTTTTCTATAGCCATCAACTTTATTGACTATAAATTGAAAGCTGCAATTGCTATGAAGTTGTCTATCCGTAACTTTCAATTTAATCCCGTGAGTCATGCAAAACAAACATCCAAAACAATGTCTCTCACTGATGAAAGTGACATCGGGCTTCAGGCATTAAAATCAAGAATTTCATCATTTCTCATAATAAACATCATTTTTTCCTTTTCTAATGTAATGCACTTTTTCTTCTTTTGTAAATTTTGAAGGAGGATGATGGGTAGTGTAGAAGCTTTCCACGTTAAGAATGTAGTAAAAGCGCTTCCCATCAATGAATGTAATGATATTATTACTAAAATGTCCAATCTAAAAGAACGGCTGAAATTTGACGATCAATGAGCCGCGCCCTCAAAGTAACGCACTTAAAACTTTTTTCGGAGGCATGCCTTGGACAGCAACTCTCCTCTGGCTAATTACTACACTCTTTCAAAAGGCAATGTCTGTAGTGCATATGGCCTACCTTTCGCTCTTGAAGCAGTAAGTCCAAAAACTAATTGTCCGATAACATCGATTTCCAATGTGCCTAAAACCTTTTAGATTTATTAAAGTTGTATGTAGCATGGGTGATTAATTAAAAGGTAATAATGTAATTTCGATAAATGGCATTTTATTATCTTTTGAGGATCTTGTAATATGATATCGCATGATCTTCTAATTTACTTAAAAAGTAAGCATTAATGCTTTTTTGTGTTCCAATCTTTTGAGGCAATAGCTTGAAAGCATAGGATGTGCATGCTCATAGCGTTTCTATAAGGTATTGCTAAGTTGTATAAAGTAGTGTATAAAAGATGACCATATTTATGATATCCAATTGCTATATCTTTGGAAGGATTGCTGTTTAATAGATAATTTTTGCAAAGTTGGGTTCGTAAAACCATCATGAATGCATGATGTGTATTTTGAATGCTATTCTTAAGACAATATTTTGTTCAAATTTGATCACAATGTCCTTTACTTATTACCTTAGAGAGTCTCGCTAGCCATCCTTGAATGGAGCTAACCTAATGCACGTGATGGAGCGATTTGTGTGTATAAATCGTTGTTAATTCACTCGAATGTTTTGGATACTACTGTTATAAATGAGATAAAATAAATGTGGACAAGTCATTCTCTCAAAGACTTCGTACAGTATGCCAATCTAGTCAACAAGTCAAAACAACTAATAACGCCACAAAAAGACATATATAAATAAAACAAGCCAAAAAATAAATAATTGCAGCAACGCTCTATCTCATCTTCATTACTTCTACCACGGCACTTCAAATTCCAAAGGATAATATTCATTACGATTTTCAATTTTCATGAAATATTTATTAAGAGATGAAATATGCAAATGATTTATTTTAAATCATGCTAAACAAAAAAAAATGTATCGCTAACAAATGTAGTAAAAAAACAGACTTATTTAATATGTCAAAATTGTAGTTACAAGTTTATGATTTTCTTGATATCTTGCGTCCAAAACTAAATAATAAAATATATGCGACCATAAAATCATGGAAAATGAAGGAAGCAAAGGGAAAGGTACACATGGACTGGCGCGATTCAAGCGAGAAAGGGGGCAATAAAAGAACATCACTATGCATGGTCAGAGGAATCTTAGAAGAAACGGGTCGTGCAGATGGCCTTGAATCTCGTCCTTATGATCGGAGTTAATGTCAAGTGGGTGATGGTACAAATTCTATCATCAACCACGAATTTAAGCTTATAAATATTGATCGATATCTTAAGAAAATAAAAGATTCTTTTTCATGCATTTATTCATGAATGCCTAATGCTATTGAATATCTCTTAGTTTAATTTCACTTTCCTTCAAACCACATTCCTTGTTGAAAAAGAAAAAGCAATTGAATAAAATGTACAAAACAAGAAAATGAATGGGACATTCGGTTTATATGATTCGGTTATGTGATCTATATTCATGGAGAGAGCAGCATAAGTTTACATTATACATACAAAAAAAATATAATGAAAGTTACAATTACACTTGAGTTATTTAAATACTTTAGGTGTTTTCCAGTTTTTAATTATATTTAATAATATTTAACATTTAAAATTTCTTTCTCGTGAAGAAATGACACAAATCTTAACAAAAGATATAATCGGCTTCGGAGCGGAAATATTTGGTGTGATCAAGAGGAACTCTCGGCACGCTTTTCAATATGCTCTGTGCAGCCTTCAGAGCTCTCTTGGCATTTAAAGAGGAGATTCAGCGGAACCAAACAAAGAAGAAAGGAAACAACTGAGTGGCCAACATCAAGGGACACCATCCTTGCAACTTTCTTCGCCTTCTTCCCTTTCGGCCCATATCGGCAATGAGCATTATTAATCCCGTTTTCTCTTTCTTCAGCTGAGCAAAGCCGTCTTTTATGGTCAAGATCATCATGGTTTCTCTTTCTTTCTTTCGTGCCGACACCACGATGGAGTGGCATCATGGCCTATTGACAGGCCATCCCTGCATTTCCTCTCACCAATTTTGAACAGTGGTTGAGCGTCAATAATTCTCATTCGGTCCTATTTCATCCAACAAAGCTCAAATTAAAAATATATTCTAACATATTTATGTAATTTGGTTTGGTTTAGTGTCCAAACCACTCAAACTACACTATGCTCACGTTCTAATAGTCGTAAGTAGGAAATAAATGATTATTTTCTTTTTAATATAATGGCACATTTTATGAGAATATTTGAGTTGTTAAAGGAAGTTACTTATAATTAAAGGTAAGTCTTTAAGGTGAAGAGATCAAAATAAATATTCCATAGTAAGTAGTAGTACGTATATGCGTATATGCTTAGGTAATGCTTAGGTGGAAAATCCAATATTTGTAGAGTATGAAGGAGATTTTTCTAATTATCTAAAGTCCCAACTGTTAGAATAAAAGGCGATTCTTTAGGAATATTTTGTTACTCTATATAAATAAATTGTTATTTTACAATACTATTTTGGGATTTTAAATATGCCCAACTATAGATATAGAGAATCAAATATTTTTAATCCAAAAGTTCAAAAGCACAAAGCAAAAAGCACAAAGGAGAAACTCGAAAGAAATTGGACATGTAAAAGGCGCACTTCCATAATTGTCCTTCGCCTTATTTTTCTTTTTTAAAGCCATCAACTTTATTGACTATAAAATTTGGAAACTGCACCTGAGCGGGGACTACGAAGTTGAAAAATATAAACGTTATTGGATGACAAATGGGATCTGATTCAAATATGTGAAATATCATATGGCGAGCTCACTTTAGACCAAGTGAGATGCGTTTTGGATGGCAAATGGGATCTGATGTCATTTGCTAAGTGTGGAGCAAAGTGAGCTCCTATGGCAAACTTAGAGACAGGTGCGAGCACCAACAACACTTCAACAAGTGAGCATCAAGTCTTCCTGAGTTTTAGAGCGCTTGATACTAGTCATACATTCACCAATTTCCTCCGCCGAGCCTTGGTAGATGCTGAGATTCGTGTTTTCATCAATGATGAAGGGCTTCAACCAGGTGAAAGAATCAGTGACAACCTTCTGCAAGTCATTGACAATTCCAAGCTCTACATACCCATCTTCTCTACAGATTATGCTTCAAGTCACTGGTGCCTCGATGAGCTTGCGAGGATGGTGGAGAACAGCTCTAAACATAAAGAAGATGGGAAAGAGAATGTCATTTTGCCCATCTTCTACGACGTGAAGCCTGATGACGTGAAGTTGAAAACCAAGTTGTACATAGATGCCATCTCAAATTTGAAGCAAAAGATGGAGGATCAGAAGAATAAGTTCAGCCCCGAGGATATAGAGACGTGGCGGAAAGCGCTCAGAGAAGTTGGTCGCACCAAGGGATGGGAGCTGGCGAAATATCCAGGGTAAAAATCTAACCATTATTGTGAAAATTATTTTGTACAATTGGGCCATTTTTTATTTAAGTAAATCTTCTATTACAGTAATTCATTAGATGTTTATATTTTGATTTTTCTACCCTTTATTGCCAGAAATTCTTATTCTTCTTCTTGATATAAAGATCTTTATCCTAAACTCGATAGCGTTCCCACCTAATTAGTTAGTAGATGGTTGGTCAATATGCAAATTTCTCACCTTTTCTCAATTGAAAATGTTCAACTTTGCGGCAGCTATGTGGAACTTATCCAGGCGGTTGTTGATGAGGCTGGGATCAGGCTCAGGACAAGACAGAGACATGTAACTGGAGATTTAATTGGAATGGATGATCGAATAGCAGCCATAAACAATTTATTAGACATTGACTCGAGTGGTGTGCGGCTAATTGGAATTTATGGGATGGGCGGCATCGGTAAAACAACACTTGCCAAGATTATCTTCAATCGAATATGTCCTCGTTTTGGGAGATATTGCAGCTTTCTTGATGACGTGAGGGAAACCGCAAAAAACAAGGGTTTAGACAAGTTGCAAAAAAAATTGTTGTTTGATGTCACTGGAGTGGAACCCTACATTGCAAACATTGATGAGGGGACCAAACGGATTGAAGAAACGATTTGCAGCAAGAAGGTGCTGATTGTATTGGATGATGTTGATGAGGCCTCTAAGATCCAAAAACTAGTCGGAGAGAAAATTTTCTATCCTGGTACTAGAATACTTGTTACTACTAGGGACAAAAATGTTCTGATTGGCAACAAGTATAACTTTTTGGATTATGAAATGATGGGGTTGAGCGACGAAGATGCACTTGAACTTTTTAGTAGGCATGCCTTCAATAATAACTCTCCTCCAGCTGGTTATCGCACTCTTTCAAAGGGCATTGTCTATACTACATGTGGACTACCTTTAGCTCTTCAAGCAATAGGTTCATTGCTTTTTGGAGAAAGGAGAGAAATATGGATAGAGTGTCTAGAGAAGCTAAAGAAAACACCTGATGATGGTGCCTTGGCAAAGCTAATGATTAGCTATGATGCCTTAGACGAGGATCAACAAGAGATATTCCTTGATATTGCATGCTTTTTTGCTGGTGCGAATAAGACTCATCCAATGTACATGTGGAAAGATTGTGAGTTTTGCCCAGAGATTAACATCGATGCCCTTATTAAAAAATGCATGATAAAGGTGTTAGACGATAATAGCCTTTGGATGCATGATCAATTTAGAGATCTTGGAAGGACAATTGCCAAACGACACCGTATTAGATTGTGGGATAAAGATGACATCATTCACGCATTAAAATCAACAGAGGTAAAGTATGGCCAAATTTGAATAGAAATTTGCTTATAACCGGTGTCATCTCGAGGAGTAAGAAATATTTTCCTTACCATAAGAAGTTCGCCGGTGTCGGCATGCACTATTTGGATCATTGTTCAACTCCTCTTCAAGTGGGTTAGCTCTTCAATTATCCACTATGAGGGTTCATCGATTCTTATTTTTACTAGCACGATGACCCAACTCCCCACAAGAATAGCAACGTATTTCGGACATAGAAACATATAGAAGGCTTACTAGTATATTGCATTGTAGCCTCAGCAACTTTAGCAGCGCTAGTGGTACTCTTAGTGGCCCGACTTGTCATGGTAGTTGATTGTTGTCTCCGAGAACGAGAGCGCTCCATTTTGAGTGCCCGTTGGTGTGCATCTCCTAAGTCCCAAATGTCAAGGACTTAGGCGTCTTGAATGTAAAATTGAAGACCGTTCAAGTATTTGTTCACAAGCACCTCCTCCGGGTCCGGATAAAATCACCAACTCATTGAATTCATTGGTGTATTGGTGACCTTGTTTTAGATTTTGTCTGGTAGAGCTCTCTCTTATATCCTTTGGGAAGAAAATATTTTTGAATCTTGCCCTCCATCTTTCTCCACAAAGTGAAACGGATTAGTTTGTTTTTCACGTCTCCACCAAGCAATTGCCTTGCCTCGGAATCGCATAGCAATGATCCCAACTCGATCTCTTCTTAACTTGCTTCAAAGCAAAGTTTTTTTTTTCATTCATCAAAGTCGTCTGTCCTCTACCAGAAATTGGATGGCTTATATCCCAAAGAAATAAAGACAGAGCATTGAAACTAGGAGAAATAAAGATAGAACATTGAAATGAGGAGAAATATTAAAGAGCATAGAAACTTTAAACTAGTAAAAGCATTATGAGGGCTCTCGAGGTGTCTTTCAAGCTTTCGGGATGGATTCAAGATATCGATATGGCTCCTCGGTTTCGTCGAGCTTGAATGCGGGCCGATCTTCTTGGTCGAGAGAGCTGGTCTTCAATGCGGGCTGCATCAGATAGGTTCATCACTTTTTGGGGAAAAGAGAAAAATATGGGAAGAGAGGCTAGAGAAGCTAAAGAAAACATCCAATAAGGATGTGTTGGCAAAGCTAAGAATTAGCTATGATGCCTTAGAGTTGAATGAACAAGAGATATTTCTCGATATTGCATGCTTTTTCATTGGCGAGAAAAAGACTAATCCATTGTACATGTGGAAGGCTTGTAAGTTTTATCCAGAGGGTGCCATTTTGAACTAGATTGTGGGATAAAGGTGATATCGTTTGCAAATTAAGATCACTAGAGGTAAAGTATGGCCAAATTTGAATAGAAATTTGCTTATAACCTCTTCTTAATTGATGATTCACATTTTTGAATTGGGAGCTACTCTTCTACTAGGTTTTTCTTTTCTTCTACGAAATAAAATAGTGGGATATTGACAAATTCCTCTTTCTGCTCCTCAATGTCATTGGCAGCCCAAGGAAAGCATTCAAGCACTCTGTTTGAAATCGAGTAGTACGTCAAAACATCCTACAATTGTCACTTCGGAGCAAATCAGGCTATTTCCGCATATACGGTTTCTTTCATTGTGTGAGGTCAACTGCGAAGGTGACTTTACGGGCTGTCTTTCCGAGTTGAAATGGATCAATTTGGATTACGGTTATGCTATTCCTCCTGTACCTGCCACCAATCGTAATCCACAGTTTGAGGCAAGTAATTCGTTGCATCTAGAAAATGTGGTTGTGGTGAATCTTTGTGGGGTTGATATCACAAAAGATGTGTTCGAGAGCCTAATCAAGGTATGCCAGTTTCCCTCTTAGTCTAATTTTCTCATTCAATGAAGGACAAAATTTGATGGATTTATGATCTAATTTTCTCATTGGTAGCTTAAAGCCACATTTACCTCTTGTCTATCCTGATGTTTCATTGGCTTTTGTAGGGGGCAAAGAAATTGAAGGTTCTCACTCTTTGTTATAATACGTTGATATATGGGACTCCGATTTTTCCTGGAACTCAGGTTTAGAGAAGTTGACTATTTCTAATTTCTTTTCCTTGAAGAAAATTGGTCGCTCTATTGGGAGATTGACGGAGCTGATTGACTTGAGTTTTGAGTTATGTGTTGAACTTGAAAAATTGCCTGAACAAATTGGAGAATTACAGAAACTGCAGCACCTCTCTCTTAGGAGTTGCGATAGCTTGAGGGAACTCCCCGACTCAATTTTGAAATTAACGTCGTTAACGAAGCTGGATGTACGGGGCACAAGAATTACGAGGTTACCGGATTCCATTGATAGACTATCAAGCCTGTCATTTGTCAATGCATCATTCACATCGATTGAAAAACTGCCCAGTACAATGAGCAAGCTTCTTTGCCTCCGAACACTACATTTAAATAATTGTAATAGGATACAAGAGCTGCCGGAGCTCCCTGAAAGTTTGACCACTCTACAGTTGACATCTACTTCGTTGGTGACTGTCCCTAACCTCTCATATCTTACTAATCTAGTTGAACTGGCCCTATCCGATGGCTCTGAATATGTTGCCGAATCAGATATAATTCAACCTTGCGACTTGCAGTGGATTGGGAGTTTATCCGGACTTAGCAAGCTGCAACTTTGCTTTTCAAATGTCTGCGTTTCAACTATAGAGTTGGGTTCCCTTTCTCTGCTGGAAGAACTTACTCTACATGGAGTAGACGTGCCCGCTTTCAAACAACTTCCATCATCAAAGTTGAAGGTTCTAGAGCTCTACGACACTCGAGGGAAAAAAATACAGCTTCCTCCATCGGAAAAGGAGACTGCAATCGATGCATCAAGTTCGAGAGAATCGGAAGAAAGCAAGGTGCTAAGGCAAATTGAATTTATTTTTGATGAAGGCCATGAATTATCGGATGGGTCAAGTTGTCTGCGGGAGGAGCCCGGGTCCAATGAGCTACAAGCTCCCGAGTTGATTGATCACTGGAGGGGAGACTTCCGTTTCCCAAGCTCCATGAATACGCTTCGGAAACTCGTTCTATGGGGATGCCCAGGGGTTCAGGATATTGAATTTGTTCCTGCGCTGTTGTTAATATTTTCTGTTGGAGGGTGCACTTCATTAAAAAGATTAGGCGGTTTGTCAAACTTGAAGTACTTGTCAGAGTTGACTCTTAATCGGTGCTGGAGCCTACAGGTTGTCGAGGGCATTGACAAATTAGAGTTTTTGCATCAGTTGAAAATTGATCGGTGCGGATCAGTGGAGAGGATTCTTGATCCATCGAGTTCAAAAATACCAAATAAGTGCTCAATAGAAATAACACATTGTGGGAATTTACCCGACACTGGTCCAACTTCCAACACTTGGGAGTCTTACAGAGAGAAGATTCTGAATGGAACTGAAATTGAAACAACGGACTCTGAAACAGAAACAAGGGATACAGAAACAGGGGAAGCTATCGGGATGTCTTTTCATATAATACCGCAGGGGAACCTTATATTTGGATTAGAGCAATCTGAAACAGAAACAGGGGATGCTGCGTTCCACTTTTCTTCTATGGTTACGGTAGCGGATGAAGAAAGAACGGACTCTGAAAACCAGAAACAGAAGCAGAAACAGAAACAGAGGTGAGGATGCGCCTTCTTTCTATTCCTAGATTATTGCTGTTTCTTCTGCTTTACTTGCTTTCTATTTCTGCTTTATTAAAATTCCCCATCTTACTGGGAATCTCCGTATGCTGTGTGGAGGGGTGGAAAAATTGCCAGCCCAGCCCTAACCCAATCGACCCAACCCGACCCAACCCGAAAATTATGGATATTTTAAGGTTGAGGCTCAATTTTGTTTAGGTAGGATTTTTTTTTTTTTTTTTGGGTATTATTAGGATTGGGTAGGGATTACACGTTACCCAAATTAAAACACATTTCCTTTTTTCCCTATGCCGATCTCCCCTTTCTCTCTCTCTCTCAATCAATCAACGGTGAGTCCCTTCGCCGGCGAATCCCAGCCCGATTCAGGTACGCCACAATCGAGTAGAGGTGTGCGTCCGCTTTTTTTTTCGAGTCCTCGATGAAGTGACCGCCATCGACCTGGTAAATGTTTTGATTCATCGCCGAGGGCTGAGTCCATGATGAACGGGGGCGTCGGATTTTGAGCTCTGAACACAAATTGTTGTTGTTTTCCGATTTTGCAGAGGCTCTTCAAGAGAGCAAGAGAGAGATGAATCAGGCCACCAGAGGTACGATTGCTGTTCTCTCAATGTCAAATTCTCTTCTTTCCGCAATCTGATTTCGGCATTTACGTTTTTTACTGGAGGACTGCGCTCTTGTCGTTGGAGTTAGTGTTGTGGTGATGTTTGTTTTCCTTTTGTCGAAGTTCATCTGCTATTCTGGAGTTTAAAGCTTTGATTTCGGATAATTGATGGGTGTTATGGATTTGTATTGCTTTACGATCTTGGGGTTAACAATGGATATTTTTAGGTGCAGCGGGTTTCTTCTAAGTCATGTGCTTACATGACTGTCACTTGAAGCAGCTTTACATATCATGTTGGGATATCCATAGTTCTAATGGGAATATTCTGAAAAATGAAAAGTTATCTTGTTGTTTTTCAAGTCTGACAGTTGTTACCGAGAGCAAGCACATGTGCTTTCTGGGACAAACCTTGGTTTGATCTTTTCAATAGGTTCTTCCTCTGATACATGAAAAGATTGTGAAAGTAACATCAGACCATGAATTTGTTATGTTGTAGATGAGGAGAAAATTATAGTTGCCCTCACAACTTCTTTGTTGTTCTCATTCTCCAAAAGCATGTTTTGCGAACAAGTTATGGAGATGGTCCTGGACAGCTATTATAACCTATGAACTGGAATAAACTGCCACTCTAGATTCGTATCAACTTGTAAAAGCAATGGAAGAATGAGTAATAAGCCGGCTTAAATTTTGTTGTCGCTTCTTATTTGGTAGAGATGCTGATGGTATTCAACTTCCTTGGATGATGAAGTTAGGTCTATATATGTTGTACTGCATGTTTTCATGTAGAGTGGCATGTCTATCAAACATGAGGATTGTTCCTGCATCATAGGCTTAATTTTCTTTCTGGACTTTAAATACAAATTCTGCTTTAAAAGTTATTGGTTTTCACATGCTTAATATAATCAGTTCACTTAAAAAGTTTGTTTAGTGAGAAACTTCCTGGATCACTAAGCTAAAAGCTTAGGTACAGAGCATCATGCCTTCTCTGATAACTAAATATATTGATATACTTTTACAGTGGGAGGTATGAATCTGTTCTTGTCATTATAGAGATACGGACATAAGATTGATTCACACTGAGATGATTGATGGATTCATATGTAGAACCATAATCCATGCTCATCATCATACTCTTGCAGACTCCGTATCTTGGGAAGGAAACTTTTGGCTATTATAGTTAAACTTTGCTTGTTTGCTGACTATTGTCAAGGCTCTTTTTGCTCAAATTCTTTTAGCATAGTTGGTTATGGCTTGTTATTATGCATTATCCCCTCTGTGAATGAACCGGATGACCTTGGTCACCCCATTTCTGATGGTTAACTGAGAAAAGTATGAAGTATCCTCTTAATAAAAGGTGATGTTCTGGTGAGAATAAGGTTTGTGCTGCTAGGTATGAATCATGATATGATAAGGCCCTGCAAATGCTTCAATAATGTCTATATTGTAATGGAGTAAGCTCTCTTTGCTGGATTTTATCTGAGCATTTTCTGCTTTATTATCATGCTTGAAGTGTAAAAAATTTTGGATGTTTGCATACTGTGACTCAAAGCTTTGGTAATTTCATGCATCTTTCAGGTTATGTGAAGGAGGGGAACTCTTGGATAGAATACTTTCAAGGTTATCTTTTGTGCTAGCTTCTTGTATTCTAGCTGTAGATAATGGGTGAATTTATATTAGAATGCTGTGATATGTGAACAAATCTTACATAAACTGCAAAACACATCAAGTTGAGGAAGGAGCAATGAAGCTGGCGAGAGAATGGAAAGCGAAACTATCGGATAAACCCGTGAGGAGATTGGACGCTTTGGCATTTCTGTATTTCTTGGCAGCATACAATTTGGTTTCCCCTTCAAGAGTCTCTTTCCATGTTTACAATTTGATTTATCCCACATTTCGCCAACTGTTTTGGCTTGTTGCGTGCCCAGGACATCATGCTCCATGTTGGTCGCAAACATGCTTGGGACCAATGTTTCAGTACGTGTGCTCCTCATCAACAACCCAAAACCCGACCCGACCCGACCCGAACCGAACCCCTTTTTTTTTTTTTTGCTTCATGTTTTATGCCTTTCGGGTCGGGTCGGGTCGGGTCGGGTCATGATCCTTATTGTTCGGGTCGGGTTGGGTAACATCAAGACCCGACCCGTTGACACCCCTATGTGTGTGTCCACTTTGGTGGCGAGGATCTCACATCCCTCACCATCTATGAGAGAAATTTTTAGGCCCAAGAGACCTCACCTCAACTCACCATATCGTTTCCTTCTGCAGGAGAACTTCGTTTTTTATTATTGAACGATGGATTGAATTGGGATTAGGGTTCTTTTCCACGTTTTCTTCTTCCTCTCTCCCGCCGCTCAAGAAAATCGCTGCCGCCTGATCCTCGTTACTACTCGCTCGCTCCTCACAAGCTTCAGTCCATCATTCGCCGTGTCAGTCGCCATTGTCCCTTCTTTCCCAGGTTTCGTCATCTGCAAGCTTCGAGTCCTTTGCGAGCTTCGAGTTCCATGTGCGTGAGCTTCAAGTCCTTCTCCAGTGCAGGATCTTACTGGGAATCTCCATATGCTGTGTGCGTCCACTTCGGTGGCGACGTAAGGGATCTTACATCCCTCACCATCTATAAGAGAAATTTTTAGGACCAAGAGACCTAACCTCAACTCACCTTATCGTTTCCTTCTGCAGGAAACGTTCGATTTTTATTTGTGAACGATGGATTGAATTGGGATCAGGGTTCTTTTCCACGTTTTCTTCTTCCTCTCTCCTGCTGCTCAAGCAAATCACTGTCGCACAAATGTGTCGCTACTCGCTCGATACTCGCAAGGTTCAGTCTGTCATTTGCAGTGTTGGTTGCCATCGTCTCTGCTCTCCTAGGTTCCATTGTCCGTAAGCCTCAAGTTCGTCGTCCGCAAGCTTCAAGTCCTCCTTCGTGAGCTTTAAGTCCTTCTACGGTGCCACTTTTCACTCTAATGCACGTTTCTTTCTTCAGTGCCGCTCAGCTGGAGGGATATGGTGCATTCATTAACTTCATCGGTGGCGGGAGTCATGGGCCTGAACTCAAGCTCTGGATCACTATCTAATCGCTGAACAATAGGTAATTGTGGTGTGGTAGTTGGTTTCTTTTTTTTTTTTTTTTTTCCTGGTCAGAGTAGCGGTTGGTGTCTAGTTGAATGTAATCATCTGATTTATCTTTGCGTAGTTAGGTATGAGCTCGAGCTCTAGCTTCATAAGGTAATAGTTGTGTAAGGGTCTGCTTTCGTGCAACTGTTTGACTATTTAAGTGCCTGGTCTATTTACGTTGCTATGCTTTTGTGGACTGCTCGATTGAGTGTAATCATGTGCATCTTCTCGTGAAGAGTTTATCTGTAAGTATATTCTGAAGTCTGGATAATGGTCGCTTTAATGAGTGTCTACCGTCTCTTTATTACCTGTGAGGAGCTCTTGATGATTGAAAATGAAGTAAACAGTGCTTCTCTCCTTGGTTCATCATGCAGAATTAAAATGGAATATCCAGTTTTTTTTGTTTTTTTTATTTCATATTTTGGGCAGTTGTGGTTTCCTCTGGTAATTTGAGGTCTGCTGCATATTTTTGGGGATTCCACAGGTCAAATTTACTACGTGGCTTACTGGACAATTGGCTAGACAAAACACACACGGCTTTGTTATTTATTGAAGCAGAAACACCGAATCTTGTCGCTTCATGATTACTCCCACGTTCCTGCTCTATGTTCTGCAAATATCTTCTTATTTGAATCGGAAAAAGGGAGAAAAATGAGCCACTTTGTAGCAAGGTGCTTGGTCAGGCTCTCATGCATCTTAATTTACTTCCTTGGTGCTTCATTGTTTATGCCTAATCCTCCTCTAGAATAAGCAGTTCCTTCCGACTTTCTCATGTCCAAGATAATGTCCAAGATGAGTCCTAAGGAATGTCTTAAAACCATGGCGACTTAGTTTTATCCTTTGGATGTGTTCATTGGAACATCATTAGAAGAACACCATGTATTTAAGCATATACATGACTTACTTAGGACCGATCGGATATTAGAAACCAGCGAAAGAGTTCTGGCATAAGGTTATGACACTTTGCCCTACGTGAGACTCTGCACTAGGAATGCAACCAAACCTGCCATCCAAAGTCTTGCAACACACTATATATCCAACAGCCTTCTCAACATCTGTCGAATCCAACCGTTTTAGCATTGCAAGACAGGAGATAGCACAAGAAGAGAACCTTGGAAGGGAAAAAAGAGGCAAATAGGATGTCAATATTTAAGAAACATCCTCAAGAAGCACGAAAATTATAATTTATCAAAGACGAGGATAAGACACCAAGTAACGACTTCTCTTCATATATCCCTAGAGAAAGATTCATCTTTGTTTCGCACTGCTCTGATGTCAGAATCACAGTTCAGGCACAATAATGTAGAACATTTGATACCAGATATTATCCAACAATAGCAACTTCAATTTCCATAGAAGCAACCCTCCTCATCAATGTTTGGCTAGCAACATACACACTATACAGTAACTATAATCAAAATTCCATAACATGACATAAGCTGACCTCTTACATACATAACAGAGCCTAACTTAAGTTTATTGCTCTCATGATGTTGAAAACTTAATAGCATAAAACAACACCAATGAACTTGCATCAATGGAAAGAATTGGCAAATCTAGGTTGCTTTTTTCCAAAGGACACAATCTGTCACCTTATTGATGTCAAGAACATCTAACTTGTCAAAAATGGCCAAAATTACAGCACTGAATGTATATAGCAGATGCGGATCACGTCCAACATTTGCACCAAAGCCGCCTGCACAAGCGGCCTTAAGTGTCATTTGCATTTTGTTCTATAGAGTCAAGCTTTAGATAATAAATACATTAAAGCAACACTAATCACTCCTAAGACGTGGTGGTCATCATTGCAATAGATGAGAAACATTTGATTGAATGTGCAGTGGAGGTTCAGTTAGCATAAAGAGAAGCCAAGAGACAAACAAATACAAACCATACTCGTGCTGGCATTGCAGGATTTATGAAGCAACTTCATTTGAATCCACCCTGTCGAGTTTTCCAAGAAGACCTAGAGTGGTCAATCCCCAATATGATCCATTTAGTCTCAAGTGCTCTATAACCACCGGCTCAAAACTATACTTCTTCTAAGTGCAAGATCAACCCGAAAACTCAAATCAGTAAACTCCGAAATGCTGAATAGTAGCAAATCCAAATAAAACATGTCATTTTCAGTAACTGGCAAGAAGTAAAAAAGAAAACAACAGGAGAATTGTAAAAATTTCATGCTTACCTTTTCAACAGACGGTATGATCTTGATATGTTTATCTCTAGTGAGCTCACCCATTTGCCGTAAGACGCTACATATTTATGAACATGGAATTAAATCTTAAGCATGCCACCTAAGATCTCAGCAACTCAAGTGCAAAAAGCATATCATTACAATGTTAGGTGAGGTCATCAAGGATCATAACAATCCTGTAAATTTAACAGGATATTAGGTTTGACTTTGTTTCGACTAATCGCATACGTATTGAACAGAGGGAATGAAGCTCGTCTCTATTTCTAATTGGAGAAGATGTGCCCGTGCTCAAATTGCTTGCATTCCCAACAACTGAATCAAGCCTAAAACAATATCCTAGCGTATATTCAAAGAAAACATGTCATTCAGACAACAAGAAAGGTTCCATCGCAAGTGACTCGACGAACACCCATTGGCAATTACTATTCAAAAACAACTACCACATACACTTCTGATACTCAATTTCACCTTCTTATACAACTATCTATCTAGATTACCACAAGTGATCTCCCTCATTTTCTCGCAACCTGAGCTAGGAACCATACAGCTCCAGAAAGACGATCTAATCAGCGAAAAACAGTCTCAACATCAAGGAAATTCAATGCAGATTAGCTTACACACACAAAAAAAAAAAAATCAAATTGAAGAACAGAAGCAACGCGTGATGATTAAAAGTGAAAAAATGTGCAGAAATTCAGAAGAAAAAAAAAACTCTTCGGCTTCACTGAAGATGATATTCTTCCGACTCCCCCAAACCAATGGCTTCCTTTCGTTACGGGCTTCAATCTGTGCAACAAAGGCCTTTGATTTTCTCAATGCTACCACCGCCACCCCTTCGAAAGTTGAAGCCGATTGGACCGGGCCTGTATTGGAAGACATTCTTGTCAGGGATGTCAACGGGTCGGGTCGGGTCTTGATGTTACCCGACCTGACCCGAATAATAAGGGTCATGTCTTCTGACCTGACCCGACCCGAAAGGCATAAAACATGAAGCAAAAAAAGGGTTGAGTCGGTTTGAGTCGGGTCGGGTTTCGGGTTTCGGGTTTCGGGTTTTTTATTAAAAATATTACAATTTTTTAGTGTGCTTCTCCTTTAACTCCTCTGAGGTGGATTTATGACATCTTATCTTTCGGCACCATTTTCAAAATATTAAAAAAACCACAATTAGGAAAACAAAAAAAAAAGTTTAAGATATTATAACAAATATCTGAAAAATACAAAAAGATGAATAGAAATAAAATAAAAAAGACGACGGCAGCGCCAGCACCACCATCGCCCTCTGGACCGCCTGCACAATCCTTCATCTGCTATCTAATTTCTTTTATATAACTTTGAGATTATTTATGGGTTTTAAGTTTTGTTTTTCTAGCTCTGTTCTAATTTTCTAATGTGTTAGGACAGAAGTGCACAAAGCTGTCGACGAGGAGCACACGTATTGAAATGTTGGTCCCAAGCACGTTTGCGACCAACATGGAGTGACATACTAGACGGATGGTCTAGAGCATGATGTCCTGGGCACGCGACAAGCCAAAACAGTTGGGAGAAATCATTGGAGAAAATGAAACGGAGAATAAAGAGGCAATCATGACAACAAAGCCAGAGGAGTCGTCCACGAGCTGGAAATTTCAGATTTTTTAAGAACAGAAGAGGTGTGTTTGTAATTGTACCACACCAAGTAATACTAACTTGAGCTTCTGTATGCTAGTTTAATCTAAATGCATACTTTGGATGCTTTTTGCTAGTAATCTGCTTGAACCCTTGACTGGTTATTCAGATACGTGTACAAAAAGTTCAGCCAACAATATAAGGCTACGATTGGAGCCTTAGACATTACAAACTCATGATCTCAAAATGAACATAGCATAATCTGATTCAATGGGAAGAGTAAGTGTCCTAATTCATGTATTTATACATAGGCTGCTACTCAAGCACCATGTTTTCAACACCTACTTGATGCCGACAATGAACTAAATTTTGATTAGACAATAGAATTTAACATACAAGAAGAGCGGATTGCACCAATTTTATTGTAGTGATTGGGCAGAGGAATGACCAAATGAGAAATAAAAAGAAGCAGGAGGTAGGTTGACCAAGCATAATCATCCAAGTAGTGACACAAGGAAACATGATTCTGCGCAAGGAAGTTTAATGTTAATTTACCATTATCTACTGAGGTCTTTTCAACTCTACATGAGAAACATAACTTCTTACTATAAATTTGAAACCTGGAAAGTAAACATGGAAAGAGACTCTTGAAGGGGAAGGCATTCTTATACTAGAAGCATAACATTCTTTAATGAGGTACAAGAATACAATTGGCGAAATGTGGGATAAATCAAACAGAAAAGTGTAGAGTTAGGGTCCACGATTCATAAGTTTTCTCTTCTGGCTATATGATGATTTTATCGTCCCATCCCATGGAAGCAGAACTGTCCCACAAAGAATACAAACATTAGTTTAGAGATGACAAGCATCATACAGAGTCTTGTTTATCATCTGTACAAAACGACAAAGTAGCCAGAACCAAAAATGACACACTCCAAGTACTCTCATAACCATTCACCAAAAGAAGTTCCTATCAATTCTCCAAACAAAGAAACTTTATTTGAAGGCTCATTTCTATGCACCAAGACCAAAGAACCAGAATTCAACCAAGTTAAAGAGACAGAAAAGCAAAGAACCCAATTTAGCAATTGGATTGGAGGTCCTCTGCGATCAAACCAAGGTGAGGGAAATTCAAGCAGGCTTTGAGGAACTTAAGCAGAACTAGGAGAAAAAGCCGTAAAAATTGTCCAAGCTCAAGGCATGCCGGGAGCTTGCAACTCACACTACTTTAACTTGTTAAAAATGCGAAACTCATGAAACTTCCACATCACTCAAATGTTGACACATAAATTCACATATAACTTTTTTATAATATTAAATTTAGGCAAGAAAGCTTTTATTTAAGTCCAAACAAACGTGCCATCAAGAAGTATGATTGAAGTTGTAATACTCATGCCATTTTTTAAGTCCAAACAAATAGCACGTGTCACACGATTAGTTAAAACTGCAACTTTTTACTATTTTCCTCTACATAATATGTAAAATGAGACTCTAACAAGTGCTGGGCTGCCGGCTAAAGAATCATCCAAACATGCAAGCTAAACTCATCATCATAAAGTGCTCAATAACAGAAGTAAAAACATAGCCAAGGATAGGAACAAATTGTACTAGTGTGGGCCTAGTGTGGGCCGTCATACTTAAGACAAGAGTCAAAATATCTTAACATACTTAAGATAGGAGTTATAGCTACTATCATAATATGAATGACATACCTCCAAATAGAACCCCCATGCACATTTTAGCAATTGATCACAAGAATGTCAATCATCGAGAGAAGTCAATATCAAGTTTGGTATGGTTAATAAGCTCAATCATTATGTTTATCTTTGGTGTGGCTTTGTGCTGTCCCGGTGGTGGTCCGTTCCCTCCTTAGTTACGAATGCATCTTGAGGGAGAAACGGGAAGAGAGAGGTACAGTCTTTGTTTGAATCTCAAGTGTCAGGGGCTTTCTCTTTTTATGGGCTGTGGTGGGCTTTTTAAATGATTTGGTGGGTTCGTGCTTGTGGTGAATTGGATTGAACTGCGCAAATGGATTGGCCGGGCTTGGGTAACTAGAATCAGGCCTCTTCCATTTTCACCAAATTGGAGCCCTTTCTTTCTTTTTCTTTTTTTTTTCTTTTCTTTCTTCTTTTTATTTATTTACTTTTTTTACAAAAAAAATTTATGTTTGATGTGTCAACAGAAATTCATATGTTAACATGCAGTAACATAAATACATTATCTCCAAAGAGACTAGATTTTCTATAGATGCGGGAAATTCTTTGATTGAAGTCCCTATTAAATAAAGTCTTCACAAGCCTTTTATTTTAAATGGAATGTCAGGAATCTTTGCAATTTTGGGCCATCACTAAGATAGAGAAGTAGAAGATTCTTGGAATGGAGCACATTTGGGAGATTGGTAATTGGCTACCTTTAAGTTGTTGAATATCCACAAGTAGATTGGAAAGACAATGATTTTGTGGTGTTCCAAAAATAATTCTCATATACTGCGCGACTCTCAAAATAAGAAAACAAAACTTATACATGCAAATAGTTAATAAAAATATGGATTTTGTTGAACAATAAGAAATAGACTCATAAAGTAAACATAGTAGGTAATATAGATAAAGTATATAAAAAAATTAAGATAGTAATTATAAAATACAAATGAAAGATCTTATTTCACCGTTGAATTTAAAATTTTGCATTTCTTCTTTTCTTCTTCTTTTTTTTTTTTTTTGATATTTTGTGATCTGTATTAGCCAAAAGAAAAAAACTAATTAAATCTCCAACTTTTTTCACTTCAAATGGTACAAAACCAAGGTTAAAAATTAAGTTTGACAGTTAAAGAGATGCCAATATAAAAATCAATTTTTGTCAAAATGCCAATATAAGCATAAGATAGCTACAAAATAAGAAAAAATGTGATAGCATATGATGGGTTGACGAATCGGGCATTATTATTCTCATACATTAATAAACAAATTTTGCACTCTATGCTTATGCCATTAGTGTGCCATATATATGTTCATCTACTTAAAGTCTGGGTTAAACCTCCATTAATCCTCCTTTTGTTTGTGAGTCCAAACCTCTTTACAAATTGCACACTCAAAAAGTGAAAATCTAAAGAGAAACGATCCATCATTAATGAGTCTCTTCAGAGGCATTAGATGGGGTATAAGAAAAGCCTCACTGTCACCATTTAAAAGATGAATAAACTAAAAGTATGTCTAAGAATTGAAGAACTAATCTTACCAGAATTTAGAATGCACTATTGTTTAACGGAATCAACCTGTGCTTTGCTCTCCGTCCATCTATGGAATTAGAATCCATTAAAATCCACACTTAATTAGAAAACATATTTGTAAGCTAAAACCTGGCATATATAAATTAGTTGATCATTTGCTGAGAAATAAATTAAATAATGAGAGAACTTCTCGTATTTGCTTAGAATCGCTTAAAGGAAGCCCAATTTGAACCTCTTGCATTTGCTTACAATTTTGAGCTATCGCTAACCGTCCCCTTGGTTCGTAAAATTGTTTTCCTCCAATTGCAACGATGTTAAGAAGGGAAAATGGGCCCATAGAATGCTCTAAGATCTAAAAACTTTAATTTAGAGTGCATTTGCTTGATAATTTTTTTTTCCCATAATTCATTTTTCAGACTTTCATTTGTTGAAAATGATTAATTAAGGGAAAACACTTTCCAATCAAGGAAAATATTCATGTTTAAAATTAAGAAAGTGAATTCCCTAATTTAAGAAGGTGAAAATACTTTTCGAAATTACTCTTTTTAAATTTCTTCACATTTTATTATTTTCTTTCTTTTCCTTTTTCCTTCTTTCTCCACCTTCCCCCTCCGCCGCCAAACCCTAGCTCCTCCTCCCCTCTCTCCTTCTCCTTCGCCCCTCCTCCCTTCGCCGCCGCCTCTAACCCTAGCTCCTCCCCCGCTCCCGTCGGCCCCGCTTCCTCCTCTTCCTCTACGTCGGCGTCCTCTGCTCCATCATTTTCCTACGGATCGGGCTCCACGCCGGCGACTTCGGCGCCGACGCTCTTCGTTACGCCATCGTCGATTGCGTCCAGAGGATCGTCCCCCTTCGGAATGGCTCAGCCTGTCGCGAGCTCTGGTCGGTCACCGTTCACGTCGAGTTCCCCTTCGCCATCGTTTGCCTCGTCGGGGAGCTCTGCTGCTTCTCTGTTGGGTACGCCTGCGCCTTCTTTCAGTGCAAGCACAGGTTCGTCCTTGTTTGGGACGCCTGCGCCTGCGCCTCAGGCGAGGTCGAGGCTCGCCGGCCCGCGCCTGTGCTTCGAGCTTGGTCGAGCTTCGGTAGACGGAGTTGGCGCAGAGGGGGCGAGGTCGTCGGAGATGGCAGCGGCGGCGGCGGACAGGAGTAAGCGATGGGTGAGGTGGAGAGGCAGGTGGGAGAGCAGGAAAAAAAAAAGAAAGGAAAAAGAAAGAAAATAAAATAAAAATTTATATAAAAATTTGATTTTTTTTCTTAAGATAAAGTCCAAACATCATAATAGCTTTCCAATCATATAACATCAAATAAAGAAAAACTAATCATATTCTTAGAAAATGCTTTCTAATTTTCCATGAAACAAATACAAAATCCCATCTTTGTAAGCTGATCGATCAAATGCTCCCCTCCTTTTGGAATCATGATTGTTTTTGAGCAGTTTTGAATCTCCATAGACTTACGATAGGGAAAATTCCAAAAAATGGTCTCAAGTGCCATCAATTTTTCAAATAATGACTTAAAGTGGTCATGGTTGTTTCAAATAAGGGTTTGAAGTGGTTATAATTGTTTCAAATAAATGTCTAACCTCGCTAGTCACCGACCGGCTAAATTTTCCGACTAGATAAGAGCATTTTTGTCATTTGCCAATTTTTTTTCTGGTTCATCTTCTTCGTTGCCGGTGGCTGGCCGGCCATCGATGAAGCCCATAGAGGGCTAGGCGAGGTGACCCTTGCCCTAGGGGAGGCTAGTCCTCACCGGCCACAGGCGAGGGACGGCCTCGCCTTGGGGGAGGCCAGTTCTTGCTAGCCGTAGGCGAGGCTAGCGAGAGTGGGACGGTGATCTGGCAAGGGTCAGCCTTGCCCACGACCGGCGAGGGCTGACCTCGCGGGGAGCCACGAGACGAGGGTCGTCCCGCCTCACCGACTGTGGCCAAGGCTGACATTCGCTAGATCTAGTAAGGTCGGCCTTGCTTACAGCTAATGAGGGCTGACCTCACATGTGGCCACGAGGGGCGGCCTAGGTAGGGTGGGGGTCTCCTCACTCGGGCAAGGCCATCCCTCGCCTGTGGTTGAGCAAGGGTGATCCTCGCCCAGCCCTCTATGGGCTTCGCTGGTGGCCGAAGAAGAAGAACTAGAAGAAAAAAGGAAAAAGAGAAAAAAGTAAATTATGAAAATCCCCTTAATTGCCGGAAAATTAGGCTTTTATTTGAAACAAACATAGCCATTTTAAGTTTTTATTTGAAAAAGTAATGACACTTCATGCCTTTATTTGAAACAAGGTCCGCTTCGACCCCTTATTCGAGAAAATGTGAGTACTTTGGGCCCTTTTTTTAGAATTTTCCCTTTAAGACATTGCAACTTGTAAATGGAAGATGGGAGAACAAATGCCTTGAAATTTAGAGTCCGATTGAAGATCGGCCCATAAACCAGCGATGGGCATTCACTGAAGTTATTGGACTCCAATTTTTCAGGGTCCTGCGAAGACAATGAAACCAATAAGGACAGACATTTTGGACGAAAAGGAAAATTGAGGCAAATATTCAATTCAAAATTGTCTCTGGTTCTTAACAAAAAAATTAGTGGTATGTGCAACTGCTGGGAACCTATATACGAAAATTTTCACGCATCATAACTCGAAAGCATTTTCAGAAAACTTGATGAACAAGGATCAACTTCTGTTTGTCCACAAGCAAATAGATTGTCCTTATAGTCTTTCTAAACAAATTACAGAAGGACGATTATGCTATTCCCTAGTGCAAAAATTGGATCACTGTCACATGTTGGTAAAAGGTGAAAGACGTTTCTAACTATCAAACTATGTGGCTAACAAAACTTTGAACAGAAGTAATGCATTGATAAGTTAACAAAAGCATTTGAGAAAGTATCTAGAGTTAATTTAAATTGACAACTAATTTAATAATTTACCAAAAATTTTAAGCAACTTACCTATAAGTTAAAGTTACGAATGTTTTATAGAAAACCAGTAAGATGCCTGTGTATTTGTATAGTTTTAAATATTGGTACTAAAGTGAATTTTTGCAAGAGAAATATGATATATACAAAAAAAGTAACAAAATAAATATCCACATTTATCAAATTCTGCACCGGAGATTACGTGAAACTTTCTAATGTAGATTTATTTTCTGATTAAAAGTAATCATAAGATATAAAATTGCAATGTTTGTTTTAATATATAATATATATATATATATATA
This sequence comes from Angophora floribunda, assembly GCA_014182895.1. Taxonomy (NCBI): domain Eukaryota; kingdom Viridiplantae; phylum Streptophyta; class Magnoliopsida; order Myrtales; family Myrtaceae; genus Angophora; species Angophora floribunda. Next base: position 11,980,908 of record CM024711.1, on the reverse strand, counting down.
TATATATATATAGTGATATTTCGAGCACGTAAACTAATATGAATAAAAAAAATGAAAGCATCAGGTAATAATGTAAACCCCTCTCTCTTAATAACTTTCCTTGACATTGTTGAATTCTTCACCTTTGTGCCATTGGTTTGTTGTGGAAAAGGCAAGCAAACTATTTTTGTAAAATTTTCGTGAGACGAAAGCTCAAGTATAGAGTAAGTTTCTTCTATGAAGTGAGAGATAGAATTGAATGTTGAATCTATTCCCCCAACTATCCTACTGCCAGGCGAGAGGACGCCTCGACAAGGGGATGAGAAGAGTCGCTTTCTGCCAATAATTTCCTACTTTAGGATGAAATAGATTAAAGGCATTGATCAATGTCTCAATTGAAAGGAAACGAGGGGAACGAGTTGCGTATTGGGAACTTGAAGCAAAGATTCCTTGGATGAAGTGTCCCAACTATATTTGAAATTGAACTTGTCATCCATTAAAATTCTTGCAGTTTTACTTCTTCTTCCTTCTAAATGTAAAGAAATACTTGTCAGAAATTGTTAGTATGGTTAGTCCAACCAAAAAAGAGGTGGGACATTTTTGTCATTTTTTGAGAGTTGTCAAGCTCGGACCAATTTAAGTAAGACAAGCTTCCTATAGATATTCTTCACTACACACTTTCTACGTGCCATTTCATTTTCGGCCACATACTATTGGAAAGAACAATGGGTAGCTCAATCAAAAGCATTTAACGTAAACTCACTTAAATGATTAGGCAAATAAGAAAGAAAAATCTTTTGTCTCTTTCCACACACAATTTCCAAAAGATTCTAGTCAAACCGTCTCTACTATATGATATAAAATCTTGAATAACATTTTCAAAGTCTATCATTTCAAAAAATAAAAATTCAATCACCATTTATGTTTATTAAAAATGTTAGCACATTCATCATTCAATTGTGAAATTATATCACAGATAAGTTTTTCCTCTGAATTTCGGCACTCAAGAGTTGTCGATGCTTTTAGTCCATTGTTCTTTTATGTTTCAGTACTTGTAATACATTGAAAACAAGGCTGGACTTTTCTCTTGAATATGTCTCGTTCGAATTGACATCAAAATTCACATGGGAAAGTGCTTAATACTGCCCAAAAATGGGAAGATTCACCTTACGTTGGTTCATTTAGTAGATCGACATCTTGTAATTGATGCTTTGATCAATTATAAAAAAATTAATAGATGCGGATGTTTCTTAAGCACACTAACGAGCATCATCAGAGTTAGTAATTGTTGCATTCAAAGTTCTCAATAATACACATGCACATTCATATTCATATGCATATAGATATGGATATGTAGAAGATAAGGAAATAAAGGCTATTCATTTAAATGCGCACCTCAAATTGCTTACTCAGTGCATGGATGTTGCTTTCATGTAGATCAAGTTGAGCTGACTTCTCGGGATCGGAGGAAGATTTTGGGATGCAAGGATGACATTCAGGCCATTCAAACCATTTTAGTTTATCAGGAAGATTGATAGCATCTTGAAAAGAGTTATGCACATTCTTCATGATGAGTTTCTTCAAATTCCTCAAATATGTGAGATCATTAGCCCTTATGCATATTTTCTCTGGCTTGGGCAAAATTAAAACTATCGATTGTAATGCATCTGATTCCTGTATTTATAGAATTTGCGTTGCAATTAATATACAAAGTTAGATAACGAGAGAGCAAAATCAATATCAACACCAGCAAATCTTACCAAATGCCTTGGTAGGCTTGATAGAACCGAACGAAAATCATCAATATCCCATAACCTCCTACGAGGACATTCTTTTCTAACAACATCCATGGCCATCAATTGAATCAATTTACACATTTGTAGGGTCGCTCTCTCTTCAGTTATCAAGGACTTCTCAACAAGAACTTTTACTCCAATAATAGGGTCAAAGTCATAGGAGTCAAGAACTTTCATAATATACTCTCTAGAGTACCCAATGAAGAAACAAGCAATATCAAGATAGATTTTCTTTGCATAGTCATCTAGTCCATCGTAACTCCACTTAAGAGCATTGTTGATGATTTTGTTAGGATACTCGGAGAGATTATGCAATGAACTTTTCCACTCATGTTCATCTCTACCATACAGCAAATGACCCAATACCATAAGTGCTAAAGGATGTCCATTAGCAAAATGCAAAGCCTTATCCACAAGATCCCCGCTTATATTGCTGTTACTCAAAAAAGCCTCTCTACTGAGAAGTTCTAAAGCATCACAATTCCCTAGAGGTTTAACTTCATAGATGCAATCTTTATCTATCCCACGAGAAGTTAGCAAATGCTTATTTCTTGTAGTAAAGATAACTGTGCTTCCTTCACCAAACCACTTCGGCCCTCCGGCTAAAACATCTAATTGTTCTACGTCATCGACATCGTCGAGAACAATGAGAACTTTCTTGTGGCAAAGTCTATCTTGTATTAAAGTAATACCTTTATGAACATTAGACACCGCTAATCCTTGTCCCAGTAAAATGTCAGACAACAATTTTTCCTGCAAAGAAACTAAACCCTTGGGAGCTTCCGAGCGGACATTTGCTAGAAAGCATGAACCCTCAAATTGCCTAAAAATATCATTGTAAAGGGCTTTACTTAAAGTTGTCTTCCCTATGCCTCCTGATCCCCATAATCCTATCATACGAAGATCATCATCAGATGCAAGCTTTAACATTCTATTCAGCTCTACCACTCGAGGATGTATCCCAACTGGGTGCTTAGCAACATGTAAGGGTGTCGCTACAAGTTGCCTAGAGATCTTGTTCACAATTTCCCTTGTAAGTCCCGCTTCATCTCTGTAAAAAACCGGCAAAAGTACTTGACATATTGATTCAACAATTCAAAGAAATGATTAAGTTTCATAAAAACAAAGTGAAGACGTGATTCAGCAAATAAAAAATAGGGACAAAGTAGTGCATCGCATCAAATTAACACTTACTCATCATCAAAGTGCCACCCAAACAAGTTACCAACATCAAAAAGAGCATTCTTCCATCTCTTCACTTTGTGCGAATCCTTCCTGAATTTGGACTCATGCTTAGCCATAGCTCTCCCATAACTCCCTTTCATCTTTCTCACCTCTCTTGGTCTCACTTTGTAAAACACTGGCAATACAATCAGGCCCTTTTGTGCCTTGCACTCCATGATTTTTGCCACCTCTTCCAAACACCATGATGAGGAAGCATAATCCTTGGAGAAAACGATGATCGCAACTTGCAATTCCTCAATCGCTTCCATAAGTGCTGGCTGTATTTGCTCTCCTTTCCTCATTTCCTTGCTATCGAGGTAAGTGAATATGCCACTTTGGTGTAAAGCTGTATAGAGATGACTGAGGAAGTTCTTGCGAACATCTGTGCCCCTAAAACTTAAGAAGACATCATACCTCTTTTTACGTTTCAAAGAAGAAGAAGAAGAAGAATCGTAACTCCTTTTACGTTTCGAAGAAGAGGAAGAAGAAGCCATTAGAATTTGGTAAAACGAGGGAGGTGCTGGTGTGTTTGGCTGGAATTTTGGAAAATGAAGGTCGGAGATCTTAAAAGGAAAGCTACTCAATTGGCTTCCCCCAATAAAATATTTGTGGTTTCCAGGAAATGGTCTTCACGACCGGCGAGATTTTGTTCTCCACTGGATCTTCTCGGTAACTTCTTCGTGCCCAAAGGCATGACTTCCTTTTTCGTGGGTCAACGAAGATTATTATATTAACTTTCAGCTTTGTCGGCAAAGCAAATGAGAGGATAAGGAATTGGATAGAAGGAGGCAGTGGGGCCCGCCGGCCTCAACAAGCTTGGCTCGGGCTTCAGCGCCCTGAAAATAAGCAGATGCCGTCAGTCAACATGAGATAAATTTTTACTATCATACTTTTATTGATTAATTTTACAAAGAATCTTAAATTAATATAATTAAAAATTAATTCATTTTAAATTAATTTTTTGATTATTAAAAATTTCAAACTAATATATTTATAATAATCTATCATTCATTAGTCTATGTTGAATTAGATAATTATCATGAAAAATAAAAATTGATACAATTATGATAAATAGAGGATAAATCCAAATTATTCATATGCCTTTCAACTTAATAATTTAATGGTAAAATTTAATGTAAACTAACTAAGGATAAATTTTTCATATATATATATATTAATTAATATATTTTATGATAAAAAATTAATTTAAAATTAATTTATCATAAATATATTAGTTTTTAGTTTTTCATTATATTAACGTAATGGTCCTGATTTGGGGTTTCTGAGAAGTGGCTTCCACCTCCTTAATTATTGTTTTCTTTTTCTTATACGAATAATAAAGTATACGATCTCTTTAGTCCTTCTTTTTTTTTTTTTTTCTGAAGCGGCACCGCATGCACCAGTATCCTAGATTTGATGGTCAAAGATTTTCGGTATTGTGCGCAACAATCTTTCTTCGATCGAGAGCCACTTGTCTGTTCTCTTCCAACCTTGAATGTCGAGCATCTTTCGGTGTGGTGCCGATTGAAAAGAGATGGGATTTTCAATCTTCATTTTTTTTTTTAAATGATCCATGTTCCACTAGTTAGCGTGAAAAAGTGAAATTGATTGGGCATGGCGTTTCTGCGGACGGGGTGCTGCTGGTGGGATGTGGGGATGCCCCAAAATAATAGAGAAGACAATGGGGATTTCTACGGTAGATGATCGTATCATGCCCCGGGTTTTCAAACCGGCAAATGCCCATTGCCTTGATTTTTTTGGAAAGATTTTACGGCATTAGGACAAGCCATTGTAAACATGATGAGAATGTCGTAAATCATCGGATTCATGATAAATTTATCTTTAATTATGACATAGCATCATAAAACTTTGTTAATTTGTTGTTTCATAAACGTGTTGTGGATAGTTTCTATCTAACTGAAAGATGACATATGTATTGAATTTGGTATAGGATTGAACATAAAAATTCTGCAATAAGTTATCGCATATATTTACCTATATATGTCATGTGCAATAACATTAGCTCCATGGTTAATTAACATAAGTAGGTATGTGCCATAAATCTGTGAAAATGGTTAACCTAGATAAGTCGCAATTGTTGTGTATAAATGGTCCAAACTAGTTATTGGAAAATCCTTATTTGTATTATTTCATTCATCTACAAAGTGTACTTATGAACATCTTGCAGAAGTACATAGGGAGATCTATCTAGATACTCATAGGGGGTGAAATTGAGACAACTTGGCTAGTTGCTTGGGCTTGACTTCATGGCTACTCAAGATTGGTTTGCTTAGTTTTAAGTAAAGCTCGAGTGCGAGCTACTCTAAGTATTTGGTCAAGGCGAGCTCAAGCTTATCAATATTCAGCTTGATAGGCTCATAAGCCTAATTGAGCTTTCATTATCTTTTTAAAATATTTAATGATTTGAAAATTAGATAGAAAATACTAAAAATCACATAATATTTGAGCTTATAAAAGCTGAGATCAAGTATTGTTTATATGTTAATTGTGATTGAGGGAAGTCGAGTTGAGTTTGAGTATGTCAATTTTCTACTCGAGTTAATCAGGTCGAGCTCAAGTAGGAAATTTGATACTCGGTTGAGCTTGACTTGAGTTTCAAGCATCAAGAGATAGATTTTCCAAAGTACAAATCATTCATTTCTTTGTTAAATTAATGTAAAATCGTGACTTTAAGTGATAGATTTGTTAAATGTTACTCACGTTGGCATTTAAACACCTCTTAAAATGAAAGTTGGTAAAAAATGGGATCCAACATTTGCCCCTAAACATTATTTTAAATGGTTCAATTAAAAGTAGTGTTAATATATTCACCCGTTTGTATTCATTTCAACATCTACTTCAATCTTGATTCATATCTGATGAACTTGGACCATGTAATATATGCTCAAGACTTCATGATATTGTACTCCACTAGCGTTAACTCAGTCCTCATGATATCTCTTTTTTTCTTTTTTTCTTAGTCAAAAGTCCAATTGAAAATTGCTCATCAATTTCTCGCTAATGTCACAGGCCGAGAGATTTCTGGCACCGCGTGGCACCGCGTGAGATGGAATTCCAAACAAGCCTTCCCATGATAGTTCATCCAATTCGGTCCGTGACCCCAGATTCACTCCATGCCAGATTGCTCCATGCAACTTCGCTCTGCACTTCTAATCAAACAAGGCAACCAGCTCCGGAAAGAAAAATGATCGGGGAGAATTTGATGGTCGCTCTGCACTTCTAATAAAACAAGACAACCAGCTCCGGAAAGAAAAATGATCGGGGAGAATTTGATGGGCAAGTGGCCCCACTACACTGTTCCTACTTTTAGAACAAAACGTGCTCATATCCAGAGCAAATCCCAGGCGACACGCTCAACCATTCTCGTCGGTCGTCCATGCTATGACGCTGAGGAAGACCACAAAATATGTTGTGAGCGGGTCGGGGTACGACGAAACTCTGAGGTTATTGCGCTTTGAATCTACAGTAAATAAGAGTTGATTTTTCGCCACGTTTCATATTCTCTTCCACAAAATCAATGGATTTATTAGAGAATTATTGCACTTTGGTAATCGTAAATATTTACCTCCTTAAATCTAAAAAATCAAGGGATAATCTTGGTGGAAATACACTTGTATATATGAAAATTTGGTGTTAACAAGTTATTCCATTAAATCTATAATGTATGTATCAATGGGACAACAGATTTAAAGGAGTGGTTACATAGTACCATTTTGGTAGCTAAAATTCGCATGATTATGCCTTTCATGCAAAAGGATGGTGTACTTCCATTTTTTTTATGATTGTTTGCTAAATTAATCTCTCATGATTCGCTTGCTAGCGAATCAGTATATAATGGGAATCAAGAAATCCAAATTTGGAGTGGGGCCTATTGGGTAACTTGAGATGATAGCTTCAATATGTAAATCAATTGTAATATCCTACATAAGATGTATTAGTTATGCAAATACATAGATACTCATGCTAGGTTGAGAAAAGGGTTTTGATCTGAGTATGTCTTCACCAATACTCAATACTTCACATTTTCTATGCATTAGGCATTCTAGTTACAAATTGGACATGGATTACCTTTTCCTTTCATTGCTTGGGCAGGAAAATAGGTCAAGCTTTTTGTTCAGTTGAACGTAATGAGATCGTTTCTAATGTATAAATTCAAAAAGCAAGGAATTTGCTAGAAGTGCACCGTTAAATGATTAAATGCCAATACCTTATTTTCTGTTACCTTGGAGCGAAGGATCTTTCGCTCAAGTAGGACATTTTTCATTGGATGCTTTTTGGGAATAAGTTGCAGAGACTCTCCCCTTCAAGGATCCCCTTCCCTCGTGTGGAAATCTATCTTTCTACACTGCTCCGCTCTTCTGGTTCAAGATTTGGGGATGTCAAATTGGATGTTTCAAAGAAGAAGGTGGTTGACATTGAGTGTTCATAAGAAAGACTTCCTCTAAGTGGGAAGTGACTCATTCTCAGACTATTTAGTCCAAAAGAAGATTTCCGCATTTGGACTTTAATAAAGGATGGCGCATCAAAAGTCTAAAGTGTCCACTAAAGTTGAATATTGTAGGAATTGCGTGTAGAGTTTTAGTTTATTTTGTTGCTATCAAAATGGATGTCACATATAAACATCAATAACGTTAATCGAGTGCACTAATTACGCCTATCATTATGAATTCCATATGATTTGATGATTTTCCCCTTTTTTTTTTTTCTCATTTGCTTAGTCAAAAGCCCAGGGGAACATTTGCTCATCACTTTCGTGCTAGCTTCCCTCCACGCGATTTTGGTCTGGAAAGAAAAATAATCAAGTTGATCCTGAGGGCAGGTGGCCCCCAACACCTTGTTCCTTATACATGCTTTTATCTAGAGCGAATCCAAGGCTTGACTCCAATGGCTTATTTCCATTGAATTTTTTTATCTTTTTCTTTCTTTATAAATGCATGAGAAGTCCTAAAACTTGTTACAAAAGTACAATTGAATTCTAAAAATTTTAAAATGTACAACCAAGTACTAAATTTTGTAAAATTGATCTAATCAAGTCATTTATTGGTTGCACTTTTGAAAATTTTAAACTTGATTAAATTTATGTAACAAGTTTTAGGACTTAATAGTACTTTTTACAAATTTTAGGACTTGATTATATCTTTAACTCTGTTCATTTCACGGAAAATAACTTGTAAGAAAACATTTTCTGGATTTTCCGGTATTCATTTCACGGAAATAGCATTGATTGGGGAAAATATTATCCATGAAGGAAAAACAAGTCTTCTAAATCTGGGGAAAATGTATTTCACTTTTCAAATTGGGAAAAATATTTTCAACACTTACTCTCTTTTATCTTATACCCCTTGCTAGACCCCATTTCTTTCTTTCTAATATTTTAAATTCGAAATTTTTTTGTTTTTTAAAAACACATTTTTTATTATTTTTAATAAATACGATTTATTATTATCTTTTTTTTTTTTCTTTCTTTCTTTTTGCCCTTCTTCTTCTTCGGTTGGCCACAGGCGAGCCAAGGTCGCCATCGAGCTTGTGGCTTGCTAGATCAATGACACCTGAGCGTTGCTAGACGGCGACAAGGCTCGAGCCTCATAGATTGGTAATGCCCAAGTGTCACTCAAGCATCGCCGATTTGGCGAGGCCCAGGCCTCGTGGTCATCTAGCGATGTTTGAGCAATCTGCCTTGCTCTAACCTTTCATGGCTGCAAAGGCCTACAAACCTTTGACCACTTCCCCATTTTATAAGAGGCCCAAGCCTCGCGGCTCTTGCGACACTCGAGCGTCGCTGATTTGCGAAGCTTGAGTCTCGTCGTCATTTGGCGACGCCCAAGTGGCGCTTGCCCATCGTTGCCATGGTGACAACCAGCTAAGGAAACGAAAAAAAAAAAAAAAAAAAAAAAAAAAAAAAAAAAGAAAGAAAAGAAGAAAACAAAATTAATTAAAAATTCAAATTTTGAATAAAATAAAAGTACAAAAAAATTATCAAACGAAATATATAAAGAAAAATCAAATAAGATACCGAGCAATGGAAAATATTTTTCACTTCAATTTCAGATTTCAGTCAAATATCGGAAATATTGTCATTTTCTTGGAAAATGGCTTTTTGAAAAATATTTTCAAGAAACGCTACATTTTTCGTGAAAAGAATAGAGCCTTCATGACAAGTTTTGGAATTGGTTGCATTTTTTCAAAAGTTTTAGGTTTTAATTATACTTTTTTTGGCAAATTTTAGGACTTTTTATGCACTTATCCCTTTTTTTTTATTAACAGAAATGACTTGATGGTTATTGCCAGGGAAAATAATGAATAAGAACATGAGGTAAAGTCATTTTATCAGAAAATGGCCTAAATTAGACATTCTTTCAAATAATAGCCTAAAATGGCTAATTGGTCTCACATAATAGCCTAAACTCGTTGGTCGGCCAAATGTTTGCTAGCCAGTAAGCATGTGATTTTTCTAACACACGAAATATGGGTGCTTTTATCCAAAAAGAATTTTTAAAAAGTAATTACAAACCCTAAAAACAAAAGACAAAAACCCCCCATACTCTTCTTCCTTCATTTCTTCACGTCATCTTCCTTTCCTTTTGTTGTTCTTTCTTTCCTGAGAAGACAAAGCTCTAAACTCTCAATCCATGGCTAAGCCATTGTACATCTACATGGATGATTGACCGCACGATCCATTGGACCGGTCGACAATCCAACGGTGCTAGGGCGCTCTGGGAACGGCCTAGCTGGGGGAAGCGGGGTGTTTTCTCTCGCGACAGGTACGGTTTTGTTTTACCCAGTCAACACGAGTCTATCCACGGGCTACCGCCGGTGGCAGCTAAATCAGCGCCCGCAGGAAGCCAAACGGGGAGAACAAACGAAAAAACCAAGAGTAAAAAAACTCCGCCATCACTGCCGCTGCCGCTGCCGCCGCCACCATCACGTGCTCCCCGAGAACCCAACAAAAGCAGAGTATAAACAGAATAAAAATAAAATGCAATTTACGAAAATATAAAAAGAAGAATAATTCGGCCGGAATTCATAAAGGCAGACAAAGATGCATCGTTATTAACTTCGAATTCGATTGGCCTTTCTAGAGCGACCCCCAACCCCCACACCTATAAAAACTCTGCGCTCGCCTCCCTGACATCAGCCACTCAAAACTCGATGACGGAAGAGGCCGGTTTCTGCGATTTGAGGGTGCGGGAGCATCATCGATTGATCGATCATGATGGGACGAAGTTCCGGTTTAAGGATTGCCGAAGCGCACATGTTATTCGGTCAGTGGAGCAGCTTAATGTAAACATGATGATGAATATTTCTTTTTGGAGGGGACTTTTTTTTTATATATATAGATATTATTTCGAAGGGATTAATCGAGGTGAATTTCGACATATCGCCAGTTTTCATAGCTAATTCAATTATTTATTTTTTCGTTATTATGTATCTATCTTATTCCAGCTTGGCTATAAAAGTGATTAAACTGTCCACAAACAATTTTTCCAAAGATGGCTTTGATACATATGGAAGATTCGAGCTTGGAAAATACAAGTAGCGTTGTTTGAAATCAAGGCTTTACCTTTTCCATTCATTTTGACAGCGACCCACTTTGAACAATTTTTTTTATCAAAAAGAAATTTCCATTCATTACCAAATTGATACATGAAAGTGAATCTCCAAAGTCATAGTAACAAAGCAAACTCATAGAGTTCCAAAATAAACTGAAAACTAAAAATTAAAGAATTTCATCAACGCATGCTTGGCAAAGATAATCACAGGCCCGTCCTTTAACAATAGATCTGAAATTGGATCCAAGCAACACTTTGAACAATATAAGAAGCTGTGATTTCAACCGAATATTTTTTTATTAATTCCTTTGGAGAGCTTTTTGAAAACAAGCCCCAAATGCCAGTTTCACTTATCTGGCCGCAAAATAATTAACACAATCAATTTCTTTTTGCACTAGGAATGCAACCAAACCTGCCATCCAAAGTCTTGCAACACACTATATATCCAACAGCCTTCTCAACATCTGTCGAATCCAACCATTTTAGTATCGCAAGGCAGGAGATAGCACAAGAAGAGAACCTTGGAAGGGAAAAAAAGAGGCAAATAGGATGTCAATATTTAAGAAACATCCTCAAGAAGCACGAAAATTATAATTTATCAAAGACGAGGTTAAGACACCAGGTATCGACTTCTCTTCATATATCCCTAAAGAAAGATTCATCTTTGTTTCGCACTGCTCTAATTTCAAAATCACAGTTCAGGCACAATAATGTAGAACATTTGATACCAGATATTATCCAACAATAGCAACTTCCATTTCCATAGAAAGAGCCCTCCTCATCAATGTTTGGCTAGCAATATACACACTATACAGTAACTATAATCAAAATTCCATAACATGACATAAGCTGACCTCTTACATACATAACAGAGCCTAACTTAAGTTTATTGCTCTCATGATGTTGAGAACTTAATAGCATAAAACAACACCGATGAACTTGCATCAATGGAAAGAATTGGCAAATCTAGGTTGCTTTTTTCCAAAGGACACAATCTGTCACCTTATTGATGTCAAGAACATCTAACTTGTCAAAAATGGCCAAAATTACAGCACTGAATGTATATAGCAGATGCGGATCACGTCCAATATTTGCACCAAAGCCGCCTGCACAAGCAGCTAAGTGTCATTTGCATTTTGTTCTATAGAGTCAAGCTTTAGATAATAAATACATTAAAGCAACGCGAATCACTCCTAAGACGTGGTGGTCATCATTGCAATAGATGAGAAACATTTGATTGAATGTGCAGTGGAGGTTCAGTTAGCAGAAAGAGAAGCCAAGAGACAAACAAATACAAACCATACTCGTGCTGGCATTGCAGGATTTATGAAGCAACTTCATTTGAATCCACAGTGTCGAGTTTTCCAAGAAGACCTAGAGTGGTCAATCCCCAATATGATCCATTTAGTCTCAAGTGCTCTATAACCACCGGCTCAAAACTATACTTCTTCTAAGTGCAAGATCAACCGAAAACTCAAATCAGTAAACTCCGAAATGCTGAATAGTAGCAAATCCAAATAAACCATGTCATTTTCAGTAACTGGCAAGAAGTAAAAAAGAAAACAACAGGAGAATTGTAAAAATTCCATGCTTACCTTTTCAACAGACGGTATGATCTTGATATGTTTATCTCTAGCGAGCTCACCCATTTGCCGTAAGACGCTACATATTTATGAACATGGAATTAAATCTTAAGCATGCCACCTAAGATCTCATCAAGTCAAGTGCAAAAAGCATATCATTACACTGTTAGGTGAGGTCATCAAGGATCATAACAATCCTGTAAATTTAACAGGATATTAGGTTTGACTTTGTTTCGACTAATCACATACGTATTGAACAGAGAGAATGAAGCTCGTCTCTATTTCTAACTGGAGAAGATGTGCCCGTGCTCAAATTGCTTGCATTCCCAACAACTGAATCAAGCCTAAAACAATATCCTAGCGTATATTCAAAGAAAACATGTCATTCAGACAACAAGAAAGGTTCCATCGCAAGTGACTCGACAAACACCCATTGGCAATTACGATTCAAAAACAACTACCACATACACTTCTGATATTCAATTTCACCTTCTTATACAACTATCTATCTCGATTACCACAAGTGATCCCCTCATTTTCTCGCAACCTGAGCTAGGAACCATACAGCTCCAGAAAGACGATCTAATCAGTGAAAAGCAATCACAAAATCGAGGAAATTCAATGCAGATTAGCTTACACAGAAAAAAAAAAAAATCAAATTGAAGAACAGAAGCAACGCGTGATGATTAAAAGTGAAAAAATGTGCCGAAATTCAGAAGAAAAAAAAAACTCTTCGGCTTCACTGAAGATGATATTCTTCCGACTCCCCCAAACCAATGGCTTCCTTTCGTTACAGACTTCGATTTGTGCCACAAAGGCCTTCGATTTTCCCAATGCTCTGCCACTCCTTCGAAAGTTGAAGCCAATTGGACTGGGCCTGTATTGGAAGAGATTGGGTGTCAACGGGTCGGGTCGGGTCGGGTCTTGATGTTATCCGACTCAACCCGAACAATAAGGGTCATGTCGTTTGACCCGACCCAACCCAACCTGAAAGGCATAAAACATGAAGCAAAAAAAGAGGTTGGGTCGGGTCCGGTTTCGGATTTTTTATTAAAAATATTATAATTTTTTAGTGTGCTTCTCCTTTAACTCCTCTGAGGTGGATTTACGACATCTTATCTTTCGGCACCATTTTCAAAATATTAAAAAAACCACAATTAGGAAAACATAAAAAAAAGTTTAAGATATTGTAACAAATATCTGAAAAATACAAAAAGATGACTAGAAATAAAATAAAAAAGACGACGGCAGGGCCGCCACCGCCACCGCCCTCTAGACCGCCTTTACAATCCTTCATCTGCTATCTAATTTCTTTTATATAATTTTGAGATTATTTATGGGTTTTAAGTTTTGTTTTTCTAGCTCTGTTCTAATTTTCTGATGCGTTAGGACAGAAGTGCACAAAGCTGTTGACGGGAAGCACACGTACTGCAACGTTGGTCCCAAGCACGTTTGCAACCAACATGGAGTGACATACTAGACGGATGGTCTGGAGCATGATGTCCTGGGCACGCAATGATCCAAAACAGTTGGGAGAAATCATTGGAGAAAACAGAACGGAGAATAAAGAGGCAACCATGACAGCAAAGCCGGAAGAGTCGTCCACGAGCTGAAAATTTAAGATTTTTTAAGAACAGAAGAGGTGTGTTTGTAATTGTACCGCACCAAGTAATACTAACTTGAGCTTCTGTATGCTGGTTTAATCTAAATGCGTACTTTGGATGCCTTTTACTAGTAATCTGCTTGAACCCTTGACTGGTTATTCAGATACATGTACAAAAAGTTCAGCCAACAATATAAGGCTACGATCGGAGCCTTAGACATTACAAACTCATGATCTCAAAATGAACATAGCATAATCTGATTCAATGGGAAGAGTAAGTGTCCTAATTCATGTATTTATACATAGGCTGCTGCTCAAGCACCATGTTTTCAACACCTACTTGATGCTGACAATGAACTAAATTTTGATTAGACAATAGAATTCAACATACAAGAAGAGCGGATTGCACCAATTTTATTGTAGTGATTGGGCAGAGGAATGACCAAATGAGAAATAAAAAGAAGCAGGAGGTAGGTTGACCAAGCATAATCATCCAAGTAGTGACACAAGGAAACATGATTTTGCACAAGGAAGTTTGATGTTAGTTTACCATTATCTACTGAGGTCTTTTCAACTTTACATGAGAAACATAACTTTCTACTAGAAATTTGAAACCTGGAAAGTAAACATGGAAAGAAACTTTTGAAGGGGAAGGCATTCTTATACCAGAAGCATGACATTCTTTAATGAGGTACAAAAATACAATTGGCGAAATGTGGGATGAATCAAACAGAGAGTGTAGAGTTAGGGTCCACGATTCATAAGTTTTCTCTTCTGGCTGTATGACGATTTTATCGTCCCATCCCATGGAAGCAGAACTGTCCCACAAAGAATACAAACATTAGTTTAGAGATGACAAGCATCATACAGAGTACTGTTCATCATCTGTACAAGACGACAAAGTAGCCAGAACCAAAAATGACACACTCCAAGTACTCTCGTAACCATTCACCAAAAGAAGTTCCTATCAATTCTCCAAACAAAGAAATTTCATTTGAAGGCTCATTTCTATGCAGCAAGACCAAAGAGCAGAATTCAACCAAGTTAAAGAGACAAAAAAGCAAAGAACCCAATTTAGCAATTGGATTGGAGGTCCTTTGCGATTGAACCAAGGTGGGGGAAATTCAAGTAGGCTTTGAGGAACTTAGGCAGAACTAGGAGAAAAGGCTGTAAAAACTGTCCAAGCTTAGGGCATGTCGAGAGCTTGCAGCTCACACTACTTTAACTTGTTAAAAATGCAAAACTCGTGAAACTTTCACATCACTCAAATGTTGACACGTAAATTCACATATAAATTTTTCATAATATTAAATTTAGGCAAGAAAGCTTTTATTTAAATCCAAACAAACGTGCCGTCAAGAAGTATGATTGAAGTTGTCATACTCATGCCATTATTTAAGTCCAAACAAACAACACGTGTCACACGATTAGTTAAAACTGCAACTCTTTACTATTTTCCTCTACATAATATGTAAAATGAGACTCTAACAAGTGCTGGGCTGCCGGTTAAAGAATCATCCAAACACGCAAGCCAAACTTAGTCACCATAAAGTGCTCAATAACAGAAGTAAAACCATAGCCAAGGATAGGAACAAATTGTACCAGTGTGAGCCGTCATATTTAAGACAAAAGTCAAAATATCTTAACATACTTAAGATAGGAGTTACAGCTGTCATCATAATAAGAAGGACATACCTCCAAACAGAACCCCCCATGTACATTTAGCAATTGCTCACAAGAATGTCAATCATCGAGAGAAGTCAATATCATGTTTGGTATGGTCAATAAGCTCAATCATTATGTTTATCTTTAGTGTGGCTTTGTGCCGTCCTGGTGGTGGTTCGTTCCCTCCTCAGTTACAAATGCGTCTTAAGGGAGAAACGGGAAGAGAGAGATACAGAGTCTTTTTTTGAATCTCAAGTGTCGGGGCTTTCTCTTTTTATGGGCTATGGTGGGCTCGTGCTTGTGGTGAATTGGATTGAACCGCGCAAATGGATTGGCCGGGCTTGGGTAACTAGGATCAGGCCTCTTCCATTTTCACCAAATTGGAGCCCTTTCTTTCCTTTTTTTTTTTTTTTCTTTTCTTTCTTCTTTTTATTTATTTACTTTTTTTACAAAAAAATTTATGCTTGATGTGTCAACAGAAATTCATATGTTAACATGCAGTAACATAAATACGTTATCTCCAAAGAGACTAGATTTTCTATAGATGCAGGAAATTCTTCGATTGAAGTCCCTATTAAATAAAGTCTTTACAAGCCTTTTATTTTAAATGGAATGTTAGGAATCTTTGCAATTTTGAGTCATCACTAAGATAGAGAAGTAGAACATTCTTGGAATGGAGCACATTGGGGAGATTGGTAATTGGCTACCTTTAAGTTGTTGAATATCCATAAGTAGATTGGAAAGACAATGATTTTGTGGTGTTCCAAAAATAATTCTCATATGCTGCGCGACTCTCTCAAAATAAGAAAACAGAACTTATACATGCAAATAGTTAATAAAAATATGGATTTTGTTGAACAATGAGACATAGACTCATAAAGTAAACATAGTAGGTAATATAGATAAAGTATATAAAAAAATTAAGATAGTAATTATATAATACAAATGAAAGATCTTATTTCACTGTTGAATTTAAAATTTTGCATGTCTTCTTTCTTCTTCTTCTTCTTTTTTTGATATTTTGTGATCTGTATTAGTCAAAAGAAAAAAATTGATTAAAATCTCCAACTTTATTCACTTCAAATGGTACATAACCAAGGTTAAAAATTAAGTTTGACAGTTAAAGAGATGCCAATATAAGATATTTTTTTTGTCAAAATGCCAATATAAGCATAAGATAGCTACAAAATAAGAAAAAAATGTGATAGCATATGATGGGGTTGACAAATCGGGCATTATTATTCTCATACATTAATAAACAAATTTTGCACTCTATGCTTATGCCATTAGTGTGCCATATATATGTTCATCTACTTAAAGTCCAGGTTAAACCTCTATTAATCCTCCTTTTGTTCGTGAGTCCAAACCTCTTTACAAATTGCACACCCAAAAAGTGAAAATCTAAAGAGAAACGACCCATCATTAATGAGTCTCTTCAGAGGCATTAGATGGGGGAATAAGAAAAGCCTCACCGTCACCATTTAAAAGATGAATAAACTAAAAGTACATCTAAGAATTGAAGAACTAATCTTACTAGAATTTAGAATGCATTATTGTTTGACGGAATCAACCTGTGTTTTGCTCTCCGTCCATCTATGGAATTAGAATCCATTAAAATCCGCACTTAATTAGAAAACATATTTGTAAGCTAAAACCTGGTATATATAAATTAGTTGATCATTTTCTGAGAAATAAATTAAATAATGAGAGAACTTCTTGTATTTGCCTAGAATCGCTTAAAGGAAGCCCAATTTGAACCTCTTGCATTTGCTTACAACTTTGAGCTATCGCTAACCATCCCCTTGGTTCGTAAAATTGTTTTCCTCCAATTGCAAAGATGTTAAGAAGGGAAAACGGGCCCATATAATGCTCTAAGATCTAAAAACTTTAATTTAGAGTGCATTTGCTTGATAGTAAATTTTTTCCAGAATTCATTTTTCGGACTTTCATTTGTTGAAAATGATTAATTAAGGGAAAACACTTTCCAATCAAGAAAAATATTCATGTATAAAATTAAGAAAGTGAATTCCCTAATTTAAGAAGGTGAAAATACTTTTCAAAATTACTCTTCTTAAATTTCTTCACATTTTATTATTTTCTTTCTTTTCCTTTTTCCTTCTTTCTCCACCTTCCCCCCTCCGCCGCCAAACCCTAGCTCCTCCTCCCCTCTCTCCTACTCCTTCGCCCCTCCCCCCTTCGCCGCCGCCTCTAACCCTAGCTCTTCCCCCGCTCCCGTTGGCCCCGCTTCCTCCTCTTCCTCTACGTCGGCGTCCTCTGCTCCATCATTCTCCTACGGATCGGGCTCCACGCCGGCGACTTCGGTGCCGACGCTCTTCATTACGCCATCGTCGATTGCGTCTAGAGGATCGTCCCCCTTCGGAATGGCTCAGCCTGTCGCGAGATCTGGTCGGTCACCGTTCGCGTCGAGTTACCCTTCGCCATCGTTTGCCTCGTCGAGGAGCTCTGCTACTTCTCTATTGGGTACGCCTGCGCCTTCTTTCAGTGCAAGCATAGGTTCGTCCTTGTTTGGGATGCCTGCGCCTGCGCGTCAGGCGAGGTCGAGGCTGCCGGCCTGCGCCTGTGCTTCGGTAGACAGAGTTGGCGCAGTGGGGGAGGCCAGTCCTCACCAGCCACAGGCGAGGGACGGCCTCACCTTGGGGAGGCCAGTCCTTGCTAGCCGTGGGCGAGGCTAGCGAGGGCGGGACGATGATCTGACAAGGGTCAGCCTTGCCCACGACCGGCGAGAGCCGATCTCGCGAGGAGTCACGAGGTGAGGGTCGTCCCGCCTCGCTGACAGCGGCTGAGGCCAACATTCACTAGATCTGGCAAGGTCAGCCTTGCTTACAGTTTGTGAGGGCCGACCTCACATGTGGCCACGAGGGGCAGCCTCAGCCAAGGTGGGGGTCTCCTCACCTGGGCAAGGCCATCCCTCACCTGTGGTTGAGCAAGGGTAATCCTCTCCCGACCCTCTATGGGCTTCGCTAGTAGACAAGAAGAAGAACTAGAAGACAAAAAGAAAATGAAAAAGAAAAAAAAGTAAATTACGAAAATGCCCTTAATCGCCGGAAAATTAGGCATTTATTTGAAACAAACATAGCCATATCAAGTCTTTATTTGAAACAAACATAGCCATATCAAGTCTTTATTTGAAAAAGTGATGATGCTTCAGGCCTTTATTTGAAACTAGGTCCACTTCGGGTCCTTATTTGAGAAAATGTGAGTACTTTGGGCCCTTTTTTTAGGATTTTCCTTTTAAGATATTGCAACTTGTAAGTGGAAGATGGGAGAACAAATTCCTTGAAATTTGGAGTTCGATCGAAGATCGGCACATAAACCAGCGATGGGCATTTCCTGAAGTTATTGGACTCCAATTTTTCAGGGTCCTGCGAGGACAATGAAACCAATAAGGATAGACATTTTGGACGAAAAGGAGAATCTGAGGCAAATATTCAATTCAAAATTGTCTGTGGTTCTTAACAAAAAAATTAGTGGTATGTGCAACTGCTGGGAACCTATATACAAAAATTTTCACGCATCATAACTCGAAAGCATTTTCAGAAAACTTGATGAACAAGGATCAACTTCTGTTTGTCCACAAGCAAATAGATTATCCTTATAGTCTTTCTAAACAAATTACAGAAGGACGAGTCTGCTATTCCCTAGTGCAAAAATTGGATCACTGTCACATGTTGCTAAAAGGTGAAAGACGTTTCTAACTATCAAATTATGCAGCTAACAAAACTTTGAACGGAAGTAATGCATTGATAAGTTAACAAAAGCATTTGAGAAAGTATCTAGAGTTACTAGAAAGTTTTAAATTGACAACTAATTTGATAATTTACCAAAAATTTTAAGCAACTTACCTATAAGTTAAAGTTATGAATGTTTTATAGAAAACCAGTAAGATGCCTGTGTATTTGTATAGTTTTAAATGTTGGTACTGAAGTGAATTTTTGCAAGAGAAATATGATATATGCAAAAAAAAAATAACAAAATAAATATCCACATTTATCAAATTCTGCACCGGAGATTACATGAAACTTTCTAATGTAGATTTATTTTCTGATTAAAAGTAATCATAAGATATAAAATTGCCATGTTTGTTTAATAATGATATATATATATATATATATATATATATGTATATATGTGTGTGTGTGTGTGTGTGAGATATTTCGAGCACGTAAAATAATATGAATAAAAAAAATGAAAGCATCAGGTAATAATGTAAACCCCTCTCTCTTAATAACTTTCCTTGACATTGTTGAATTCTGCACCTTTGTGCCATCGGTTTGTTGTGGAAAAGGCAAGCAAACTATTTTTGTGAAATTTTCGTGAGACAAAAGCTCAAGTATAGAGTAAGTTTCTTCTATGAAGTGAGAGATAGAATTGAATGTTGAATCTATTCCCCCAACTGTCCTACTGCTAGGCGAGAGGACGCCTCGACAAGGAGATGAGAAGAGTCACTTTCTACCAATAATTTCCTACTTCGGGATGAAATAGATTAAAGGCATTGACCGATGTCTCAATTGAAAGGAAACGAGGGGAACGAGTTACGTATTGGGAACTTGAAGCAGAGATTCCTTGGATGAAGTGTCCTAACTATATTTGAAATTGAACTTGTCATCCATTAAAATTCTTGCAGTTTTGCTTCTTCTTCCTTCTAAATGTAAAGAAATACTTGTCAGAAATTGTCAGTAAGGTTAGTCCAACCAAAAAAGAGATGGGACATTTCTGTCATTGTTTGAGAGTTGTCAAGCTCGGACCAATTTAAGTAAGACAAGCTTCCTATAGATATTCTTCACTACACACTTTCTATGTGCCATTTCATTTTCGGCCACATACTATTGGAAAGAACAATGGGTTGCTCAATCAAAAGCATTTAATGTAAACTCACTTAAATGATTAGGCAAATAAGCAAGAAAAATCTTTTGTCTCTTTCCACACACAATTTCCAAAAGATTCTAGTCAAACCGTCTCTACTATACGATATAAAATCTTGAATAACATTTTCAAAGTCTATCATTTCAAAAAAATAAAAATTCAATCACCATTTATGTTTATTAAAAATGTTAGCACATTCATCATTCAATCATGAAATTATATCACAGATAAGTTTTTCCTTTGAATTTCGGCACTCAAGAGTTGCCGATGCTTTTAGTTCATTGTTCTTTTATGTTTCGGTACTTGTAATACATTGAAAACAAGGTTGAACTTTTTTCTTGAATATGTCTTGTTCGAATTGACATCAAAATTCACATGGGAAAGTGCTTAATACTGCCCTAAAATGGGAAGATTCAACTTACGTTGGTTCATGTAGTAGATCGACATCCTGTAATTAATGCTTTGATCAATTATAAAAAAAATTAATAGATGCGGATGTTTCTTAAGCACACTAACGAGCATCATCAGAGTTAGTAATTGTTGCATTCAAAGTTCTCAATAATACACATGCATATTCATATTCATATGCATATAGATATGGATATGTAGAAGATAAGGAAATAAAGGCTATTCATTTAAATGCACACCTTCAATTGCTTACTCAGTGCATGGATGTTGCTTTCATGTAGATCAAGTTGAGTTGACTTCTCGGGATCGGAGGAAGATTTCGGGATGCAAGGACGACATTCAGGCCATTCAAACCATTTTAGTTTATCAGGAAGATTGATAGCATCTTGAAAAGAGTTATGCACATTCTTCATGATGAGTTTCTTCAAATTCCTCAAATATGTGAGATCATTAGCCCTTATGCATATTTTCTCTGGCTTGGGCAAAATTAAAACTATCGATTGTAATGCATCCGATTCCTGTATTTATAGAATTTGCATTGCAATTAATATACAAAGTTAGATAATGAGAGAGCAAAATCAATATCAACACCAGCAAATCTTACCAAACGCCTTGGTAGCCTTGATAAAACAAAACGAAAATCATTAATATCCCATAACCTACTACGTCCGCTAGGATTATCGGGACATTCTTGTCTAACAATATCCATGGCCATCAATTGAATCAAGTTACACATTTGTAGGGTCTCTTTCTCTTCAGTTATCAAGGACTTCTCAACAAGAACTTTTACTCCAATAATAGGGTCAAAGTCATAGGAGTCAAGAACTTTCATAATATACTCTCTAGAGTACCCAATGAAGAAACAAGCAATATCAAGACAGATTTTCTTTGCATAGTCATCTAGTCCATCGTAACTCCACTTAAGAGCATTGTTGATGATTTTGTTAGGAGACATGGAGAGATTATGCAATGAACTTTTCCACTCACATTCATCTCTACCACACAGCAAATGACCCAATACCATAAGTGCTAAAGGATGTCCATTAGCAAAATGCAAGACCTTATCCACAAGATCCCCGCTTATATTGTTGTTACTCAAAAAAGCCTCTCTATTGAGAAGTTCTAAAGCATCACAATTCCCTAGAGGTTTAACTTCATAGATGTAATCTTCATCTATCCCATGAGAAGTTAGCAAATGCTTATTTCTTGTAGTAAAGATAATCCTGCTTCCTTCACCAAACCACTTCGGCCCTCCGGCTAAAGAATCTAATTGTTCTACGTCATTGACATCATCGAGAACAATGAGAACTTTCTTGTGGCAAAGTCTATCTTGCATTAAAGTAATACCTTTATGAACATTGGACACCGCTAATCCTTGTCCCAGTAAAATCTCAGACAACAATTTTTCCTGCAAAGAAACTAAACCCTTGGGAGCTTCCGAGCGGACATCCGCCAGAAAGCATGAACCCTCAAATTGCCTAAAAATATCATTGTAAAGGGCTTTACTTAAAGTTGTCTTCCCTATGCCTCCTGGTCCCCATAATCCTATCATACAAACATCATCATCAGACGCAAGCTTTAACATTATATTCAGCTCTGCCACTCGAGGATGTATCCCAACTGGGTGCTTGGCAACATGTAAGGGTGTTACTACAAGTTGCCTAGAGATCTTGTTCACAATTTCCCTTATAAGTTCCGCTTCATCTCTGTAAAAAACCAGAAAAAGTACTTGACATATTGATTCAACAATTTAAAGAAATGATTAAGTTTCATAAAAACAAAGTGAAGACGTGATTCAACAAATAAAAAACAGGGACAAAGTAGTGCATCACATCAAATTAACACTTACTCATCATCAAAGTGCCACCCAGACAAGTTACCAACATCAAAAAGAGCCTTCTTCCATCTCTCCACTTTGTGCAAATCCTTCCTGAATTTCGACTCATGCTTAGCCATAGCTCTCCCATAACTCCCTTTCCTATTTCTCACCTTTGTTGGTTCCACTTTGTAAAACACTGGCAATACAATTAGGCCTTTTTGTGCCTTGCACTCCATGATTTTCGCCATCTCTTCCAAACACCATGATGAGGAAGCATAATCCTTGGAGAAAACGATGATCGCAACTTGCGATTCCTCAATCGCTTCCATAAGTGCTGGCTGCATTTGCTCTCCTTTCCTCATTTTCTTGCTATCCATGTAAGTGTCTATGCCACTCTGGTATAAAGCTGTATAGAGATGACTAACAAAGTTCTTGCGAACATCTGTGCCCCTAAAACTTAAGAAGACATCATACCTCCTTTTACGTTTCGAAAAAGAAGAAGAAGAAGAAGAATGGTAGCTCCTTTTACGTTTTGAAGAAGAGGAAGAAGAAGCCATTAGAATTTGGTAAAACGAGGGAGGTGCTGGTGTGTTTGGCTGGAATTTTGGAAAGTGAAGGTCGGAGATCTTAAAAGGAAAGCTACTCAATTGGCTTCCCCCAATAAAATATTTGTGGTTTCCAGGAAATGGTCCTCGCGACCGGCGAGATTTTGTTCTCCACTGGATCTTCTTGGTATCTTCTTCGTGCCTAGAGGCATGACTTCCTTTGTCGTGGGTCAACGAAGATTATTATATTAACTTTCAGCTTTGTCGGCAAAGCAAATGAGAGGATAAGGAATTAAATAGAAAGAGGCAGTGGGGCCCGCCGGCCTCAACAAGCTCGGCTCGGGCTTCAGCGCCCTGAAAACAAGCGGATGCCGTCAGTCAACATGAGATAAATTTTTACTATCATACTTTTATTGATTAATATTACAAAGAATCTTAAATTAATATAATTAAAAATAAATTCATTTTAAATTAATTTTTGATCATTAAAATTTCAAACTGATATATTTATAATAATCTATCATTCATTAGTCTATGTTGAATTAGATAATTATCATGAAAAATAAAAATTGATACAACTATGACAAATAGAGGATAAAATCCAAATTATTCATATGCCTTTCAACTTAATAATTTAATGGTAAAATTTAATGTAAACTAACTAAGGATAAATTTTTTATATATATATTAATTTATATTTTTTATGATAAAAAATATATTTAAAATATATTTATCATAAATATATTAATTTTGAGTTTTTCATTATATTAACGTAATGGTCCTGATTTGGGGTTTCTGAGAAGTGGCTTCCACCTCCTTAATTATTGTTTATCTTTTTCTTATACGAATAATAAAGTATACGACCTCTTTAGTCTTTTTTTTTTGCTGAAGCAGCACCGCATGCACCAGTATCCTAGATTTGATGGTCAAAGATTTTCGGTATCGTGCGCAACAATCTTTCTTCGATCAAGAGCCACTTGTCTGTTCTCTTCCAGCCTTGAATGTCGAGCATCTTTCGGCATGGTGCCGATAGAAAAGAGATGGGATTTTCAAATTCATTTTTTTTTAAATGATCCGTGTTCCACTAGTTAGCGTGAAAAAGTGAAATTGATTGGGCATGGCGTTTCTGCGGACGGGGTGCTGCTGGTGGGATGTGGGGATGCCCAAAATAATAGAGAAGACAATAGGGATTTCCTACGGTAGATGGTCGTATCATGCCCCGGGTTTTCAAACCAGCAAATGCCCCATTGCCTTGATTTTTTTGGAAAGATTTTACGGCATTAGGACAACCCATTGTAAACATGATGAGAACGTCGTAAATCATCGGATTCATGATAAATTTATCTTTAATTATGACATAGCATCATAAAACTTTGTTAATTTGTTGTTTCATAAAAATGTTGTGGATAGTTTCCATCTAACTGAAAGATGACATATGTATTGAATTTGGTATAGGATTGAACACATTTAACATGTTTAAATTAAATATTATTATGTATGAAAATTCTGCAATAAGTTATCGCATATATTTACCTATATGTCACGTGCAATAACATTAGCTCCATGGTTAATTAACATAAGTAGGTACGTGCCATAAATCTGTGAAAATGGTTAACCTAGATAAGTCGCAATTGTTGTGTATAAATGGTCCAAACTAGTTATTGAAAATTCTTATTTATATTATTTCATTCATCTACAAAGTGTACTTATGAACATCTTGCAGAAGTACATAAGGAGACCTATCTAGATACTCATAGTGGGTGAAATTGAGACAACTTCGCTAGTTGCTTGGGCTCGACTTCATGGCTACTCAAGATTGGTTTGCATAGTTTTAAGTAAAGCTCGAGTGCGAGCTACTCTAAGTATTTGGTCAAGGCGAGCTCAAGCTTATCAATATTCAGCTTGATAGGCTCATAAGCCTAATTGAGCTTTCATTATCTTTTTAAAATATTTAATAATTTGAAAATTAGATAGAAAATACTAAAAATCACATAATATTTGAGCTTATAAAAGCTGAGATCAAGTATTGTTTATATGTTAATTGTGATTGAGGGAAGTCAAGTTGAGTTTGAGCATGTAGATTTTCTACTCGAGTTAATCAGGTCGAGCTCAAGTATGAAATTTGATACTCAGTTGAGCTTGACTTGAGTTTCAAGCATCAAGAGATAGATTTTCCAAAGTACAAATCATTCATTTCTTTGTTAAATTAATGTAAAATCCTGACTTTAAGTGATAGATTTGTTAAATGTTACTCACGTTGGCATTTAAACACCTCTTAAAATGAAAGTTGTTAAAAAATGGGATCCAACATTTGCCCCTAAACATTATTTTAAATGGTTCAATTAAAAGTAGTGTTAATATATTCACCCGTTTGTATTCATTTCAACATCCACTTCAATCTTGATTCATATCTGATGAACTTGGACCATGTAATATATGCTCAAGACTTCATGATATTGTACTTCACTCGCGTTAACTCAGTCCTCATGATATCTCTTTTTTTCTTTTTTTTCTTTTTTTCTTAGTCAAAAGTCCAATTGAAAATTGCTCATCAATTTCGCGCTAATGTCACAGGCCGAGAGATTTCTGGCACCGCGTGGCACCTGGTGAGATGGAATTCCAAACAAACCT
This sequence comes from Angophora floribunda, assembly GCA_014182895.1. NCBI lineage: Eukaryota > Viridiplantae > Streptophyta > Magnoliopsida > Myrtales > Myrtaceae > Angophora > Angophora floribunda. Next base: position 11,955,200 of record CM024711.1, on the reverse strand, counting down.
TCCCATGATAGTTCATCCAATTCGGTCCGTGACCCCAGATTCACTCCATGCCAGATCGCTCCACGCAACTTCGCTCTGCACTTCTAATAAAACAAGGCAACCAGCTCCGGAAAGAAAAATGATCGGGGAGAATTTGATGGGCAAGTGGCCCCACTACACTGTTCCTACTTTTAGAACAAAACGCGCTCATATCCAGAGCAAATCCCAGGCGACACGCTCAACCATTTCGTCGGTCGTCCATGCTATGACGCTGAGGAAGACCACAAAATATGTTGTGAGCGGGTCGGGGTACGACGAAACTATGAGGTTATTGCGCTTTGAATCTACAGTAAATAAGAGTTGATTTTTCGCCACGTTTCATATTCTCTTCCACAAAATCAATGGATTTATTAGAGAATTATTGCACTTTGGTAATCGTAAATATTTACCTCCTTAAATCTAAAAAATCAAGGGAATATCTTGGTGGAAATACACTTGTATATATGAAAATTTGGTGTTAACAAGTTATTCCATTAAATCTATAATGTATGTATCAATGGGACAACATATTTAAAGGAGTGGTTACATAGTACCATTTTGGTAGCTAAAATTCGCATGATTATGCCTTTCATGCAAAAGGATGGTGTACTTCCATTTTTTTTATGATTGTTTGCTAAATTAATCTCTCATGATTCACTTACTAGAGATAAATCAGTATATAATGGGAATGAAGAAATCCAAATTTGGAGTGGGGCCTATTGGGTAACTTGAGATGATAGCTTTGATATGTAAATCAATTGTAATATCCTACATAAGATGTATTAGTTATGCAAATACATAGATACTCATGCTAGGTTGAGAAAAGGGTTTTGATCTGAGTATGTCTTCACCAATACTCAATACTTCACATTTTCTATGCATTAGGCATTCTAGTTACAAATTGGACATGGATTACCTTTTCCTTTCATTGCTTGGGCAGGAAAATAGGTCAAGCTTTTTGTTCAGTTGAACGTAATGAGATCGTTTCTAATGTATAAATTCAAAAAGCAAGGAATTTGCTAGAAGTGCACCGTTAAATGATTAAATGCCAATACCTTATTTTCTGTTACTTTGGAGCGAAGGATCTTTCGCTCAAGTAGGACATTTTTCATTGGATGCTTTTTGGGAATAAGTTGCAGAGACTCTCCCCTTCAAGGATCCCCTTCCCTCGTGTGGAAATCTATCTTTCTACACTGCTCCGCTCTTCTGGTTCAAGATTTGGGGATGTCAAATTGGATGTTTCAAAGAAGAAGGTGGTTGACATTGAGTGTTCATAAGAAAGACTTCATCTAAGTGGGAAGTGACTCATTCTCAGACTATTTAGTCCAAAAGAAGATTTCCGCGTTTGGACTTTAATAAAGGATGGCGCATCAAAAGTCTAAAGTGTCCACTAAAGTTGAATATTGTAGGAATTGCGTGTAGAGTTTTAGTTTATTTTGTTGCTATCAAAATGGATGTCACATATAAACATCAATAACGTTAATCGAGTGCACTAATTACGCCTATCATTATGAATTCCATATGATTTGATGATTTTCCCCCTTTTTTTTTTTTCTCATTTGCTTAGTCAAAAGCCCAGGGGACATTTGCTCATCACTTTCGTGCTAGTTTCCCTCCACGCGATTTTGGTCTGGAAAGAAAAATAATCAAGTTGATCCTGAGGGCAGGTGGCCCCCAACACCTTGTTCCTTATACATGCTTTTATCTAGAGCGAATCCAAGGCTTGACTCCAATGGCTTATTTCCATTGAATTTTTTATCTTTTTCTTTTTTTATAAATGCATGAGAAGTCCTAAAACTTGTTACAAAAGTACAATTGAATTCTAAAAATTTTAAAATGTACAACCAAGTACTAAATTTTGTAAAATTGATCTAATCAAGTCATTTATTGGTTGCACTTTTGAAAATTTTAAACTTGATTAAATTTTTGTAACAAGTTTTAGGACTTAATAGTACTTTTTAAAAATTTTAGGACTTGATTATATCTTTAACTCTATTCGTTTCATGGAAAATAACTTGTAAGAAAACATTTTATGGATTTTCCGGTATTCATTTCACGGAAATTGCATTGATTGGGGAAAATATTATCCATGAAGGAAAAACAAGTCTTCTAAATCTCGGGAAAATGTATTTCACTTTTCAAATTGGGAAAAATATTTTCCACACTTACTCTCTTTTATCTTATACCCCTTACTAGACCCCATTTCTTTCTTTCTAATATTTTAAATTCGATTTTTTTTTTGTTTTTTAAAAATTCATTTTTTATTATTTTTAATAAATACGATTTATTATTATCTTTTTCGTTTTTCTTTCTTTCTTTTTGCCCTTCTTCTTCTTCGGTCGGCCACAGGCGAGCCAAGGTCGCCATCAAGCTTGTGGCTTGCTAGATCAGTGACACCTGAGCGTCGCCAGACGGCGACGAGGCTTGGGCCTCGTAGATTGGTAATCCCCAAGTGTCACTCGAGCATCGCCGATCTGGCGAGGCCCAGGCCTTGTGGTTGTCTAGTGATGTTCGAGCCATCCGCCTTGCTCTAACCTTTCATGGCCGCAAAGGCCTACAAACCTTTGACCACTTCCCCATTTTATAAGAGGCCCAAGCCTCGCGGCTCTTGCGACACTCAAGCGTCGCTAATCTGCGAAGCTTGAGTCTAGCCGTCATCTGGCGACGCCCAAGCGGTGCTTGCCCATCGTTGCCGTGGTGACAACCGGCTAAGGAAAAGAAAAAGAAAGAAAAGAAAAAAAAAAAAAAGAAAGAAAAGAAGAAAATAAAAATAATTAAAAATTCAAATTTTGAATAAAATAAAAGTACAAAAAAACTATCAAAAGAAATATATAAAGAAAAATCAAATAAGATACCGAGCAACGGAAAATATTTTTCACTTCAATTTCATATTTCAATCAAATATTAGAAAATATTGTCATTTTCCTGGAAAATGGCTTTTTGAAAAATATTTTCTAGAAACGCTACATTTTTCGTGAAAAGAATAGAGCTTTTGTGACAAGTTTTAGAATTGGTTGCATTTTTTTCAAAAATTTTAGGTTTTAATTATACTTTTTTTGGCAAATTTTAGGACTTTTTATGCACTTATCCCATTTTTTTTTATTAACAGAAATGGCTTGATGGTTATTGCCAGGGAAAATAATGAATAAGAACATGAAGTAAAGTCATTTTATCAAAAAATGGCCTAAAGTAGACATTCTTTCAAATAATAACCTAAAATTACTAATTGGTCTCACATAAGAGCCTGAACTCGTTGGTCGGCCAAATGTTTGCTAGTCAGTAAACATGTGATTTTTCTAACGCATGAAATATGGGTGCTTTTATCCAAAAAGAATTTTTAAAAAGTAATTACAAACCCTAAAAACAAAAGAAAAACCCCCAGACTCTTCTTCCTTCATTTCTTCACGTCATCTTCCTTTCCTTTTGTTGTTCTTTCTTTCCTGAGAAGACAAAGCTCTAAACTCTCAATCCACGGCTAAGCCATTGTACATCTACATGGATGATTGACCGCACGATCCATTGGACCGGTCGACAATCCAACGGTGCTAGGGCGCTCTGGGAACGGCCTAGCCGGGGGGAGGGGGGTGTTTTCTCTCGCGACAGGTACAGTTTTGTTTTACTCGGTCAACACGAGTCTATCCACGGGCTACCGCCGGTGGCAGCTAAATCAGCGCCCGCAGGAAGCCAAACGGGGAGAACAAACGAAAAAACAAGAGTACAAAAACTCCACCATCACTGCCGTTGCCACCACCGCTGCCGCCGTCACGTGCTCCCCGAGAACCCAACAAAAGCAGAGGATAAACAGAATAAAAATAAAATGCAATTTACGAAAATATAAAAAGAAGAATAATTCGGCTGGAATTCATAAAGGCAGACAAAGATGCATCGTTATTAACTTCGAATTCGATTGGCCTTTCTAGAGCAACCCCCAACCCCCACAGCTATAAAAACTCCGCGCTCGCCTCCATAACATCAGCCACTCAAAACTCGATGGCGGAAGAGGCCGGTTTCTGTGATTTGAGGGTGCGGGAGCATCATCGATTGATCGATCATGATGGGACGAAGTTCCGGTTTAAGGATTGCCGAAGCGCACATGTTATTCGGTCAGTGGAGCAGCTTAATGTAAACATGATGATGAATATTTCTTTTTGGAGGGGACTTTTTTTTTTATATATAGATATTATTTCGAAGGGATTAATCGAGGTGAATTTCGACATATCGCCAGTTTTCATAGCTAATTCAATTATTTATTTTTTCGTTATTATGTATCTATCTTATTCCAGCTTGGCTATAAAAGTGATTAAACTGTCCACAAACAATTTTTCCAAAGATGGCTTTGATACATATGGAAGATTCGAGCTTGGAAATACAAGTAGCATTGTTTGAAATCAAGGCTTTACCTTTTCCATTCATTTTGACAGCGACCCACTTTGAACAATTTTTTTTTATCAAAAAGAAATTTCCATTCATTACCAAATTGATACATGAAAGTGAATCTCCAAAGTCATAGTAACAAAGCAAACTCATAGAGTTCCAAAATAAACTAAAAACTAAAAATTAAAGCATTTCATCAACGCATGCTTGGCAAAGATAATCACAGGCCCGTCCTTTAACAATAGATCTGAAATTGGATCCAAGCAACACTTTGAACAATATAAGAAGCTGTGATTTCAACCGAATATTTTTTTATTAATTCCTTTGGAGAGCTTTTTGAAAACAAGCCCCAAATGCCAGTTTCACTTATCTGGCCGCAAAATAATTAACACAATCAATTTCTTTTGCAGGACTTCAATAAAATTTGGGCATTTTTAACTAAGTAATGAAACACCGGGCCGATTTACCTCCGAACATCCAGCTCCTGCAGTTTTGGATCTGTACGCCCGAATCAGCGTGTGTCCAAGTGACCTTTAGCTAGGTACCCAGAAATCTCAACGGTAAAATTATTAACCATTTGAAGTGCTATTAATAGCTAGATGATTTTGTTCTTTTTCCCTATAAATAGAATAACTCAGTGCCTTGGGTAATTATGCAAAATCCCTCTTGCATACACCTTGCAATCAAATTCTCGAGATATCAATGGGAGAGCATTTCTTGGTAAAAGAGTGCATCGTGTTTATAAATGAATGTTGACTCAATTGCGAACCAATCTTTGTACGAGGCTTCCTGTATAGTTGATTAGGCATAACTCTCTAACATCTCTTGAAATGGAGCTGGCACTCATTTTGACCAAACCGCTATAAAATGGTACAACATTCCTCTCTTGCTACTCCTATTTATTTACAAGCATATAATGTGTGTAAAAAATTGCTTGACTTATATTTGTGCGTGAATACTTGATACTATGGAGCACATTCTATATTAGGGCAAAAAAAGGCTCGTGTTTACTTGAATTTTTAGAGCTAAATATCATGGCATCATATGTTGATAAATTTAGAGAGTTTGTGATACATTTTCATCACAATACATAATTAAATATTAGTATGATCAACAAGTGTTAGAGGAGGAATATGATACATTTACATGCCAATTGCAAAGAGGCACATGCATCCCGTCACCCTTTTCCCCACATTTCATAAAGAAATAGTTGTCAGGCAATTTTCTAAACTTTTGTAATGGATAAGGATTACGCTTTCCTTTCATAGCATGAGCATGAAAATAGATCAAGCTTTATGTTCAGTTGAAAATAATGCAATTGGTTTTAATGTATAAATTCAAAAAAATGAGAAATTTCCAAGAAGAACACCTTTAAATGATTAATTGGTACGCCAATAGCATATTTTCAATTACTGTGGAGTGAATGATCTTTCACTTGGGTAGGGCCATTTTCTTTGGATGCCTTTTTGGAATTCACTTGCTTTGTGGTGTTGTTTCCAATCAAACCAAAGTGCAAGTCATTTTCAAAAGACTTGGATGTTTCATGCGAAAGTTCATAAAAAAGACTTTATTTCGGTGTGAAAGAATACATTCAGATCATTTAGTGCAAAAGAGGATTTCCGCGTATGGACTTTAAGCAAGACTGGCACTTCAAAAGCTTAAAGCTTCCACTAACGTTGAATGTTCCATGTGTTTTGATGATGTCTCTCCTTTTTTTTTGTCGTTTTTGCTTAGTCAAAAGCGCAATGGAGTATTTGCTCATCACTTTCGTGCTGGCTTCATTCCACGCAACTTCGCTTTGGAAAGAAAAATTACGAAAGTTGATTTTGACCGGCAGGTGGCCCCACCACCCAGATTTCTTCTTCACGCTTGCATCTAGAGCGAATCCAAAGCTTGAGTCCAGTGGCTCATTTCCATTTCATTTTCTATTCCCTATTCTTTTTGCTATTAATAAAAACGGCTTGATGGTTATTATTTGGAAAAATTCTAGATAAGGACATGAAATAAGGCTATTTTATCAAAAATGAACCTAAAATGGATATTATTTTAAATAATCACTTAAAGTAGCTAAATTAGTTTCACATAGAAGCCTGAACTCACCTATCGGCTTAATGTCTACTAGCCAACATTGCATGTGATTTTTCCACCAGCCAAAATATGAGTACTTTTGTCCAAGAAAAATTGGAGAAATAATTAGAAGCCCCATAAAAAGAAAACCAAACACTTCTTCCTTCGTTTCTTTACATATTCTTCCTCCTCTTCCGGTCTTCGTTTCTTTTGAGAGAAGAAAACAAAGCTCGGGCAAGACCCACCTCTCGTTAGTCAAATATTCACACATAACACAAGGGTCTTGATTCTTCATTATCTTTTCCGAAGTTTGTGATTTATTTTGATCTCCACTTACGTTTAACTAAGGACAATTTTATTCAAATTAGTGCAGCCGATCCTTCATTCATCCAAGAGAAAGCAATTGCATTTTCTTCAAGCAATATGTCGATAAGGTAGGGCATGTAGTAGAATATCACACCAATAGGAGCGATGACAATGGTAGGAGAAATTTTTTATTTTTTAAGTACTGTTTTTTCTTGTTTTGTTAGATTTGTTGATGCATTATGTCTCCTTTCGTCCAAATTAATGCATATTAGTTGCATCTTTTGCATATTTTTAAATTGGATCGGCTGCCGTCATGGTCCTACATGTTGGCAGTGGTCCCTATTTTGCAAATTAGTTAATGCCTGCATTTTGTTTTATTTTTTATAGCGTATGTTTTGTCATTAATGACCAAAACTCGTGAGCATGGCATGGAATTTAAGTGTTTTTTTAATGGTTTTTGAGTTATAGCACATTGACCATGCCAAGGATAAGATCCCTCACCTTAGCAGCAGAAATTGTTGGTTTTTGATGATGTTCCCTCATAAACATAATGATTGAGCTTATTGACCATACCAAAGATAAGAGCCCTCAGTTACGAATGCATCTATTTCATAAATAAAGAAGTAGAATAGCATAATTTGATTATTATGTCCAGAATTGTGATGTCCTGGCACACTAACTCGAGCATCATTTAAAATGAAAAACAACCAATAAGAAGAGTTGGCAACTATATGGAGACTATGAGGATATTTTGCTTATAGGATGTTTGGGCTGTCCAAGAAGAAATATGGAACTGCCGCTTTCTCACAGTGAATGATCCTCCACTTTTTTACTCAAGTTTCTTCCATCTCCCAAGCAACCACGTCATGACATTTCACTTCTGCTTCCTATATCCACATGTCTAAGGTCTATGTAGGCTATTTGCACTTTCATTTTTCTGAATAAGCTTCTCCAAGTGGTTTATGCTTGGTTGGTTGGTCATCCGTTACAACTTGTAAGTTCTCAAGAGTGCAGGTATGGCTCAGAGAAGGGTTGATGATTTCTTTTCTCTACAAAGAAATCTGGGAGAGAGCAAAGTTCATTTTTAATAAGGGGGATGGCATGCGTGAGTAATAACTAAGCAATGTGAAAGAGATTCTAATTCTAACCTCCCTTTACCATATAGAAGCTACAAAGAGAGAATGCATATCAAAGTACAACACAGGACTGAACATGCCCTCTCTTCATAAGCTATAGACATCATTGATGTTAACATATATAAGTATAAGTGATCAGAACAATTGAGCGCACACAAAGAACGTCCATGAGAGCTGTTGAGATTTGAAGAATCATATACAATACTAGACTAGTTGCCTCTGTTGGCTTGCTCATGCATCCTTTCCTAAGCTCAAAACTCATCCTTTCTCCTAAAATCCCTCCTTTTAGCAGCGATGGCTTCTTCTATTCCTAATATTCCTCGCTCGGTAGCTCGTCCCCAGCCTTCAATCATGTTTTCTAGAAGGCGAAAAGGAGGTAATTAACTGCTGCTTCAATTTCTCATATTTGCTCAGCGATTCTCGTCGCGCAACTTCAATGTTCCATTCTTCGAGTAAATCATATGTGGTTCTGACCAGATCTGGTAGCGATAGTGGTTGCTGTGCTCCGACAACAATGACGTGGCTGGGATTCGCCGGCAACAATGGTTGCTACACTCTGACGGCAATGATGGTGGCTGGGGCTCCAACGGCAATGACGGTGGTTGGGATTTGCCGGCGATAGTGGTTGCTGCGCTCCGACAACAATAACGGTCGCTGGAATTCGCCGGCAATAGTGGTGAAGGCCTCACCATCGCTGATTGAGAGAGAGGAGAGAGAATGGGGAGATCGACAGTCGACACTTACAATAGAGAGGGAAAAAAAAATATGTTTTGATTTGCGTAATGTGTAATGTAATGGGTAGGGTTATTATCTGACCCAACCCAACCCTAATAATACCCAAACAAAAAAACCCCACCCAAACAAAACTGAGCCCAGACCCCAAAATATCCATAATTTCCGGGTCGGGTCGGGTTGGGTTGGTTCGGTTTAGGTTAGGCTGGGCATTTTTGCCACCTCTACTTGTCAACATCCCAATTTTTGTTGACCTTTTAAATATTCACTTATTTGCAAAAATATAATATATGAAAATGAATGAAATGATCAAAAAATAAAATGAAATCTTGTGGGCTAGTGCGTCCAGCTGGCTTATTAATTTTTCGCCCTTTAAATGATAGACCCAACTTCTCATTTCTTCCCTTTCTTTGGGCCCACTTTTCTTCCCTTTCTTTGGGCCTGTCAAAACTAAAATGAAAATGAAAGCCCGGCCCTTCCTTCCTAGTAGTTTTTTTCTTGCTCATGCTGCCCTCTAGAACTGCTAGCAGGCGTATGGAGAAAAAAAGGGGCTTTAGTCGGGAGTAAAATAGAGGGAAGAGCGAGACGGATACTGGTGTTGAGAAAACTCCTAGTTTTGACGCTAATAAATCATTTTATGCATGCAACACTTTGTCGCGACCTAAATTTTTTTTGAAAATAATAATAATAATATAGGTTTTAGGGGTATTGTTAATTTCGGGCCGACGACCCTTAATTAACACGGGCTCTCCCAAGCCCATACCCCGCGCGACGTTAGGTATTCATAAAAATCTTCAAACAAGGAGTCACCACTAGTCTATTGAGGTCGACTAGAACCAGAGTGAGACATGGGAGCGTGTCTCACCTTTTACGCAACTGAGAGAGGTCTAGGGTCGGGGACTTAATTATGTTAGTCATACGACTAACGCCTTTTCGACCTAACTTGATTGTGCATCGGTGAGATCTCGACAATGCATTCGAGGAAAACCAAGATAAGTCTAACTAGTTTAAGGTAGGGAATAATATCCAAAATATCATTGACAAACAAGGTGCAGGAATAATCTAATATCACAATGCTAGAGAAAACCTATTGTAGAGCCCTATTTTGGTCTTTCTTCTTTTTTAAGGGGTTTCTGAATTTTTGCAATTTTTTCTGACTTTTCTGAATTTTTTGAATTTTTTGAATTTTTCTGAATTTTTTAATATTTTCAAATTTTCTGAAGTGAAATAAAACACGCTTTTAAGATTTAAAAAATATTTTTTTTGACTTTTTCTGAATTTTATTAAAGCTTTTTGGAATTTTCTAAATTTTTATGGAATTTTTGAATATTCGAAAAAAAAAGAAATAAAATATAAAATATAAAATAAAATAAAGTAAAAATGAACTTTCAAAACCTTTCTGAAAATATTTTTAAATTTTTAAGGATTTTCGAATTTTTAGACTTTTTGAAGATTTTAAAGATTTCTTTTTTGATTTTCCAAATTTTTTTGAAAAGGTGAGTTCGGACCGGGTCGGGTGACCCGGCCCTACTAAACCGACCCGGTCCCTATCGGTCCGGGCCGGAGCACGACCGGGCTGGCCGAACGGCCCGGTCGAATTTCTTTTAAATTGACCCATAAATAAATAACAAAATAAATGAGGACAGCCCATTTGTATTACTGAAATTTCGGCCCGAATCTAATCTAGGCCCACTCGAAAACCTGCTCGGCCCGGCCCCTTTTCCATTTTATTTTCGACCTCTGCCATTTTCTCTTTTTATTATTATTTTATATTCTCTCTTCTTCTTTTTTTTTTTTTTTAATCCTTTTTTTTTTTCACCCCTTTTTTTTTGTCTTTTTCTGCATGAATTTTTCTCTCTCCTCCCTGCACGTCTTCAACCTCCCGACACCCTCTTCGCCTGCAACTTCGCCGAAGCTTCGCCGGGACTGCCTCCATCGACACCACACTTTCGGCCGCCTACCGTTGGCCCCTTCCAGCACAGAACCAACCCCCACCGCCGGCCGCTTCCAACGATCGACACCCATCTTCTCCGACGTACCCTTCCGGCAACCGCAAAACGCAGGAAAGAAAAAAAATTCCAGACCAAAAACAACCCACCAACGACGACCGATTTATTTAAAGAAATGGCATGAAAGCACGGCGAAAACACTACAATCAGATGTGCTTCATCAAATATATACGTAAACATGAAACGATCAAACTTAAACACGGATTACTCTCTCGGCCTTCTCTTGGACATTTCTACAAACAGTTGGCATCGTTATGTGAACGAGGGGCTATCCGGTTCGATGAGGGCTCAAATCGATTCTGAGTTTCTAAAAAAGCATACGAACAAGTAGAAAAACATCTATGGATAATCTTCAGGGCCATATTTTGTGGGAACCAGTCGCCCACAAGCTGTGGCCCGCTTCCTTGTCCGAGCGAGGCAGAAAATGAGCAGGGGACACTGACCTGGTTCGGAAGGAGCTGTTTCGGCCTGAGGATATCGCCGGGAGATTCGTCGGACGACTGGGTATACGGCCAAAGTTCCTTCCTGGATCTCCTCTCTCGAGTCACCCCTCTCCTTCTCTGGTTTCCTTCTTCTTTGCACCTTCTTATTCGAGGACCAAAACCGGCACCCTCCTCAGCGTTTTTCTTAGCCTTATGGATTTCTGCTATACCGTGGGCCACCCGATTAAGGATTTCACACCCCCTGCTTGAATAATCAGCTTCTCAACTTCTTCTTTAGGCGACTCCTTTTCGAGGTCCTTCAGTTCAAAAGAAGCTCTACAGGAGCTGTACGAGCGTCGAACAATAATCAGCAAGCTCGTTCTCGCACTTTTGGATCTAGGGGGTTCTTTGGAGGCCGCGTTCGAGCTTGCTGCTGCTGAAGGGCTCGAGCTTCCGTATGCACGCGTCGCTTCTGGACGAGCAAGTCACCACCGGGGTGAACCGCCGCGACGTCGCTGCCGCCGCCCTCCTGGCACTCGACGAGAATCTCAGGCCACGGAGGTCGCCCGCTTCCGCGAGCAAAGGGGAGGCGAGCACGAACGGATCAGCACGGACTCCATTGGCGTTTCTTCTCTTGTTGCAAAGCCAAGAAAGAGGATGAGGGGATGGGGACTGAGATTTCTTTTTCTTTTTCTTTTTCTTTTTTCTCGATAGAGCTTGGTGATGGGGTGATGATATTATGGGCAGTGGCGCTTCCGGACTTAATTCGTGTGCTTTCCGGACGGCGAGAACATAAGCGAGCTGCCTTCCTCTCCTCCGGCTCGACGCTCCCGGACGGACTCCATTTTTTTTTTTTTTGTTCAGCTCTCTCTTGCCATCGCCTTTTAAAAAAAAAAAAAAAAAAAAAAAACGCTTCTCTGCTGATTCTCTATCTTTTTCTAAGTCGAGCTCACGTGTTTTCTGTAGAATCACCCCAGAAGAAGAAGAACGAAGACACTGCCATCCTCTCTTCTTCTTCTTTTTTTCGCATCTATCTTTCCTTCGGTTGAACCAGCCTCCGGTCTCAGTTCCTCTCTCTGATGAGGCTTTTTCAGCGCCCCCTGTATCTCTCCAAACCAGAAAACCCCCCCCGAAGGAGAAGAAACCCAGAAAAGAAAAACCGGCCGCTCGAAAACCTCCTTACAAATCTCTCTCCGAGACTCCAGAAACAGCCCCTTTTTTAGCGAAAGACAATCCTCTCCGCTCTTCTGCTTTCGGCCTCGGGTTTTTTTCTTTTCCCCCTTGACCAGAGTCGCCGCCCCCCTCTGCTCGTCGATCCGAGAAAATATTAGGTACCCTAAAAGTGCCACGTCATCCTTACTCTGAACCATTCAAAAATCGCCACGTGTCCTCGGGTCCCACGGGCCATTGAAAATTCTTTTCTTTCTCCTCTTTCTTCTCTCTCATCTCTCTTCTACCCCTACGCCTGCACTTACTTTCTCTCTCCTCTGTCATCCCCGCACTCGCTTTCTCTCTCCTCTCTCCTCTGTCATCCCCGCTCTCATCCCCGCACTTGCTTTCTCTCTCCTCTCTCCGCCTGCTCCTCCTCGGACTCCGATGGTGGCGATGGTGGCCCAGCGGTTCCCGTAGCGGGAGTGGGAGGTGAGGATGGCCTCGTCCTCGGCGGCGGAGAAGGGGCGGTGCTCGACGGCGGGGCTGAGCTGGTTACACCAGCGGAGGTGGCAGGACTTGCTGGAGCGGCCCTGGATGTGGCGGCTGATGAGGGACCAGTTCCGAGGGCCGTAGCGGCCTACGAGGCGGGTCAGGACCTGGTCCTCCTCGGCGCTCCACGGGCCCTTGATCCGGTCCGGCCTGGCGGCGGCGTTATTGGACAGGGAAGAGTCGGAGTCCGACGAGCGATCGTGGCCTCATCCAACCGACGAGCCGCAACGCCGCCCCTACGGCTGCGCTGTCACCGAATCGCTGCCCTTCATCCGATGATGGTTTAGTCGGAGTAAGAGGGGCGGCGAAAAGAGAGAATCGAGTGAGAGAGAGGAGAGAGAAAGCAAGTACAGGGGATAGGGGCAGAAGAGAGACGAGAGAGAAGAAAGAGGAGAAAGAAAGGAGATTTCAATGACCTGTGGGACCCGAGGACACGTGGCGATTTTTGAATGGTTCAGAATAGGAATGACGTGGCACTTTTAGGGTATCTAATATTTTCTCCCTCGATCCTCCTGCTCTTGCATAACCGAATTCCCTACTGCCCTCTCTCCGCGTGACAGCGCAGCAAGGGACGATTCCCTTGCTGGCATCACGTGGCTGACGTCAGCCAAGGGGCGACGTCCAGAGAGACGACGTCGTCGAGTCGAGCGTTGCTGCTACGTGTGTGCGCGCGTTCGTGTGTGGGGAAGAAGAGTAAAAGAGAGGTGAGTGGGCTGGGCCGAGGATGAAGGGGAAAAGGAGCTGGGCCAAAGCTAAAAGGGAAGAAGGGCTGAAAAAGAAAAGGACGAAAAAATGGGCTGGGCTGAGCGATAAAATGTTTTTTTTGTTTTTTTTTTTTTTAAGATTTTTTTTTTGATTTTTTTTATCAAATTTTTTATCTTTTCTAGAAATTGATTAGTATTTATAGATGCAAATTAAATAGGCATTTAAAATAAAGTAACCAAAAATTCGGGTGTCAACACACTTCAAATACAAACTAAGGAAGAAGAGTCATATATTGACGTATTCTTCTGAGTCTGCATGTTATAGAAGGAGAAGCAAAGAGATGCAGAATCTCATTCTGTCAAGGACTAGAACGAGGATAAGATAACCAACGGCTACGAATTTCACTTACCTTGTTCATATTGATTTTGGTAAATCAAATTGATTAACAAGATCAATTTTCAAGACAATTTCCAAAGAATGATGAAATACTTATGGAAATCCAAATTCTGATTGTATAGGCGAACAGAATCAAATGGGATTTAATCTGTCTTCAATGATCAAGAAACATTTCCTTATGAAGTCTGTCCAGGATAGGAAATGGAAGGAAAATCTCCCAAAGTGATAGCCAACGGTCAGTTTTGGCTAGGAGAGTATATAAGGAGAGGATGTGACCAGAAAGAGAAGTAGAGTGAATACAACATTCCAAAGTCTAATTCTGTGCTTCACTAATTGTCTGAGAAAGTGCAAAAATTGAGTGGTCCAAGTATATTGCCAAGAAGAGTGACTTAGTGAGAGAAATCATCACCAAGTACTTACACTCAAGAAACGTGTAATCACTTTTGATCACATAGTGAAATTCAGCCAATTGGCTGATCACATGGGAGAGTGGACGTAGACTTGACAAAAACCAAACCACTATAACTATGTTTGCAATCTTCTCTTCCCTCACTCTTTTACTTCTGATCGCATACTACAAAGTCTACCTCATCTAGACTGTGTTCAAAACTGATATTCTGATTCTGTTACTACCAAACTTTACATTGTTTGTTTTAAGTGTATAAATTTTATTTACACCTATTCACCCCCCTCTAGGTGTTGGTACTAGTGTTATCAACTGGCCTTCTTCATTCATCATTCTTCATTCTTCAAGGATAGATTGCGCGAGCTCTGCGGATATAGTCTCCTGCTCAGCATGCTCTCCCTCATTGCGATCTGGCACTACGTTCTTGGCGCTTGCCTCGGGTGCGTTGTCTTCCTCTTCAACTTCTTACGAGTGCCATCTCTTCGAGGGAAAGTTCCATTTCAAAAGATGATACAACTCCCATTGTGGTGGTGGTTCCTGGATTTAGGGTTTAGGGTTTATGATATTTGATTGCCATATCTTTGGAAGGATTGCTGTTTTATACATAATTTTTGCAAAGTTGGGCTCGTATAAACTGTTATGAATGCATCATGTGTATTTTGAATGCTATTCTTAAAACAACATTTTGTTCAGATTTGATCACGGAGTCTACCTTGGAGTGTCTCGCTAACCATTCTGTGAACAGAGCTAACCTAATGCATGTGGATGGAGCCATCTGTGTGTATAAATCGGCGTTCGTTGAGTCGAATAATTTGGATAGAGTGTTATAAATGAGATAGATAAAGAAAAATGTGGACAAGTCATCCTCTCAAAGACTTCTTAGTCAACAAGTCAATGCAGCAAATAAACGCCACGAAAAATATGCCAAAAAATAAATAATTGCGGCCAGGTTCTATCTGATCTTCGTTATTGCTCCTTCGACCATTCAAACTGCGAAGGATAATATTCATAGGGATTTTCAATTTCGCATGAAAACTTTATTAAGAGATATATGTTAAATCATGCTAATAAAAAAATGTATAACTAAAAAATGCCGTGAAAATCTATGTCAAATCATGCGAAGTGGACTTATTTAATTTGTCAAGATTGTGGTTGCAAATTTACGGTTCTCTTAGTATGTTGCACCCCAAACTAAATAAATAAATTATAAGCGACCACAAAATCATGGAAAATGGAGGAAGGAAAGTGAAAGGTACGCACGGGCTGTCGTGATTCGATGGCAATAAAAGAACATCACTATGTTTTCTTTTGCCAATTGGAGATGCATTGTCAGAAGGATCTTAGAAGTCGAATAGATGCTTCGAATCACGTTGATCAGAGCTAATGTTAAGGAGGTGATTGGACAAATTTTATCATTAACCCCGAGTTTAAGCTTGTAAATATTGATCAATCTCTTAAGAAAATAAAATATAATTTTTTTTTGCAATATTCACAAATGCCTAATGCTGGTCATATTGAATATCTTTTAGTTTGGTTCCACTCTTTTTCAAACCATATTCCTTGCTGAAAAAAAGAAAAGAAAAACAAACTAAAGGAGAAAATGCATAGATTAAGGAAATGAATCAAACACTGATTCTTGTGGTTCGGTCATGTGACATCCATCCATAGGAAGAGCAGCACAAGATTCCACTATAAATTAAATAATATATTGGAGATTACAACCACATTCGAGTCACTTAAATTCTCTTGCTGTTTCATTGTCCTCAATGACACCCAATAACTTATACAATACAATGTTTAGCCCTCATAATTCCTCTAGAATTAATCTCTTGATTTCCCAAAAGAATTATACAAATCTTAATTCAAGATTTAATCAGCTTCAACACAATAAGCACAATAATATTTGGTGAAATTTCACTAAGAAAACTCTCTGAATCAAACCTCACAAGAAAAACTCTATGAACCCCTTTCAATATGCTCCGTGCAACCTTCATAGCTCTATATGACGTTAAGACCTCTTCGCATTTAAAAATGAAATTCAGCAGAAGCAAATTAAGAAGAAGGAAATAATTATGGCGCAATTAATAATCATTTTATATCAAAAATTGATTTTTCTGTTATTATTCCCATGACAAGTTAAAAAAAAAAAAAAATAATACATGTTTAATAATGACACAATATTTATATTTTCAAAATAGAAATTCATTTGATAACGATATAAAATTTTTTTCCTTTCGGGTGACGGGACGGACAGTGAACGGTAGCCAATAGTGGCAGGTAGGGACCGACGAACAAAGACCGGCAATCGATGAATGACGACCTTCGACTAGAGGCGGTGGGTAGTGGGCGGCTGATTAATAGCAAATGTGAGTAATGAGAAAAGATTTTATTTTTCATTTCTATTTCATAAATAAAAAAAAATAGAAAATTTTTATTTTTCATTTCTATTTCAAATTTATTTTTAAACTAAAAATTTATTGTAAAGATAGAAAAATTATATTATATTATTAAACGGATTTTTCTTCTAAGTATTCTCTTGGAGTTAAAAAAACTTCTAATTAAAAATAAAATGATCGTTCCGTGTGTCGTGAGTGGCAAACATGAAATGACACATCCCCGTCCTTTTCCCCATTTGGCCCATATATGCGGTAGCTATCACTATTCTCTTTTTCCCATTTTTCAGCTGAGTAAAGTCGTCTCTTGCGGTCATGACAGAAATGCCTTCTCTTTTATTCATTCCGTGCAGGAAGCAACACTAGGCTGGAGTGGCATCATGGCCATTAAGGATCTGCATGACAATGATGCGTTTTCGAGAGCAGATTCTAATCAGAAATACTTTTTTTATTCTGCTCCCGAGAACAAATTTTGAATATTTCAGGTGTTTGATAAACTATTTAAAATTTTTATTCCGGGAACAGAAATGCGTTTGGTAAAAATTTCAATCTTTCGATTCTTTTATTTTTATTTTTATTTTTTCTCCCCTTCTTCCTCTTGGCCGCCGCCAGCGAGTGGCCGGGCGAGCCTCGCCGATGGTGGCCGGGTGAGGCTCACCCAGCCTAGTGAGGATAGGCCTCGCCCGCGATGACCGGGCAAGGCTCACCCAGCCTAGTGAGGCCCGACCTCATGCCTCCTTGGTGAGCTCGAGCCTCGCCAGTGGCGGCCAAGCGAGGCTCCGGCGAGCTCACCAGACCTCACTCAACCATCACCGGCGGCGGCCCAGGGGCGGCAATGGGGCAACGATGTGGGAGGAGGAAGAGGAAGAAGAAGAAGAAAGGGAAGGAAAAAACTAATTATCAAAATTGTTCCCGGGAGCAACAAGTAACTTTTTTTTATTATAGATTCTACTCCAAACTTGTTCCGGGGAACAAATTTGTTCCCAGAAACAAAAAATTTACTAAATGCATTTTTGTTCTTGGGAACAAAAAATCCGCTCTTGGGAACAAAAGAACAAAATCAGTTGTTTTCCGGAACATTACCATGTAGGCCCTAATAGGCCATCATTGCATTCGCTCTCACTACCCTTGAACAGTGGCCAAGCGCCCATAATTCTCATCCAATCTGATTTCATCAAATTCGAGATATATCTAATATTTCTATAATTTAGTTTGATTTGACGTCCAAACCACATCTATTACACCATGCTTACATTCCAATAGTTATCAATAAGGAACTAAGTGTCGTGAAAGAATTGCACAATCATTTGCTTTTTAATATAAAGGCACATTTTGTGAGATTATATGACTTGTTAAAGGTGATTAATTATAATTAAAGGCTTTAGGAATATTTTGTTACTTTATATAGATAAATTGTGATTTTACAATATAGGATTGGGACATTAAATATGTCCAACTATAGTATAGCTATAGAATAATCATAAATGATTTAGATGTTTGAGAATTAAATATTTTTTAATCCAAAGGTTCAAAAGTACAAAGTGAAAAGCATATAAAAGAAACTCGAAAGCATTTGGGCATGTTAAAAGGTAAACCTCCATAATTGTTCTCCACCTAATTAATTGTAAACCCACCAACTTTATTGACTATAAATTGGAAGCTACACTGAAGTTGTCTGTATGCCTTGTTGGGGACGCGATTATGCGAAAAATAAAAGTAGGGAAGAAAAAGAAAGCAAGCAAGAATTTTTATGTGGAAAACCCTTTTAAAATCAAGAAAAGAAAAACCACAGTGCCATACTAGGCAATCTCTTCACTATTAGTATTAGCGTTATAAGCTCAGGGTTACAAAACTTTAGCATTACAACTATAAAAGAAATTACCCTATTTATAACAAGAGATTGGGGCATACATAATTAAATATGGAAACTACATGTATGCCATTAGCAGTAATATTAACTATATTATTTACTTTAATATTTTACGATGGGTGACATAATAGGAAGTGCCTACTCATAATAATATTTTTTCTCTATTAGACTTCACAATTCCATCAATTTCCCACTTAAAGGCCGATCTTAAAAAAAAACAGCAATAATCTTTTATAGTCTTTATCTTTTCAATCCAAATTGTCCTAGTGCGGCGGCCCCCCCTCATCACTTACCATGGAGGCCAACTAAGGTAATGCACAGCCTTAGTTTCTCAGTGGTAACAACCTTTGTTAATATATCTGCTGGATTTTCTACACCAAGAATCTTCTTTAATGACAATGTCTTGTCATCATCAACTGACGAATTTGATGATATTTTAACTCAATGTGTTTTGTCCTTGAGTAAAATAGCGGATTCTTTGCAAAACAAATAGCACTTTGACTATCACTAAAAAGAACAATGTTATCTTGCTCATTGCCTATCTCTTTCAGAAAATTTTTCAACCAAATCATCTCCTTACCAGCTTCAAATATAACCACATACTCTGCATTAATGGTTGAGAGAGATACACAAGTCTGAAACCTACACATCCAACTGGTTGCAGTGCCACCTAAGGTAAAAGCATAACCTGAGGTGCTCTTCTTATTATCCAAGTCACCACCAAGATCTACATCAACAAAGCCTTATAAAGTTGCACTATTTTTCATAAAACATAATGACATACCTAAAGTGCCTTTCAGGTATCTTAATAACCACTTTACAACTTCCCAATGTTTTATTCATGGATTTGCCATGTATCTGTTCACAACTCCTACTGCATGAGCTATGTCTGGTCTAGTACACACCATTGCGTACATTAAACTACCAACAGTTGATGCATAAGGCACTTTAGCCATATACTCCCGCTCTTTATTCATCTTTGATGACTACTCCTTTGAGAGCTTGAAGTGACTTCCTAAAGGAGTACTTCTGGGCTTTGCATTCTGAACTCCAAATCCATCTAACACTTTTTCAATGTACTTTTCTTGAGATAACTTTAGAATTTCTTTAGATCTATCCCGCGTAATCCTCATCCCAAGAATCTGATTCAATGCGCCCAAGTCCTTCATCTCAAACTCTTTTGACAATTGCTACTTTAGTATGTTGATCTCTCTCATGCTAGATCCTGTAATGAGCATATCATCCACATACAACAGCAAAATAATATAGCAGTCATCAAATTTTTTAAAATAATAATAGTGATCCATGTCACTTCTAGAGAACCCGTTACCATGCATAAATATGTCAAAGTTTTTGTACCACTGTCGAGGAGCCTGTTTCAAGCCATATAGACTTTTTTTTCAATTTGCAGACATAATTTTCTTTTCCAGAATCTTGAAAACCTTTCGGTTGTACCATATAAATATCCCCCTCCAAATTATTATGGAGGAATGCAGTCTTAACATCTAGCTGCTCTAGATGTAAATTCTCTGTAGCAACAATACTCAATACTATTCTAACAATAGTCAATTTTATAACTGGAGAAAAAATCTTTATATAGTCAATTCCTTCTTTTTACTGAAACCCTTTTACTACTAACCTTGCTTTGTTCCTCTTACTGTCATCAGGTTC
This sequence comes from Angophora floribunda, assembly GCA_014182895.1. Classification (NCBI taxonomy): domain Eukaryota; kingdom Viridiplantae; phylum Streptophyta; class Magnoliopsida; order Myrtales; family Myrtaceae; genus Angophora; species Angophora floribunda. The sequence continues at coordinate 11,934,994 of CM024711.1, read as the reverse complement.
TTCTTTGACTCGATACACCCACTTGTTCAGTAATGCCTTCTTCTTATCTGGTAACTGAGTTAACACCCAAGTTTTGTTTTTCTCAAGTGAACCTAACTCATCCTACATTGCTAACTCCCAGTTAATAGAATCTTCAACCTGCATTACTTCTGAAAAATTTTCTGGTTTGCCAACGTCAGTCAAAAGCAAGTAGTGCAATGACGAATAATATCTCTGTACAGGTTTAGGTGTTCTACTAGATCTTCTCAAAGTGGGATCAAGTGTATGTGATTCTTGTTCAGCAATAATTTTAGGAATTTCAATCAGAATACTTTTAGAATTCTCTTCCAATTTAATCTCTGTATTCTCCACCAAATTTTCCTTCACACTAGATTCTACCATAGATTTGTCCTTGTACAACATGTTCTCATTGAACGTAACGCCAGCAGTTCTTATTATTTTTCTATTTTGTTCATCCAGAACCGATAGCCAAAATAATCGAAACCATATCCGATGAAAAAACATTTTTTAGCTTTTGCATCAAGTTTATCTCTATTTTCAGAATCTATGTGGACATAGGAAACACAGCCAAAGACTTTCAGATGCGAGAAACTTACCTTTTTTTCCACTCCATTCTTCTTCTAGTAACTTAAAATTAAGTGGAACCGAAGGTCCTCTATTAATTAAATATACTGCCGTATTAATTGCATCTGCCCAAAACATCTTGGGTAATCTTGCGTGCAATCTCATACTTCTTGCACACTCATTTAGAGTTCTGTTTATCCTCTTGGCAACTCTATTCTGTTGCGGTCAATTGGGAATAGTTCTTGTCATTCTGATTCCGTTCTCTGCACAAAATTGCTTGAATTCCTTACTATCATATTCACCGCCATTATCGAATCTTAGACATTTAATTCTCAGGCCAGTCTCATTCTCCACTTTAGCTTTCCATCTTTTAAAAATAGTAAATATGTCAGATTTATTTTTTAGAAAATAAATGCATACCTTTCTAGTGAAGTCATCAATAAATGTGACATAATAGAGCGACCCTCCAAGGGAATGCACAGGAGCTGGGCCCCACATATCTATATGCACTAACTCTAATTTTCTTTTCTTTGGTTCTTTTCCAATCTTCGAAAAACTAACATGTTTATGCTTACCCATAACACAATCTTCACATAGATCAATATCTATGAACTTCAAATCAGGCAATTTTCCCTTAGATGCTAATATCTTCATTCCTTTTTCGCTCATGTGTCCAAGTTTGCGGTGCCATAATTTAGAATTAGTTTCCGATTTAGCAATTGCTGCAGTTTCTCTATTGATTTCAGTCATGTAGAGCGTTCCTAACTTTGTTCCACGTGCTACAACTAGAGCACCTTTAACAATTTTCCAAGAGCCATCCCCAAAAATAGTCTTGTATCCTATGCTATCTAGTTGATTTGTAGAGATCAGATTTTTCTTAAATCCTGGAACATATCTCGACATCATGTAACTTCCATTGGTATCCGTTAGTAGATTTTATATAAATATCACCCTTTCCCATAATATCCAAAGGTTCATAATCAGCAAGATAAACATTTCCAAATTTTCCAATAACAAAATTGTGCATTAATTCTTTGTATGAAATAGAGTGAAACGACGTACCTGAGTCAAGAATCCATGACTCAATTGGACTGTCATTGCTCAAAATTAAGGCATCACTATTTTGTGTCTCTTCAAAAGTTACATTCACAGATTTTTCTTCCTCTTGATTTTGATCTCGATATTGAATTTTCTTCTTTGGAGCTCTACAATCTCGTTTCAGATGTCCAATTCTTTTTGCAATTCCAGCAAATAATTTCACCACAAGGTCTTGATTTGCTTTTCCCTCTGGACTTTAATCTACCATGGTATTGGTTTCGCTCTCGCTGATTGCTTCTCCCTCTACCTTCAAATTTTAAGGCAGCACCCGAAAATTCATCCAATTCTTTTCTACGAATATTATCGCTAAGAATCAAATCTCGAATTGCTTGAAGCTTCAACTTTTTCTTACCAAATGTACTGCTCACTGCAGTCATAGTTGCGCTCCAACTTTCAGGTAGAGAAGATAATAAAATTAAAGCCTTTACCTCGTCATCAAATTTGCTATCCACCAAACTCAACTGAGTCGTGATCACATTGAATTCGTTAATGTGATCTATCACAAAAGCATCCCCGTCCATCTTCAAATTGAAAAGACGATGCATCAAATATACCTTGTTTGATGCAAAATGCTTCTCATACATGTTAGACAACGCCGCCATCAAATCCACCGTTGTCGCCTCATTGGCAATGTTAAAAGCAACGTTCCATGCCAATGTAAGACGAATCAAACCTAGAGCTTGTCGATCTAACAATTCCCACTCTGCTTGCTTCATAGATTCTGATTTCTCTCCAAACAGAGGTTGATGCAAGTTCTTTTGATACAACATATCCTTGATCTGCATCTTCCAAAAACCAAAATCCTTGCCATCGAACCGATCAATCTTCACCTTTCCTTCGTCCATATTCGCTCCCACTATTTCACCAAAACCAGGCTCTGATACCAGTTGTTAGGGACGCGAATATGCTAAAAATAAAAGTAGGGAAGAAAAAGAGAGCAAGCAAGAATTTTTACGTGGAAAACCCTTCTAAAATCAAGAAAGGGAAAAAGCATGGTGCCGCACTAGGCAATCCCTTCACTATCAGTATCAACGTTACAAGCTCAGGGTTACAACTATAAAAGAAATTGCCTTATTTATAATAGGAGTCTAGAGTATACATAATTAAATATGGAAACTACATGTATGCCATTAGCAGTAATATAAAATCTATTATCTACTTTAATATCTCAGGATGGGTGACCTACTGGGAAGTGCCTACCCACAATAATATTTTTTCTCTATTAGACTCCACAATTCCATCACGCCTTTCAACTTAAATTAAAACCCGTCAGTCACGCCATACAAACGTCCCTATAGTAAACATCCTTTTCTCCTTTTCTAATGTAACACACTAGTTCTCCTTTTGTAAATTTCTGAGGGAGGATGATCTAGTGGAGAAAGCTTTTGACCTTAAGAATGTAATAGAGGCTTTCACATTCGAGAACCGCAAGGCTTGTGTGAATTTGCCTAGAAGAAGTATTTAAACTAGAGAGAGAGAGAGGGGAGGGGAAGGGCTGACCTGCTAAGTGTGAAGTGAGCTTAGAGATAGTAATGAGTACCAGCAATACATCAGGAGACAAGTACCAAGTGTTCCTAAGTTTTAGAGGGCCTGATACTCGTCTTGGATTCACCAATAGCCTCTATCATGCCTTGGATGAAGCTAGGATTCATGTTTTCAAGGATAATGAAGAGCTTCGAGCAGGTGAAAAAAATAGTGGCAACCTTAAGCAAGCGATTGATGATTCCAAGCTCTTCTCTAAAAACTACACTTCAAGTCACTGGTGCCTCCGTGAGCTTGCAAAGATGGTGGAGAACACCTTTTAATTTAAAGAAGATGGGAAAGAGAAGATCATATTGACCATCCTCTATAACATGAAAGCCAATGATGTGAAGCTAAAAACCCCCTTGTACAGCGAGGCCATATCAAATTTGGAGCAAAAGATGGAGGATAGGAAGAAGAAGTTCAGCTTCAAGGATGTAGAGATGTGGCGGAAGGCTCTCAAAGAAGTTGGTGGCATTAAGGGATGGGAGTTGGAGAAATATCCAGGGTAACATTCTAACTATGATTGTGAAAGTTATTTTGTACAATTGGGCGATGGTTCTTATAAATTTTTTTAATTATATTCCAACTCTAATTTCCCTAAATCTAAACAGAAATTTTGAAATTCTTCTTTTATTTTTTTTAAATCATGAGATTTCCAAAAAAATTTCTAACCCAATAGGGTTATTATTATTTCATTTATCACTTAATATTCATTGTATAAGAATTTGGCTTTGCTTCATCTTTTTTATACTAATTTGATCCATGTATGTATTAAGATTCCTATTGTATGCTGGAGAACTTTATTAAGGAACTATTGCCTTTGCAAAGTATTTTTCCCCGTCAAAAGAAATAAGTAAATCTCATATTACAATAATTCATCAAACGTTTGTATTTTGATTCTTCTACCTTTCTTTACCAGAAATTTTGATTCTTCTATTTGATATAAAGATTGAACATTCCTCGTCCTCTATTACTTTTGTTTAAACTTGTAATGGATGTCTAAGTTTGTAATTCATGATGTTCCCAAAGCTTTGGGGGGTAACATTGAATTTTTATATATCCTAAACTTGAACACCAACCCGGCTGCTTAGTAGATGGTCAACATGCATGTTTGTCATCTTTTCTCAATTGATATTGTTCGACTTTATGGCAGCTACGGGGATCTTAGTAAGTCAGTTGTTAACGAGGTTGTGGTCAGGCTTAAGACAGACAGCAACAATTGCCCAAAAATTTAGTTGGAATGGAGGATCAGATAGCAGGCATTAAAAGTTTATTAGACATTGACTCATGTGGTGTGCAGATGGTTAGAATCTGCGGGATGGCTGGCACCGGTAAAATAATACTTGCCAAAATTATCTTCAACCAATTATGTCCTTACTTTGGGAGAAACTGTAGCTTTATTGATGACGTGAGGGAAAGGATGAAAACTAAGGGCTTAGTCAAGCTAAAAAACAATTATTGTCTAACATCTCTCATTCTATAGTGGCTTTAAACATTGGTAACATTGATAATGGAATCAATATGATTGGAGAAAAAATTTTCAACAAGAAGGTGCTAATTGTATTGGATGATGTCAATGAGGGAAAACAAATCCAAAAACTAATTGGAGTGAATTCTTTGTATCTTGGTACTAGGATACTTCTTACCACTAGGGACAAGAGCATTTTGAATATCAATATATCTAAGTATGAATTCAAGAAGTATGAAATGGAGAGGTTGAGCGATGAAGATGCACTTCAACTTTTTAGTAGGCATGCTTTCGATGATGACTCTCCTCCGGACAGATACTATGCTCTTTCAAAAGATATTGTATCCACTGTAGATGGACTACCTTTAGCTCTTGAAGCAATAGGTTATCGCTTGTTGGTCAGGAAAATAAAAAAATATGGGAACAGGAGCTAGTGAAGCTAAGGAATTCACCTCATAAGGATGTCCTTGGAAAGCTACGGATTAGCTATGATGACTTGGAGCTGGATCAACAGCAAGTATTTCTCGATTTGACATGTTTTATCATCGATAAGAATAAGACTAACTTGATGTACGTGTGGGAAGATTGTGGGGTTGGTCCTGAGGATGCCATTGATATCCTTAGTAAGACGTGCATGATAGAGGTTTTACATGATGAGAGATTTTGGATGCATGATCAATTTAGAGATTTTGGAGTGGCCATTGCTAAACAAGAATGTACCAAGTTGTGGGATAGAGACGACATCATTCGCCATTTAAGATCAACAGAGGTAATATATGGCCAAATTTGAATAGAAATTTGCTTATCCTCCTTAATTGAGGATTCACATTTTTGAATGAGCTACTGCGAAATAAAATTGTGGGATATTGACAAATTCCTTCTCATGCTCCTTCATGTCATTGGCAGAACAAGGGAAGCATTCAAGCACTCTGTTTACCAGGGGGGCATTCACCTCAACCTCCTATAATTGTCACTCGGAGGAAATTAAACGGTTCCCACAATTACGGTTTCTTTGGTTTTATGATGTTATCTTCCTAGGCGACTTTATGGGCTGTCTTCCCAAGTTGAAATGGATTAGTTTGCAAAACTCTCCTTGTCCAGATGCGTATCATCATCGGTTTTAGGCGACCAATTTGTTGCATCTAGAAAACGTGGTTGTGGAGTATCTTTCTTGGCTTGATGTCCCAGCAGATGTGCTAGAGAACCTAATCAAGGTATGCTGGTTACCCTCTTAGTCTAATTTTCTCATTCAATGTAGGACAAATTTTGATGGATTTATAATCTAATTTTCTCATTTAGTGAGAGGATCATATGCTATATGATACAAATTGCTAGCTTAGATCCATATTTATTTCTTATCTGTCTCAATAATTCATTGGCTTTTGTAGGTGGGAAGGAAATTGAAGGTTCTCATTCTTGAGCATAATAGATTGATATGTGTGACACCAACCTTTCCTAAGTACTCAGTTTTAGAGAAGTTGACTATTTCTGAATGTCCGTTTTTGATGGAAATTGACCGCTCTATTGAGAAACTGAGATGCCTAACTTACTTGACCATTGATTCATGTTCGGCACTTAAAAAATTGCCTAAACAAATTGGAGAGCTACAAAAGCTTCGCCTCTCTATTTGGAATTGTCCTAGCTTGAGTGAACTCCCCTACTTAGTTTCGAAATTAGTACATAAGTACCAGGTGTTCTTGAGTTTTAGAGGGCTTGATACTCATCATACATTCACTAGTAGCCTCTACCATGCCTTAAATGATGCCAAGATTCGTGTTTTCATCGATGATGAAGAGTTTTGACCAGGTGAAAGAATTCGTGGCAATCTTTTGCAAGCAATGGATGATTCCGAGCTCTACATACCCATCTTCTCCAAAAACTACACTTCAAGTCACTGGTGCCTTCGTGCGCTTGTGAAGATGGTGGAGAACACCTCTAAATCTAAAGAAGATGGGAAAGAGAAGGCCATATTGCCCATCTTGTATGACGTGAAACATAATGATGTGAATCTAAAAACCGCCTTGTACAGTGAAGCCATATCAAATTTGGAGCAACAGATGGACAATCAAAAGAAAAAGTTCAGCTCCGAGGATATAGAGATATGGCGGCAAACTCTCAAAGAAGTTGGTGGCATTAAGGGATGGGAGCTCAAGAAATATCCAAGGTAACAATCTAACCATGATTGTGAAAATTCTTTTCTACAATCGGGCGATGGTTCTTATAGAAATTTGTTAATTATATTCCAACTCTAATTTCACTAAATTTAAACAGAAATTTTGAAATTCTTCTTCTTCTTCTTCTTCTTTTACATCACAAGATTTCCAATTTTTTTTTACCCAATAGGGTAATTACTATTTCATTTTTCACATAATTTCCATTGTATAAGAATTTGGCTTTGCTTCATCTTTTTTATACTAATTTGATCCTTGTATGTATTAAGATTCCTATTGTATGCTGGAGAACTTGATTGAGGAACTGTTGCCTTTGCAAAGTTCCTTTACACGTGGAAAGAAATAAATAAATCTAATATTATAGTAATTCATCAAACGTTTGTATTTTGATTCTTCTACTTTCTTTACCAGAATTTTTTATTCTTCTATTTGATATAAAGATTGAACATTACTCTTCCTCTATAACTTTTACTTAAACTTGTAAACTTGTAATGGATGCCTAAGTTTGTAATTCATGATGTTCCTCAAGCTTTGGGGGAAACGTTGAATTTTTATATATTCTAACCTTGATCGCGTTCCCACCTGGTTACCTAGTAGAAGGTTGGTCAACAAGCAAATTTGTCACCTTTTCTCAATGTCCAACTTCGTGGCAGCTGTGAGGATCACATCGAGTCGATTGTTAATGAGGTTATGATTAGACTCAAGACAAGACAAAGACAAGTGACTAAAGATTTAGTTGGAATGGAGGATCATATAGCAGCCATAAACAATTTATTAGACATCAACTCTGGTGGTGTGAAGCTAATTGGAATCTACGAGATGGGCGGCATAGTAAAACAACACTTGCCAAGATTATCTTCAACCAACTATGTTCTCGCTTTGGGAGATAATGCAACTTTCTTGACAACGTGAGGGAAACGGCAAAAACCAAGGGTTTAGACAAGTTGCAAGAAAAATTATTGTCCGATATCTCTTATTCGAGGGGGGCTCATACAATTGATAACATTGATAATGGGATCAATACAATTGTAGATACAACTTGCAGCAGGAAGATGCTAATTGTATTGGATCATGTTGATGAGAAAAAACAGATCCAAAAACTAATCGGAGAGAAAGATTTGTATCCAGGTACTAGAATACTTGTTACTACTAGGGACAAGAGCGTTCTGTGTATCAGGAGATTTAAGTATAAATTCGAGGAGTATGAAATGGAGCGATTGAGCGAGGAAAATGCACTAAAACTTTTTAGTAGGCATGCCTCAATGACGACTTTCCTCCAAAAAATTACTTCACTCTTTCAAGAAGGATTGTCTCTACTGCAGATGGACTACCTTTAGCTCTTGAAGCAATAGGTTTGTCACTTTTTGATGAGGAAGACGAAGAAATATGGTTAGAGAGGCTAGAGAAGCTAAATAAAGCACCTCATAAGGATGTCTTGGCAAAGCTAAGGACTAGCTATGATCCCTTAGACAAGAATGAACAACAGATATTCCTCGATATTGCATGCTATGTCGTTGGTGAGAATAAGACTAATCCAACGTACATGTGGAAAGATTGTGGGCTTCAGCCGGAGAGTGCCATCAAGGTCCTTACTAAGAGGTGCATGATAAAGTTTTTAGACAATGATAAATTTGGGATGCACGATCAGTTTAGAGATCTTTGAAGGTATATTGCCAGGAATGAGAAAACCCGATTATGGAATAGAGAAGACATCATTTGCGAATTAGAATCAATAGAGGTAAAGTATGGCCACATTTGAATAGAAAATTGCTTATAACGTCTTCTTAATTGATGATTCATGTTTTTGATTTGGGAGCTACTCTTTTGTTTCGTTTTTTCTTCTCTTCTATGAAATAAAATAGTGGGGTATTGACAAATTCCTCCTCCTGCTCCACAATGTCATTGGCAGGAAAACAAAAAAGTTACATCATTTCGGGGTCCGGATATAACTGTCAATTCGGAGCAAATTAAGCGGTTCCCGCATATGCAGTTTCTTTGGTTGTGTAGCGTAATCTGCCGAGGTGACTTTACGGGCTGTCTTTCCAAGTTGAAATGGATCAATTTGCATTACTGTTATGATGTTTCTCCTAAACCTGCCGCCCATAGTCATCAACAGTTTGAGGCAACTAATTCATTGCATCTAGAGAACGTGGTTGTGGTGAATCTTTCTGGGGTCGATATCACAGAAAATGTGTTCGAGAGCCTAATCAAGGTATGCCAGTTTCCCTCTTAGTCTAATTTTCTCATTCAATGATGGACACATCTCATGGATTTATGATCTAATTTTCTCATTGGTAGCCTAAATCCATATTTATTTGTTGTTTGTCCTAATGTTTCATTGGCTTTTGTAGGAGGCAAAGAAATTGAAGGTTCTCACTCTTTGTTATAATACGTCTACATATGGGACACCAACTTTTCACTCTTTGTTTTAATACGTCTATACATGGGACACCAACTTTTTGCTCGAATTCAGGTTTCGAGAAGTTGACTATTTCTACATTTTTTTCCTTGAAGGAAATTGATTGTTCTATTGGGAAACTCACGAACCTGACTGACTTGAGTTTTGAGTTATGTGTCAAACATGAAGAATTGCCTGAACAAATTGGAGAATTACACAAATTGCAGCACCTCTCTCTTAGGAGTTGCGATAGCTTGAGGAAACTCCCGACTCAGTTTTGAAATTAAAATCATTAACGAATGTGGATGTATTAGGCACGAGAATTACAAGATTACCAGATTCCATTGTCATCTGTCGATGTATCATTCACATCGATTGAAAAACTCCCCAGTACAATGAGCAATCTTCTTCACCTCCAAACACTGCATTTGAATCATTGTAATCAGATACAAGACCTGCCGGAGCTCCCGAGAAGTTTGACCACTCTACAGCTGAAATCTACTTCGTTGGTGACTATCCCTAACCTCTCATACCTTACTAATCTAGTTGAACTGGCCCTATCCGATGGCTCTGAATCTATGGCCAAATCAAATATAATTCAAACTTGCGACTTGCAGTGGATTAGGAGTTTATCCAGACTAAGCAAGCTGCTATTTTGCTTTTCAAATGTCTGCATTTCATCTATAGAGTTGGGTTCCCTTTCTCTTCTGAAAGAACTTACTCTACATGGACTAGACGTGCCAGCTTTCAAGCAACTTCCATCAGAGTTGATAGTTCTAAAGCTCTACGACACTCGAGGGAAACAAATAAGGCCTCCTCCATTGGAAAAGGAGATTGCAATCGTTTCATCAAGTTCGATAGAATCAACAGAAAATAAGGTGATACGGCAATATGAACTTACAAGAGGCCATGAATGGCCGGATGTGTCAGTTCATCTAGAGGAGGAACCCGGGTGCAATGAGCTACAAGCTCCTGAGTTGATTGATCATTGGACAGGAGACTTCCATTTCCCAAGCTCCCTAAATATGCTTGGAAAACTCGTTTTGTGGGGGTGCCCAGGTGTTCAGGATATTCAATTTGTTCCTATGCAGTTATTTGAATTTTCTATTAGAGGGTGCACTTCATTAAAAAGGTTAGGAGGTTTGTCAAACTTGAAGAACTTGACAGAGTTGACTCTTGACCAGTGCTGGAGCCTACAGGCTGTTGAGGGCATTGACGAATTAAAGTTTTTGCATGGTTGACAATTGATCGGTGCAGATCAGTGGACAGGATTCTTGATCCATTGAGCTCAAAAATACCAAATAAGTGGTCAATACTCATAACACATAGTGGGAATTTGCCCGACTGTGGTCGAACTCCCAACACTTGGGAGTCTTACGAAGAGAAGATTCTGAATGGAACTAAAATTGAAACAACAGACTCTGAAAGGGATGCTCCGCTAAGCCTTGTTGCTATGTCTGTGTTTACAATACCGCGTTGGAGCTTTTATGAAAGAACGGACCCTGAAACAGAAACAGAGGAATGGGTGTGCCTTCTTTCGTGTCATAGATCATCGCTGTTTCTTCTGCTTTACTTGCTTTCTATTTCTGCTTTATTAAAATTCCCGATCTTACTGGGAATCTCCATATGCTGTGTGTGTGTCCACTTCGTTGGGGAGGTTAGGGATTTACATCCCTTACCATCTATAACAAAAGGGCCTTTCTTAAGAGAATTTTTAGGCTCAAGAGACCTCAACTCACCTCATCGTTTGCTTCTGCAGGAAGACTTCGATTTTTATTTTTGAACGATGGATTGAATTGGGATTAGGGTTCTTTTCCACGTTTTCTTCATCCTCTTTCCCGCTGCTCAAGCAAATTGCTGTCACCGGATCCGTGTCGCCACTTGCTCCTCACTAGCTTCAGTCCATCATTCACCATGTTGGTCGTCATCGTCTCTTCTTTGCCAGGTTCCATCGTCCGCAAGCTTGAAATCCTTCTTTGCGAGCTTCAAGTTCCGTGTCCGTGAGCTTCAAGCCCTTCTCTAGTGCCACTTTTCATTCTAGTGCACATTTTCTTCTTCAGTGCCACTCAGCTGGAGGAATTTAGTGCATTCATTAACTTCATCAGTGGCGGGAGTCATGGGCCTGAACTCAAGCTCTGGATCACTCGCTAATCGCTGAAGAAGAGGTAAGAATGGTGTGGCAGTTGGTGTTATTATTATTTTTTTTTGGTCAGAGTGGCAGTTGGTGTTTAGTAGAGTGCAATCGTGTGATTTATCTTTGCGTAGTTAAGCATGAGCTCTGGCTCTGGCTTCATGTGGTAATAGTTGTATAAGGGTCTGCTTTCTTGCAATCGTTTGACTATTTGAATGCCTGGTCTAGTTTTGTTGTTATGCTTACGTGGACTGCTCGATTGAGTGTAATCAAGTGCACAGCATGTTGTGCATCTTCTCATGAAGAGTTTATCTGTAAGTATATCCTAAGGTTTGGATAATGGTAACTTTAATGAGTATCTACTCTATTTTTTACCTGTGAGAAGCTCTTGATGATTGAAATTGAAGTAAACGGTGCTTCTGTTCTTGGTTCATCATGCAGAATTAAAATGGGATATCCAGTTTTTTTTTTCATATTTTGGGCAATTGTGATTTCCATTGATAATTTGAGGTCTGCTGTATATGGTCATGGATTCCAGTTCAAATTCACTACGTGACCGACTCGACAATTGGCTAGATAAAATACACACGGCTTTGTTATTTATTGAAGCAAAAACACGCTTCATGATTGCTCCCACGTTCCTGTTCTCCATTTTGCAAATATCTTCTTATTTGAATTGAAAGGAGAGAAAAATGAGCCACTTCGTAGCAAGGTGTTTGGTCAGGCTCTCGTGCATCTTAATTTACTTGCTTGGTGCTTCATTGTTTTATCCCTAATTCTCCTCTGGAATCAGCAATTTCTTCCAACTTTTCATGTCTAAGATGAGTCGTACAGAATGTCTTAAAACTGTGGCGAGTTGGTTTTATCCTTAGATGTGTTCATCAGAACATAATTAGGAGACCACCATGTATTTAAGCAAATACATGACTTACTTAAAACCAATCAGAAATTAGAAACCGGCGAAAGAGCTTCAGCATAAGGTTATGACATACTTTGTAGGATTGCAACCAACCCCGCCATCCAAAGTTTTGCAACTCACTATATATCTGATGGCCTGCTCCACATCTATCGAATTTAGCCATTTTAGTATGGCAAGACAGCATATAGCACAAGAAGAGAACCTTCGAAGTGAAAAAGGGGTGAAAGGGATGTCAATTATTTAAGAAACATCCTCAATAAGCACAAAAATTATAATTGATCAAAGACGAGGACAAGACACCGAGTATCAACTTCTCCTCATATATCCCCAGAGAAAGATTCATCTTCATTTTGCACTGCTCTGATGTTTGAATCATTGTTCGGGCACAACAATGTACAACATTTGATACTAGAGATTATCCAATAGTAGCAATTTCAATCTCCATCCCTCCTCATCAATGTCTGGCTAGCAATACACACTATAAAGTAACTGCAATCAAAATTCTATAACATGACATGATCTGACCTCTTACATGCAAAACAGAACCTAATGTAAGTTTATTGCTCTCATGATGTTGAAAACTTAATAACATAGAACAACACCAAGGAACTTGCATCCATGGCAAAAGTTTGCAAATATTAGACGCTCTATTCCAAAGGATACAATCTGTCAAAAAGGGCCAAAGCTTGCACGGCACTGAGTGTATACAGCAGATATGGAAAACGTCTAATGTTTCCACCAAATCCGCCAGCACAAGCAGCCCTAAGTGTCATTCTTCATTTTATTCTTTGTAGTCAAGTTTTAGAATATAAATAAATAAAGCAACACTAATCACTCCTAAAACATGGTCATCATTGTAATAGATGAAATTTGTTAATGCCAAGCTAAAGTCTTAATCATACTGTCAAATAAGAAATATTTGATTGAATGTGGAGTGGAGGTTCTGTTAGCTGCATTTTTCATAGGTAATCGTGAAAGAGGAAGCCAAGAGAAACAAATACAAACTAGACTCATTCTGGCATTGCAGGATTCAAGAAACAACTTCCTTTGAATCCACAGTGCCAAGTTTTCCAAGAAGATCTAGAGTGGTCTATCCCCAATATGCTCCATTCAATCTCAAGTTTATCCAAATCAACGACTCATAAGTTTCCTCCCTCTGAGTGCAAGATCAACCCAAAACTCAAATCAGCAAACTCCAAAATGCTGAATAGCAGATCCAGATTAACCAAGTTATTTTCAATAGCTGGCAGGAAGTGCACAAGAGAACAAGAAGAGAATTGTTAAAATTTCGTACCTATCTTTTCAACAGACAGTATGTACTTGGCATGTTTATTGCCAGCGAGCTCCCCCATCAGTCAATAAGAGACAACATATCTATGAACATGGAATCACATCATGCACATGTCACATTAGATCTCAGCAACTCAAGCGCAAAAGGCCATCAAGTATCGTAAAGATTCTATAAATTTAACAACAGAACATGTTCAACTTTGTTTTACAATAACACACGTATTAACATCGAAAAGAGGGAATGAAGCACATCTCTCTTTCCAGTCGGAGAAGATGGGTCCGCGCTCAAATTGCTCGCATTCCCAATTTCTGCCTCAAGCACAAAATAATCTCCAGTTTAAAGAAAGCATGCCATTTAGACAAACAAGCACGGACACCCATCAGCAATTATGGCTCAAACATTTCAGAAATCTTCATCTCACCTTCTTACACTACTATCTATCTCGACCACAACAAGAGATCTCGATTATTTTGTAGCTATCCGAGCTAGAAACCATCCAGCCTCAGGTCAAAGACGATCTAACCAGCAAGAAACGGTCGCGACATCAATGAAAATTAGCTAAAAAACGCAAAATAGATATCAAATTGAAAAACAGAAGCAGCTGCGTAATGATTAGTAGTGAAAAACGCTTGCAGAAGCTCCCCCAAGACCTTACCAGTCGATCTCTCAAAGATGAATTAGAGCAAAAACGAAGGTTTGATCTCAATGCAGAACCAAAATTGCCGTTCCGTCGACTAAAAGATGAGACAATCTTTCGTTATTCCGAGGAACGAAGGTTTAATTAAGCCCAAGAGGCTTTTTGGGCCAATGAAAACTGGGCCCAATTGTCCATTTTCTTTGGCTGAATATTTTTTGTTATGCTCAGTTTGTTTTGCAAAAAATAAATGAGTTGAAAAATATTTTCCAAAAAGTATTACTTGTATCGCTTATAAAAATAAATAATAGAGAAATCTATTTATTGTTTACTAAAATGTTTAGGCATAAATTATTATTGATAATGAAAATATTATTTATTAACTACTTATTTAAAGTGATACAAGATATCATTTTTAAGCAAATTTTTTCAGGATCATTTATTTTTCATGAAAAAAGCACAGCATAATTATTGTCAAATGCTTCACCTGAATTTGACCAGTTGCATTTGGTCGCCAGGATATAATATCTGACATTATATGATTAAATGAAATTTTATATTATTATTAGGCCCGCCGTTAGTGTGTAAATGAAAAACAAAGAGAACTCTGGATAAATTGCTTAATTGACAAGTCTCTCTATTGGGCAGTATTTCTAAAGAGCCTAGCATTTGGTTGTGTTAAACTTTAATCTAGTCCACTGATATTTCCCATAATTTCCTCTAAGCTATGTACCAATATAGTCTAGGACAAACAGAACTCTAATTTAACCTAACATTATTGCTGTAAAAGTGCCTTTGATGTCAGTTTCAGTATGCTTCGAAATAATACCCTATCAAAACAAAAATTAGATAATAAAAGAGACAATACTGTAAACACACATGTTTTAGTGGCTTGAAACTTAGGCTTGTCTCCATTGATCTCAACTTCCATCATTTATGGTTTGCAAGCAAACTAACCAAGACATAGGGGAACTAATGTCTCCATATAAATGCTGTATTTTTGCCGTTTGAAAAGGGATATTAAACACCAGTACAAACTCATTATAACACGACCCTTAGTTATAACATGTGAAGGTGGTTTAGGCTTGAACAAGCTAGAAACAAGAAATCAAGCTTGCGTTCTCAGTAATCTGTAGAAGTTGTTGCTGGGAGCAGAGTCCATTTTTGTTGCCTGGGTTAATACTTTAACAGATTTCTATACGGTCTATTACCGCTAAAAGTTAGGTCCATTCTTAGGCGACATGCGATTGGCGAAGGACAGGGCATTTCATCCTCAGTTGGTCTTGCCGCCAACAAGATCAGATCTATTCGTGCAAATACAAGACAGCTTTATGCGGGACTCTTTATACTTGTCATATTGCCAAAGAAAGAGTGATGATGTTCACTAGAGATGCATCTGGTTGCTTTATCCAAACTAATGCTTTATCCTTGTCATTGGATTCGAGATACATTAGAAGAGAAACATTTCCTACTTGAGAAAGTCCACATCAATGACAATGGATCCGATATGATGACTAAAACCTTACCGATGGTGAAACTTATTTCTTGTATAAATAAAGCAGGTATACGAAACTTCCCTTGTGAGGCGGCACCCCGCCTCCCCCCAAGTGAGGTTTGCTGAGATAGGTCCACCTCTTGCGGGGCCCAGCTCATCATCTTATCTGATAAAAAGAAAAAGATAGCCGCTGAATGTTCTTGATCTAGAAGAGAGAGAACAATTCGTTGTTAGATAGAAAAAGAAGCAGAGAGCTTTGCTTTGAAGAAGAGAAGGGGCAGTCCAAATTTGATAGTGAAACTTTGTTGGAATTGGCGGAAATTTCAGTGTGTTGTTCGTGAGTCTAAGATCTACAAGTTGATCAGTTTTGTTTGTTAAAATCTTCTCTGAATTGTCTATTAATTTTCTCTAGCAGCGGTTAGATCTTTCTTGCTTCTTTGTGTCAATAACTCTGCTAATCAAGATGAACTACTATGTATTCTGCTATTCTTGGTGATTAGTGAAAATTTTTGAGTGGCCCTATGATTTTTCTTGTATTGAGTTTTTCACTTAAAATTTGTGGGTGTTGCCTTGCTTAAATACTTAGCACTATCTCCACTGCATCGAGGTTAATATTGCTAGAATATTGTGACTGGTTGCTATTGGGGTTAATTTAATATTAATTAGTAGAGTTTTGGGCAAGCAATAAATTGTTGCTATTTCTCCCCAACACAAAGTTTGTCTTCAAGCTACGTTACAGAATAGGAATACTTGCTTGTCTCACTGCAGGCAAAGAATGGTGTAGCAAAAGACACTATGATGTGAGTTTGCGAATTCAGTTGCAAATGGGTAGCTTTTTTTTATTATTAACTTCAGGCCCGGTTGAAAGGTTCGGGCCGAAACAAGTCCTCTTGGATTGGCATTAATTTAATTTTGGGCTGGGTTAGGCCCGAATTTTGACTGACTTAAAAATTAAGAGAAAAGGACGCGAAGAATTTGTAGTCATCTCTGATCTCCATAACGCTTTTGGAAATCAATGCAACACCATTGAGAAAGCCAAGGGCGGCCGAAGGTGAGCCTCCCAATTCCGAGCCATCACCACCTCACCCTAGATGCCACCGCCTCCGCTTCAAAAGTTGGAGCCAATCGGGCGGGCTTTTATTGAAAAGTGTTCTGACCTTTGTCCTCACTCCACTGACCAAAATCAAACACTGTTGACAAATTTTCCACAATGAAGAAAATTTAATTTTGTTAATTCTTTATTCTTTCTAATGAGGAAATAGGAGCCACTTTGTCAACTTGGCATTTAACGGTCACATAAGCAATTTTTTTTTTTGGCCTTTTAATGGAAGGCCCTAATGTGAACAAATAAATTATAGTTCAAGAATTTGATTTAAAAAAAACATATATATTCAAAGATGACATTGCATGATAAAGTTTAGGGATTTTCTGTAGCATTATGCCATATCAAGACGATAACTTGCAAAAGAAAAGTGGGAAGATTTTGGGATTTGTCATCTAAAATGTGGCATCGCTATGAAAACATTTCTTTTGATGCCTAAGCAATGGATTATATCTCATGTACATTGACGTCATTTTACTTCATGAAGGGCATAATCATTGGTTTGATTACGTCAATAATACAAAAGTTTAGGCAAAGCAATAATTAAAGACATGGTCGGACTTGAACACAACATTATGTATGCACGGACCCCTGGAGTGCCAAAACTTGGCACGGGAGACATTTAAGTGCCAAAATTTAGAAATATACACTTAAGTGCTAAAATCAGAGCAAAAATAATCAATTAAAAGCCAATGGCAAAAAAATCCGACCAAATTACCACGTGTCCATTTTCCAGTGATTTTATTTGCTGACGGAGTTTTTTTTTCAAAATAAAATATTCATGTGGCAATTTTAAGAAAAAAAAATTGTCCAAGTCGACTAGAAATTTTTTTTTTAAAAATTGATTTTATTTATATAAAAAAAAAAGGGAAGAGGAGGGGAGGGTTCAGCAGCCCTCGTCGGATCCTCCCCTTCCTCCTCCATTTTTTTTAATTAATCAATTTTATAATAATATATTTTATAATTATTTAAATAATATTTAATTAATACATTTTTAAAATGCCACGTCAGTGCAAAACGATGTCGTTTTGGCTAAGTCTTCACTGACTTAGTTTCCGGCGAGCCACGTAAGCAATTTATATTATTAAAATAAGTCACGTTAGATTTTCGGTAGCCTTCATTATAGTTAGCATTTAAGTGATACGATTTTAAAAAAAAAAGGCATTTAAATGTACCTTTTGTAACTTTTGACACTTAAGTGTCTCTTCATGCCAAGTTTTGACACTTGGACTGTACTTATGCCCAACATTATGATTAAGCACTACCTTCGTGAGAATAGAACTTGGAATTAACCCGAATACTTAATTAGTGGGGCAAACGAGAAAGTTGACTTTTGGACTTTTGAAGGAGAAACATGATGATCAACATCGACAAATTTTAAGCCACTAACAAAATGAAAACCATTTGGGCATAAGACGTCGCATCTCTTTTCTGTGAGTTACGAAAATACACTTCTTTTAATATATATGTGTGTATTTTATTCTCTTATTTAAATGGACTATAAGAGAAGGGAAAAGATTGGAATGGTTAATCATTGAAAAAAATACCGAATTAGTCTTAAACTTATTGTATGAATATCAATTCAGTCATAAACTTTTCAACACAGAGGGGTATGATGCACTTCATAAGGGAAACAATGCATAACATAAGGCAAATGTGGCGAAAGGCCTAAAAATGATGGAGGCTTCATAGGTGCGGAACGGGGCTTCAAAAGCCTAGCTTCACATGTGGCCCTACACCATTTGGGCCCAGTCATGCGATAAGACATGTCGACTAGGCACACCAGGCCAATGTTTAATTGGGCTTGGTAGGGCTTTAGCTCAAGTGTGGATTGTCGTTGTTTCATCATTAGGCTGACACTAGAAGCAACATTTGGCAACTGCCAATGGTGGCGAAGGCGGGGGATGACGTCATAATTCTTTTTGTTTTTCAAAAGAAATTTAGAATAATATTTTTCAAAAAATTTGACCAAATTTTGATCAATTATAACTTTTCAATCCAACCTTTGGTCTGCAGAAGTAAGATGGGCTCCCATGTTTTACTTAACTCCTATTCAATTCATAAAAAATTAGTGGTGACTCTTAATCAAGTAAACCAATTAGTAGAAACTAAGGGCGCGAATGATAACATTTTTCCTTCAAATCATTTTAAGAACAGTAAATAGATTTTTCTATTTCTATTTCGGATGAGTTTTGAGCCAAAAACGTGTTTGATAACGACAAAAAAATTTATATTCTTGGAATAGAAATTCGTTTGATAATAAAAAAAAATTTACTTTCCTAAGTGGAGCGGGGATCGGCGGCGGTGGACGGCGGCCGCCGACTGGCGGGCGGCCGGGCCGGCGCCGGGCGGGCGGACGGTAGACGGCGGCGAGCGGGCGGACGGCGGACGGCGGCGACGGCGACCGGGCGGGACGGGCGGACGGCGGACGGCGGCGGACGGTGGACGGCGACCGGGCGCGGCGGGCGGACGGCGACGGCGGCGGGGCGGATGGCGACGGCTGGGCGGCGACGGCGAGCGGCGGCGGCGGCGGACGCGATCGGGGGCGGGCGGACGGGCGGACGGCGACGGCGGCGGGCGGACGGCGGACGGCGGCGGCGGCGGCGGACGACGATAAGCGGTTGTCCGGCGGGCGGCGACGGGGCGACGGACGGCGGATGGCGACGGCGGACGGCGGACGGTGGATCGGCGGGTCTTGGAATAGAAATTCGTTTGATAATCAAAAAAATTTTACTTTCCTAAGTGGTGGTGATAATGGGAGGAGCGGGGATCGGTGGCGGTGGACGGCGGCCGGCGACCGGCGGCGGCGGACGGCGGACGGCGACCGGCGGCGGCGGACGGGTGGACGGCGCGGCAGCGGGCGCGGGACGGCGGACGGCGACCGCGGCGGCAGACGACGGTGACCGGGCGGACGGCGCGCGGGCGGGCGGACGGCGGACGGCGCGGGCGGCGGCGACGATGGCGGTTATCCCGGGCGGCGGACGGCGGACGGCGCGGACGGCGGACGGCGGGCGGTGACCGACGGCGGCCGGTGGTGGCGGCGGACGAGCGGACGGCGGACGGCGGGCGGTGACCGGCGGCGGCAGTGGTGGTGGTGGCGGCCGAGGCAGTTGGTGGCAGCGGCCGGGGGCCTAGTGGGCGGGGGTGGTGGTGGTGATGGTAAGTGACGGATGGAAAAAAACTTCTTCGGATGAGAAGTAAGAAAGAGAGAAACAATTTATGATTTCTATTCCGAAATAGAAAAGTAAAAAATTTTTGTTTCGATTTACATTCCAAACCTATTTCGGAATAGAAATTTGTTCCAGTAAATAGAAATGATATTTTTTTTTTTTACCAAACGGATTTCTATTCCGAAATAGGTCTAGAATAGAAATCTATTCCAGAAACAGAAATAGAATGGTTACCATGCGCCCCCTAAGTTAACATCAATCATGCCATGAGCAAGTGTCACCTTGCAAGAGGGACCATTTGTGCTTGCTTAGTAACCCAGCAACTTCCTCTAGGATCTCACCTCGGAAGGATCGTGACAAAGAATTTTCATTTTTTCTCATGAAATTACAAATGATGAATAAAAAAAACAAAAGAAGAAAAAATGATTAAGCTGAATCAAACCACAAAAAAATGGTTTGGCTTGGTTTGATATTGATTATAATACAATTTAGTTTGGGTTCACTCTTCTTCAAACCATATTGTTGAAAATAAAACAAGCGATCTTATTAAATATACAAAAATAAGGAAATGAATTCGACATCAAATTTACGTGGTTCAATCATGTGACCTACATCTATGAGGAAATGAGCATGTGATTTCATTATAAATGAAATGATACAATGAATGTTACAATCATACTCAACTCAATTGCATACTGTTGATATTTTTCATCCCTCAAATACAACTAATAACTCTATCTCTAATCCTCATAGTTTCTCTCGAAATAATATCTCAATCTCCTAAAAGAATGACGTGAATGTTAACACAAAATTTAATCAACTTCATTTTATGTAATTTCACGAAGAAAACCTTTCCAAATCAAACCCCTAAGAGGAAATTTCAATTTCCTCCGTGCAGTCCTCGGAGCTCTCATTAAGAGCTCTTCCTCTTCATATTTAAAGAGAATTCACTAGAATGAAAGGAAATAATTAATGGCCACCATTAAACGACCTCATTCTTGCACCTTTCTTTGTCTTGGTGCCTTTCCCTTTCATCCCATATTAGCGGTAGCCATCGTCAATCTCTCTTTTCCCTTTATTAAGCTGACCAAAGTCGCCCCTTATGGTCAAGACTAGCATGTTCTCTCTTTCTTTCCATGCTCAAAGCAACACTATGATGGGACGGCAGCACGGCCATGGACAGGCCATCATTGCATTTCCTACGACTACTCTTAAGTACAGGATGAGTGTCCATTACTCTCTTCTGGTCTTAGTTTGATCTGGCTCCAGCAGCGCTAGATATATTTCAACATTTAAGGTCAAGTCCAAAATAAATATTTCATAGTGAGTATATGCTTAGGTAGTGTTTAGGTGGAGCATTTTTTTTTGTAGTGAATACAGCAAATCCAATCTCAGTAGTATAAAGGAAAATTTTCTAGTTATCCAGAGTCCATGTGTCATAATAAGAAGCGATTCTTTAGGAATATTTTGCTATTATGTATTTATATAAGACTATGATTTTATCTAGATCATATGTTTAACCATAGACATAGTTATAGAATAATTGGAAATGATTTAAAAGCTTGAAAATCAGATTTTTTTAATTCAAAATTTCAAAAAAGCACCAAGAAGAAATTCGAAAGAAATTGCACGTTTGAAGAGGTACACCCCCATAATTGTCCTCCTCCTCATTTTTTCTATAGCCATCGACTTCTCGTACTATAAATTAAAAGCTGTAGCAGCTGCTGTGAAGTTGCATGTCCTTCAGTCAAATCCCGTGAGTCATGCAATACAAAGGTCCAAAATGATGTCTTTCGCCGAAAGTGGCATTGGACTTTGAGAATTCAAATCAAGAATTTCATCGTTTGTATAGCCTTTTCTCCTTTTCAACTGTAACCTCTTGTTCCTCTTTTGTAAATTTTTTAAGAAGGATGATTTGATGGAGAAGCTTTTCACATTAAGAATGTAATAGTGTATTGTTATTGTTTCTAAAATGTGCAAATGGCTGAAATTTGATAAACAATACTGCACATTCGAAATGAATTGAGTAGATTCGGGCTCTAATATATGTAAATGATTTGCCAACATGCAAATTTGTCGCCTTTTCTCAATTGAAATTGTTTGACTTTGTGGTAGCCACGGGAATCTTATGAAGTCAGTTGTTAATGAGAGATTGTGGTTAGGCTCAAGACAAGACAAAGGCAAGTGATCAAAGATTTAGCTGGAATGGAGTATCAAATAGCAGCCATAAACAATTTATTAGACATTGGTTTTGGGGTTGTACGATTCACTAGAATCTACTGGATAGGGGGCATTATTAAAACAGCACCCCCAAGGTTATCTTCAACCAGCTACATCCTCACTTTGGGATAAACCATAGCTTTCTTGATGACTTGAGTGAAATGCCAAAAACCAAGGGCTTACTCCAGCTATAAGAAAAATTATTGTCCGATGTCTCTTTATTTAGAGTGACTCATGACATTGATAGCATTGATAAATGCTAATTGTAATGGATGATGCCAACAAGGGCAATCAACGTCCAAAAACTAATCAGAGTGAATTTTTTTGTATCCTGGTACTAGGATACTTGTTGCCACTGGGGACAGGAACGCTTCGAATATTAGGGGACTTAAGTATAAATTCGAGGATTATGAATTGGTGGGTTGAGCAATGAAGATGCACTTAACTTTTTTGTAGGCATGCCTTCAATTAAATGTAAACAGCATAAGAGAGAAAATGGGGAATTTGTATAGATATATTCATCCACCATTGATTTTCGTGTAGTGTGGGTTAGTTTTGCTGTAATTCATGGCATTATCTCACTTTAGTTTTCTTTAAGAATAATTTGAAATGAATTAAAAACTTGAAAATCATTTTTGTAATTGCAAAGTTCAAAAAAGCATTAAGAAGAAATTCAAAAGAAATTGGGCTTTTGAAAAGGTACATCTCCATAATTGTCCTCCTCATTTTTTCTAAAGCCATCAACTTTTTTGACTATAAATTGATAGTTGCAGGTGCCGCGAAGTTGCCTCTCCTTCAATCAAATCCGTGAGTCATGCGATACAAAGATCCAAAACGATGTCTCTCACCAAAAGTGGCATCGAACTACGAGCATTCAAACCAAGAATTTCATCGTTCGTATCTTACAATAGATAGCCTTTTCTCCTTTTCAACTGTAACCTCTTGTTCTTATTTTGTAAATTTTATAAGTAGGGTGATTTGGTGGAGGAGCTTTTCACATTAAGAATGTAATAAAGTGTAATGTTATTGTTTCTAAAACGTGCAATCCAAAAGAACAGCTGAAATTGACGAACAATAGCTCACATTCAAAATGAATAGAGGCAAATCTAGGCTCTAATACATGTAAATGGTTTGTCGACATGCAAATTTGTCTCCTTTTCTCAATTGAAATCATTTGACTTTGTGGCAACTATGGGAATCTTATGAAGCTGGCTGTGAACAAGAGATTGTGGTTAGGCTCAAGACAAGACCAAGGCAAGTGATCAAATATTTAGTTGGAATGG
Source organism: Angophora floribunda (assembly GCA_014182895.1). Lineage (NCBI taxonomy): Eukaryota > Viridiplantae > Streptophyta > Magnoliopsida > Myrtales > Myrtaceae > Angophora > Angophora floribunda. Next base: position 11,911,526 of record CM024711.1, on the reverse strand, counting down.
AGGATCGAATAGTAGCCATAAACAATTTATTAGACATTCATTTTGGGGGTGTACGGTTCACTTGAATCTACTAGATATGCAACATTAGTAAAACAGCACCCCCAAGGTTATCTTCAATCAGTTGTATCCTCGCTTTGGAAAAAACCGCAGCTTAAGGACTTACTCCAGTTGCAAGAAAAATTATTGTCCGATATCTCTTATTCTAGAGTGACTCGTGACATTGATAGCATTGATAGATGCTAATTGTAATGGATGATGGCAACAAGGGCAATCATATCCAAAAACTAATTGGAGTGAATTTTTTTGTATCGTGGTACTAGGATACTTGTTGCCACTGGGGACAAGAGCGTTTCAAATATTAGGGGACTTAAGTATAAACTCAAGGATCGTGAATTGGTGGGTTGAGCCATGAAGATGCACTTAACTTTTTTGTAGGCATGTCTTCAATTAAATGCTAATAGTGAAAGAGAGAAAATGGGGAATTTGTATAGATATATTCATCCAAAATTGATTTCTCACCTGGTTGGTTAGTAGATGGTTGGTCAACTTGTCACCTTTGCTCACTTGAAACTGTTCAGTTTTGTGGCAGTCATGAAAAACTTATCCAGGATGTTGTTAACGCTGTTGTGGTCAAGCTCAAGACAAAATAGAGACGTGTAACTAGAGATTTAGTTGGAGTGAATGATCAAATGGCAGACATAAATAAATTATTACCACCCCATATGGTGGCTGCGTTGGTATGCGCTTAGACCCTCTTCACGGAAGGGCGAGAGTTCAAACCCCGGTTGAGCATACTAGCGTAGCCATTAGTGGTCTTAAGTGCGGCATCGTGGTGGTGGGTCCTGCGCTAGCGCTGCCCCGGGTTTACCTCTCCGGCTGCCGGCCGTGCGGGGGTTCCCGGGTCATCAAAAAAAAAAAACAAATTATTAGACATTGATTCTGATGGTGTGCGGCTCATTGGAATCTACGGAACGGGCGAAATCGGTGAAACAACACTCGCCACAAAGATCTTCAACCAACTATGTCCTCGATTTGGCAGAAACTGCAGCTTTCTTGAGGATGTGAGGAGAATGACAAAAGACAAGGGCTTAGTCGAGCTTAAATAAAGTTGTCGTCCGGTATCTCTTATCCTAGTGCGGATCGTACAGTTGATAACATTGATGGTGGGATCAATAGAAAAGGTACACCTTCATTATTGTCCTCCACCTTATAAAGCCATTGACTTTAGCGACTATAAATTGGAAGTTGCATCTGCTGCGAAGTTTCCTTGACGTTTTTTTTTTATTGTCAAATGGGACCATAATATGTAATGTTTTCTGCACCTGCTGGGAAGTTGGCTGTGCGCCAAATTGATGGCAAATGGTTGTGTGGAAGAAGATTTTATAGTAACATTTGTTTCCCTTTAAATTTTTGTCAATTCCGATATTTATTTGAAACCTTTCTTCCACCCGACAAAATCCCGTGAGTCATGCCAAATTGTAATTAAGAGTTCTTATCCATAAGTTTCTAAATAAATATCTGGAGTCGCAAGTGAGTCTATATAAATAAATTGTTATTTTACAATACTAAATGGGGATTTTAAATATGTCCAACTATAAATTTAGAAAATCAAATATTTTAAGCCAAAAGTTCGAAAGCACAAAGTTACTCAAAAGAAATTGGGCGTGTAAAAAGTGCACCTCCCTTATTGTCCTCCGCCTTATGTTTCTTTTTTAAAGTCATCAACTTTATTGACTGTAAACTAGTGACTGCACCTGCTACGAAGTTGCCTATATGCGTTTTGGATGGCAAATGGGATCGGATTCAAATATGTGAAATGTCATACAGCGAACTCAGAGACCAGATGAGAGGGCTGACCTTGTTAAGTGCGAAGTGAGCTCCTATGGCAAACTCAGAGACAAGAACGAGCAATAGCAATAAACTAGGAGGTGAGTACCACGTCTTCCTGAGTTTTAGAGGGCCCGATACTCGTCGTTCATTCACCAATGTCCTCCACCAAGCCTTGGTAGATGCTGGGGTTCGTGTTTTCATCGATGATGAAGGGCTTCAACCTGGTGAAAAAATTAGTGACCTTCTACAAGTGATCAACAATTCCCAGCTCTACATACCCATCTTCTCGAGAGGGTACGCTTCAAGTCACTGGTGCCTTGATGAGCTTGCAAAGATGGTGGAGAACACCTATAATCATAAAGAAGATGGGAAAAAGGTCATATTACCCGTCTTCTACGATGTGAAACCTGATGATGTGAAGCTGAAAACCGAGTTGTATGAAGACGCCATATTGAATTTGAAGCAACAGAAGGAGGATCAGAAGCATAAGTTCAGCTCCAAGGATATAGAGACGTGGCAGTGGGCTCTCAAAGAAGTTGGTGGCACCAAGGGATGGGAGCTGGAGAAATTAAGGTAACAATCGATCCAGGCTTGCGAAAATTATTTTGTACAATCGGCCCATTTTTTATTTAAGTAAATATTCTATTACATTAATTCATCAGATGTTCATATTTTGATTCTTCTACCCTTTTTTGCCAGAAATTCTGATTCTCCTACTTGATATAAAGATCAAATATTTCTCTTCTATATTTTTTAAACTTGATCGCGTTCCCACCTGGTTGGTTAGTAGATGGTTGCTCAAATGCAAATTTGTCACTTTTGCTCAATCGAAACTGTTCAACTTTGTGGCAGTCCTGAAAAACTTATCCAGGAAGTTGTTAACGAGGTTAAGGCCAAGCTCAAGACAGGAGAGAGACGTGTAACCAAAGATTTAGTTGGAATGAAGGATCGAATAGCAAGCATAGAAAAATCATTAGACATTGATTCTGATGGTGTTTGGCTAATTGGAATCTATGGGATGGGTGGCATCGGTAAAACAACACTTGCCAAAACTATCTTCAACCAACTACGTCCTCAATTTGGCAGAAACTACAGCTTTCTTAATGACGTGAGGGAAACGGCAAAAGACAAGGGCTTAGTTGAGCTGCAAAAAAAATTATTGTCCGATATCTCTCGTTCTAGTGTGGCTCATGATATTAAGGACGTTGAAATTGGGATCAATACGATTGAAGAAACAATTTGCAACAAGAAGGTGCTAATTGTATTGGATGATGTTGATTAGGCCGACCAGATCCAAAAACTAATTGGAGAGAATTCTTTGTATCCTGGTACTATAATACTTGTCACTACAAGGCACCAGGGCATTTTGAATACCAGGGAAGTGAAATTTGACAAATATGAAATGGTTGGGTTGAGCAACAAAGACGCACTTATACTTTTTAGTAGGCATGCCTTCAATGAGGACTCTCCTCCACCTGATTACTACACTTTTTCAAACAGCATTGTCTCTACTGTAGATGGACTACCTTTAGCTCTTAAAGCAATAGGTTCATCACTTTTTGGGAAAAAGAGAGAAATTTGGGAAGAGATGCTACATAAGCTAAAAGAAACACCTCATAAGGATGTCTTGGCAATGCTAAAGATTAGCTATGATGCCTTAGAGCCGAATGAACAATATATATTCCTTGATATTGCATGTTTTTTCGCTGGTATGAATAAGACTAATCCAATGTACATGTGGAAAGAGTGTAAGTTTTTTCCAGAGGGTGCCATCGATGTCCTCATTAATAGATGCATGATAAAGGAGTTAGACGATAATAGCCTTTGGATGCACGATCAATTTAGAGACCTTGGAAGGGCAATTACCAAAGAAGAGCGTATCGGATTGTGGGATGAAGATGACATCATTTGCGAATCAAGATCAGCAAAGGTAAAGTATGGCCTAATTTGAACAGAAAATTGCTTATGCCCTCTTCTTAATTGAGGATTCATGCTCTTATGATTTGGGAGCTACTCTTCTGTTTCATTTTTTCTTCTCTTCTACGAAATATAATAGTGGGATATTGACAAATTCCTGCCTCTGCTGCTTAATGTCATTGGCAGATCAAGGAAAGCTTTAAAGCACTCCGTTTATCAGCATCGTGGGATCGTAAAACTGTCACTTCGGAGCAAATTAAGTGGTTCCCGCATTTGCGGATTCTTTGGTTGTATGATGTAATCTGCAAAGGTGACTTTACGGGCTGTCTTTCCGAGTTGAAATGGATCAGTTTGAGCTACCGTTATATTTTAGGTGGCCACAATAATCCATGTTGGAAGGCTACCAATTGGGGTCTTGAAAATGTGGTTGTGGTAAATCTTATTGGGCTTGATATCACAGAAGATGTGTTCAAAAGCATAATCAAGGTATGCCAATTTCCCTCTTAGTCTAATTTTCTCATTCAATGAAGGACAAAATTTGATGGATGTGTAATCTAATTTTCTCATTGGTAGCCTAAATCCATATTTATTTCTTGCTGTCCTGATGTTTCATTGGCTTTTGTAGGGAAGGAAATTGAAGGTTCTCACTATAAGCCATAATAGGTTGATACATAGGATACCAACCATTCCCAAGCACTCAGTTTTAGAGAAGTTGACAATTCAAGAATTTTGGTCTTTGACGGAAATTGACTGCTCTATTGGGCACCTGAAGCAGCTGACTGAGTTGAGTTTTGAGCGTTGTTATTTTATTAAAAAATTGCCAAGACAAATTGGAGAGTTAAAAAATTTGCAGCACCTCTCTCTGAAGAGTTGTCATCATTTTATCGAACTTCCCAACTCAGTTTCGAAATTAGAGTCGTTAACCAAGCTGGATGTATCATGCACAGAAATTACAAGATTACCGCATTCCATTGGTAGACTACTAAGCCTATCTTCTGTGGATGTGTCATTCACACTAATTAAAAAACTGCCCAGTACAATGAGCAAGTTGTGTCAACTCCAAACACTGGGATTATTTCATTGTAATGAGATACAAGAGTCGCCGAAGCTCCCGAGCAGTTTGACCAATCTACAGTTTGCATCTACTTCACTGTTGAAAATCCCTAACCTCTCGTGCCTTACTAATCTAGTTGGACTGCGCCTAGCTGATAGCTATGAATGTAGTAGACACAAATCAACTGTAATCCAAACTTGCGACTTGGGGTGGATTGGGAGTTTAACCAAACTGAGGAAGCTAATCTTTCGCTTTCCAAATGTCTGCGCACCAACTCCAGAGTTGGGTTCCCTTTCTCTGCTGGAAGAACTCACTTTATATGGACTAGACTTGCCAACTTTCGAACAACTTCCATCAGACTTGATAGTTTTAGAGCTCTATGAAACGCGAGGGAAACAAGTACACCTCGATGGGCTTCCTCCATCGGAAAAGGAGAGGTCGGTTTGTCAGCCGGAGGAGGCGGGGTGCAATGAACTGCAAGCTACCGAGTTGATTGATCATTGGAGGGGAGAGATCCTTTTCCCAAGCTACCTAAAGACGCTTCAAACATGCCGCTTGTCGGGGTTCCCAGAGGTACAGGATATTCGATTTGTTTCTACGTTCGAATCATTGGAAGTATTTTCTGTTAAAGAGTGCTCTTCGTTAAAAAGCTTAGGCGGTTTGTCAAACTCAAAGAACTTGAAGCGGTTATGGATTGAGCAGTGCCCAAGCCTGAAGGTTGTCGAGGGCATTGACGAATTAGAGTTTTTGCATGAGTTGTGTATTTTTCGGTGCAGATCAATGGAAAGGATTTTTGATGCATCGAGCTCAAAAATACCAAACAAGTGCGAAATATGCACAACATGTAGTGGGGAGTTACTCGACTGTGGTTATTCTATCATCACTTGGGAATCTTACAGAGAGAAGATTCTGAATGGAGCAAAGCAAGCATGGAGCTCTGAATTTGAAACGTCGGACTCTGAAACAGAAACAGGGGATCCTCTGAAGGAAACGGTGCGCCTTATATTTATTCATAGATCATCGCTGTTTCTTCTGCTCTGCTTGCTTTCGATTTCTGCTTTACTCTAGTGAAGAGAGACGATGAACTGATTTTAAAACGAGCGACCAAGGATAATCTTATAAAAATTCCCCATCTTACTGGGAATCTCCATATGCTGCGTGGGTGCGTGCGTGCGTGCGTGCGAACTTCAGTGGTGAGGTTGGGGATGTTACATCCTCCACCATCTACAATGAAAGGGCCTTTCTTAAGAGAAATTTAGAAGCAAGAGAGCTCACCTCAACTCACCTTATTATTTCCTTATGCAGAACCAGGAAAATAAAGAGAAGAAAAGGAAGAGAAAGACAGAGTCGGCAAAACAACAAGGAAGAAGAAAGAGGAGAAAACTTCAGAAAAAAGCTTGGGTACGTTTGTTTCACCCTATTATTTCCTTATGCAGAACCAGGAAAATGAAGACAAGAAAAGACAGAGCAAGACTGTCGGCAAAAGAACAGGAAAAAAGAAAGAGGGGAAAAAGGACCTGAAGTGGACTTTAGGAACGAGGTGACTAAGTCGATCTCAAATCGTGAATCGAATTGGTATTAGGGTTCTTCTTTCTTTCTCCCGCTGCTCAAGCAAATCACTGTCGCTCGATCCTTTGCGACTCTACACCAATCCTCACTCGCTTCTCGCAAGCTTAAGTCTGTGGTTCACTGTCGTCTCTCCTTTCCTGGGTTCCGTCGTCTGCGATTTGAAGATTGTCGTCCAAAAGCTTCAAGTCCTTCTTCAGTGCCACTTTTCTCTCTCGTGCACATTTCCTTCTTCAGTGCCGCTCAGCTGGAGGAATTTAGTGCATTCATTATCTTCATCAGTGACGGGAGTCGTGGACCTGAACTCGAGCTCTGGATCACTAGCTGGTCGCTGAAGAACAGGTAAGAGTGGTGTGGCAATTGGTGTTTTTTTTTTTTTTCTCGGTCAGAGTGGCAGTTGGTGCTTAGTTGAATGTAATCGTGTGGTTTATCTTTGCGTCGTTAAGTATGAGCTCTAGCTTCATATGGTGATAGTTGTGTAACCGTCTGCTTTCCTGCAGTTGTTCGACTATTTGAGTGCCTAGACTAGTTATGTTGCTATGTTTTTGCGGACTGCTCGATTGAGTGTGATCATGTGCACAGGATTTCAGCATCTTCTCGTGAAGAGTTTATTGTAAGTATATTCTAAGGTTTGGATAATGGTCGCTTTAATGAGTATCCACTGTCTCTTTATTACCTGTGAGGAGCTTTTGATGATTGAAAATGAAGCAAATATTGCTTCTCTTGTTGGTTCATCGTACAGAATTAAAATGGGATATCCACGTTTTTTTTTTCTTTCATATTTTGGGCAGTTGCGATTTTCATTGGTAATTTGAGGTCTGTTGCATATGGTCGGGGATTCCACAGGTCAAATTTACTACATGACCGACTGGACAATTAGCTAGTCAAAATTACACATGGTTTTGTTATCTATTGAAGCAGAAACACCATATCTTGTCGCTTCATGATTATTCCCACGTTCTTGTTCTCCGTTTCGCAAATATTGTAACATCCTGAAAATTGACCCCATTTTAGGATTTTATAAAAGGGCAATGTTAGTCGAAGGCCTGGTCAGTACAAATTTTCCGAACTGTGTGTTCATGGGATAACGGATTACAGAGGGGTGCCGATAGGAAACGATACGCGTTCGACTCGCAATTTCGAACAGGAACGAGCCCTTCGACCATGAGGACCTGGGCGGGAACGATATCCTCTAAGTACTAGACTATTAAGGAATGGAAATAAATCGATTCGGCAGAAGTACGAAGTCAAACTGCGGGTGATTTCCGCACGACTTCGATACGAACTACGAACGACGCTAAACCAAATCCTTTTCATCTGGTACTCGGGATTATCAATTGAGCTCCCGGGATCACACGACAATCGAGGGACGTCCCTGACTCGAGAATTGGCGTAAATGTGGATCAAAGAATAGTTGACCACGGGTCAAATGTGAAGAAAAGTCCTAAAGGGGCGCCTGATAATCCAAATTGTACTACGATCACAATCGACTCAATTTAGCCTCGATTTTTAATCCGATTTTGGGAACCGACTTCTCAGTGATATCAGGACTAAATATTTGGACGTCGCCTCATTTATTTTGGAATTTTCCGTTGAACACGGAAGTGCCCGGAAAAGGAAAAATTTGACCGAGTTTCGGGCCCGCGGGTGGGTCGGCCCAAGACCGGCGGCCCAATGGGCCTTGTGTCCATCCAGCCCAACCCAAAGGGGACCCAAGCTGGCCCATTCTCCTCTCCCTCCTCAGTCCATGGGCTTCTCTCTTTTGGCCTTTTGCTTTTGTGCCCAAGTGGGCTTTGTTTATGCTTTGTTTTTGCTTGCTTTTGATTGGTCCTTCAAGCAAGTGGCAAGCCCACTTGCCTTGGCCTTATCCAAGTCTTCAGCAGCTCCTTCTCTCTCCTCTTTCTCCCCCAAAATTCGTGCAGCAGCCCAGCCTCCCTCTCTCTCCCTTTTTCTCTTCCTTTTCTCTTCCATTTCTGCTGTTTCTTGCTGTCCATGCTGTTTTCCAGCCCAAAAACAGCCTTGCCGCCATCACCGGAGCCGCCACCACCGCCCAAAGTGTAGTCCTAGAAGTTAGGAAGCCAGCCGCACACCCCCGGTCACCCCTGGTCGCCCTGAACCGCCCGTTTCGGCCTTTTCCCCTCTGCTGGTCATTCCACGTGAACAGTGTTCCGGGGGCTGTTTTGGCCCGTTTCGGCCACCGTTCGTTGTCCGTTGCCATCCTCGAGTTTACCCCTCGTAGCCCTCGTTCCCCTTTACGTGCCGATGTTGCCGGATTTCCGATCCAAGTAAGTTAACTTCCTAATCATTGTTTAGGGGTTAATCTTGCTTAGGGGTTAATTAGTGTATTTGTGTGCTTGTGATTAATTAAGGTTGATTGGTTTATTAGGCTGGTTAATTAAGGCTGACTAGGGTTAGTTAATTGACCATAGTTAGTAATAAAGTAACTAGGGTTAATTAATTAAAGTAACCATGGTTAGTTTTAAAAGTAACCAAGATTAGAAATTAATCATGGTTAGATTAGATTAACTAGGGTTGAGTTAATTTGTTAACCATGGTTAAGTTTATTTATTTTTATTTATTTATTTAATTTCGGACGAATTATTGTTCATAATTACTGTTCACGATACTGTTCACGATTACTATTCACAATCACTGTTCATACAGAAACAAATTTTGGTTTCAAATTGATGTATTCTTGGTTGTTATGCTTTCTTGAAGTGCCGATTGTTAATTATATGCGTGAATAATGATGAAATGCATGATCGAAGATCGAGTGGAAGTGAAAGTGATTGATTTATTGAGTTATTCCCGAGAATTAGGGAATGTACGTGATTGTTGATTGGTTGAATTTGGAATTTTGGAATTGTTGAGTGATACCGCATGACATATTACGTGGGTTATCTGAAATGGCATGTCGCATGAGCATGAGCGCATGAGCGATATTGCATTCACGACCAAGCAAAAGCAAAGACAAGAATAAACAGTTTGCTGATGTGTTGCATGGTCAGATTAAAGTTGATAGCCCGGTTGAAACGGATGACCGCCAATCCCCATTGGGGTTGTGCCATGACCATTGAGTCGCCTAACAATGGTCAGATGCGGGGCTGAGGCAGTGAGCGGGCCCCATGCTCCATAGGGAATGCCGTCGATGGGAGAGAGCCCGTGACGTCGCCGTGCCTCATGGGGGAGGACGATGCTTGGTCTTCGACCGGTAGACCGCCAACCATAAGGTTGTGCCGTGGCCCTAGTGGTCGTAATAATCGGAGCATATGTGTAGATGCGAGGCATGAGAAAGCTGTGTGAGATGCTCTGATTATTCGCATGCTCTTAATGTCGTGATGAGTTAAATGACAGTTTCTGCAGGTCACGTGTGCCAAGGCCAGGTAGGATCGCCTGTGGTTGTGTCTGCTTATTGAACTGTCCTATGCTTTTGTTTCTCTCTGCATTGTGCTGCCTACTGGATTAGATTGTATGTTAAACTCCCGAGGCGAGTGAAGTTCCTAACCAGGGCTTAGGACTTTAACTTGCTGAGTTTACCTCAACCCATCGTGGTTAACCTTTTCAGGACCTAGATGATGCAGTACCCGAGGATCAAAGAGAGCGATCCCTCCGAGACCAGCGAGTAGCCACTTGTACAGTGATAGGTTAGCTAGGCCAGTCCCTTTTTGAGTGGGCCTTAGCTTGTCGCCTGTAGTAAGGCGTGTATGTATTTGCTGATGTGCTGGCTAACCTTCAGATATATAAAAATGGTGTTGTCTTTCCTCTGCTGCTATTGTTGCTATCCCTGTTGTTTGGTTTGGGAGTTGTTCGTTTCCGCATGCGCTTAATTACAAGATAAAATGAATTGGTCGACAACAGTACCTGGGACGTCGTACAACTAGACCACAAGCGAAATGGGGTTGCCGCGAGCTCGAGAGTCGGGGCGTGACAAACCTGTCGATTTAATGTGACGACCCGGGCAACGGTGCGAGGGGAGGAGGGATGGCGGTGCGTCCGCGCCTCCGGTCCTCGGACGTGCGCAAGGGAGGGGTGGACATGTCTCTTGTCCCACATCATTTAGGGGAGAGTCTTGGAATGGTTTATAAGGCTGGGATCCCTCTTCCCTGAGTAATGCGTTTTAAAGCCGTGCGGGCCTCGGTCCAAAGCGGACAATATTACTCAGCAAGCCCCAGGTCCTTACAAATATCTTCTTATTTGAATTGAAAGAAGAGAGAAAAATGACTCACTCTAGCTACGCATGATAACTATTCTATTTATGTTTTAGAATTATTTTTCTATTCTAGACTTATTTCTGGAACAGTAAATCCGTTCGATAAAATAATTTTATTTTTCTACTTCAAAACAGATTTCTATTATAGAATTAAGTTTGGAATAGAAATCAGAAATAACAAAATTTTACTTTTCTATTTTTGAAATAAAAATTAGAAATTATTTTTGTCTTTTTTACTTTTCACCTAAAGGAGTTTCTTGACGTCCGTCCATCATCACCATCCCCGCACGCCGGCCGCCATTGCCGCCCCTTGTGGCAACAGCAGTGGCGCGAACACCAGTCACCAGCCTCCCCCCCGCCACCCCCCCCCTACCCCCACCGCTTGGAAAAGAGAAATTTCTTTTGTTATGAAATTAATTTGTGTCGTTATCAAATACGCTTTTTTTTTACTCAAAAACTCATCTAAGAATATAGAAATAGAAAAATTTATTTCTCTTCCAAAAATCAATTTCTGACGAGAAATGTTATCATTCGCGCCCTTTGTAGCAAGGCGCTTGGTTAGGCTCTTGTGCTTCTTAATTTACTTGCCTGATGCTACATTGTTTTATGCCTAATTCCCCTTCCGAAGTCAGCAATTCCTTCCTACTTTCTCACATCTAAGATGAATCCTAAGGAACATCTTAAAACCGGGGCAACTTGGTTTCATCCTTAACATGTATTGATTTCTTTTCCTCAATTGTGTCCATTTCGGATCGACGAATGCCATGGGAGAATTTGTGTAGCTTTATGTGTTCCAGAATGAACACATTTAAATGAATGCACACCCTCTTTGTAGCAGATTTGTGTAGGGGTGCTTATCTGGGTACTGATGCATTGAATGGTAACTTAAATGTGCCGTATCATAAAACTATACAAAACATCGAAAGAGCTCCAGCATATTTGCCCTGCGTGAGACCCTGCACCAGGAGTGCAACCAAACCCGCCTTCTCCACATTTATCGAATCCAGCCGTTTTAGTATCGCAAGACAGCATATTGCACAATAAGGGAAGCTTCGAAGGGAAATAAAGGGGTGAAAGGGATGTCAATTATTTAAGCAACATCCTCACGAAACACATTGTAATTGATCAAAAGACGAGGACAAGACACCGTTTATCAACTTCTCCCCACATATCCCCAGAGAATGATCCGTATTCATTTTGCAGTGCCCTGATGCCCTAATCATAGTTTGGCTAGCAATATACTCGCTATATAGTAACTGTGATAAAAATTTCATAACATTTGAAAAGTTGACATAATCTGATCTCTTTACATGCAAAACAAAGCCTAAGGTAAGTTTACGACTCTCATGATTTTGAAAACTTAAAAACATAAAATGACACCAATAAACTTGCATCTTTGGTAAGAGTTTGCATATCTAGAATGATTCATTCAAAAGGATACAATCTGTCACCTAATTGATGTCAAGAACATGTAACTAGTCAGAAAGGATCAAAACTCGCATGGCACTGAGTGTGTACGGCAGATGCGGGGCAAATTCAATGTTTCCACCAAACGTGCCTGCAAAAGCAACCCTAAGAGACATTCGCACTTTGCTTTCTAGAGTGAAGTCATGAAAAATAAATAGATAAAGCTACACTAATCATCCCTAGGACGAGGTCATTATTGTAGTAGATGGAATTTGTTAATCCCGAGCTAAAATCTTGATCAGACTTTCAAATAAGAATTATTTGATTGGAATGCAGAGTGGAGGTACCGTTAGTATTGTCAACTGCATCTTTTTCGTGGGTCATCATGAAAAAGAAGCCAAGAGAAAAATATCTACGAAATACTCATGCTGGCCTTGCAGAATCCACGAAACAACTTCATTTGTATCCATTGTCAAGTTTTCCAAGAAGATCTGGAGTGGTCTATTCTCGATATGCTCCATTCAATCTCAAGTCCTCCATAACCACCGACTCAAAACTTTCTTTTTTCTGAGTGCAGAATCAACCCAAAAACTCAAATCCGTAAGCTCCAACACTATGATTAGCAGATCAGATAAATCAAGTCATTTTCAGTGACTGGCAGGAAGTGGACAAGAGAAAAAGTAGAGACTTGTAAAAATCTTGCACTCAACTTTTCAAAGGACAATATATAATTTACATGTTTATGGCCAGCGAGCTCCCTCATCCATCAATAAGAGATTACATAATTATGAACATGAAATTTAATCTTACACATGCCACCTAATAGTTCAGCAACTCGAGTGCAAAAAGCATATGGTTACGGAGTTTCGTGAGGTCGTCAAGGATCATAACGGTCCTATAAATTTAACAAAAGTTTATGTTCAACTTTGCTTTGAACAATCGCATGCGTATTAACATTGAACAGAGGGACTGAAGCTCATCTCTATTTCTAATTGGGGAAGATGCGTCCGTGCTCAAATTGCTTGCGTTCCCATTAACCGAATCAAGCCTAAAACAATATCCGTATGGTTCAAGCAAGTTCCATCACAAGTAATTCGATGAACACCCGTTGGCAATTACGATTCAAAAACAACTATGACATAACATTTAGGAAATCTCAATTTTACCTTCTTCTATCTATCTTGATTATCACAAGAGATGTCCCTTGTTTTCTCGCGACCTGAGCTAGAAACCGTACAGGTTCAGTTAAAGACGATCTAATCACCTAAAAAAGTCACAATTCAAGGAAATTCAATGCAGATCAAGTTAAAACAGAAAAAGGAAAATCAAATTGAAGAACAGAAGCAGCACATGTGATGATTAAAAGTGAAAAAAGCGCACAGAAGTTCAGGGAAGACCTTGCCAGCAGGTCGATCAAAGATGAATTTGGGTGAAAATGAAGATGTGAGTTCGATTCAGAACAAAAAATGCTCTTCAGCTTCACCGAAGATGATATTCTTCCGACTCCACCAAACCACTGGCTTCCTTTCATTACAGGCTTCAATCTTCTGTGCAGCGAAGGTCTTCAGTTTTCCCAATGCAACCGCTGCTGCCACTGCTTCAAAAGTTGAAGCCAATTAGGCCGGGCTTGTATCAGAAGAGGTTCTAACCTCTGTCGTCACTCCAGTGATCAAACTTGAACTCAACCCACTGATTGCTTGTGGTGGTGCCATTGCTCCTGGTGGCAGCCCAATTTAGCATAGTGCAAACATGACGCCAGATTAGTTCACGCGGGATGCTCTATCATTGTTATATTCCTGAAGGTAATAGTGATGTTCAATGGAAATGCATCTAGATGTTTTACACGGGTTGATGCTTGGGGCCTGGTTAGAGAAAGAAGGCCAAAAGGTTGTGTCTTTTAAGTGATTTGGTTAAATCCGAACACCCCGATGTTCTGTTTCGAAGCTTGATTAGCAATCTCGAATAGGTTGCAGACCTTTAGGAGGATGATAAAGTGGGGCTTCTGCAGTTGATCGATCTGGCTTGTGCTCAGCTGCTCTTGAATCCAGACAACAATTGCTTTTTCAGTGTGCTTTCTCAAAGACAATCAATCAGGTGCTCCTTCCTAGAACTGATGGGTTTGAGGAGGCCTGTTGGAGTTTGGGAAGTGGAATTCGCTTTGCAAGCTGATAGAGTGGTTCGCATGGTAATGTTTTGCCGCAAAAAGTTCGTATCCTAGCTATGTTACAGGAGAGGAATGCTTGTTTGTGGAAAATGACATGTTATGACGTGAGTTTGCTAGTTCCTTTTCTTTGGAAACAACCCCAACCCGATTACATCAGGCCTAGACAAGTCCTCTGAGTTCGGCATAAATTATTTCCAGCTCGTGTGATTTGGTTCCGGCCAGGCCCCAAATATGATTGACTCAAATGACAAGTGAAAAAGATGCAAGGAATACTTATTCATCTTCGATCTCCACGATATCCTTGGAAATTGATGCAGATCATCGATAAAGCCATCAAAGGTTGAAGGAGAGCCTCCCAATTTGAGCTATCATCACCTTGCCGAGATGTTACGGAAGAGGAATGCTTGTTTGTCTTCTATTGAAAAAAGATTCCAACCTCTGTCCTCGCTCCATTGATCAAACTGGAACACAACCGGTAGTTGCTCGTGGACTCGAGCTCGCAATGGCGTGGTTCCTCCAAATTTCCTTTTAAGGAGAAAATTTAACTTTTGTTATCATTAATTTTTCAAGAATAGCACGTAGGAGCCATGTGGCAGCCACACATGAGCCATCGTGATACCTGACGATCACATAAATGTTTTCTTTCTTTTGATGGAAGGTCCAATTGGAGCGAACATGTCATAATTCAAGAATTTAATTACAAAAAAGAAAAATTAAAAGACAATATTGCACAAACTTTAGGAATTTTCAATAGTTAAGTGTCGAGATTTGTCGTCTGATCTTTGGCATAGCTATGAAACATTTCTCTCGATGCCTAAGCGATAATAATATCTTACGTAAGTTGACGTCATTTTACTACATAGAGGGCACAACCGTTGGTCGGATTACATCAATAATACAAAATTAGGCAAAGCAATAATTAAAGACATGTTTAGACTCAAACAGAGCATCATGATTAAGCACCACTTTCACAAGACTAGAACTTGAAATTAACCTAAATACTAAGTTAGTGGGGCAAACGTGAAAGTTGACTTTTGGTGGACAAACCTGATGATCAACATTGACAAATTTCAAGCTACTAACATAATGAAAACCATCTGGGCAAAAGATATCTCATATCTCTTTTTCGTAAAAAACAAATATATACTTCTTTTTATTTTATATAGACATATATGTTTTTTTATATATGGTTTATTCTCTTATTTAAACGGACTATAAGATAAGGGAAAATGATGGAACAGTTAATCCTTGAGAAAATTACCTAATCAATTAAACCTATTTAACAAATGCCACTTTATTCTGAAACTTTTCAATTTTACCCATTTAATCTTTAGTCTTTACGCAAGATTTCGATGTAGTTATTCCAGCCAATTTTAACTGGAATTCTAGAATTTTGCGTAAAGATTTAAGATTAAATTGGTATAATTGGAAAGTTTATAAATGAATTGACTTCCTTAAAATAGATTTAACACAAATTAGACAATTTCCCTGTTAATCCTTTATTTGAGCTCCCTATGTGGCTCAATTATATTTTTCATTATGCTGGGAAAATACAAAAATCATTCTCAACTTTTTATTATGATTTATTCCACGTCTTCTATTATTTCGAGCATGCGTTTTCTGCCTTGATGTCGAAAAAGGTCTAAATTTTTACAGCTTTGCGTCTAACAAACTATTAAAATTAGATTCTGCGAATTGTGGATTCTTTTGGAACCTCTTGTTGCAAAGTGTGGACAGATTTCGGAATTCGCAGACATGAAATAAGTATTTGAGGTGCAAATTGAAGGTTGGTTTTGTAATTTACAAGAAAACGTTTCTGCTGGCTATCATAAAAGAGATCAAAACAATCACTCAATTGCATTGGATGATCTAATGTAAAGGTAAAACATACATCATTCACCTCCATTTCTCTGCAAGATGATTCCCGTAAACGACCTTTCTCTATAAATTAACTTCTCTCATTTACATACGCAATCGACAATAATGATGATTTGTATTATTTTCTTTTATCTTGGGTAATAATATGGGTGGTCCCTAAAATTTTCCCTATCATGCAATGTTGTGCTGGAAATATTTTGCAATTCCATAGTATTTTCATATTTTGAATTTGACATAATATTATCATTCCTTCAAGAAGACTAATAAAAATTGTTGATATGGCAGTTAATACCATTAACTAGACGTCTAATATGTTGACGAGGACACCTATGGACACCATTAACTAGCTGTTCAATTTAGACTAGACATGAGCTTAAGTCGTGTGACCTAGATATGAAGTTGAGCACCTCCATCAATGGAGGTCATGTGCCTCGCCCCAAACTCCATTGGAATTGAGAGAGAGAGAGAGGGTCGACCTAGGTGCGGAGGTTCGGCATGAGGAGCCACGGCGGCAAGGCACAACAGGACCACACTGGTGATTGCACCAGCAGTGGTGGCCAGCCTTAAACACTGAGCAAAATTTGGAGACGTCTATTACTTGCTCTTTGGCTCGGACATGATTTGTATTCTCTGCCACCAACATCGACAAACCCCAAAAGATATGACATGGCCTGATGTCCATGTCCAACAACAAATCCCGTCATGATTGAACCGATCAGAGCTACCTATGACCCAATTATATAACGATAATATAGAATTAATTGTGTGCACAAGCCAAAGCCAAATGACAGCGATGCGGCACCTTTCTCCATCTCTTTGCTCTTTCATGATGATGATCATATTGTGAAGATCATTGGACTTCAAAAAGCCGATTATATTTTCATCAATGAATGATATGATGCGATTCCTTAATTTCTTAATTGAAAATGCTTTTGAAAGAAATGACGTTACATAGCAGAAATGGTTAAAACATGGATAACTCAATCTGCAAACATGGGTATAGATGCGAACACACTTCCGTGTGCAAATTCCAAAAAAAAAAGAAAGTAAAAAGACCTCTCATAATTTTTTCACTAATTCAAACGAATAAGATATTCTGCAAAACAATGAAATGTATATATTAATCTAGAAAACTCTAAAATCCGGCGAATATTTTCTAGGATCACTATTTGGTTTATTTCCTTATATTTATTTTATTTTAGAAATTTTGTTGGGATTTTAGTTTATTCATTTCAACTTTTAGTAATTATCTAGTTAGATATTTTTGCACCACGAGAATTATGTGGCATGATTTTCGTTTGTCAAGGGCACGTTTGTTTCACTGGAAGTTGATCATTTCAAAAATGATTTTTTTCTAAGAAATGATTATTTGTATCGTTTAAAATAATTTAATAAAAAATTATTTTTATTATTAACAAATATATTTTCATTGATAACAAATATATTTTTCATTGATTCTTAATTTTTGCGAAACAAGCCCCTAAACTTTTGTTCGCAAGTTTGTCCTTCTACGTGCATCAATCACATTCGAGCTATTATTCTTCTAATGTTATAAACTAAATTCATGTGTAGGAGATAAAATGGTGTCCATCGACGAGAGGTCAATATGGAAGGTAGGCTTCTTTTAATTTGTATCAATTTTTTTTTTTTAAGAATTGAACTATTTTATCTGTTTTGCTCCATTTTTCTTGTTTTTCTTTGGGCAAGAATTCTTTCATGTCAATGATTTCCCCATGATTTAGTCATACTAATCCATATTTAAATATACACATCAGACCATTCAAATAGTTGACAGTCACTTAAAAGCATTAAACATAATATTATATAACTCACAAGAATAAAATCACTTCCAAAACATTAAAAAAAAACATGAAATTCATATCATTATAGTTAGGCTACATCATAGATAAAAAAAGAAAATTATAACATAATAGAAAAAGAAACGTAAATATGAATTAAACCCAACATCTTGAATCATAAAACTAGAATTCTATCATCACTTTTTGACTTCAAAAACTCTCATAACAATGAAGAAACGATCTAAAAATAAAAACCTAGCTGTCCCCAAAGCTTTCAATTTTATCCTGGGATAACATCCAAGACTCCTAACATAAGGCAATTACTTATTTTTCGTGTAAAATTAGGGAATAAACCATAGACTTCTGATTTGGCATGCACTTTCCAACACTTCAGTGGTGGCGTCTTCCTTTCCTTCTTTTTGCAATTTTTCTTATTTTCTCCATGTCTCATTATATAAACAAGAAAAATTTGAGTAAAAAGAGGGAAATCCAAATATTTTCTCACAAACATTGCATTATTTGTTGCCTAAAAGAGGTCAAATAACTCTATTTTTATAGAGTTATCAATAATTTTATAATTTGATTGTACTTTTTAAAAGTTTTAGGACCTCAATTACACTTTCTAAATAAATTTTATAACTTGCAGCACACTTATCTCTAACATCTGAAAAGGAGAGTGCGGTTGGTATTTCCTCCCCCACTCTTTTACTTATTGAAAAACACACAAGGTCGCTGTGGATAAACAAGTATAATCGTTTAGAAACTTTAGGAAGCCCATTCTCCTTTTTGGAAGTCAAACAGCAAGATAAAAGCAAAACCCCGATAACTTTCATATCTAGATTTATTTGTACTTGAAGGTCCAATCCAACCAAGCTATTTGGGGGATAAGAAGCATTGGGCCCATCGATAATGGGCCGAATTGGATTGACGTAGGCCCAATCGACCCACTTCCGCGAACGACAGGGTCAGAGCTTATGAACCAGGAGTCACGGCTGGACCCCCTCCTATCGTTCGCCACTCTCCCTCACGGTCGCACGTCTCCTCCCGTTTCTCGAAGATTCCTGGGTTTCGTCAAGTTCTTGCCCCCACCATCAGCTCGATCTCGCTCTGACCCGCCGATCGCCGACAGCCATGGCCGAAGATTTCGAGTTCGCCGATCAGGTTACTCCGTCGTTCAATGTGCGTCTCTCTCTCATATGTCGGACAATCGGAAGTTTCCGTGGTTCCGGTGACTGAATCCAGCAGATCTGTGCTGTTCTAGTATACGTGTGGGGACTTTTGGCTTGCCTTCTGTGTTTTCGTCTTCTCGAATTTGCAGAATTTGCGATGGTGCTGGTTTGGGATTCAATGTTGCGCTTCCTAGCTCTCTCGGATTGCAAAAACTAGCGTTGAACTGCTTGCTCAACCGCGTGTATGAATTGAGTTGGGATGCGATACTGATCGACGGACCGAGCGGATACCACGAGGTGGCGCCGGGGAGGATGTCGGCGATATTCACGGCGGCAGTGCTGGCGAGGAGCAAGGAGGGCGGCTTGGCAGAGACGCACGCGTTCGTGCATGACTTGGACAGGGATGTAGGGGAGAGTTTATAGCGACGAGTTCTTGAGTAGGATTTCGGCTTCGGCCAATTCATCTTCGTCGTCAACATCAATGGCGTAATTCAGGTATAATTCAAGGATTGACAGGGGTTGATGACGAACATGATGATTGAACTGAGGATTGGTACTAATATTTTTCTCCTATCTTTTAGATTCCCTGTAATGACCATAAGAATCAATAGACAGACAAAAAATGGCAACAAGCTTATTAACTTTATTGAGAAAAAAAAAAAACTTCGTTCTTAATTTGAATGCATGCTCGCTTTGGATATCTAAACATACTAGTTTTATTCCTTTTTTCGTCAAGTTAAAAATGGCACTTTGAATTTCTTCCTGAAAATTGAAATAAGCATATAGACCAATTATATCAAATTAATCACTTGGAGATAAAAACTCTTAACTTTATCAAAGAAAATAATTAAAGGCTACTCAAACCATCCAAGTACTATTTACCGGGGAGGCCTAAGCGGTCCTTGGGCCTTCTATTTTATTATTCATTGATACTTTTCGACTTTAATTAGATTTTGGGCCTATTGCAAATTTTAATTTGGTTTAATATTGGAATTTGGTACTTTTTCGCTGTTGGACTTCTAAAACTCGAATGGTTCTGAAGCAAAAACCTCAACCAGTTTCAAATGTTGCTAAATATTTTGGGGCCGTAGTGAATTTTTGCTGATGTGGCGTAGACGTTGTTAAAATATTTTTGATAGTTATCTTTTTTTCTTTATATTCAAACGTTGACTCTGTCCTTGACTTGGAATTCTTCCTCTTGCCCCAAAATATGTAAATCCTAACAATGCAATTCCTAAGCACCTACCCACGACCATTCTTTCGCTAGCTATGGCCGCAGCTCAAATGCCCAAGCAGCAATGGCGATTGCAAGCTTGAGATCTACGACCTTTAGGTTTCACACACATTGGCCGCTCGAGCTCTATCCAAGCCACAAGCTTCAAGTTCGAGAAGCCATGACGATCATGACCTTCAAGCTTGAGTTCAAGGGATGGTGGTGGTTGTGAGCTTCGAAATAGATCTAGCCATGGCAAATCGCAAGCTTGGAGCTCAAACAGCTATGGACCTGGAGCTTCAAAGCCAGACTGGTCATAAAAGCTCCAAGTTTTGAGCTCAAACTGCCATGGCCGTGATTTTGGAGCTTGAGCAGCCATGGCAGTCATGAGCTTCGTAGCCAGATTTGGCCATGGAGGCCATAAGCTTCAAGCTTGACCAGCAATTCAAAACATGATGTGGCCATGGCTGCCGCAAGCTTCAAGTTTATATGGCCATGGCCACAAGCTTTGAAGCCAGGTTTGGTCATAGCAGCCACAAGCTTCAAGCTAAAGCAGCCATTGTGACTGTAAACTTCGAAGCCATACATGGCAGCCATATGTGGCGATAGTGGTCGCAGACTTCAAGCTCAAACGACCATGGCCACAAGCTCGATCTACCGTAACGGTTGCAAACTTCGAGCTCAAATGGCCATGGTTGTGAGCTTCAAGCTTGACCGGCCAGGGTTACCAAATGGCTTCCACTTAATGTTTCAATTGTCTACGTTAACATAAACCATCTAGAAAAAGTAGCGACATAATAGAAAAATGAGCAATGACCCTTTCTAAAAAGTACAGGGTTGATTTTGGACAAAAAAAAAAAAGGGTACAAGGACGGTCTTGAATTTTGGGCAAGACTACACGGACAATTGGTGCCATGCAAATCTAGGTGAGGGCTGGGGAAGAAGCAAGTAGAGCTTCGAAGTATTTTGCCAGATCGTTGGGGACGGAGCAAGCATAAACCACAAGAGCTTTTCAAAGGTCCGTCAAATGGCCGACACCTCTAGTCGACTTGATGGCTTGGGACTATGTTGTCGTCTGAACGCTCGATGACGATCCCTCCATTTACTCACTTTCGACCCTGTTCCGAATCTAAATGAATGCTCTTTGTTCTCACTTTACATCTCTCGTCACTTTGTAACTATTCATCCAAAATGGTACTCTTTTCCTTTTTCTTTTTTGTCCATTTTTGCACGTTCATCGAATGGGTGGGGTGGTATTGGGGTGGAGGAATGAACATCGATGGTGTCAGAGTAAAAGCAAGAACAAGTAAAGGATGCATTTATTTTGTGAAAAAATAAATCATTTTAAAAATATTTTTTATTAAAGATGACAACTTGTATCATCTACAATACTAAATAAATAAATAAATAATATTGGACTAATTATCTCAAATAATACAAATGATCAATTTATTATTCTAAATCATTTATCTTTTACAAAACAAACGGAACTTTCATTTAACCATTCAACTACTATACTTTGTAGAGACCTTTGTAATCAACACCGAATGAGGACGAGAGCTTACAAAGCCATTGCTCATTACCCTATACTTTTTCTTTCTCTTTTCTAGGTGAAAGTCACTTTGCTTTTTGGGAAACGAAGAATGGTAGAAATAAGTTTGATCGAATTTCTCGAGTCACTAAACATTAGAAAAATTTATGGTGTCTTTGGTTAGGATTTATGGCAAGGTGGTAATATCGTAGCAGCCCAAGCGGATTCACAAGGCAAGCACCTCAAACTCTATTCACATGAAGGAAAAGAAAAAGAAGAAAAAAATTCAAAAAATTTGCAAAATTGATCCACATCAACAATTGGCCATGCAGATGTGCCATGTAAGATGGCCATGATTGATTGGATTGACACGTCAATAATTTTTGACCAAAATTTGAAGAACGAAGTACATTGGAAAATCCTTATAAGGATGAGGACTAAATGTGTCATACTGAAAGTTTAGGACTAAATTGATTGTCGTATAATAAGTTATCACTTTTTGAACAATTTAAATATCTAACAGCACGGCTGGAACCGACTAATGCAATACGTGAAACCTTTAGAAGCTTTTATAAATGAAATTGCCTCTTCAAGAGGAATTGTAGCTCACTCTGCAAGTAAATTAATTTCACCCACACTCCAAGCATTCTGTACAATAATGACATCAGCACTCTCTTATGGAATTACGAGCAGATATAGTTTTTCATAGAATAAGCAAAGAAGTAAGAAAACGCTTTGAGACTGTTTTGATCAACTGGGCCAACCTTCAACAACGAGTTTGGTGCAATATATAGCCTCCCAACCTTGACCAACGCGTTGGAGTCTTTATATAGGCCATGTAGTGACTTGCCGATGCTCTTGGGAACCAAGGTTTTGTTTGGCAGGAGCAATAGCTACGTGTTTGGGCCAATTCTAGGATTTCGTTTAAAATAGGAGATGGAGTTGCCATCAATCAATTTAAGAAAACTAAGTTGATTGGAAACTAAGTGTACGTGTGAAAGCATTGGTCATTTGCATTGGTCATTTGCAAAAACCAAAGAAACTTGCAGTCATTTGGGAGTTCATTTATGTGTGGGAAGGGATTAGACACCGCACAACACCCTTGCAGTACCACATTTTCCAATTATGTCCTTCAAATACAATCTGCAAATAATTCCAAACATTACCGATGCAACTTATGATTTTTCTAAAGTTGTAATCAAGGAAATTCTTTTGTCACTTTATGTCCCATCATGAATATAATCTTTTGATCAAAGATAATAAGGATCTTTGAGAGCTAAAAAATGTTTTTAGGGAGAATAACTATAATCCTTTTGAAAGTATTATAGAAAATCATGATATCCGTGGGGCCTTTGTTCACAAATGGGGGGCCTTAGTCTCCAACCTTTGAGTTTGCCCGGACCGATTCTCGCGGCATTTCAATCTATGGGTTGGTTTCATGCAATGGATTTTCCAATGCACATATTTTAACAAACAAAATAACTGCCCAGGGAAACTATGATAATTATTTATTGAAGTGGAATAATAGCTGCAAAATCATGTTTTTATATTTTCTTCGAGGAGTAATTTAGGCGTTACGATGATTCATTTATTCACGAAAAGCCTAATTTTAAACCAGTAGAGTAACAACTAATTTATATATTAATTCAAGCCTAGCTCCAACAACATAATGATATCAATTTTGATTTAAGGGGGTTTAAAACACTTATCTATTGCCTAAACAAATGATTTTTCATACCCACCTAGGATCATCGATTTTTGCGCTTGACCTCTCACTGGAATTTTTTCTATAAAACAACATCAAGTTAATTATTAGAATTTGAGTGAATAAATAGAAAGAGAGAGTTTTGAAATACATTACCTTCATCGAAATGAGCAAACAAAGTAGGAAAATTTCGAAAACAAAGGGGTATGATGCACTTCATGAGGGGAATGATGCAGAACATAAGGCAAATGTGGCGAAAGGCCTAAAAATGATGGAGGCTTTATAGGTGCAGAATGGGGCTTCAAAAGCCTAGTTTCACATGTGGCCCTACACCATTTGGGCCCAGTCATGCGATAGGACATGTGGCCTAGGCACGCTAGGCTAGTATGCAACTAGGCCTAGTGGGGCTTTAGTTCACGTGCGGATTGTCGTTGTTCCATCATCAGGCTAACGTTGGAAGCAACATTTCGCAATCACCGGCGATGGTAGAGGCGGGGGATGACATCATAATTCTTTTTGTTTTTCAAAAGAATTTAGAATAATATTTTTCAAAAAATTTGACTAAATTTCGATCAATTATAACTTTTCAATCCACATCTGGTTTGTGGAAGTAAGATGGACTCCCATGTTTTACTTAACTCCTAATCAATTCATAAAAAATTAGTGCTGACTCTTAACCAAATGAAATAATTAATAGAAACCAAGTTAACAACGATCGTGCCAAGAGCAAGTGTCACCTTGCAAAAAGGACCATTTGCGCTTGCTTGGTAACCAAGCAACTTCCTCTAGGATCTCACCTCGGAAGGGTCGAGACACATAATTTCTGTTTTTTCTCATGAAATTACAAATGATGAATAGAAAAAACCAAAAGAAGAAAAAAATGATTAAGCTTAATCAAACCACAAAAAAATGGTGTGGCTTGGTCTAATATTGATTATAGGCATAAGTACGGCGGGAGTGCCAAAAGTTAGCACGAAAGGACACTTAAGTGCCAAAAGTTACAAAAGGTACACTTAAGCGCCACTTTTAAAAAAAAAATGGATCACTTAAGTCTTGCCAAGTCGCAGGAACCTTACCGGAAATCCTACGTGGTAATTTTTTATTAATTTTCTTGCCTACGTGGCTCGTCGGAAACTGAAACGGACAAAATCAGTCAAAATGACATCATTTTGGCTGACGTGGATTTTAAAGTTATTAATTAAATAATATTAAATAATTAAAAATATATATTATTATAAAATCGATTTTATTTTAAAAAAGGGGAGGGGGATCGGCGAGGGCTGGCTCGCCGATCCCCTCCTCCCTTATTTTTTTTAATAAAATCGATTTTAATTTTTAAAAATCTGACGTAGACAATTTTTAAAAAAAATTGCCACGTGGATTTTTTATTTTGAAAAAAATGCTCTGTCAGTAAATGAAGTCGTTGGAAAATGGACACGTGGCAGTTTAGCCGGAATTTTTCGTCGTTGGCACTTAACCGATCCATTTTGCTCTGATTTTGGCACTTAAGTGTACTTTTTGTAACTTTTGGCATTTAAGTGTCCCTCTGTGCCAACTTTTGGCACTCTAGAGGTCCGTACCTCATTGATTATAATACAATTTAGTTTGGTTTCACTCTTCTTCAAACCATATTGTTGAAAATAAAACAAGTGATCTTATAAAATATACAAAAATAAGGAAATGAATTGGACATCAAATTTACATGGTTCGATCATGTGACCTACGTCTATGAGGAAATAAGCATATTATTTCATTATTGATGAAATGATATAATGGAGGTTACAATCATATTCAACTCACTCGCGTGTTCTTGATATTTCATCCCTCAAATACAACTAATAACTTTGTCTTCAACCCTCACGGTTTCTCTCGAAATAATCTTTTAATCTCATAAAAGAATGACATAAATGTTAACACAAAATTTAATCAACTTCATTTTATGTAATTTCACGAAGAAAACCTTTCCGAATCAAACTCCTAAGAGGAAATTTTCAATCTCCTCTGTGCAGTCCTCGGAGCTCTCATTAAGAGCTCTTCCTCTTCATATTTAAAGAGAAAATTCACTAGAAGCAAATAAAAGAAGATTAAAGGAAACAATTAGGCTCCGTTTGGCAACACTCCAATTTCTCTATTTTTCTGTTCTTTTGTTCCCTGGAATAAAAAAAGAACAGAAATCCGTTTGGTAACGCAAACTGATTTTTCTGTTCCCCGGAATAAAAAGTTGTTCCCGGGAGTAGTTTTGGAGTAGAAACAAGAAGTAGATTTTTTTTACTTCTTATTTCTGGGAACAAAAACAAGAAACAATTTCTTTTGGAAACCCTAAAAATTGAGATTTCTTCTTCACTTCAGTCGAGCCCAACCCCTCTCTGTTCTCTGCCCACCTTCGCTTCCTCCACTCGAATCACCTCTGCCCGTCCTTCTCCGGTGGTGTCACCACCTCCGGTCACCTTTGCCTCCGGTCACTTGCCTCCAGTCGTGTTGCCTTCGTTCACCTCGCATCTGCTCGCCTCTCTCCGGTCGGCTTCTCGCCTCCGCTCGCCTCTCTTTGGTTGCGTCTCTTCCGGTCACTCGGCTTCGCTCGCGTCGGCTTCGCTCGCATCGGCTTCGCTCGCGTCGGCTTCGCTCGCGTCGGCTCCACCCACGTTGCCTCTGCTCGACTCTCTTTGGTCGCCTTTGCATTGCCTTGGGTCACTTCTCTCTAGCCGCATCAGATCTGGTCGCGTCGCCTTCGATCGCCTCCGGTCGCGTTGCATCTCTCGGTCACCTCTGTTCGTGCGTGCGTTCTATCTGTATCTTCTCTCGTGCTCATCTCACCTTGAATCCAGGTATTTCTCTTTGATTTCTTCTCTGCTTTTGAATCTGAGAATAAATCCTCCTTTTCAAGTCAAAACTAATATGCGAATAAATCCTCCTTTTTGTGTGATCTGTTGTAGAGATCCAGTATTAGATGTGCTGAGTTTTCACTGCCGGTCTCCATATCCAGTGTCTTGTCTATTGTAACCTGACAAATGACACTTTGAAAGGGGAATTAAAGCTAACATTTTTTTTATCGCTTTTTGGTAGTGAAATCCAGCCGAGGTCGCTCCCATTGGTTGTTCCTACACGTTTAGTTTGGCTGCAATTCAAAATTTTGCAGTTCAGGTGCATATCGGTGAGCATTTCACACTGCATTATGGATTTTTCTGGGCTAATGTTAGTTAGCGAGTTTTAATCTGATTGGGAGAACATGCTATATATTTCATTTTTTTGTGTGTGAAGTTGTGTCCATAATAGATTTTATTTGGGCAGTCTGCGGTTCTACAAAAGTACGTGATGTAATTGGCCTACTGCTGGTTTGAGGATCTACTTTTTATTCAATCTGCATTGTGTGAAATTCAGCCAAATGTTGAGCAGTCTCATTAGTACTGTTTGGGTGCCTTCTTCTACTGGAAAATTTACTATTGATAGCGCATAGAGTAAAGTTCGATCTTCACTTGCTAAAGTGCCCCGGCATAAGCCAGTTAGGTTTGCTTCAAACATACCAAAACACAGTTTTATGAGTTGGCTTGTTATTTCAAATAAGCCATAGCTTGTTATTTGTAGGGATCATTTGTTTTCTAAATGAACTATTTCTCGTGAAGTCAGGAGCTTCTTTTGTAACTGCTATGATAATCAAAGAAGTAGTTAGAGTTTGAGTGATGAGTTGTAGTGGATTGGTGCTAATTGCAAGGGGAAAGGCTTTGTTTTTCTTTGGAGCGATTTGCTTTTACTTTTCACTTTTGACTGTTGTCTGTCTTGGCAAATGTCTAAATGCTGGGTTTTTCAGTTCCATTGTCTATGAACTCAATGTTTGATGTTTGGTCTTGGCATAGAGTTAAAGGGGAAAGTACAATGACTAGGAATATTCAGAGTGAATTTCATTGGAAGATCTCGTGAGAATTTCTCAATTCATTTGTGAATTCCTTAGATGCTGAAGTTGGCTTGCTAGGGTTTAATGTCCCTCTATTTGTTTTGAGCAATAATGGATGGTGAGAATAAATCCTCCTTTTCAAGTCAAAACTAGTTGTAGACATTCCATTTTTCTGTGAGTTCTCTGTAACTTTCTCACATGTTTGTGTTTTGTTGCCCCTGTGACGCCTATAGAAGAATTTTTCATCTCATTTCGTAGATGTAAACCTTTGTTTTGCTCATAAAAGAGCCAGGCAATTGTGATTTCGTTCTAGTGAAAGCATACTGATGGTGAGGGTTTATGTAGTTTTCTGGAACTTGAAAGAATTGATAAAATATAGGAGCTTTTTATCTATGTTCACCACGATAACAAGCAAAGAAATCTCTCTTACGAAAGCTTTGGACATTCTTTCATTCCTCGGGGCATCTCTTTTGTTATTTTGTGCTTGTTTAGAGCAAAACTTGATTTGTTGTTAAAAATAATTGACTCATTTAAAAGCTATTTGTAGACCGTCAAATAACTTAAAATGTCAAGCTTGATCTATCTATGTATCTATCTGTGTGGGTGTGTATGTGTGTGTTTTGGTCCCTTTCCTCTCCTTGTTTTTATGTTTTTATTTGTCTCCATCTTAAGGAGCGGAAACGACGAACCAAAGGGGGTGAGCACCTTGAGGGACGTCTTCGGTGTGGTAGAGGCGTTTCTCTCGAATTCTCTATATTTGTCTCTCTAAAAAATCAATTTATTTTGCGGAAAATATACCAACTTTGAAAAATATTGTTCATGAAGTCATTTTTCAGGAAGCTGCCTTTCCAATCTGGACTGTCTTCGAACCAAGCCACAGAAGCATCGCCACGTAGCAAGCTTGGCAACAAGTTGAGTAATTGTCTCATTATAAGGTAAGATTTATACTACGCAAGTGTCACAATTGACTTGTTATATAACATTGATGACTTAGGGAGTTTCCAACTTGCTAATGCAACTTGCTGCAAAATACATGGATTTCTCTTTTCTGCTTTACAATATTAGAATCGAAGTCTTTCATTGAAACTTTGACTTCAGATAGAATTGAAGTCTTTCATTGAAACCTTGACTTTATATAAAAATTTTGTTGTAGGAACACTTGGTTTGTGCTGAAAGAATAGATCTTCTATATTTTCTTGATACAATGTGTGACGAATTACACCCAAAATAATATAATCATGGACTGTTGAAGAAAGAAATTTTTTTGCTGTCTTTTTGCAATCCTTTAAAATTTCATATATGATTGTTTTTGCTGTTTGCTTAGCTTGGTGAGCTTGTAGGAAGCTATGAGTATGACATCCCAAAAAGAGGCATTCAACGCAAAGTGGACTGAGTCTTTGACCAACTTGTACACTAGTTTGTTGGTAGAAGAGGTCAAAAAGGGAAATCGCACCTCTTCTACTTATAACAAAGCGGGGTGGAATAACATACGGATTGAATTTAATAAACGGACAGGACTCCAATATACTCAAGTGCAGCTCAAGAATAAGGCCAACAAATTGAAAAAACAGTATGGTAGTTTTAAGAAACTTCTTTCACAATCCGGATTTGGCTGGGATAATGTGAGCAAAACAGTTGTTGTCGATGATCCAAGTATATGGGAACCTCACATTAAGGTATGATTCAAACTTTTGTCACTTTAAGTTACTTGTAAATGTACATAGCAAGATGTTTGCTTATATTGCTAACATATGTCATCATTTTGAAAACTTCAGGATAATATTGAGTGGGCAAAATTCAAGAAGGATGGGTTTCCTCAATATGCCGACTTATGTATTGTATTTGGTGATACATATGCTACTTGGAGAGCATGCAGCAGCAAATGCCGAAGATTTTGTGTTGTCAGACGAACTTGGCACTAATGGTGATGATGCAGACTATGGTCGAGAAAATATAAGTGAACATCATGTTACTGAAGAAGCCTTTACACCCGATGCCACTCCAGTTCATGACAAGCATAATTTGGATAGAACTCCAAGTAGTAAGAGGAGAAAAAACAGCCACTCATTTGGTATTGCTAAGACTTGCAAAGCCCTGCAAGAGATGATCAAAACTAGGGCTAGTCTATCTGTGAGTGGCTCTGTCACCTCAGAAGCCCCATCACTACCTATAGACCCATTTTCAATATCTGCTGTGATTGATGTCTTAGTAAGCATGCCTGAATTAGAGCAGGACCTTTACAACAAAGCAGTGGAACGAGCATGCAATAGTGCCGCATGGAGGGAGGCTTTCATCAAATCCCCGTCTGAAAGAAGAAATGGACTTCTTCGGTGTCTTTAGTAGATGTTAAGAAATGTACAATGGATTGTGTGGGGTTTCTTTTGACTATCACTTATGTTGTCGATTGTTAATTTATTTTTAAAGATACTGATGTTGAGACTCTTGTATTTGTGTGGTGGCTTGGATAGTATGGTTTATGTGGAATTTTTTATATTTAGTTTGCTTTAACTCCATGATTTATGTTATTAATTTTTGTTGGTGGTTTTTTTTTATAAAATATATCTATATTGATGTTCTTGTATTTATGTGATGATATAGGTACTATGGAAGGGGGATCAAATAGTGTGTCTAATGAGGATATAGCAGCAGTTGAACAGTACTTGGAAGAGTTTGATATTGACATAATGATAGCCTGGTTGTGTCTTGTTACGTTGGATATGTGTGTGCATACGAAAGAACCTATTAGGGACAGTAAATTGTCAGGACCCGAATGGATAAGGGAGATTGTTTATGGACATTCAGATAGGATATATGAAGCATTTAGGTTGGAGAGACATGTTTTTCTAAACTTATGTGATTTAATGAGGGAAAGAGGTTGGTTGAAAGATAGTCGATATGTAAGGGTAGATGAACAAGTTGGGATTTTCTTATTTGTGGTTTGTCACAAAAGCTCTAATAGAGATGTATGTGAGAGATTTCAACGTTCAGGAGAAACAATAAGTAAGTATTTTACTAGAGTGCTAAAAGCATTAGTCAAACTGTCGAAAGAGGTTATCAGGCCACCTTCCTTTGATGTTGTTCCGGAGGAGATTCTTATTGATCCTAACCATACACGCTACTTCAAGGTATGATTTTTCTATCGATTCAGACCATTAAATACATGTAGCTGATAATCTTATGTAACACTAGATTTTTATAAAATTACAGGGTTGTATTGGTGCTATTGATGGCACCCATATTAGTGCTTCCGTTCCAGTGTCACAACAAATTCCATTTAGAGGCAGGAAAGGGAGTACCACTCAAAATGTGATGTGTGCTTGTTCATTTGATATGAAATTTACTTACGTGTATGCTGGTTGGGAAGGATCGCTAATGATTGTCGGGTTCTCTCAAGAAAGCACTTGAGACTCCTCGACTGAAATTTCCTCGAGCACCACCTGGTATTTGTTTTGTCTATATGAACTAATTTTCTTTATGATTGTATAGCTATTGCATATCACAACAAATTTGTATATTTTCTTATAGGTAAATATTACGTGGTAGATTCTGGTTATGCAGCACTTCCAGGATTTTTAACTCCATTTAAAGGTGAGCGGTATCATTTGAATGATTACAGGGGTAGTAGGAGACGGCCTAGAACAGCCAAAGAATTGTTTAACTATAGACACTCTTCATTGAGAAATGTCATTGAGAGGTCATTTGGGGCATTAAAGAATCGCTTCTTCATTTTGAGACACATGCCTCCATTTGCAATTCGAAAGCAAGCATTTATTGTAATTGCATGTTGTACTCTCCATAATTACATTCGTGACCAAGACAAGATGGACAAAAACTTTGCTCAATATGGAGATCCGAACTACCCATTTAGACCTACACAAGAGGAGATTGCAGATGATACATCGCTCGAGGGGGCGGCTGAGATAAACATGATTAGAAAAAATATTGCAAACAAGATGGCAAGAGATCACAACATGGATCAGATTCCATGACTTTGTATTTCTGATTTTTGTAATGTATTTGTAAACTATTATGAATACATTTCTTGACTTTGTATTTTTAACTTTTGTAATGTGTTTGTAAACTATTATGAATACATTTTTGTTAATTGTATTAACGTCATTCAATTCTATATTATTTTATAGAAACACGTCTTATCTATTTTGGTAAATGATGTGTCAAGATGGATAATCATTGATTATCCTATAGCAATAGAGATTCGCTAAATTGTTGAGTTTTAGAAAAATAAATTAACATTCTTCGATTTGCAGGTGTAGATTGAGCTTACTAATCATTCATAGGGGTAAAATGCAAATAAACTCTAGCAAAATCAAATGCTCTAGTCTTAAGAATTAATTGCATATAATTAGACAACTTTATGCTTTTGATTAAAACAAACTTTCCTAAAGAGGGATGAAAAATAAAATAAAAGGATCTAGAAAAAATCTACTTTGGTTGCTTGGGTTGAGATTTGTGGTGAATGTTATAAAACATAGAATCATTTTTCTTTTTATTCCAACACACAATAATGGTCTCTTGACTATTAAAAAATAAAATAAAATTGGGAATAGCAATCTTATTAATGGAAATATACAAAAGAGGAAAAAAAGTTTATATGAACTAATCCTTAATGCAAATCTATAATCGTGTAATGAGATTTTGATCTTGTCAATTTTATATAATCTCTAATAATCTATTATTCTAATATCTTCATTTTTCTTTTTTTTTTTTTTTAAAATTAAATTTGGACATAGAAATAGAAATTTCGTGCGATTCCAAACAGATTTCTGTTCTTTTACTATTCCGAAATAGAAATTTCGTGCGATTACCAAACGCATTTTTTTTGCTCAGAAATTGTTCCCCGGAATAGAAATAGAAAAGAACTATTTCTGAAGAGAAATTGTTTCCGGGAATAGAAATGTTACCAAACGCACCCTTAGTGGCCATCGTTAAAAGACCTCGTTCTTGCCACTTTCTTCGTCTTGTGCCTTTCCCTTTCGTCCCATGTCAGCGGCAGCCATCATCAATCTCTCTTTCCCCTTTATTAAGTTGACCAAAGTCGTCCCTTATGGTCAAGGCTACCACGTTCACTCTTTCTTTCCACGCTCAAAGCAACACCATGATGGGATGGCATCACGGCCATGGACAGACATCATTGTATTTCCCCTGACTACTTTTGAGTAGAGGACGAGTGTCCATTATTCTCTTCTAGTCTTAGTTTGATCCGGCTCCAGCGCAAGATATATTTCAACATTTAAGGTGAAGACCAAAATAAATATTTCATAGTGAGTATATGCTTCGGTAGTGTTCAAGTGGAGCATTTTTTATGTAGTGAATACAACAAATCCAATCTCAGTAGTATGAAGGAAAATTTTCTAGTTATCCAAAGTCCTTGTGCCATAATAAGAAGCGATTCTTTAGGAATATTTTGCTATTATGTTTTTATATAAAACTATGATTTCATCTAGATAATTGTTTAACCATAGATATAGTTATAGAATAATTGGAAATGATTTAAAAGCTTGAAAATCAGATTTTTTTTTATTCAAAATTTCAAGAAAGCACCTAGAAGAAACTCAAAAGAAATTGTGCATTAGAAAAGGTAAACCCCCATAATTGTCCTCCTCATTTTTTCTGGAAAAGGTGCATGTCCTTAATTGTCCTCCTCCTCGTTTTTTCTAAGGAAAATGCCACAAAAACCCTAAATTATGCCCCTTAGGATAATTTTACCCTAAACTTTTTTTTTTTTATGCCATGAAAAACCCTAAACTATATCACTTGAGATAATTTTATCCTAAACTTTTTTTGTGCCACCAAAAACCCTAAACTATGCCACTTGAGATAATTTTACCATGAACTTTTTATTATACCACAAAAAATCATAAACTATACCACTTGAGACATATTTACCCCAAACTTTTTAATTAAAGAGCATTTTCATCTTTTCACTTTTTTCTTTTTTTTCTTTTTTTTTTCTCTTTCTTCCCCCCTCTACCGGCCATGGTAGAGGGAAGCTGGCGAGGGACACCCTCGTCGGATCTGGCGGGGTCAACCCTTGCCTGACTCCTCGCCCAACTCGGGCAAGGGTTGCCTCCGCCGAATTAGTCGAGGGCAACCCTCACCCAACGCCGGGGAGGGTTTCCCTCGTTGGATCGGGCAGGGGTGGCCCTCGCTAGATCCAACAAGAGTGGCCCTCGCCTGACTCAGGCGAGGAGTCGCGAGGGTCGCCCCCACCAGATCCGGCGGGGACGTCCCTCGCCCAGTTGGGGGCCACCCTCGTCGGATTCCCTTTGCCGGCCATGGCAGAGGAGGAAGAAAGGGAAAAAAAGATGAAAATTCCCTTTAATTAAAAAGTTTGGGGTAAATGTGTTCCAAGTGACAATTTAGGATTTTTTGTGGTACAATAAAAAGTTCATGGTAAAATTATTCCAAGTGGCATAGTTTAGGGTTTTTGGTGGCACCAAAAAAAGTTTGGAGTAAAATTGTCCCAAGTGACATGGTTTGGAGTTTTTCATGACACAAAAAAAAGTTCACGATAAAATTGTCCCAAAAGATATAGTTCGGGATTTTTTGTGGCATTTCCCTTTTTTCTCTATAGCCATCAACTTTTTTGACTATAAATTAAAAGCTACAGCTGCTAGGAAGTTGCCTGTCCCTTAATCAAATCCCGTGAGTCATGCAATACATAGGTCCAAAATTATGTCTCTCGCTAAAAGTGGCATCAGACTTCAAGCGCTCAAACCAAGAATTTCATTGTTTGTATCTTACAATCAATAGCCTTCTCTTCTTTTCAATTGTAACGCTCTTGTTCTTCTTTTGTAAATTTTTGAAGGAGGATAATTTGGTGGAGAAGCTTTTCAAATTAAGAATGTAATAAAGTGAAATGTTATTGTTTCTAAAACGTGCAAATGGTTGAAATTGACAAATAATAGCTGCACATTCGAAATGAATCGAGGTAGATTCGGGCTCCGATATATGTATATGGTTTGTCAATAGGCAAATTTGGCACATTTTCTCAATTGAAATTGTTTGACTTTGTGGTAGCTATGGGAAATTTATAAAGTCGGTTGGTAATGAGAGCTTGGGGTTAGGCTCAAGACATGACAAAGGCAAGTGATCAAGAATTAGCTGGAATGGAGTGTTAAATAGCAGCCATAAACAATTTATTAGACATTGGTTCTGGGAGTGTATAGTTCACTAGAATCTACTAGATAGGAAGCATTTGTAAAACATCATCCCCAAGGTTATCTTCAACCAACTATATCCTCGCTTTGGGAAAAACCGTAGCTTTCTTGATGACTTGAGTGAAACGCCAAAAACAAAGGGCTTACTCCAGCCACAAGAAAAATTATTGTTTGATGTCTCTTACTCTAGAGTGACTTGTGACATTGATAGCATCTATAGATGCTAATCATAATGGATGATGTCAATGAGGGCAACCATATCCAAAAACTAATCGGAATGAATTTTTTTGTATCTTGGTACTAGGATACTTGTTGTCACTGGAGACAAGAACGTTTGGAATATTGGAAGACTTAAGTATAAATTCAAGGATTATGAATTAGTGGGTTGAGTGATGAAGATGCACTTAACTTTTTTGTAGGCATGCCTTCAATTAAATGTAAATAGTGAAAGAGAGAAAATGGGGAATTTGTATAGATATATTCATCGACCATTGATTTTCATATGGTGTGGGTTGGTTTCGTTGTAATTCATAGCATTATGTCACTTTAGTTTTTTTAAGAATAATTAAAAATGATTTAAAAACTTGAAAATCATTTTTTAATTGAAAAGTTCAAAAAAGCATTAAAAAGAAACTCGAAAGAAATTGGGGGGTTTGAGAAGGTACACCTCCATAATTGTCCTCCTCCTCATTTTTTCTAAAGCCATCAACTTTTTGACTATAAATTGAAAGCTATAGCTACTGTGAAGTTGC
Organism: Angophora floribunda; assembly: GCA_014182895.1. Taxonomy (NCBI): domain Eukaryota; kingdom Viridiplantae; phylum Streptophyta; class Magnoliopsida; order Myrtales; family Myrtaceae; genus Angophora; species Angophora floribunda. The sequence continues at coordinate 11,876,261 of CM024711.1, read as the reverse complement.
CTGTCCTTCAATCAAATCGGTGAGTCATGCGATCCAAAGGTCCAAAATGATGTCTCTCGTCGAAAGTGGCATCAGACTTCAAGCGTTCAAATCAAGAATTTCATTGTTTGTATCTTACAATAAATAGTATGTTCTCCTTTTCAACCGAATCCTCTTGCTCTTCTTCTGTAAATTTAAGAAGGGTGATTTGGTAGAGAAGCTTTTCACATTAAGAATGTAATAAATGGCTAAAATTTGACGAACAAGAGCGCATATTCGAAATGAATCGAGGTAGATTCAGGCTTTGATACATGTAAATGGTTTGTCAATATGCAAATTTGTCACATTTTCTCAATTGAAATTGTTTGACTTTGTGGTAGCTATGGGAATCTTATGAAGTCGGTTGTTAATGAGAGATTGTGGTTAGGCTCAAGACAAGACAAAGGCAAGTGATCAAAGATTTAGTTGGAATGAAGAATCGAGTAGCAACCATAAACAATTTATTAGACATTGGTTCTAGGGGTGTATGGTTCACTAGAATCTACTAGATAGACATCATTACTAAAATAGCACCCCTAAGGTTATCTTCAGTCAGCTGGATCCTAGCTTGGGAAAAAACCGTTGCTTTCTTGACAATGTGAGTGAAATGTCAAAAACCAAGGGCTTACTCCAGCTGCAAGAAATTTTTTTGTCTGATATCTCTTATTCTAGAGTGACTTGTGACATTAATAGCATTGATAGATGCTAATTGTAATGGATGATGTCAATGAGGGCAACCATATCCAAAACCTAATCGGAGTGAGTTTTTTTTTGTATCCCGATACTAGGATACTTGTTACCACTAGGATACTTAAGTATAAATTTAAGGATTATGGATTGGTGGGTTGATCCATGAAAAGACACCTAACTTTTTTGTAGGCATGCCTTCAATTAGATGCAAATAGCAAGAGAGAGAAAATGGGGGATTTGTATAGATATATTCATCCACAATTGATTTTTGTATAGTGTGGGTTAGTTTCGTTGTAATTCATAGCATTATGTCACTTTAGTTTTCTTTATTTTCTGGTGTGCATTAACACATTCTTGCAAGAATTTTAAGGTTAAAATTCTAATCAAAAAAAAAAAAAAAAAATCCAAGCAAACGCAATGCAAATTTTCATGAAAATCTGGGTTTATATTACATATTATTTTGGCATATAGATTCTAGTTCAAATTTGTTTCACCACTTTGTACATTTTTAGTTTTGTTTCATTTCACTATAGAAAATATATATAAATAAAGAAGGGGGAAATGGAAAAAACAAAACAAATAAAAAGATCAACTGGATTTTCATTAATATATATATATATATATATATATGTACGTATGTATGTATATCTGGGAGTGAATTTTAGGAATCATGCATATTCATAATCAGATTTTGTTTTCTTAACATTGCATGGCACTTTAGATCGCATTAAGTAGATTTGACTTCTAGATGTAGAAGTCCATTTTAGTAAAGTAGTTTATATAGCAGATATTCATGAAGTATCATTTATTTACTTTCCGGTTTTGAGCCATAGTATATTTTGGAAAGTTTACATGGAGTTTCTACTATAACTCAAGGGATCCTGTCCAAGAACTTAATAACAAGGCTTTGTATTGATTTTTTTCCTCGATATAGCTCGATTTCTTTATTTTCCTACCTTTTATTTGCTCAATTTGTCCTGGTATCATTGGATTTTATATGTATTCGCTTGAGTGAATTTATGCATGATCACCAGCATTCTCAACATTGAGAATAAAATGGGTAACTAAAATTGGGAAGACTACATGAATAATTAGTGTCATAAAAAGAGAAAATATACCAAATTGGGTGTTAAATATATATATAGATTATTCAATTCCCAAACCCACAAATCTCTAATTTGTATAATTACGACGGGCTTTTGCATTTTACTTGAAACCTAATCAGTTCATAAAAAATTAGTGGTGACTTTTAATCAAATGATACAATTAATAGAAACTAAGTTGAGATCGATCATGTGAAGAGCAAGCATCACTTTGCAAGAGGGATCATTTGCGCTTACTTAATTATCTAGCAACTCCCTCAGGGATCTCACCTCGAAAGGGTCGCGACATGGAATTTGGTTTTTTTCTCATGAAATTAAAAATGATGAAGAGATAAAGTAAAAGAAGAAAGAACGATTAAGCCAAACCAAGCAGAAAAAATGGTTTGGCTTGATTTGATCTTGACTCTAATACAATTTAATTTGATTTAACTTTTCTTCAAACCATATTTATTGTTGAAAGTAAAACAAGTGATTGAATAAAATACACAAAATAAGGAAGTTAACCAGACATCAAATTTTTATTGTTCAGTTGTGTGACTTACGTCCACGAAAAAATGAGCACACAATTCCATTATAGAAAACACGATATAATAGATATTTATAATCATACTAGAGTTACTTACATATTTTAGGTGTTTTTCATCCCTTAAATATAGCTAATTATTCTGTCTTTTAACTCTTATAGTTTCTCAATATCATACAAGAATGATATGAATATTAACACAAGATTTAATCCGTTTCATTTTGTGTAATTTCACAAAGAAAACCTTTCTGAATCAAACCCATAAGAGGAAATTTTCAGTCTACTCTGTGCAGTCCTTGGCTCGGAGCTCTCATCTCTCCGAATTTAAAGAGAAAATTCAATAGAAGCAAATAAAGAAGAAGAAAGGAAACAATGAGTGGCCTTCGTTAAAAAACTCCGTTATTGCAACTTTCTTCGTCATTTTCCTTCCTTTTGTCCCATCATCAATCCCTCTCTTCCGTTTCTTCAGCTGAGCAAAGCTGTCTCTTATGGTCCGGATCATCAAGGTCGCCCTTTCTTTCCAAGCTCAAAGCAACACCATGATGGGATGGTATCATTGCCATGGACAAGCGATCATTGCATTTCCTCTCACCTCTCTCTTGAATAGAGGTCGGGTGTCCATAATTCTCGTTTCATTTTTAATTCAAAAGTTCAAATGGCTCAAAGAAGAAATTCGAAAGAAATTAGGCATGTGAAAAGGTACAAGTCATAATAGTCCTTCCATCTGATTTTTTTGAAGCCATCAACTTTATTAACTATAATTTGAAAGCTGCAGCTCCTGTCAAGTCACCTATCCGTAACTTTCAATCCTGTGAGTCACGCAACACAAATGTCCAAAATGTGAGATGATGTCTTTTACTGACGAAAGTGGCATCCGGCTTCGCACATTCAAGAATTTCGTAGTCATAACTTATGATAAACAGCCTTTTCTCCTTTTCCAATGATCCGCACTTGCTCTTCTTTTGTAAATTTTTGAAATAGGATAATCTGGTGGAGAAGCTTGTTAAAGATGCATTTGTTTTGTAAAAAAATTAAAGATAAAAAAATGTTTTCAAAAAATGTAATCTTTATGGAAACACTTAGGGCGCAACCATTCTGTTTTTATTTTTGGAATAGATTTCTATTCCAGACCTATTTCTGGAATAGAAATCCGTTTGATAAAATGATTTCATTTTTCTATTTCTGGAATAGATTTTTGTTCCAAAAATAGGTTTGGAGTAGAAATCAAAAACAAAATTTTTTTACTTTTCCATTTCTGAAATAGAAATCAGAAATTGTTTCTCTCTTTTTTACTTCTCTTCTTGCCGTTCGCCGCTCACCACCACTACCACCACCACCCTTGCCCATTGCCGGTCGCCGGCCGCCTGCGACTGTCGCCACCGCCCCCCGTTGCCGCCGCCGCTTGGGAATGTGAAATTTTATTGATTATTAAACGAATTTCTATTCCAATAATAGAAATTTTTTGTTGTTATCAAATGCGTTTTTTGACTCAGAAACTCTTCCAAAAATAGAAATAGAAAAATCTATTTCTCTTTCAGAAATCAATTTCTGGCCAGAAATGTTATCATTCATGCCCTTAGTTTTCCTTTCCTTGGTAACGCAAAACATTTAATAACGTTTGAATCTCACTGAAAAATGATGGCCATTTAAATGTTTTATCTTAGCAAAAAAATTTTGAAAGTTTAATTAATTTTATTTAGTCTTTTCTTTTTCTTTTTTTTCTTTTTCTCTTTCTTTCCAATGCTCATTTCCTTCCTCACGAAGCCTTCATTAGGAAGTACTTCTTAGATAGTGCGAGAGAGTCCAAGATGGAAAAGTTCCAACGGCTTCACCAGAATCAGATGTTAGTGGATCAATATGAGGCAAAGTTCGCTGAATTGGCCAAGTATGCGTCGAGGTTAGTGGAGGACCCTTTGGATAGGGCAAGACAGTTCAGAGATAGTTTGAAACCGGAGTTGAAAGCTCAGCTGGTGCCCTTGAATTTAAAGAGCTTTGATGAGATGTACAAGAGGGGCCAGATGATAGAAAAGAATATGATCGAGAGAGTGACCGCATCTGGCTCGCGGTTCATGCCTAATAGAAATAATCATTGGTTCGGGAAGTGACCAATGATGAGGTGAATGAATCCCATCCCATCCAATAGAAAGAACTATGTAGGAAAGCCGACTGCCCAAACTAGGTCGCAAGGAAGTTATTGATTTGATTGCAATAGCAATGTATGACTTTGATGTCATAGTTGGCATGGATTGGCTCACCAAGCAACGGGCTATGATGGATTGTCATGGAAAGATAATTCAGTTTAACCCAGTAGTAGGTGATAGCTTTGAGTTTGTGGGAAATCGAGGAGGACCTCTATTCCTCTGATTTTGTCACTCGAGGTGACTCGGTTGTTGGAATCTGGATGCTAAGGGTATTTGACCCTTCCACCAATCAAAGGGAGAGGATATTGCAGTGGTACATGAGTACATAGACGTGTTTCCCGAGGAATTGTTGGGATTGCCTCCAGAGAGGGAAATTGAGTTTGTGATTGAGTTGGCCCTTGGGACTGAACTGATTTCTAAAGTGCCTTATAGGATGGCCTTGTTAGAATTGAAAGAATTAAAGGTGTAGATGCAAGAGTTACTGGATAAAGGATTCATTCGTCCTAGTGTATCCCCTTGGGGAGCACCAGTATTGTTTGTAAAAAAAAAGACGGGTCTTTGCACCTTTGCATTGACTACTGGCAGCTCAATCACGTAACCATCAAGAACAAGTATCCGTTGCCAAGGATTGATGATTTGTTCAATCAACTTCAAGGAGCCTTGGTATTTTCCAATATAGACCTAAGGACAGGCTATCATCAATTGAGGATCAAAAAGGAGGATATACCGAAAACAGCGTTTAGGACACGCTATGGTCATTATGAGTTCACGGTAATGCCGTTTGGATTGACGAATGCCCCTGTAGCCTTCATGGAGTTGATGAACCGAGGGTTCAATAAGTGTTTGGACCAACTTGTGATTGTGTTCATTGATGATATTCTGGTATACTCGAGGAGTCCCAAGGATCATGAGAAACACCCGAGATCAGTATTGCAAACCTTGAGAGAGTATGAATTCTATGCTAAGTTTAGTAAGTGCAAGTTTTAGTTATCTCACATGACATTTTTAGGTCATGTGATTTCAGGCGAAGGGATCTCCGTTAACCCAACTAAGATTGAAGTGGTCATGAATTGGCCGAGACCTACGACGGTAACTGAGATTTGAAGTTTCTTGGGATTGGCTAGATGTTACAAACGTTTCATGGAGAAGTTTTCTGTGATAGCCATGCCATTGACGAGGTTGTTAAAGAAAAAGGAGAAGTTCGATTGGATAGACAAGTGTGAGCATAGTTTTCAAGAAATCAAGAGTAAATTGACTACTACACCTGTCTTGACAATACTATATGGTCCTGGTGGGTACGAAATCTACAGTGACGTGTCGTATAAAGGACTAGGCTGCGTGTTAATGCAACATGACAAGGTGGTTGCATACGCATCTCGATAGTTAAGGCCTCATGAGCTTAACTATTCGATGCATGATTTGGAATTAGCAGCGATAATCTTTGCGTTTAAGATTTGGAGACATTACTTGTGTGGGGAAAAGTTTCCGATTTTTATGGATCATCAGAGTTTGAAATATTTGTTCTCTCAAAAGGAGTTGAATATGAGGCAACAACGATAGATGGAACTTCTTAAGGACTACGATTGCGAGATTTTGTATCATCTGGGGAAAGCTAATAAAGTGGCAGATGCGCTCAATCGAAAGTTGTCAATTGCACAGATGATGGTATGGAAATGGATTCTCTTGGAGAGAGTCAGGGACTCAAATTTTAAAATTGAGGTCGGCCATCTTTCTAGTCTAATGGCCACTCTCAGGGTGGAACCCGAGATGCAAAGTAGGATAAAGAGTGCCCAAATAACGAATCCTGAAGTTCTTAAGATTCTGCAGATGGATCAGGCAAAGAGAAAAGCAGACTTTCAATTGTCCGAGGATGGAACATTGAGGTTTAGAGAACGATTGTGCATTCCGAAAGATGCAAAGCTTAAGGAAGCAATCTTGTTGAAAGCTCGTCGTAGTAACTATAGCATCCACCCTAGTAGTACGAAATGTACTAGAATTTGAAGTAGCACTTCTGGTGGAATGGTATGAAGTTGGACATCGCGAAGCACATGGCTAAGTGTTTGACATGCTAACAAGTAAAGGCTTAGCATTGTAAGCCTGACGGATTGCTACAACTTCTTGAGATTCCCAAATGGAAGTAGGAACACATTATCATGGATTTTGTGATGGGGTTGCCAAGGAGTTAGCGATGAAATGACTCGATTTGGGTAGTGGTTGATAGATTGACAAAGTCAACTCACTTTATCACCGTACGAAAAATTTCATGTTGGATAAGTATGTAGAATTGTATGTGCGTAAGATTTTATGCATACATGGTGTTCTAGTGACGATCACATTTGACTATGATCTTAAGTTTACGGAAACTTTTTGGAAAAGTTTGCAATTAGCCTTAGGGACGAAACTGCAGTATAGTACGGTGTACCATTCGTAGATGGACGGCTAATCAAAAATGACGATTCAAACTTTTGAGAACATGTTATGAGCCTATGTCATAGATTTTAAAGAGAGTTGGAAAGAGCAGCTTCACTTGGTTGAGTTTGCTTATAACAACAATTACCAGTAGAGCATTAAAATGACACCATTTGAGGCTTTGTATAGGAGACCTTGCAGAACTCCACTTTGTTGGGATGAGGTTGGCGAGCATAAAATTACGGGGCTAGAGCAGCAGTCTTTCAATGAAGTTCAGATTATCAGAGACAGACTAAAGACAGCTCAGAGTCGTCAGAAGAGCTATGGAGACAAGTGTCGTATACTGTTGGAGTTTAAGGTGTGCGATCATGTATATTGGAAAGTATTGCCGATAAAGGGTACTTCTAGATTCGGCAAGAAAGGAAAGTTAAGTCTAAGGTGCGTTGGACCCTTTGAAATTTTAGAAAGAATTGGGGTTTTAGCGTATCATCTTACTTTGCCACCGAAGCTTGTCAAGTACATGATGTTTTTCACGTGTTCATGTTGAGAAAGTATGAACCGGACCTAACTCATGTTTTAAATTTTAAGGAACTGGACGTAGACAACAGGATGTCGTACGTGGAGAGGTCGATATGGATAAAGAATTGTAAAGAGCAAGTGCTTCAAAACAAAACTATCGTCTTAGTTAAGGTGATCTAGCATCATCACAGAACAGAATGAGCTACATGGGAAAGTGAGGAAGTGATGAAGCATTAGCACCCCCATCTTTGTAAGGATTTGTCAATAGTTGCAAATTTTGAGGACAAAATTTTTGTAGGGGGGGAAGAATTGTGATGTCCTGAAATTCGAGCCTTTTGAAGGATGAATGAACGTGAATATCGTCAATGCATTGTTGGTTGATCTCACTCAAAACTGATCACTTCTAAGATACTGACCTTGAGAGGAAAGGCTAATGAGGACCTAACTTGTGCGACTAAAGAACTTGACCTGGGAAAACGACTCGACCGTGAGACTTGCATAAGGACGATCCTGTAGTTATGTAGGCCGATTTCAGGGATGAGTAGAAGTCAATTCACGGATAGAGTATAATTGGACGACGGGTGATTTTGTTTACTGTTATCGAGCCCTCGAACGACCTTATGTTGATCCTCGATAATCATGTACTTTGAAATAAGAATCTATCCTTCGCAATTTCATGTAGTTTAGGACGTTCATGTGTCAAGAAGTCTTGAATGTGAATTGACACGAGTTAGTTACGTGTGAATCCTTGAAGAGACCTGTTAATCTGAGTTGTACTAAAATGGCATTCGGGTGAAACTAATATGACATGAGAGTCCAAGATTGGACTTCGAATTTTCGGGAACGTCCAGGACGGACTTTTGGATGATGCTTCTTCGATAGTCGACAGTATCAGTTAAGCCGAGTTTTTGAAAAAGGGATTTACGGAAAGAGGAAACGAGCCTACGAGGACGTGGGCTAGGCTAGACCAGTGTGGGTCTCACGCCCAAGGTGGGACGGCCACCATGGTAGGCCCGAGACAAGCAAGTGAGCTCGTTGGACCAAACCAACCATTTACCCTTCTGAGCCCGTTGTTTAACCTTGAATCGTTTGGAGCCCAACCTATTCTCGAGCACGTTCTTATTCATTTTCTAGCCCGAGGGCAAATTGGGAAATGTGCAAGGTGAAAATGACCATTTTGCCCCTAAATATTTTGAAGAAAAGTCAAAATAAGAGAGAGAAGATGATCTCATCTTGCTTGGGAGTTGAACCATGCCATTAATGGCCTTAATGAGACTTATCTTCAACCCTTATTTCACTCTCTCTCTCTCTCTCTCTCTCTCTCTCTCTCTCTCTCTCTCCCCCCTTTCAGCTCCAAAATCACACCCCACTCTCTCCCTTGTTTCCCTTTCCTTCATTTTGTTTTTCCTTTTGACCTTCTTTCGAAAAATTGAGTTGCTCATGGCCTTCCCGTACTGATCACCGCTTATGCCACCCACTACCGTGTTTAGGAGAGAGATTATGTACAGCCTATGTTGGCCGTTTGCCAGTCCGACCCACCGGCCGATCCACCAGCTGGCCAAAAGCTATTGCTCCCCAACCCGCCTACTATAGTGCTTGTGCCTAGTTTCTTCTTTTCAGCTTTTTTTCCTTCCTTTCCAACCCAATCTCTACCCAGCCCAACCACCAGTAGTTCCCCCTCGACCCCTAGGTGCCGCCGGTCGCCGGCCAACCACTCACCGGAGCTCCGGCTAACCCGTTTTGCTCTGGTCAGCCACTTTCCTCCTATGGCAGTATTGGTTTTAGAAGTTTAGTGAGTGAGCAAAGGTTGTTGCTGTTGTTTTTACCCCGAGTCCACCTTAGAGTGTTATGGGTGAGGTCCCCAGGTGTCACCTTCGTCATCGCCACCGCATCAGTGTCGCTGACTCATTTAACGGGTGAGTTTAGCTCTTAATCCTTTGTTTGTGCCTAAATTTGCTTATGGTTGGTTTAGTTAGTGGTAATTTTGGTTTAAGAGGTTTAATTAAGTTGTATTAGCCCTAGATAAGTGGTTAGATAGATGGTTAAGATTAGAATAGCTTAATGTTGCTAATTATGCTTAATTGTTGCTTATGCGTGGTTTATGGTTTAATTAAGTAAGTTTAGCTTAATTGATTGATTGTTTGCTTAATTAATGTTTTGTTTAATTTCTGAGTTTAATTTATCAATATAGTGCATTGTTCACAAATTACTGTTCACGTGCACTGTTTACATTGAAGTGAAAAATGGCATAATTTCATGTTATTTGATTTTATGAGGTGAATTGGATGTGTCATTGCATGAACATCCACATGAATCGTGTGGCTTTCACAAAAGAAAGGGGAAAATGATTTGCCCGATGGACACCGGAAATGGACCGCTTTTATTAGAAGAGATTTGAGGTTTTATATGCAAGTATGTGTGCATTGGCTAATGCTCAAAGATAATAAGTGGATTGTGATGGTATGCTTGCGTGATCACTAAGTTGAACCCGCCGCCCCAGCCATAGTTCGGGGGGTTATAGTCCGATTTATCAAAACCCAACAGGGGTCCGGATGCTAAGTTGCCGTAGAGGCTGGGCCCATGCTCCTTTGGGAATGCCATCTTGGGAGAGTATCCCTTGACGTCATTTGGGAATACCATCTTGGGAGAGTATCCCTCGACATTGCCACACCTCATGGGGGAGGGTGATGCCTGTGTCATGCTTTGAACCCCAAGCACATGGCAACCCCTTACCTTGGTCTATTAAAAGCAACGTCCCAAGACTCATCTACAACCATTCGTTTTATCTTTCATTAAACGCAAGCGGAAGATGAACCATCCCTAATCCAACAAACAATCAAGCAATCAATCAGGGATAGAGGAATGAACAGCAAAAATAACAATAACTACTCATTTATACATCTTTAATGGATAAACTAACGGAGGATTGTTTTCCGATTTACAAGCCCGACAAAAGGGCCCGATCCATCCTCTAAGCCAAACCAAAAAGAAACTAGGCTAAGCTAATCCATTTATATAAAAAGAACCCTCGGGTTCAGCGCCATGGTCACTTGGACCCATCGGACTCAGACTCCGTCGGGTCGATCATTGGTGGAGCGAGGGCAGGATTCTCCACTATGAGTGCCCCATTTTGTCACGCGACTCTCAAGCTCGCGACAACCCCTTACCATGGTCAATTGAAAGTGATATCCCAAGACTCATCAACAACCATTCATTTTAATCTTCATTAAGCGCAAGCGGAAGACAAACCATCCCTAGTCCAAATAGACAATCGAATAGAGATAGAGGGATAAACAATAGAAACCTCAACTACTCATTTGTACAATTTACTAAATTAACCAACGAATGATTGTTTTTCGAATTTCAAGCCCAACAATGGGGGTCAATCCATCTACTAAGCCAGACCAAAAAGAAACTAGGCTCCGCTAATCCATTTATACAAAATGAACTCTCAGGTTCAGCACCACCATCATTAGGACCCATCGGACTCGGGCTTCGTTAGGTCGATCACTGTAAGAGCGGGGGTAGGATTCTTCATTATGCCATTCTAAGGGCTTGAAAATGGTTATACAATAACCAATGAGATAAAATCTCAGCGAGTTCTTCCCCTAAGCCCCGGTTAGTACACTAACTCAACCCAAGGTATCTCTCCATAACCAAACCTCACACAACCCATTAACAAACAACCAACAATCAGCAACCAAACTGCAGACAGGGTCAACCAACAATCAAAAGTCGATTCACATGCAACCTTACCTGGTATGTCATACCTTACACGTTATATGTCGGCATAATGCACGCAATGCACATGGCTGTTAGATGATGCAGTTCATCAATCACAGGCGAGTCGCATCACAAGCGATCTCACTTGGCCATTGCCACACCCTACACCTTATCAATTCATGGGGATAAGTACAACGGGAGTGCCAAAACTTGGCACCAATGGACACTTGAGTGCTAAAAGTTACAAAAAGGTACACTTAAGTGCCACTTTTAAAAAAAATAGATCACTTCAGTGCCAAGTCGTCGGAATCCCGCCGGAAATCTACATGGCAATTTTTTATTAATTTTCTTGCCAACGTGGCTTGCCGAAGATCCACCTCAACTAACCCTCACCCAAAACGACGCCATTTCCATAAATGGACAAAGCAAAGGCCCTAAGTTGGCCAAAACGGCGTCGTCTCCCCATTTTCATCTCCTATTGTCGACTAAATCCCTAAATCAGCCAAATTCTACAAAAAGAGCTCGAACCCTAATTTCGATTTGCCCCAAAAATCCCTCAAGCACTCGAATTATTTCAATTAACCCCAGATCCCACCAAAGCAAAGGAGAAGGCGAGCGTGAATTCGTCTATTGTTGTGGGTTATCGAGCGCTGAATATTGGAAATGGAGAGCAGAATTTTAAGTAGCAGCTCGAATTCGTCTCATCGAAGTGAAGGAGAAGGCGAGCGCGAACGTTTCTGTTATTGTGGGTTGCCGAGTCCAAGAAGAACATCGTGGACTTGAATGAATCTCGGGCGAAGATTCTATGGATGCTCTAGATATAGAGAAGGGTCGAAGTGCAAATACTTCAAATGGATCGATGCGAAGTTCTCTGACCAAGCGACAGAGGTGATATTAGACCTACTTGATGGGCGGCGTCAACCTCCATCTACGTTCGTGGACGACTTGGACGATGTTGACTCAAAGCAAGTTGAAGTATCTTCGGCTAATTATTTGAAGAATGAAGTCTCAAAGAAAGCTGAAGTATCTTTAGTTAATTATTTGTTGAAGAATGAAAATTGAACGGAAGTGTTATCAAATGTTTATTATAGTGTTGTTTTGTTATATAGCCTACTTAATGATCAAATGTAAAGCACTTGAAGATAAGAAGTTTCTTCAGCTGCCATAGTTGAAAATGAGTTGATAAATGTAACCGTTTTGAATTAAATGTAGACTATTTTATTTGTGTTTGTGTTGTCCACACTATCGACAGGCTTTGAGGCTGGTCAAGAAAAGGGAATGATGAGATGATACACATGTAGTTGGTTTAGGTTTGCTGCTTGCTACCATAGGGAGGTCTTGTTCTTATTCGCAATGTTAACCTTAACCCAGTTGAATTGGAGTTGGTTTAGGTTTGCTGCTTGCTGCTTGTTGTATCATAGGATAGACACGAGCTAATACTTAAGTGCTATAAGTTGTATTTAGTGATCACTTTAGTACTAGTCAAATTAAAGAAAAGATCACTTAAGTGTCAAGTTATTGTTGAAAGTGATCATTTAAGTGCCAGTCGGTGCTTAAAAGTAAACACTTAAGTGTCAACTTCTCCAGGAAAGGAGCACTTAAGTGCAGGTTACTAGCTCTAGCACGAACTGATGCAAGATGTGCAAAATGCACACTTGTATCAAGTGTTGCACAAACCCCCCAAACCACCACTACAGACCCACCACCAATAGGCATGAACCTTCAATACAACCAGCTCTAGTACTGAGTATGAACCATTGCCACCATCACAGCATGATTGCACTAAGCACCACCTAGTGCAAGATGTGCAAATTGCACACTTGCACCAAGTGTTGTAGGGCCTCCAACCATCACCACACACCCACCACCAATAATTACCAACCACCAGTAGAGCAAGTAAAACAAAATCTAAATCGAAAATATCAAAAACACAACAACAAAAATTGATAAGTAGCAAGATCATTCCATTGATATTGATTTCAAGTCTCACCAACTTAGTGACAAACCAAAAAAAATATAAAACAAAATCATTCATAGCAATTGCAGCTTATCCAGCCCTTCTTATCAATCAATATCAATATGCACAGTCCCCCCCTATTCGTGCTCCTTTTGATGGACCTCGATTCATTATCCTTGCACTCTTTCTAACTGGACGTACAACTTCCTCTTCAACTGTCTCTTCATGCACTAATTCAGATGGAGCTACAATTGTCTCAAGATGAACTGATTCAGATGGAGCTGGTGCTGAGTTGTTGCTCTTTCTTATTGGCGCAATCGATGCCGTCTTTTTTTTTGGCGCAACCCATGTCGTTTTCTTTTTTGGCGCAGCCGTTGATTCTTGAGTAGGGCCTTGAGAAATAAGAACCTCCGAACTTCTCCCGAGCTAAAAAAATACAAGTAAAATATAATCAAAAGTTCACACAATTTATTAAATGCAAGCAATAAAACTTACATTAAGAATGACTGTTCCAGTACGGTCATCTATATAAAGGCCATAACCATATTGTCTTAGCCTCTTCCCAAGAGCCTCTTTTGTTCGAATTGGAGCATCACGTTCAGCATCTTGTGATTTATTATTCCTTTTTTTGGCCTGTGATTTCTTGGGCCCTTCTTTTTGCCCTTCATGTGGCTCTTCTAATGGCCATTCAGTTTCAGTTACATTTGGCCCTTCAGGTGCAACAGGGGCTTCTTCGACCAATTGTTCAACTAGGCGTCTTCTGGGTGGCCTTCTTGTAGTTAGCCCTTTAGCTGGCTTTTTGGTAGCTAACCCTTGAATTGCCCTTCTTCTAGTTGTCCTTCTTGTATCTAGTCCTTCGACTTCACCGACACCTTCACCTAACCTGTGTGGTAGCCCTTCTATTGGCCTTTCTGTTGTTGGCCTTTCTGTTGGCAATCGAGCTAGAGTTTGCCCTCTTCGAACCTAATAAAGACATTATGAATATAACACCAACCCATATAATAACGTAAAGGAAAACTAAAGAAGTTATCGAACTTACTAGGTATTTTTTCCTCAGCTGAGGAATGGTCAACTGAACTGGCCCTTGCCAATCCTTCAGGAGTCCTATTCATCACTTGACAAATACATTAAAAATACCTATTAATTATGCTATAGACAAATATGTAATAAACCAAAAACAACATAAACAAAAATATCATAACTTACGGGGTTTCTTGTTGTTGACTGATGAACAGTAGACTCACTTTGCCTTTCTGTTTAGCCTTCAGTTGTTGCTCTACCTGTCCCTTCACTAAGCCCTTCCACTGACCTCTCACCTGACTGTTCTTGCTGTTTTCTCAATTGACAACCTTTAGTATTGTGTCCTGCTACATGGCAATAAGAGCATGTCATCTTCCCACCTGTCCTACTCATTTTTTCTGACCCGAGACCTCCCCCTCTAACATTCTTCATCTTCGTTTTGGCCTTCCTATTTGCTTCTTTAGTGGTAAAGGTTGAGGTGCTTCACGATTTGTTGGCTCCCAAAACTTGCTACTTCTGATTGGCTGCATCATAAATTGGTATGAAGCAAGATATGTCGTTTTCTTGTACCAATCATCAATGTAATCGTCCACATTATGGCATTTCAATTGGATGGCACATATGGCATGTACACAAGGAATTCCACTTAGTTGCCATGCTCGACATGAACATTTTCTCCTACCTAGATGGACAACATACTAATCGGAACCCTTCATTATCTCATATCCTTCATCCCCATTCCAGATGGGATGAAGATATCTACTTGCAGCCAAATTCTTATCCAATTTCTTGGCAATCCTAGGATCATATTGCCTAGTCCACTTCGCAGCCTTATCTCTTCGTTTGTAGAGCCAAGTCATAACCAATACTCGTATATCTTCAAGCATTGAGATTATTGGTTTACATCTTGCATCAATTATTCTCCCATTGAATGCTTCACACATGTTGTTGACGTGATCGCACTTGAATTGCTCACTGAAGAAGGCATTGCACCAATGCTTTGGTTTTGTCTTGAATAGTGCATCAAAGCCTTCCTTGGTCAACTGAACCAATCCTTCTTTAGCCATCCTAAAGTCAACCATGTTTGTGCTCTTTGCTAGTTGCCAAAATTGCAATTGCAACTTATCCCCTTTATAGGTCTTTGCCCAATTTGCATATATGTGCCGTGCACACATTCGATGTTCGGCATAGGGCATCAACTTGGCTAATGCTGGAACCAGTCCCTACAATAATTGAAACAAGATATGTAAGAAAATAACATGTTGTTAATAGAAAAAAAACAAATAAATTACTATGACATTACCTTTTGTTGATCGCTCATAAATGCCCACCCTTCCCCATTTGTTATATCCAAGTCAGCCATGAGATTTTTTAGGAACCAAGACCAATTGTCTTTATTCTCTATCTTCACAATAGCCCAAGCCAATGGAAACATTTGGTTGTTCGCATCTATTCCAATTGCAACCAGCAATTCTCCCTTGCACAAGCCTTTTAAGAAACAACCATCCAATCCTATGATCTGTCTACACCTGGCTAAAAATCTCTATTTGCACGCATCGAAGCACACATAGAACTTATCGAACTTAGTTCCACTATCAAGAAGTGGCCTCTCCACGACCTCAACAAATACTCTACTTGAAGGGTTTTGCACTCTACACTCCCAAGCATAATCTCACACTTGCCCATATTCCTCACCATACTGACCAATGAGTACCCTCATCACCTTTTGCTTCGTTCTTTTTCATTGATTCTTGGAAACATTAATGCCCACACGCTTCTTCACCAACTATTTGAACTGCGCACTCTTCATCTTGGGCATCAATTTCACCAGATCAAAGAACTGCTTCGACAGCCATGTACTTGTTACCCTTTTGTTTTGAAAATTAATGGAACAAGTATGTTCCTCTTCGAAAGACCTAATCTGGAAGGATCCACTCCTCTTAACAAATGTGCCGTAGATCTTCCATGGACAATTTTGCTATGAACACCTAGCTCTTACAAAGGCCTTAGTGTTTCTAATGAAGTCAATATTCCTTTGTTCAGCAATAGAGTGCTTCAGTATCGCTTCCCTAAATTGTTTGGCATCTTGAAATTTCATACCTACTGACAAAGAAGGGGAAACAACAGACGGATCATAAGAAGGAAACTTACTTTTCCTTCTACGCATAGGTTGTTCATCTTCTTCAAGCTCGTCCTTGGAAGTAGCATTTTCGATGCTTTTTTCATAATCAGTCTCTTGACCAGCAATACCAGCATCTACAAGGCCTTCAGCCCTATTTGGAGCTTTATCAGTTACTTGCAAAGCTGCAAATTTATTGGCCAAAAAGTCCCTTTGCTTTTTTCTTGACTGTACAAGCTCCTCGCCGTCCTCATCACTTAAGAAATTTTCAACAACCAACCCTTCATCGTCATCATCACTAGATTGAGCTACTTCCCAATCTAATCCAGTGATTGTGATATCACCACTTTCTTGTCTATCTTGTTGTCCTTCATCCCCACCATCTCCCCCTTCTCCTACTTGGGTGCTCTCTTCATCATCATCTTCGTCCTCAGACTCACTATTGTACTCAACGCATACTTTCACTTCTTCGCCATGAAGATAATGGTATAAAACATCTCTAAATCCACTATCATCTTCTAAACTTCTCAAACCATCTTTTAAACCCTTTCCTTGGAACATAATACAGCAACTTCTGTATTTTGCAAGACAAATATGTCACTATATTCCTAACAAACCCAATATAAGATGCCTTTTGTACTTCGACAAAAATAGTATCCTCATTTCCCTCCTCATACTCCCATTCGTCCTCCCCAATGACAAAGTCCCCTCCGTAGCAAACAATAACAGCAACACGATCCTTATTACAAGCCATTTATGTAAGTAAGGAAAAAATAGAACAATTAACTTTTTGGGACCACATCGACAAGAGACAATAGACATGGAGGTCCCCACACTGTTATACACTTTATTAAAGAAAGAGAAAAGCATCTGACTGTTACAGTCACTTTCATTTTAAAACCAACAAATAGATGACCCCACAACAAGGACAAATTCCCCACAATACCCTCAATATGTCGATTTCAAAATAATCAGAATTCCCTACAACAACCACTCCAAGCCCTAAAAATCACTATCGCACATTACAGAATATCCCATCGAAGCCTTAAAAATACCCACGCAACATCACTATATCCAACAAAGCCCTAAAAAGACCATCACATATCACTAAACCATATCCGAGCCCTAAATCACACATTACAATAGCATATCGGCCCTAATTTTTTCTCGGCCGAGCCCTAAATTGCCAATGCGAACCCTTCAATTACTCTAGCACTACATTTGAGCCATAAATCATCTATCACAGTATCATACGAGCCTTATCTTTCCTTGTTAAACCCCACATTTCACAGCCAAGCCCGAATTTTTCCATTGGAGCCCTAATAGAAAATTCCGAACCCTAATTTCATCCATAGGGAGAGAAAAGCACAAACCTCTGCGTGTGAACGACGGTGAGTGAAGGACGGCAGTGAGTGACGACGGTGAGTGAACGACGGCGAGCGATGACGGCGAGCGACGACGCGAGCGACGACGGCGAGTGATGAAGTGCCCTTTCCTCTGTGAAGATGAACGGTGATGTAGATAGAACTAAGCTAGCGACGAAGACAGCAGTGACCTCGATGTGTTTAGTCGAAATAAGCTAAACAGCGTCGTTCTTTCTTGTGAAAAAAATGACGTCGTTTAGCTTGCACGAGTCCACCTATATTTTTAAAATCCATGTCGGATAATTTTCATATACCACATGTGTTTTTTTTTTTGCATAATTATCACCTCAGTAAAGTTTGTCATCGGAAAATGCCACATATGCATTTTGGCCGGATTTTCTCACCGTTGGCACTTAAGTGATCTATTTTGCTCCGATTTTGGCACTTAAGTGTACCGTTTGTAACTTTTGGCACTTAAGTGTCCCTTCGTGCCAAGTTTTGGCACTCCTGGGTCCGTACCCCTCAATTCATGTGTGCGTGCCATAAATGATGTAATCATCTCATGCGTAATCGGAACCAATGATGCCATATTTTTTCATACACTCTTGCATCCACATGTGTTCCGATTATTACTACCCATCAGGGTTACAACTAAGGTGTTACAGTGCCCTTCTTTTGTAGAGGCGCAACCATGCCCTTCCATGCCCTTGCTACGGTGTTATGGCGCTATTCCTCTACAGAGGCGCAACTGTGTCCTTCCATGCCCAAAAGACGTCAATGGATACTCTCCCAAGACGGCATGCCTAAAGGACGTTAAGGGATACTCTCCCAAGACGATAAGCCCAAAGAACGTCAATGGATACTCTCCCAAGACTGGATTTCCAAAGAACATTAAGGGATATTCTCTCAAGATGATGGGTTCAACTTAGTAATCACACAAGCATACCATCACAACCCACTTATTATCTTTAAGCATTAGCCAATGTACATATACTTGCATATAAAACCTCAAATCCTTTCTCACAAAAGCGGTCTAGTTCCGGTGTCTTTCAGACAAACCATTTTCCCCATTTTTGTGAAAATCACACGATTCATACAGATTTGCATGTAATGACACATCCAATTCACTTCATAAAATCAAGACATATGAAATTACGCATATTTTCACTTCTAGATGAACACTGCCATGAACAATGTCATGAACAGTGTCATGAACGATAATCATGAATAGTAAATTCAGAATTTAATTATTAATAAATTAAATTTAGAAATTAAACAAAACATTGATTAAAACAATTAATCAATCAATTAAGCTAAACATGCTTAATTATCACATAAAACACCATTAAGTACAATCAAGCATAATTAAGCAAGATTAAGTTAAGTTAATCTTAACCATCTATCTAACCATTTATCTTAAGGCTAATACAACTTAATTAAACCCCTAACTCAGTATTACCACTAATTAACCCAACCCTAAGCAAGTTTATGCACTAACAAAGGGATTAGAGGTTAAACTCACCCGTTAAGCAGGCCGGTGACACGGACACGGCGGTGGCGGCGAACCCGACACCTAAGGACCTCATCCACAACACTCCAAGGTGGTCCCAGGCTCAAAATAGCAGCAACAACCTCTGATTCTCCCTGAACTTCTGAAAACAGCACTGTTTGAAGAGGAAATGGGTTGATCGGACCAAAATGGGTTGGCTAAAGCTTTAGCGAGCAGTTGGCCGATGACCGGCGGCACCTAGGGGTTGAAGGGGAACTATTGGTGGCTGGTATGAGCAGCGATTGGGTCAAAATGAGAGGAAAACTGCTGAAATAGCGAAACAAAACATCTGTAGGCAATATAGTGGCAGTCCAGCAACAACCGACTTTTGGTCGCCCTACAGGTCGGCCGACGGCTTTGACCAGCAAACGGCTGACTCCACCCATACGGAATTTCTGTCCTGAGCATGATTATGGGTGGCACGGGCCGTGATTCGTATGGGAAGGGCATGAACAACGCAATTTTTTGGAGGAAGGCCAAAAGGAAAAACAGAAAGAAGGAAGAGAAACAAGGAGAGAAGTGTGTGGTTTTTGGGAGGGCTGAAAGAGGAGGAGAGAGAGTGAAATGAGGGCTGCAATTCAGCCTCATCAAGACCATTAAATGCTTTTCCCAACTTGCCAAGCAAATGACATCATCTTCTTTCTCTTCTTTTATCATTTCTTCAAAATATCTAGGGGCAAAATGGTCATTTCCACCTTGAACATTTCCCAAACTGCCCTTGTCCTGAAAATGAAGGGTGGGACGAAGAAATGAGCTAGAAAATGAATGGGAATTGGCTCGAGAATTTATTGGGTTCGAGTTGGCTCAAGTTTAGACAATAGGCTCTGAAGGGTAAATGGGTCGGTTGAGTCCAACGGGCACCCTTGCTTGCCTTGGGTCTACCATGGTAGCTGTCCCACCTTGGGCATGAGGCTCTCACTGACCTTACCCGACACACGTCCTCGTAGGCTCATTTCCTTAATCCATAAACCCATTTTCCAAAAACTCTTAAATGGCATTGTCGATTGTCGATGAAGCATTGTCTAAAAGTCCATCCCGGACGTTCTTGAAAACTTGAAGTCCAATCTTGGATTTTCAAGCCTTGTTAATTTTTCCCGAATGTCATTTTGGTCCAACTCAGACTGATAGGTGGCTTCAAGGATTACGCGTAACTGACTCGCGCCAAATCACGTTCAAGACATCTTGACACATGGACGTTCTTGACTATATGAAATTGTGAAGAATATATTCTTATTTCAAAGTACACGATCACCAAGGATCGACATAGGGTCGTTCGCGGGCTCGATAACAGTAAATGGAATCACTCGTCGTCATATTATGTTCTGTCTGTGAATCGACATCTAGTCGCCCTTGAAATCAACTAACATATCTACATGATCGTCCTTATGCAAGTCTCACGGTTTAGTCATTTTCCTAGGTCAAGTTCTTTAATTGCACGAGTTTAGTCCTCATTAGCCTTTCCTTTCAAGGTCAATATCTCAGGAGTGATCAGTTCCGAGTGAGATCAACCAATAATGCATTAGCGAAATTAACATTCATTTCTCCCTCAAAGAGCTCGAATTTCAGGACGTCACAATTCTTCCCCCCTTACAAAAATTTCATCCTCGAAATTTGCAACCGCTAACAAATCCTCAAAAAGATGGGAGTATTGATGCTTCATCACTTCCTCACTTTCCCATGTAGCTCCATTTGTTTCGTGATACTTGCTCTTTACGGTCCTCTATTTGCATCGGCCTTTCCACATACGACATTCTGTCGTCTACATCCAATTCCTCAAAATTCAAAACATGAGTCGGGTCCGATTCATACTTTCTTAACATGGACACGTGAAAAACATCATGTAATTGAGCAAGCTTCGGTGGCAACACAAGATGATACGCTAAAACCCTGATCCTTTTCAAAATTTCAAAGGGTCCTACGTACCTCGTACTTAACTTTCTTTTCTTGCCAAATCTGGAAGTACTCCTCATCGGTGATACTTTTAGAAACACATGATCACTCACCTTAAACTCCAACAGTCTACAATACTTATCTATATAACTCTTCTGACGATTCTGAGCTATCTTTAGTCTGTCTCTAATAATTTGAACTGCATTCAATAATTGCTAAACCAATTTTTGAACCAACGATTCCTCGTTCCCTGACCTCGTTCCATAAACTGAAGTTCCACAAACTTGATCATATTTTGGCTATATCACTTAGATGAAATCTTATCCCACAAGCACTCTCTTTTTGCACAATGCGTAGTTCAGTTTATTTCTGTCCCTTTCGACATCGTAAAAGCTTGCTAGGAGTCACTCCTTGCTCAAGCACTATGGCCCTGGCGACCACTCCCCGCCCTCGTTGGATCAATCGTTATGGGCATCTTCGAACTGCACCACTACTAGCAAAAGTTCCTTTTAGATATGCACCATCTCATGGAGGTATTATTCACTTTGGCTTGTCCCATACCAAGCCTCATGATTTGAACCTCGTTTGAGCACCTCAAAGTGCAAAACTTTCTCCAGCTCATCAACCCATGAGTTCGTTTCCACGGGATCACTTATCGACACTTGAAATCTGATTCACTGAATTTCCATCGAACCGTTATCCAAATTCTACAAACCATCAATTTTTCTTTCAACATTCATTTCACGTCCATTTAATAACCAAACTAAGAATTTGCCTCAACCATTTGAAAATTAGTGCAAACCAAATGTCATTTATTGCACTAAAGGTTTTCGAATACTTTTTCAAATCATTTCTGATTGACTGTCCGTCTGCAAATGGTACAACATACTATATTGTAGTTTCGTCCCCAAGGCCGACTACAAACTTTTCCAGAAAGTTGCCATAAATTTAGGATCACGGTCATATGTGATTGTCACTGGAACTCCATGAATGCATACAATTTGACGTACGTACAACTTCACATACTTATCCAACGTGAAATCCTTCCGTATGGCGATAAAGTGAGTTGACTTTGTCAATCTGTCAATTACTACCAAAACCGAGTTATTGCCTCTCTGACTCCTTAGTAGTCCCATCACAAAATCCATGGTAATGTGTTCCCACTTTCACTAGGGAATCTCAAGAGGTTGCAGTAGTCCACCAAGCTTACAATGCCGAGCCATCACTTGCTAGCACGTCAAACACTTAGCTACGTGCTTTGCAATGTCCAACTTCATACCATTCCACTAGAAGTGCTGCTTCAAATTCTGATACATTTTCGTACTACCAGGGTGGATGCTATAGTTGCTAAGATGAGCTTCTGACATGATTGCTTCTTTAAGTTCTGTATCTTTCGGAACACACAATCGTCATCTAAACCTCAATGTCCCATCCTCATAAACTTGAAAGTCTGCTTTCCTCTTTGTCTGATCCATCTGCGGGATCTTAAGAATTTTAGGACCCATCGCTTGGGCACTTCTTATCCTACTTTGCATCTTGGGTTCCACCTTGAGAGTGGCCATTAGACTAGAAAGATGGCCGATCTCAATTTTAAAATTTGAGTCCCTGACTCCCTCCAAAAGAATCCATTCATGTATCATCATATGTGCAATCGATGACTTTCGACTGAGCGCATCCGCCACTTTGTTCGTTTTCCCCGGATGATACAAAATCTTGCAATCATAGTCCTTAAGAAGTTTCATTCATCGTCGTTGCCTCATGTTCAACTCCTTCTGAGAGAACAAATACTTCAGACTCTGATGATCCGTGAAAATTGGAAACCTCTCCCCACACAAGTAATGCCTCCAAATCTTAAGTGCAAAGATGATTGCCGCTAATTCCAAATCACGCGTCGAATAATTAAGCTCATGAGGCCTTAACTGTTAGGATGCGTATATAACCACTTTGCCATGTTGCATTAACACGCAGCCTAGTCCTTTATACAACGCATCACTGTAGATTTCATATCCACTAGGACCAGACAGTATTGTCAAGACAGGTGCGGTAGTCAATTTACTCTTGAGCTCTTGGAAACTACGTTCACACTTGTCCGTCTAATCAAACCTCTCCTCTTTCTTTAACAACCTCGTTAAGGGCATGGCTATCGCAAAAAACTTCTCTACAAAACGTCTATAGTATCCAACCAATCGAAGTTTCTTGGGATTGTAATATCAAATTAATAGAGATCCCTTCACCTGAAATTACATGACCTAAAAATGCCACGCGAGATAGTTAAACCTGTACTTGCAGTACTAATCTCAGGTGTTTCTCATGATCCTCTAGACTCCTCGAGTACACCAGAATATCATCAATGAACACAATTACAAATTAGTCCAAACATTTATTGAACACCCGGTTCATCAAGTCCACAAAGGCTACGGGGTATTCATAAATCCAAACAGCATTATTGTGAACTCGTAATGACCATAGCATGTCCAAAACGCAGTTTTCGGTATATCCTCCTTTTTAATCCTCAACTAATGATAGCATGTCCTTAGGTCTATCTTGGAAAATATTGAGACTCCTTGAAGTTGATCAAACAAATCATCAATCCTTGGCAATGGGTACTTATTCTTGATGGTTACATGATTGAGCTGCCGATACTCAAACAGTACTAGTGCTCCCCAAGGAGACGCGCTAGGATGAATGAATCCTTTATCTAATAACTCTTGCATCTGCACCTTCAGTTCCTTCAATTTTGGCAAGGCTATTCTATAAGGCGCCTTGGAAATTGATTCAGTCCTCGGGACCAACTCAATCACAAACTCAATTTCCTCTAGAGAGGGAAACACATCCATATACTCTTGTATCACAACAATATCCTCCACTTTTGATCCTTCTACTAGTGTATCTGCCACCAATGTTAAATACCCTTGGCATCTAGACTATAACAACTGAGTTACCTCGAGTGACAAAATCAGAAGAACGGAGGATTTCCCTTGATTTCCCACAATTTCAAAACTACCACCCACTATTGGATTAAACTGAATTGTCTTTCCATGATAATCCACCATAGCTTGTTGCTTGGTAAGCCAATCTATGCCAACTATGACATCAAAGTCACACATTGCTATTGCAATCAAGTCAATGACTTCCTTACTACCGCCCAAAACTAACCTACAGCCAGAACAACCTAACTTGGACAATATCTTATCATTGCGCCAAGGGTCTACCTTGGTTGTTCGGCAGTGTGTTCCCTACAAGTTGTCCTCCCTACGACGATGGCAAGATCGTCCTCACAAGCCTACTGGGACATTTGCCACTTGGTGGCCCTGCTGACCACATCCGAAGTAAGCTTCCATGAAATTAGGCGTCGACTTTCTCACATAACTCTTTCTATTGGGTGGGATGGGATTCTTTCTCCCCATCATCGGGTCCCTTTCCAAATAGACGATTATCTCTAATAGGCATGAACCGCGAGCCAGATGTGGTTGCCCTCTCAATCATGTTCTTTTCTATCAACCGAGCCCTCTCGTACATCTTATCAAAACTTTTCAAGTTCAAGGGCACTAGCTGGGCTTTCAATTTTGACTTCAAGTCATCTCCAAAACGTCTTGCCCTATCCACAGGGTCCTTTACCAACCTCAGTGCATACTTGGCCAACTCAGCGAATTTCGCCTCATACTGATCCACGGACATCTAATTATGATGAAACTGTTGGAACTCTATCATCTTTGACTCTCTTGTTGTGACGTCCTGAAATTCGAGCCCTCTTAGGGAGGATTGAACGTTAATTTCGCCAGTGCATTGTTGGTTAATCTCACTCGGAACTGATCACTCCTGAGATACTGACCTTGAGGGGAAAGGCTAGTGAGGACAAAACTCGTGCGACTAAAGAACTTGACCTGGGAAAACGACTTGACCGTGAGACTTGTGTAAGGACGATCCTGTAGTCATGCAGGCCGATTTCAGGGACGACTAGAAGTCGATTTGCGGACAAAAATAATGGGACGACGGGTGATTCCGTCTACTATTATCGAACCCGCGAACGACCCTATGCCGATCCTTAATAATCGTGTACTTTGAAATAAGAATCGATCATTCGCAATTTCATGTAGTCAAGGACGTCCATGTGTCGAGAAGTCTTGAACGTGAACTAGCACGAGTCGGTTACGCGTGAGTCCTCGAAGCCGCCTGTCAGTCTGAGTAGTACCAAAATGGCATTTGGGGCGAAATTAACAAGGCATGAGAATCCAATATTGGATTTTGAATTTTCGGGAACGTCTGGGATGGACTTTTGGACGATGCTTCCTTAACAGTCGACAGTGTCGGTTTAGCCGAGTTTTTGGGGAAAGGATTTTCGGACCGAGGAAACAAGCCTACGAGGACGTGGGCCGGGCAAGAGTAGTGTGGGCCACACGCCCAAGGTGGGATGGCCACCGTGGAAAACCGAGCATTTACCCTTCCGAGCCCATTATCTAAACCTAAGACGATTCGAGCCCAACAAATTCCCGAGCCCGATCCTATTCATTTTCAGCCCGTTTCCTAGGCCAGCCTTTCACTTTCAGCCCAAGGGCACATTGGGAAATGTGCAAGGTGGAAATGACCAAAATGCCCTTGGATATTTTGAAGAAAAGTCAAAGGAAGAGAGAGAAGATGATGTCACTTACCTTGGGAATTGGAGAAGGCATTTAATGCCCTTAATGAAGCTGAATTGAAGCCCTCAAGGCACTCTCTCTCCTCCTCCTTCAGCCCGCACAAATCGCAGCCCTCTCTCCCCTTGCTTCCATGGCCTTCCTGCAATTTCAGTTTCTGACCTTCCACCGAAAATCGAGTCTTTTCATGGCCTTCCCGTGTGAATCTCCGCCCGTACCACCCGCCGTTGCGTTCAGAAGATGAAAACCGTTAAGATAGCGTCAACCGATCGGCAAAAAGAGTCTCCAGCCGATCCCTACGGCCGCCGAAAGCCAGCTGTTCGCCGACCGCCTACTGTTCACGCGGTATTGCACAGTTTCGCATTTTGACCTGCTTTCCTCCATTTTCAACCTACCCACTGCCCACACCAGCCACCCACAACTCCCCCTTAACCCCCAGGAGCCTCCGGTCATCGGCCACCAGCTCGCCGGAGCTCCGGCCAGCTTGTTTTTGCTCCGACCAGCCAGCCTTTCTCCTCCCGCAAAGGTCTTTGTTTGAGAAGTTCAGTGGGGCATCCGAAGTTGTTGCTGCTGTGTGGAGCTCGGGACCGCCTTGGATCGTCATGGGAGAGGTGCCCGGGTGTCGGGTTCGTCGCCGCCGCCGTGTCCGCGTCTCCGGCCCGCTTAACGAGTGAGTTTAGCCCCTAATCCCTATTTAGTGCCTAAACTTGCTTAGGGTTGGTTTAGTTAGTGATAATTTTGGTTTAAGGGGTTTAATTAAGTGCATTAGCCCTAAGATAGGTGGTTAGATTAAGGGTTAAGATTAGATTAGCTTAATCTTGTTTAATTATGCTTAATTATGTGTTATGTGCTAATTAAGCATGCTTTGCTTGATTAAATTGATTAATCGTTTTAATTAATTGATTTATTTAATTTCTGCATTTATTGATTAAATTATGTAATTTCTGAATTAAATTATTTAATTATTAAATTCGTAAATTTCCTTTGTTCATGTGCATCATTCACGACAGACTTTGTTCATCCGGAAGTGAAATTGTGCATAATTTCATGTGCCTTAATCATATGAAGTTAATTGGATGTGGCATTGCATAAGCATCCGCTTGAATTGTGTGATTTTCACAAAAGAAAGAAAATGGTTTGTCCAAGGGACACTGGAAATGGACCGCTTTTATGAGAAATGTGGGAAAAATGGTTTGTCCAAAGGACACCGAAAATGGACCACTTTTGTGAGAAATGATTTGAGGTTTCATATGCAAGCATGTGTGCATTGGCTAATGCTCAAAGATAATAAGTGGGTTGTGATTGTATGCTTGCGTGATCACTAAGTTGAAACCGCCGTCTCGGGAGAGTATCCCTTGACGTTCTGTGGGCATGCGGTCTCGGGAGAGTATCCCTTGACATTCGTTGGGCATGCGGTCTCGGGAGAGTATCCCTTGATGTTCTGTGGGCATGCGGTCTCGGGAGAGTATCCCTTGACGTTCTGTGGGCATGCGGTCTTGGGAGAGTATCCCTTGACGTCTTTTGGGCATGGAAGGGCACGGTTGCGCCTCTGCGGAGGAAGGGCACCGTAGCGCCGTTGCGCCTTGGTTGTAGCCCTATGGGGCAGTAATAATCGGAACACGTGTGGATGCAAGAGTGCATGAGAAAACACGGCATCATTGGTTCCGATTATGCATGAGATGATCACATCATTTATGGCACGCACGCATGAATTAATAACGTGCAGGGTGTGGCAATGGCCAGGTGAGATCGCTTGTGACGCGACTCGCATGTGATTAGATGAACTACATCATCTAACGGCCATGTGCATTGCGTGTATTGTGCTGACTTATAACGTGCAGGGTATGGCATACCGGGTAAGGTTGCATGCGAACCGACTATTCAATTGTTGGTTGCATTGCTTGCATTGAATGAGGTTTAACGTGCGGGGTATGGTATGGCATATCGGGTAAGGTTGCATGCGAACCGACTTTTGTTTGTTGGTTGACCCTGTCTGTGGTTTGATTGCTGATTGCTGGTTGTTTGTGGTTGGGTTGAGTGAGGGATGGTTCTAGAGAGATATCCCAGGTTGAGTTGGTGTACTAATCGGGGCTTAGGGGAAGAACTCGCTGAGATTTTATCTCAACCCATCGTGGTTAACCATTTTCAGGCCCCTAGAATGGCGCACCCGCAGTGGAGAATCCTGCCCCCACTTCTCCAGTGATCGACCTGACGGAGTCGAGTCTGATGGGTCCGAGTGACCGTGGTGCTGAACCCGAGGGTTCATTTTGTACAGCTAGATTAGCCCAGCCTAATTCCTTTTTTGTTTGGCTTAGAGGATGGATCGCCCGTTGTCGGGCTTGTAAATCGGAAAACGATCCTCCGTTGGTTAATCTAGTAATTTGTATAAATGAGTAGTGATGGTTGTTCTTGCTGTTCATCCCTCTATCCCCGATTGATTGATTGATTGTTTGTTGACCGGGGATGGTTCATCTTCTGCTTGCGCATAACGAAAGATTAAAATGAATGGTCGTCGACGAGTCCTGGGACGTCGCTTTCAATCGACCAAGAGAAGGGGTTGTCGCGTGCTCGGGGTTCGGGGCGTGACACTTGTAATGTTCAAGAAGTACTTCTCATTGAAAGCCTCACGAAAGGCACCCCAAGTCCGAGCCATGCCTTTAGGAAACACTCTTCCTTGAGTGGCTTCCCCCTCGATAATGGCATTACCTTGAAGCTAATAAGCCGCCAGAAGTGCCCTATCTTCCTCTGAACATCTCGGCACTGAAAGTCCTCTTGACATCCTTTATCTAAAGAGTCATAGCTTCAGGGTCGCCCACGCCACTGAACCTCGGTGGCTTCAGTCTCAGGAACTACTCTACCAGCCTAGGCATCGGTCTCTCACAAACCTTTCCTCTCACTAAGGGAATCACAGGGACCACAACAGGAGCACAAAGCATGCTGACCTAACAAGGTCTCTAATGCCAGCAAGATCCCATTTAACCTATGATCTACTTGCATTTTACCTCTACCACTAGTCATACTAGACACTGCCCTACTATTAGGGGCTCTCTACTCAGGATTGCTCATCACTCTAGATTATGAGTAACCCGCCACCACACAAAACCATAAAAGCAATCATATGCACGTAATATAAAAACCATCCCTATCTCACTATCCTGAATATCCCACGCACCTTATCACTCAAAGTCTCGACCTCGCTCTAATACCAAAACCAATGGGGATGTCATGCCTCGACTCTCGAGCTCGCGACAACCCCTTACCATGGTCAATTGAAAGCGACATCTTAAGACTCATCGATGACCATTCATTTTAATCTTCATTAAGTGCAAGCGAAAGATGAACCATCCTCAGTCCAAACAGACAATCAAATGATCAAACAAGGACAGATGGATGAACAGTAGAAACCTCAACTACTCATTTATACAATTGACTAGATTAACCAACGGATGATCGTTTTCCAAATTTTAAGCCTAACAAAGGGGGCCGATCCATCCACTAAGCCAGACCAAAAATAAACTAGGCTTGGCTAATCCATCTATACAAAAAAAAAAATCTCAGGTTCAGCACCACCATCACTGGGACCCATCGAACTTAAGCTCCATTAGGTCGATCACTGGAGGAGCGGGGGCAGGATTATCCACTACGCCATGCTAAGGGCCTGAAAGTGATTATACAATAACCAGTGAGATAAAATCTCAACAAGTTCTTCCCCTAAGCTCCAGTCAGTACACCAACTCAACCCGAGTTATCTCTTCAGAACCACCTCTCACACAACTTAACAACAAACAACCAACAATTAGCAATCAGCAATCAAACCCCAGGCAGGGTCAACCAACAATCAAAAGTCAGTTCACATGCAACCTTACCCAGTATGTCATACCCTACATATTATATGTCGGCACAATACACACAATGCACATGGCCATTAGATGATGCAGTTCATCAATTATGTGCAAGTCGCATTACAAGCGATCTCACCTGGCCATTGCCACATGCACATTATCAATTCATGCGTGCGTGCCACAAATGATGTGATTATCTCATGTATAATCGGAACCAATGATGCCATGTTTTCTCATGCACTCTTGCATCCACACGTGTTTCGATTATTACTGCCCCTCAGGGCTACAACTGAGGCACTACGGCGCCCTTCCTTTGCAGAGGCGCAACCGTGCCCTTCCTACGGCACTACGACGCTTTTCCTCTGCAGAGGCGCAACAATGCCCAAAAAACGTCAAGGGATACTCTCCTAAGATGGCATACCCAAGGAACGTCAAGGGATACTCTCGTAAGACGGCATTTCCAAAGGACATTAAAGGATTCTCTCCGAAGACAGTGGGTTCAACTTAGTGATCACACAAGCATACCGTCACAACCCACTTATTATCTTTGAGTAATAGCCAATGCACATATGCTTGCATATAAAACCTCAAATCCTTTCTTACAAAAGCGGTCTACTTCCGGTGTCCCTCGAAGAAATCATTTTCCCCCTTTTGGTGAAAATCACATGATTCATGCAGTCTTTCATGCAATGAAATTATGCATATTTTCATAAAATTAAGATACGTGAAATTATGCATATTTTCACTTCTGGATGAACGGTGCCGTGAACAGTAATTATGAACAGTAAATTTCAGAATTCAATTATTAATAAATTAAATTTATAAATTAAACAAAACATTGATTAAAATAATTAATCAATCAACTAAGCTAAACATGCTTAATTATCACATAAAACATCATTAAGCACAATCAAGCATAATTAAGCAAGATTAAGATAAGCTAATATTAACCATCTATCTTAAGACTAATACAACTTAATTAAATCCCTAACTCAACATTACCACTAATTAACCCAACCCTAAGCAAGTTTAGGCACTAACAAAGGGATTAGGGGCTAAGCTCACCCATTAAGCAAGCTAGCGACACGGACGCGGCGGCAGCGGCAATGAACTTGACACCCAGGGACCTCACCCACAACACTCCAAGGCGGTCTTGGGCTTAAAACAGCAGCAACAACCTCTGGTTCTCCCTAAACTTCTGAAAATAGCACTGCTTGAAGAGGAAATGGGCTTATCATAGCAAAACAGGCAGGCCGGAGCTTCGGCAAGCAGTTGGCCGGTGATCGGAGGCACCTGGGGGTCAAGGGGAAATTGCCAGTGGCTAGTATGGGTGGAGATTGAGTCAGAATGGGAGGAAAATAGTTGAAACAATAAAATAGAACAACGGCAGGGGCTACAATAGCTGTCTGGCAACAGCCGGCTTCCAGTTGCCCGGCGGGTCGGCCGGTAGCTCTGATCGGCAAACGGCCGATGCCATCCATACGGAATTTCTGTCCTGAACATGATGGTTGGTGGCACGGGCCGTGATTCGCATGGGAAGGCCATGAACAACTCAATTTTTCGGAGGAAAGTTAGAAGTAAAAACAAAAGGAAGGAAAGGAAAAAGGGAGAGAAGTGTTTGGTTTTTGGGAGGGCTGAAAGAGGAGGAGAGAGAGTGAAATGAGGGTTGCAATTCAGCCTCATCAAAGCCATTAAATGCCTTCCCTAACTTGCCAAGCAAATGACATCATCTTCTCTCTCTTCTTTTGTCCTTTCTTCAAAATATCTAGGGGCAAAATGGTCATTTCCACCCTGCACAATTCCCAAACTGCCCTTGGGCTAAAAATGAAGGGCGGGCCAAAGAAACGTGCTAGAAAATGAATAGGAGTGGGCTCGGGAATTTGTTGGGCTCGAATTGGCTCAAATTTAGACAATGGGCTCGGAAGTGTAAATGGGTTGTTTGAGTCCAACGGGCACCCTTGCTTGCCTCGGGTCTACCATGGTGGTTGTCCCACTTTAGGCGTTAGGCCCACATTGACCTTGCCCAGTCCACGTCCTCATAGGCTCATTTCCTCAGCCCTTAAACCCCTTTTCCAAAAACTCGACTTAATTGGCATTGTCGATTGTCAAAGAATCATTGTCCAAAAGTCCGTCTCGGATGTTCCCAAAAATTCGAAGTACAATCTTGGATTTTCATTTCTTGTCAATTTCGCCTAAATGCCATTTTGGTACAACTTAGACTAACAAGTGGTTTCGAGAATTCACACGTAACGGACTCGTGCCAAATCACATTCAAGACATTTCGACATGTGGACATCTTTGACTACATGAAATTGCAAATGATAGATTCTTATTTCAAAGTACATGATTACCAAGGATCGACATAGGGTCGTTCGCGGGCTCGATAACAATAAACGGAATCACCCGTCGTCCTATTATGTTCTTTCCGCGAATTGACTTCTAGTCACCCTTAAAATCAGTCTGCATATCTACAGGATCATCCTTACGCAAGTCTCATGGTCTAGTCATTTTCTCAGGTCAAGTTCTTTAGTCGCATGAATTATGTTCTCATTAGCCTTTCCCCTCAAGGTTAGTTTCTCAGGAGTGATCAATTTCAAGTGAGATCAACCAATAATGTTTTGGCAAAATCAATGTTCATTTCTCCCTCAAATGGCTCGAATTTCAGGACGTCACACATTCTAAGGGACTGAAATTGGTTATGCAATAACCAATGAGATAAAATCTCAGTGAATTCTCCCCCTAAGTCTCGATTAGTACGCCAACTCAACCATGGGTATTTTTTTAGAATCACCCCTCACACAACCCAACAACAAACAACCATGAACAGCAATCAAACAACAACCAGGGTCAACCAACAATCATGAAGTAAGTTCGCATGCAACCTTACCCGGAATGCCATACCCTGCACGTCAAATCTCCCAAAATGCAAGCAAGGCACATGGCCGTTAGATGATACAATTCATCAATCACGTGCGAGTCATGTCACAAGCGATCTCACTTGACCATTGCCACACCCTGCATGACTGTCAATTCATACGTGCATGGCATAAATAATGTGATCATCACGACATTAAGAGCATGTGAACAATCAGAGCATTGTACACAACTTTCTCATGTCTCACATTCATATATGCTCCGATTATTACGACCACTCCCCCTGGGCCATAGCACAACTTTATGGTTGGTGATTCCTGGCCAAGCCAGCTTCGTTATTTTTACCTTGAGGCACGGCGATGTCAAGGGCTTACTCCCAAGACGGCATTCCCGAAGGAGCATAAGATCCGCCCACTACTGCAATCCCACAAAGAACCTCTCCTATCAAGCAACTGACCAAAGTCAAGATGACCAAACGACCACAGCATAACCCTATAAGGATTAGCGGTCTTCTTACAATGCCAGGTTCTCAATTTAATGTGATCATGCAACACATCATTAAGCAATCCATTTATGTTTTTGCTTTGTCATGAATGCAACATCGCTCATGCTCATGCGACATGCCATTGCAGATAACCCATGCATAATATCATGCCATATTAATCAACAGTTCCAAAAATTCAATTCCAACTGACATTCGATCACGCATTTCATCATCATTCACGAGTATAATTAATAACTGACACTTCAATAAATCACAACAATCAAGAGAACATCAAAATAAGACTAAAATTAGCTTCCGTATGAACAGTGCCACGAACAATAATTGCGAACAGTAATCGTGAACAGTAATTATGAACAATAAATTTCAGAATTCAATTATTAATAAATTAAACTCAAAAATTAAACAAAAAATTAATTAAAATAATTAATCAATCAATCTAAGGTAAACATGCTTAATTATGCATAAACCACACATAAACAACAATTAAGCATAATCAAGCACAATTAAATAAGATTAAGTTAGGCTAATCTTAACCATCTATCTAACCATCTATCTTAAGGCTAATACGACTTAAATAAACTTCCTAAACCAACATTAACACCAACTAACCCAACCAAGCAAGTTTACGCACTAACAAAGAATTAAGGGCTAAACTCACCCGTTAAGCAGGCTGGTGACACGAACACAGCAGCGACAACAAAGGCAACACCCGGGGACCTCTACCATAGCGATCCAAGGCGGTCCCAGGGTCATAACAGCAGCAACAAGCTCAAACTTCCTCTACAACTTCTGAAAAACATACTGTACAAGAGGAAAGTGGTTGACTAGAGCAAAACAAACTGGCTAGAGCTCCAGCGAGCAGTTAGCCAGTGACCAACGGCACCTAGGGGTCGAGAGGGAACTGCCGATGGTTGAGATGGGTGATGGTTGGGTCGAAAAGAGAGGAAAATGGCTAAAAAAGGCGAAACTAGGCAGAACAGGTGCTACAGTTGGCGGTGACTTCTGGCCGGTCGGTGGGTCAACCAGCGGCTCCGACCGGTGAATGGCCACTGTGAACAGTACAGATTCTCTCTCCTAAGCACGGCAGTGGGTGTTACAGATGGTGATTAGCATGGGAATGCCATGAACAACTCGGTTTTTCGGAGGAAGGTCAAAAGGAAAAACAGAAGGAAATGAGAGAAACAAGGGAGAGAAGTGGTGTGCGGTTTTAGAGCTGAAAGAGGAGGAGAGAGAGTGAAATGAGAGCTGATTTTCAAGCCTCATTAAGGCCATTAAATGCAAGCTTCAACTCCCCAAGCAATGACATCATCTTCTCTCTCTTCTTTTGTCATTTATTCAATAATATCTAAGGGCAAAATAGGTATTTCCACCTTGCACATTTCTCAATCTACCCTTGGGGTGAGCCTAAGAAACGGGCTAGAAAATGAATAGGAACGAGCTTGAGAATTTGTTGGGCTCAAAACGGCTCAAGGTTAAACAACGGGCTCAGAAGGGTAAATGGTCGATTGGGTCCAACAGGCTCACTTACTTGCCTTGGGCCTACCATGGTGGCTATCCCACCTTAGGTGTGAGGCCCACATTGGTCTTGCCCAGCCCACATCCTCGTAGGCTCGTTTCCTCAGTCCGTAAATCTCTTTTCCAAAAACTCGGCTCATCTAACACCGTCGATTGTCGAAGAAGCATCGTCCAAAAGTCTGTCCCAGATGTTCCCGAAAATTCAAAATCCAATCTTTGATTCTCATGCCTTGTCAATTTTGCCCAAATGCCATTTTAGTACAACTCAGATTGATAGGCGGCTTCAAGGATTCACGCATAATTGACTCATGCCAAATCACATTCAAAACTTCTCGACACATAGACGTCATTGACTATATGAAATTGCGAATGATAGATTCTTATTTCAAAGTAAACAATTATCAAGGATTGACATAGGGTCATCCGCTGGCTCGATAACAGTAAATGGAATCACATGTCATCTCATTATACTCTAACTACAAATCGACTTCTAGTCGTCCATGAAATCGGCCTGCATAACTAGAGGATCATTTTTATGCAAGTCTCACGAATGAGTCGTTTTCCCAGGTCAAGTTCTTTAGTTGCACAAGTTCTATCCTCATTAGCCTTTCCTCTCAAGGTCAGTATCTCATGAGTGATCAATTCCGGGCAAGATCAACTAACAAAGCATTGACGAAATTCACATTCATTCATCCCTCAAAAGACTCGAATTTCAGGACGTCATAGCCTAGCTATGCTAATAGACACTAGAGGAATGACACGGAAGGGCACATTGGGTCTCTACAAAGGAAAGGCGCCGTAGTGCCGTAGCGCCTCGGTTGTAGCTTTGAGTGGCAGTAATAATCGAAACATGTGTGAATGCAAGAGTGCATGAGAAAACATGGCATCATTGGTTCCGATTATGCATAAGCCATCACATTATTTATGGCACGCACGCATGAATTGATAACGTGCAAGGTGTAGCAATGGCTAGGTGAAATCGCTTGTAACGCGATTCACATGTGATTGATGAATTGCATTAACTAACGGCCAAGTGCATTGCATGTGTTGTGCTGACTTATAACATGCAAGGTATGGCATACCAGGTAAGGTTGCATGTGAACCGACTATGGTTGTATTGCTTGTATTGTGTGAAGTTTAACATGAAGAGTATAGCATACCGGGTAAACTTGCATGCGAACCAACTAATTAATTGTTGGTTGACCCTGTTTGTTGTTGGTTGTTGATTTCTAATTGCTTGTTGTCAGGTTGAGTGACGGGTGGTTTTGGAGACATACCCTGAGTTGAGTTAGTGTACTAATCAAGGCTTAGGAGAAGAACTCACTGAGATTTTATCTCACTGGTTATTGTATAACCACTTTCAGGCCCCTAGAATGGTGCACTTGTAGTGGAGAATCCTGCCCTACTCCATTAGTGATCGACCTGACAAAGCTTGAGTCAGATGGGTCCAAGTGACCGTGGTGCTGAACTTGAGGATTCATCTTATGTAGTTGGATTAGTCAAGCCTAGTTTATTTTTGGTCTAGCTTAGTGGATGGATCGGCCCCCTTTGTTGGGCTTGTACATCGAAAACGATCCTCCGTTGGTTAATCCAATGAAGATGTATAAATGAGTAGTTGATATTATCTTGTTGTTCATTCCTTTATCCATGTTTGATTATGTGATTGTCTGTTGGACTGGGGATGGTTCATCTTCCGCTTGCACATAATGAAACATTAAAATGAATGGTCGTCGACGAGTTCTGAGATGTCGCTTTCAATTGACCATGGTAAGGAGTTGTCGCATGCTTGAGGTTCAGGGCGTGACGCCATCGCTTCTTGTCAGCCCACTTTTTTTACTTTCTTGGAGGCCTTGTAAAGATACGTCCGCACCAAGTCGGCTTGCTCTTACCATTCTTTGGTAAACTTGTACACAAAAGGGCTATTCCCCTTATAACCCGACACAACCACACTTGGAGTGAACAGTTGCTACCCCGTCACGATCTCGAAAGGGACTTTTGTTCATGGACTCGTTCCGCTACAAGTTGTACAAGAATTGGGCCACATCAATTAGCCTCACCCATTTTGCTTTCGTTGTGCTCATGTAGTGCCAGAGATAGATCTCAAGGAGCAAGTTCACCCTCTCTGTCTATCTATTAGTCTGAGGATGCAAATTTGTGGAGAAGTTGAGGTTCGTTTCCAGCAACTTGAAGAGCTTAGTCCAGAACCGCCTAGTGAATTAGGATCGCGATCACTCATGATCATTTATGGAATGCCCCAATACTAGACGATGTGCTTGACGAATAACTTGGCTGCCTCCTTGGCTCGGCAATCCTTTGTTGCGAGCACAAACATCACATACTTAGAGAACCAATCCACCATGACCATGAGAGTCCAACAACTTTCAGACTTGGGCAAATTTACAATAAAGTCCATGGAGATGCTTCCCTATAGATATTCTGACACAGGAAGTGGCTCAAGGAGCCTTGACAACAGCTGTTGTTTGATCTTGTCTTTCTAACATACAAGACAAGTCTTCACATATGCCTTGACATCGTCCCGCATGTGCAGCCAGTAGTGTTGATCTTCAATAAGCGCCATAGTGTGGTGGATTCCCGAATGTCTTGCCCATTTGGAGTTGTGGCAATCCTGAAGCGCTTCCTTTCTCAACTTCCCGTAGAGAGACACATAGAGTTTTCGCCCCTCAGTGTAGCGGAGGTCATTCTCACACCAGAACCTTCTCATTTTGCCCTCTCGAGCATACTCAAGGAGCTGTTGGGCTGTCCGATCATGCTTGAGTCCCTCCTTCATGCGATCGATCAATAGGTAGTTGAGACGACTCACCGTGCTAGCCAGTTACATCTTTCGGCTTAAAGCATCACCTACTGAATTGGCCCTACCTGGTTTATACTCTAGCACGTAGTCGAACTCAACGAGGAAGTCTTGCCAGCGAGTTTGTTTCGAGCTTAGCTTCCGTTAGATCTGGAAATAACTCATGGCCACATTGTTCATCCGCACAATGAACTTTGATCCCAAGAGATAATGCCTCCACGTTCGAAGGCAATGCACCACCGCAGTCATTTCCTATCTTGGACTGTGTACCACCATTCGGTGTCATTTAACTTTCGAGACTTGTATACCACCAAATGTCCTCCCTGCATAAGAACACCACCTATCACAAAATCAAAGACATCAGTCTCTACCTCATACGGTTTGGAATGGTCGGGCGACACTAGGATGGGTTCCTTAGTCATGACACCGATCCATCCACTCCCACAACCTTTCTTTCTTTAGCATGTTCATGAGTGGAACAATGATGCTTGAATAGCCCCACATGAAACGCCAGTAGTAATTTGTGAGGCCAAGGAACGATCTCAGTTCCATCACCTTGGTCGAAGGTTCTCATTCAACGACTACATGGACTTTGGCCATGTCCATCCGTACTCATCCACCCCCAACGATGTGCCTGAGGAAGGGGATTTCTTCCCATGCAAAGGTGCACTTCTCTCACTTCACGAACTAATAATTTTCCTGCAAAACTGGGAAGACCTGCCTCAAGTGCTCGACATTCTCCTCCAGCGTCTAACTATACACAACAATATCATCAAGATAGACTACCATGAACCAATCAAGGAACGGGTGGACTACCTTATTTATTAAGGTGTAGAATGTTGCTAGCGTATTGGTTAGGCCAAATGGCATGACAAGGAACTTATACAATCCATAGCAGGTCATGCACGCGGTTTTTGGCTCATCCCCTTTGGTAATCTGAATCTGGTAGTACCTTGATTGAAGATCGAGCTTAGAGAACCACCGAGCTTCCTTGAGCTGAATGAACAAGTCTGCAATGAGGGGGATCAAGTACTTTTTCGGGCTAGCCACATTTATTTACTTTTTACCTTCTTTTATTTATATATGTTTTTTGTGGCCGTATTCGTTGCTTTGACTCGCTGACTAAATTGGTGCTGTGTATGAAGTATTCGAGGGGATGACTTGTTGACGATTTTTTTTATATCTCATTTACAACACTATTATCCAAATCATTCGACCCAACTGACTGATACATGCAAGCCACTCCATCCATGCGCATTAGGTTAACTCCATTGGATGCTAGCGTGATACTCAGGGTAATGAGGAGAAGATATTGTGATCAAATCTGAACAAAATACTATTTCAACAATAGCATTCAAAATACACATAACACATCCATTATGGTTATTAGGGCTACCAAACGGTTGGGTCGAGTCGAAAATGGTCCGATCCATATTTACTCATTTAACTCGTTTTGACCCATTTTCATACGATGTAAATTTAATAACTCATACCCGACCCAACCTGTATTACCAAAACAAATTAATATTCTAGGAAAACCATTTTCCAAGAAAATAATCATATATTTCGGTGTTCAACTAAAACTTGAAAATAAACTAAAATATGTTTTCTAAAAATATTTTCCTCATGCACCCCTTCAATTATTTTATTATTGTTATATTTTTTAAAGTTGATTTTTAATTATTTTTTCTTTTTCTTTTTCTTTTTCCTTTTCTTAATTGACTGGTCACCAACCCCTGCCAGACGAGCCCAAGCCTTGCTAGCTTATAATGAGGCTTTGCTTAACTTGATCAGGCAAGGCTGAGCTTGTTAGTTTGGCGAGACCTCAGGCAAAGCTCAAGCCTTGCCCAGGTCACCAGATCGGGTGGTCCTAGGGTCACCGATGTCGGGCAAACTCAAACTTGCCTGATCAGACCACAGACCAGCAAGGTTTGACCTCGTCGGAATCTAGCGAGCTTGGGCTTCACTTGTGGCTGGTCGTTGATGACTAACCAATGAAGAAGAAGAAGAAAGAAGGAAGAAAAAATTTTAAAAAAATAAGAAAAAGGAAATGAAAGAAAAGAAAAAAAGAATAAGAAAAACGAAAAAGAAACTGAAAAATAATGAGTCTAAGTTGAGTTATTAATGAGTTATAAATATGGGTCATAAATGGGTCCATACCCATTTTTCAATTGGCTTTATTATAATAGACCAATTTCAAACTCATATTAAAGTTTTAGCTAACCCATTTTTTACCCATTTTAATAAATGTGGGTTAAAATATGAGTCGTTAACCCATTTTGCTACCCTTATGGTTTATACGAACCCAACCTTACACATAATAGGTTTATACGAACCCAACCTTTCACAAATTATGTGTAAAACAACAATTCATCCGAAGATATGGCAATGATATATCGTATCCATTGTCTTCTTCGATGCACTACTTTATACAACTTAGTAACAACTTACGAAAATGCTATGAGGATGTATATCTTATGCTTTCAAGCCATTGCCTCACATTATTGGAATACATAAAATACTTGCATACTTACTTTCTAGTAAATTGGAATATCGTGCAATACCCTATTATAAGATCCCAAAAGATGCCAAAATGGCACTCATCAAAATCATGTTTTTCACCTTTTAATTAGTCATGCGTGTCACACACAACTTTAATCAATTTGAAAGGTTTTAGGCATGTGGAAATCGATGTTATCAAACAATTAATTAAGAATTATGCCACCTAATTAGTCTTGTAGTGACTAAGCATGCTGATCAACAACGTAATTTAGAGGGGCACATCTAAATATTTAGTATTCTCTTATTTTTAGGTGGAGTTACAATGCATGTGAAGGTGATGTCCCCTTCACTCAAAAGAGAGAGATCCCTTCTTATTTAATTCCAAGCCGTAATGGCAGGCAAATCATGCATGAGCTCGGTGCATGATTCACTATTGGCCTTGCTTTTTTTCTTCTTCTTTTTTAAACTTCCACTGTATGTTGACTCCAAAATGAGCTGGCCTTACCCAATTGGTCATGGATACAAAACTGGCAGATAAGCAACTTTGTCTTGGTGTAGGTCCAAATGAGTGCAAATGACAAATATTGTTCGGCTCAGGGAACATGTGAATTTTTTGGGTACTATATGTGGACCGGCTAGGTTGAGAGAACAACTAATAAATTCTTCACACACGTATATATACTAAATATTATATGCATATACATATAAATTTCTTCTGAGAGTACAAGGCAAAATAGACGAGTAAATCGGGGACTCGTCAACAACTGCTCTTGGATAACGTTTCATGTTTTGAAATATTGACTATGTTTTCAACATTAAAATTTTTAAAAGGAGCTTCCAATTCTCTTAAATAACTCTGATTTTATCATCAATCATGAGTTTAAACTTGTTAATATTGGTCAATATCTTAGAAGAATAAAAGATATTTTATGCATTTATTCATGAGTGCTTAATGCAAATTTCTTAAGATATCATCTCATCTTTCAGAATACTTCATATTTGTTCCACATTTCAGATACTACGCCATTTTTTGTTGCATGAAGACCCTTTTTTGGTATCCGTTACACGTTTTCCTATTTTAAAAGGTGATAATCCTTGCCTTAAAAAACATAGTGCATATGAAAATATTTGTTTTTCCCAAAACTCTCATAACTCTTGTTCCAATCATGTAACTGCTTCTCGTTCCAAACGAGTCCCCCGATCCTGGAAGGAGGTGAGGCACTACATGACCTATTTGAAGACCATGTCAATCAAGTTTTGAGGGCTATATATGTATCAAAGTGATTGTTGAAGGTTGGCCAAATTAGCAAAACGCTCTCAAAGGTTGTTAATTCTTGTGCTTATTCTTTCAAAAAACAAATCTCATGATTTTAATCGTAATTTCTGTAAAAGAGTTTTAATGTAATTATTGTAAAGAGCGCTTTGAGTGCGTATTGAAATGATTGTCCTTGTACAGTGAGCTATAATCCTTCGTGGAGAGGCAACTTCAATTTAAACACTTTCAAAATTTTCAAGGATTGCATTAGTGGACTTTAATCTTGTTATTGGGCTATTAGAGCCGCAATAATAAAGGAGGCTAAGTGGATAGGTTTGGTGCAAAAAAAAAAAAATGGATAGGTTGAAACCCTGTAAATTGCTTTGCAGTCTCTTCTATCTGTTGTTCTGTTTACATATTTGTCGATGAAAGATATTTGCTCTGCTGTGCATATTTTGTCTCCAAGCACGGTTTCATCCTCTACAGTCTACACATCGTTTTACACGGAAAAAATTCAAAATATCTTACAATAACCATTTTATTTGTATTAAAGTGGATGAAATGACACCAGCTGTCGTTGTACTCTTGCCCAAACTTCAAAACCATCCATATACTCTCTCTTTTTATCCAAAATAATCCATGTATTTTTAGAAAGGGCTATCCCTCGTCTTGCTATCATGTCGTTCCTTTTTTTTCGATGAAATTGTGCTAATGTGAGCAATCGAAATGCTGAGTAGAAGCCATATCACAGTCGGTGAATTTTGGCATATCATATCTCTATATATCAAATTGGTTTCAGGTGAGCTTATTTAATAGAAAAAGGAAAATCTTGATTACAATACTAGAATTAGAGTATAAAAGATAAAAGAAGAACAATGATTACAATATTGGAGTTGTAGTTGATGGTTTTGTCAAATTGACTCGAGCTTCGTTGGTAATTGAAGTTGAAACTTAGGCGCTACAACATATGCTTGAAAGGGTAAAGCATCTCATTGCTTTGCACAAGGATAGCGATCTGCAGGTTGTAGTGGAGAGTGATAATCTATCACTTGTGCGCTATGTGATGAGAACTGAGCAAAGCCCATGGGCCATCCAACCTTGGATTGAAAACTGTAGAGTTCAGCTAGGCCAACGTAGAGGTGTCTAGCTAGTCCATTGTCTTAGAAACGCAAATTAAATCGTGGACTGGATTGTGAAAGCTCATCGCAAGAAGATTCTTCCTTGTAGTTGGCTTGCGAACCTTCCGCAAGCTCTTTTAGATTTATTATACTTAGATGTTGCACAACTTTTGATTTAGTATATAATGAAATGTGCATCTCTTTCAGCAAAAAAAAAAAAAAAA
Source organism: Angophora floribunda (assembly GCA_014182895.1). Taxonomy (NCBI): domain Eukaryota; kingdom Viridiplantae; phylum Streptophyta; class Magnoliopsida; order Myrtales; family Myrtaceae; genus Angophora; species Angophora floribunda. The sequence goes on along the minus strand of CM024711.1, from coordinate 11,833,958 downwards.
AAAAAAAAAAAACCTCCTACCCAAAATCGAGCAACTTTGCAGCAAGTGCAGCTTCCTGTTTATAGTCAACAAAGTTGCTGGCTTTATAAATAATAAGGTGGAGGACAATGATGGAGATGCACCTTTTCACAAAGCCCAAGTTTTTTCGAGTTTTTTCTTTGTGCTTTTCGCTTTTCGCTTTTGAAGTTTTGGATTTAGAAATATCGATTCTCAAACATTTAAATCATTTCTGATTATTCCATAGATATATTTAAAATCCCAATCTAGTATTGCAAATTCACAATTTATCTATGCAAGTGCATAATAATATATATTCCTAAAAATTTGTCTCTCATTATAATACACAAGACTCTGGATAATTAGAAAAATCTTTTTCGTATTAGAGAGAAATTGATTTATTGCCTTCATTACAAAAAATGCTCCACCTAGGCACTACTTAAGCATATGCTTCGTTCTCCCTATGAAATATATATATTTTTATCTCTTCACCTTAAATACTTATCTTTTATTATAATTAATTACCTTGAATCATTCAATATTATCATAAAATGTGCTTTTATAGTAAGAAGCAAATGATTGCGCAGATCTTTTTACTTTTGCGCAAATGAACTATCTATAGGTGAGGAAATACGATGATGGCCTGTCAATAACCATGATGCTGGCCTGTCAATGACCATGATGCAACTCCACCATGACGTTGATTTGAGCGTGGAAAGAAAGAAAAGACACCACGATTATCTCGACGACGAGAGACACCGATGCTCAGCCAAAGAGAGGGAAAAAGAGATTGATGATGGCCACTGCCGATATGGGCCCAAAGGGCAAAAAGACTAACGAAAGTTGCAATGATGGTGTCCTTTCATGTCGGCCACTCATTATTTCCTTTCTTCATTTGCTTCTGATGAATTTCCTCTTAATGTCATATAAAAAGCTGTGAGGGTCGCACGGAATTTCACCAATCAGAGTTTTATTTATCATTGGGCCCTCACCGACCTCCGTTCCTCAACTTTCCCCTCACAAACTTTTCTCCTCCAAAGGTGAGATACTCAGAAACTTGCAGAGTAAGCTCTTACTTGAGTATTTTAAGGCCTTATTAAAGTGCGATTTCCTTTCTTCTTTTGTTTCTACTGAACTTCCTCTTAATGCCATATGGCGCTAGGGAAAACATAAACAAAACTTGTGGGAAGTAATTTATCACAAAAACACGACCCTTGCGTAGTCTCAGAATAGTGACTATCTAAGTCACCAAATTCCTCTTTTTTCTTTGACTCTTAAAGAAAATTTTAAGGTAGTAGAATTTTGATGACTACTGACTTATCTTGCCGTATGCTGAAAAACTTCCAGAAAAGGCTTCATCTGTTAGAGACTAAACAGACACCTCATAGCCATTATTTGGAAGACCAGAAGCTAGAAATTGAGAAGCTCATTTCTCATACCTCTACTCTTTCCCTTCAACCTCCACCCTCTGGACAATGCCATCCAGATTATCCACATGTATTTTATTGGCAAACCTGAAGACTCCAAAGAACTCAAAAGAAATGAGTTTTTCGACCGAAAATGTTGCTCATTAAGGTAGAATTGATGAGGACATCCCTAGTTTTATAGAATCATACTAGACATAAAGGAAAAGAGAAGAGAGTTTTAGGGATTCATAACAAATTATGTAATATTATTTTTAAAAAGGGTCATTTATGCCCCTTAACATTACAAGTTTTGCCTTATATAAGCATAAAATTATATATAATATAAACAGAAGACAAACGTTAGGCACATAATTATTGGTTATAGCTTGAGAGACCATCAATAATTTTTACAGATTCTTCATGATAATTAATGACAAATTATTTGTACACAGTGTTTCATGATACTAGACTGAGATCTCTACTCTTGACGTACACAATTTCCACTTTGCAAATAGTGTTGAATAGTGCTAAATAGTACCATGAACAGTACTTTGAGCCAATTTTTCTTCACTTTCACGTGGCTTTCTTTTGACCTCTTCAGACTTTTTGCTTGTTGGTTTAGTCTTCTTCACGTGGAGATGTTTCCTTACTTTCACCGCCGAACTCCCTCGCTAACTCGACAAATCGATCCATAAGCCATCCATCCTTCAAAAACAACAATATAAGGAAAAAAAAATGTTAAATAAATCTTGAGACGTGTTAGCTATAAGTGAAGAAATTTACATTGTTAAATAAATAAATTAAATAGATTAATTTGGATCATACTTTTATGATTCAACCCAAACTACTTTTTTGAAGGGCCTTGTTGAAGTCGATTAAATCTTGTGCAAGATTTGTCTTGTTTCTTTATGAGATTAAGAAATTATTTTGAAAGATATTATAAGAGTTAAATACTATGTAAATTTATTGAATATAATTAGAGATTGTGAAATTCCAAGAGTAGTGTGGTTGTAATCTTTATATAGTTGAATCTTGTGTTGCTCTTTTCCTATTAATGTAGATTTTATGACTGAACTATATAAATCTAATATTTAATATACTTTCTTATTCAATGCATTTTATTTGATGGCTTTTTTTTTTTCTTTACAAGGACTATGGTTTGAAAAAATGTGAAACCAAATTAAAAGATATTGGGAAAATTCCAAATAAGGGTTGAAATGCCCTCAACTTCTTAAATGATAGTCTAAAGTGAACATTATCTCAAATAAGAATTTGAAGTTTTCTTATTTTCTCAAATAAGAGAATGACTCAAATAAGAGTATGAAATTTTATTATTTAATCAAATAAAGGAATGAAGTAAATCTTATTTAAAATAAAAATACGGAGTAATCACATCAATTTTGAAGAAAGACCTTCAAGGCATCTCCATCCTTTTGCTTTTTTCTTAAATTCTTCCCTTATTTTCTTTTTTTTCTTTTTCTCTTTTTTCCATTAAAAAAGAGAGAGACTAAAACTTAGAAAAAACACACAAATTTAAAAAGAAAAAAAAAACTCAGGCGGAGGGCTGGTCTTCCCGCTTATGGCGACCATGGCCAGTGGGGTCGCTGGTGCCTCGACGAGGGCCGGTGACCTCGCGAACCAGAGGCGAGGACCAACAGGTTATTGCCAGAACCGTGAGAGGGCCGCGACCCTCTCCAGATATGGGCGAGGGACAGCAAGGATGGACAGCCTAATGTTAACTAAGATCACCAGGCCGATCACCTTTCTCGAGGTGTTTCAGGCGATGCGGGCACAGAACACCATGGAAGTACGTCAGGGAAGGAATCAGGAGGAGATCGCAGGGCACCGAAGGCATGGCGAAAATGCTCTTCGAAACCCCCGGCTCACGAGCCCCGACAACCAAACGCCGTGGTCTCAGTACGTCGCCACAGTGACCGCCGGCGTATCGAGACGAGTCTACGGCGAATGGGACGATGGATGAGGAGGGAAAAAGGCCCGAACGATGCGGCAATTGCGCGGATCGCGGGTTCTATTCTGTTGTTCTTCAGGTGACGACGCTCATGTCTGGCTTCGAAGAGAAGATGAGGTATCGAAGCAAGATGATGAAGAAGAAGATGGAGATGATGCGGACAGTGCGAGGGGATACAGACAAAGCGCGTGAAGATGAAGATGAAGAAAAAGATGGGAGAGGGACAGGGGGGTCAACGGATCGGCGGACGAGATGGATGGAGGTCTGTCGAGAACGAATCTGGAGCGTACACGTGTTTACATCGAGGGCGCGTGTCCTTTATTTGAAAAAAAAAAAAGACACTTTAATTTCTTATTTGAATTTTCTCTAAAATGTAATATATATTGCTATCTAATGTGTATAGACCTCCTATGCCTCTCAGAGAGAGAGAGAGAGAGAGAGAGAGAGAGCGAACAACGATGGCTTCAATGGCGACAATACTGGCTGTGGTGAATCTGTATCCCGCAATGACTTCGAATTGGTCCACGGCGTTTCTAATCTTTTTCGGAATGATCGGTTTTGCAGTTGTTGCTGCTGGAAATAAGAGAAGAAAGCCGGTTTGTTTTCTCTGCATCTTTGAATTCGTATTCTTATTTAGAAGTTCTTGGACATGAATACGGTGGAGTCGGTCCTCTGCTTGTAATTCGACCTAACAAATGCTTAAAAAATTGTCGAGAACGTTGCAAATCTTCTTTGACATGAATGATTGAACCACTGAATGTTAAGAACCACGAGAAAATATTAGGTACGTGCGACGTGCCAGCGTGGCAAACGGGAAGGGGGCTCGCCTATCGACACGTGTCTTGGTGTCAGTCCACGTCAGTCTAGGGTTTTAATTTTTTTGAAACCCCGCGCGCAAAAGTCTTCTGCCATTTTCTCTTTCTTCTGCGCACCCGATATTTTCTCCTCCTCTCCCCTTCTCCTTCTCTCCCTTCAATTATTCGGAACACTCTCTCTCCTCTGTTGAGCAAGCCGCTCTCTGTTTTTTTCGAAAATACTCTCCCTCTCTCTCTCTCTCGCTCCCAGGAGCACCGCCGATCGCCTCCCAAGCTCAGAACTGCCGTCTCCGTTGTCGCCTTCAGAGTCACTCCCTCTCTCTGTCACTCCTAAGAGCCCCCGTCGATGGCATCTTGAGCTCTGGTCCGACGCCTCCGCCACGCCCTCCAGCACGTCGCCTTTGCTTCCGCCCTCCTTCTTAGCATTCTTTTACCCTTGCTCTCCAAGTTTGGAGGCAAGTGCGGAGGAAAATGTCAAAACACGCAAAGCACCGGCAAAAGGCAAAATCGAAGTTGCCTTCTTGCTCCCCCAACCCAACACCCGCATGAATTGGAAACACATGGACTTTTTATCTTGCTTTGGAAGATAACAATGTATCGTTTGTTCTGTTTGGGTCTATGGGGGTGGTATGTATTGGTAACCTACATCTGTTGGGTGTGCCGGTGTTATGGCGTGTAACTAGCTCTCCTTCAGTTTCTTTTTTTTGGTCAAATTTCTTCAGTTTACGTAGCCTGTACTTTGCCTTTCTTTTAATCAGGTATTATCATTGTTATTCTTGTGTTTGTTTGCTTCGCTTCACTTCACTTGATGCTCTCTTTCGTATCTTGAATAAGCGAACGCTTGGACGCAATCATTACATCGGCTATGGACTTCATGATATGTGCAAATCTCCCAAGATTTATCAAACTAAATGGCCCAAATCACTTGGCTCATTATGGATTTAAACCTACAAATTTTGAGTAGTCCGAAGCAAATCGAAGCAAATTCCTTCAAGTTTGAACTATACTTTTAACTCAAGGAATCCAACATTAGAAATACAATATCAGTATTCAACATAATACCCCAAAAAAAGGAAAAATCCTCGGGAACTCATGAGACAAGATTTGGCTACAGACATTTGTACAAGCAAAAAGAAAGAAGAGAAGAAAAAGTCCCATCTAAAGCTAAAAACCATTCATGCGGGGAGCTACTTTGAGGGAGCAACTTGTGGTGCTGCTGTAGAGGAAGGATGGACATGGGCCTTCCCGAACATCCAAGAAAAGAGAAACATCCCCCTTCTCCACTCGTCCTCTCCTCCTTACGATCGCCCAAGACCGCGGCCATCTTCTCCTTGTAAAGCCTCCGCATCACATATGCTTCCGCGAGGCTCACGCCCGGCTGATAAAGCCTCCAAACTTGGAGAGCAAGGATAAAAAGATGCTAAGGAGGGCGGAGGCAAAGGCGACATGCCAGAGGCGGATATGAGCTCAGGATGCAACCGGCGGGGGCTCCCGGGGGCGAGATAGAGAGAGACAAGGAGTGGTTCCTGGAGGCGACGTGTCGGAGGGCGTGGCGGAGGCGTCGGACCTAAGCTCGAGATGCCATCGGTGGGGGCTCTTGGGAGTGACAGAGAGAGGGAGTGACTCCTAAAGGCGACGGCGGAGGTGGAGGCGATGTATTGGAGGCGGTGGTTTTGAGCTTGGGAGGTGATCGGGGTGCTCCTGGGAGCGAGAGAGAGGGAGAGTATTTTCAATAAAAAGAGAAAGCGGGCTTGTTCTTTTTTCTTGGAAGATGCAGAAGAGAGAGGAGAGAGAGAGTGTTCTGAATAATTGAAGGGAGAGAAGGAGGGTTTCGTACAATGCGCAGAAGAGAGAGGGGAGAAGATTGGCAGAAGGGAACGCGCTTCGAGAAGAGAAAAGGAGAAAAGGGCGGAAGACTTTTGCGCGCGGGGTTTCAAAAAAATTAAAACCCTAGACTGACGTGGACTGACACCAAGACACGTGTCGATAGGCGAGCCCCCTTCCCGTTTGCCACGCTGGCACGTCGCACGTACCTAATATTTTCTCAAGAACCACGAGATCTCATTAAAAGTCCAAGCACTATTGATATTGTACGCTGGTCTTGGTAAGTACTGTTTTGCTTTCCCCAGAAATTAAAAATCTAATTTGGATTCCAAAAGATTATGAAAAATTACGTCTGAATTCGTGTACGTGTTATGGAATTTTCGAGAATTTTCAATTTAAAAAGTGTAAAAAATGCGTTAAAAGCAAGATTCAGTTGCAGTCTGCTTGCTGTGCTAGGTTCGTATCCATCAGAACCTTTTACAGCTTTTTTTGGTTTGCCAGAAGCATAAGACTTGGTCTGAAACACTATGTGAAGTGGTTCAGTTTCCTTGATTTGACAGGAATCATCTTCAACCTCTCCATCGTTGTCTGGAATCAATTATGAAGTATTCTTGAGTTTTAGAGGTGTAGATATTCGCAAAACATTCTTGGATCACCTTTACAGCAAATTGGAAGGTGCAAGGATCAAGGCCTTTAAAGACGACAAGAACCTCCGTGCTGGAGAAAAGATCGAGCTGGAGCTAAAAGAAGTGATCAAGCGGTCGAAGATCTCGATACCCATCTTCTCCAAAAATTATGCTTCCAGTAGAAGTTGCCTCATGGAGGTGGAACAAATGTGGGAGTGTAGAACATCATATGGACAGACTATTATCCCGATTTTCTATGATATTACTCCCTCCGATGTGAAAAACCAGGATGGGGATTTTGGAACGTCCTTCGAGAAACATGAGCAAAACAGAGTCGCCTCAAAGACCATCAAAAGATGGAAGGAGGTTCTTCGAAATATCGGGGGATTAAGCGGATATGTTCGGGAAAACATCGATGGGGGGTAATTCTTTTACTTTCGGTTTCTTTTTTCTTTCCAATGGAAATGACAAACAAAAGTTGTAAGATGATGTGGAAATGAATCCAGACCTTTTCTAATAAATATAAAAGGTAATCATATCAATGATGACGCATGCAACAGATATCTTTAAGGTTATTCTTTCCAAAAGGATTGATAATCTAACAGGTTGAAGTTCTATATGCCTATTGATAACTGGTGACTACATTAAATTGGCTATTTGCAAATGACTCGACTTATGACATAACTGAGAGTTAGACTGGCCGACCTATTCCACCATGCTCTGTTCGTTCCCACTTGGCTAGAGCTTTAGTTTTTCAGAGAGCATGAAAGCAAAATAGACCGTGCAAGTAAACTTGCTGTCTGTTTTAATTGAAGATTCCCCCTGCCCCTGTTGGTTGATATAAGCTTTGTCAGTTCATTCCCCACTTGATTTTTGTCTACTTATTAATATTTTTGGTGATTCTGTTGTCATCCTCGTGCTTTGTCACTTATGCTTTGCATGCTTTGCAGGCATGAATCCAAGCTGGTGAAAAAAGTTCTTAGACGTGTCTGGCAGGAGTTGAAGAAGGATGACCAAGATGTAACCGACAAACTAGTTGGAATTGATCTTCATGTTAAAGAGGTGATGAGAAAGCTTGGTGTCAACACTGATGAACAAGCAATCGAAGTATGTGAAAAAGGCGTACATGTGGTCGGAATATGTGGTATGCCGGGTGTCGGGAAGACTACACTTGCAAAGGTTGTCTTCAACAAGATGCATATGATGTTTGAAGAATGTAGCTTCCTTGGAGATATTGATTCAGAAGGAGTCATGTCTTCCCAAGAAAAGTTGATTGATGACCTTCAGAAAGAAAAAGGCGCACCACTCAAATCTCATCGTGAAGGTACTAAAACAATAGCAAGTCTATTTACTAACACGAAGGTTCTCATTGTGCTTGACAATGTGTGTGAGGTTGAACAAATTGAAGCATTGGCTGGGAAGCTTACTTGGTTTGGTCCAGGAAGTAGAATCATTATGACCACAAAAAATAAAAATATTCTAAAGGGTTTCGACTTTGGAGCAGCCAAAGATAGAGCAGCTGAAGAATACGAGGTTAAACCAATGGGAGATCAGGATGCTCTTCAACTCTTTCTTCAGCATGCATTTCGAGGTAATGCTCCCCAAGATGTCAGTGAGTATATTCCCCTGTCCATAGAAATCGTCAATGCCATCGGACAGCTTCCTTTGGCTATTGTGGTTACTGCTTCAAAGTTATTCAAGGAGGATATAAATATATGGAAAGACACCTTGAAATTCTTAGAAGAATACCAAGATGATAAAGTTAGAGCTGCCTTTGCAATCAGTTACGGTTCTTTAGATAATCCTACAAGGGAGATCTTCCTCGACATAGCGTGCTTTTTTATTGGAAAGGATGAGAAGATTCCCTCTTACATGTGGGAGGCTTGTGGTTACCATCCTTCTAGAGGAATAAAAATCCTTCGTGACCTGCATTTGTTGGAAGATGGAGGAAATAATGAATTGAGAATGCACAATCTGTTAAGAGACTTTGGCAGGAAGCTTGTCAAGGAGAAAGGTTTAAAGCGCTGCAGGTTTTGGACTCACAGTGATGCACTTTCCATTATACAGGATGTTAAGGTAGGTTTTCAGAGACTCTAGAAATTTCTTTTAGTGGGTTGCCAAAGCTTTCAGATAAACCTTCCATTCAACAGAAACGTACTTTTCTTTATTCATGTTGAAGGGAAAAGAAAGGGATTTGTTCTTAACACGATTTAGAATGCGAAGTGGATACCCACTGTTTTTGTAAATTTGATTTGTCGCATTTCTTTAAAAGGATTAAGAAATTAAATTCTCAACTTTCTCATACGATTTTCCCCAATTGAGACTTGTCAGGGGACTGAAAATATCGAAGGCATTGGTCTCACAGTTGAAAAGGGTTGCACCATCTGTTTTACATGTGAAGCATTTCTCAAAATGTCGAATTTGAGGTACCTCAGACTGGACCGGGCTAACATCCAGGGAAATACTGAGAATCTTCTTCCAAGTTTGAGGTGGCTTGATTGGCGAGAGTGCCGTTTAATTCCTGAGCAATGTATTATGCATTTGAAGAAGTTAGTCATTCTCGATCTATCTGGGAGTCTGGTTACCAGTGATTCACAAATCTGGAGTCAAATCATGGAGGTATGGCCGATATTTGCTTTTAAAATCTTTTGGGATTGTGTGGAAGCATGTGTGAATATTGTGTATAAGTAGAGAAAGGATCGGCAAGTATTGGCACAAGGAATTCAAAGTTTTGTTGAGTAGTTGTGTGGTACACATGATAATGGAGCAGTTTCTCTAGCTGATCTAGTTCACAATATTACTGGTTGTGCATCCAAGCCATATATATAGGCTTGTTTACCGACTCCGACGAGTGTGACGCATAAGATCTTCTAATATTTTATACTACTTAACAATTAACTTACAAGACTTTCTCCTCACGTCCATAATTTTTAGCATGTTGTTTGACTTTGTCTTCACTTCTTAACAGCACCGTTTCAACTTGAACTTGTCTTTGCCAACTGTAGTTGATGAAGCAAAGTTACTTTAGTTATTTCACCTACTTGTTGCTCAAGTTCTCTAGAATCTAGTAGCCTTAGATATCTCTAGAAAAATTGGTCAAACTTTAACAAAATCTTGTGTTAAGATGATAGATACGAGCAACTTTTGATTTCTTCTTTTGCACGTTGCAGAAAGTGGAGGAATTGAAAGTTTTGAACCTACAAGGATGTACTCTGTCACGTGAATCGCTGGAGAATCCAGCTCCAATCAATTTGAGGATACTGATACTGGAAGATTGTTTCCTGTCATCCAAAATTGGGAAATTCATTAGTAAACTGGAGCACTTGAGTTCCCTAAATTTGAGAAACTGCAAGGAAGTCAAGCGGTTGCCTGACGAACTGTGCTGCATGAAATCTTTGGGGGAACTTCTGGTGGATAGAACTGACATTGAAAGAATTCATTTCCAGAAAGGTTCTATGAAGAATCTAAAAAGACTTAGTGCTTGTGACTGTAAAAATTTGCAAGATATATCCACAATTGGCCACCTAACGAATCTTTCGAGTCTTGCTTTGGATGGTGCTAAAATTAATGGGCTTCCGGATACTTTTGAATTTCTGCAGAAACTTAAGAGACTTTCTTTAAAGAATTGTTGGCAGTTGAGGGTACTTCCAACTTCCATCGGGAAGCTGGAGCTGCTGGAGGTAATGGACCTTTCACACACTGGCATCGCAGAAATGCCACAGTCAGTCAAGGATTTGAGGAATCTGAGGACCCTGAAGATGACATATACTTTTCTACGAAAATTTCCTGAAGATATTGTGAACTTAGAGAACCTGGAGGAGATAGATTTCTCTTTCTGTGGAGCTTTGGAGGGCAAAGTTCGTTGTGATATTTCAGGACTGTCCTCTCTGAGAATTTTGACATTATCGTCATCATGTGTTGCTGGGCTGCCTGAGAGCATTTTCTGTCTCTCTCGCCTCCAAACCCTAGATATACTTGACTGCAAACAACTTAATGCAGTACCAAAGTTGCCCTCCAGTTTACTCAGTCTCCGCTGGGGATCCAAAGAAATGAGAGTCCCCGACTTGTCGAATCTGACAAATCTAAGAGAGCTAATCTTGAAAGATGTTGAGCAGCCAAAAGCTGGATGGCCCACGAGGTTATTGAATCTAATGATGCCAAACATTAGGTGGATCACAACATTACCAAGTCTAGAGACCTTGGAACTGTCCCTTTCAAAGGTCACCAATCTCCCTGGGAATTTTAGTGCCCTTACTCAGCTCCGGAAACTCTCTTTATCCTACATGAAGGAGCTAGACCTCGCACAACTTTCCTTGACCTCAAGCTTATCGACTCTGTGTCTCAAACACTGCAAGATTAAAGAGCCAATATTTTCTAGTCTGAAAAATCTGTCAGAACTGGAACTAGACCATTGCGGTTTGGCAAAGATTGATGGTCTTGAAAATTTAAGGCTTTTGGAAGTCCTGAAAATTTTTCACTGCAGCAGTTTAGCAAGCCTTAATGAGCTCAGCGAATTACCACGTCTCAGGAAGGTGCAATTATTTTATTGTCCTCTTGCCAGTCTACCAAAATTATCTGATTGTATTGAAGTGGACATTTGCGGTTAGGCTACGTCTGTATCTTGCATTCTTCTCGGTCAGTGGCTGGGTAGTCTCTGTCCTGTACGATGTACTTTTGGAATTTCCAGTCTTTGAAAGGACATCTCCTTTTCGTCTAAGAAGCTAGAAGGTAACCTATCTAATGTACATGCTCAAATTCTGTTTAGAATTCTTTTTTACCCGAAAATAAGTGGGATTTCTTGGTTGCCATGAATTCTTTATGGATATATTGCATAGGGTCGGTGCAGGGCCACGAAATATTCCAGGCAAACTCTTCTTGTCCCATGATTGGTAATGGAATCAAGAATCTCGAATCAAATCCATTGCTGAAGGTAGTGCCTACAATTGAATTGCTGCATTTTTTGTTGGTGTTCTATGTGTACTGTTTCTATAGCAGACAATGTCATTTTCGCCGATAAAGGTATGATTTGCCAAAACACCATTAACTGCTATTTGTAGCTTATAACATACATCCAAAAGCCATCCAGCGCCACTCAGCTCTTCAATTGCGATGAGAGAGAAAACGAAGAAGAGAAATAAGCGAGGACTCTGCGGTCTCGAACCACCATGGGCCTGTTATTTCGTGGGTTCTGCTGGTAAAGTTCATCCTTAACACTGCCTTTAGTGTTGCTAGTTTTCATTTGAGTTAATCATGTGTTGTGTTCCCTGGAGATGGTGACCCGAAATGGGTATGACGGAGATCTAATTAGAAGGAATTAAAAGATGGTGTGCTCGGGATTGTGAAATTGAATAGGATGATTGCGAAATTTTGAATTGATCTGTTGCTTGGGGAAAGGACCTATGTCCATCGTTCTCTTCTCTTCTTCTTATTCTTGTCAGTGCCACATTTCACTCTCGTGCACATTTTCTTCTTCAGCGCCGCTTGGCTGGAGGAATTTGGTGCCTCATGAGGCTCCGATGGTTGCATTCATTAACTCCATCAGTGGTGGGAAGCATGAACCTAAACTCAAGCTCTGGATTACCAGCTAATCGCTGAAGAACAGGTACGACTGGTGTGGTAGTTGGTGTTTAGTTGAATGTAATTGTGTGCTTTATTTTTGAGTAGTTAAGCATGAGCTCGAGCTCTAGCTCTAGCTTCATATGGTAATAGTTGAATAAGGGTCTGCTTTCTTTAAATTGTTTGACTATTTGAAAGCCTTTGGAAGCCTAGTCTAGTTATGTTGCTATGCTTTTGTAGACTGCTCGATTGAGTGTAATCATGTGCCGATGCGTTGTGCATCTGTTAGTTGGGGGATTGCAACAATGATGTGTATTTGTTGAGCAGAATTAAAATTAGAAAGTTACATAATTTGGGAAACAGAGTTTACAGCTTTGATGGAGGATGGCGATGTAAATTTTTGCAGTTGACCATCTAAGGATCGAATCATTCCCATGAATGTTATTGCAAAGCGCACAAAACTTGCTACGCAGGATATTGAGTATCTTCTCATGAAGAGTTTGTCTGCAAGTATATCCTAAGGTTTGAATGATGGCGATTTTAATGAGTAGCCATTGTCTCTTTATTGCCTGTGAATAGCTCTCAATGGTTGAAAACGAAGCAAAAGTGCTTCTCTCCTTGGTTCTCTTCTTGAGCAGTCGTATTTTCCATTGGTAATTTGTGGGTTGGTTGCACAAAATGTGCCTCAAGTGACTGCTGTGAACATGCACCCTATTAAGAGAGACTTATTTAGTATTAATCAACCATGGATAGTTTTATACAGCAAGTGGTGGCTAATGTGAATTAGCATTTTTCGTTTATTCTTTTAAGGTGATGCTAAGTTTAATGATTTTTTTTTTTGGGGGGTGTGTGTGTTAAAGTTGATCACTGTCATGACCCTCCCGAGGCGGACCTACAAGAGATTTAACGGATTGTCAAGCGAGTGGAGACCGGTTAAAAGCAAAGTAAAGAGCGGGAGGTTGCTTTATTTCCATGAACCAGATATTTAGGCCCGAGGACTTGATTATGCTAATGGTCTAATTAATACCTTTTCGGTATCTAAACTCATTTTTTTTTATCGAAAAATGTGAATCATGTAGTCTTTCCAATTTTAAATCCTAAACATGTCCATCTGTAGGATCATGCGCAATGGAACTGAACATAATAGGCCATAAATACATATATCCATGGCCATGTGATCATAACAAAAATCACATACAATGATGATGAAATATTAAATCAAGGTAAATAAAATCCCGATTCGAGTCGGGCAAAGAATACACGGGACCTTATTAATACCCTTGAGGTAGGACCTCGGTATATAAAAATAAATGTATATTGTGTTATTTATTGATTTAAATATATAGAAGACGAGTTCGATTGTGATAAGAACGAGAGTAGTAATGAATACTAAAATAGTAATAAACTGGAAATAAAACATCTAACTACCATCTAATAGGGTTTTTGAAAGAAATGACTGAGTAACAGCTTTTGATTCACTATTATAATAATAGTTTATTTTGGATTACAAAAAATTAATAAATAAATAATTATAAATTTTTGTGGGTCTATTCCCTTAATAACTTGTAGTTATTATTCTCACAGTGACTTAAAAATTATCATACTAGCAAAGATTTTTTTTAATCTTTTCTATATTTTTATTTTTTTGATATTTTCCTTTATGCCACGTACATTCTGATCCTGACTCATCATCTGCCCCGTCTTTTTTCTCTCTGTGCTCATCCCGCTGTCTTTTCTGCTCACTTCCGCTGACTCAAATCATACCTTAAATTTCAAATAAGCAAGGCTAAAAATCTCTAAGCCTCACCGAACGCTCACAGTTATAGTCAGCAACGCCGTTCATTGATCTGCAACGGCATGAAAGGACGTCGACGCAGTTTGCCTGTGACTCGGCCAGAAGACCATGCAATAGCAGAAACAGAGAAACAAATCAAGGAGAAAAGCTGAACGTAAAATCAACTCCAAAACTCAGTCGGACAGAAACAACCTGATAGGCGTTGGGGGCGCGCAGGTTCCCTGAGCAGGACTTTGAAGCTTGACGAATGCCCACGTCTATGTTGCAGGTACCTCGCGAGAGCGATATTGTCCACTTCGATTTGAAAAGCGGCAGAGCCGAATCCATCTGAGAGAAACTTATTTGCTTGTGAAGAGAATACTCTGAAGAGAAAACGCACGGTCAGGTGTTTTGAAACCGAGCAAAATCAAAAGAAGAAGAAAATACATGATTGACACAGCTTAGTGGTTGCCGTCAAAGAATATGAAGTGAGATGTGTAGAAATTGTCTACATAAACAACTAATTAATTAAGAACAATTAGATCTATTTATGACCGTAAAATACCAAAATCAATATGCATAGCGAAATTAAAATGTACATGTTTAAGCTATAACTTTATTTAAAGAAAAATAAATTAGATTGATGGTAATCGGCAATTAATTGGAATGCTAGATCTTCTTTTTTATGACTTATTTTAATATAGCAACTTTTAATGGGATTCAGCGACTGATAGGTATAACCTATCATTTTATAGGCTAGAGAAGTGCCTAGCAAACCCTAATCAATAGTGTATCAACTAGGCCCTTCCCATTACGTGTTTCAATTAAACAAAATTAACTACACTTTACTGCTCAACTAAGCTTGTTATCAATAAATGTCAAAACCCAATTCAATAGGATCACTTAAGGGTTTAAATATATATTGAAATATCCATTAACCCGATTATTTAAAATAGAAAATTAATTAATCAATGTAAACTCACATTATAGGAAATTTCCAACATTCTCCTACTTGGGCTACATTAATTAACTTATTTTTATTTTGAAAACGATTTTATTTTAAAAATGACACTCTTTGATTAATAACTGAAAATTTGTTTTATGTGGCCATAATTTTGAAAAATAATATTTCAATAACGGTCTCTCAAAACCAATCCAATCATATTTAACCTCAGTATAGGACTATAGCGATCAAAGTGTTAAGAAAATATTGCAACACATGACCTTCCATAATCACATATAATAAGTACTGTATTTTCATGGATCATGGGCTTAGTAGTGTAGTAAAAAATAGTGTATGGTCAACATGTGATAAAAGGTATACATTATTTCTTATCGGTCTTCAATGTAATTTCTCAACGACATGAAACTTTATTGGTGCAATTTCTAAATAACATGAAATTGCCTTTGTGCCATTTCTAAACAATATGAAATTGCACAACTATGTTAAAATCCAACATGAGATCTCATAATTAGTAATATCCAGTCGTCTTTAAACTAAAATTTATTTAAATATACTATTTTATATTTCCATTTCTCAGTCAACAGGAGAAATGATAACAATATAATCAACAATAATGATCAGCAAAAGTAAATGTTTTAATAGATATCATAAAAGCATTATCAGTTTGCATATAACTACATTATCTAGAAATACAAACTTTATATAAGCTCCCACTAACAAAAAAGATTAAAAGAATCTAAAATAAAACATGGAATAAAGAGTGCACATCATAGCACATATATTCTAAACTGACGCTCACTAACAGAATCTAAGTTTGTGGATAATCGATCATTGTTTATTCTCTCAGTCCATGGATACACATATTTTATAGAATTGGCTTTAATAAGCACCTATTTCTAGAATAGGCAAGTAAATGCTGGCAGATTAAAAAAACACAATTTGGTGGTATCATTTCACATAGAGCACGAATTTAAATGAACCTAGTAGCATAGACCAGGCTCCACTATAGAGTTGTACAAATGCAACTAGAGATAAAAGTGACTGAGATTTATGCTACTGAAAAGAGGGAGGCTCTGTGCTCTAGCACCTTAAGACATAAACCTCATACTATGTCATTTCCAATTTGTGTCCAGATTCTAAAGTCATGAAAATGACAAGTGTCATTATGTGCCCAGTCAAGATGTTTATTTCAGTAAGATTCTTAATAATGGGCATCGCTACAATATACAACATCAAATTGGTGTCTCTAAAAACATTTTAGTCATTAAATCTTTAAAACAATACTTAATTAAATGAGTCATTCAGATGCATTGCAATTCTCTAAATTCAGATATTCCCTGTCCCACCTAAATAAGGAGGCAAGATTCTCTCTGCTATATGAAATGGAATTCTCAATGGTGAAAACTGGTTAATAGAACCTCTAACCTCTTCAACTCTTAAGCAACCATCAACACCCATATCCTTGCATGCTCGGGGTGTACAAATTCGCCCCACTACTGGGCCTAAGAAACCTCAAAATACCCATATTTGACAAGGATTCAAATGAATAAGATTTGTGCAAAGTTGACTCCTCATCAAGCTAGTTAGACTAATTGATCCATGAAACACACTAGTTATGTGTGAATGCTTCTCTTAGGTTATGATAATAGAAATCGTGAGAAAAGGGTCAATTTCCAACATTTTGGGCAACTAAAGAAGGACTTGATTGTAAGCCAAAAGGAAATTATACAAATGAACAAATGGTTAATGTGAAATGGCAAATATCCCCATGCATAGGTGAGGGCGTATCCTATGCTTAAAGCATCCAAATCAATGTTAATGGGAAAAAGCTAGGGACAAAGAATTCTGAATATAAAACCAATTGCGCAGCAATCTAAAAAGAGTAAATCGGTATAATTCAAATGCAAAACAAGTGCTTATGCAACTGAAAAGCATATATTTACATAATAGGCATAATTTGACTCTCGAGGGGCCTCATACTAATTGCAAGCACATATAGCATAAAAGATGAATGTTGACAGATGAAACAATTATTAGGCAGGCAGCTAGACCATCATCAATATAAGTCTAAATTTCCATATGTAATTTCAACAGCTCTGAAATATTAGTTACAAGATAAAATCTTAGGAACCTATACATGTTATCAATAGTTCGTGAATCTTGTATTTAAAATCAAAGATCCGTGGTTTCATGACATTGTCCATGATGTGGGAAGATAAGGTTTCCCTCTCTCATACAAAATTCACCATCAAAAGAGGTAACTGTTCAAGCTCTTCTCTCAAAGCATTGTTATTCAATGGATTTTAGATCTATATGATCAGCAAAATAAGATAGTTGATGACTATATTTTCGTTAAAAGACAAGGCTCAATAGCACTTGAATAGGGAAATAAAGCCCCATTAAACTTAGAAACTCGAGAGGGTTTCCAAGTAAATGATGCTGGAACACCAATAGTCAAGAGCACAATATTTGCAAAATTAAAATAATATCTAGCCTTGTCAAGTAAAGAAAGAGATACCAAGTTTCCTCTAAATCCAAAAACATAAAAGACATTATTTAGAATAAGCCAAAAAAGCAAAGTCTAAATTCAAAATAACTGTCTCGATATGTTCTGAATCAATTTTGATATTGTTTTCACCTCTTGAAATTTGATCCCATTAACATTACAACAGTGGCATTATTATTATTTACAGTAAATGTAACTGTTTGTCATACACAATGCAATAAGATCAATTATGGGTAATGAGCAATTTAACGAAATAATTAGTACATTATAAACTCTCATTTGGACAGAATGTATAATGTATTATTATTTTTCACAGCATAAAGTTTATCAAACGACAATAAGGAGAATTACATATAATTGTCAAGAATCCATCCCCTTTAGGCAGATAAATTCTTTAAATTATACATCTTCATAATATTAATATATAAAGACGATAAAGAGAATTACGTATAATCATCAATGATTTATTCGTTTTTGTACAAACAATACCTTTAAATTATACATTTCCATTATCTCAATATAGAGGAGAATTCCATATAACTCTCAAAATTTATCCCCTTTGAGCAGATAAATATTTTTAATTATACATCCCCATCAATCATCTCTATTATATCAATATAGAGGGAAATTACATATAACTTTCAAAAACTTTCAAAAATTTATCTTCTTTGGGCAGTTAAATCTTATGAGTCATACATCCCCATTTTTTTTTAATTTGGAATTTCTTCATACAATTTTCAAATTAATATACGCAATAACCCCCTTTGGGCAGATAATTGTATATACCAATTTTATCAATAAGAAAGTTCGACAATTTACAAACTTTGACGATTTGTAAATAATGTTTCATTTAATTATGCCCAAAATTTCATCAAATAATATGAAGCACTTTACAACACATGCTTCCTAATATCATATTGCATTTATCAAACAACAATTTTTGCCACAATTTTATGTGGTTATTTCTATAATTAAGCACATAAGATTACCTAGTTCAACCAAAGTGAGAGAATAAAGATAATCTATGCTAAACTAGGGAAAGTGGATATTGTCATCCTATCTCTCATATGCTATAATAAATTTCCATAAATTAAATATTTATAAAAATAGGCACAAAATTATTTTTCATGGAATTAAATATGGATAACAATAAATAACTCCAAATAAATATTTAAATATGCCCAAATTAAAATTAACCATACCAAATATTCATTAAATTAAAAATTAGGCATATAAAAAATTTGGAGCAAAAAACAGGCCCAAAGGACCATAAACATATCCCCATGCGCTATTCCATGCACGTGGGACTAGCGGCTCGATACGAGGTCTTCTTCAATCTCCACGGTGCTTCAATGAGTAAGAAAAAATATCCCCTGACCCGCATAATATATATGTTGCCCAAAATAATACTTGCAGATATTGACTACAACTTGGAGTAGGAAGCCATATAATTTCCTCAACAAGTCCAACTTGGACTTTCTCTTTTCTTGACCGTGAGTTCAACAAAATCAAGAAAGTGAATTTATGTATATTTAAGACAATTTTGCACCCAATCAAAACCCAAGACAAATTAATTGAAGAAAAACTAAACTAAATTGTCCATATTCAAGCTTCAAAATTTCATATCTAACATCCAGGGCCGAAAATTTGATTTTCTCAATTTTGAGCCAAAAAATTCAACTTAATACAACCAAGATGTTCTAAAACATGTATATAACGATACTCATATAACAATTTCTAACATACATCATTCAATAAAAAAAATTCAAAATTTTTAGAACTCTTTCAAAATTATGACCCCCTAGAATTTCAAATTTCAAATTCTCACTCAATACTTAATAAAACTATACAAATTATATATGGTGAGAATATGTAGAACAAAAGCTCTAAAGTTTCAAAATTGATTGATCTATGCAAAAGGTTTTCATCCACTAATCATGCTCCAAAAAAATCCAAAAAAATTATATATCAAAGTTAAGACCTATATGAACATTTTTTTATGAAGGAGTCGACCTCCAGATCTCAACATAGAAATTGGCAAAAAGTCAACAAAAGCAACATGCAGACAATGTGCATATCAGAACTAAACAAAACATTATTATAGATTGATGAACTGACTTTGGACGATGATTTCGGATAGCAACATTGGATCGAGGCGTTGTATGGCTCGTTGGAAAGCTCTTCAAGTCAATTTTGAATGTTGTGACAACATCAAACACTAAAAAGCTTGTTTACTAGCTCGTTTCCAAACATATGCATAGAGAGGTCCATGATAGATCCGAAATTGCAGAACAATGATCATCCAAAAAATCACACATATCTTCATCATCATAGCTTCTCTTCCATTCTAATGCATTATTTTTACCTATTTAATAAGTACATTGATTTAATTTTACAAAAAAAAAAATACTTTGATTAACTGAAGTCCCATAAGAAATTGTGAATCACAAACTAACAGAAGCTCAAAACCAAAAGGAACAAATACGGTAAACACTATAACCGAACTTGTTAAAAAAACTTTTTTACAAACATATATGACATGCTCTAATACTACATGTAGAAATTTTCTACATAAACAACTAATTAATTAAGAACAATCAGATCCATATATGATCGTAAAACACCAAAATAGATATGCACAACAGAATTAAAACATATCTGTTTGAGTTATAACTTCATTCAAAGAAAAATAGATCAGACTGCAGGTAATCAGCGATCAATTGGAATGCTAGATCTTCTTATTTATGACATATTTTAGTATAGCAGTTTTTAATGGGATTCAACGACTGATAGCTATAACCTACTCTTTTATAGGCTAGAGATGAGACCTAATAAACCCTAATCAATAGTGTATCAACTGGGCCTCTCCCATTATGGGTTTCAGTTAAACACAATTACCTATATTTTGCTATTCAACTAGGCCCGTTATCAATAAATGTCAAAACCTAATTCAATAGGATGACTTAAGAGTTTAATATATATTGGAATATCCATTAACTCGATTATTTAAAATAGAAAATTAATAAATAAATGTAAGCCTACATTATAGGAAATTTCCAACAAGATGAGCACGAGACAACAATGTGATGGCGCTTTTGGATTGGTCAGGAGAGCAATCTACACTTGGTGACGTTGGCTTCATTTTACTCAACAAAACATCCTGTGAACAGGGGAAGATAGAGGACAAAATTAGCGCCTCTGATGATGAAAGATATACGAGAAACTAGCGAGTGGCGCTAGTAATTTGGCCAGCGAAGAGTAGCCAAGAGGAGTAACCCGTGAAACGCGCAGTGACACAACTGTTGGGGTTTCATGAATCATTTAAAGGCAAATTAATATAAACACAGCGGAAACAAAAATGAAATATTTCTATACATGCATCTCCAAAGGCATTGTTTGTGCGTTTTAATAAAAAATCCGAATATAAAACGGGAGTTAAACGAATTACCTCTCGAAGTGCGCTTTAAATGAATTGGTTCAAATGTTCTTTAGTTCGAGACCCACAAATGTCAGACCTCTAGTTCAGACACACCACCAATGGACGTCGAACGAAGATAGTACTTGCGGATAATCACCACTATGATTGTGCTAGCAATTTTGTGGAGATAATCCTTCGTATTTTTGATATTTTTAGCCACAACCCAAAATGAGAGAGGATCCCCTTTTTTTCTTTTTTGTTTTCATACGTACATGCACAAAAACGCACCCTCACTCTTTTTATAAGAACCGTTTTATAAGCGGGAAACCACCTACGATCCCACAATCAGAAACCGTTGTTGATCGTGGGAAACTGCCCCATGACCAGCAACCGTTGCTGGTCATGGGTTCATGCATGATCCCACGACTAGTGGGTTCATGCATGACTTTCATGCATAATGGTCAGCAACGGTTGCTAACCATCATGTTGCAATTGCTGACCGTGTGCATTAAATCAATCCCTAAAAAAATAAAAAGGACATAATCTTTGTGTGCGCATTTAGGGTATATTAACATGTATCCACTTTGGGCATACATGTGCATCATATGACATAGATTCATGACTATTTAATTTAATTTCATATCAACTCAATGTGATTGCAGTAATTGCAAACATATTTGCAAAATTATTTCTCTCTTGTTCTAGGTTATCCTAATTGGTTATGGTATGTGACATCTCTAGATTCATGACTAAGCCGATAGTAAGACTTGTACTAACACATTAGTACTCACAAAAGAATTAATTGTCCTGATTAATCTTTGGGTCCTACAAATCATGATTGACATCTAGCAATATGTCATAGCTACCCAGATAGTGTGAAAGCTTTAAGAACATAATGAACCTGTCAGTTTTGGCTACAATGTAATTCAATCCATCTGTCTTACTATGCTCTGATCGAACAAAGACCATGGAATATTTGTGAATTCACCAATTTGATCATATGCACAAATCTAATTGACATGCATTTTATTTGAGACATAAACAATTTATTCTTGATTACAACCCTGGCCAAGGATTTCAATACATTGTCATAATCAGATTACATAGTACATCATTATTATACCTTGTATGTAACAAAGAGACAGATTCCATATTGCGTACACGTGCAACTTCGTATATGAACAAACTATGACCATCATGTATAAAGACAGATCAATGACTTGGCATTATGTACACCCGTGAACCATAGTTGTTTGACACGCAAGTTAACACTGTGCCTCAAGTCTAAGGATTATTTACACAAGACCAAAGCATGAACAATTAGACATTGACCACGCTAAAAGCTTCCATGTTGCTAATCGTTCTATATGCGTCACGTTCAGTAAACTTGTCTAATACAAACACCTGTGTTCTAACTCAGGCATCACAATACCCAATGACTTGTGATTCATCATTCCCTTAAGTATCCAATACTTAATGGTGAAGTTAAGAGCACACCGGTCTCAACAGGATTATAAATATCCACTCAATAATTCATTGATCAAGAACGGTTTAAAGATTCAGTCTAATTATGAACCCATCACATATATTCTTGATGTCTCAAGAATAGGTCTAGTTGCAACTGATCTTATGGAATCATTCATAAATATAAAATAATTGGACAAATGAATGAATACGTCATTGCCATTAATTAAATAATAATAATGATAGTACAACTAAAATCCCTAACATGTAACTATTATATAGTAGCTTTAGGGCATACATTCAACAACAACGACTATGCTATTGTGGCAACACGACTGAAGACGAGGATTTGTCTGGTCAGGCGGGGAAGCGTTGAGTCGTCGAGCGATGGCTCAGTCCACATATTCGAGAGAAGACGATTGTTCAGGCCGTGGAGGGTCAAAACGACGAATGTAAAGGGGGGTTTCAAAACGAATTGGCTTTGATGGCAGCGATGATTGGTTGGTATCTCGGAGGAACAGGTAAGAAAATGACAAACATTCCCTGCATGTTCACTTCATAATTCACTTTCAATATGCAGCGAGATCAGCTGCCTGAACAGGTCTCACCTATTGCCAGGACTGCCCTCTGCTCTGCTTTCTTTTTCTTTTCCGTTTCGCACGCTCCCGCTCTCCGGTTCCAGGTGAAACTCTTGGCCGATTGTTGACTAGATGGCCCATATCTTGACTAATTTCATGTCCCCAGCAAAGGCTAAGGTGACGAGGTTAGCTGAGGTTCGATGGCACTTACAAAAACTGGTCAACTTAAAAGGAGCAAATCAATTGGGTAAATTTGTTTGTAAAATTTAACGAAAATTAATAGAGATAAATTTGTCATAAGTGTACTACTTTAGAGTAGATTTATGAAAAATGTATCAATTTGAGATTTTCATGATATTAACCATTTTCTATAAAAAGTTTATGATTCATCCAAAAAGAATTAAGGTGTTCATGGAGAAAATGAGCAATTAGTAAAATGAAAAAGATACTTGTTCTTGAGAACTATCAAAGGAGAATTATTAGTCCGATACTTGGAAAAGAGTCTAATCAAATTTGAAAAACACGTATATAAACAAAAATCGTAAGAAGGGCGGTAATAAATTAACCCTAAAAGCCGTTGCAATGTGCATTTATTTACGAAATTAAATATCCAAACAATGTTTCTTATGTATTTTTCCTTTTTCTTAATAAAAAAATTTATATCCAGAAATCCACGTCACCCCTCCCCCTCCCCATTCCCCGCCGTTTCTCCCGTGATTGACGAGAAAATACAACCATCACCCGCCGCTGCTTATCAAATCCAAGTGCCACGACAGCAGTCCGTTTCCGTCTTAACCAGAGACTCCCCTCCCATCTCACCCGTCCGTCACCCCCGCTCCCCTCACCTGCCCGCCCATCTCGTCCCTCCACGTGTCCCCAAGCGCCCGGACCCCACTGCTTGCCCCGGTGACCCAATCACTTCGCCCCCGTAATATCTTAACCGCGAGGTACGGACCTCAGAAATGCCAAAACTTGGCACAGATGGACATTTAAGTGCCAAAAGTTACAAACAGTATACTTAAGTGCCTAAATCAGAACAAAAAGGATCACTTAAATGCCAACGGCGAGAAAATCCGGCCAAATTGCCACGTGTCCATTTTCCGGCAACGTCATTTTGCCGACGGAGCATTTTTTTTCAAAATAAAAAATCCATGTGACAATTTTAATAAAAAAAAATTATCCATGTTAGATTTTAAAAAAATTAAAATTGATTTTATTAAAAAAAATAGAGATAAAAAGGGGATCGACGAGGGTTGTGCAGCCCTCGCCGCCCCACCCTCACCGAGAAGGGCAGGCGACAGTGGACGAGGGTCGGCCAGGCCCCGGCTAGTGGCTGGCGACCTCAGCCGGCCTGCGGCGAGGGTTGTGACCCTCCTCCGCATTCGGCGAGGGTCGCCGGCCTCGCCCCACCAGCCAAGGGTCACGACCCTCCCTAGATCCGGCGACCCTTGCCGGATCTGGGGGAGGGTTGCGACCCTCGCCGTAGGCCAGCCGGGGTCACCGGCCATTGGCCGGGGCTCGGTGACCCCGGTCGACCCTCCCCACCGGTGCCGGCCCTTCCCGACGAGGGTGGAGCGGCGGCGGCGAGGGCTGCACAGCCCTTGCCGATCCCCTTCTTCTTCTTCTTTTAAATAAAATAAAATTGATTTTATAATAATATTTTATAATTATTTAATATTATTTAATTAATAAATTTTTATAAATGCACTTAAGCCAAAACGGCGTCGTTTTGGCTGATTTTTCACCGAGTTAGTGTTTCCAACAAGCCACGTAGGCAAGAAAATTAATAAAAAATTGCCACGTAGGATTTCCGGTAAAGTTCTGATGACTTGGCACTAAAGTGATCCATTTTTTTTGAAAAGTGACACTTAAGTATATCGTTTGTAACTTTTGGCACTTAAGTGTCCCTCCGTGCCAAGTTTTGGCATTCCCGCTGTACTTATGCCTATTAACCATAGTAGGGAAGTGGAGGCGGTAAATCTCTTCAACCCAGCCACGGTTAGTCCCCCACCACACAACAATTAGAATATGTCTTCAGGGCTTCGAGGGACTCGAAAGTACCTGTCATTTTCATCAGTCCAAAATTTATTTTGATGCCGGGCCCAAGTTATCAAAATCAACATGCCTTTAAATTACGAATGTGAGGAATGAATGCAAAGATCACGGGGGTAGGTGTTTTTAGTTAGCGATCGAATTATATCATTATTAACAAATTTGGTCCCTAAATTTTGTTTCAAGCAGTGCAATGACAACCTGACCACAAAAATAGTTAGGGGTCAACAACTATGCTCACATTCTAATAGTAAGTATTGACGAAGATTTGCACAATCATTTGCTGTTTAATATAAAGGCACATTTAATGAGAATACTTGAGTGATTGCAAGCAATTAATTATAATAAAAGGTAAGTCTCAAAGGAAAATAGATCAAATTGAATATTTTGTAGTGAGTAGTAAGAATATGCTTTGGTAGCGATTAGGTGGAGCAATTTTTGTATTGAACACCGCAAATTCAATCTTTGTGGTATGTAGGAAATTTGTCTAATTTTCCAGTGTCCCATGGGTCATAATGAGAGGCGATTCTTTAGAAATATTTTGATATTGTGCAATTACATAGATAAATTGTTAATTTACAATATTGGATTGGGATTTCAATATCTCCAACTATAGAGAAGGTACACCTACATTATCTTCCTCTACCTTATATTATATAAACCCATTAACTTTAGCGACTACAAATTGGAAGTTGCACCTGCTGCGCTGCGAAGTTGCCTTGACGTGTTTTTGATGTCAAACAGGACCACAATATGTAATGTTTTCTGCACCGGCTGGGAAGTTGGCTGTGCGCGTAATTGATGGCAAAGGGTTGTGGAAGAAGATTTTATAGTAATATTTGTTTCCCTTTAAAATATTTGTCAATTCCGATATTTATTTGAAACCTTTTTGTTTCCATCCGACATAACTTCGTAAGTCACGCAAATGGAATCAAGAGTTTTTATCCGTAATTTTCATTTAAGCCCTATGAGTCATAGAATATGAATGGTATATTGCATATTAAGTCAAAGTTCAAGAGCTATTTGTGTCATTCTTCCTACTTATTACAAGGTAAATTTAAAGAGTAACATTCAGTCTCAAACTTTGTTAAAAAATATCATCAAAAAGTTTGTACTTACTATAGGACAAAGTACTGTGACAATGTAATTTCGTCACTTTTAATGGATGCAAAATATATTTGTTGTTATAAATTCTTGAATTTATTGATAAACCTTCTTTGCTTGAGAATTGGTTGCACAGTTGCTCACGGAGTGTTTTTTACATTGGAATATTGAGAATTAATGGCAAGATTTTGAGTTATTCATGGCCGAACGAGATATCTTAGATAGTTTTGGCTTGGTGAGCCTCATGTGTGGCTAGGGATACTTAGTTTACTCCCTAATTATATTTAGCGAACGTAGTGTTGGCCCATGTCTTCTTGACAAGCAGAAAACTATCAATGGCTCTCAATCCTAAGACAAGCCGAAACCTATCAACCGTTGATTTTCCCGGGTTGGATTGCCATATGACACAATCTTGTTAATCCATTCATTTTGGGAACTTTTGACCATTAACACTTCTACATTTTTGGATGTCTAGACTTTTGGCACTTTTGAATTTTACTATTTCAGCACTCTTGCACTATCGGATTTCTCAACGTTTTGACTCAATGGCTTAAATATCTTCAAACTTTGAAAATTCGGCGGCAAATCACTTAAAAACTCTCCACAGCAAGTTCTTACCGAATTAACTCTCCCCCAAAAAGGTCCAATTGAAAGTCCTTCAATTGCAATCGAGAACGCCAAGGCTTTATCCGAAATTGCCGAAAAGTATTTCCACAATGTCTATTACACCCCACCCCCGCCCCGGGAGGGGGGAGGGGGGGTTTGGCTTTGCTAAGTGCGAGAGCGAATTGAGCTCCTATGACCAACTCAAAGATAGGAATAAGTACCGGCAATACTTCAGGAAGTGAGTATCAGGTGTACCTGAATTTTAGAGGGCTAGATACTTGTTGTGGATTCACGAACAGCCTCTATCATGCCTTGGTAGATGCCGGGATTCATGTTTTCGTTGATGACGAAGAGCTTCGACAGGGTGAAAGAATTAGTAACAACCTTCTACAAGCGATTGATGATTCCAAGCTCTACATGCCCATCTTTTCCAAAAACTACACTTTAAGTCATTGGTGCCTCCACGAGCTTGCGAAGATGGTGGAGAACACCTCTGCATCTAGAGAAGAAGAGAAGAAGGTCATATTGTCTATCTTCTACGATGTGAGTCTCAATGATGTGAAACTGAAAACCGCTTTGTACAGAAAGGCCATATTGAATTTAAAGCAAAAGATGGAGGGTCGGAAGAAGAAGCTCAGCTCCAAAGATGTAGAGACGTGGCGGCAAGCTCTAAAAGAAGTTGATGGCACCAAGGGATGGGAGCTAGAGAAATATTCGAGGTAACAATTTAACCATGATTGTGAAAATTATTTTGTACAATCAAGCCATAATAGTTATAAAAATTAATCAATTATAGTCCGACTCTAATTTCCTTAGATTAAACAAAAAGTTTCAAATTCTTCTTTAATTGTTTTAAATCACGAGATTTCCAAATTTTTGTGACCTAATGGGGTTGTTATACTTTTGATTCTAACCTAATATTCATCATGTGAAAATTTGGCTTTCTTCATCTTTTTTATACTAATTTGATCCATGTGTGTCGTAATATTTTTATTGCATGCCAAAGAACTTGATTAAGGAAGTGTTGCCTTTGCAAAGGTCTTTTCCACGTTGAAAGAAGTGAGTAAATTTGCTATTACAATAATTCATCAAACGTTTATGTTTTGATTCTTCCACTCTTTTTTGCTAGAAATTTTGATTCTTTTGCTTGATATAAAGATCAATCATATATCTTCCTCTATTCCTTAAAGTTGTAATGGATGTTCAAGTTTGTAATTTATCATGTTCCCGAAGCTTGGGGTAGCTTGAATTTTTTTATATCCTAAATTTGATCGTGTTCCCACTTGGTTGCTTAGTAGATAGCTGGTCAACATGCAAATTTGTCGCCTTATCTCAATTGAAAATGTTCAACTTTGTGGCAGCCATGGGGATCTTATCAAGTCAATTGTTAACAAGGTTGTGGTTAGGCTCAAGACACAACGAAGGCAAATGACTGAAGATTTAGTTGGAATGGAGGGTGGAATAGCGGCTGTAAATAATTTATTAGACATCAACTCCGGTGGTGTGCGACTCCTTAGAATCTACATGATGGCTAGCATTGGTAAAACAACACTTGCCAAAATTATCTTCAACCAACTATATCCTCACTTCAAAAAAAAATTGCAGCTTTCTTGATGACGTGAGGGAAACGACAAAGACCAAGGGCTCATTGGTCGAGCTACAAGGAAAATTATTGTGCGATATTTCCAATTCTGGAGTGGCTTGTAACATTGATAACATGGATAAGGGGATCACTATGATTGGACAAACAATTTGCAACAAGAAGATGCTAATTGTATTGGATGATGTCAATGAGGGCAACCAAATCCAGAATTTAATCGCAGTGAATTCTTTGTATGATGGTACTAGGATGCTTGTTACCACTAGGGACAAGAGTGTTATAAATATCAGGGGATTTAAGTATACAATATTGCATTAAGAATTGGAGGGGTCGAACAAAAAAGATGCACTCCAACTTTTCAGTAGGCATGCCTTTGATGACAATGCTTGTCACGCCCCGAACTCTGAGCGCGCAACAACCCTTTCCCTTGGCCAAAAGAATGTGACGTCCCAGGACGTGTCGCCGACCATTCATTTTATTCTTTCGTTAAACGCAAGCGGAAGACAAACCATCCCTCAGTCAAACAAACAATCAGATAATCAAACAAGGATAGAGGGATGAACAACGGATAACAACAACTACTCATTTATACACTTTTTACTAGATTAAACAATGAAGGATCGTTTCCGATTTACAAGCCCAAACAAGGGTCAGATCCATCCTCTAAGCCAAACTAAAAAGAAACTAGGCTAGGCCAATCCAGCTATACAAAAAGAACCCTCGGGTTCAACACCACTATCACTCAAACCCATCAGACTCAAGCTCCGTCAAGTTGTAGTTGAAGGCGCTCGGGTCGATCATCGGTGGAGCAAGGGCAAGATTCTCCATTGCGCCATCAGGAAGGTCCAGCTCCATGGGGTCCTAATCAACGTCTTCGAGGCCTCTACCAGGCGGCCCGTCAAAACCACGCAGAGAACCGATCAGAAGATCATCTTCTCGGATGACCGATGGGGTATCCATTGCCCCGGTCCCTCATCCACCTAGATGGTGGAGATGTATTTCTCGTACAGGTGCACCCTACCCGGGAAGTGGTGGTGTGTCATGATGGTCTCCCGGTCCTTTGGGATCCCAAACTGTACTGGCAGGTGCACCATTCTAAGGGCCTGAAAATGGTTATATAATAGCTAGTGAGATAAAATCTCAGCGAGTCCTCACCCTAAGCCCCAGTTAGTACATCAACTCAACTCAGGGTATCTCTCCAGAACCACCCCTCAAACAAACCCACAATAAACAACCACACAGTAGCCAGGGTCTACCAACAATCAACTAATCGGCTCGCATGCAATCTTATCCAGTATGCCATACCATGCACGTTAAACCTCACATAATACACACAATGCACATGGCCATCGGGTAATGCAATTTAGCAATCACATACAAGTCGTGTCATAGGCGATCTCACTTGGCCATTCTATACCCTGCACGTTATCGAATCATTGTCATAAACAATGTGATCAAACTCATGTATAATAAGAAACCAATGATGCCATGTTTTTTATGCACTCTTGCATCCACACATGTCCTAATTATTACTGCTCCTTGGGGCCACAACCAAACCCCCGCTAGTATCTACTAGCATAACCAGGCATCATCTTCCCCCATGAGGCACGGCAACATTAAGGGTTCTCTCCCAAGATGGCATTCCCAAAGGAGCATGGGCTTGGCCTCTAATGCGACTCTGCATCTGGACCCCCGCCGGGTTTCCGATAAATCAGACTATCAACCCACAAACATCGGCCAGGGCAACGGGTTCAACTTAGTAATCATGCAAGCATACCACCACAATCCATTTTTTTTTTATCTTGAGCATTAGCCAATGAACACATGCTTACATATACAACCTTAAATCCTTTCTCATAAAAACGGTCCATTTCAATGTCCCTCGGACAAACCATTTTCCCCTTTTTGTGAAAACCATGTGACTTATGCCGATGTCCATGCAATTACATATTCAATTCACATCATAGGAAATTAGGCAATTTTTCACTTCTAGATTATTTGTGCACGTGAACAGTACCGCGTGAACAATAAATTGTGAACAGTGCAACATGAACAGTAAAATCCAGAATTTAATAATTAATAAATTAAATTCAGAAATCATTAAAAAATTAATTAAAAACAAAAAATCAATTAATTAAGGCTAAACATGCTTAATTACACACAAACCACAATTAGCAAGTACTAATCAAGATTAATCTAAACTAATCTTAATCCTCTATCTAACCACATATCTTGGGGCTAATACAACTTAATTAAACCCCCTAAGCTAGCATTAACACTAATTAAACCCACCCAAAGCAAGTTTAGGCACTAAACAAGGGATTAGGCCTAAACTCACCCATTAAGCGGGTCGGAGACACGGGCACGGCAGTGACGACAATGGAGGCTATGCTCAGGAGCCTCGACCACGGCGATCCAAAGTCGTCCCAAGGCTAAAACATAAGCAACTAACTCTATCTCTCACTACAACTCTAGAAATCGGACTATACAAGCGAAAAAGAAGCTGGCCAAGCTGATCGGAGCTCCGGTGAGTGGCTGGCTGGCGACCGACGGCACCAAGGGTTCAAGAGGGATGGGCTGGTGGCTGGTTTGGGTAGTGGTTGGGTCGGAATAGGGGGGAAACATCGTTTCCAGGCAGTACTGTACAGGGATAGGTGGATTGGCTAACAATGGCTTCTGGCTGGTTGGCGGGCTGGCCGGTGGCTTCATTTGGTGAATGGTGGCCGTAGGGGACACGGTATGGGTCTCCTGGACACAGCGGTGGGTGGTGCAGGCGATGATCAGCACAGGAAAGCAATGAACAACTCTAGTTTTGGGAGGATGATTGAAGGAGAGGAAGAAGAGAAGGAGAGGGAACAAAGGAGAGAGAGAGAGAGAGGCGGTTGAATGGCTGAAAGGAGAAGAGAGAGAGTGAGGTGAGGGCTGGTTGTCAAGGCCTCATTAAGACCCATAAATGCTTGCTCCATCCCATGCAAGTGACATCATCTTCTCTCTTTTCTTTTGTCTTTTCCTCAATAATATCTAGAGGGGCAAAATGGTCATTTCCACCTTTACACAATTCCCAATCTGCCCTTGGCTGAAATGAGAGCGGGTCTAAGAAACGGGCTAGTAAATGAATAGGAACGGGCTTGGGAATCAATTGGGCTCAAATTGGCTCAAGGATAGACAATGGGCTTGGAAATGTTAAATGGTGGGTTGGGTCCAATGGGCTCACTTGCTTGTCTCGGGCCTACCATGTGGCTGTCCTACCTTGGGTTTGAGGCCCACGTCGGCCTCGCCTAGTCCACATCCTTATAGGCTCATTTCTTAGGTCCGTAAATCCTTTTTCCAAAAGTTTGTTTTCACTGGTAATGTTGACTATCGAAATAACATCGTCCAAAAGTTTGTCTCGGACATTCCCGAAAATTCGTAGTCCAATATTGGATTCTCATGCATTGTCAATTTCGTCCAAATTCCACTTTGGTACGTCTCGGACTAACAGGTGGCTTCAAGGATTTATGCATAATCGACTCATGCCAAATCACGTTCAAGACACTTGACACGTGAATGTCCTTGACTACGTGAAATTGCGGAGGATTGATTTTTATTTCAAAGTAAACGATTACTGAGAATCGACATAGGGTCGTTTGTGGGCTCGATAAAGTAAACGAAATCACCCGTCGTCCTATTATGCTCTGTCCGCGAATCGACTTCTAGTCGTCCCTGAAATCGGCCTGCATATCCACAAGATCGTCCTTATGCAAGTCTCACGGTTGAGTCATTTTCCCAAGTCAAGTTCTTTAGTCACACGAGTTTTGTCCTCTTTAGCCTTTCCTCTCAAGATTAGTATCTCAAGAGTGATCAATTCTAAGTGAGATTAACTAACAATGTATTGACGAAATTCACGTTCATACATCCCTTAAAGGGCTCGAATTTCAAGACGTCACAACGTTCCTCCTACCAATTATTACACTCTTTCTAGAGGTATTGTCTCAATTACAGGTGGACTACCTTTAGCTCTTGAAGCAATAGGTTCATTGCTTTTTGGTCAGAAAGAGGAAAAAATATGGGAAGAGATGCTAGAGAAGCTAAGGGAGACGTCTCATAGGGATGTGTTAGGAAAGCTAAGAATTAGCTATGATGCCTTAGAGCCGGATCAACAACACATATTTCTCGATGTTGCATGCTTTTTCATCTACTAGAAGAAGGCCGATGTAATCTACTAGTGGAAATAAATCGACCCCATTTTGGAATTTTATAAAATGGCGATGTTAGTTGAATGCCTAGTCAATACAAATATTCCGAACTAATTGTTCGAGGGATAACGGATTATAGAGAGGCGCTAATAGGAAGCGATACGCACACAACTCGAAATTTCAATTAGGAACGAACCCTTCAACCATGAGGACCTTGGTTGGAATGATATCCTTTAGTATTAGACTATTAAGGAAACAGAAATAAATCAATTCAGTAGGAGTATGAAGTCGGGTTGTGGGTGATTTCCGCACGACTTCGATACGAACTACGAACGACGCTAAACCGAATCATTTTCATCTTGTACTCGAGATTATCAATTGAGCTCCCGGAATCTCATGACAATCGAGGGACATCCCTGACTCGAGACTTGGTGTAAATGTGGATAAAAAAAAATGATTGACCACGGGTCAAATGTGAGGAAAAGTCCTAAAGGGGCGCCTAATAATCCAAATTGTGCTACGATCGCAATCACCTCAATTTAGCCCCGATTTTTAATTCGATTTTGGGAACCGACTTCTCAAGGATGTTAGGACTAAATATTTGGACATCACCTCATTTATTCTTGGGTTTCCCATTGGGCTTTAAAGTGTTGGAAAAGGAAAATTTGGACCAAGTTTCGGGCTAGCAAGTGGGCCGGCCCAAGACTAGCTGCCCATTGGGCCTTGTGTCCATTCAACCAAGCCCAAGAGGAGCCCAAGCTGGCCCATTCCCTCCTATCTTCTCAACCCATGGCTTCTCTTCTTGGCATTTTCTTTTGGTGGCCCAAGTGGGCTTTGTTTTGGCTTGTTTTACTTGTTTCTCATTGGTTCTTGGAGCAAGTGGACTAGCCACTTGCCTTAGCTTCTTGGACAAGTTTAGCAGCCCTCTCTTTCTCTCTCTCCTCCATTTCCCTCTTTCCAGCCACCCATCTCAACCCCTTCTCTCTCTTCCTTTTCTCTTCCTTTTCTTCTTCCCTTTTACTGCCCTTGTTGTTCGCTGTCGGTAATAGCCCTTGCCGTCGTCGCCAGAGCTATTGCCAC
Organism: Angophora floribunda; assembly: GCA_014182895.1. Taxonomy (NCBI): domain Eukaryota; kingdom Viridiplantae; phylum Streptophyta; class Magnoliopsida; order Myrtales; family Myrtaceae; genus Angophora; species Angophora floribunda. The sequence continues at coordinate 11,800,444 of CM024711.1, read as the reverse complement.
CATTTAGTGTGGAGCTGCTGACGTTTGGAGGTTAGCCGCTCACCGTCGGCCACCCTAGGTTGCCGTTGGCAGCCCACCCGACTGCTTAGCCGTTGCTGCCTTTCTTCCACCGAAACAGCTTTTCCAATGCTGTTTTGACCATATTTGGCCACTGTCCGTCGTCCATCACCTTCCCCGAGCTAACCTCACGTAGCCCTCGCTCTTGCCGCCGTGCCGATGTTGCCGGATTCTCGAGCCAAGTGAGTTAATTTCCTAATCCCTTAGTTAGGGATTAATCTTGCTTAGGTTAGTTTAATTAGTTTAATGTTTGGATTATGCTTTAGTTAATGATGGATTAGCATTTTATTAAGGGTTGATTGGATTAATGTTAACCATGGTTAGGATTAAAGTAACTATGGTTAGTATTAAAGTAACTAAGGTTGAGTTGAAGTTAACCTTGGTTGGGTTAATTAACCTTGGTGAGGTTAATTAACCTTAGTTGAGTTAGGATTAGTAACCATGGTTAATATTATAATAATTATTAATATTTTTTATTAAATAATAATTATTTATTGATTATATTATTATTTTATAATTTCGAATTATTATTATTATTTAATTCGGAATAATAATTATTTTTGGGAAAAATAATTATTGGTAACTATTTATCATAAACGGTTTTTATCGAGAAATTTTGTGGAAATTATGTTTAAGGCTTGTTTTTCCCTAGATTAATTGTGATTAGTTTCTTGATTATTAAAGGGAATTTTTTTGTTAATTGAAGGTTTTAGAAATGCAATTTATTGTTAGTAATATTAAATAGATGAATTGTTTTAACATTATTGTTAAATGTCGATTGTTTTTCCTGAGAATTATGGGATGCACGTGATTGTTGATTGATTGTTGTCGTTATCCGTTGTTGAAATACGTAGCCCATTAATTGCTAGTTATTGAATTTTCATGAGTATTTAGACTGTTACTATTGTATGTAACTACTGAATATTGCTGCGTTTCATTATACATGTGTTAACTATAATAGCATATCGCGTGAGCACGAGCAATGTTGCATTCACAACAAAGCAAAGAAAAGAACGAATTGATTGATGATGTGTTGCACGGTCACATTAAGAGGAGAGCCTAGCATTGTCGGATGACCGCCAATCCTTCGAAGTTGTGCCCTGACCATTGGGTCACCTAACAATAGTCAGATGCGAAGTCGGGCTCATTCGGGAATGCCATCGATGGGGGATAACCCATGACGTTGCCGTGCCTCAAGGAGGAGGACGATATCTAGCTTAGGCTAATTGTGTCACGTCCCGACTCTCGAGCTTGCAACTACCCCATTTCACTTGTGGTCTAGTGTATAACATCCCATATACTATCGTCGACCAATTCATTTTATCTTGTAATTATGCACATGCGAAAATGAATAGAACTCCCAACCAACAATAAAAAAACAACATGGATAGCAGCAGAGACACAGAGGAAAGACAAAAACACCATTTTATATATCTGAAGGTTAGCCCAAACTACAGCACATACAAATAAGCCTTACTACAGGCGAAAAGTTGAAGCCTACTAAAAAAGGGACCGGCCTAGTTAACCTAACACTGTACAAGTGGGGGAGGACTCGTCAAAAAAGGGAGCAAGCCATAGCTGCCTACTTGCTAACCTTAGAGGGATCGCTCCCTTCGATCGTCGAGTACTGCGTCATTTAGGGCCTGAAAATATTAATCATGACAGGTTGAGATAAACTTAGCAAGTTAAAGTCCTAAGCCTCGATTAGGAAATTCACTCGCCTCGGGAGTTTAACACACAACCTAATCCAGCAGTCAACACTATAACATCCTGAAAATCGATCCCATTTTAGGATTTTATAAAAGGGCAATGTTAGTCGAAGGCCTGGTCAGTATAAATACTCCGAACTATGTGTTCGTGGGATAGCGGATTACAAAGAGGCGCCATTAGGAAGCTATACACGTTCGACTTGCAATTTCGATCAGGAACGAACCCTTCGACCATGAGGACCTGGGTGTGAACGATATCCTCTAAGTACTAGAATATTAAGGAAATGGAAATAAATCGATTCGACAGAAGTACGAAGTCGGACTGCGGGTGATTTCCGCACGACTTCGATACGAACTACGAACGACGTTAAACCGAATCATTTTCATTTGGTACTCGGGATTATCAATTGAGCCCCCAAGATCACATGACAATTGAGGGACGTCCCTGACTCGAGAATTGACGTTAACGTGGATCAAAGAATGGATGACCACAGGTCAAATGTGAGAAAAAGTCATAAAGGGGCGTCCGATAATCCAAATTGTACTACGGTCACAATTGACTCAATTTAGCCCTGATTTTTAATCCGATTTTGAGAACTGACTTCTTAGTGATGTCAAGACTAATTATTTGGATATCGCCTTATTTATTTTGGGATTTTCCTTTGGACGCGGAAGTGTCGGAAAAGGGGAAAATTGAACCGGGTTTCGGGCCCGCGGGTGGGCCGGACCAAGATTGGTGGCCCAATGGGCCTTGCACCCATCCAGCTCAGCCCAAAGGGAGCCCAAGCTGGCCCATTCTCCTCTCCTTCCTCAGTCCATGGGCTTCTCTCTTTTGGTCTTTTTCTTTTGTGCTCAAGTGAGCTTTGTTTATGTTTTGTTTTTGCTTGCTTTTGATTGGTTCTTCAACAAGTGGCTTGCCCACTTGCCTTGGCCTTATCCAAGTCTTCAGCAGCCCCTTCTCTCTCCTCTCTCCCCCAAAATTCGTGCAGCAGCCAGCCCTCTCTCTCTCTCTCTCCCTTGTTCTCTTCCTTTTCTCTTCCATTTCTACTGTTTCTTGTTGTCCTTGCTGTTTTCCAGCCGGAAAATGACCTTGCCGCCATCATCGGAGCCGCCGCCACCGCCCATAGTGTAGTCTCGGAAGTTAGGAAGCCAGTCGAACACCCCTAGTCACCCCCGATCGCCTCGGACCGCCCGTTTCGGCCTTTTCCACCCAACTGCACTGGTTCCGCATGAATAGTGTTTTGGGGGCTGTTTTGGCCCGTTTCGGCCACCGTTTGTCATCCGTTGTCGTCCCCGAGCTTACCCTCGTAGCCCTCGTTCCCCTCTACGCGCCAGTGTCACCGGATTTCTAATCTAAGTAAGTTAACTTCCTAATCATTATTTAGGGGTTAATCTTGCTTAGGGGTTAATTAGTGTATTTGTATGTTTGTGTTTAATTAATGATGGTTGGTTAATTAGGCTGGTTAATTAAGCTAACTAGGGTTAGATTAATTGACCATAGTTAGTATTAAAGTAACTAAAGTTAATTAATTAAAGTAACCAAGGTTAAAAGTTAATCATGGTTAGGTTAGATTAACTAGGGTTGAGTTAATTTGTTAACGATTGTTAAGTTTATTTATTATTTATTTATTTAATTTCGGATGAATTTATTGTTCATAATTACTATTCACGAGCACTGTTTATGATTATTATTCACAATTATTGTTCACAGCACTGCTCATGCAGAAGCTAATTTTTGTCTTAATTTGATGTGTTCTTGGTTGTTATACTTTCTTGAAGTGTTGATTGTTAATTATATGTGTGAATAATGATGAAATGCATGATCGAAGACCGAGTGGAAGTGAAAGTGTTTGATTTATTGAGTTATTCCCGAGAATTAGGGAATGTACGTGATTGTTGATTGGTTGGAATATAATTTTGGTTTATCGTAATTTTCATGAGTGATTGGATTGTACTATATGACATTATACATGTGTCAACTGCAATAGCATGTTGCGTGAGCACGAATTGTATGTGCATTCACGACAGAGCAAAGAAAAGAACGAATTGTTTGATGATGTATTGCATGGTCACATTAAGAGAAGAGTCCAGCGCTACCGGTAGACCGCCAACCCTTGGGGTTGTGCCGTGGCCTTTTGGTCATCCTGACTTCGGTCGGTTGCCTAACAGTGGTCGATTTTGGGGCTGCAACAGTGAGCGGGCCCCATGCTCCATAGGGAATGCCATCGATGGGAGAGAGCCCGTGACGTCGCCGTGCCTCATGGGGGAGGACGATGCCTAGTCTACGACTAGTTGACCGCCAACCATAAGGTTGTGTTGTGGCCCTGGTGGTCATAATAATCGAAGCACATGTGTGGATGTGAGGCATGAGAAAGTTGTGTGAGATGCTCTGATTATTCGCATGCTCTTAATGTCGTGATGAATTAAATGACAGTTTCTGCAGGTCACGTGTGCTAAGGCCAGGTAAGGTCGCCTGTGATTGCACCTGTTTATTAAATTCTGTGGTTATTTCTCTGAGGTGGTGTTGGATGATTTGATGATTTAGGTTGTATGTTAAACTCCCGTGGCAAGAGAAGTTCCCAACCGGGGCTTAGGACTTTATTTGCTAAGTTTATATCAACCCGTCGTGGTTAACATTTTCAGGCCCTAAATGATGCAGTGCCCGAGGATTGAAGAGAGCGATCCCTCCGAGGCTAGCGAATAGACATTTGTACAGTGTTAGGTTAGCTAGGCTGGTCCAGGCCGGTCCCTTTTGAGTAGGCCTTATCTTGTCGCCTGTAGTAAGGCATGTTTGTATTTGCTGGTATGCTGGTTAACCTTCAGATATATAAAATGGTGTTGTCTTTCATCTACTGCTGTTGTTGCTATTCTTATTGTTTGGTTTGGGAGTTATTCATTTCCGCATGTGCTTAATTACAAGATAAAATGAATTGGTCGACGACAATACCTGGGACGTCGTACAGTTAGACCTCAAGTGAAATGGGGTTGCCGCGAGCTTGACAGTTGGGGCGTGACAAATATAGTGTAGAGAGAAACAAAAACAAAGGATAGTTTAATAAGTAGACACAACTACAAGTGATCCTACCTGGCCTTGGCACACGTGACCTACAGAAATTGTCAATCATCTCACAATAACATTAGAAGACATGCAAATAATCAGAGCATGGCATAAAACATTCTCAAATTTCAATGCCCACACGTGGTCCGATTATTACGACCCTCAAGGCCACAACACAACCTTATGGTTGGCGGTCAACTGGTCGTAGACCAAGTATCGTCCTCCCCCGTGAGGCACAGCGACGTCATGGGCTCTCCCCACCGACGATATTCCCTAAGGAGCATGAGCCTAGCCTCAACCGCGACTCCGCATCTAACCACTGTCAGGCGACCCAATGGTCATGGCACAACCGCGAAGAATTGGCGGTCATCCGGCTATACCGGGCTATTAACTTTAATATGACCATACAACACATCAGCAAACAATTCATTCTTGTCTTTTCTTTTGCATGGTCATGAATGCAACATAATTCGTGCTCACACGACACGCTGTTGCAGTTGACACATGTATAATGTCATGCAGTACAATCTAATCACTCGTGAAAATTATGACAAACCGAAATTCAATTCCAACCAATCAACAACCACATTTAATTCCCCAACTCTCAAGAATAATTCACAATCAATAATTCAACAAGCCATAACAATCAAGAGCATATCAAATTAAGGCAAAAATTTGATTACGTATGAATAGTGCCGTGAACGGTAATTGTGAATAGTAATCGTGAACAGTAAATTCATCCAAAATTAATTAAATAAATAAAAATAATTAAACCTAATCATGGTTAATCAATTAACCCAACCATAGTTAATTTAACCTAACCATGATTAAAATCTAATATTAGTTACTTTAAAACTAACCTTAGTTACTTTAATTAATTAACGTTATTTACTTTATTACAAACTATAGTCAATTAACTAACTCTAGTCAACCTTAATTAACTAGCCTAATCAACCAATCAAGCTTAATTAAACACAAATACACTAATTAACCCCTAAGCAAGATTAACCCCTAAACAAGAATTATGAAATTAACTTACTTGGATCAGAAATCCAGCAACACTAGCGCGTAGAGGGGAACGAGGGCTACGAAGGGTAAGCTCAGGGATGACAACGGGTGACAAACGGTGGTCGAAACGGGCCAAAATAGCCTAGAGTTACTATTCACGCAGAAGGTATGCAATTGGGGGGAAAAGGCCGAAATGAGCGGCCGGTGATGACTAGGTATAACATCCTAAATTTCGATAAGCTTGGGAATTATCGAAAAAGGGTTCAACGGGCCGAAAAATTGGAACCAAGAGGAATTGGACCGATTAGAGGCCCAAATGGCCTTGCGCCTATGAGGAGTCGACCACGTGGGCCCAAGCTAGCCAAGTGGGCCCAAGGAAGCCCTACTTCAAGCCTTTGAGCCCATTAGCTTTTTCTAGCCCGTTTCTCTAGCCTTTGAGCTCGAATCGATTTTCTTCTAGCCCGTATAGTGAGGTATACTATACTTTTGGAATTTACCATTTTATCCCTTCTAGAAGTGGCATTTATTGTTGGAGGACAAAGGGAAGAAAAGTCAAGGAAATCGATGAAGGGAAGTGAGGTTTTGGAAGGGAAATTAGACTTGGCTTCAGCAGCCCCTTCCCCACGTTCTCTCCTCTCCCACGTTCAGCCTCTCCAGCCCTCCCTTTTCTCCCTCATTTTCTCTCTTTTCCTCTTGTTTTCTCCATGGTTCCTTCCCTTGGATGCCCCCTTGACCAACTGGACCGCCCTCGCCGGCCATCTTGGCCGTCTAGCTGTTGTTTTGGAGCCGTCGTGCCGCTGTGGTGCCACCCATCCGTGGCTGCCAAGCCGCGTCTCTTTCCTCTCTCTTTTCTCTTCCTTTCTCTTCCTTTTCTTGCTGCGTTTTCTATTTTCCCACCGGAATCCAGCCTTGCCGCCATTGACGGAGTTGCCACCATCGCCCAAAGTGCAGCCACGGACGTCAGGGAGCCAGCCGCACACTGCTGGCCACCCCTGGTCGCCGCCAACCACCCGTTTCGGCCGTTTTCACCCAGAAACTCCCTTCCGTGTGAACAGTGTTTCGAGGGCTGTTTTGGCCCATTTCGGCCACCGTTTGTTGTCCATTGTCGTCCCCGAGCTTACCCCTCACAGCCCTCATACCCTTCTACGCACCGGTGTCGTCGGATTTCCGATCCAAGTAAGTTAATTTCCTAATCCTTGTTTAGGGGTTAATTAGTTTAATTTTTGTGCTTAGTTGCTTATGAGTTAGTTGTTAATTGTGGCTGGTTTAATTGAGCTGACTAGGGTTATATTAATTAACCATAGTTAGTAATAAAGTAATCTAGGTTAATTAATTAAACTAAGGTTAGTTTCTAAAGTAACTATGGTTAATTATTAATCATGGTTGGGTTAATTAACCCTAGTTAGGTTAAATTTAGTAACCATGGTTAAGTTTAATATTATTCTATTAATTTCGGATTAGTTACTGTTCATAATTACTGCTCATAATTACTGTTCATGATCACTGTTCACGATTACTATTCATGGTACTGTTCATGGCACTGTTCATACAAAAGCAAATTTTGGTTTCAAATTGTGTGTTCTTGATTATTAAGACTTGTTGAAGTGCAAATTGTTGATTATTCCCAAGAATTAGAGAATGTACGTGGTTGTTGATTGGTTGGAATTGAATTTCGGTTTGTCGTAATTTTCACGAGTGATTGGATTGCACCGCATGACATATTGCGTGGGTTATCTCAAATGGTATGTTGCATGAGCATGAGCGATATTGCATTCACAACAGAGCAAAAATATAAATGGATTGCTTGATGATGTGTTGCATGGTCACATTAAGAGAGGGAACCCGGCGTTGCCGGAAGACCGCCAATTCTTATGGGGTTGTGCCGTGGCCGTTTGGTCACCTGACTTCGGTCGGTTGCCTGACAGGGAGGGATTCTATGTGGGCCTGCGGTAGTGGGCGGGTCCCAAGCTTCTGTCAGTTGCAGGACTACGGTAGTGGGCGGGGCCTATGCTCCTTCGGGAATGCCGTCTTGGGAGTGAGCCCTTAATGTCACCGTGTCTCGAGATAAAGAGGATGAAGCTGGCTTGACCAGGAACCGCCAACTATAAGGTTGTGCCGTGGCCTAGGAGGAGGGGTCGTAATAATCGAAGCATGTGTGAATGCAAGATATAAGAAAGTTGTGTGAGATGCTTTGATTATTCGTATGCTCTTAATGTCGTGATGATTTAAATGACATTTCTGTAGGTTGCGTGTGCCAAGGCCAAGTAGGGTCGCCTGTGATTGCACATGTTTATTAAACCGTCTTCTGCTGTCATTTTCTCTGAGGTGGTGTTGCTTGATTTGATAGATTAGGTTGTATGTTAAACTCCTGAGGTGAGCGAAGTTCCAAACCGAGGCTTAGGACTTTAACTTACTGAGTTTATCTCAACCCGTCGTGGTTAACCATTTTCAGGTCCGTAGGATGGAGAATCGACGCATGTTACGGTTCGTGGCCATCTTTGAAGAAAGTAGATTAACCTTGGCTTGTTGGTCTCATTGGCTCATTAGGAAGATGCTCATGGTAAGAGCTTGTAAACTTCCTAGGGTTAATCAGTAGATAAATAAAGTAGTACTTTTGAATGTGTTCTTGTTTGATTTTCCTGATATCTCTGCTTTTGTAATTGACTGGGGGTTTGTGATTCGCTTGCGCATGTGCATAATTACAAGATAAAAATAATGGTCAGCGACACGTCCTGGGATGTCGCATCTAAATGAGCGTGAGAGAACAGGAGTTGCTGCGTGCTCGAGGGTCGGGGCGTGACAACCTCATCAATTTTGGTATTCGAGCCTGGTCAATACATGGAGTGATAAGGTGCGATGGGTTTTGGGATAGTTAGTTAGGAAAACACCCCGTGCTTATGTTTATTTATTTGATTCTCTGGCTATAAGCGGGTCGTTCTTGATTTCTAATTCCTCGTGGAATTAGAAATAAGGTTTCTGTGATAATTCTATTAGACGAACGATATTGATTCGAGAGTTCTTGAGGAAGGTATTGAGACAAGGCAGTGAGATTCAAGTTATTGTTGATGTTGCCGCCATTGTTGCTGCTGTATTGCCTTTTAAGTTCCATTGGTTGGAAGAGGGATTAACGATCGGGCGATGCTTAAGTTGGTTGAACTGTTCTTGGAGTTTGAGTTGTCTAAGTCCATTAGGATGAGTAACCCTGAGGTCGCAACTGTCTGGATCAAGGATTGGAGTAAGCGTTCGCATTGCTAGAATGCTCAGAGGAAGATAAGATAGTCCTGGCAGAGTACCAATTGCAAGGTAAAGTTAGCACGTGGTGAGAAGTAACCCAAGGAAGAGTTTTACCCAAAGGTATGGTCCTCGAGTGGTGTGTCTTCGTCAAAGTGTTCAACGGATAATACTTTTCTGAATGCACACAAGAGCATAAGGTAACTGAATTCCTGCAACTTCATCAAAATCGCTTGTCAATTGTACAATAGGATGTTAAGTTTGCAGAACACTCGAAGTATGTATAGAGAATGATTGGAAATCTAGTAGATCGACTCAGAAGGTCAGAGATGGTTTGAAATCGGAAATCAAGGATCAGTTGGTGCCTTTGAACCTAAAGGACTATGATGGATGGTACAAGGGAGCCCGACTAATTAAAAAGGATGTGGTAGAATGAGTAGCTACATCTGGATTGGTTTGCATGTTATGGAGTTAATTATCGGCTTGGGAAATGTGTTTTGTTAAGAAAAGACATGTTTTTGAGTGCGACTATCAAGGTCACGTCGCGAGAAAGTGTCTCATTAACCATCAAAGAAGCAACCTCAATAGCCGTAAGTGTGACAACTGACTGAGAATACTCCGCAGAGCAACTTCAATCGACCTTTGTCACAAGATTAATTGTATGCAGTTATCAAGAAGGAGGCAAAGGATTTGTAGGCTGTGACTACTAGTACAACTTTCAGTGTGATCATGCTACTTATGCATTAATTGGTTTTTGGAACTACGCATTTATTTATAACTGAATACTTTGTTAAGTTGGTGAAGGTTAAGACCGAAATCATTAGAAGCGGTTCTTAGCATGTTGACCCAGTTAAAGGATTGTGTGATGTTATAGCAGGACATCTGACCGTATGTTCAGATTGTACAATGGTCATTGGCAATCAAGAGGAATTGATTGATTTGATTGTTTCGGCAGTGTACGATTTTGATGTGATTGTTGGAAGGAATTGGTTTATTAAGTATTAAGTTACAATGGATTGCTATTGGAAGGTAATCCAGTTTAACCCATTAGGTGGGGTTAGTTTCAAGTTTACTGGAATCACAGAGGACCCTCGATCCCTTTGAAATTCGTCGTTCAAAGTAACTCGTTTATTGGACGAAGGTTGCTAAGGTTGTTGGACGATTATGGTTAATTTGTTAGTTGAAGAATCAATGATGGATTATTGCACTTATGCATCGATTATCGGCAGTTTAATCAAGGGGCGGTCATGAGCAAGTATCCATTATCAAAGATGGATGACTTCTTTGACCCACTTCAAGGAGCTTCAATATGTTCCAAGATAGACGGGTTATCAGTAGTTGAGGATTCAAAAGGAGGATAAACCGAAGACGACATATCGTGTGTGATTTGGTCACTATGAGATTACCGTACTGTTGTTTGGATTAACTAATACGCCAATTGTTTTTATGGATTCGATGGATTGAGTGATTAAGGTGAATTTGGAGCAAATTGTAATTGTGGTCATGAATGATATATTGGAATATTTGAGGAATTTAGAGGGACATGAATAGCACTTGAGGGTGGTGCTATAGACCATTTAAGAGCATAAACAATATGCCAAGTTTAATACGTGCGAGTTTGGATTTACTCGCGTTGTTTTGTTGGTCGTGTGATTTTGGACGAAAGGATTTCTACGGATCCGCTAAGATCAAGACAATCATGAATATACCGAGACTTATGACAATGATAGAGGTTCGAAGTTTTCTAAGTCGGACAGATTATTACAAATGATTCGTAAAAAGGTTATCTACAATAGTTACGCCTCTGATACGAAGGTTAATGAAGAACATAAGAATTGAATGGACGAATAAGTGCGGACATAATTTTTAAGAGCTTAAGTATAAGCTGATTACTGCACCAGTTTTGAGGATTTAGTCTAGTATCAGAGATTATGAGATTTACAGTGAGGTGTCGTATGAGGGATTTAACTACGCAGTAAAGCAACACGGAAGATTGGTTGCTTACGCGTTATGACAATTGAGGTCATTGGATTTAATGGAAGTAAGATAAGTTCTATTTTGATGATTTGAGGAGTTGTAGGTATTGGATCATAAGTGATGATTTATTAAATGGTGATAATCTTTGATAAGATTTACAGTGGATGATTTATTGCTCGGAAGTCTTAGATTTGATTAAGATATGAATTTACCCAAGGTGGATTATTTCGAGAGATAAATAAGATAGGGATTTGAGGAATGGATTTTTGTCTTCGGTGGATTAAGAATTAATTATCCCTTGATGCTAGGTGGATAAATGGTGAAGTAGCATTATCGATGATTTTCTTCTCGGTGTATTAGTAAGGATTTGAAGAAGTACCCGAAAGCTTTTGGTGCAATAAATGATATTTGGTTTGCACTAATTTTCAAGTGATTAAGGTGATATTTTGGACTAAGTATTAAATGGACGTGAAAAGAATGTTGAAAGAAAAATCAATGGTTTGTGGAATTCATATATCGATTTGATGGAAATTCGATGAATCATAATTCAAGTGTTAATAAGTGACCCCATGGAAACGAGCTCATGGGTTGATGAGCTAGAAGAAGTTTTGCATGTCTAAAAAGGACTTTTGCTAGTAGTGGTGCAGTTCGAAGATGCCCGTAATGACTGATCCGATGAGGGCGGGGAGTGGTCGTCGAGGCCAGAGTGCCTAAGCAAGGAGCGACTCCCAGCAGGCTTCTAGGATGTCAAAAGGGGCATAAATCAACTGAACTACGCACTGTGCAAAAAGAGAGTGTTTGTGGGATAAGATTTTATCGAAATGGCATAGCAAAAATATGGTCAAGTTTGTGGAACTCCAGTCTATTGGAACAAGGTCAAAGAAAGGACAATCACTGGTTCAGAGATGGTTTTGCCGTTAATGGATGTTGTGAAGATATCAGGGACAATGCAAAGTCGCTAAAAAGTTTATGCGAGTAAAGGACTAAGGCCTTTGGAATTTCAAGTAGGGAATCATGTCTTTCTTAAGGTGTCGCCTATGATAGGGACATCTTGATTGGTTAAGAAAGAAAGGCTAAGCCCTAGACATATTGAACCTTTCGAAGTTTGGAGCGAATAAAGATTTTGGCCTTAAATGGATAAATGAAGCAAGTTTGGGCACTGTCGGCGCCTTTAGCTGAGTGGTGTTGCGGGGATGGAGCCGCTGGTATGAAATGGGAGTTCGAATACTGGAAGCGACAGTAGCCACGTAGAAAAAGAAGAAGAAGAAGAAGAACCAACTTTTTGAAATTTTCTTTTTTGCAAAAGTGGACAAGTGCTTAGCCTTTTGGAACCAAAGACAGTTTGGGCAGGATTGGAAGTGTTAGCAGCATTGAAAGTGTTTGAAAGCATTATAAGGCAGAATGAACGACTTGGGAAAAATAGGATGCAATGAGGCATCAATACCCCCATCAGTTTAAGGATGCCGAAAGTCCTGCAAATTTTGAAGACGAAATTTTGTTAAGGGGGAAGAGTTGTAACATCCTGAATTTCGGTAAGCTCGGGAATTATCGGAAAAAGGTTCAACGGGCCGAAAAATTGGAACCAAGAGGAATTGGACCGATTGGAGGCCCAATAGGCCTTACGCCTATAAGGAGTCAGCCACGTGGGCCCAAGCTAGCCAAGTGGGCCCAAGGATGCCCTACTTCAAGCCTTTGAGCCCGTTAGCTTTTTCTAGCCCGTTTCTCTAGCCTTTGAGTCCGAATTGATTTTCTTCTAGCTCATATGGATTCTTGGCCCGTATACGTGTATAGTGAGGTATACTATACTTTTGGAATTTACCATTTTATCCCTTCTAGAAGTGGTATTTATTGTTGGAGGACAAAGGGAAGAAAAGTCAAGGAAATTGATAAAGGGAAGTGAGGTTTTGGAAGGGAAATTGGACTTGGCTTCTTGCTTTCTCTCTCTCCTCAAGTTTTAGCAGCCCCTTCCCCACGTTCTCTCCTCTCCCACGTTCAGCCCCTCCAACCCTCCCTTTTCTCCCTCATTTTCTCTCTTTTCCTCTTGTTTTCTCCATGGTTCTTCCCCTTGGATGCCCTCTTGACCAACCGGACCACCCTCACTCGCCATCTTGGCCGTCTAGCCACTGTTTTGGAGCCGCCGCGCCACTATGGTGCCGCTCATCCGTGGCCGCCAAGCCACGTTTATTTCCTCTCTCTGTTCTCTTCCTTTCTCTTCCTTTTCTTGCTACGTTTTCTGTTTTCCCACCGGAATCCAACCTTGCTGCCATCACCGGAGCCGCCACCACCTCCCAAAGTGTAGCCATGAAAGTCAGGGAGTCAGCCGCACACCGCTGGCCACCCCTGGTCGCCGCCGGCTGCCCGTTTTGGCCATTTCCGCCCAAAAACTCCCTTCCGCGTGAACAGTGTTCCGGGGGCTGTTTTGGCTCATTTCAGCCACCGTTTGTCGTCCGTTGTCGTCCCCGAGCTTACCCCTTGTAGCCCTCATCCCCTTCTACGCGCAGATGTCGCCGGATTTCCGATCCAAGTAAGTTAATTTCCTAATCCTTATTTAGGGGTTAATCTTGCTTAGAAGTTAATTAGTTTGATTTTTGTGCTTGGTTGATTATGAGTTAGTTGTTAATTGTGCCTGGTTTAATTAAGCTGACTAGGGTTAGATTAATTGACCATAGTTAGTAATAAAGTAACCTAGGTTAATTAATTAAAGTAACTAAGGTTAGTTTCTAAAGTAACTATGGTTAATTATTAATCATAGTTGGGTTAATTAACCCTAGTTAGGTTAAGTTTAGTAACCATGGTTAAGTTTAATATTATTCTATTAATTTCGAATTAGTTACTATTCATAATTACTGTTTACAATTACCATTCATGGCACTATTCATACATAAGCAAATTTTGGTTTCAAATTGTTTGTTCTTGATTATTAAAGCTTGTTGAAGTGCAAATTGTTAATTATTCCCAAGAATTAGAGAATGTACGTGGTTGTTGATTGGTTGGAATTGAATTTCGGTTTGTCGTAATTTTCACGAGTGATTGGATTGCACCACATGACATATTGCGTAGGTTATCTCAAATGGCATGTGGTATGAGCATGAGCGATATTGCATTCACGACAGAGCAAAGATATAAATTGATTGCTTGATGATGTGTTGCATGGTCACATTAAGAGAGGGAACCCGGCATTGCCGAAAGACTGCCAATCCTTATGGGGGTTGTGCCGTGGCCGTTTGGTCGCCTGACTTTGGTTGGTTGCCTGACAAGTAGGGGTGAGCACGGTTCCCGGGTAGAACCGGGAACCGGAGAACCGAGAACCGGAGAACCGGGAACCGGAGGGTCCAGTTCGGTTCCCGGTTTTAGGGAGTCCGGGTCCGGTTCCCGGTTCCTCATTTTCTGGAACCGGAACCAAAACCGTGAACCGGATCCGGAACCGGAACCGATCCACTTTGCCTCCCTCCTTCCCAAAAAATCTCCAATTTCTGACCCTAATTTTTCCCCCCATTTCTCACTTCTCAGGTTTCTCTCTTCCCTCTCTCCCCGACGCCTCGCTTCTTGCTGCCCTCGACCTGCTCGCCACTCGCCACTCGCCGTCGACGCTCTTGGCTTCTCGTCACCGACTTGCACACCTTTTCTTCTTCTTCTCTCTTTCTTCAAGCCGAGTTTTCGAGTGCTCCGGTGAAAAAAAATTTGCTCATCTTTGCTTTTGTTGCTTTTTGCTTAATGGAAGTTCCTTAATCTCTCTCTCTCTGTGTGCAATTTGTGCATTTCTTCGTCTTGGGCTAGAAGGGTACTTCGTCTTCGCTCATCTTTGGCCAGTGCGGGAGGTGTTCTCGAGGTATCTTGCTTCCTCCTTTTACTGTCTCTCTGTTTTTTCTTCTTTTGGGTTCGTGCTCCGTGTAAAAGTTGGTGTTTTGACTGAGCCCAGTTGGAGATCTTTGGGTGTGTGTTTCGAATATGTTCTGTGTCGATTTGAGAATCTTCCGTCAATTTCTTGGCTTGTCCAGGTTTTATGGGTTGAGCTTCGTTTATTGTTTTTTTTTTTTCCTTTTGGGTTTTTGCTCTTGCCGAGCTTTGGTGTTGAAGTGAACAATTCCTCAGTGTCGTTTGGGAATCGGGTGGTGGTCTGTTGTGGTATCTGAGGAAATGTTGTAGCTTGTTGTTTAGGAGGGCTCTTGTGTATGTCTGAAGGCGCTTTGTGTCACCGAATCACAGGGTATATGGAGTTCTGTAGTTGCTTTAATTTGGTGGAAATTAGTAGGATCTTTTTTTAGCTTTGTGGACTTGCTGGTTTTTACTCCCACAGCGAAGAGATTGTAGCTCTATTTGAACTTACCATATCTGTAGGTACTGCAGGCTTCTTGTTCTTTTTCCTGTTTTCTTTAGGTTTCGCTGTTTTAGGAATATTATGCTTCATAACTTCTTTCCTTTCCTAGTGTAACATTCTTTTAGTGGGTATTTATTCTTTTGTCCAGGAGGCGTTTCTTTGCTTCAATTCTACTCAAATTTGGTCTCTCTTGTGAGTCATCTTCTGTGTAATTGTATGGCTTAAATGAAACTGCCCTCTCCATCTTCACCTATTTGTGCTTCTGCTTCTTTCCCGTCTTTACACTTACTTGAGTTTATCCTTGTATAGGGGAAAGCCTTGGCTTTGCATATTGAGATCGATGCTTGTGGTGATGATGCAGATAACTTGAAATCGAGTACGTGTTGGAATGGTTGGACTTCAAAGACGGTGGAGAAGCAGGGGACGGAGCCTTCGCTCCCAATTCGTGACGTCCGAATGCTCATGGAGGACTTCACACACGTGCCCGATCATCCACACTTCAACCGCTGTCCGATCGGAGCCAGAAAAACTCTCCAACCATATTTGCGCTTCCCCTTTGGAGGCCCTTGCTTGACTATCCTTGTAAGCATTTTATCTAACTAATTCACAATGCATGTATGTAGTTTGTAGTTCAGAGGCATGCGTGATTCTTGTATGTTGCCAAATCCCTTGCAACACTCATATAGCTCGCCTGAGAATGAATTTTGATGTCTCCTTTCTCCTCTTGGGGATTAGAGATTTTTCGTTGATGAAGGTAATGATCTTCAATTTATGATTGAACTTTGAAGCACATGGTTAGCACCCTAAATGAGCTGTGAAAACAGAATGGATATTTAGTATTGTTTGCGTTGGGAGATCACTGAAAGGGCTGCTTGAAGAACTTCTTGCAGATAAAAATGAACACGGAGGAGGTTTTAGTATATACAAGGCTTGGCTTCTATTTTTAAGGCCTGTTCTCTTTGAAATGGCTGGAGACTCTAGTGATTTATGTAGTGTGACTTAAGCAATATGCTCCTCAGAATGGTTGCTTTCCTAGATTGTACAGTTTTGATCAATTAATCGAGAAGCTATGACTTCTTATTGAAGTCCTTAAATCCTGCCTTTAGTGCGACAAGAGGTTATCTATAGGCTTCACTAGCACTTTCTAGAATTGATGTATTGAGTGCCTATGCTTATCGTGTGGCAATGCTTGAAATATATACCTTAGGTGCACTGGATCTAGTTGCAGAAACAGTTAGATAAACAACACTAGTAAAACTCCTTTTCACTATCTCCCTGTTTCAACTATCTACACTTTCGAGTTTCACCGACTTCCAAAGTTGTGATAGAACTTCATTATTGGCTCATAGAGATAAGCTATTCTACATTTTTATAGTTTTTGTTTTATGGGGTCGGAACTTTTGACTTGAACAAGCATTTGTGGAATACTAGTACCGTGTCTACCACTTCCTTCTGCATCTAAACATGATATGTTGGAGACTAACATGTTCTCTAGCTTCTTACTGGGTTGCCGAGTATTTAACTTGTTGAAATAATGGATTGGATAAATGAACACTGCAGGAGTGGGAGGGAAGGGTGAATGTTCCGTGTCCATCACGGTGATAGCTTCAATTCGAGAAAGTGGATGGGACATAGCTATTGGCAAAATTGAAAGTAAAGAGAAAGCTGACCATGCATTTGTCAAGTAGGTAAAGTACATTTTCAACGAAAGATGGATCAAACTTTATATTAAGTGTTTGATAAAATGTTTCCATAAATTCTTCATGGTTCCATTGTAACAACAGCCACAATAAGGTCTCTTTATACTAAGTGTAATCTGCCGCTTGTATTTTTCTCAGATCAATACATCCCCTGTTCTTAAGACAGAATCTTTGTCAATTTCTTTATTGGCCTCCTTCATCTTGCTTTGCACCTCTATCTCAGCTATAGATGCAGTGTTGCTTTGTGCCATTTTAGTGTCCTTGATCTTTAAGTGTAAAGCTACAAAAGCATTATTACTGTCTAAATTCTTTGCAACATGCCGGTTCTTGTCATTATTCTTCAGTTCTGATTGTTGTCTATCATTCTCTCTTGTACTTCTTAAACTGTTCAGTAATGCTCATCTTATTATTGCCGGTTGTAGCATTTAATCTCTCTCTCTTTTAAAGATATGGGTCACAACCTCACTAAGAAGTTGCCAATTTGTTCAGGCTTATGGAACATTTGTTTGTGGAAAAAATGGTGGAGGAGTTGCAAAGAAGTTTGACTATGAAAGAGAGGTTGACATAAGTGTAGGCACTATGAGCAAAGCTACAAGTTGTCATGGTGGATTCATTGCAATCGAATTATAACTAGTTTGTTCTGAGAAACATATGTTTTGTGATTTTTATCATTATAAAGTCTATGTTGGAAGGGATGATCACGGTTCCCGGTTCTAGGGAAGGAGGTTCCGGTTCCCAGTTCCTCTTTTTTCGGAACCGGAACCGGTTCCACTTAAATGGAAAAAAAGAAGAAGAACCTGTTGGACCTTGGAACCAGAACCGGAACCTGTGAGAGGGTAGGTTCTAGGTTCCAGATTTCGACGGGTAGGTTCCAGGTTCCAAAAATTGAGGAACCTGTACCCGAGGGTAGGTTCCAGGTTCCAAGCGAAACCTGTAAGGAACCTAGAACCGCTCACCCCTACTGACAGGGAGGGGTTCTATGTGGGATTGCGGTAGTGGGCGGGGCCTATGCTCCTTCAGGAATGCCGTCTTGGGAGTGAGTCCTTGACATCGCTGTGCCTCAAGGTAAAGAGGACGAAGCTAGCTTGGCCAGGAACCGCCAACCATAAGGTTGTTCCGTGGCCTAGGAGGAGGGGTCGTAATAATCAGAGCATATGTGAATGCGAGATATGAGAAAATTGCGTGAAATGCTCTGATTATTCACATACTCTTAATGTCGTGATGATTTAAATGATAGTTCTGCAGGTTGCGTGTGCCAAGGCCAGGTAGGGTCGCCTATGATTGCACATGTTTATTAAACCGTCTTCTGCTATCATTTTCTTTGAGGTGGTGTTGCTTGATTTGATGGATTAGGTTGTATGTTAAACTCCCGAGGTGAGCGAAGTTCCTAACCGGGGCTTAGGACTTTAACTTGCTGAGTTTATCTCAACCCGCCGTGGTTAACCATTTTTAGGTCCGTAGGATGGAGAATCGACACGTGTTACGATTCGTGGCCGTCTTTAAAGGAAGTATATTAACCCTGGCTTGTTGGTCTCATTAGCTCATTAGGAAGATGCTCGTGGTAAGGGCTTGTACTTGTAAACTTCCTAGGGTTAATCAGTAGATAAATAAAACAGTACTTTTGAATGTGTTCTTGTTCGATTTTCCTGCTATCCCTACTTTTGTAATTGACTGGGGGTTTGTGATTCGCTTCCGCATGTGCATAATTACAAGATAAAAATAATGGTCGGCGACGCGTCCTGAGACATCGCATCTAAATGAGCGTGAGAGAACAGGGGTTGCCGCGTGCTCGAGGGTCGGGGCATGATACTAGGGGTGGCCGGCAGTGTGCGGCTGGCTCCTTAACTTCGGGGACTACACTTTGGGCAGTGGTGGCGGCTCTGACGATGGCAGCAATGTTGTTTTCCGACTAGAAAACAGTAAAGACAGCAAGAAATAGCAGAAATGGATGAGAAAAGGAAGAGAAAAAGGGAGAGAGAGAGAGAGGGGCTGGGCTGCTAGACAAGTTGGGGGAGAAAGGAGGAGAGAGAAGGGGCTAATGGTCAAGGATAAGAGGCTAAGGCAAGTGAGCAAGCCACTTGCTTGAAGGACCAATAAAAAACAAACAATAAGCAAGCAAAAACAATGCCCGCTCAGGCACAAAAGGAAAATGCCAAAAGAGAGAAGTCCATGGGCTGAGGAGGGAGAGGAACTTGGGCCAGCTTGGGCCCCCTTTGGGCTGGGTTGGATGGGCGCAAGGCCCATTGGGCCACTGGTCTTGGGCCGGCCCACCCATGGGCTCGAAACCCGGTCCAATTTTTCCTTTTCTGACACTTCCATGTCCAACGGAAAATCCCAAAATAAATGAGGTGATGTCCAAATATTTAGTCATGATATCACTAAGAAGTCGGTTCCCAAAATCAGATTAAAAATTGAGGCTAAATTGAGTTGATTGTGACCGTAGTATAATTTGAATTATCGGGCACCCCTTTAAGACTTTCCTCACTTTTGACCCGTGGTCAATTATTCTTTGATCTACGTTTACACCAATTCTCGAGTCAAGGACGTCCCTTGATTGTCGTGTTGTCAGATTTATCCTTGATTTCTTGTGAAAAATAAAAAAACGCAAGTTTTAATCAATCCACGAAAAACCTAATGTAGGGAGCTTCAAACGAAAATCAAACCGTTCAGATTCAAGAAGATTGTGCCACGATCACGCTGACAAAACTTCAACTCAATCGGTCTACGAATCGACCTCCAATGCCAGCTTGATATAAATCAGACTTTGCCTCAACCCTTAAATTTTCTGCTTTCTCTTTTTCTCTTGTTATTGCGTCTTTTGCGGCTACCACTTCTCAAGATAGTAAGAAACCATATTTCTCCATATAACTTATCATATGGGTTCAAGCCCTTTTGGACTTGCAACTCATTGGGCTTCCTCCACATGGGAGTGAACCCAACTAACACTTCTTTCCCAGGTTCCGTTGCGAGCTTCAAGCCTTCTTCTTCAGTGCCGCCTGGCTGGAGGAATTTGGTGATCCATGAGGCTCCAATGGTTACATTCATTAAATCCATCAGTGGCGGGAGGCGTGGGCCTGAACTCAAGCTGCGGAACGCCAGCTAATTGCCGGAGAACAGGTACGAATGATGTGGCAGTTGGTGTTTAGTTGAATGTAGTCGTGTGATTTGTCTTTGCGTAGTTAAGCACGAGCTCGAGCTCTAGCTTCATAGGCTAATAGCTTCATAGTTTATTTATGCTGCTATGCTTCTGTGGACTGCTCGATTGAGCGGAATCATGTGCCAGGGTGTTGTCCATCTGTTAGTCCGTCTATTACAAGAATTATGGGTATTTAGTGAGCTGATTTAACGTTACAACGTTACAAAATTTGGGAAATGAAGTTTCCAGCTTTGATGGAGTATCCACGGTCTGAGAATCGAACCATTCCCATGATTGTTATTGCAGAGCACACAAAATTTTCTGCACAGGATGTTGCGCATCTTCTCCTGAAGTGTTTGCCTGAATTATCATCACTTTAATGAGTATCCACCGTCTCTTTATAACTGTGAGGAGCTGATCGAAAAGCAAGCAATGCTTCTCTTCTTTTGGGCAATTGTATTTTCCAACGGTAATTTGTGGGCTGCTGCATATGGTTGAAGGGACTAGGAGTTTGTGGGTTGGTTGCACAAAATGTGCCTAAAGTAACTGCTGTGAACATGCACCCTATTAAGAGACTTAGCTAGTACTAATCAACCATCATTAGTTTTATCCAACAAGTGGTGGCTGATGTGAATCAGCAAATCTTTTTATTCTTTTAACGTTGATACTGAGTTTCATAATCGCAGGGTGTAAATATGATTACTTTTTGAGTTGTTAATGTTTGTAGATTGACCGCCACTATTTCTGATGTAAGAATAAAAGAGTTTCAGATATGCGTTGCGTCAGTGTGCTGTTGTTAAAAATCTAGAGTGCAATTTCCTTTCTTGCATACGCTGTCATGGCAAATGCTTGGATGTTATAATTGCTTGCACCTTCTTTGCTCTAGCAAACTTAATGGAAAGCCGATATTCAAGCATTTACCTTATTTTACAGTAGTTTAACCATTAGATTCTCTACTTAGGGACGGTATACATTTCATGGGTAAAGCCAAGAGGTTTGGGAATTCCACAGATCAAATTACCGAGTGACCGACTGGACAATTGGCTGGACAAAGTACATGCGGCTTTTTTATCTGCTGAAGCAGAAACATCATATCTTGTCGCTTCATGATTACTCCCAGAGTCTTCTCTGTTTTGCAACGATCCTCTGATTTGAACTGAAAAAAGAGAAAAATGAGCCACTTTTGTAGCAAGGTGCTTGGTCAGGCAGTTGTGCACCTCAATTTACTTCCTTGGTACTTCATTGTTTATGCCTAATTCTCCTCCAGAATCAGCAATTCCTTCCTACTTTCTCACGTCTAAGATTAGTACTCTTAAAACTGTGGTGACTCGGTTTTATCATTTGGATATGGTCATTGGAACATGTACTGATTTCTTTTTCTCAATTGTGCCCATTTTGATCCACCATCATGTGGATCAACGAATGCTGTGGGAGAATTTTTGTAGCTTTTATGACTTCCAGAATGCATATATTTAAATGAATGCACACTCTCCTCTTAGCTGATTTGAGGGGGTGCTTACCTGTGTACTGATGCGATGAATGGTAACTTCAATGTGCTCATCACTTAAAACCATTCAAGCCTTATGTGGCTATATGAGAAATGACCAAAGCTGGGAATATGAAACTGACTTAAAGAAATGTGACTACTTAAATATTATTCATTTGTTAAATATTAGACTACAGTTTGTCGGATCATTTTGCAAATCAATTTGGTAATTCAGTCTTTGCATTCTCAGACTACTGTTAAATAAGTCAAATTGACAGTACACCTATATGAACAAAATAAGTCGCTCAAACTTCTTGGTTGTTCTCTGTTATCAAACCAAGAGTGCCGCCATACTGTGAGGAGTCTCAGTCGTATCTCAGGATGCTGTGTAACCTCTGTAGCTATCTGCCTTAATGTTCGAGGTGAGAGATTCTTAATTGCTTGAATGGACAAGATCTTGTCTATTGTCTGTTGCATTCAGCAACAAAAGAAACCAATTGGAATATGATTGATTATAATCTTTTGACCATTCCCTTTCAAGTTTTTGATCAGTTGAAGCTATCGTTACCATCGGAAAGCTTGAATATAGAGTTAGTATCAAACACCAACATTCGATATCGCAGAAATCTTGACTTGCCATGCCAGTATCTTTTTAGCATAATGTCTCACCGTGCTCAGCTAAATCTAAACATTTGCAACATCCCCATATCAACATGCACAATATGCTTTGCAATCAGATTACTACAAGCCATTCAATAACCAGTATATATATCAAAATTTGGCTGCTAAACAGCACGTATTCAAAGCTCCAAATATGAAATTATCGGAGCTACTGAAACTTACAAGTGACAGAAAACAGAGATTCACATACTTCAAGGTGCTTTTACTAAATCTTACCGCCAATGCCACTCTATAAAAAAAACTGGCAAGTGCATGATAGAAGGTTGGTTGAACGTAAGATGGAACCTGGGAAAGAAGAGATGACAGACTGAAGCTCGCGAAGAGGCGAGGATCATGCGAGGAGTGGGCGAGAACAATTTAACTGTACAACTTCAGGTTAAAGACCAGCATCTAATCAGCATAAACAGTCACAATATCAACGAAAATCCACACAAAATAACACAAAACAGAAAAAAAGAAAAAGAAAAATCAAATTGAAGAACAGAAGCAGCGATGATTAAGAGTGAAAATCACGTGGTAAGTGTGGGGAAGACCTTACCAGTCGATCGACCAAAGATGAACTTAAGTGGAAACGAAGATGTGGGTTCTATTCAGAACCTAAAACGCTCTTCAGGTTGACTGAAGATTCCGACACTTATGACTGCCCGCCGGACCACTGGCCTCCTTTCTTAACAGGCTTCGATCTTCTTGAGGAACGGTGGTTTCCAAATTTTCCCAAAATCAGAGCGCTTAAGAGCCTTTGGGGCCAACAAAAATTGGGCCCAAAACTTTCTTCTTCGGCTGAATTTTATCTGTCTATATTTGGTCGCCAGGAAAAGAAATCCCACGTATTATGATTAAATTTGTTCTTCGATCGCTGGGCCGCCCAGATCCAGCGATCTCCTCCAGCCACCACCGAGGCCACGGACTGGCGAAGCGAAATAAGAGAAAAGAAATAAAATCTAAGGAAAAAAAAGAGAGGGAAAAAAAGAAAAAAAATCAGAAAAATTATAAAAAAAATTGCAAAAATTGTACACATTAGAGTGGGCAATGCCACCTAGGATAAATGGCATTCATGTTAATAATTTCCTATCAAAATTTCCCAAATGGACTTCATTGGTAAATTGCCAAAAAGTTTAAGACTAAAGTAATCAGACTGAAAGGTTACGTGTATAATGGATTTAGAGCTTCTTTTTTGTTGTTGTTGTAATTACCCCTTCCATAATTGACCATGTCAAAAGGATTGTGTGTAGGGAACAACCATTGCTCTGATTACGTCAATAATGCATAGCTTAGGTAAAGTATTAATTAAAGTCATGGTCGGAGTCGAACAGAACATTAGAATTAAGCACTGCTTTCCTGAGAGTATGACTCTGACTTTTAGTGGACAAGCGTGATGACTGATGATCAACAACTAACAAAATGAAAACCATTGGGTAAAAGATACCGCATATCTCTTTTTCCTAAGACATAAATATATAGTCTTTTTTAATATATATAGACATATTTTTTACATATATTATTTATTCTATTATTTAGAAGGACCAGCAGAGAAGGGAATATAATGGAATGGTTAAGCAACATCATGATAAGATAGGATGGCATCACGGCCATGGACAGGCCATCATTGCATTTCCTCTCACCACTCTTGAATAGAGGTCGAGTATCCATAATTCTTGTCCGGTCTGGTTTGCTCTTGCTTCTGCTTGAGATATATTTCAACATTTATGGCGAAGAAATGAAATCAAATATTTTAGTAAGTATATGCTTAGGTAGTGCTTAGGTGGAGCTTTCTTTTTTTAGTGAATGCAGCAAATCCAATTTGAGTAGTGTGAAGGAAAATTTTCTGGTTATCCAGAGTCACATGTGTCGTAACGAGAGATGATTTTTTAGGAATATTTTGTTATTATGTATTTATATGAAATCATAATTTTATCTAGATAATATGTTTAACCATAAATATAGCTATAAAATAATTATAAATGATTCAAACGTTCGAAAATCAGATTTTTTTTTAATTCAAATATTCAAAACACCAAGAAGAAACTCAAAAGAAATTGAGCGTGTGAAAAGGGGCACCTCAATAATTGTCCTGTGTCTCATTTTTTATAAAGCCATCAACCTTTTTACTGTAAACTGAAAGTTGTAGCTGCTATGAAGTTGCCTATCTTTCAATCAAATCCCGTGAGTCACGCAATACAAACGTCCAAAATAATATCTCTCACTAAGGAAAGTGGTATAAGATTTCACGTCTTCAAATCAAGAATCTCATCATATATATAATACAATAAACATCATTTTCTCCTTTTTAATAGCACGCACTTGTTCTTTTGTAAATTTCACAATGAGGATGATTTGGTGGAGAAACTTTTCACACTAAAAAATCTCTACCCATTGATTGATGTGACGTTATTGTTTCTAAAATGTGCAATTCAAAACAACAGCTGAAATTCGACAAACAAGAGCTGCACAATCAAAAGAAATTGAGACAGAATCGGGCTCTAATATATGTAGATGGTTTGTCAACATACAAATTTGTCACCTTTTTTTCACTTGAAACTATTTAACTATGTGGCAGCTATGGGGATCTTATCAAGTCGGTTGTTAATGAGGTTGTGGTAGGCTCAAGACTAGACAAGGACAAGTGATCGAAAATTTAGTTGGAATGGAGGTTCAAATAGTAGCCGTAAACGATTTATTAGACATCGGCTCTAGTGGTTTGTTGTTCATTGGAATTCATGAGATTGGCGGCATTAGTAAAACAGCACTTGCCAAGGTTATCTTTAACTAGCTATATCCTCGCTTTGGGAAAAATTGCAGCTTTCTTGATGACATGAGGAAATCGCCAAAAACCAAGGGCTCACTCATGCGGCAAGAAAAATTATTGTCTGATATCTACTATTCTAGAGTAACTTGTGACATTAACAACATTGATAGATGCTAATTGTATTGGATGATGTCAATGAGGGCAACCATATCCAAACCTAATCAGAGCAAATTCTTTGTATCTTGGTATTAGGATACTTGTTGCCACTAGGGACAAGAGTGTTTCGAATATCAGGGGACTTAAATATAAATTCAAGGATTATGAATCAGTGGGTTAAGCGATGAAGATGCACCTGAACCCTTTTGTAGGCATACCTTTAGTTAAATGTAAAAAAGCGGAAGAGAGAAAATGGGGAATTTGTATAGATGAATTCATCCACAATTGATTTTCTGATAGTGTGGATTAGCGTCGCTTTAATTCACAGCGTTACGTCGCTTTACTTTTCTTTATTTTCTGGTGTGCACTAACTGGCTCTCGCAAAATGTTTAAGGTTGAAATTCCAAGTCAACGTCTCAACCAAAAAAAAAGTTCCTAGTTAACGTAGTGCAAATTCTCATGAAAATCTGGGATTATATTACATATTATTTTGGCATATAGATTCTGGTTCAAATTTATTTCAGCACTTAGTTGATTTTTAGTTTAATTTCGTTTCACTATAAAATATATATGAATATAAACACACACACATATACAAAGAAGGGGGACATGCGAAAAAGGAAAAATAAAAATAAAAAGATAAACTGCATTTTCATAAATATGTATACACACACATCTAGAAGTTTATTTTAGGAATCATGCATATTCATAAATAGATTTTGTTTTCTTAACATCTCTTTGCACTTTAGATTGCATTAAGTAGATTTTATTTCTACATGTAATAGTTCATTTTAGGGAAGTAGTTGATATAGTAGATATTCGTGAAGTATCATTTATTTACTTTCCGATTTTGAGCCATAGTTTATTTTGGAGATTCTACATAGTATTTATCTGTTGCTCAAGGTCTTGTCCGAGAACTTACTAACAAGGCTTTTCATTGAACTTTTTTCCCGATATGGCTTGAGTTATTTATTTTCCTACCTTTTATTTGCTTTATTTGTTTCGATGTTATTAGATTTTATATATGTTTGCTTGAGTGAATTTATGTGTGATCACTTGCCTTGCACAACATTGAGAATAAAATAGGCAACTTAGATTGGGAAGACCACATGAACAATTGTTTTAATAAAAGGAGAAAATACATCAAATTGGGTATTAAATATACCCTGCCTAGTCAAGTCCCCAGACCCATAAATCTTTAGTTTGCAGAAATAAGATAGGCTCCCATGTTTTACTTGACTCCTAATCGGTTCATAAAAAATTAGTGGTATGACTCTCAATGAAATGAAATAATTAAAAGAAACCAAGTTGAGATTGATCGTGCCAAGAACAAGTGTCACCTTGCAAGAGGGACTATTTGCGCTTGCTTGGTAATCTAGCAACTTCCTCGGGGATCTCACCTCGGAAGGGTTGCAACATAGAATTTGGTTTTTCTCATGAAATTACAAATGATGAAGAGAAATGATAAAAAAAAAAAAAAAAAAAAAAAGAACAATTAAGCTGAATCCAACTGCAAAAAATGGTTTGGCTTGGTTTGATCTTGACTATGATAAGGTTTAGTCTGGTTTCACTTTTCTTCAAACCATATTTATCGATGAAGATAAAACAAGTGGTCAAATAAAATACTTAAAATAAGGAAATGAATTGGATACCAAATTTATGTGGTTCAATCATGTGACCTATGTCCATGGGAAAAGGAGCACACAATTCCAATATAGATGAAATTACATTGCAATGGAGATTACAATCATACTCGAGTTACCCAGATACTTCTGATGTTTTTCATCCCTCAAATATGACTAATGACTCCATGTTAAACCTTCAAAATTTCTTTTGAAATAATCCCTCAATTTCATATAAGAATAATATGAACATTAACACAAGATTTAATTGACTTCATTTTGTGTAATTTCACAAAGAGAACCTTTCTGAATCAAAACTTCTAAGAGGAAACTTTTAATCTCCTCCGTGCAGTCCTCCGAGCCCTCATTAAGATCTCTTCCTCACGTAGTTAAAAAAAGAAAATTCACTAGAAACAAATAAAGAAGAATAAAGGAAACAATGAGTGGCTCGTTAAAGGACACCATTATTGCAAATTTCTTCGTCATTTTCCTTCCCCCTTTGTCTCATATCATCCGTGGCCATCGTCAATCTCTCTTTCCCCTTTCTTCAGCTGAGCAAAGTCGTCTATTATGGTCAAGACCAGGACGGTCTCTCTTTCTTTCCACGCTCAAAGCAACACCATGATGGGATAGCACCATGGCCATAGCCAGGCCATCATTGCATTTCCTCTCACCACTCTTGAATAGAGGTCGAGTGTCAATAATTCTCATGCGGTCTAGTTTAATGGGCTCCAGCTCGAGACATATTTCAATGTTTATATAATTTGGCTTGGCCGGTGTCTAACTACACCTGCTCACATTCTAATAGTTGTCAATAAGAAAATAAGTATGGTAAAAGATTTGCTTTTTGATATAGACACATTTATGGCAATATTTGAGTAGTTAAAGGTAAATAATTATGATAAAGGTAAGTCTTTAAGGCAAAGAGATCAAAACAAATATTTTAGTGAGTAGAAAGTATATGCTAAGGCAATGCATAGGTGGAGCATTTTTTTTTGTAGTGAAGGCAGCAAATCCAATCTCAATAGTACGAAGGAAAATCTTCTACTTGTCCATAGTCCCATATGTCATAATGAGCAAGATTCTTTAGCAATATTTTGTTATTATGCATTTATATAGATAAATTGTGATTTTATCTATATAAATATGTTTAACCATAGATATAGCTATAGAATAATTACAAATGCTATAGACGTTTGAAAATCAGATTTTTTTATAATTGAAAAGTTTTAATGCACCAAGAAGAAACTCGAAAGAAATTGGGCGTGTGAAAAAGGACACCTCCATAATTGTCCTCCATCCGATTTTTTCTAAAGCCATCAACTTTATTCACTATAAATTGAAAGCTCCATCTGCTGTCCAGTTGGATGTCCGTAACTTTCAATCTCGTGAGTCACGCAACACAAATGTCCAAAATGGTGTCTCTCACCGACGAAAGTGGCATCGGATTTCAAGTGTTCAAATTAAGAGTTTCGTAGTTCATATCTTACAATAAATAGCCTTTTCTTCTTTTCTAATGTAATGCGCTTGTTCTTCTTTTGCAACTTTGTAGAGGAGGATGATATGGTGGAGAAGCTTTCCACGTTAAGAATGTAATTTCTCATTATTGAATGTAATGTTATTGTTTCTAAAATGTGCAATCTAAAAGAACGGCTAAAATCTTACAAACAAGAGCTGTGCATTCAAAATGAATTGAGGTAGATTCAGGCTCTCATATATATACATATGGTTTGTTGACAAGTAAATTTGTCACACTTTCTCAATTGAAATGAAAAAGAAAAAGAAAACATATAGAAAGATAAATTGCATTTTCATAAACAAAACAAAAAAAAACATCTAGGAGTGTATTTAGGAATCATG
This sequence comes from Angophora floribunda, assembly GCA_014182895.1. Classification (NCBI taxonomy): domain Eukaryota; kingdom Viridiplantae; phylum Streptophyta; class Magnoliopsida; order Myrtales; family Myrtaceae; genus Angophora; species Angophora floribunda. The sequence continues at coordinate 11,771,699 of CM024711.1, read as the reverse complement.
CATATTCATAAATTGATTTTGTTTTCTTAACATTCAGATTGCATTAAGTAGATTTTACTTCTTTATGTAATAGTTCATTTTAGGAAAGTAGTTTTTATGGTAGATATTCATGAAGTAACATTTTTTTGAGCCATACTTTATTTTGGAGATTTTACATTGAGTTTCGACTAATGGCTCAAGGGTACATGTCCCAGAACATAATAGGAAGGCTTTGTATTGATTTTTTTTCCCCGGCTCAAGTTCTTTATTTTCCTACCATTTATTTGCTCTATTTGTTTTGGTATTATTGGATTTTATATGTCTTTGTTTGAGAGAATTTATGCATGATTACCTGCCTTGCTCAACATTGAGAATAAAATGAATCACTAAGATTGAGCAAAAGAACATTAAGAATGTCATAACTTTCATGCGGCGCTCACTTTGGTGCCAAATTTTTTTTTTACTCACTTGAGTGCCACAAGTTTTAAAAAAATGTTCACTTGAGTGCCACTTCCAATTTAGCCACCGGAAAAGCTGACGTGGCTGCTGAAAAACATTATTTTAATATATTTTAATATATTTATCAATTTTTTGAATTTTTTTATTTGTTTTTGCTTTTTTTTTTTTTCTTTAGGGCCGACAAGGGTCACCTGTGACCCTTGCCGGGCGTGAAACCCTTGCTTTGGGCCACGAAAGCCCGGGACGAGGCCGTCAGAGCTCGGTTGGCCGCTGGCGAAGGCCATCGGGGCCTCGCTTATAGCTGGCGTGGGTCTCGCCAGCCAACACCCAGATCTGCCCAGCACCTAGATCTAGCTAGCAGGACCCTCGCCAGCTGCAGGTGAGGCTGCGATTACCTTTGCCAGTGGCCGACCGAACTCTGATGGCCTCGCCCCGGGCCTTTGTGGCCTAGGGTGAGGGTTCTGTGGCCGGTGACCCTCGCCAACCCTAAAGCAAAAAAGGGCAAAAAGAAGAGAGACGAGATGAGGAGAAATGATGTCGTTTTGCATGAATAATCCTTGTTGGCCAACGAGGGTCACCGCCGGAAACCACGTCGGCGTCGAAAATTATTAAAAAAATGGAGAATCATTAAAAAAAATTCACGTATGCATTTTAGCCGGGAGTGGCACTTAATTGAATAATTTCACTCTGATTTAACACTCAAGTGAGCAAAAAAAAAAGTTTTGGCACCAAAGTGAGTGCCGTACGAAAGTTATGGCACTTCTAGTGTTCTTCCCCCTAAGATTGGGAAGACCGCATGAATATTTGTTTTAATAAAAGGAGAAAATGTACAAAATTGGAGATTAGACGTATCCTGCCTAATCAAATCCTTGAACCTATAAATCTCTAGTTTGTAGAAGTAAGATGGGCTCCCTTTTTTACTTGACTCCTAATCGGTTCATAAAAAATTTGTGGTGGCCCTCAATGAAATGAACTAATTAATAGAAACCAAGTTGAGATTGATTGTGCCTAGAGCAAGTGTCACCTTTCAAGAGGGACCAATTGCACTTGCTTGGTAATCCAACAGCTTCCTCGAGGATCTCGCCTCGGAAGGGTCATGACGTAGAATTTGGTTTTTCTCATGAAATTACAAATAATAAAGAGAAAAGATAAAAGAAGAAACAATGATTAAGCATAATCCAACCGCAAAAAATGGTTCAGCTTGGTATGATCTTGACTATAATAAAATTTAGTTTGGTTTCACTTTTCTTCAAACCATATTTATTGGTGAAAATAAAACAAGTGATCAAATAAAATATACAAAATAAGAAAATGAATCGGACACAAAATTTACGTGATTCGGTCTTGTGACCTACGTCTACGGGAAAAGAATGGAATTATATTGCACTAGAGATTATAATTATGCTCAAGTTACTTAAATACTCCTGGTATTTTTCATCCCTCAAATACAACTAATAACTCCATGTTTAACCCTCAAAATTTCTCTTGAAATAATTTATCAATTTCATTAAAGAATGACATGAACATTAACACAAGATTTAATTGACTTCATTTTGTGTAATTTCACAAAGAAAACCTTTCTGAATCAAAACTTCTAAGAGGAAATTTTTAACCTTCTCTGTGCAGTTCTCGGAGCTCTGATCAAGAGCTCTTCCTCACGTATTTAAAGAGAAAGTTCACTTGAAGCAAATAAAGAAGAAAGGAAACAATGAGTGGCTCGTTAAAGCACACCATTATTGCAACTTTCTTCGTCGTTTTCCTTTCCCTTTTGCCTCACATCAGCCGTGGCCATGTCAATCTCTCTTTTCCCATTCTTCAGCTGAGCAAAGTCGTCTCTTATGGTCAAGACCAGGACGGTCTCCCTTTCTTTCCATGCTCAAAGCAACACCATGATGGGATGGCATCTTGGCCATGGACAGGCCATCATTGCATTTCCTCTCACCACTCTTGAATAGAGGTCGAGCGTCCATAATTCTCATCCGACCTGATTTAATTGAGCTCCGGCTTGAGGAATATTTTGACGTTTATATAATTTGTTCTGCAGACGTCCAAACCTCACTAACTAAATCATGCTCACATTTTAATAATTGTCAATAAGAAAATAAGTGTTGTACAAAATTTTCTTCTTAATACAAAGATACATTTGCGGTAATATTTGAGTGGTTAAAGGGAAATAATTATGATAAAAGATAAGTCTTTAAGGCAAAGAGATCAAAACAAATATTTCAGTGAGTAGCAAGTATATGATTAGGTAGTGCATAGGTGGAGCACCTTTTGTAGTGAAAGCAGCAAATTCAATCTCAATATTATGAAGGAAAATCTTCTATCATGGTTCCATATATCATAATAGCGGGATTCTTTAGGAATATTTTGTTATTATGCATTTATATAGATAAATTTCCATAGAAATAGCTATAGAATAATTATAAATGCTTTAAACGTTTGAAAATCAGATTTTTTTTTTTTAATTCAAAAGTTCACCAACCAACTCGAAAGAAATTGGGCGTGTGAAAAGTTACACCACCGTAATGGTCCTCCATCTGATCTTTTTTGAAGCCATCAACTTTATTCATTAAAAATTGAAAGCCGTATTGCTGTCAAGTTGCCTTTCTGTAAATTTCAATTAAGTCTCCTGAGTTACGCAACTCAAAAAGTCCAAAATGATGTCTTCCACTAAAGACAGTGGCATCGGACTTCGGCGTTCAATTCAAGAATTTTATTGTTCATATCTTACAATAAATAGCCTTTTCTCCTTTTCTGATGTAACGTGCTTGTTCTTCTTTTGTAAATTTTTGAAGGAGGATGATACGGTGGAGAAGCTTCTCACGTTAAAAGTGTAATAAAGCTCTTCCTTAATGTAAATGTTATTGTTTCTAAAATGTGCAATCGCAAAGAACGACTGAAATTTGACAAAGAAGATATGCGGATTCGAAATGGATTGAGGTAGATTCGGGCTCTCATATGTGTAAGTGGTTTGTCGATGTGCAAATTTGTCACCATTTCTCAATTGAAACTGTTCGACTTTGTGGCAATTGCGTAAGTCTTGAAAGTCGGCTGTTAATGAGGTTGTGGTTAGGCTCAAGACAAGAAAAGGCAACTAACCATTAATTGGAATGGAGGATCAATTAGCAACTAACCATTAATTGGAATGGAGGATCAATTAGCAACCATAAACAATTTATTAGACATCAGTTTTGGTGGTGTGCAGTTCACTAGAATCTATGGGATGGGCAACATCGGTAAACCAGCACCCGCCTAGGTTATTTTCTACCAGCTATGTCATTGCTTTGGGAAAAACTGGAGCTTTCTTGGTGACATGAGGCAAATGTCAATAACCAAGGGTTTAGTCTAGCTGCAAGAAAAATATTTGTTATTCTAGAGTTACTTGTGAGATTGATAACATTGATAGATGCTAAATGTATTGGATGATGTAGACGAGGATAACCTTATCCAAAAACTAATTGGAGTGAATTCTTTGTATCCTGGTACTAGGATACTTGTTGCCACTAGAGACAAGAGCATTTTGAATATCAGAAGACCTAAGTATAAATTCAAGGATTATGAACTGGTGGGTTGAGTGATGAAGACGCACTAAACTTTTTTGTGGGCAAGCCTCTAGTTAAAATGTAAAAATGTAAAAGAGAGAAAATTGGGAATTTGCATAGATGTATTCATCCACCGTTGATTTTTGCATAGTGTGAATTAGTTTCGTTGTAATTCGTGGCATTATGTCACCTTAATTTTCTTTATTTTCTAGTGTGCACTAACTCGTTTTTGCAAGAATTTTAGGGTTGAAATTTCAAGTGAACGTTTTGACCAAAAATAAAAAATGTCGAGTGAACGTGGTGTGAATTTTCATGAAAATCCAGGTTTATATTACATATTATCGTGGCATGTAAATTCTAATTCAAATTTATTTCGGCACTTAGTTAATTTTTAATTTAATTTCGTTTCACTATAAATTATATATATAAAGGGGGAATGTAAAAAAGAAAAAAACAAATAGAAAGATAAATTGCATTTTCATAAATAAAATATATATACACACACACATACATATAGGAGTGCATTTTAAGTATCGTGCATGTTGATAAATAGATTTTGTTTTCTTAACATTGCATTGCACTTAGATTGCCTTATGTAGATTTCACTTCTTGATGTAATAGTTCGTTTCAGGAAAGTAGTTTATATAGTAAATATTCATGAAGTACCATTTATTTACTTTCCGGTTTTGAGCCATAGTTTATTTTAGAGATTTTGCATGGGGTTTCTATTAATAGCTCGAGGGGTCATGTCCCAAAACATAATAAAAAGACTTTGTATTGATTTTTTTCCCCTATGCGGCTCAAGTTCTTTATTTTCCTACCTATTATTTACTCTATTTGTTTCGGCATTGTTGGATCTTATATGTGTTTGTTTGAGAGAATTTTTGCATGATCACCCGCCTTGCTCAACATTGAGAATAAAATGGATCATTGATTGGGAAGATCAAATGAACAATTGTTTTAATAAAAAGATAAAATATATCAAATTGGGCATTAGATATATTCTACCTAATCAAGTCCCAGGACCCATTAATCTCCAGTTTGTAGAAGTAAGACGAGTTCATGTGTTTTACTTGACTCTTAATCGGTTCATACAAAATTAGCAGTGACTCTCAATAAAATAAAATGATTAATAGAAACCAAGTTGAGAATGATCGTGCCAAGAGCAAGTGTCACCTTGCAAGAGGGACCATTTGCACTTCTTGGTAATCCAACAAGTTCCTCAGGGATCTCATCTTGGAAGAATCGCGACATAGAATTTGGTTTTTATGATGAAATTACAAATAATGAAGAGAAAAGATAAAAGAAGAAAGAAGGATTTAGCCAAATCAAACCGCCAAAAATGGTTTGGCTTGGTTTGATTTTGACTATAGTATGATTTAGTTTGGTTTTGCTTTTCTTCAAATCATATTTATTATTGAAAATAAAACAAGTGATCAAATAAAATACACAAAATAAGAAATGAATCGAACGTCAAATTTATGTGGTTTGATAATGTGACCTACGCCCATGGGAAAATAAGCACACAATTACTTTATAGATGAAATTATATTATAATGAAAATTACAATCATACTCGAGTTATTCAAATACTCTTAGTATTTTTCATCCCTCAAATACAACTAATAATTCTGTGTTTAACCCTCACATTTCTCTCAAAATAATCTTCTAATCTCATAAAAGAATGACTTAAACATTCAACACAAGATCTAATCAGCTTTATTTTGTTTTATTTCACAAGGAAAACCTTTCTGAATCAGATCCTTGAGAGAAAATTGGCAATCTCCTGTGCAGTCCTCGGAGCTCTCGTCAAGAGCTCTTCCTCTTCGTATTTGAAGAGAAAATTCACTAGAATCAAATAAAGAAGAAGAAAGGACACCATTATTGCAACTTTCTTCGTCGTTTTCCCTCCCCTTTTGTCTCCTATCAGCCGTGGCCATCATCAATCTCTGTCTTCCCATTCTTGTCAGGTGAGCAAAGTCGTCTCCTACGGTCTAGACCAGGACGGTCTCTCTTATTTTCCATGCGCAACATCATGATGGTATGGCATCACGGCCATGGACAGGCCGTCATCGCATTTCCTCTCACCGCTCTTGAATAGAGGTCGAGTGTCCGTTATTCTCATCCTAATCGAGCTCTGGTTCGAGATATATTTCAACATTTAAATAATTAATTTTGGCTGATGTCCTAACCGCACTAACTACATCATGCTCACATTCTAATATTTGTCGATAAGAGAATAAGTGCTGTAAAAGATTTGCTTTTTTATATAAAGACGCATTATGCAATGTTTGAGGGGTTAAAGGTAAATAATTATGATAAATGGTAAGTCTTTGAGTCAAAAGAGATCCAAACAAGTATTTCAGTGAGTAGCAAGTATATGCTTAGGTAGTGCTTAGGTGGAGCATTTTTTTGTAGTGAAACTAGCAAATCCAATCTCAATAGCGTGAAGGAAAATCTTCTAATTATCCATAATCCCATGTGTCATAATAAGCATTTATATAGATAAATTGTGATTTTATCTATATAAATATTTTAAACCATAGATATACCTGTAGAATAATTATAAATGCTTTAAACGTTGGAAAATCAGATTTTTTTTTTGTCAAAAGTTCTAATGCACCAAGAAGGAATTTGAAAGAAATTCGGTACGTGAAAAGGTACACCTCTGTACCATCTCATTTTTTCTAATGCCATCAACTTTATTGACTATAAGTTAAAAACTACAGCTACCATGAAGTCACCTATCTTTCAATTAAATCCCGTGTGTCACAAAATACAAACGTCCAAAACTTCGGACATTCAAATCAAGAATTTCATCATTTATTTCTTATAATAAACATCCTTTTCTCCTTTTCTAATGCAATGCGCTTGTTCTTCTTTTGTAAATTTCTTAAGGAGGATGATTTGGTGGACAAGCTTTCCACATTAAGAATGTAGTAAAAGCTCTTCCTATTAATGAATGTAATGTTATTATTACTAAAATATCCAATCCAAAAGAATGGCTGAAATTTGACAAATAAGGAGCCATGTACTCGAAATGAATACACTTAAAACCTTTTTTGTAAGCATGCCTTCAACAGCAACTCTTCTTTTTTCAAAAGGCATTGTCTCTATTGGAGATGGACTACCTTTTGCTCTTGAAGCAATAGGTCCAAAAAAGTAATCATATGATAATATTGATTTTCACGTGCCTAAAACCTTTCGGATTTATTAAAGTTATATGCAGCACGCATGATTAATTTAAAATGTAAAAACCTAATTTTGATGAATGGCCTTTTGGATCTTTTGGGAATATTGTAATATGGTATTGCATGATCTTCCGATACTAAAAACTTTTTAGTAAAAAGTAAGCATTGACGTTTTTTTATGTATTCCAATCATTTGAGGTAATGGCTTGAAAGCATAGGATGTACATCCTCATAGCATTTCCATAAGGTGTCACTAAGTTGTATGAAGTAGTGCATCGAAAATAGCCATAGTTTTGATATCCAATTGCCATCTCTTTGGAAGGATTGTTGTTTTATACCCAATTTGTGCAAAGTTGGGTTCGTATAAATTGTCATGAATGCATTATGTGTATTTTGAATGCTATTCTTGAAACAGCATTTTTTTAAATTTGATCACAGTGTCTTTTACTTATTACCCTGGAGTGTCTCACTAGCCATCCTGTGAATGAAGCTAACCTAATGCATGTGGATGGAGCGATTTGTGTGTATAAATCTGTGTTAATTGAGTCGAATGATTTGGATACTATGGACAAGTCATCCTCTCGAAGACACCAATTTAGTCAACAAGTCAAAGTAGCGTATAACGCCATGAAAAACATATATAAATAAAACATGCCAAAAAATAAATAATTGCGGCTAAGCCCTATTTGATCTTGATTACTACTACTACGACCATTCAAATTCCAAAGGATAATATTCATAGGGATTTTCAATTTCTCATTATAAATTTATTAAGAGATGCAATATGAAAATGATTTACTTTAAATCATGTTAATAAAAAAAAGTATAACTAACAAATGCCGTGAAAATCTGGGTCAAATCATGTAAAACCGACTTATTTAATATGTCTATATTGTAGTTGCAAATTTACGATTTTCTTAGTATGTTGCGCCCCAAACTAAATAAATAAAATATAAGTGACTATAAAATCATGGGAAATGAAGGAAGGGAAGTGGAAGGTACGCACGAGCTGGCTTGATTCAATGGCAATCAAAGAACATTACTAGTTTTTCTTTTGCCAACTGGAGATGCATTGTCAGAAGGATCTTAGAAGAAACGGGTAGAATAGATGCTTCGAATCACGTCTTTATGATCATAGCTAATGTTAAGCAGATGATGGGACAAATTATATCGTCAACCATAAGTTTAAGCTTGTAAATATTGATCAATATCTTTAGAAAATAAAAGATAAGTTTTTATGCATTTATTCACGGATGCCTAATGTTGGTCATATTAAATAACTTTTAGTTTGGTTTCACTTTTCTTCAAACCATATTCCTTGTTAAAAAAAAAAAACAAGTGATTGGATAAAATCCATAAACCAAGGAAATTAATTGGACATCGGATTTTTGTGGTTCAATCGTGTGACTCACATCCATAAAGAGAGTAGCGTAACATTTCACCATAGATCAAACAATATTATAGAAATTATGACCACATTCGAATTATTCAAATATTCTTAGTGTTTTGCACTATTCTCATTTAGATCCAATAATTCATACAATATAATGTTTCGCTCTCACAATTTCTTTGGAAATAATATTTCAATTTCACAAAGGAATGATGTAAAATCTTAATATAAGGTTGAATCGGCTTCAACACAATAACATTTGGTGTAATTTCATTAAGAAAACTCTCTGTTTCAAACCTCTAAGGAAGAACTCGGGGCAGACTTTTGAATATACTCTGTGCAGCCTGCAGAGCTCTCTTTGACATTAAGAACTCTTCCTCTTGGTATTTAAAGAGGAGATTCAGCAAAAGCAAATGAAGATGAAGAAAGGAAACAAAGAGTGGCCAACAGGAAAAGGCACCACCATTGCAACTTTCTTCGTCCCCTTTTGGCCCATATTGGCAATGGCCATCCCGTTGATCTCTTTTTAACTTTCTTCAGTTAAGTAAGGGTATGAATGGTAACTATTCTATTTTTAAAAATAATTTCTGATTAAAAATGATTTTTTTATTCTGTTTACGGGAACAATTTATAAGCATTCGAAGGTGTTTAGTAACTGTCCAAAATTTTTATTCTTGAAATAGAAATGCGTTTGGTAAAACTCTTTTTTTATTCTTGTAAATTTTTAATACTTTCATTATATTTTTTTTTTTCTTTTTATTTTTTCTCCTCTTCCTCCTCCTTTTGTGACCGGTTTTCGCTACCACCGGTGGGTGGGTGAGGTCCTGCGACTTGACAGAGGCCCGTCTAGCCATCGGGCCTGGTGAGGCCGAGCCTCACCGATGGTTGGGCGAGGAGAGCCTTGCCTCCACTGGTGAGGCTCGGCTTTGCCCAGATCTGCAATGCCAAGCTTGTCGATAGCTAGACAAGCCTCCGATGAGCTCACTAGATCTCATCTAGCCGCTCGCCGGGCATCGCTAGTGTTGGCGACGGTGGCCGGCAGGTGGCAATGGGGTAGTAGTAGGCTGGGAGGAAGAAGAAGAAAATGAAAGAGAAAGAGAAGAGAAGAAAAAGAAAGATGAAAAAAAACTTATTCTTGGATTATTTCCATGAACAAGAAGCAATTTTTTTTTTTTTAATTTTTGGTTCTATTCCAAATTTGTTCCCAAGAACAAAAATTAACAAATGGATTTTTGTGTCAAATCTATTCACGAGAATAAAAGAACAAAATAAAACATTATTTAGCCGATTAACAAACGGGCCCTAAAAGTCTGTCTCTTATGGTCATTGACAAGCCCTAAAAACATTGCATTTCCTCTCATAACAGTGGTGGAAGGTCCATAATTCTCATTTGGTCCTATTCTCTCTGACATTCTCAAACTCCAATTATATTCTAATATTTATATCGTTTGGTTTGGTTGGATGTCCAAATCGCACCAACTGCACCATGTTCACATTCTAAGGATTGTTAAGGAATAGAAAATTCGGTATTAATTTCTAACCCCTAGCAAAAGTAATCTTCATTAATTTGCATTGCCTGTAGACATTAGGGACATTTGTGCTACTAGCGTTAATTGTTAAAAAATATTTTAAAAATTAATTTAAAAAATTTTGAAAAAAATTGAGAAGTTATTAGATTCCGTTCATTTCACGGAAAATATTACTTCTCCGGAAAATATTTTTCGGGAAGTTATTTTCTAGCAAAACATAATTATTTTCCAAAGTGTTCGAGTAAAACTTGATTTTGAAGTAGAAAATATTTTTCGCCGTTCGCTTGGGAAAATATTTTCCTTTATAAACTCTTTTTCAATAATTTTTTTTTTTTTATTTTTTAAAATCGTTATTTATTATTTTTTTAAATAGATTATTAAATTATTTTTTTCTTTATTTTGTGTTCTCTCCTTCCTCGACCGGTCACCGGCCATGCCTCAAGCTCACCTTGCTAGCAAGGCTCAAGGCTTGCCTACCTCTAGCGAGCTCACATGATCAGCTCACTGGCAAGGTGAGCTCAAGGCGATGAGGCTCGGGCCTCGCAGATCAACATCGCGAGTTATGCAGCTTCAATTTGGAAAGTAGTTGAACTACCAAGAGGAAGAAGAAGCACAACATCATGCAAAAGCTAAGTGAGGAAGATCGATCAATTAGGGCAAGCGATTGACTTTGTTCTACTTTAAAAAGGAGGGATTCAATTGTTTTGAAGGGAGCAAAGAGAGACGCACTTGCGCTGGTTCGTGGGTTCGTGAAACGAGGGAAGAGAAGATTATAGTTTTTTATTTTGAGAAGGGGTAAATTTGGAAATAAGTTTCCATTTTGTGACGCTCGGGCGTTGCCGATTTGGTGAGCTCGGCTTGCTTGTCATCGGTCACTAGCCGTTGCTGTGGCTGACAACCAACCGAAAAAGAAAAACAGCAAGAAGAAAGACAAAAAAATAAAGAAAAATAAAAATAAAAAAATCGATTTTATTAAAAAATAACAAAAAAATCGATTTTATTAAAAAATAACAAAAAATTCGAATTTATGAAAAAAAAAAAAAAAATCTAAAAATAAAAAGAAAGAAGTGAGGACTAATGGAGAGTGTAAGATAAAGAGAGTGAATGTGGAAAATGTTTTCCACTTTTCAAAAGTGGAAAATATTTTCCTTCACTTTAGAAGATTTTTTTTATGTTTTCCCCAATAAATTTATTTTCCGTGAAACGAACGTCGAAAAATCCGAAAAATATTTTCCGGAAGTTATTTTAGTAAACAAACGGAGCGCTTAAACATCGGATATTTCCCCCCTTCCGTTTTCCGTTTGGGCCTAGCCCATTGTCTCCTTTCTGTCCTAGGCCCGGCCCGCGGATCTCCCTCATGCATTGCACGCGGTCAGTAAAAAGGAGGGGAGGAGGAGACAGAGACCTTAGCGACGAGCAAGGCTGGCGGTGTCAGGGCCACGCGCGCCTGCCGCGAGCTGAAAAGGAGAGGTTCGGCCATAGAGAAAAAGGGGTGGGGGAGGGGGAATTTTTCTTTTGTGGGGCTCGGTTTAGAAGAGGGGGACCTAAAGAGCGAGCCAGGGGTCCTAGAGAGCGAGCCAGAGAGATAGTTCAGCCAAGGGGGGATTTTTTGGTGTACTTAGGCAGAGAGGAGGGGGGGGGGATTAGGCGAGGTTCTTTGGAGAGGGAGAGAGCTAGAGTGAGCCAGAGAACGAGCCAGAGGGAGAGTTCGAGCGAGGCAGCGACTGAGGAAGAGCGAGAGAGCTTCCTCAGTCGCCAACGAGCTCCGCCCGACGGCCCCTCAACCGGCGTCCTCAAGCTGAACCAGGTTAGCCTTCTTTGTGTTCTGTTTTCACCTTGACTTTGCACACCGGGCCAGAGCTCGTGGCCGTCCAGCTCGCGCAAGCTCCAGCCCTCATTGCCCTTGCATTTCGTTCACAGATTCCTGTATGTCGTGTGTCGAAACCCCCAATGCACGTTTGAGTCTTGATTGTGTCGGCGACGAAAGGCCAAAGCGAGAACCGGCGTTGAATCCTGCTCTTTTGGTAGAAACTAGAAACTGAGTCGTCACTGCTTGTCCGGCTTCGGTGTCTGCTTCACCGGTTTGCGAGCGTTTGACACGGCTTGGCCAAGAGCAACTCCGGTTTACTTTGAGTTGTTTGCCGTGTGCACCGGCTATACTAGAAACCGCCGGCCAATTTGGGGCCGACGGTGACTGGCGTCGGTTGGACTGAACGAACGATGCCAGTCGGTGTCGGTGTCGGTGTCGGTTCGGGAAGAAAAGCCGCAGGGAGTCTTCGCACGAGGAAGGATAAGACCAAAGAAGGGTACCATTAAAGAAATAAAAGAAAATTAATGAGAGAGAGAAGAAAAATGGTGAAAAATGAAAAGAAAAGTAGGAAAGGGGCTGGGCTTTCATTAGTAGTGGGCTTCGGGCTATTGTGGGCTGATGGTGTAAATGAGGGGATTATGAGCGGGCTGAGTGGGCCGTCTTAAAAAATGTTCTTGGGCCAAACTAGTCCCGAGTGGGCCTTAGAGCCAGCCCGGTTCTTAGTCCAAACCGGACCGATAGGGTCCGGGTCGGTTTAGTCAGGCTGGGTCTCTTGATCCGGTCGAGTTCCTTTTTTTTTTAAATAGTAAAAATCATAAAAAACATATTAACTAAAAAATCATTAAAAAATATTGAAGATATTAAAAAATCCTAAAAATACCTAAGAATCAAGAAAATTTTCGAAAAAGTTTTAATTTCTTGGAAATGGCTAAAAAATTCTTGTTGGGTAGCCTTCTCTCGTGCAAAAATCCTTAATGAAAATTGTACTCGATTGAATAAGCCTCTAGGGCTTCACCATGGCGTTCAATTTCTCTTAGAGTAAGTCATTTACCTTTAACTTGGTTAGTCTTTAACCTTACAACTTATTTAATGCTTCCTTAGTTGTCAATTGTTACTTTAATGATTACGTAGTCATATCACATGTTAGTTGATAGGTATAAAATCAACCAAAACTGCCAAGATTAAGTATCAAAAGAGCATTAATTGATTAATTAGTTTAATCAAATCCCCAATCCTAAACTCTCTGATTAAGTAGGAAGTAAGATATACTCCCATACTGTACTTGGTTTCTAACCAACTCTAATAAGCTAGTGGCGATTCTTTATTAGAAAATTTCTATGGTGTTAATTTGAATATCCAATATGACATGGGGTATGGGCTTGGGAGAGCCCACGTCTAACTGAGGGTCTTAGGCTCATTCTTTAGACAATACCCTTAAACCCATGTCTTTTCCCCTCCGGACGAAAAAGGTAGGTCGTGACAATATTAGATTATTTATTAGAGTATGCTAGAATAATTTTCTTCACTGCTTTGCATCAACAAGAAAAATTCGTTCTTGTACCTATATGTGGAAGTGAAGCAATGTTACAAGAGAGACCGATCAGGTGAAGTTTGTTCTTTTCTCCATCTAAGATAATATTTTGGTGAAAAATTCTGTTTTTCTTGCAGAGCATGGAGAAAATGAAAGATGAACCTAGACAGCAAGGAGTAGGCATGGAAACCTCAGATAGGAATTATGCAATTGCAGCTGTTCAAAATGTAGTTGGAATTGATGATTGTGTAAAACAAATCACCGACTATCTGGAGATGGAAGTTGATGATGAGGTGACCATTATTGGAATCTATGGAACTGAAGGAATCGGCAAGACGACTCTGGCCAAGGCTGTATATGACCGCATCTCTTCTCGTTTTGACAGTTGTAGCTTTCTCGCAGAGGTCGAAGAAACCGCACAAAATCCTAGTGGTATTCAGTTTTTGCAAACTAAGTTGATATGTGATGTTCTTGAACGAGATCGCAAAGATCCTTCTTTTGATGAAAGGATCGAAGATTTCCTGGATATATTTTGTGAAATGAAAGTTCTAATAGTTATCGACGACGTGGAAAAGCAATCCCATCTTCATGCTATCGTAGGAGACCAGCTCTGGTTTGGTCCAAGCAGTCGAATAATTGTGACTTCTCAAAATGAGGAAATTCTTGAAGGGTATGATCCCGAGAAGTTTCGCACCTACATGGTTAATGAGTTGGATGATAATCAAGCTTTTGAGCTTTTCTGCCATCATGCATTCGGGAAGAAATCTCACGTACCTGGTTATGATGGACACGTAAACTGCATTGTCAATGCTACAGAGAAACTTCCATTAGCAATTGAAGTTACAGGTTCATATTTGCGGGGTAAAACAATAGGAGAATGGGAAAAGATGGAGGAGTCAATAAAAAAATTTATGAGTAGTTCTGAAAAGACTACGGTTTGCTTTGCAGAGATACTGGATATATGTTACGAAGGATTAGATCCAAAGCAAAAACATATATTTCTTAACATAGCATGTTTTAGCTCTGCTGTAGATGCCCGAGTTGCTTCGTATATGTGGTCCAGTTCTTATCTTCCATCTCCTGATTGCATTCTGATGCCCCTGGCAAAAATTGGAGAAAACAATGAATTGCAGATGCACAGCTTGCTAAGACGTGTTGGCCGAAGAATTTTAAATCAAAAGGGATCTGAAGATCCAATTCGGAGAAAATTTTACATACCGGGTATGGTTGCAAAGGCAATAAGCGGTGTTAAGGTAAAACCTTTTGGTTCAGTTGCTTTCGGCAAAATAAACACCTTGACATATGGGCTACAATTTTTTTTTTTTTGGTTGTATTTTTTGAAGGAGTCATATAGTGTATGTACTCTTTAGCATATAGGGCAAGGAAAGCATCCTTATTTTGATGTGTATTTGGGTGTACAGCTTCTGATGGTTTTGTTACTTATGTCAAATATAGGGAAAGGAAAGAAATCATGATTCGTGCAAATTCACGGCTGGAGACTTTGAGAGCATGCCAGACATAACTTTTCTCGAGTTGGATAATGCAAAAGTTTTTGGAGATTTTACAGGTGCATTTCCTAGTTTAAAGTGGCTCTGTTGGCAAAGGTGTCCTTCAGATTTTAGTGCTGAAAATTTTGTATTAAGAGAGTTGGTTATTCTTGATCTGTCTGGGAGCAAAGTCACGGAAGACTGGCGAGGTTGGAGTCAAATCAAGGTGGTTTGATATTTGGTTGTTTTATATTTTCTTTCTTGAATTAAATATTTCGAATTGACCATGTGCGGGTTTTTGTTTTGTCTTTACAGATGGAGAAATTGAAAGTCTTGAATCTTATGGGGTGTTCTGACGTACTGATCACTCCCGACTTCTCCGGTTACAAAGATTTGGAAATCCTGATTCTTGAACGATGTTCTCGTTTGGTAAAGCTAGATCCTTCAATTGGCCATTTGAAACGTTTAGTTTCCCTGAATTTGAAGTCCTGCTCCCAATTGAACAAGTTGCCAGTAGAACTAGGTCATATGACAGCTCTGGAAGAGCTTTTTATTGATGGGACTTCTGTACGGAAGATCCCCATCTCCATAGGCAATTTGAAAAAACTCAAATTTCTCAGTGGCCTCAAGTGCTTCCAATTATCTCACCTGCCCATTTCAGTTAGTTGTTTGATTGCTCTCTCCGTACTCTCACTGGATGGTACCAAAATTTCTGAGCTCCCAAGCTCACTGGGGGAGCTGCTTAATCTAAGACGTTTGTCATTGAGGGATTGCCATCATATGCAGGAACTTCCAGATTCTATCGGTAAAATGGGAAGCTCATTGGAGGAGTTGGATATATCGGCAACTAGTATCTCTACACTTCCCGATTCAATAAAAAATCTGCAAAATTTGAGAGTGCTGAGAATGGATTCATCTTTTGTACGAGCATTTCCTGTGGAGATTGGGAATCTAACCAAGCTGGAAGAGCTACATGCTTCCTGGTGTCGGAGTTTGCGGGGGGGCATTCCCCGTGATATTAAGAGACTATATCATCTGAGATCATTGACACTAGGACATTCCAGTATTTCCAGCCTACCCTCTGAAATCTCTACTATCTCTAGTCTTCATACCCTCGATTTACTTCAGTGCAATGAAATTGAAGTGTTGCCAAAGCTTCCCCCTTCTCTTATTTGTCTGCGTGTGAGTTCTAAAAGAATGAAAGCCATACCCCTTCTGAAGGATTTGAAGGAATTGGAGGAGCTGTACCTAAGTGATGAGGACCCACAGGAAAGCCAACCTCCCTCAAAGCAGCTGATGCCAGAATCCAAAGTGAAACAACTATCTATATGGTTTTCAAGACTCTGGAACCTAGAGTTGCTCCAAACACATTGGACTGAAGAAAAACAATCTTTCTCAGTATCATTTCCTAAACTGAGGAAACTAGAATTGTCTCTTTCGCGAATTATCAATATTGTGTATGAGCCGACAGATAGTCCTCAGCTCAAAATACTTACCCTTTCTGGTATGAGCCTTGAACAAGTATCAGAACTTCCCAAGACATTGTCAGTCTTATCAATTCGAGGTTGTTCATCATTAAAAAGATTGCCAATTGTCCAGTCCTTAACCAAAATATCAGTGTTCAAGCTCTACCACTCTGCCATTGAAGAGATTGAAGGGCTTGAAGGGCTTAAATCACTGAAGAGGCTAGATATATCAAACTGCAAAATACAAAATCTCAATGGAATTGTCCAATTAACCTCATTAAGGAGTTTGATTGTATCCGACTGTGATTACCTCCATAGTTTACCTGATCTTTCAAACTTGAAGTTGCTGAAAGTTTTAGAGATCAGACAATGCAAAATGATCCATCAAATTGAAGGCCTAGAAGAATTAGCATCTTTAGAAAAGCTCAATATCAGTGAATGTCCAGCTGAGAACTCGGTGCAAGTACAGAAACCATTGAAGCATGAAATTGAATCAACAGACTCTGAAATTGAAACAACGTGCTCTGAAACTGAAACAGACGATCCTCTGAAGAAAACGGTGTGCCTTCTTTCTATTCATAGATCGTCACTGTCTCTACTGCTTTACTTTCTTTCTATTTTTGTTTTATTCTAGTGAAGAGAGACAATGAACTGATTCTAAAATATTCAACCAATGACAATTTTATTAAAATTCCCCATCTTACTGGGTATCTCCATATACTGTGTTTGTCGACTTCAGTGGCGAAGTTAGGGATTTACATCCCTCACCATCAATAACAGAAGGCCTTCCTTAAGAGAAATTTTAAGGCCCAAGAGACCTCATCTCAACTCACCTTTTCGTTTCCTTCTGCAGGATAGAAAGAGAGAGACAGAGTCGGCAAAACAAACAGGAAAAAGACAGATACATGTAACCGGAGATTTAGTTGGAATCGAGGCAAAACGAAAAGGAAAAAGACAGAGACATGTAACTGAAGATTTAGTTGGAATGGATGATCCAATAGCAGCCATAAACAATTTATTAGCCATCGACTCTAGTGATGTACGGCTAATTGGAATCTACGGGATGGGCGGTATTGGTAAAACAACACTTGCCAAGATTATCTTCAACCAACTATGTCCTCGCTTTGGGAGATATTGCAGCTTTCTTGACGATGTGGGGGAAATAGCAAAAACCAAGGGTTTGGAGAAGTTGCAAAAAACATTATTGTCCAACATCGCTAGAGTGGAACCTTACATTGCAAACGTTGACCGGGGGACCAAAAGGATTGAAGAAACAATTTGCAACAAGAATGTGCTAATTGTATTGGATGATGTTAAGGAGGCCAATCAGATCCAAAAACTAATTGGAGAGGAAAATTTCTATCCTGGTACTAGAATACTTGTTACTACTAGGGACAAAACCGTTCTGATTGGCCACAAGTATAACTTTGTGCCTTATGAAATGATGGGGTTGAGCCACAAAGACGCACTTATATTTTTTAGTAGGCATGCCTTCAATAATGACTCTCCTCCAGCTAGTTACTGCAGTCTTTCAATGGGCATCATCAATACTACATATGGACTGCCTTTAGCTCTTCAAGCGATAGGTTCATTGCTTTTTCAGAAAAAGAGAGCAATATGGATAGAGTGCTTAGAGAGGCTAAAGAAAGCACCTCATCAGGATGTCTTGGCAACACTAAAGATTAGCTATGATGCCTTAGAATGGTATGAACAAGAGATATTCCTCGATATTGCATGTTTTTTAGTTGGCGAGAATAAGACTAATCCAATGTATGTGTGGGAGGATTGTAAGTTTTACCCAGAGAGTTCCATCGAGGTCCTTAATGAAAAATGCATGATAAAGGTGTTTGATGATAATAGCCTTTGGATGCATGATCAGTTTAGAGATCTTGGAAGGAAAATTGCCAAAGAAGAGGGAACCCGATTGTGGCATAAAGATGACATCATTTCCAAATTAAAATCAACAGAGGTAAAGTGTGACCAAATTTGAATAGAGATTTGCTTATAACCTCTTCTTAATTGATGTTCCGCGTTTTTGAATTGGAAACTACTCTTCTACTACGTTTTTTCATTTCTTCTACGAAATAAAATATTGGGATATTGACAAATTCCTCTTTCTGCTCCTTAATGTCATTGGCAGATCAAGGGAAGCGTTCAAGCACTCTGTTTGAAAAGGAGGAGTACGTCAAAACATCCTACATTTATCACTTCGAAGCAAATGAAGCGATTCCCGCATATACGGTTTCTTTCATTGTGTGACGTAAAATGCGAAGGTGACTTTAGGGGCTGTCTTTCTGAGTTGAAATGGATCGGTTTGGATTACGGTTATATTATTCCTCCTATACCTGCCGCCGATCGTGATCAATCATTTGAGGCTAATTCGTTGCATCTAGAAAATGTGGTTGTGGTGAATCTTTATGGGGTTGATATCACAAAAGACGTGTTCGCAAGCCTAATTAAGGTATGCCAATTTCCCTCTCAGTCTAATTTTCTCTTTCAGTGAAGGACAAAATTAGATGGATTTATGATCTGATTTTCTCATTGGTAGCCTAAATCCATATTTATCTCGTTTGTCCTGATATTTCATTGGCTTTTGTAGGGAGCAAGGAAATTGAAGGTTCTCACTCTTTGTTATAATACGTCGATACATGGGACACCAACTTTTCCTCGGGACTCGGTCTTAGAGAAGTTGACTATTTCTAATTTTCTTTCCTTGAAGGAAATTCATCACTCTATCGGGAAACTAAGGAAGCTGATCGACTTGAATTTTGAGTTATGTGTCGAACTTGAAAAATTGCCTAAACAAATTGGAGAATTACAGGAACTGCAGCACCTCTCTCTTAGGAGTTGCGATAGCTTGAGGGAACTCCCCGACTCAGTTTTGAAATTAACTTCATTAAAGAAGCTGGATGTATGGGGCACAAGAATTACGAGGTTACCGGATTCCATTGATAGACTATCAAGCCTGTCATCTATCAATGCATCATTCACATCGATTGAAAAATTGCCCAGTACAATGAGCAAGCTTCTTTGCCTCCAAGCACTGCATTTGAATAAGTTTAATCGGATACAAGAGCTGTCGGAGCTCCCTAAAAGTTTGACCACTCTACAGTTGACATCTACTTCGTTGGTGACTGTCCCTAACCTCTCATACCTTACTAATCTAGTTGAACTGGCCCTATCCGATGGCTCTGAATATGTTGCCGAATCAGATATAATTCAACCTTGCGACTTGCAGTGGATTGGGAGTTTATCCGGACTTAGCAAGCTGCAACTTTGCTTTTCAAATGTTTGCGTTTCAACTATAGAGTTGGGTTCCCTTTCTCTGCTGGAAGAACTTACTCTACATGGAGTAGGCGTGCCCGCTTTCGAACAACTTCCATCGTCAAAGTTGAGGGTTCTAGAGCTCTATGACACTCGAGGGAAAAAAATACAGCTTCCTCCATTGGAAAAGGAGACTGCAATCGTTGCATCAAGTTCGAGAGAATCGGAAGAAAGCGAGGAAAAGAAGAAAATCGTTGCATCAAGTTCAAGAGAATCGGAAGAAAGCAAGGTGCTAAGGCAAATTGAAATTACTTTTAATGAAGGCCATAAAGTACCGGATGGGTCAAGTAGTCTGCGGGAGGAGCCCGGGTGCAATGAGCTAAAAGCTCCCGAGTTGATTGATCATTGGAGGGGAGACTTCCGTTTCCCAAGCTCCATGAAAACGCTTCGGAAACTCGTTCTATGTGGGTGCCCAGGGGTTCAGGATATTGAATTTGCTCCTGCGCTGTTGTTCACATTGTCTGTTGGAGGGTGCACTTCATTACAAAGATTAGGCGGTTTGTCAAACTCGAAGTTCCTGAGGGAGTTGAATCTTAACCGGTGCTGGAGCCTACAGGTTGTCGAGGGCATTGACAAATTAGAGTTTTTGCATAAGTTGAAAATTGATCGGTGTGGATCAGTGGAGAGGATTCTTGATCCATTGAACTCAAAAATACCAGGTAAGTGCTCGATAGAAATAACACGTAGTGGGGAGTTACCCGACTCTGGTCGAACTTCCAACACTTGGGAGTCTTACAGAAAGATTCTGAATGGAACTGAAATGGAAACAACGGACTCTGAAACAGAAACAAGGGATCCAGAAACAGGGGAAGCTACCGGGATGTCTTTTCATATAGTACCGCGGGGGAACCTTATATTTGGATTAGAGCAATCTGAAACAGAAACAGGGGATGCTGCCTTCCACCTTTCCTCTCTAGCTAAAATAGCGGATGAAGAAAAAACGGACTCTGAAAAAGAAGCGGAAGCAGAAGCAGAATCAGAATCAGAAACAGAAACAGAGGAAAGGGTGCGCCTTCTTTCTATTCATTGCTTTACTTGCTTTCTATTTCTGCTTTTTTAAAATTCCCGATTTTACTGGGAATCTCCATATGCTGTGTGTGTGTGTGTCCACTTCGGTGGCGACGTAAGGGATCTTACATCCCTCACCAACTATAAGAGAAATTTTTAGGCCCAGGAGACCTCACCTCAAGTCACCTTATCGTTTCCTTCTGCAGGAAAAGTTTGATTTTTATTCTTGAAGGACGGATTGAATTGGGATTAGGGTTCTTTTCCACGTTTTCTTCTTCCTCTCTCCCGCTGCTCAAGCAAATCGCTGTGGCTGGATCCGCAGCGCTGCTCACTAGCTCCTCGAAAGCTTCAGTCTGTCGTTCGGTGTGTCGATTGCCATCGTCTCTTCGTCCCCAGGTTCCCTTGACCACGAGCTTCAAGTTCATCGTCCACAAGCTTCAAGTCCTTTGTGAGCTTCAAGTCCTTCTCCAGTGCTACTTTTCAATCTAGTGCATATTTTCTTCTTCAGTGCTGCTCAGCTAGAGGAATTTAGTGCATTCATTAACTTCATCAGTGGCGGAAGTGATGGGCCTGAACTCAAGCTTTGGATCACTAGCCAATCGCAGAAGAACAGGTAAGAGTGGTGTGCCAGTTGGTGTGTTTTTTTTTTTCTTCTTCATATTTTCGGTCAGAGTGGCAGTTGGTGTTTAGTTGAATGTGATCGTGTGATTTATCTTTGCGTAGTTAAGCATGAGCTCGAGCTCTAGCTTCATATGGTAATAGTTGTGTAAGGGTGCAATTGTTTGACTATTTGAGTGCCTACTCTAGTTATGTTGTTATGCTTTTGTGGACTGCTTGATTGAGTGTAATCCTTTGCATCTTCTCCAGAAGAGTATCTGTAAGTATATTCTAAGGTCTGGATAATGGTCGCTTTAATGAGTATCTACTGTTTCTTTATTACATGTGAGGAGTTCTTGATGATTGAAAATGAAGCAAACAGTGCTTCTCTTCTTGGTTCATCATGCAGAATTAAAATGGGATATCCAGTTTTTTTTTTTTCCATATTTTGGGCAGTTGTGGTTTCCATTGGCAATTTGAGGCCTGCAGCATATTTTTGGGGTTTCCACCGGTCAAATTTACTATGTGACCAACTAGACAATTGGCTAGACAAAACACACATGGGTTTGTTATTTATTGAAGCAGAAACACCAAATCTTGCCGCTTCATGATTACTACCACGTTCCTGCTCTCTGTTCTGCAAATATCTTCTTATTTGAATTGAAAGAAGAGAGAAAAATGAGCAACTTTGTAGCAAGGTGCTTGTTCATGCTCTTGTGCATCTTAATTTGCTTTCTTAGTGCTTCATTGTTTCATGCCTGATTCTCCTCTGGAATCAATGGTCTGTTCCAACTTTTTCACATCTAAGATGAGACATAAGGAATGTCTTAAAACTGCGGCGACTTGGTTTTATCCTTTGGATGCGTTCATCGGAACATAATTAGAAGACCACCATGTATTTAAACAAATACACAACTTACTAAGCACCAATAGGAAATTAGAAACAAGTTAGAGTTCTGGCAGAAGGTTATGACATAGTTTGCCCTACATGAGATTTTGCACCAGGAGTGCAACCAAACCCGCATCCAAAGTTTTGCAACTCACTATATATTTGATAGGATTCTCGACATATATCGAGTCCGACCGTTTTAGTATGGCAAGACAGCATATAGCGCAATAAGAGATCCTTCAAAGGGAAAAAAAGGGATGAAAGGGATGTCCATTATTTAAGAAACATCCTCAAGAAACAAAAAATTATAATTGGTCAAAGACGAGGACAAGACACCAAATATCAACTTCTCCTTACATATCCTTAGAAAAAGGTTCATCTTCATTTTGCAGTTGCTCTAATGTTTGAATCATTGTTCAGGCACAACAATGTATGACATTTGATACTAGAGATTATCCAACAATAGCAACTTCAATCTCCATAGAGAGATCCCCCCTCATCAATGTCTGGTTAGCATTACACACACCATAAAGTAACTGCAATCAAAATTCTATAACATGACATAATCTAGCCTTTTACATGCAAAACAGAGCCTAAGGTAAGTCCATCACTCTCATGATGTTGAAAACTTAATAACATAGAATAACACCAAGGAACTTGCATCGATCGAAAGAGTTTGCAAATCTAGGACGTCTTATTCCAAAAGATACAATCTATCACCTTATTGATGTTAAGAACATCTAACTTGTCAAAAATGATAGAGTGCATACAGCAAATGCGGATCATGTCTGATATTTTCACCAAAGCTGCCTGCACGAGCAGCCTAAGTGTCATTCGCACTTCTTTCTTTAGAGCCAAGTTTTAAAAAAATAAATAAATAAAGCAACACTAATCACTCCTAAGACATGATCATCATTGTAATAGATGAAATTTGTTAATCCCAAGTTAAAATCTTAATCATACTGTCAAATAAGAAATATTTGATTGAATGTGAAGTCGAGGTTTTGTTAGCCGCATGTTTTTCGTGGGTAATCGCGGAAAAGAAGCCAAGAGACAGATAAACACAAACTGACCCATGCTGGCATTGCAGGATCCATGAAACAACTTCATTTGAATCCACAGTGCCAATTTTTCCAAGAAGATCTAGACTAGTCAATCCCTAATATGCTCCATTCAGTCTCAAGTTCTCCATAACCACCTAATCAAAACTATCCTTTTTCTGAGTGCAAGATCAACCTAAAAACTCAAATCAGTAAACTCCAAATGCTAAATTGCAGATCTAGATAAATCATGTCTGCGAGAAGTAAACCATGTCATTTTCAATCTCAACAGACGATATGTACTTGACATGTTTATCACCAACGAGCTCCCCCATCTGTCAATCAGAGACTACATATTCATGAACATGGAATTGAATCTTACAAATGCCACCTAAGAACTCAAAAACTCAAGTGCAAAAAGCATATCGTTACAAAGTTTTTCTGAGGTCATCAAGGATCGTGATGATCCTATAAATTTAACAAAAGGTTATGTTCGACTTTGTTTTGAACAACTGCATGCGTATTAACATTGCAAGGAGGGAATGAAGCTCATCTCCATTTCTTATTGGAGTAGATGTGTCCGTGCTCAAATTGCTTGCATTCCCAGTTGCTGAATCAAGCATAAAACAGTATCCTGGCATATAGTTCAAAGAAAACATGTCATACGGACAAACAAGCAAGGTTCCATCAGAAGTAATTCGATGAACACCCATCAGCAATTACGATTCAAATAACAACTATAACATAACATTTCTGAAATATCAATGTCACCTTCCTACACTAATGTCAGTCTTGATTACCATAAGAGATCTCCCTTATTCTCTTTCTAGCTCCAAATTGAGTTTGTTCTTTGATTTTTCTTTTCCAAATTTTCCTTCATGAAATAAATTTATTTGCTCCTTTTCAGTTTTTCCGGAATCAAATGAGTACGTAGGAGCCAAGTGGGAGTCAGCATGGCATTGAATAGCTACTTAACAGCCACATAAGCAATTTTGTTTGTTTTCTTGATGGAAGTATCAATTTGAACAAAGAAACCATAAGTTAAGGATTTGATAGCACTGATAAAATATTCAAGAATTAAATTACACAAACTAATAAAGTTTAGAGACTTCCGATAGCTTTATGCCATGATAGGATGATAACTTGCAAAAGAAAGGTGGGAAGATTTTGTAGTTTATTGTCTAAATTTCAGCATCACTCCGAAATATTTTTCTCAATGCCTAAGAGATGATTATATCATTGTGACACTTAAATTTTGGTAAATAATTAGATTTAAATTGGGTACAAAATTAGGGACCAATTTGGCCCTAACAAAAATGATTTTTAAATCACCTAAGTGTTAATATTATTTGCATTTTACTAAGTTTTATTTTCTATTTTTATTTTCCCTTATTTTGCACTATTTTCGGATAATTATTATTAAAAAAAAAGGAGAGCCCACGCGGGCTGGGCCTTCGCGCCCAGCCCCTTTTTTCCATCTTTTCTTCCACGTGGGCCCCAGCCCATCTGGCCCCCTAACCTTTGCGGCCCGGCCCGGCCCCTTCTTCTTCTTCGTCTTCCTTTATTCTCTCTTCCCCGACGCTGCAGCACACGCGCGGCGATGGCGACGCGCGCCCAGACTACGCCCGCACGTGGAACAGTGCGGTGGCCGGCGAGAAATCCGGAGGAACAGGACGCAGATCGCATGCCTTCAACGCAGAGCAGGGCGTGGAGCAGACGGCCGAGGTGGCGCCGGTTCAACCAAGAGGAGGCCCGGTCGGCGCGCGGAGGGCCGGCGGCCGAACCCTCCGTCGACCGGACCCTCCTCGCCTATAAATAGGCGGGTGTGAGCTCGGTTGAGGGGAGAGGAGCAAGCTCGGAGGACATTCCCGGAGAGACATCTAGGGAGGCCAAAGAGCGAGGGAATCCAAGCGGCAGAAGAGAGTGATGGATAGGTTTCCTCGGAGAGACATCCGAGAAGCCACAGAAAGAGAGATCCGAGCAGCCGAGTGAGAGAGAGATCTGTGTGTGAGAGAGAGTGTTTCAGCCGCCGCGACAACCCCCGTCCGGCGAGCTCCAGACGGCATCCTTAGCCAAACCAGTAAGCGTCGCCACCCCCGACCCCTCTTCGTTGCCCTGTTTTTAGGCGTGCCGGGCCGGCGTTCGCAGCCGTCCGGCTTACACGAACTTAGGCCCCCACCGACCCCCTGCTGAGTTGCTGCGTGCGTTATGAGTCACGTGTTGTGAAAGCCGGTGTCGGCTTCGACCTCGTTCGGGCTGGGAAGCCCTCATCCATTAGCGTAGGCCACATGTTCGATGTAATGTCCGAGTGAGATTCGCAAACCCCTCCTCTCGGACTCTGCTCGCCGTCTGTTTTTGTAGCCCTTCGTGTATTTCGAGTTTGCCACGGCCAGGTTCATGGTGGTTTGGCGTTCGTGGAAGCCAGATCTCTCGCCGGCGTCGCCATGGCACTCGCTGTGTCGAGAGGGGGTTCAGGTCCTTCACCGGGGCGGCGCAGGTAGGAGCCGCCCAAGCGCCGGCTTCAGCAGTGAACGCACGGCCAGGAGGGCAAGCCCGCCGCTGCTGTCTCGTCGGAACTAGCGGTAAGAGAGAGGTCAGCGGCGGCCGCGATCCGGGTCTGTAACCGGGTCGGGTGCGGGGCGTGAATCGGTTAGCGTTACTGACGATTCGGTATTGACGCATGTGAGCTGGGCGCACGGGCTTGGCAATCTTTGGGCCAGGTCATTTCTAATTTGCGTGTGGGGCGGCCGCACGGGCTTGGTAAATTTTGGCGGGGGCCGAACACTTCTTTTATTAGGCGGCGGGCTCAGTTTTATGGGTCCGAGGCTGGTTTTTAGAGGGGCTGCGTCTGGGCCTGTGGCGGCCTACCCGGGTCGGTTCCGATTCGGCGATCCGACCCTGTCGTTTATTTTATAAATATTGTATTATTTTAATATGTATAAATGTTTTAAATAAAAATCCAAAAACTATTTTTATTCCAAAATATCAAAAAATAATTTATATATTCCAGAAAAATCTCACAATATGATTTTTAAGTAATTTTTCTCCACGAATGTAGGGAAATCTTTAAAAAAAAAAAAAAATAAACCTCAAATTCAAACAAGATTAAGTACTAAAAATGTATTAACGATTAATTAGTATAATCATATCTCTCTAGTTGTGTAGAAATAAAGTATTTCTCTCAATATTTTATTTAGATTTCTAATCCATTTACTCCAAATCGATTAGTGACAATTTCTATTTGAAATTTTTTACTTGTAGATTAAAAACTCAAATCATAAATCGTGAATTAGTGGGTCTTAGTGGGTCAGGAAAGCCCAGTTTAAGCACTAAGCTTAGCGACCCGTTAGCCTCCGGTCTGGGAGGTTGCAACAATATCTCACTTACATTGACGTCATTTTAATAGATGGAGCGTGCACTATCATTGGTTTGATTACATTAATAACACCAAAGTTTTGGCCACCCTTGGTGGGAAAAGTCCACTATCAATGCCATATGTATGGCATGTACTTTAGTGCTATAACTTTTCGGCAGCGTATTTAAGTGTCAAAATCGGAGAAAAATAATCACTTCAGTGTCATCACCGATCTACTTAGCTAGAAATCCTACATGGCTTGCTAGAACATAAGAATGCTGAACAAAGTCGTTTAACTAATTTTTCACGGATTACTTAAGTATCAAATTTTTTAAAAAACGATTTTTCCAATGTCAAGACTTTTGAAAAAGGATTTTTTAAGTGCTAAATTTTTTGAAAAATGATATTTTCAATGCCAAACTTTTTGAAAAATAATTTTTTCAAGGCCAAATTTTATTGACACTAAAAACTTATTTTTAAAAAATTGGCATTGAAAAAAATCGTTTTAAAAAAAATTGGCACTTAAGTGATCATTTTTCAAAAATCTTGGCACTAAAAAAATTGTTTTTCAAAAAATTTGGCACTTAAGTAATCTTTTTTAAAAAAATCTTGGCATTGAAAAATCGTTTTTCAAAAAAATTGGCATTTAAGTGATCTACGAAAAGTTGGTTAAATATGTTAAGAAATCACGTGTTAATTTTGGCTGGAATATCTTGCCGGAGGCACTTAAGGGTCTATTTGGAATCATTCCAATTTTTTTTTTCTTTTGTTCCATGAAATAGAAAAAGAATATAAATCTGTTTGGTAACGTCCACTAAAAAGTTGTTCCAAGAAATAGATTTAGAATCGAAATGAGAAATAGAAAAAAATAGTTTATTGTTCCCGGGAATAATTTATAGAAACTTATTTATTGGGGACCACTCGCCGCTTGCCGTCGGTCGCCGGTCGCTCGCTGTCGATCGTCGGCCGTTGGCCCTCGCTCGCCCACCACCCTCACCTACTCACCGTTGAATGCCGATTGCCAATCGCCGGCCGTCGGCCGCCCGTAAGTTTGCTAGTCGTTTGTTGTCGCCCTTTGCCCAACAACTGGTGACCCGACGTCCTACACCTGGTGACCGACAACTCGGTGCCCGGTGAATGGCGACTTAGCGCCTGGCGCCCGGTGATGGGTGGGTTAGCAACTCGTGACCAACAGTTGCCAACCGACATGTGGCACGACATGCTCACGTTTGATTTGATTTGATTTGGTTTCGTCCAACTATTTCAAACTTGAAACAAATTTTCACATTCATATAGTTTGATTTGATTTGATTTGAAATCCAAGCCACATGACATACTCACGTTTTAATAATTGTCAATACATAAAATAAGTGTTGTAAAAGCTTTGCGCAATGATTTATAAGAAGAGATCAAAACAAATATTTCATAGGGAGTAGTAAGTATATGTTTATATGCTTATATAGTACTTAGACGGAGCATTTTTTTTTTTTTTTGGTAATGAATGTAGCAAATCTAATCTTTGTAGTATGAAGGAAAATTTTCTAGTTATCAAGAGTTCTCCCTATCATTATTAGAGGCAATTTTTAGGAACATTTTATTATTATGAATTTATATCGATAGATTGCGATTTTATCTATATAAATACGTTTAACATAGATATAGCTATATAATTAATTGTAAAATTATTTAAACGGCTGAGGATCATATATTATTAAACCAAAAGTTCAAAAGGACAAAGAGAAAAGCACCAAGAAGAAACTCTATAGAAAATGGGCGTGTGAAAAGGTACACCTCTATAATTGTCCTCCATCTTATTTTTTATAAAGTCATCAACTTTATTGACTATAAATTCCATGCGCTATAAAGTTTTTCGTCTGTAAATTACAATTAAATCTAGTGACTACAAACCCACTCGCGTCAATACTTGACAAGAATTGTTTGACTGGACCCAATTTCATTGACTAGGTGAGGAATTTGGGAATTGTTCTCAATTCGGAAAAAATTGGGTATGCGCTTGATGAAAAGATGCCAAACTCCTTTTTTGAGGGTGAGACCCAAGAGGAGCGTGTCACTTATGATAAGTGGCGTGACGATGACTTAAAAGTTAGGTCATATATTGTCACGCCCTGACCCTCGAGCACACGACGATCCCCATCTTTCCACTTCGGTCATTTGAATGCGACGTCCAAGAACGCGTCGCCGACCATTCTTTTTATCTTTCAATTAAGCGCATGCGAAAGCAATAATTAATCCCTGTACAATTAACGAATTGGGATAGCTAGGAAAGTCAAACAGAAACACAATCAATGATGCCAGTTTATTCATCTTCTGATTAACCTTAGGAAGTCTACACAATCAGGCTCTTACCACGGGCCACTTCCTACAGAGCCGACTGAGCAAATAGGCCAGGGTTAATCTACTTCTTTCAAAACGCACCACCTGTCGAATCTGCCTCCAACGGACCTGAAAATGGTTATTCAATAACCAGTGAGATGTAAATCTCAGCGAGTTCTTGCTCTAATCCCCGGCTAGAACACCAACTCGCCTCGGGGTACCTATGGCGCGGTCTAATACCTCAAGCAGGTCAATAGTAGAGCAACCATACATCTTAGGCAATGATTTAATACGATCACTACTATCATGAGCACATCGACAAGCAATCGACTCGCAAGCGACCTTATCCGGTCATGCCATACCCTGCACGGTGAATACACATGCAATTCACCAGTAATGCATCTTGCACTCTCAGCATTACATTAATCAATCACACTAGTCGTATCGCAGGCGATCTCACTTGGCCATTACCACACCCTGCACGGTATTAACTCAGGCATATCACAAACAGTGCAACAAGCACAAATATAATCAGAACACAATGCCATTTGTCTCTCATGTTCCAATTATGCACCTCCCCACGTAAACACGTTTCAGGGCACGATCTCCTCAGCCTCCCCGTGTAAACACACCTCAAGGCTCTACCTTTTCCCTGCGTAAACACGCATTAGGGTCGATCTCCTCTGCCTCCCCGCGTCACACGCATTAGGGCTCTACCTGTTCCCCGCGTAAACACGCATCAGGGCACAACCACCTCTACCTCCCCGCGTCACACGCATCAGGGCTCTACCTGTTCCCCGTGTAAACACGCATCAGGGCCAATCTCCTCTACCTCCCCACGTCACACGCATCAGGGCACAAGTGGACTCGTAAGCACACGTCATAATCCGCACACGACATGCATGAGGTCCACATACGAAGCAGTAAGCATTCCACATATTATCCATGAATCGCCACATTGCAATAATCCAATAATCAACAAATTTCATAAAGGAATACCACATAATTCCCGGAATACACGTGCTTCAACCAATAAGGCATATAATAAGCAATCAGCAAATCAATCAATTATTGCCTCAGACAATATTCGTCTCACAATGATGACGACCGGTAACTTTCATAAATCACTAATTACCACAATTACTTATCGCAAAGTAAATAATCCAAACAGCAATCCAACATGCTTTCATCATAACGACACGTCAAATAATTCTCACAATTTAATTATAAATAAACCGCATTATTCATAATTAAACTATATTCGATTATTATTAAAATAAATAATAATAATTCCGAATTTCAATAAATACTAATATTTCCAAATTTCCACAAATAATATTAATTCCGAATTTCCACAAATACTAATAATTCCGAATTTCCACAAATAATATTAATTCCGAATTTCCACAAATAATATTAATTTCGGAATTTAATAAATAATAACTATTTTCGGAATTAAATAAATAATATTAAAAAGAGATTATTTCTTTTTAATAAAATAATACTAATACGGATTATCCACAAATTCTTAATTGCCCAACTAATCACTGATAATTATCCGAACCACGATTAACTTTAATCCACCTCCTAACTACGGTTAACAATAATCTAATCCCCCCTAAACGAGTTTAACGGACTAATCGAGGGTTTAGAACTTAAACTCACCCGGTGACGAAACCGACGATACCGGCGCGACGGCGACGACGAGGCGGACGAGCGGTGCCTCCGATTCACCGAAACCAAGTGTTTCGGAATCGGGTCTCTGCCGAAACGTCTCGGACCAAGCTGACCACCGGGGAAGGAAGACTCCGCGGCGGCGGAGGAGGCTCGGGAACGATCCTCCGGCGACCTGCGGCGGTGACCGGCGGCGGCGTGCAGCGGCGAGGCTGCTGGCCGCGTGTCCAAGTCACGGCCAGAGGGGCCGAGAGGGAGAGAGAGAGCACGACGACGGCGGCGGCTGCTAGGATGGCTCCCAGCGGCGGTCTTGGGCGGCCGGACGGCGGCGAAGAGCGGCCGGACGGTGGGGGTGGCCAGTTCGGGCCAACCAAGGACAGAGAGAGAGAGAGACAAGTGAGGATGGCAGCTTGGACGGCTTGGGGAGGTCGGGCGAAGGACAGCAGCAACAGAGCGACGGCGAGGTGGTGGCCCGCTGCTCCGGCGTCCAAGCGAGTGGTGAGGGGGAAGGACAGCAGCAACGGTGCAAGGTGGCCGGACAGCCACAAAAGACGAGGAGGAAGAGGCAATCGGCCGGGGTGGCTCGCGGCTCACAACGGTGGTCCTCAGCGATGCAGCGAGATTGCAGCGGCGGTCGGACAGCGAGGACAGAGGAAGAAGACAGAGGAGGAGAGGAGGACAAGCTGGGCGGAGCCGGTTTGGCTCGAGGCCGGTGGACGACGAGACCGGCGGACCGGCGACGAGCTGGCAAGACGGCGGTGCTACGGCGGTGATGGGTGGCTGCTGGTCTCGCCGGCGTGGAAGCAGAGCAGCAGCAGCTCCGGCCGAAGAAGACAGCAGAAAGAAGAAGGAGATGAAGAAGTTGCAGGGGAGAGAGAGGGGGCGATCGTGCATGAGGAGGAGAGAGAGAGAAAGTCAGAGGGTTGGAGGCAGCAGGAGATGGACGGCTGACATGCATGGGGAAAGAGGAAAATAAGAGAGAAAAGAGAGGGGAGAGAGGACGTGCGGCAGAGGGTGCGCAGGAGGAGGGAGAGAGAGGGAACGCGCGGGAGAGAGAAAGAGAGAGAAACCCTAAAAATTAAAATCAAACAAGCTTATAGAAGGGGGGTACTTGGTCTATTTACCCCTAAAGCATGATTCCCAAAAATCAGGTCTTAATCTTTGCCCGTTAATCCAATTCGGGCAATTTCCGGGCTTACCGAGATATTTGGGAATTAATGAGGCGTTGTCCAATATTTTGTCCCGACGTCCTTAAAAGTTCGGTACCCGAAATCGGACTGAATTTCGTGATTAATTTCA
The DNA here is from genome assembly GCA_014182895.1 of Angophora floribunda. NCBI lineage: Eukaryota > Viridiplantae > Streptophyta > Magnoliopsida > Myrtales > Myrtaceae > Angophora > Angophora floribunda. The sequence goes on along the minus strand of CM024711.1, from coordinate 11,739,793 downwards.
ACCAGTCGCGACTTTGGCACGACCTGACTTTCGGGCAGCATTTAGGGGGTTCTATGCGTTTGACCCGCGGTTGATAGCTTTTCAACTCACGATCGTGTATATTCAAATCAGGACGATCCTCGGTTGTCATGTAATCGTGAGCGATCGATTGCTCACCCTGAATGCGGGGTCAATAGGAATTTAGCATCGTTCGTCGTTAATATCGAAGTCGCGCGAAATCACCCGCGATCCGACCTCGTACTCCGCCGAATCGATATTGCCGTTCGCTAATTGACCTGCAACAGCGTGGTATCGTCCTCGCTTGATCCTTATGGTCGAGTGGCCAGTCCCTGATTGAATTCACTAGTCGCACGCTCATCCGTCCTTAATCGCCTTTTCGAACAGTCAATTAACTCGTGAGGGGCCAACTCAGAGTAAACGTAACCAACAGTGCATTGATGAAATAATCATTCCACACGTGTCGAAGTGGGTCGAAATCCAGGACGTCACATATATGCTTGCTTCGATAAATAACGAATTACAGAAGAAGTATGAATCTATGGAAGATGCTAGGTCAATCCTTTTGCACTTAAAGGAATACTTTGATGAGAATGGTCGAACCTCTAAATATGGGGGTACGGACCCCAGGAGTGCCAAAACTTGGCACGGAGGGACACTTAAGTGCCAAAAGTTACAAACGGTACACTTAAGTGCCAAAATCGGAGCAAAATGGATCACTTAAGTGCCAACGGCGAGAAAATCTGGCCAAAATGCATACGTGGCATTTTCCGACGACAAACTTTGCGAGGTGGCAATTATGGAAAAAAAAAAACACATGTGGCGTATGAAAATTATCCGACGTGGATTTTAAAAATACAGGTGGACTCGTGCAAACTAAACGACGTCGTTTTTCACAAGAAAGAACGACGTCGTTTAGCTTTTCGGCTAAACACATCGGGGTCACTCCTGTCTTCGTCGCCGGCTCAGTTCTGTTTACGTCACCGTTCATCTTCACAGAGGAGAGGGCACTTCATCGCTCGCCGTCGTTGCTGGCCGTCGTCGCTCGTCGTCGTCCCTCACCGTCATCGCTCGCCGTCGTCGTTCACTCACTGTCATTCGCACGCAGAGGTTTGTGCTTTTCTCTCCCTATGGATGAAATTAGGGTTCGGAATTGTCTATTAGGGCTCGAATGGAAAAATTGGGGCTTGGCTGTGAAATGTGGGGTTTAACCAGGAAAGATATGGCTCGTATGATACTTTTGTGATAGACGATTTAGGGCTCAAATATAGTCTTTGGAGTAATTGAAGGGTTCGCATTGGCAATTTAGGGCTCGGCCGAGAAAAATTAGGGCCGGTATGCTCTTGTGATGTGTGATTTAGGGCTCGGATATGGTTTTGTGATATGCGATGGTCTCTTTAGGGCTTTGTTGGATATAGTGATGTGCGTGGGTATTTTTAAGGCTCTGATGGGATATTCTATAATGTGCGATAGCGATTTATAGGGCTTGGAGTGGTTGTTGTAGGGATTTCTAGTCATTTTGAAATCGACATATTCAAATGGGTACCGTGGATGAGTTGTCCTTGTTGTGGGGTCCTCTATTTGTTGGTTTTATAATGAAAGTGACTGTAACAGTCAGATGCTCTTCTCTTTCTTTAATAAAGTGTATACAAAATGTGGGGACCTCCATGTGCGGTGCAATTGTCTATTGCCTCTTGTCGATGTGGTCCCAAAAGTTAATTGTTTTCTTTTTTTTTTGCTTACGAAATGGCTTGTAATAAGGATCGTGTTTTTGTTATTGTTTGCTATGGAGGGGACTTTGTCATTGGGGAGAACGAGTGGGAGTATGAGGGAGGAAATGAGGGCACTATTTTTGTCGAAGTACAGAAGGCATCTTATATTGGGTTTGTTAGGGATATAGTGACATATTTGCCTTGCAAAATACAGAAGTTGCTGTATTGTGTTCCGGGAAAGGGTTTGAAAGATGGTTTGAGAAGCTTAGAAGATGATAATGGATTTAGAGATGTTTTATACCATTATCTTCATGGCGAAGAAGTGAAAGTATACGTTGAGTACAATAGTGAGTCTGAGGACGAAGATGATGATGGAGAGAGCACCCAAGTAGGAGAATGGGGAGATGGTAGGGATGAAGGACAGTAAGATAGACAGGAAAGTTGTGATATCACAATCACTGGATTAGATTGGGAAGTAGCTCAATCTAATAATGATGACGACGAAGGGTTGGCTGTTGAAAATTTCTTAAGCGATGAGGACAACGGGGAGCTTGTACAGTCAAGGAGAAAGCAAAGAGACTTTTTGGCCAATAAATTTGCAGCTTTGCAAGTAAGCGATGAAGCTCCAAACAAGGTGAAGGCCCCGTAGATCTGGTGTTGGCCTTGTAGATGTTGGTGTTGCTAGTCAAGAGGCGATTATGAAGAAAGTATCGAAAATGCTACTTCCGAGAATGAGCTTCAAGAAGATGAACAACCTGTGCATAGAAGGAAAAGTAAGTTTCCTTCTTATGATACGTCTGTTGTTTCCCCTTCTTTGTTAGTAGGTATGAAATTCCAAGATGCCAAACAATTTAGGGAAGCTATCTTTGAAGCACTCTATTGCCGAACAAAGGAATATTGACTTCATTAGAAACACTAAGGCCTTTGTAAGAGCTAGGTGTTCACAACAAAATTGTCCATGGAAGATCTACGGCGCGTTTGTTAAGAGGAGTGGATCCTTCCAGTTAGGTCTTTCCAAGAGGAACATACTTGTTCCATTAATTTTCAAAACAAAAGGGTAACAAGTGCATGGTTTGTCAAAAGCGGTTCTTTGATCGATGAAGTTGATGCCCAAGATGAAGAGTGCGCAGTTCAAACGGTTGGTGAAGGAGCGTGTGGGCATTAATGTTTCCAAGAATCAGTGCAAAAGAACGAAGCAAAAGGTGATGAGGGTACTAATTGGTCAGTATGGTGAGGAATATGGGCAAGTGTGGGATTATGCTTGGGAGTGTAGGGTGCAAAACCCTTCAAGTAGAGTGTTTGTTGAGGTCGTGGAGAGGCCACTTCCTGATAGTGGAACCAAGTTCGATAAGTTCTATGTGTGCTTCGATGCGTGCAAACAGGGATTTTTAGCCGGGTGTAGACGGATCATAGGATTGGATGGTTGTTTCTTAAAGGGCTTGTGCAAGGGAGAATTGCTGGCTGCAATTGGAATAGATGCGAACAACCAAATGTTTCCATTGGCTTGGGCTGTTGTGAAGATAGAAAACAAGGACAATTGGTCGGTTCCTAAAAAATCTCATGGCGACTTGGATATAACAAATGGGGAAGGATGGGCATTTATGAGTGACCAACAAAAGGTAATATCATAGTAATTTGTTTGTTTTTTGATATTAACAACATGTTATTTTCTTACATATCTTGTTTCAATTATTGTAAGGACTGGTTCCGGCATTAGCCGAGTTGATGCCCTATGCCGAACATCGAATGTGTGCACGGCACATATATGCAAATTGGGCAAAGACCTATAAAGGGGATAAGCTGCGATTGCAATTTTGGCAGCTAGCAAAGAGCACAAACATGGCTGACTTTAGGATGGCTAAAGAAGGATTGGTTCAATTGACCAAGGAAGGCTCTGATGCACTATTCAAGACAGAACCGAAGCATTGGTGCAATGCTTTCTTCAGCGAGCAATTCAAGTGCGATTACGTCAACAACAACATATGTGAAGCATTCAATGGGAGAATAATTGATGCAAGATGCAAACCAATCATCTCAATGCTTGAAGATATACGAGTATTGGTCATGACTCGGCTCTACAAACAAAGAGATGAGGCTGCGAAGTGGACTAGGCAATATGGTCCTAGGATTGCCAAGAAATTGGATAAGAACTTGGCTGCAAAGTAGATATTGTCATCCCATCTGGAATGGGGATGAAGGATATGAGATAATGAATGGTTCCGATAAGTATGTTGTCCATTTAGGTAGGAGAAAATGTTCATGTCGAGCATGGCAACTAAGTGGAATTCCTTGTGTACATGCCATATGTGCCATCCAATTGAAAGGCCATAACGTGGACGATTACATTGATGATTGGTACAAGAAAACGACATATCTTGCTTCATACCAATTCATGATGCAGCCAATCAGAAGTAGCAAGTTTTGGGAGCCAACAAATTGTGAATCACCTCAACCTTTGCCACTGAAGAAGCAAATGGGAAGGCCAAAACGAAGACGAAGAATGTCAAAGGGGAGGTCTCGGGTCAAGCAAAGAATGAGTAGGACGAGGTGGGAAGATGACATGCTCTTATTGCCATGTAGTAGGGCACAATACTAAAGGTTGTCAATTAAGAAAGAAAGCAAGAACAGTCGAGGTGAGAGGTCAGTGGAAGGGCTTAGTGAAAGGACAGGTAGAGCGACAACTGAAGGCCAAACAGAAGGGCAAAGTGAGTCCATTGTTCATCAGTCAACGACAAGAAATCCCGTAAGTTATGATATTTTTGTTTATGTTGTTTTTGGTTTATTACATATTTGTATATAGTATAATTAAAGAGGTATTTTTAATGTGTTTGTCGGGTGATGAATAGGACACCGAAGGATTGGCCGAAATGATTCTAGTTGAACCTCGAAGGATTTCTTGAAACCGCACAAGGGCCGGTTGATCGACCATTCCTCGGGCGAGGAAAAATACCCGATAAGTTCAATAACTTCTTTAGTTTTCCTTTACGTTATTATATGGGTTGATGTTATATTCATAATGTCTTTATTAGGTTCGAAGAGGGCAAGCTCCAACTCGATTGCAACGAGAAGGGCCAACAACGGAAATGCCAATAGAAGGGCTACCACACAGGTTAGGTGAAGGTGTCGGTGAAGTCGAAGTACTAGATACGAGAAGGACAACTAGAAGAAGGGCGGTTCAAGGGTTAGCTATCAAAAAGCCAGGTGAAGGGCTAGCTACAAGAAGGCCACCCGAAGACGCCTAGCCGAACAATTGGTCGAAGAAGCCCCTGTTGCACCTGAAAGGCCAAATGTAATCAAGCTCGAACGGCCATTAGAAGAGCCACATGAAGGGCCAACTAAAGGGAAAAAAAGAAGGGCCCAAGAAATCACAGGCCAAAAAAGGGATAATAAATCACAAGATCCGAACGTGATGCTCCAATTCGAACAAGAGGGGCTCTTGGGAAGAGGCTAAGACAATATGGTTATGGCCTTTATACGAGATGACCAAATCTTTGGAACAGTCATTCTTAATGTAAGTTTTATTGCTTGCATTTAATAAATTGTGTGAACTTTTGCTTATAATTTACTTATGTTTTTTAGCCCGGGAGAAGTTCGGAGGTTCTTATTTCTCAAGGCCCTACTAAGAATCAACGCCGCGCCAAAAAGAAAACGACATCGGTTGCGCCAAAAAAGAAGACAACATTGGCTGTGCCAACAAAGAAGACAACATTGGTGCGCCAAAAAAAGAAGACGGCATCGGTGCGCCAACAAGAAAGACCAACAACTCGGCACCGGCTCCATCGAATCGAGTTCATCCCCGAGATAATTGCAGCTCCATCTGAATTAGTGCATGAAGAGACGGTTGAAGAGGAAGTTGTACGTCCAGTTAGAAAGAGTGCAAGGATAATGAATCGAGGTCCATCAAAAGGAGCACGAACGGGGGGTGTGCATATTGATATTGATTGATAAGAAGGGTGGATAATTTGCAATTGCTATGGATGATTTTTATATTTTTTTGGTTTTGTCACTAAGTTGGTGAGACTTGAAATCAATATCAATGGAATGATCTTGCTACTTATCAATTTTTGTTGTTGTGTTTTTGATATTTTCGATTTAGATTCTGCTTTACTTGCTCTACTGGTGATTGGTAATTATTGGTGGTTGATCATTATTGATGGTGGGTGTGTGGTGATGGTTGGAGGCCCCTGCAACACTTGGTGCAAGTGTACAGTTTGCACATCTTGCACCAGGTGGTGCTTGGTGCAATCATGCTGTAATGGTGGCGGTGGTTCATACTCTGGTTGTACTAGAGTTGGTTGTGTTGAAGATTCATGCCTGTTGGTGGTGGGTTTGTAGTTGTGGTTTGGGGGGTTTGTGCAGCACCTGATACAATAGTGCATTCTACACATCTTGTATCAGTTCATGCTAAAGCTGGTAACCTGCACTTAAGTGCTCCTTTCCTAGAGAAGTTGACACTTAAGTGTTCACTTTTAAGCACCGACTGGCACTTAAATGATCACTTTCAACAATAACCTGACACTTAAGTGATCTTTTCTTTAATTTGACTAGCACTAAAGTGATCACTAAATACAACTTATGGCACTTAAATATTAGCTCGTGTATGTCCTATGATACAGCAAGCAGCCAGCAGCAAACCTAAACCAACTCCAGTTCAACTGGGTTAAGGTTAACATTGCGAATAAGAACAAGACCTCCCTGTGGCAGCAAGCAGCAAACCTAAACCAACTACATGTGTATCATCTCATCATTTCCTTTTCTTGACCTCCCTCAAAGCTTTGTCGATAGTGTGGACAACACAAACACAAATAAAATAGTCTACATTTAATCCAAAACAATTACATTTATCAACTCATTTTCAACTATGGCAGTTGAAGAAACTTCTTATCTTCAAGTGCTTTACATTTGATCATTAAGTAGGCTATATAACAAAACAACACTATAATAAATATTTGATAACACTTTCGTTCAATTTTTATTCTTGAAACTTCATTCTTCAACAAATAATTAACTGAAGATACTTCAGCTTGCTTTGAGACTTCATTCTTCAAATAATTAGCCGAAGATGCTTCAACTTGCTTTGAGTCAACGACGTCCAAGTCGTCCACGAACGTAGATGGAGGTTGACGCTGCCCATCAAGTAGGTCTAATATCACCTCTGTCGCTCGGTTAGAGAACTTCGCATCAATCCATTTGAAGTATTTGCACTTCGACCCTTCTCTATATCTAGCGCATCCATAGAATCTTCGCCGGGATTCATTCGAGTCCACGATGTTCTTCTTGGACTCGGCAACCCACAATAACGAAACGTTCGCGCTCGCCTTCTCCTTCGCTTCGATGAGACGAATTCGAGCTGCTGCTTAAAATTCTGCTCTCCATTTCCAATCTTCAACGCTCGGTAACCCACAACAATAGACGGAAGTCGCGCTCGCCTTCTCCTTTGCTTCGATGGGATCTGGGGTTAATTGAAATAATTCGATTGCTTGAGGGAGTTTTGGGGCAAATCGAAATTAGGATTCGAGCTCTTCTTGGGGAATTTGGCTGATTTAGGAATTTAGTCGGCAACAGGAGATGAAAATGGGGAGACAACGCCATTTTGGCCAATTTAGGGCCTTTGCTTTGTCCATCTATGGAAACGGCATCGTTTTGGGTGAGCGTTAGCTGAGGTGGATCTCCAGCGAGCCATGTTGGCAAGAAAATTAATAAAAAATTGCCACATAGGATTTCTGGCAGGGTTCCAATGACTTGGTACTGAGGTGATCCATTTTTTTGAAAAGTGGCACTTAAGTGTACCTTTTGTAACTTTTGGCACTTAAGTGTCCCTTCGTGCCAAGTTTTGGCACTCCCGCTGTACTTATCCCCTAAATATGAGATATCTAAGGCATTGTACCGTATGAGGATGGCTGAAGGATCATCAGTTAATGATCATGCTTTGAAAATGATTTGGTACATTGAAGAATTGGCTAGGTTGAATCTCGTTATGGACAACGAGTTAAATATGGATTTGATCCTCCAATCTTTACCTGATCCCTTTTCTGGGTTTGTCCAAAACTTTCACATGCGTAAGATGGAGAAAACTCTCGCTAAGTTACATAGCATGCTGGTAGTTTATGAGGAGGAAATGCACAACATGAGACCAAATGTAGTGGCTATGGCTAAGGCTTCTTCTTCAAAGAGCAAGACTGTTTTGAAGAACAAGAAATGGAAGAGACCTGTCAAACTTGTTGTGCAACCAAAACCCAATATTGAAAAGGGGAAATGTCATTATTGTGGTGTCAATGGGCATTGAATGATGAACTGTAAGAAGTACCTTGCGAGCTTGAAAGTCAAACCTAAGGACCAACCTTGTGAAGGTATGGTGTCTATGTTTGTTGAAACTAATCTTATGGTTAGTGCTGAATCTAGCTCATGGGTTCTAAATTCTACTGCAACTTCACATATTTGTATGTCTTTACAGAATTTGGAAACAAGCAGGATGCTAGGGTGAAATGAGATTGTCCTGACATTTGCCAATGGAGCAAGAGTTGTTGCGTTAGCTATAGAGACTTTTCGTTTATGTTTGCCTTCTGGAAATGTATTAGTTTAAAGAACTGTTTGCATTATAAGAATGCTGTTAGGAACATCACCTCTATACCTCGTTTGGGTAAAGAGAATTATGAATTTTCTTTTGCTGATGATGTATGTGCTATTTATCATAATAGAATATGTGTTGGTTCTAGTTTATTAACCAATAATCTTTATACCATTACAATGTCCGGTAATACGATTACCAATGTCAATAAGCAAAATAGAATTGTTATAAATGCCATAACTAATAAACTCCCTAGAGACAGTCCAAATAAAAAGTATATTTGTCATCTCCGATTATGTCATATTGGAAAAGATAAAATTAACAAGTTGAGTAATGATGGGTACATTGGTCCATCAATGTTTGAGTCATACTCAACTTGTGAGGCATGTCTTCTGGGAAAAATGACCAAAGCGCCGTTTGTGGGACATAGTGCACGAGCTACTAACATATTGGGATTAATACATACAAATGTATGTGGACCAATTAATGAAACTGTTAGAGGTGGTTATTCTTACTTCATTACTTTTATCGATAATCAGTCACGGTATGGTTATTTATACCTAATGAAGTATAAATCTAAATTCTTTGAAAACTTCAAGGAATTCAAGGCTAAAGTTGAGAAACAAACAGGAAAATATATTAAGGCTCTTCAATTGGATCGAGGAGGTGAATACTTTAGTACTGAATTTTTGAACTATCTTAAAGAGAATGTCATTTTATCACAATGGACTCCTCTTGGAACTTCAAAACATAATGGTGTATCTGAGCGAAGAAATCGTACTTTATTAGATATGGTTCAATTTATGATGAGTTACACCGATTTACCTATATCCCTTTGGGGATATGCCCTTGAAACAACTGTATATATACTGAACAGAGTATCGTCCAAATCTGTTCTAACTACGCCATATGAGATATGGCATAGTAGGAAACCAAGTGTTAATCATATTAAGATTTGGGGTTGTCCAGCTTTCGTTAAAAAGCTAAATATGAAAAAATTGGAGGCAAGATCTGAACAAGGTTACTTCATTGGATATCCAAAGGAAACTCTTGGATATTATTTCTATTTTCATTTAGACCAAAGAATTTTGGTGAGTAAGCACGCTTCTTTTCTAAAATCAGTTCGTCCAAGAAGGTGGTGCGAGCGGAAAATAGTCTTACAAGAAGAAAATAATGAAGTACCAAACAACCAAGTTCAAATACCAATCTCTGATTTAGTGGGAGCTTCTGATACACAACCTCTCAGGAGAAGTGCGAGAACGTCTCGCCCACCTGCTCGTTATAGACACTCGGTTGATCATATTGAACAATTATTCATTGTGAATGATAGTGATCAACCTGGTGATCCTAAAACCTATGAGGAGATAATGTTGGACATTGATTCTGGTAAATGGCTAGAAGCCATAAAATCTGAAATGGATTCAATGCATTCCAATGATGTTTGGACCTTAGTTGACCTGCCTAATGGTATTATACCAATGGGTTGTAAAGGGATCTTTAAGAGAAAGATGAATGCTAAAGGTCAAATTGGAATTTACAAAGTACGGCTAGTGACGAAAGGATATTGTCAGAAAGAAGGAATCAATTATGATGAAATTTTCTCACTTGTGGCCATGTTAAAATCCATTCGGATTGTGTTGGCTATAGCTACACACCTTGATTATGAGATATTTCAAATGGATGTTAAAACGGCTTTTCTAAATAGTTTTCTCAAGGACATCTATATGGAATAGTCACGGGGTTTTGAATCCAATAGCGAAAATCGGAAGGTGTGTAGGCTTAAGAGATCCATTTATGGACTCAAACAAGCCTCCAGAAGTTGGAACATTCGTTTTGATAAGGTAGTCAAATCGTTTGGTTTCATAAAAAATTCGGATGAACCTTGTATATACAAGAAGATCAGTGGGAGTGCAATTGTGTTTCTAGTTTTGTATGTCGATGATATATTTTTGATTGGGAATAATGTACCGATAATATCATCGATAAAACTATTCTTGTCACAGAAATTCTCCATGAAAGATTTAGGAGAGGCAACCTACATTTTAGGTATCAAGATCTATGGAGATAGATTAAGACGATTAATTGGCCTCTCACAGTCTATGTACATAGACAAAGTGTTAACACGTTTTAACATGCAATGTTCAAAGAGAGGATTATTGCTTTTTAGGCAAGAGATCCGTCTTTCTAAAAAGACGTATCCCAACACTTCTGAAGAAAGAGAGCGAATGGCCAAGATACCATATGCATCTGCCATTGAAAGTATGTTATGCTATGTATTAGACACGATATTGCGCATCTTTGTAAGTATTACTAGTAGATATCAGTCTAATCCAAGATAAAAACCTTTGGATAGTAGTCAAGAATATTCTTAAGTACTTGCAAAGGACTAAGGATTTATTCTTGATATATGGAGAAGGAGAATTTAAAGTTATAGCTTATACAAATTTCAATTTTCAATCAGATCCTAATGATTATAACTCTACATCTAGGTTTGTCTTTACATTCAATGGTGGTGCAATCAGTTGGAAAAGTTCCAAACAAAGCATAACTGTCGATTCCACTACTGAGGCAGAGTATGTGGCCACTTCTGAAGCAGTAAAGGAAACCACTTGGATGAAGAAGTTTATTTCTGAACTTGGAGTCGTTCCTTCAATTGAGCAACTGATTACATTGTTTTATGACAACAATGGGGCGATAGCTCAAGCTAAGGAACCAAGGTCTCACCAGAAATCCAAGCACATTGAGAGACGTTTCCATCCCATCAGAGAAATTGTTGGGAGAAGTGATATTGCCTTGCAGAAAATTGCCTCGGTAGAAAACGTGATAGATCCCTTCACTAAGGCCTTACCTCAATCTTCTTTGAAAGGCATATTGACAAAATGGGTTTGAGATACCAAATAAGTTGGCTTTAGTGCAAGTGAGAGATTGTTGGATGTATGCCCTAAAGCTACTATGTAATAGTTACGTATTAGGGATTTCAGTTGTATTACCATTATTATTATTTAAATAATGGCAATAACGTATTTATTCATTTGTCCAATTATTTTATGAATGACTCCATAAGTTCAGTTGAAACTAGACCTATTCTTGAAAAGTCAAAAATATATGTGACAGGTTCATAGTTAGACTATGTCGCGACCTATTTTTTTCAAAAATAATAATATGTATAGGTTTAGGGGTATTGTTAATTTCAGACCGACGGCCCTTAATTAACTCGGACTCTCCCAAGCCTATACCTCGCGCGACGTTGGGATATCATGAAAGTCTTCTAATAAGGAGTCGCCACTATTGCTATTGGGGTAAATTTAGAAACCAAGTGATACGTGGGAGCGTCTCCACTTTCACGCAACCTGAGAGAATCAGGGTCGGGGGACTTGATTACGTTAGTCGTGCGACTAACGCCCTTCTGCACCTAACTCGATTGTATATCAACTAGAGTCGTAGCAACACATTCAAAGAAACCATTGTGTAGAAGCGCAAAGGCTTTATTCAATTTTGGTCTTTTTTCTTTTTTAAGGGTTTTCTGAATTTTTTTGCAATTTTTTCTGATTTTTCTGAATTTTTTTGGATTTTTTTATTAATATTTTTAATATTTTTAATATTTTAGAATTTTCTGAAATTAAAGAAAGGCTTTTAAGATTGTAAAATTTTTTGGTTTTTCTGATTTTTTTTTTTAGAAAAACATTTAATGTTTTTTTTTTGGAATTTTCTAATTTTTTTCTAATTTTTTTTGGAGTTTTTGAATATTCGAAAAAAAGAAATAAAGTAAAATAAATTAAATTAAACTTTTAAAACCTTTCTGAAATTAAAAAACATTTTTTAATTTTTAATGATTTTTCGAAATTTTTTCTTAATATTTTTTAATATTTAATTTTTTTCGAATTTTTGGATTTTTTAATTAATTAAAAAGTAATTCGGACCGGGTCGGGAGACCCGGCCCTACTAAACCGACCCGAACCCTATCGGTCCGGGCCGGAGCAAGTGACCGGGCTGGCCGAACAGCCCGGTCGAAAATTCTTCAAAATGGCCCATTAATGAAAGAAAGTAAAACAGCCCATTAACAAAAGAAAATAAAATGGCCCATTTCATCTATTTACAAAAATTCGCCCAAATAATAGTCTAGGCCCATTCGCAAAGATATAGTCAGCCCAACCGAAACCAGCACAGCCCACAATTTAGTTGAGACCTAAATAAAAACAAGCCCACAGAACAAATTAAATATAAACCCGGCCCAGTCCACTTATGCCAACCCAACAACCAAACCCTACCCGCTTGTACCTTACTCGACCCGGATCTTGACCCGGGTCGGAGTTGCTGCTGCTCAGCTCTGATGGGGAATGGCAGAGCGCCTCCTGGCCTAGCCACGGTGACCGGCGGCGACCGGCGCAAGACCCGCCGACGGGATGATGAAACGGCGGGTGGCATCGGGGACAACGGCGGTCAGCAGCGGCGTCGAGGTGGCGGAGCGGCTGTGAACGCGAACGGCGGCGGGAGCGGCTTGCTGTCCTGCTGCATGTCTTCGGACGAGGGTGGCGACGGGAGTGGAGCCAGCCACCAGCAGGCCTCGTCATCGGTGGTTGAGTGGCAACGGCGTCGGCCCTCCCTCTCTCTCGGATCTGGTTCTCTCAGTTTCTTTCTCTCTTCTCTCTCAGATCTGGTTCTCTTGTTTTCTGGTTTTTTTCTTTCCGTTTTCTTCTCTCTCTTTTTTTCTACAGATCTGCCTTCTTCGCGGCTCTCACCTCCCAGCTCAGATCTGATTTTTTTCTCCGTGGCTTCCTGTCCGAAAATCGCCAATCTCCCTCAGATTTGGATTTTTTCCTTCCTGCTGTTCGTCGTCCAGCTCCTCTCTCTTCGTTTTTTTTTCAAAACCCAGAAACCAACGTCTCGTGTTCTCCATTTCTCCTCTCTGGTTTCTCCCGTTTTTATGCTGCCTTCGCTCTCTCTTGCTCTCTGCTTTCTCTGAAAATCGTCATCGCCATCGGAGGGGGTCATGTCCGAACGGCCGTCGGAGGTTTCCTCCCCCTTCTCCCTTTGTCGGTCTGTGTGCGGTCTCTGTCTTTTCCTCCGTGGGTTCACTCTAGTCGACCCTCATCTCCGCGGTGGGGGGTCGTCCGAGCGGCGTTGTTGAGCGTTGCTGCTGGTCTCCCTTCTCTGTGGGTCTCGCTCGGGCGGCGGAGCTCGGAGGAGAGAGTCGGGATCCCCTCCTGTGCGTGTGCCCCTCCTCCTCAGATCTCTCTCCGTCTCCGGCTCTCTCCGTCAGTCCCCTCTTTCTTCTGTGTTTTTTTTTTTCGATTTTTTTTTTCCTCGGGTTCTCTTTCTGCTCTGCTTCTGCTGACTTCTGCTGCCCCTTTTTCTGCTGACTTGCTGCTGTTGCTTTGCTTCCTCTGGTGCCACTTGCTTCCATTTTTTATTTTTCTTTTGCAGGTGGCCGTTGCCGTGCGACGGTGTAGGAGGGAAGAGGAAGAGAAAGGCGCGGGCTGGGCCGAAAAGGGAAAAAGAAAAGTGGGCCAGGCCCGCGCAGGGAAGGGAAAGAAGAAGAGAAAGGGGCCGGGCAGGCCCATCCCTGGCCCGGACCCACGTTTTTTTTTTTTTTTAGAAATTAATATGTATTTATATAAGCAAAGTAAATAGGCATTTAAGACAAAATAAACAAAATTTCGGATGTCAACAGACTAAATCTTTAAACCATTCCTAGTCAATGGATTATTGAGTGGATCTTTATAATCCTATTGAGACCGGTGTGTTTTTAACTTCATCATTAAGTATTGGATACTTAAGAGAATGATGAGTTGCAAGTCATTGGGTATTGTGATGTATGAGTTAGAACACAGGTGCTTGTATTAGACAAGTTCACTGAATGTGACGTATATGGAACGATTAGCAACATGGAAGCTTTTATCGTGGTCGTGAGTGGAATAACATGATCGGCAACGGTTGCTGGTCGTGGGTGGTTTCCTACACGTAAAATAGTTCTTATATAAAGCGTGAGTGTGCGTTTTTGTGCGCGCGTATACGAAAATGAAAAAGTGAAAAGGGATTCTCTCTCATTTGGGCTATGGCTAAAAACATCAAAGGATATGAAGGATTATCTTCACGAAATTGCTAGCATAATCATAGTGGTGATTATCCGCAAGTTCTCTCTTCATTCAACGTCCATTAGTGGTATGTCTGAACTAGAGGTCCGACGTTTATGGGGTTCGAATTGAAGAACATTTGAACCAATTCGTTTAAAGCGCGCTTCGAGAGGTAATTCGTTTAACTCCATTTTTATATTTAGATTTTTTATTAAAACGCATGAACAACGCCTTTAGAGATACATGTATAAAAATATTTTATTTTTATTTCCGCTGTGTTTAATTTAATTTGACTATACATGATTCTTGAAACCCTTACAGAAGGAGCAGATGGTGAGGGCTTAAATCGAGGAGGGGTGGCGATCAAATGGCGATGGCGATGATGATCGCTGTGCGTATGCTTTCCAAGATTAGGGGGGTCGTCGATTCCAACGGCGCGATCATCTCGCCGATATTTTCTGTTCCGATGAGAATGTCGCCGATGCTGGATGAGAGAGAGAGAGAGAGAGAGAGAGAGAGAGAGAGAGAGAGCGGTAATGTAGCCGTTGGCCCCTTCACAGACACGCAGAGAGAGAGCGGTAATGTAGCCGTTGGCCCCTTCACAGACACGCAGCTTTGAGCCGACGACCTTGACGCAGCGTGCTCCCATTTTAAACGACAGAGCTCTCGAGTGCTCGTTCTTTTTTTTTTTTTCTTTTTTTTTACCGCATTCTTTTTTAACCGTTTTTCGACGGACGTTTTCATCGAAGAAGCTGCCACTGCAAGTTCAGGGAAGGAGGAGGAGGGGTTCGAGAAAATATTAGGTGCAGCTCGTTTGCCAGCGTGGCAAACGGGAGGCTGCTCCGGAGTGCGACACGTGTACTTTTGTGGGGGCGTCGAGACTTGTCGGGAAGGAAAAAAAAAAAAAAATTCAAACGCGCGGTTCTCCTCTCCCCTCCCTCCGCACTCTCTCTCCTCCCGGGCATCAAACTTGTCGCGAGTCTCGCACACATTTATTATATTCTCTCTCCTCTCCTCCGTTCTTTCCTTCTAAGAAAAAAAAAAAAAAACCCATTCTTTCTCTCAAATTTTGAATCTGTTTTCGCTCCCATTTGCTGCTCCGCGCTCTACACTCGTTGCTACTGCTCCGACGTTTCTCAAGCAAGCCGTTCCCCGCCGTTGCTTGACGCTCGCTGCATCTCTACTCCGGCACTCTCTCGCTCGCTACTCTGTCGCTTCCTCCATCTCTACTCCGACGCTGGCTCTTTGCTCTGTTGCTAGCTCCGTCTTTGCTGCAGCGCAACTTTCCTTCACACATTAATTTGCTGGGGCGGTCGAGATTTGGGGATCCCATTTCTGCAACCACCTATGGAGCAATGCCAACGACCTCCAGCAACCCATCGATCCCTATCCCAACCCTCTCGTCTTTGCTCTCTCCGGTGTTCGCGCTCTCATTCCAACTACACTTCATCGTCCTCTCAGTCCCCATAAAAAAAAATCCCCAACAGGAAGCTCCATGATCGTTTGTTGCGTAGGGGAAGAGTGGGAAGGAGCTCGACTTGGCGGAGTTCATGTCTCAAGCGCTCGAGTCGGGAAACAAAGACGCAGCAGCTCATGGTGGTGGCGTCACGTCCCCACCATTGCCGATGACGCCTCCATGGCGCACGCGCTCGTCGCGGCCGCACACCAAACGGGTAGGCGGTCGTCTACGTCTCGCTGGGGCCAGACAAGTCGAGTCTCCATGGACGCGATGGGGGTCACGCCCGGCACGTTGAGTTCATGGTGGGAAGGCTGAGGACGAACGAGTTCAAGACTGCAGATTTCATGCTCCTAGAGTGCGAAGGCGATAGATTTTGTGCCAACAATCGAGTAACCTGTAGTGATCCTAGGTGTTCATCAATGGTGAAATTGAGTTTTGTTTGCACTTTGGTCTGCCATTTAGTGTACTGTGTTGGAGTTTTCATTCCACAATCTCTTGATTTTAAGGAGTATAAAATCTAGATGAGAATTTCGCTTGAATTCTTTTTTTGGTAAGGAGGGAATTGTCAACCAAAGCAAGATTGGATTTTTGTTTTTGCCCTGGTAAAAATAAAAATGGAACTTTTAATTGCAACTATTTGTCAAGTATTAGGAAGCGGTAAAAAGGAGCCACAAATGTAAAACCAAAACTTGGAGCTCAAAGAGCAAAGGCAAAGCCAATTGAACAAGCAAATTAAGGACACGATTCTCCTGCAATTTTAATCCCAACCAAAAAAATCCTTTAAGCAATTAGACAAGACTCAAAGGTCCTAGAAAAGAAAATAAGACACTCTTCAGATCAACCTCAGCCCACAAGATTTGCCGAAACTTCTTTTGATCACGTATTTGTTGAAGCGCAATTTGCTCTAGCGAGATCCGAGTATTTTAAATCCCATATATTGATCGAGCAGAAATTCATGTGTTCTCGATAGTTTCTTGAGAGCCTAAAGGAGGCAAACTATGCGAGAAGACCCAACTTGCTTATAGAAAAGGTAAAAAAGATTATATATTGTCATTATATAATTCAATCAATCGCTATTTACATTTGCAAGATCTTAGGCGTTGGTGTCGATGACCGAGATCCAACAAAAAGTCTTATTAGTCCCTCTCTGTTTCTCTAGCGAGATCCCAAAACTAAATGAATTCCGTCCTCAAGCATCAATTTATTTCCTCTCGTGGCGAGAGGATCGAAAACATGCTCTTGGCTGGTGCGGTCGTCCCCTTGTAACTACCCATCCGCTCTTCTTCTTGCACCGTCCGTCGCCACCGATCTTGCTACGGGCTAGCACCTTTCGCAATCCTAGTCTCCTTAAGACCCTCCCCTATTGGCAAAAAGTGAGCTCAGTCCACCACAATGTGCCCCTATGAAGGGCATTGTACCCTGCAAAGATCCCTACGCCACCTTCCCAAGCTGTTTCAAGCGCCATCACCTTCGCACTCTAGGAGCATGAAATCTGCAGCCTTGAACTTGTTCGACAGAAGGGTCCTCAGCCTTCCCACCACGAACTCGATGTGCCGGGCGTGACCCCCAGTGCGTCCATGGAGGCTCTCGACTCGTCCGGCCCTGGCGAGGCGTAGACGACCCGCCTGCTCGTCTGGTGCACGGCCGCGATGAGCACATGCGCCATGGAGGCGTCCTCGGCAATGGCGAGGACGCGATGCCATCACCATGAGCTGCGTGCTGTTTCCCGACTCAAGCGCAGACATGAACTCCGCCGAGTCGAGCTCCTTCCCACTCTTCCCCTGCGCAACAAACGATCATGGGGCTTCTTTGTTGGGGTTTTTTTTTTGGGGACCGAGAGGACGATGGAGTGTAGTTGGAATGAGAGCATGAGCACCGGAGAGAGCGAAGACGAGAGGGTTGGGATAGGACTCGATAGGTTGCCGGAGGTCGTCGGCCCGCTCCATAGGTGGTTGCAGAAATGGGATCCCCCAAATCTCGACCACCCCAGTAGATTAATGTGTGAAGGAAAGCTGCGTTGGAGTAGAAACGGAGCTAGCAACGAAGCAAAGAGCCAGCACCGGAGTAGAGATGGAGGAAGCGACAAAGCAGCGAGCGAGAGAGTGCCGGAGTAGAGATGCAGCGAGCGTCAAGCAACGGTGGGGAACGGCTTGCTTGAGAAACGCCGGAGCAGCAGCAACGAGCGCAGAGCGCGGAGCAGCAAATGGGAGAAAAAACATATTCAAAATTTGAGAGAAAGAATGGCTTTTTTTCTTTCTTTCTTAGAAGGAAAGAACGGAGGAGAGGAGAGAGAATATAATAAATGCTTGCAGAGACTCTTCCTGACAAGTCTGATGCCTGGAGGAGAGAGAGTGCAGAGGAGGGGAGAGAGAAGAGAACCACGTGTTTGAAATTTTTTTTTTCCTTCCTGACAAGTCTGACGCCTGGGCCCACAAAATTACACGTGTCGCGCTCTGGAGCAGCCTCCCATTTGCCACGCTGGCAAACGAGCTGCACCTAATATTTTCTCGGAGGGGTTCGGGGAGGATGGAGTTTGTTTAGGTTGAAAGTTACCGAAACACCCCTTGGAGTTATCGCTTCTTCTTTTTTCTTTTTCTTTTTTCCTTTTTTTCCTCCTATTATTTCCCTGGCTTGGGGGGCGATGCTATTTTTAATTAACACGCGATGCCCACGGAATTAGTTATTTACGGGCCATTGCATTATCTCCGGAAAAAAAAAAAAAAGACATTTCTTTTTTTATTTCCAGAACATCATTCATTTCCGATTATGTAAAGTCATATTGAGATTCGAATGCTCATTCAATTGGATAATTTCTGCGGAGATAAAGGGACATGCCGACAAAAAAAATTAGATTGGTACATGTATTTCGAGGCTTTTAGGTACCCATAAAAAACGACATGTGTATATCGTCATGAAAAAGTCTTTATCGCTATATTGAGCCAGATGGCTCATATGTGAGAAGTATATTCTTTTTCTTTTATATCTCAAGGCTAGATTATAATAAAAGTACCATTAGAATCATTCAACAGATTGGAAAAAAATGATTCCGTAGAGTTTAGGTTCATTGGACCTTGTTCGTGCCTTAGCTAAAGAAAAAAGTCCAACGTCTACATCACAAATCTTCAAAAGTAGATACCCCTTTTGTCCCCTTAATCATGCTGCGTCCTTATTTATGTATTTGTCCTTTCTGTCTCGTAAGAATCACCGTGTCCTTTGATTAACTCTTTCAAATGGCCTTTTCTTGGGCAACAGCTAGAAGCCACTTTCCCCATCCACTAATCCATGGAGGAGCAGCCTCTTGCTCCGGCATTCTAATGTAATAATAATCACCGAGTTTTTATTTATCAGAACTCACTAATTAGCTATGCTCCTAGGATGATTTTTTATTTTATTTTATTTATGTAACCCTTGTTCAGTAGGTAAAGCCCTGATTTAGAGATACGAATTGAAACTTGAATAGATATTCCCAACGGAAAAATGCTTCTTGATTCTACAAGTTATTGAATTTGCGTCCTGCACCTAATTTATAAATAAATATGTTCCTTAATGGCTAAATAGAACTCAAATTTAGGACAGAAAATATAAGTGCTTTGGCAAATTTTCAATGAGCACTATGAACGTAAGACTTGGATGCCCATTGCATATTGGCCTTTATTGCCCATTAAATGCATTGGTAATTACTTTTTATTTCATAAGGGCATGAGTTAATGGCTTTTGTTGTGTGGAGGCTTGTGAAACGCTCTACAAGTCCCATTAACCGCTTAAGTACAAAGTTTTTAGTTTATGTAGATTGTTTCAAGTCAGAGCAATCTGCATACACTTAATACAAATCGAATATATGGCATTCAATTCCTAATCTAATAATTCCCTATGTATACTACTCTATACTATGAATGTCAAAGAGCATCTAGACATTACTTTTTAAAATCATTTAAAAACTTTTTTTATTAGAATGTGGATTAGATGAGTTGAGATTAATATAGACGGGAGGCAGATGCTTTAGGATTACTACATGATTTATATTGGATCTTGTTAGCAACTGGTCCTCATGAGACTATAACAAGCGTATCCACAATATAAATCACATTTACAATTTTAAAATCACTATTAATGTGCTCTGACAAAGTTGCGCTAAGATTCCCGTAAATATATCTATTTTGATTTGATTATTGAATTATTATTTTGGTCCCTATGGAGCATCAGCTAAGTCAATAATAAAGTGCACGGAGATTATAGAATCCTATCTTTTGTAAATAGCTTACAAATTAACCTCTTCCCTTTTTTAATGTACCAAGACTACAAATATAAGGATTATGTTTGAGAGGAAGAGTTATTTTGTGAACATTATACTTTACTTTATTAGTTATTGCGCATGAATTATCAATACATTAATGGATAATAATCATCCCTTCTGCTTCCTTCACAACTTTGGACATTGGTTCAATAGATTTAAGGATGGGGTGCTTATATTAATCTCATGAGATTGATTTTTTTTTTCACTTAATAATCTAGAGCTCGAGTATAGAGACTCGATTATTTGAAAGGCCGTAAGTTTGATTTAGCGATTAAGCAATTAATTATGTATGATGATTAGACATGCGGCACAAACTCAGCTCTTCACATCACCAATTGTAGATAATTTCATAATTCGGATCATTCACAATAACTTCAACCCCATCGTGAAATTCACTTACAACTCTCATCGAGCTCTCTCATCTTTTAAAGAAGAAAAGAGGACGGCAATGATCATTGATCATCACTCTTTCCAGGGTGGGATTCATTAAGCCGGACTGCTGAATGATATGCCACCGATGCAAGCAGTTTAACCAAACCTCCTCCGAGAAGGTTCCTGGAAAGAATGGACAGGTGGAATAGCAATCGCAGTGGACGAAATGGCATTTCACAATAATGAAACGAATCGTCCTTGGTGGGCCAAAAAGGGTGGAAAAAGGTAAGCTTAAAGACTTGACTGCTCGGTGAGATCCGAGCGAGAGCTCTCTGCGTGGCGGTGGCCCAAGAGCGCCAGGAGCTGGTTGCGACGAGCGTGACTTCGCTGGATTGACGAGAGCCACTCCTTCTCCTGCTTTCACGTACTCTGTCGTGGCCAGCCTCTGATTTTCCTCCTGGACCGCCAATTGATAGATTCGGCCGAGAGGAGGGACGGGATCCATGGTGAGGATCTGTGACCAGAACATCGAGAAGCGATCGTCCAGAATCAGCAAGAAACGGGTAGCCTTTTCTCTCTCTCTCATCTGTTTGTACTGTTCGAGCGTTGCCTCGGGTCCCTTGAGTTCCTCCTCAGCCGCTGCGAGGTTTTGTGTGATTATGCCTTGAAGAAGTTTTTCAACGGTGTCTATTCTGAGACTGAGAGAGAGATCTGAGTGAGATAGAGAGGGAGGGAGGGAGAGAGGGAGAGAGAGAGAAAGGGAGGGTTGACCCTGCTAAGTGCGAAGTGATCCTATGGAGAACTCGGAGCCAGAAACGAGCACCAGCAATACATTAAGTGGTGAGTACCAGGTCTTCCTGAGTTTTAGAGGACCTGATACACGTCATGTTTTCACTGATATCCTCCACCAAGCCATGATAGATGCCGGGATTCGTGTTTTCATCGATGAAAAAGAGCTTCAACTGAGTGAAAAAATTAGGGGCAACTTTGAGCAAGCAATAGACAATTCTAATCTCTACGTACCCATCTTCTCCAAAAATTATGCTTCAAGTCCCTCGTGCCTTTGCGAGCTTGTGAGGATGGTGGATAAATCTAAAGAAGATGAGAAGAAGGTCATATTGCCCATCTTCTATGATGTGAAACCCGATGATGTGAAGTTAAAAACCGCATTGTACAACAAGGACATATTGAATTTGGAGCAAGAGATGGAGAATCGGAAGGATAAGTTCGGCCCCGAGGATATAAAGAAATGGCGGCAGGCTCTCCAAGAAGTTGGCGGCATCCACGGATGGGAGCCGAAGAAAGATTCAGGGTAACAATATAGTTCTTATAAAAATTCATTACTTATATTCCAACCCTAATTTCCCAAATTTAAACAGAAAGTTTCGAATTCTTCTTTTGTTTTTTTAAAACATGAGATTTCCAAATTTTTTCTGACCTGATAATAGGGTTATTATAATTTCATTTTTCACCAATTTTCCATCTTATGAAAAATTTGGCTTTGATCCATGTATGTGTTATGATTCCTATCGGATGCTAGAGTTTAAGGAACTGTTGCCTCTGCAAAGTTGTTTTCCACGTCAAAAGAAATAAGTAATTTATTAGATGTTTATATATTGATTCTTCTGCCCTTTCATGTCAGAAAGTCTGATTCTTCCAGTTGACATAAAGATCAGACATTTCACTTCTTGTATTACTTAAACTTGTAATGGATGTTCAATTTTGTAATTCATCATGTTCCCAAAGCTTTGGGGGTAATGTTGAATTTTGATATATCCTTAACTTGATCACATTCCCCCTAATTGCTTAGTAGATGGTTGGTCAACATGCAAATTTGTCACTTTTTCTCAATTGAAACTATTCAATTTTGTGGCAGCTATACGGAACTTATCAAGGCAGTTGTTGAAGAGATTGTGGTTAGGCTCAAGACAAGAGAAAGACAAGTAACCAAATATTTAGTTGGAATGGAGGATCGAAAAGCAACCATAAAAAATTTATTAGACATCGACTCTGATAGGGTGCAGCTAATTGGAATCTACGGGATGGGCGGTATCGGTAAAACAACACTCGCCAATATTATCTTCAACCAATTATGTCCTCAATTTGGGAAAAACTGCAGCTTTCTTGAAGATGTGAGCAAAATGGCAAAAAGCAAGGGTTTAAAGACATTGCAAGAAAAATTATTGTGTGATATCGCTTTTTCTGGAGTAGCTCGTAAGATTCTTGACATTGATCATGATATCAATATGATTGGAGAAATAATTTGCAGCAAGAAGATGCTAATTGTATTGGATGATGTTGATGAGGCCTACCAGATCCAAAAACTAATCGGAGAGAAACCTTTGTATCCCGGTACTCGAATACTTGTTACTACTAGGGATAAGAGTGTTCTAAATATTAGGGGATTTAAGTATAAATTTGAGCCATATGAAATGGTGCAGTTGAGCGACAAAGATGGAATTAAACTTTTTAGTAGGCATGCCTTTAATGACGACTCTCCTCCAGACAATTACTACACTCTTTCAAGAAAGATTGTCTCTACTGCAGATGGACTACCACTAGCTCTTCAAGTAATAGGTTCATCGCTTTCTAGGGCAAAGAGAGAACTATGGGTAGAGTGCCTAGACAGGCTAGAGGAAGCACCTCATAAGGATGTCTTGGCAACGCTAAAGATTAGCTATGATGCCTTAGAGCGGAATGAACAAGAGATATTTCTTGATATTGCATGCTTTTTTATTGGTGAGAATAAGACTAATCCAATGTACATGTGGAAAGAATGTAAGTTCTACCCAGAGGGCGCCATTGAGGTCCTTATTGACAAATGCATGATAAAGGAGTTGGACGATGATAGCCTTTGGATGCACAAACAGTTTAGAGATCTTGGAAGGGTAATTGCCAAAGACCAGCATACCAGATTGTGGGATATAGATGACATCATTGACAAATTAAACTCAACAGAGGTAAAGTATGGCCAAATTTGATAGAAAATTGCTTATAACCTCTTCTCAATTGATGATTCACATTTTTTGAATTGGGAGCTACTCTTTGCTACACTTTCTTTTCTTCTACGAAATAAAACAGTGGGATATTGACAAATTCCTCTTTCTGCTCCTTACTGTCATTGGCAGATCAAGGGAAGGGTTCAAGCACTCCATTTCAATTTGAGGGATTCGTCGAAAGGTTCTATAATTGTCACTTCGGAGCAAATTAAGCGGTTCCCTTGTATACGGTTTCTTTCGTTGTGTGAGGTAGACTGCCAAGGTGACTTTACGGGCTGTCTTTCCGAGTCGAAATGGATCAGTTTGGATTATGATTGTGATATTTCTCAAAGACCTGCAGCTGCCTATAAGCTCAGTTTGGATCGCAGTTATGCTATTCCTCCTAGACCTGCCGCTGCCGATCATCAACGGTTTGAGGCAGCTAGTGCGTGGCATCTAGAAAACGCGGTTGTGTTGAATCTTTCTGGGCTTGATATGACAGAAGATGTGTTGCAGAACCTAATCGAGGTATGCCGGTTTCCCACCTAGTGTAATTTTCATTCAATGAAGGACAAAATCTGATGGACTTATGATCTAATTTTCTCATTGGTAGCTTAAATCCATATTTATTTCTTGTCTGTCCTGATGTTTCATTGGCTTTTGTAGGGGGCAAGGAAATTGAAGGTTCTCACTCTTTGTTATAATACATCGATACATAGGATGCCAACTTTTCCTGAGAACCTAGGTTTAGTGAAGTTGACTATTTCTAAATTTTTTTCCTTGAAGGAAATTGATTGCTCTATTGGGAAACTGACGAAGCTGACTGACTTGAGTTTTGAATTATGTGTCGAACTTGAAAAATTGCCTGAACAAATTGGAGAATTACGGAAACTGCAGCACCTCTCTCTTAGGAGTTGCGATAGCTTGAGGGAACTCCCTGACTCAATTTTGAAATTAAGGTCGTTGACAAAGCTGGATGTTGTAGGCACAAGAATTACAAGATTACCGGATTCTATTGATAGACTATCAAGCTTGTTATCTATCAATGTATCATTCACATCAATTGAAAAACTGCCCAGTACAATGAGCAAGCTTCTTTGCCTCCAAACACTGCATTTGAATAACTGTGATCAGATACAAGAGCTGCCAGAGCTCCCTAGAAGTTTGACCACACTACAGTGGACATCTACTTCGTTGGTAACTGTCCCTAACCTCTCATACCTTACTAATCTAGTTGAACTGGCCCTATCCGATAACTCTGAATCTGTGGCCAAATCAGATATAATTCGAACTTGCGACATGCAGTGGATTGAGAGTTTATCCAGGCTGCGCAAGCTGCAATTTTGCTTTTCAAATGTCTGCCTTTCAACTATAGAGTTGGGTTCCCTTTCTCTGCTGGAAGAACTTACGCTACATGGAGTAGACGTGCCGGCTTTCAAACAACTTCCATCAAAGTTGATAGTTCTAGAGCTCTACGACACTCGAGGGAAACAAATACAGCTTCCTTCATTGGAAAAGGAGACTGCAATCGTCTCATCAAGTTCGAGAGAATTGGAGGAAAGCAAGGTGTTACGGCAAACTGAAATTAAATTCATCGAGGACCATAAATCGTCGGAGGGGTGGGTTCATCTGCGGGATGAGCCGGGGTGCAATGAGCTAAAAGCTCCCGAGTTGATTGATCATTGGAGGGGGGCCTTCCATTTCCCAAGCTCCCTAGATATGCTTCGAAAATTCGTTCTGTGGGGGTGCCCAGGGGTTCAGGATATTCAATTTGTTTCTACCCTGGAATCATTGTTAGTGTTTTCTATTGGAGGGTGCACTTCATTAAAAAGGTTAGGCGGTTTGTCAAACTTGAAGAACTTGATGGAGTTGACTCTTAACCGATGTTGGAGCCTACAGGTTGTTGAGGGCATCAACGAATTAGAGTTTTTGCATCAGTTGAAAATTGATCGGTGCGAATCAGTGGAAATGATTCTTGATCCATTGAACTCAAAAATACCAAATAATTGCTCAATACTCATAACACGTAGTGGGGAGTTACCTGACTTTGGTCAAACTGATGACTGTTGGGAGTCTTACAAAGAGAAGATTCTGAGAGGAACTGAAACAGAAAAAACGGACTCTGAAATTGAAACAGAGGATGCTCAGATGCACCTTTCTTCTATAGTTACAGTACCAGAGGGGAATTCTAGATATGAAAGAATGGACTCTGAAACGGAAACAGAAACAGAAACAGAGGAAAGGGTGCGCCTTCTTTCTATTCATAGATCATTGCTGTTTCTTCTGCTTTACTTGCTTTCTATCTCTGCTTTATTAAAATTCCCGATCTCACTGAGAATCTTCATATGCTCTGTGTGTGTCCACTTCAGTGGCGACGTAAGCGATCTTACATCCCTCACCGTCTATAAGAGAAATTTTTAGGACCAAGAGACCTCACCTTATCGTTTCCTTCTGCTGGAAAAGTTTGATTTTTATTTTTGAACGATGGATTAAATTGGGATTAGGGTTCTTTTCCACGTTTTCTTCTTCCTCTCTCCCGTTGCTCAAGCAAATCGCTGTCGCCTGATCTGCGTTGCTACTCACTCACTCCTTGCAAGCTTCAGTCTGTTTGCCGTGTCGGTCGCCACCGTCTTCTTTCCCAGGTTCCCTTGTCCACGAGCTTCAAGTTCATCATCCGCAAGCTTCAAGTTGCATGTCCGTGAGCTTCAAGTCCTTCTCCAGTGCCATTTTTCACTCTAGTGCACATTTTCTTCTTCAGTGCCACTCAGCTAGAGGAATAGAGAAATCTGAAACAGAAACAGGGGATGCTCAGATGCGCCCTTCTTCTATGGTTACAGTACCGGAGCGGACCTCTAGATATGAAAGTAACGGACTCTGAAACAGAAACAGAATTACCGACCAAAAAAAAAAAAAAAAAAAAAAACAGAAACAGGGGAAAGGGTGCGCGTTCTTTCTATTCATAGATCATTGTTGTTTCTTCTGCTTTACGTGCTTAATATTTCTGCTTTATACTACTAAAGAGAGACAATAAACTGATTAAAACACGTGCAAACATAAAATAGATGTGACCGTGCTGAGTGGACGACATCACTTGCAAATTAAGATCAACAGAGGTATAGTATGGCTAAATTAAATAGAAAATTGCTTACCCTCTACTTAATTGAGTATTCGAATCGGGAGCTACTCTTCTGTTTCATTTTTTCGTCTCTTCTACGAATTAAAATGAGTGAAAGAAATAGGACCAAAGTGAAGAATCACGACAAACACATGGAGAAAAACTATATCTCCCCGAAAAAAAGATTCCTACTTTTTTCAACCTAGCAGTAAGTTCTACCTCGTTCCGTTAGTCATCTCTTATTCCTTCAAACGTAGGTGCCAATCACTCACCCACATACCAATCATTTTCCATTCTTTCTCACTCGTTGATTTTTTTTTTCAATTTGTGCATGTCTCGTAAAATATACGTGAGCGCCAACGCAAAGAGGCAACACGTGAAGTGAACAAGAAATTTGTAAAATCTTAGCGAAGAGACAATATTCTTAAATTATAATTGATATTTAATTTAAGGATAGGATTGCATGTAGAAGTAACCAAGTGACCCGAGTAAACCAATCAAGAAATGCTCAGTGCCTGTAAAAGAGAGTGTGGTATCGGAGCATACTTGTGTTTGGAATTAAGTCAGAATATTCAAGCATTGCTTTCACTTAGTTCAAGATCACTATCACCAAAAAACTGTACCTAGTTGATTCAACTTGGAAATAGCAACAGCAGAAAATATGAGGAAAGAGGATGCAAAAAAACAAAAGAAAGTTGTATGTATTGGAAGAAATATGAACTTAATATGAACGTAGCTCATTTGCTATTTGGATCTTATTTACACTTCAGTGATAAGAACATAATTAATTTAATTAGAGTGACCATTGTTGTGATGTGCATATCAAGTTTTCTTGAAAATTGAAATATCTGGTCAGCAAATAAGCAGATCCAACTTCCAAGATAGGAATGTCGCCGAATTAGATTAATTTACTAGCTTAGTTTCCTTGTTAATAGTGCATCAGATCAGTTAATAGATTATGATTAGAGTATGCTTGAGTAATTTTCTGCATAGTTCTGCATCAATAAAAATAAATTGATGACAAATATCTTGTGTCTATATGTGGAAGTGAAGCAATGGTAGAAGAGAGAAACCGATTAGGTGATGTTTGTGTTCTTTTCTCCGTCTACGATGATACTCCGGTGAAAAATTATGTTTCTCTTGCAGAGCATGGGGAAAATGAAAGATGAAGCTAGACAGCAAGGAGCAGACATGGAAACCTCGGATAAAAATTATGCAATTGCAGCTGTTCAAAATGTAGTTGGAATTGATGATCGTGTGAAGCAAATCACCGACTTACTGGAGATGGAAGTCAATGATGAGGCATGCATTATTGGAATCTATGGAACCGATGGAATTGGCAAGACGACTCTGGCCAAGGCTGTATACAACCACATCTCTTCTTGTTTCGACAGTTGTAGCTTTCTAGCAGAAGTTGAAGAAACCGCACAAAATCCTAGTGGTATTCAGTTTTTGCAAACTAAGTTGATACGGGATATCCTTGAACAAGATGATGAAGATCCTTCTTTTGATGAAAGAATAGAAGATTTCTTGGATATATTTCGTGAAATGAAAGTTCTAATAGTTATTGATGACGTGGAAAAGCAATCCCATCTTCATGCCATTGTAGGAGACCTGCACTGGTTTGGTCTAGGTAGTCGAATAATTGTGACTTCTCAAAACGAGGAAATTCTCAAAGAGTATGATCCCGAGAAGGCTCGCACCTACATGGTTGGTGAGTTGGATGATGATCAAGCTTTTGAACTTTTCTGCCAGCATGCATTCGGGAAGAAATCTCCCATATCTGGTTATGATGGACACGCAAACTGCATTGTCAATGCTACAGAGAAACTTCCATTAGCAATTGAAGTTACCGGTTCATCTTTGAGGGGAAAACCAATAGGAGAATGGAAAAAGATGGAGGAGTCAATAAAAAGATTTATGAGTAGTTCTCAAAAGACTACGGTTTGCTTTGCAGAGATATTGGATATATGTTACAAAGGATTAGATCCAAAGCAAAAACATATATTTCTTGACATAGCATGTTTTATCTCTGGTGTGGATGTCCGAATTGCTTCATATATGTGGCCCTGTTCTCATCTTCCATCTTCGATTGCATTCGATGCCCCCGGCAAAAATTGGAGAAAACAATGAATTGCAGATGCACAGATTGCTAAGATGTGTTGGCCGAAGAATTTTAAATCAAAAGGGATCTAGAGATCCAACTCAAAGAAAATTTTACATGCCGGACATGGTTCCAAAGTCAGTAAGGAGAGACAAGGTAAAACCTTTTGGTTCAGTATGCTTTTGGAATATAAAAGGAATGATATAAATAGTCCTCGAACTTTGATTCAATGAGGAGTGTGGTCCTTGAAATTTTAATTTATTCAATATGGTCCTTGAACTTTTGTCCAATATGCAATGTGGTCTATGAACTTTTAAATTGTTCAATGTGATCCTTAGACTTTTAGTATACGTTAAATTTAGTTCCTAAACTATATGAAAATATTTGATGTTATTCCCAAACTTGATTAATGAAAGGATAATATTGAACATTTTCATATAATTCAGAGATTAAATTGAACAAGCGTCAAAATTTCATGGACCATGTTTAGCAAATTAAAAGTTTAGGGACCATATTAAGCATTGGACAAAAGTTGAAAGACCACATTTGAACAAATTAAAAGTTCAAGGACCACATTGCACATTGGACAAAAGATCAAATACCACATTAAACAAATTAAAAGTTCATGGATTGCATTGCACATTAGCCTAATGTTCAACGACGATTTGTGTCATCATCCTAAAAATAAATACCTTGACATTTTGGACTATGATTTCTTTTTTTGGTCATATTTTCTGAAGGAATCGTTTCGTATATTTCCTTTCTAGCATATAGGGCAAGGAAAGCATCCTTCCTCTGATGGGCATTTGGGTTACAGCTTCTGATGATTTTGCTACTTATGTCAAATGTAGGGAATGGAAAATGTTGAAGCTCTCTGCATTGGCCTAGATGATCATGATCCTTGCAAATTCACAGCTGGAGATTTTGAGAGCTTGCCAGACAAAACTTTTCTCAAGTTGGATAATGCAAAAGATTTGGGAGATTTTACAGGCGCATTTCCAAGTGTAAAGTGGCTCTGTTGGCAAAGGTGTCCTCCGGATTTTAATGCAGAAAATATTGTATTAAGAGAGTTGGTTGTTCTTGATCTGTCTTGGAGCAAAGTCACGGAAGACTGGCGAGGCTGGAGTGAAATCAAGGTGCTTTGGTATTTGGTTGTTTTATATTTGCTTTCCCGAATTTAATATCTCCAAATTGACCACGTGTGGGTGCCTGTTTTGACTTTACAGATGGAGAAACTGAAAGTCTTGAATCTCACTGGTTGTTCTGACTTACTGTTCACTCCCAACTTCTCTGGTTACAAATATTTGGAAATCCTGATTCTTGAACGATGTTCTCGTTTGGTGAAGCTAGATCCTTCAATTAGCCATTTGAAAGGTTTAGTCTCCCTGAATTTGAAGTTCTGCCCCCAATTGAACGGGCTGCCAGTGGAACTAGGTTGTATGACAGCTCTGAAAGAGCTTTCTATTGACGGTACTTCTGTACGGCAGATCCCCATCTCCATAGGCAATTTGAAGAACCTTGAAATTCTCAGTGGCTTCAAGTGCTTCCCATTGACTTACCTGCCCAGTTCAATTAGTTACCTAACTGCTCTCTGCAAACTCTCATTAGATGGTGCCAAAGTTAATGAGCTCCCAAGCTCACTGGGGGATCTGCTTAATCTGAGACTCTTGTCATTGAGGGATTGCCGTTACATTGAGGAACTTCCAGATTCTATCGGTAAAATGAGGTCATTAGAGGAGTTGGATATATCAGCGACTAGTATCTCTAATCTCCCCCATTCAATAAGAAATCTGCAAAGCTTGCGAGTGCTGAGAATGGACTCTACTTTCATTCGAGCATTTCCTGGGGAGATTGGGAATCTAACCAAGCTCGAAGAACTACATGCTTCCTGGTGTCGGAGTTTAAAGGGGGCCATTCCCAGTGATATTGGGGGACTATGTCATCTGAGATCATTGACGCTGGGGCATTCCAGTATATCTAGCCTACCCCCTGAAATCTCCACAATATCTAGTCTTCACGCCCTGGATTTACTTCACTGCAATGAAATTGAAGAGTTGCCGAAGCTTCCCCCTTCTTTAATTTGTCTGCATGTGAGTTCTAACAGGATGAAAGCGATACCCCTTCTTAAAGATTTGAAAGAATTGGAGGAGCTGTTCCTAAGTGATGGGGAGCCGAAGGCACACCAACCTCCCTCAAAACAGCCAATGCCAGAATCGAACGTGAATCAAATGATTGACAAGCAATCCTTCTCAATATTGTTTCCTAAACTGAGGAAACTGGAACTGTCTCTTTCGCAGGTTATCAAGCTGAAGTTTGAGGTGACGGATATGCCTACGCCCAAAAGGCTCAAAATGCTTACCCTTCCTGGTTCGAGCCATCAAGAAGTATCTGAGCTTCCCAAGACGTTGTTAGTGTTCAAGCTCTACTGCTCTGCGATAGAAGAGATTGAAGGGCTTGAAGGGCTTGAAGCCCTGAAGAGACTAGATATTTCAAACTGCAAAATGAAAAATCTCAATGGGCTTGGCCAATTAACCTTACTGAGAAGTTTGATTCTATCTGACTGTGATTACCTCAATTTACCCGATCTTTCAAACTTGAAGTCACTGAAAGTTTTAGAGATCAGACGGTGCAAAATGATCCATCAAATTGAAGGCCTAGAAAAATTAACTTCTTTGGAAAAGCTGAATATCAGTGCATGTCCAGCTGAGAACACGGTGCAAGTACAGAAAGCGTTGAAGCGTGAAATTGAATTAATGGACTCTGAAACAGAAACAGGGGATCCTCTGCAGAAAACGGTGCACCTTCTTTCTAATAATAGAATATCGCTATTTCTTCTGCTTTACTTGCTTCCTATTTCTGCTTTATTCTAGTGAAGAGAGACAATGAACTGATTCTAAAACGTGAAGCCAAAGACAATCTGACTAAAATTCCCCATCTTGCTGGGAATCTCCATATGCTGTGTGTGTGGCCACTTCGGTGGCGAGGTTAAGGATTCACATCCATAACAAAAGGGCCTTTCTTAAGAGAAACTTAGGCCCAAGGTACCTCACCTCAACTCACCTCGTTCGCCATCGTCTCTTCTTTCCCAGGTTCCGTCGTCTGCGATATTCAAGTTCGTCATCCACAAGCTCCAAGCACTTCGCAAGCTTCAAGTTCCATGTCCATGAGCTTCGAGTCCTTCTCCAGTGCCACTTTTCACTCTCGTGCACATTTTCTTCTTCAATGCCGCTCAGCTGGTGGAAATTGGTGCCATACGAGGCTCGAATGGTTGCATTCATTAACTCCATCAGGGGCGGGTGGCATGGCCTGAACTCAAGCTCTGGATCACCAGTTAATTGCTGAAGAACAGGTAAGAGTGGTGTGGCAATTGGTGTTTAGTTGAATGTAGTTGTGTGATTTATTTTTGCGTAGTTAAGCATGAGCTCGAGTTCTAGCTCTAGCTTCATATGGTAATAGTCGTATAAGGGTCGGCTTTCTTGCATTGGTTTGACTATTTGAATGCCTGGTCTAGTTTTGTTGCTATGCCTTTGTGGACTCCTCGATTGATTGTAATCATGTGCACAGGATGTTGTGCATCTTGTAGTCAAGAGTTTATCAGTACGAATATTCTAAGGTTTGGATAATGCCCGCTTTAATGAGTATCACTGTCACTTTATTAACTGTGAGGAGCTCCAATGATTGAAAATGAAGCAAACAATGCTTCTATTCTTGGTTCATTGTACATAATTAAATGGGATATCCAGCTTCTTCTTCTTTTTCCATATTTTGGGCAATTGTATTTTCCATTGGTAATTTGATGTCTGCTGCATATATTTGGGGATTCCACAGCTCAAATTTACTACGTGACTGACTAGACAATTGGCTAGAGAAAATTACATACGGCTTTGTCATCTATTGAAACAGAAACACCAAATCTCGTCGCTTCATGATTATTCTCACATTTTGTTTCCCTGTTTTGCAAATATCTTCTTATTTGAATTGAAAGGAGAGAAGAATGAGCCACTTTGTAGCAAGTGCTTGGTCAGGCTCTTGTGCATCTTAATTTGCTTGCTTGGTGCTTCATTGTTTTATGCCTAATTCTCCTCTGGAATCAGCAATTCCTTCTCAATTTCTCTTGTCTAAGATGATTCCTAAGGAAGGTCTTAAAACTGTGGTGACTTGGTTTTATTCTTTCGATGTGTTCATTGGAACATAATGAGAAGATCACCATGTATTTAAGCAAACACATGACCTTCTAAGCACCAATGAAAAATGAGAAACCATCGAAAGAGCCCGGCATAACATTATGACATTCTTTGCCCCGCATGAGACTCTGCACCAGGAATGTAGCCAAACCGGCCATCCAAACTTTTGCAATTCACTATATATCTGACAGCCTTCTCCACATTTATTGAATCCAACCGTTTTAGTATCACAAGACAGCATACAGCACAATGAGAGAACCTTCGAAGGGAAAAAGGGATGAAAGGGATGTCAATTACTTTGGAAACATCCTTGAGAAACACACAAATTATAATTGATCAAGGACAAGGAGAAGACACCGGGCATCCACTTCTACCAATTTATCCCCAGAGAAAGATCCATCTTCATTTTGCAGTGCTCTGATGTCTGAATGTTCAGGCACAACGATGTAGAACATCTGATACCAAAGATTATCCCACAGTAGCAACTTCAATCTCCATAAAGAGAGCCCCCTCATCAATGTTTGGCTAGCAATATACACACTAGAAAATTCCACAACATGACATAGCCTGGGATCTTGCGTGCAAAACAGAGCCTAAAGGTAAGTTTATCACTCTCATGATGTTGACAATTTAAAAACATCAAACACCACCAAGGAACTCGCATTGATGGTAAGAGTTTGCAAACCTGGGATGCTATATTCCAAATGATAAAATCTATCACCATAGCGATGTCAAGAACATTTAACTTGTCAAAAAAGGGCCAAAACTGACACGACGCTGAGTGCATACAACAAATGCGAATCATGTGCAATATTCCCACCAAAGCCGCCTGTACAAGCAGCCCTAAAGTGTCATTGGCACTTTGTTCTTTAGAGTCAAGTTTCAGAATATAAATAAATAACGCAACACTAATCACTCCTAAGACATGGTCAAGTTCCAGTCAAGTCTTTGGCTTGGTGGTGTCGAAATTTTTGACAACACCTGACTGGAAATGTTCTTTTATTTCTTGTTTTACACTTCGATGACCTAACGATTTATTATGGTATATATATATATATATTTATTATAATGGTACATTGAAATTTTTTTAAAAAAATCATCATCATCATTATGTCTATATTTATGGAAAGTAAGCGTGCCTTGAAAATTATTTGTTTAAGGAGGGCTTGGGCTTCACGCCGTCGGTGGAGGAGAGAGAACAAACCTTAGTGAACAAAACGTAAGGAGACACGATGGAGACAATGCTCATTGCGCTGAATTTCTCTTGATTAGCTGCTTCCTTCAATTCCCCAAATCTACAGTGTCCAATACACTCAGGTAAGTCCTGTACAACTGGGGGACCCTCTTGTGCTTTAATTTCCTAATCTCGCAGTTTTCACTTTCAAGTTTCAAATACTTACCCTTTCTTCAGGGGGAAAAACTTTGGCCCCGTTTGGTTCAGCATTCCCAAGGGGCTTTAGGGGTTTGAAAGCCCCTAAAACGCAAACTTTGTTTGGCAAATTTTTAAAGAAAGCGTTGGGGAAATGCACTTACATTTCCAAAGAGGCCTAAAGGCGCTGAGCCAATGGACCTCCAAAGAAGATTCACATTCTAAAGCATTCTCGGAATGCTGAGGGGGAGTTAATGAATTTTTTTTATTTCCCATCTTACCCTCATTTAATATTTGGAATTCCCGTTTTACCCCTTTTATCCTCTCACAAAGCTTCTTCGTCTGACTTCTTCATCTTCTCCGCGTGGCGCCGACGACCGCCGCCTTTGGTCGCGTGACCTCGGGCGGTCGCGCGACTCGGGTCGCTCGACCCCTTGCCCGGGTCGCGCGACCCGCCCGGGTCGCGCGACCCGCCGACGGAGGCGACCGGGCGGCCGCCTCCGTCGCCCGGGGTTCACGAGACCCAGGCGACCGTTCGCCGGGGCCGCGCGAAACTAGACGATGGAGGCGTCCGCCCAGGGGCGTCGGCCGGGCTACCGCCGCTTGAGGTCGCCTGACCTCAGGCCGCCTCGCCCGAGGTTGCGCGACCTCGAGCCAGCCTTTCGGCGGCCGAGATCCGGCGCGGAAGCTAAACCGAAAAAAACAAATTATTTACAAATTTTTTATTAAAAAAATTTCTCAAAAGTCCATTTACAAAACGTAATATTTACCAAACGGCATTTAAAAAGTTGTTTCACAACGCAAAATTTACCAAATCCGGTATTTGCATTTGGAAAACCCCTTTAGCCCAAATGTATTTGCATTTTCTCAAATGCATTTCCCCAAAGCCGAATCAAACGCACCCAAAGAGGAGATTGTGTTGGAGTTTTTTGTGTTCCTTCCGTCTACTTTGGCTGCGAGACTTTGGAGTCCAACTAAGGGTTTCCAGAACAGTGAAGGGGGTTGGTTGGTGGGATCAGCACCAAACCCAATGTCAAAATCAGCATGGGAAAAAAGAAACTTGTGAGAGTAAAGTGTCACTTGGGGGGTCAGATAGGGGATTAGGCCTTCGATTAGGATATGCTTCTCTGATTAGGTGGAGGATGAGTCAGGGTGGAGACCAGCACAGGAGACTCCATGATTAAAGACGAAAATCATGA
The DNA here is from genome assembly GCA_014182895.1 of Angophora floribunda. Lineage (NCBI taxonomy): Eukaryota > Viridiplantae > Streptophyta > Magnoliopsida > Myrtales > Myrtaceae > Angophora > Angophora floribunda. Next base: position 11,704,368 of record CM024711.1, on the reverse strand, counting down.
TGAGGAGGAGAAGACGATGACCTCTCGTTTGTTTTGACATGATAATTCTCATTAAATAAACACGTAGGAGATTCGAAGATCAAGGCTGTATCAATCACCGGGCCTGGGCAAGATTGACGGAACTGGGAGGCCAAGAACAGGAAAGAGAGATGCCAAGTTCTTTGTAGTACAACCCTCCACATAAAGATTCATCCTCAAATTCTCTGCTGCAAATACAGTCCCTGGTGTCGGAAGAGATCAAACCCTAGATCATCACAATCATCTACGCTTCAGTTGCCAGAGCACTCGGACAACATAAAGATTCTTCCTCCAAATTCTCTGCTGCAAACGCAGTTCTGTCTCTCATTCCCTCGCTCGACGCTCAACTACGATTCAGTTGCCAGATCCTCTGCTCTTGCTCATTTCCCTCGCTCGACTGCACGAGCCTCCCCTCTTCGGCTCAATTCCTCATCCATCGCTCGCTCTCTCGCTGGCCTTGAATTCGCATCTCTCCGCAGGCAAGTCTCCTCTATCTCCCGTGGCTCTGCTTTCGATTGCTTAGATCTGTGCTTTTCGTGGTCTGTTTGTGTTAAATAACAAGAACCCATCTTTAAGAGCGCCAGAGAGAAGGTAGTGAGGCTGCTGACTGACTTTGAGTCCGTGTCGAGTAGAGTTCCGTGCGCTTCTGGGTTTATCAAAACATAGCTTGTCATTCTGATTGATTACAGCGGGTATACTTATCGTCTTGATTGATGCTCGTTTTAGCTGCTGAAATGGGTACTCTTAATCAAAAGCGTACAGTCTGACTCCAACTGTAGCTTCTGTTCAGAACGTGCGTGTATGTACTTTAGGGTTTCCACCATTGCCATTGTCTCCGTCTGCTCAGCTGAGCTCGGTTTCGCCAGTCTCGCGAAACCATCCACCAATTCTCCATCTTTATCCTGGCAAATACAGCTGATAGCTCCGGCCGACGAATCTGAAGTGTAGGATCCGTGATGTTGATTTTGAGGTTATTATCAATCGGACCCTTCCAGATCTGAGGTAAGAGGTTTTCATCAACATGCGCTTTCTTCTTTGGATTTGCCTGATTTGTAAATCAAAAATTTTCCGCCGTAGCCAAGCTGATGAGTGTCTGTTTGCCAAAAATGGAATCGTTTCTTTCTTTCCAGATGCGCCAGAGTACAGTAGTTAGGAGATAGAAACTCGTTGAGGTATGGGTGAATTTAATGGTACGCACAAAAATGGGTCAACTTAAAAGGAGCAAATCAATCGGGTAATGTTGAGTAGGCTTGAATATTTCTTCAAAAATTTGGGGGACTCGAAAGTGCTTGCCATCTTTGTCTGTCCAGAATTTGTTTTGATGCTGGGCCCTAGGCATCAAAATCAACACGCCTCTAGTCACGAATGCTAGGAATGAATGCAAAAATCGTGCGGGTAGGTGTTTTTGGTTAGGGATCAAATTCTAGCATTATTGGCAAATTTGGTCCCTAAAATTTGTTTTAAGAAATGCAATGACAACCTAACCACAAAAAGTTAGGGGTCAACAACCATACTCACATTCCAACAGTTGTCAATCATTTGCTATTTAATATAAAGGCACATTTAACGAGAATACTCCAGTGGATACAGGCAATTAATCATAATAAAAGGTAAGTCTTTAAGGCGAAGAGATCAAATTGAGTATTTCACAGTGAATAGCAAGTATATGCTTGGGTAGCGCTTAGGTGGAGATTTTTTGTAGTGAATGCTGCAAATTCAATCTCATTGGAATGAAGGAAATTTGTCCAATTTTCCAGAATCTCGTGTGTCATAATGAGGCAATTCTTTGGGAATATTTTGTTATTATGCATTTACATAGATAAATTGTTATCTTACAATATTGGATTGGGATTTTAAATATGTCCAACTATAGAAAAGGTATACCTTTATTATTGTCCTCCACCTTATTTTTTATAAAGCCATTGACTTTAGTGACAATAAATTGGAAGTTGCACCTGCTGCGAGTTGCCTTGACGTATTTTTTTATGTCAAATGGGACCACAATATGTAATGCTTTCTGCCCCCGCTGCGGAGTTGCCTTGACGTGTGTTTATGTTAGATGGGACCATAATATGTAATGTTTTCTGCACCTGCTGGGAAGTTGGCTGCGCGCGTAATTGATGGCAAATGGTTGTGGAAGAAGATTTTATAGTAATATTTGTTTCCCTTTAAAATTTTTGTCAATTCCAATATTTATTTGAAACCTTTTTGTTTCCACCCGACAAAACCCCGTAAATCACACAAATGGAGTCAAGAGTTTTTAACCGTAATTTTCAATTAAACCCGTGAGTCATGCAATACAAACATCTAAAGCCATGTCTCTAACTGACAAAAGTGGCATCACACTTATCGTTTATATCTTATAATTAAATATCTGTTTCTCCATTTTTTAATGTAACGCATTGGTTGTCCTTTTGTAAATTTTTGAGGGAGGATGATCTGGTGGAGAAGCTTTTCACATTAATAATGTAATAAACGCTCTTCACATTACTGAATTTATTATTATTGTTGCCCAAAATTCCAATTGAAAGTCCCCCAATTGCAGTTGAGAACTGCAGGGCTTTGTCCGAAATTGCCTAGAAGTATTTCACATTGTCTATTAGAGCGGGGGAGCGGGAGGGGGAAGGGCGTTGACTTTGCTAAGTACGAGTACCAATTGAGCTCCTATGGCGAACTCAGAGATAGGGATAAGCACCAGCAATGCATTAGGAGGTGAGTACCAAGTCTTCCTGAGTTTTAGAGGGCCTGATACTCGTCGTGGATTCACCAACAGCCTATATCATGCTCTGGTGGATGCTGGGATTCGTGTTTTCATTGATGATGAAGAGCTTCGACCAGGTGAAAGAATTAGTGGCAGCCTTATGCAAGCAATGGACAATTCAAAACTCTATATACCCATCTTTTCCAAAAATTACGCATCAAGTCATTGGTGCCTTCACGAGCTGGCGAAGATGGTGGAGAACACCTCTACATCTAAAGAAGACGGGGAGAAGAAGGTCATATTGCCCATCTTCTACGATGTAAATCCTGATGACGTGAAGCTGAAAACTACATTGTACAGTGAAGCCATATTGAATTTGGAGAAAAAGGTGGAGGATCAAAAGAAGAAGTTTAGCACCGAGGATGTAGAGATGTGGTGGCGGGCTCTCAAAAAAGTTGATGGCACCAAGGGATGGGAGCTGGAGAAATATTCAGGGTGACAATCTAACCATGATTGGGAAACTTATTTTGTACAATCAGGCCATTGGACCTGATTAAAAAATCATTAATTACATTCTAACTCTAATTTCCCTAAATTTCAACAAAAGGTTTCCAATTCTTCTTTCATTTTTTTCTTAAATCATGAGATTTTCAATTTTTTCCGATCTAATGGGGTTGTTATAATTTTATTTTTCACATGATATTCATCGTATAAAAATTTGGCTTTACTTTATCTTTTTTATACTAATCTGATCCATGTAAGTCTTGAGATTTTTATTGCATGCTAGAGAACTTGATTAAGAAACTGTTGCCTTTGCAATGTTCTTTTCCACGTCGAAAGAAGTGAGTAAATTTGCTATTACGATAATTCATCAAACATTAATTTTTTGATTCTTCCACTCTTTTTGGCCAGAAATTTTGATTCTTCTACTTGATATAAAGATCAAACATATCTCTTCATCTATTCCTTTTAACTTAAACTTGTAGTGGATGTTCAAGTTTGTAATTCATTATGTTCCCAAAGCTTTGGAGGTAATGTTGAATTTCTATATATCCTAAACTTGGTCACGTTCCCACTGGTTGCTTAGTAGATGATTGGTCAACATGCAAATTTTGTTGCCTTTTCTCAATTGATTCTTTTCAACTTTGTGGCAGCCATGGGGATCTTATCAAGTCGGTTGTTAAGGAGGTGGTTATCAGGCTCAACACAAGACAAAGACAAGTGACCAAAGATTTAATTGGAATGGAGGATCGAATAGCAGCTATAAACAATTTATTAGACATGGACTCCGGTCGTGTGCTGCTTATTGGAATTTATGGAATGGGCGGTATCGGTAAGACAACACTCGCCAAGATTATCTTCAACAAAATATGTCCTTGCTTTGGGACAAATTGCAGCTTTCTTGACGACGTGAGGGAAACAACAAAAACCAAGGGCTTAGTCAAGCAACAAAGAAAATTATTGTCCGATATCTCTCGTCTTGGAGAGGCTCATAAAATTGATAACACGGATCGGGGGATTGTTGTGATAGGAGACACAATTTGCAACAAGAAGGTATTGATTGTATTGGATGATGTTGATAAGGGTGACCAAGTCCAAAAGCTCATCGGAATGAACTCTTTGTATCCTGGTACTAGGATACTTATTACCACTAGGGACAAAAGCATTCTAAACATCAGGGGATTTAAGTATGAAATATTGCCTTACGAAATGGAGGGGCTAAGTGAGAAAAATGCACTCCAGCTTTTTAGTAGGCATGCCTTTAATGACAACTCTCCTCCAGACACTTAGGCTGCGCATGGTAACCATTCTATTTACGTTTACGGAATAGATTTATTCCGCACTATTTCGGAATAGAAACCGTTTGGTAAAAAATTTCTCATTTCTATTTCTGGAACAAATTTCTATTCCAGAAATAGGTTTGGAATAGAAATCAGAAATTGTTTCTCTCTTTCTTACTTCTCACTCGAAGAAATTTTTTTCCGTCCGTTGCTCACCACCACCACCACCACCCCTGCCCACCGCCAGCCCTTGGCCGCCGCCGCCACTGCCGCCGCCACCGCCGCCGCCACTGCCGCCGCCACCGCCGCCGCCATCGCCGCCACCGCCGCTTCCGCCCATCATCCGCCGCCGCCGGCGGCGGCGGCGCGGGCGGTGGCGGCGGGCCGGCGCCCGGCGCCGGGCGGCGGCGAGCCAGCGGCGGTCGGCCCGCCGCCCGCCGCCGCCCTCGCCCGTCGTCGGTCGTCGGTCGCCGGTCGCCGCCGTCCACCGCCTGCCGGTCCTCGCTCCTCCCATTATCACCGCTACTTAGAAAAGTAAAATTTTTTTGATTATCAAACGAATTTCTATTCCAAGAATAGAAATTTTTTATTGTTATCAAACACGTTTTTTGGCTCAGAAACTCATCCAGAAATAGAAATAGAAAAATCTATTTCTGTTCCAGAAATGATTTCTGGAACAGAAATGTTATCATTCGCGCCCTTACTATACTCTTTCAAAAGGCATTGTCTCTATTGCAAGTGGACTACCTTTAGCTCTTGAAGCGATAGGTTCTTTGCTTTTTGGTATACAACAAACAACAATATGGGAAGAGAAGCTAAAGAAGCTAAAGGAAACACCTAATGGAGATGTCTTGGGAAAGCTAAAAATTAGTTATGATGCCTTGGAAATGGATCAACAACAGATATTTCTCGATATTGCATGCTTTTGTGTCGGTCAAGAGAAGATTGATCCAATCTACATGTGGGAAAATCGTGGGTTTGAGGTGGAGTATGCTATTCATGTCCTTGTTAACAGGTGCATGATAAAGGTTTTAGGCAATAACTTTTGGATGCATGATCAATTTAGAGATCTTGGAAGGGCAATTGCTAAAACAGAGCGTACTAGGTTGTGGGATGGGGACGACATAATTTGTGAATTAAGATCAAGAAAGGTAAAATCTGACCAAATTTGAATAGACAATTGCTTACCCTGTTCTTAATTAGGGATTTAATCACTTTTCTGAATTGGGAGTTACTCTACTGTTTTCTTTTTTTTCCTTCTCATCGACGAATTTAATTGTAAGATATTGGCAAATTCCTACTATTGCTCCTTAATGTCATTGGCAGATCAAGGAAAGCATTCAAGCACTTTGTTTGCGGAAGAACTCCATGAGTCCTATAACTATTACGGCAGAGCAACTTCGACGATTCCCACATCTCGAGTTTCTTTGGTTGACTAACGTTGTCTGGGAAGGTGGCTTCACGGGCTGTCTTTCCAAGTTGGAAAAGATCATTATGGTCTGTACAGGTTATTCGCCTACCAATTTGGCTCTAGAAAAATTGGTTGTCATGAATATTCGTTTCTCTGAACTCGACAGAGACGAAATCAATTACCTAATCAAGGTTCGTGAGTTTCCCTCCTAGTCTAACTTTCTTATTCAATGAAGGACAAAATTGGACGGATTTATAGTCTGATTTTGTATTATAGTGAGAGGATTGGATGACATGTGACCCAAGTTGGGGGCCTAAATGCATATTTATTTTTTGCATAGACATTTAATCGTCTATCCTAATCTTTCATTGGCTTTTGTAGGGGGCAACAAAATTGAAGGTTCTCACCCTTGAAGATAATTACTCCCTTCATAGGACACCAACCTTTTTTGACAACTCTGTTTTAGAGAAGTTTACTATTTGTCATTGTCCATCTTTGAAGAAAATTGACGGCTCTATTGGGAAATTGAGACAGCTGACTGACTTGAATATTGAGTCATGTTTGAAACTTGAAAATTTGCCTCAACAAATTGGAGAGCTACAGAATCTTCGGCACCTCTCTCTTAGTAATTGTGGTACCCTGGAGCTCCCAACCTTTTTTGACAACTCTGTTTTAGAGAAGTTTGCTATTTGTCGGGGTACGGACCTCTGGAGTGCCAAAAGTTGGCACAAAGGGACACTTAAGTGCCAAAAGTTACAAAAGGTACACTTAAGTGCCAAAATCGGAGCAAAATGGATCACTTAAGTGCCAACGGCGAAAAATTCCGGCCAAATTGTCACGTGTGAATTTTCCGATGACTTCATTTTTGACGGAGCATTTTTTTTCAAAATAAAAATTCACGTGACAATTTTAAAAAAATTATCCACATCAGATTTTTAAAAATTAAAATCGATTTTATTAAAAAAAAAAAAAGAAGAAGAAGAAGAAGAAGGGGGAGGAGGGGCCCTCGCCGATCCCCTCCTCCCCCTTCTTCTTCTTCTTTTTTTTTTTTAAATAAAATCGATTTTATAATAATTTATTTTTAATTATTTAATATTATTTAATTAATAATTTTTAAATCACGTCAGCCAAAACGATGTCGTTTTAGCTGATTTTTGGCCAATTCAATTTCCGGCGAGCCACGTAGGCAAGAAAATTAATAAAAAATTGCCACGTAGGATTTCGGCGGGGTTCGGCGACTTAAGACTTTAAGTGATCCATTTTTTAAAAAAGTGGCACTTAAGTGTACATTTTGTAACTTTTGGCACTTAAGTGTCTCTTTGTGCCAACTTTTGGCACTCCCGCTATACTTATCCCGCTATTTGTCATTGTCCATCTTTGAAGAAAATTGACGGCTCTATTGGGAAATTGAGACAGCTGACTGACTTGAATATTGAGTCATGTTTGAAACTTGAAAATTTGCCTCAACAAATTGGAGAGCTACAGAATCTTCGGCTCCTCTCTCTTAGTAATTGTGGTACCTTGGAGCTCCCCAACTCAATTTCAAAATTGAAGTCGTTGACAAAGTAACACATGACGCACTTTCGCTTCGCACCAATTACAGAATTGGGTTCCTTTTCTCCACTGAAAGAACTTACTCTATCTGGACTAGACTTCCGAACCCTCAAACAAGTTCCGTCAAACTTGATAGTTTTTAAGCTCTACAACACTCGAGTGGAACATGTACATCTCAGCGGGCTTCCTCCATTGGAAAAATCGGAAGAAAACATGATATACGAGCAACTTGATGTTCAATGTCGCAATGTCTTAGACTCGTTGGACAAACTAAGTGTTCATTACTTGGCTGATATGGATCACTCGTTTTATCTGCCGAATGATCCAGGGTACAATGAGCTACAAGCTCCCGAGCTGATTGAACCTTGGAGAGCAAATTTCCTTGTCATAAGCTCCCTGAAGATGCTTCAAGAATTCCATATGGGGGCGTGCAAGATGGTAGAAGCTATCGATTTTCTTTCTCCATTATCATTGGAGGTATTTACTGTTGAATCGTGTCTTTCATTACGATGGATAAAAGGTTTGTCTAGCTTGAAGAAATTGAAGAGTTTACAAATTCAAGCCTGCATGGGGCTGCGGTGTATGGAGGGCATTCACGAATTAGAGTCCTTGCAGCTGTTGAGAGTTCGTGGGTATTTCGACCTTTTAGAGATTTTAGATGCACCAAGCTCAAAAGTACCAAATGAGTGCCAGATGGACATAACAGATGCTAAATTTCTCCTCTGCGAACGTTATGCTTATCAGAGCAATTGGGAGTCTTTAAGAGAGATTATTCAGAATAATAAAAAGAGGAGATTGCGGGACGCGTTCATCCTATTCGGATTCGAAGAAACAAGCGACCCTGAAACATAGAGAGGGGATCCTTGGTGCGCCTTCTATCTATTCACAGATCATGGCTGTTCTGCTTTATTTGCTTTCAATATCTGATTTACTCTAGTAAACGGAGACAACAAACAGATTCTGAAACGTGCACCTGTGACAAGGGTTCTCTTTCACGTTTTCTTCTTCCTCTTCTCTTCCCGCTGCTCAAGCAAATCTGTATCACCCAATCCTCGCCGCTGCTCGCTCACTCCTCACAACCTTCAGTCCGTCGTCGGATGTCTCTCTTCTTCCCATCGCAAGCTTCAAGTCTTCTTCTTCAAGGCCGCTTGGCTGGAGGAATTTGGTGCTACGTGAGGCTCAATGGTTGCATTCATTAACTCCATCAGTGGCGGGAGGCATGGGCCTGAACTCAAGCTCCGGATCACCAGCTAAACGCTGAAGAACAGGTACGAGTGATGTGGCAGTTAGTGTTTAGTTGAATGTGATCGTGTGATTTGTCTTTGCGTAGTTAAGCATGAGCTCGAGCTCTAGCTTCATAGGGTAATAGCTTCGTAGCTTATTTATGTTGCTATGCTTCTGTGGACTGCTCGATTGAGTGGAATCATGTGCCGGCGTGTTTTCCATCTATTAGTTGGGGTATTACAGGAATTATGGGTACTAAGTGAGCTGACTTAAGATTGGAAAGTTACAAAAAATTTAGAAAACAAAGGTTACAGCTTTGATGGAGAACAGCGACGTAAATTTTTGCAGTCAACCATCTGAGAATCGAACCATTCCCATGATTGTTATTGCAGAGCTCGCAAAACTTTCTGCACAGGATGTGGAGCATCTTCTCATGAAGTGTTTGTCTGTAGGTATATGCTAAGGTTTGAATAATCATCACTTTAATGAGTAACTACCGTCTCTTCATTACCTGCGAGGAGCTGATTAAAAAGCAAACAATGCTGTTCTTCTTTTGGGCGGTTGTATTTTGCATTGGTAATTTGAGATCTGCTGCATATGGTTGAAGGGACCATAAGTTTGTGGATTGGTTGCTCAGAATGTGCCTAAAGTGACTGATGTGAATGTGTGCCCTATTATCACGGGCTGATCATTTGGGATCGTGACTGTGCAGTGACTTAGGTAAGTTTGGATCGCTTGGGATCGTTGGGCGCCTAAGCCAATCTTTCTTCAGATTGATTGATCACTCAATTCACCCGGATCGTAGAGAGAAAAAATCTAGAGAGAGAAGCTCTAAACAAGAGAATGTAACTTAGATTGCTAAATGTTTGGATGGTTACAAATGAGGAGGAGGACACCCCTTTTTATACTTGAGGCCATCAGATTACAACCATTGATCGAGTTTTGATCCGGCAAACAAGATTGTACCGCCCCACCTACCGGCATTTATGCCGAGAAAAGTGTAGACCACGGCATAATTACGAGATTGCCCGCCCTTGAGAATGTTCTGAAAGCACTTGGATCCTCCTAGAGGAGTTTTACTTTCTTCCTCGATCATGAACGCTCCATTGACCACGGAAATCTCGGCTCTGTAACATTCTCCCCCACTCATTCAAGCAATGTCCTTGGTGCTCACGGCATGGAGAGAGTTTTTCTTGGCACGAGCTCTTTCACGCTTCTTACTATTTCGCTTGGCCTTGACCGACTTGAACGGTACCTCGAACGGCTTCTCGAACGATCGGTTGGGTGGCTCCACGATCAGTTGGGCACACGATCCTTTCTTCAACTCGGGCATGGCATGCGGCACGTACTCCACTTCAGGGAAGAGGGCTTCGATTGGCATGTTGCGAGTTGGTGTAGGAGGTCCCAACTCTACATTCGGCTTCTTGGTTGGTTGTGTCTTTGGTTGTTGATTGGCCATTTGCTTGGCCGCCTTCAAACTCTTGTGAAGGAGATGAATCGTAGCAATGGTCTTGGTGTTCATCACCCCTTTGAACATCGGCACCATGGATTGGCACTTTGGATCGAGCACCATGATGCACTTGGATCCCATGTCAATCATAACTCTCGCTCGGTCGAAGAATTGCATTCCCAAGATAAGATCATAGTCGTCAAGCGGGACCACTTCGAACGGGAGCTTGCTTTTCCATCCGCCAATTTGGACTTCCACCTCCGGAGTTGTCCCTCCACTTGTAAGGTCTTCTGAGTTGACGGTCTTGAATCGCCTCCCATTCGGTATAACTTCCAAACCTAACTTCTTTGCTACTTCAGTCACCATGAATACATTGGAAGCACCCGTATCAACCAAGGCATAAAGGGTAATGCCACATACCTCAATCTCGACGAAGTACATGTTTGTTTGCTCCTTCTTCTTAGGCGGTAGTTGGGTTTGCACGGAGTTGAGCATCATCCCATCAAATCGAACTTGGCACTTCTCCTCCTTGGGTCGTTCCTCTTCTTCCACGAAGAGGATGGCATTGACTCGATGCTTTTGCGGACACTTTTGCGTATGATGATTTCCTTTGCAAATGAAGCAATGAGTTGTCTATCTGATGATTTCCTTTGCAAATGAAGCAAGAAGTGGGTGGAGGTTGATCATACTTACTTGTGTAATTGGCTTGTGGTTGGTTTCCTTGGACGGGTTGCTTGGACGAGCCTTCTCCCCAAGTCTTCATTTGCCCCCTTATCCCTAGGGCCACGGGAGTTGTTTCCACCTTCATCCTCGGAGGACCGATCTGACCTCCAATCCCTTGATTGATACTTCGTTGGATCGAACTTGGGGAGGTCGATGAGTAATTCAGCCACGGTCAAAGCCCTCGAGAGACTTCTCACATCGCGATGCATTAGCCCTTGTTTTGCCCACGGCTTGAGTCCATCTAAGAATGTTCCAAAAGCTTCCTCTTCTCCAAGGTTGTTGATTTGGAGCTTGAGTTTGGTGAATTCCTTCACGCACTCTCGGATCATACCTCGTTGCTCGAGGTGATGGAGTTTGCTACGAGCTTCTTGTTGAGTAAACTCGGAGAAGAAGTACTCCCGAAACTCCTTCACGAAGTCATCCCACGTCTCCATGGGATGGGCACCACGCTTGGTCTCATCACACCTATTGCGCCATCAAAGTATTGCTCCATACTCCATACGAAGTTGTCCACTTCTTTGGCGGATCAATCACCCTTGAACTCCTTGGGTTTCGGCACCTCTATCATGGGCACCGCTTGGGTAGGCACCGCTCCGTTCGTGATGCTTAGCTTGCATAGGGCAAGCTCCGTCTTGAGCTCTTGGATCTCCACCTTCATGGCTTTGACCTCGTCCTATTGGGGGTTCTCTTCTTTCATTGCTTGGACTCGTTCCCTCAAATCTTCGATCGATGTTTCAAGGGCATCGTATTTGGCTTGGAGAGGGACCGTCGCATTGCTGATGACATCCATGAAGTCTTTGCGAAGAGTGGCTTTGACCTCCAAGATCCAGTCTCGGACATCATCGAGTCCGTCTATGAGTTCGGCCATGGTGCTCTGCATCCTCGTGAACTTCTCATCGAGCGCGACAACGGCTTCCGACGAGGTTCTTCTTTCTTGCTTTGACTGCGAGTCTCTCTGACTTGAGCAACCCCTTCATCCACAATAGCTTCTTGGCTCAACATTTTCTCGAATAGTTGGTGCTCCTCGGATCTCTCTTCTTTGCTTTGATACCACTTGTCACGGGCCGATTGTTTGAGATCGTGACCGTGCAATGACTTAGGCAAGTTTGGATCGCTTGGGATCGTTGGGCACCTAGGTCAAGCCTTCTTCGGATCAATCGATCACTCAACTCACCCGGATCGTAGAGAGAGAGAGAAAATCTAAAGAGGGAAGTTCTGAACAAGAGAATGGAATTTAGATTGCTAAATGGTTGGATGGTTACAAATGAGGGGGAGGGCATCCCTTCTTACACTTGAGGCCCTCTGATTACAACCATTGATTGAGTTTCGATCTGGTGGACAAGATCGTACTGCCCCACCTACCACCTACCGGCATTTATGCTGAAAAATTTCTAGACCACGGCACAATTACATGATCGCTTGTCTCTGAGAATGTTCTTGAAGCACTTAGATCCTCCCAGGGGCGTTTTGGTCGTTCTTCTTCAATCATGAATGATCCAATGACCACGCAAACCTCGGCTCTGTGACACTTAGCTAGTACTAATCAACCATAGATAGTTTTATCCAACAAGTGGTGGCTGATGTGAATCAGCATTTCTTTTTATTCTTTTAACATCGATACTGAGTTTCATCATCGCGGGGGTGTAAAGATGATTACTTTGAGTTATTCATGCTTGTAGATTGGCTGCCACTATTTCTGATTTAAGAATTAGAGTTTCAGATATGCGTCAGTGTGCTGTTGCTATAAATCTAGAGTGTTGTTTCCTTTCTTGCATACGCTGTCATGGCAAATACTTGGATGTTATAATTGCTTGCACCTTCTTTGCTATAGCAAACTTAATGGAAAGCCGATATTCAAGCATTTACCTTATTTTACAGTAGTCTAACCATTAGATTCTCTACTCAGGGACAGTATACGTTTCATGGATAAAGCCAAGATTTTTGGGGATTCCACAGATCAAATTACCGAGTGACTGGCTGGACAATTGGCTGGACAATGTACAGGCGGCTTTGTTATCTGCTGAAGCAGAAACACCAAATTATGTTGCTTCATGAGTACTCCCACATTCCCGTTCTCTGTTTTGCAACGATCCTCTGATTTGAACTGAAAGAAGAAAAAAATGAGCCTCTATTGTAGCAAGGTGCTTGGTCAGGCAGTTGTGCATCTCAATTTACTTCCTTGGTACTTCATTGTTTATGCCTAATTCTCCTTCAGAAACAGCAATTCCTTCCTACTTTCTCACGTCCAAGATTAGTCCTCTTAAAACTGTGGCGACTCAGTTTTATCATTTGGATATGGTCATTGGAACATATTCTGATTTCTTTTTCTCAATTGTGCCCATTTTGATCCACCATCATGTAGACCGACAAATGCCATGGGACAATCTTTGTAGCTTTTATGACTTCCAGAATGAATATATTTAAATGAATGCACACTCTCCTCTTAGCTGATATGTGGGGGTGCTTACCTGTGTACTGATGCGATGAGTGGTAACTTCAATGTGCTCATCACTTAAAACCATTCAAGCCTTATGTGGCTATATGAGAATTGACCAAAGCTGGGAATATGAAACTGACTCAAAGAAATGTGACTACCTAAATATTATTCATTTGTTAAATATTCAGCTACAGTTTGTCAGATCATTTTGCAAATCAATTTAGTAATTCAGTCTTTGCACTCTCAGACTACTGTAAAATAAATTAAATTGACAGTACACCTATAAGAACAAAATAAGTCGCTCAAACTTCTTGGTTGTTGTCTGCTATCAAACCAAGAGTGCCGCCAAACGGATCACTGTGAGGTGTCTCACTAATATCTCAGGATGCTGTGTACCTCTGTAGCTATCTGCCTTTATGTTCGAGGTGAGAGATTCTTAATTGCTTGAATGGACAAGATCTTGTCTATTGTCTGTTGCATTCAGCAACAAAGGAAACCAATTGGAATATGATTGATTATCATCTTTTGACCATTCCCTTTCAAGCCATTGATCAGTCAAAGCTATCTTTACAATAACGAAGCTTGAATGTAGAGTAAGTATCAAACACCGACATTCAATATTGCAGAAAGCATGGCTTGCCGTGCCAATATCTTTTTAGCACAAGGTCTCACTGTGCTCGGCTAAATCTAGATTCCTCAAAAGAGGGACATCGAATGGAAGTATACTGGCTCATTCGCCTCCTTTTCCTTGTAACAGTAAATCTCTCAGTCCGTTAGGAAGAGAGACTGCAAAATCCAATTCTGAGGGCAGCTTATCGAAAAATATCAACAAGGATTGCAGAATAGACATTGGCAACATCCCCATATCAATAAGCTCAATATGCTTTGCAATCAGATTACCACAATCCATTCAATAATATCTATATCAAAATTTGGCTGCAAAGCAGCACGTACTCAAAGCCCCAAATATGACATTCTCCAAACTACTGAATCTTACATGTGACAGAAAACTTAGATTTACTGAATCTACCCGCCAATGCAGCTCCATAAAACAGAATGGCAAGTGCATGAAGAAGGTTGGTTGAACGTAAGATGGAACCTCAGAAAGAAGAGATGACAGACTGAAGCTCGCGAAGAGACAAGGATTAGGTGAGGAGTGGGCGAGAACAATTTAACTTGATAGATGTGGCATCGTGCAGGTTCTCTGAGGAGGACTTTGAAGCTCAACGAATGCCCACGTCTCTGTTGCAGGTACCTTGTGAGAGCGATACTATACACTTCGATTTGCTTGTGATGAGAATACTCTGTGAAGAGAAAACGCTCAGTCAAGTGTTTGAAACTGAGCAAAATCAAAAGAAGAAGAAAATACATGCTTGACTTAGCTTAGTGGTTGCCGTCGAAGTCTATGAAGAGAGATGAGCACGAGACGAGGATGCCATGGTGCTTTTGGACTGGTCAGGAGAGCAATCTACACTTGGTGACGTTGGCTTCTTTTCATTCAACAAAACATCCCGTGAGAAGGGGAGGACAGAGGACAAAACCAGCGCCTTGGATGATGAAAGATATACGAGAAACTAGCGAGTAGCACTAGTAAATTGGCCAGCGAAGAGCAGCCAAGAGGAGTAACCCATGAAACGTGCGGTGACACAACGACTACGCTGCTGTGGCAACACGATGGAAGTCGAGGATCTGTCTATTCAGGCAGGGAAGCGATGAGCTCATCGAGCGATGGCTCAGTCCACAGATTCGAGAGAAGACGATTGCTCAGCCCGTGGAGGGTCAAAACGACCATCGTGAAGGAGGGTTTGGAAACGAATTGGCTTTGAGGCAGCGATGATTGGTTGGTACGTGAGATTAACAGAGGAACAGGTAAGAAAAAGATAAGACATTCCCTGAATGTTCACCTAATAATTCTTGGCCAGTTGTTGGCTAGATGGCCCATATCTTGGCTTAGTTTCATGTCCCCAATAAGGCTAAGGCGATGAGGTTAGCTGAGGTGCAATGGTACGCACAAAAATGGATCAACTTAAGTTGAGCAAATCAATCAGGTAATGTTGAGAGGCCAAGAATATTTCTTCAGAGATTCGAGGGACTCTACAGTGCCTATCCTCTTCATTGGTCCAAAATTTATTTTGATGCCAGGCCCCAGGTATCAAAACCAACATGCCTCTAATCACAAATGCGAGGAATGAATGCAAAAATTGTGCGAGGTACGTGTTTTTGGTTAGGGATTGAATTCTAGTGTGATTGGCAAATTTGGTTCCTAAATTGAACTCTAAATGAGGTTCTATTTTTACTTAAATTGAACTATTGTGATAGTTGTAAAGACAAAAAAAAAATGTAATAAAAAGATAGCATATTTGCTGTTGATTTAGGAAAATGATTGAAACGAAAAAATATTTCAAAATCCGGATAATAATGTAATCATGAAAACTTATGAATAGCACTAAAGGGATGATTCTTGGTTGGAAAGTTGAGGGATCCAATTGACAAGTTAAAAATTTAGGGACTGTATTAAGTATTTAAGAATAGTTCAATGACTATATTGAAAAATAAAAAATCCAAATATGACATTGTGCATTAGCATGATTTCCCCTTTAACATCTTTCGAACAACGCCCTACCAAAATAAATGATTGGATAATGAAATAGACAATGCTATAAACACAAATGTTCTAGGGGCATGTGACTTTAGGCTTTACTCTATTGATCTCAACTTCCACCATTTATGGATTTCAAACAAACAAAACAAGACATGGGTAAACTGGTCTCTCCATTTCAATGATGTATTTTCACCGTTTGAAAAGGGAGATCGATTGTGTGCTCAAGCGCACACGTAGTGCGGGTTTCAACTCTAGTATAAACTTAGGTATAACATGATCTTAGTTACTTTCGTGAGAAGTTCTGCTGATGATTTTCTATACGAGCTTGCAAAAAAATTTGTCCTTGTTTTCGGAATTCAAAGAGCTTTCAATTTTGAAGCTCGATCACCTGAAAACTGAGCTCTTTTGGCAAGTTGTGATGCTGACGGGTAGTTTTAGAAAAAGGAAACTTCAGGTTAGAAAGAGACATCTTCCTATGCCGGAAAGCTTAGTTAATCAAGGCTGTAATCTATAGGCTCGTTAATTTTTGCAGTCAGAAGTTTGTTTTGCCAAAGGAAGATGGTCATGCTGGTTGAGAGTAAAGACTAGGTTCTTTTGTGGAAAGGAAATCTTGAGAAGCGCAGAGTCCTAAGGTGTCTTTGGATGAAGTTTGCACTCCAAAATGTGAAGGTGTTTTAGGCTTGAAGAAACTGGAAACATGGAATAAAGCTTGCACTCTCAAGAATCTGTAAAGCAGGGTCCATTTGTTGTTGAAACAGACTTCTATTTGATCTGTTACTCCCAAAAGTAAATCACGTGTACTCGGAGGAAGCTGCTACAAGTTAGGTCCATTCTTAAGTTGACATACTTGACAAGTGATTGGCAGTCGACAGGACAGTTCATTTGTGGTGTGATCATGGCACCCTCATGGCATTTCTAGAGGGTGTTTATTCTCAGAGTGATCCATGATACTGCTCTAGATATATCAACTCTTTGGTAGCTACCATTACTAGTTAGAGATGAGTGGTCTTGCCTCCAACAAGATCAGATCTATTGGTGCATATACAAGACAGCATTATGCGGGATGTTTTAGCGTTGTGACATTGCTGACGATCAGAGTGATGTTCACTGGAAATGCATCTGGTTGTTTTACATGGATTGATACTTGGAACCTGGTTAGAGGAAGAAGGCCAAAGGTTGTACGTCATAAAATGATTTGGGTTAATCCAAACACTCCTAAGTTCTGTTTCGGCCCTTGATTAGCCATCCTGAATAGTTTGCAGACTTTCGGGAGGATGAAAAAATGGGGCTTCTGTAGTTGATCGACGTGACTTGTGCTCAGCTGCTCTTGAATCTTAGACGACATTTGCTTTTTTAGTGTGCTTTCCCAATGACAATCAGGTCCTCCTTTCTAGAACTGATGGGTATGAGGAGGCCTGTTGGAACTTGGGACATGGAATTTGCTTTGATTTTTGCAATATCTGATAGAGTGATTCACATGGTAATGCTTTGCTGTGAAAGTTCGTATCCTAGCCATGTTACAGGAGAGGAATGGTTGTTTGTCTACTCTAGATAAAGAATTATGCAGGAAATGGAATATTATGATGTGAATTTGCGAGTTGCTTTTCATTGAAAAACAACCCTCACCCAATTACATCAAGCCTAAATAAGTCCTCTGGATTCGGCATAAATTATTTGGAGCTTGTCTAGTTTGGTCCAGGCCAAGCTCCAAATATGACTGACTAAAAAGATGTGAAGAATCTCTAGTCATTTTCAGTCTCCACAAAACCCTTTGAAATTGATGCAGCATTATTGATAGAGCCATCAAAGGTTAAAGGAGAGCCTCTCCATTTGAGCTATCACCACCTTGCAGGGATGCTACTGTTGTCGATTTGAAAGGCGGAGGTGATCGAGGGGGCTTCTATTGGAAAAAGATTCCAACCTCTGTCCTTGCTCCATTAATCAAACTCGAACACAACTAGTAGTTGCTTATGGGATCGAGCTCGCAGTGGTGTGGTTGCTCCAAATTTCCTTTAAGAAGAAAATTTAATTTTTATTATCTTTAATTTTCCAAGAATAGCACGTAGGAGCCATGTGGCAGCCACATATGAGCCATTGTGATACCTACTGGTCACATAAATATTTTCTTTCTTTTAATGGAAGGTCCAATTGGAGCGAACAGGTCATAATTCAAGAATTTAATTGCAAAAAAGAAAAATTCAAAGACAATATTGCACAAACTTTAGGAATTTTCAATAGTTAAGTGATTTGTGGTCTAATTTTTGGCATTGCTATGAAACATTTCTCTCGATGCCTAAGGGATAATAATATCTCATGTAAGTTGATGTTGTTTTACTACGCGGAGGGCACAATCATTGGTCTGATTTTGTCAATAATACAAAGTTTAGGCAAAGTAATAATTAAAGACATGTTCAGACTCGAACAGAACAGAGCGTCATGATTAAGCACCACTTTCACAAGATTAGAACTTGAAATTAACCTAAATACTGAGTTAGTGGGGCAAACGTGGAAGTTGACTTTTGGTGGACAAACGCGATGATCAACATTGACAAATTTCAAGCTACTAACATAAAGAAAACCATCTGGGCAAAAGATATCACATATCTCTTTTCCGTAAAATACCAATATATGCTTCTTTTTAATTTATATATACATATTTTCCTTTATAAATTTTTTATTCTCTTATTTACACGGACTATAAGATAAGGGAAAATGATGGAATAGTTAATCCTTAAAAAAATTCTCTAATCAATTCTAAACCTATTTAACGAATGCCATTTTAGTCTAAAACTTTTCAATTTTACCCATTTAATCTTCAATCTTTATGCAAGATTTCGACATAGTCATTCCAGCCAATTTTAACTGGAATTCTAGAATTTCGCATAAAGGTTCAAGACTAAATTGATAAAATTCAAAAGTTTATAAATAAATCAACGTCCTCAAAATAGATTTAACATTGATTAGACAATTTCCCCGTTAATCCTTTATTTTAGCTCCCTATGTGGCTCAATTATATTTTTCATTATGCTGGGAAAATACAAAAATCATTCTCCACTTTTTATTGTGATTTATTCCACGTCTTCTATTATTTCGAGCATGCATTTTGTGCCTTGATGTCGAAAAAGGTCTAAATTTTACAGCTTTGCGTCTAACAAACTATTAAAATTAGATTCTGCGAAGTGTGGATTTTTTCGGAACCTCTTGTTGCAAAGTGCGGACACGTTTCGGAATTAGCAAACATGAAATAAGTACTTAAGGTGCAAATTGAAGATTGGTTTTTGTAATTTACAAGAAAACATTTCTGGTAGTTTTCATAAAAGTGATCAAAACATTCACTCAACTGCATTGGATGATCTAATGTAGAGATAAAACATACATTATTCACCTCCATTTCTCTGCAATATGATTCCTGTAAACGACCTTTCTCTATAAATTAACTTCTCTCACTCATATACCCAATCGACAATATTGATGATTTGTATTATTTTCTTTTATCTTGGGTAATAATATGGATGGTCCTTAAACTTTTCCCTATCATGCAATCTTGTGCTGGAAATATTTTGCAATTCCATAGTATTGTCATATTTTGAATTTGACTCAATATTATCATTCCTCGAAGAAGACTAATAAAAATTGTTGATATGGCAGTTAATACCATTAACTAGACGTCTAATATGTTGACGAGGACACCTACAAGGACACCATTAACTAGCTGTTCAATTTAGACTAGACATGAGGTTAAGTCGTGTGACCTAGATATGAAGTTGAGCACCTCCATCAATGGAGGTCATGTGCCTCCCCCCAAACTCCATTGGAATTGAGAGAGAGAGAGAGAGAGAGAGAGAGAGAGAGAGAGAGAGAGAGAGAGAGAGAGAGAGAGAGAGAGAGAGAGAGAGAGAGAGAGAGAGAGAGAGAGAGAGAGAGAGAGAGAGAGCTAGGTGTGGAAGTTCGGCATGAGGAGCCACGGCGGCAAGGCACAACAGGACCACACTGGTGATTACACCAGCAGTGGTGGCCAGCCTTAAACACTGAGCAAAATTTGGAGACGACTATTACCTTGCTCTTTGGCTCGGACATGATTTATATTGTCTGCCACCAACATCGACAAACCCCAGAAGACATGACATGGCCTGATGTCCATGTCCAACAATAAATCCCGCCATGATTGAACCGATTAGAGCTACCTACAACCCAATTATATAACGATAATATAGAGTTAATTGTGTACACGAGCCAAAGCCAGATGACAGCGATGCAGCACCGTTCTCCATCTCTTTGCTCTTTCATCATGATGATCATTTCATGAAGATTGTCGGACTTCGAAAAGCCAATTATATTTTCATCACTGAATGATATGATGCAATTCCTTAATTTCTTAATTGAAAATGCTTTTGAAAGAAATGACATTACGTAGCAGAAATGGTTAAAACATGGATAACTCGATCTGCAAATATGGGTATAGATGTGAACACACTTGCATATGCAAATTCCAAAAAAAAGAAGAAGTAAAGAGACCTCTCATAATTTTTCCATTAATTCAAATGAATAAGATATTCTGCAAAACAATGAAATGTATCTATTAATCTAGAAAACTCTGAAATCCAGCGAACATTTTCTAGGATCAATATTTGGTTTATTTCCTTATATTTATTTTATTTTAGAAATTTTGTTGGGATTTTAGGTGATTCATTTCAACTTTTAGTAATTATCTAGTTGGATATTTTTGCACCACGAGAATTATATGGCATGATTTTCGTTTGTCAAGGGCGTGTTTGTTTCACTGGAAGTTAATCATTTCAAAAATGATATTTTTCTAAGAAACGATTATTTGTATAGTTTAAAATAATTAGATAAAAAAATTATTTTTATTATTAACAAATATATTTTTGTTGATAACAAACATATTTTTCATTGATTCTTAATTTTTGTGAAACAAGCCCCTAAATTTTTGTTCTCCAATTTGTTCTTTTACGTGCGTCAATCACATTCGAGCTATTTTTCTTCTAATGTTATAAACTAAACTCATGTGCGTCAATATGGAAAGGTAGGCTTCTTGTAATTTGTATGAAAATCTATTTTTTTAAGAACTAAACTATTTTATCTGTTTTGCTCTGTTTTCCTTGTTTTTCTTTGGGCAAGAATTCTTTCATGTCAATGATTTCCCCATAGTCTAGTCATACTAATCCACATTTAAACATGCACATCAAATCATTCAAATAATGAACAGTCACTTAAAAGCATTAAACATAATAATATATAATTCACAAGAATAAAATCACTTCCAAAACATAAAAAACATGAAATTCATATCATCATAATTAGGCTACATTGTAGCTCTAAAAAAGAAAATTATAACATAATAGAAAAAGAAATGCAAATATGAATTAAACCCAACATCTTGAATCATAAAACTAGAATTCTATCATCACTTTTTGACTTGAAAAATTCTCATAACAATGAAAAAACAATCTAAAAATAAAAACATAGCTATCCCCCAAGCTTTCAATGTTATCCTAGGATAACATCCAAGACTCCTAACATAAGGCAATTCCTTATTTTTCGCATAAAATTAGGGAATAAATCATAGAACTCTTGATTTGGCATGCACTTTCCAACACTTCAATGGGTGGCGTCTTCCTTTCCTTCTTTTTGCCGTTTTTCTTATTTTCTCCATGTCTCATCATACTACCTACATAAACAAGAAAAATTTGAGTAAAAAGAGGGAAATCCAAATATTTTCTCACAAAAATTGCATTATTTGTTGCCTAAAAGAGGTAAAAATAACTCTATTTTTATAGAGTATCAATAATTTTATAATTTGATCATACTTTTTAAAATTTTTAGGACCTCAATTACACTTTCTAAATAAGTTTTATAACTTGTAGCACACTTATCTCTAACATCTAAAAAGGAGGAGTGCGGTTGGTATTTCCTCCCCCCAAGGTCGCTGTGGGTAAACAAGTATAGAATCAGTAATCGTTCAGAAACTGTAGGAAGCCCATTCTCCTTTTTGGAAGTCAAACTGCAAGATAAAAGCAAGACCCCAATAACTTTCATATCTAGATTTATTTGTACTAGAAGGCCCAATCCAACCAAGTGATTAGGGGGATAGGAAGCATTGGGCCCATCGATAATGGGCCGAATTGGATCGACGTAGGCCCAATCGGCTCACTTCCGCGAACGACAGGGTCGGAGCTTATGAACCAGGAGTCACGACTGGACCCCCCATCGTTCGCCACTCTCCCTCGCGGTCGCAAGTCTCCTCCCGTTTCTCGAAGGTTCCTGGGTTTCGAGTTCTTGCCCCCACCATCAGCGCGCTCTCGCCCCGACCCGCCGAAGGTTTCGAGTTCGCCGATCAGGTTACTCCGTCGTTCGATGTGCGTCTCTCTCTCCCTCTCATATGTCGGACAATCGGAAGTTTCCGTGGTTCCGGTGACGGAATCTGGCAGATCTGTGCTGTTCTGGTATACGTGAGGGGACTTTTGGCTTGCCTTCTGTGCTTTCGTCTTCTCGAATTCGCAGAATTTGCGACGGTGCTGGTTTGGGTTTCAATGTTGCGCTTCTTAGCTCTCTCGGAATGCAAAAGCTATCGTTGAACGGCTTGCTCAACCGCGTGTATGAATTGAGTCGGGACGCGATACTGATCGACGGACCGAGCGGATACCACGAGGCGGCGCCGGGGAGGCTGTCGGCGATATTCACGGCGGCGGTGCTGGCGAGGAGCAAGGAGGGCGGCTTGGCGGAGACGCACGCGTTCGTGCATGACTTCGTTGGTAAGCTTGGGCATTTTGTTGTGGAGAGAGCGAGCGATGAGAGATTAACGACTGAGTTTTGTAGGGTTTCCGGCTTCGGCCAATTCACCTTCGTCGTCAACATGATGATTGAATTGAGGATTGTTACTAATATTTTTCTTCAATCTTTTAGATGCCCTATAATGACCATAAGAATCAATAGACAGACATAAAAAATGGCGACAAGCGTATTAACTTTATTGAGAAAAAAAAAATTTCGTTCTTAATTTGAATGCATGCTCGCTCTGGAGGTCTAAACATACTAGTTTTATTCCTTTTTTCGTCAAGTTAAAAATCGCACTTTGAATTTCTTCCTGAAAATTGAAATAAGCATATAGATTAAATATATCAAAAGTATCACTTGAAAAAAAAAACTCTTTAACTTTATGAAAGAAAATAATTAAAGGCTACTCAAACCATCCAAGAACTATTTACCGGGGAGGCCTAAGCGCTCCTCGGGCCTTCTATTTTATTATTCATTTATACTTTTCGACTTTAATTAGATTTTGGGCCTATTGTAAATTTTTATTTGGTTTAATATTGGAATTTGGTATATTTTCGCTGTTGGGCTTTTAAAACTCAAATGGTTTTGAAGCAGAAACCTCAACCAGGTTCAAATGTGGCTAAATTTTTTGGGACCGTTGTGAATTTTTGGTGATGTGGCGTAGACGTTGTTAAAATATTTTTGATATTTATCTTTTTTCTTTAAATTTAAACGTTGACTCTGTCCTTGACTTGGAATTCTTCTTCTTGCCCAAAATATGTAAATCATAATAACGTCACGACCATTCTTTCGCTAGCTATGGCCGCAGCTCAAATGCTCAAGCAGCAATGGCGATTACAAGCTTGAGATCTACGACCTTTAGGTTTCACACACATTGGCCGCTCAAGCTCTATCCAAGCCACGAGCTTCAAGCTCGAGAACCCGTGACGGTCGTGACCTTCAAGCTTGAGTTCAAGGGATGGTGGTGGTTGTGAGCTTCGAAGTAGATCTAGCCATGGCAAATCGCAAGCTTGGAGCTCGAACAGCTATGGACCTGGAGCTTCAAAGCCAGTCTGGTCATTGTTGACACCCGAATTTTTCTTCATTTTGTTTTAAATGCCCATTTATTTTGCATTTATAAATATATATTAATTCATAGAAAAGATAAAAAAAAATTGATAAAAAAAATCGAAAAAAATAAATTCGGGTGGGCTGGTTCAGCCCAGCCCACCTCTCTCTCTCTCTCCCTTTTATTTCCTTTTCTTCTTTGGCCCACCTCCCTCTTATTTCCAGCCCAGCCCATCGTCTTTTCCTTTTTATTTTCTTTCTTCTTCATGGCGCGTGGAGAGGAGCATGCAGGAGTCCTGGACAGCAGCAGGCGTTCGACGACGCCCTCTGGGCGCGACTCCGTCAGGGGGTGACGCAGACACGCAGACGGAGACACAGAAAAAAGAGAGAGAGGAGGACACAGCAGCAGAAAATCAGGTGGAGTTAGGTCGGCAAAACCAGAACAAAAGAAAAAAAAAAGAACAGGGAAAGAAGGGGGATGGCCGGATCAGACAGGGGGCAGGGAGAGGAAAGGCAGAAAAGAAAAAAGGAGAAGAGAAAAAAGGGAAAGAGGAGAGGAGCGGACTGGACAAGAGAAAAGGAGAGGAGAGCGAACGGAGGGAGGACAAGTCGCCGGCAGCCACGCCTAACCCACCGCCAGCAACCCTCCGCCGTGCCTCAGATCCGGCGCCGGAAACAGCATAGCCGGGAAGGAAGACAGAGAGGAGAAAACCTGCTTTCCCGGCAGCCACCCACGAGCCCATCCGGCGACGTTCGAAGGTGAACCCAGCGATCGAGAGCGGGAGAGGGAGAAGTCCGGCCACGTACGAGCCCATTCGACGGCATCCCGTGTCTTCCTCAAGCTGAATAGGTAGGTTTACTTCTCCTCCCCCACTCGGTTTCGGATTTGTTGGGTTGGAGCTTGCGGCCGACCGGTTCGCGTGAGGTCCGGCCCTTGTTGCCCTTCCGTTGTGCCCCTGCTTTTCTCATGTGCATTTCTGAAGACCCTAGAACATGTTCGAAGCTCGGTCGTGTCCGAAATCCTTTGCTTCGGTAGTGCCCTCTAGGCGTTCGACGAATTGCTTCAATGAAAAACCCTAGTTTGACCCTCGACCGGAGCTCGCCTCTCGGTTTTTTCGGCATTGTTAGGGATTACGTTGTTGCTGCACGCTGTCTTGGACATTTTTTTTTCTAGCTTTCCGGCGGGTTACCCCGCGTTGTCCGCCTCAGTTTAGACGCGAGGAGCTCACCGGCGTGAATCCGGCGAGCCTCGGAATGCCGGCTAACGGCGGCCGGCGGCGCTCGGTGTCGGTCGGACGGAACGACACGACGACTCTAGTAGGACCGGCGAGAGTGGCGTCGGCGGCGGCGAATTGCAGACGTCGGGCGTCGAAGAGAAGACGTGCATGGAGAAGAAGACCAGAAGAAATAAAAAAAAAAAGGAGAAAGAAAGAAAAGAAAAAGAAAATGGGCTGGGCTGAGCAATTTTTCAGATGGGTTTAGACTGGGATTTTGGGCCGACTTTTTGTAAATAGGTGAAATGGGCCATGTTATTTTCTTTTGTTAATGGGCTGAGTTATTTCTTTTTTTTTAATGGGCCAATTTTAATGAAAAATTCGTGTGGGGCCTTAGGGCCGGCCCGGACCGATAGGGTCCGGGTCGGTTTAGTAGGGCTGGGTCACCTGACCCGGTCCGAATCACTTTTTTAATATTAATTTAAATTTTAAAAAAAAAATTAAAAAATCAAAAATTCAGAAAATCAAAAAATATTAAAATATTGAAAATTCCAAAAAAATGAATAAATGTTTCCTTTTAAAAAAAAAAAAAAAAAAAATTCAGAAAACCAGAGAATATCAAAAAAAAATCTTGAAAACTTGTTTTCTTTAATTTTGGATAATTCGAAAATATTAAAAATATATAAAAAAAAATCAGAAAAAAATTAGAAAAATCAGAAAAATTGCAAAAAAAAAAAAAAAATTAGAAAACCCTTAAAAAGAAGAAAACATCCAAAATTTAATAAGCCTTTAGGCTCTACGATAGGTTTTTTTGAATGTGTTCTTGTGTCTTTAGTTAACACACGATTAAGTTAGTGCAGAAAGGCGTTAGTCGCGTGATTAACGTAATCAAGTCCCGACCCTAGATTTTACAGTTTGCGTAAAAGTGAGACACGCTCCCATGTCTCGCTCGGTTTACAGTCGACCTCAATGATAGGCCAGTGGCGACTCGCTTGTTTGCGGTTTTTATGAATATCCCAACGTCGCGCGGGGTATGGGGCTTGGGAGAACCCGAGTTAATTGAGGCCCGTCGGCCCGAAATTGACAATACCCCTAAACCTATATTTATTATTTTCAGAAAAAATAGGTCGTGACAGTCATAAAAGCTACAAGTTTTGAGCTCAAACTGCCATGGCCGTGATTTTGGAGCTTGAGTACCCATGGCAGTCATGAGCTTTGAAAACAGATTTGGCCATGGCAGCCATAAGCTTCAAGCTTGACCAGCAATGCCAACCGCAAGCTTCGAAACATGATGTGGCCATGGCTGCCACAAGCTTTGAAGCCAGATTTGATCATAGCAGCCACAAGCTTCAAGCTAAAGCAGCCATTGTGACTGTGAACTTCAAAGCCGTACGTGGCAGCCATATGTGGCAATAGTGGTCACAGACTTCAAGCTCAAACGTCCATGGCCACAAAAGCTCGAGCAACCATAACGGTTGCAAACTTCGACCTCAAATGGCCATGGTTGTGAGCTTCAAGCTTGATCGGCCATAGTTACCAAATGGCTTCTACTCAATGTTTCAATTATCCACGTCAGCATAAACCACCTAAAAAAAGTAGTGACATAATAAAAAAATGAGCAATGACCATTTCCAAAAAGTTTAGGGATGATTTTGGACAAAAACAAAAAAAAAAGGTATGAGGACGGTCTTGAATTTTGGGCAAGACTACGCGGACGATTGGTGCCATGTAAATCTAGGCGAGGACTGGGGAAGAAGCAAGTAGAGTTTAGAAGTATTTTGCCAGATTGTTGGGGACGGAGCAAGCATCAACCACAAGAGCTCCTTGAAGGTCTATCAAATGGCCAACAACACCTCTAGTCGACTCGATGGCTTGGGACTACGTCTTCATCTGAACGCTCAACAATGATCCCTCCATTTACTCACTTTCGACCATGTTTTGAATCTAAATGAATGCTCTTTGTTCTCACTTTACATCTCTCATGACTCTGTACCGATTCATCCAAAATGGTATTCTTTTTCTTTTTCTTTTTTGTCCATTTTTGCATGTTCATCGAATGGGTGGGGTGGTATTGCGGTGGAGAAATGAACTTCGATGGTGTCAAAGAGTAAAAGCAAGAACAAGGTAAGGATGCATTTATTTTGTGAAAAAATTTAAAATTTTAAAAATATTTTTATTAAAGATGACGACTTATATCATCTACAATAATAAATAAATAAATAAATAATGTTGGACTAATTATCTCAAATAATACAAATGATCAAATTAAGAAAATATTATTCTAAATCATTTATCTTTTACAAAACGAACGGAAGTTTCATTTAACCATTCAACTACTATGCTTTGTAGAGACCTTTGTAAGCAACACCAAATAAGGACGAGAGCTTACGAAGCCATTGCTCATTACACTGTACTTTTTCTTTCTCTTTTCTAGGTGGAAGTCACTTTGCTTTTTGGGAAACGAAGAATGGAAGAAATAAGTTTGATCGAATTTCTCAAGTCACTAAACATTAGAAAAATTTATGGTATTTTTGGTCAGGATTTACGGCAAGGTGGTAATATCGTAGCAGCCCAGGCGGATTCACAAGGCAAGCACCTCAAACTCTATTCACACGAAGGAAAAGAAAAAGAAGAAAAAAATTTAGAAAATTCAAAAAAATTGCAAAATTGATCAACATCAGCCGTTGGCCATGCAACTGCACCATGCAAGATGGCCAGTATTGATTGGATTGACACGTCAATAATTTTTTATCAAAATTTGAAGAACGAAGTATATTGAAAAATCGTTATAAGGCTGAGGACTCAATATGTCATACTAAAAGTTTAGAACTAAATTGACTACCATATAATAAGTTATCACTTTTTGAACAATTTTAGAGTCTAACAACATGGCTGGAATTGACTAATGCAATACGCGAAACCTTTAGAAGCATTTACAAACGAAATTGCCTCTTCAAGAGGAATTGTAGCTCACTCTGCAAGTAAATTAATTTCACATACACTCCAAGCATTCTGTACAATAATTACATCAGTACTCTCTTATAGAATTACGAGTAGATATAATTTTTCATAGAATAAGCAAAGAAGTAAAAAACCGCTTTAAGGCTGTTTTGATCAACTGGGCTAACCTTCAACAACGACCTTGGTGCAATATATAGTCTTCCAACCTTGACCAACACGTTGGAGTCTTTATATAGGGACTTGCCGATGCTCTTGGGATCCAAGGTTTTGTTTGGTTGGAGCAATAGCTACGTGTTTGGGCCAATTCTAGGATTTTATTTAAAATAGGAGATGGAGTCGCCATCAATCAATTTAAGAAAACTGAGTTGATTGGAAACTAAGTGTACGTGTGAAAGCATTGGTCATTTGCATTGGTCATTTACAAAAACCAAAGAAACTTGTAGTCATTTGGGGGTTCATTTATGGGTCGAAAGGGGTTAGACACCGCACAATGCTCTTTCAGTACCACATTTTTCAATTACGTCCTTTAAACACAATCCTCAAATAATTACAAACATTACCAATGCAACTTATGATTTTTGTGAAGACGTAATCAAGGAAATTCTTTTGTCACTTTATGGCCCAGCATGAATATAATCTTTTGATCATAGATAATAAGGATCTTCAATAGCTAAAAAATGTTTTTAGGGAGAATAAATATAATATTTTTGAAAGTATTATAGAAAATCACGATATCCGCAGGGCCTTTGTTCACAGACAGGGGGGCCTTAGTCTCCAACGTTCTAGTTTGCCCAGACCGATTCTCGCGGCATTTCAATCTATGTGTTGGTTTCATGCAACAGATTTTCCAATGCAAACATTTTAACAAACAAAACAACTGCCCAAAGAAACTATGATAATTATTTATTGAAGTGGAATAATAGCTGCAAAATCACATTCTTAGATTTTCTTCAAGGAGTAATTTAGGCATTATGACGATTCATTTATTCATGAAAAGCCTAATTTTAAACCACTAGAGTAACAACTAATTTATATATTAATTCAAGCCTAGCTCCAACAACATAATGATATTGATTTTATTTAAGGGGGTTTAGAACACTTATCTATTGCCTGAACAAATTTTTTTTCATACCCACCTAGGATCACCGATTTTTGCGCACTTGACCTCTCACCGGAATTTTTTTATTATAAAACAACATCAAGTTGGTTATTATAATTTGAGTGAATAAATAGAGAGAGGGTTTTGAAATGCATTACCTTTGTCGAAATGAGCAAACGAAGTAGGAAAATTTTGAAAACAAAGGGGTATGATGCACTTCATAAGGGAAACGATGCATAACATAAGGCAAATGTGGTGAAAGGCCCAAAAATGATGAAGGCTTCATAGGTGCGGAACGGGGCTTCAAAAGCCTAGCTTCACATGTGGCCATGCACCATTTGGGCCCAGTCATGCGATAGGACATGTCGCCTAGGCACACCAGGCCAATGTTTAATTGGGCCTAGTAGGGCTTTAGCTCAAGTGTGGATTGTCGCCATTCCATCATCGGGCTAACACTGGAAGCAACATTCAGTGGTGGCGAAGGCAGGGGATGACGTCATAATTCTTTCTTTTTTTTCGAAAGATATTTAGAATAATATTTTTCAAAAAATTTGACCAAATTTTGATCAATTATAACTTTTCAATCCAACCTTTGGTCTGCAGAAGTAAGATGGGCTCCCATGTTTTACTTAACTCCTATTCAATTCATAAAAAATTAGTGGTGACTCTTAATCAAATGAACCAATTAATAGAAACTAAGTTAACATCAATCATGCCATGAGCAAGTGTCACCTTGCAAGAGGGACCATTTGCGCTTGCTTAGTAACCCAGCAACTTCCTCTAGGATCTCGCCTCGGAAGGGTCGTGACACAGAATTTCCGTTTTTTCTCATGAAATTACAAATGATGAATAAAAAAACAAAAGAAGAAAAAATGATTAAGCTGAATCAAACACAAAAAAATGGTTTGGCTTGGTTTGATATTGATTATAATACAATTTAGTTTGGTTTCACTCTTCTTCAAACCATATTGTTGAAAATAACAAGCGATCTTATTAAATATACAAAAATAAGGAAATGAATCGGACATTAAATTTACGTGGTTCAATCATGTGACCTACTTCTATGAGGAAATGAGCATATGATTTCATTATAAATGAAACGATACAATGGAGGTTACAATCATCCTCGACTCAATTGCATACTCTTGATATTTTTCATCCATCAAATACAACTAATAACTCTATCTTCAACCCTCATAGTTTCTCTCGAAATAATATCTCAATCTCATAAAAGAATGACATGAATGTTAACACAAAATTTAATCAACTTCATTTTATGTAATTTCATGAAGAAAACCTTTCCAAATCAAACCCCTAAGAGGAAATTTTCAATTTCCTCCGTGCAGTCCTCGGAGCTCTCATTAAGAGCTCTTCCTCTTCATATTTAAAGAGAAAATTCACTAGAAGCAAATAAAGAAGATGAAAGGAAATAATTAGTGGCCATCATTAAACGACCTCATTCTTGCAACTTTCTTCGTCTTGTGCCTTTCCCTTTCATCCCATATCAGCGGTAGCCATCGTCAATCTCTCTTTTCCCTTTATTAAGCTGATCGAAGTCGTCCCTTATGGTCAAGACTAGCACGTTCTCTATTTCTTTCCACGCTCAAAGCAACACCATGATGGGATGGCATCACGGCCATGGACAGGCCATTGTTGCATTTCCTCTTACTACTCTTGAGTAGAGGACAAGTGTCCATTATTCTCTTTTAGTCTTAGTTTGATCTGGCTCTAGCGTAAGATATATTTCAACATTTAAGGTGAAGACCATAATAAATATTTCACAGTAAGTATGTGCTTAGGTAGCGCTCAGGTGAAGCATCTTTTATGTAGTGAATACAACAAATCCAATCTCAGTAATATGAAGGAAAATTTTCTAGTTATCTAGAGTCCATGTGTCATAATAAGAAGTGATTCTTTAGGAATATTTTGCTATTATGTATTTATATAAAACTATGATTTCATCTAGATAATTGTTTAACCATATATATAGTTATAGAATAATTGGAAATGATTTAAAAGCTTGAAAATCAGATTTTTTTTAATTCAAAATTTCAAGAAAGCACCTAGGAGAAACTCAAAAGAAATTACGCGTTTGAAAAGGTATACCCCAATAATTGTCCTCCTCCTCATTTTTTCCAGAAAAGGTGCACCTCCTTAATTGTCCTCCGCCTCATTTTTTCTATAGCCATCAACTTTTGTTACTATAAATTAAAAGCTACAGCTGCTAGGAAGTTGCATGTCCCTCAATCAAATCCCGTGAGTCATGCAATACATGGGTCCAAAATGATGTCTGTCGCTAAAAGTGGCATCAGACTTCAAAAGCTGAAACCAAGAATTTCATTGTTTGTATCTTACAATCAATAGCCTTATCTTCTTTTCAACTGTAACGCTCTTGTTCTTCTTTTGTAAATTTTTGAAGGAGGATAATTTGGTGGAGAAGCTTTTCAAATTAAGAATGTAATAAAGTGTAATGTTATTGTTTCTAAGACGTGCAAATGGCTGAAATTTGACAAATAATAGCTGCACATTTGAAATGAATCGAGGTAGATTCGGGCTCTGATATATGTACATGGTTTGTCAATAGGCAAATTTGTCACCTTTTCTCAATTGAAATTGTTTGACTTTGTGGCAACTATGGGAAATTTATAAAGTCGGTTGGTAATGAGAGATTGTGGCTAGGCTCAAGACATGACAAAGGCAAGTGACCAAGATTTAGCTAGAATGGAGTGTCAAATAGTAGCCATAAACAATTTATTATACATTGGTTCTGGGAGTGTACGGTTCACTAGAATCTACTAGATAGGCAGCATTAGTAAAACAACATCCCCAAGGTTATCTTCAACCAGCTATATCCTCGCTTTGGGAAAAACCGTAGCTTTCTTGATGACTTGAGTGAAACGCCAAAAACCAAGGGCTTACTCCAGCCACAAGAAAAATTATTGTCTGATGTCTCTTATTCTAGAGTGACTTGTGACATTGATAGCATTGATAGATGCTAATCGTAATGGATGATGTCAATGAGGGCAACGATATCCAAAAACTAATCGCAATGAATTTTTTTGTATCCTGATACTAGGATACTTGTTGTCATTGGAGACAAGACCATTTGGAATATTAGGGGACTTAAGTATTAATTCAAGGATTATGAATTGGTGGGTTGAGTGACGAAGATGCACTTAACTTTTTTGTAGGCATGCCTTCAATTAAATGTAAATAGTGAAAGAGAGAAAATGGGGAATTTGTATAGATATATTCATCGACCATTGATTTTCATATGGTGTGGGTTGGTTTCATTGTAATTCATAGCATTATGCCACTTTAGTTTTCTTTAAGAATAATTAGAAATGATTTAAAAACTTGAAAATAATTTTTTTAATTGAAAAGTTCAAAAAAGCATTAAGAAGAAACTCGAAAGAAATTGGGCATTTGAAAAGATACACCTCCATAATTGTCCTCCTCCTCGTTTCTTCTAAAGCCATTGACTTTTTTGCCAATAAATTGAAAGCTGCAACTGCTGTGAAGTTGCCTATTCTTCAATCAAATCCGTGAGTCATGTGAAGTTGCCTATCTTGTCGAAAGTGACATCGGACTTCGAGCGTTCAAATCAAGAATTTCATTGTTTGTATCTTACAATAAATAGGGGTTAATTCCAAAACCCCAAACTTTTAGGTTGATCCAAATATCCGAACTTTTTTTTTTGTCTCAAGAAAACCCCAAACTTTAGGTTTAGTCCCAAATCTGCCCCGAACTTTTTTTGTCTCGAAAAAACCCCAAACTTTAGATTTAGTCCCAAATCTGCCCTAACTTTTTTTTGTCTCGGAAAAACCCCAAACTTTAGATTTAGTCCAAATCTACCCAAAACTTTTCTTTTGTTTTAGAAAAAACCCCAAACTCTTAGTCATTCCCAAAAAAATCAGCAAATTTTACTCTAATCCTAAATTGCCCTCGTTAGCCTCTGTCAAAAGCCGTATTGGTAATTCTTAATTTTTTATGTCCTAAAATGGTTTTATTTTGAAAATAATTTTCTACGACATCTTGTTTATGTGTATTTATTATCTATGTAGAAATGACATGTTAAGTTAGGACTAGATCATAGGGTATATTTGAAAACAGATCAAAAAATGGTGATTTTTTTAGTACAAACGAAGGGTAAAACCCCAAATTAGTATACCCATTAATTACGACGTGTTATTTAATTTAGAAATTTGACAGTAAAATTTAACGAAAAATAATATATGGTAATTTTTTTGTGGTCAAAAAAATAATTTTGGGTAAATTTGTCATATGTGTACCAATTTGAGATTTTTTTAGACAAAACAAAATTCGGGGGTAGATTTGGGACTAAAATTAAAGTTTAGGGTTTTTTAGACAAAAGAAAAGTTCGGGTAGATTTGAGGCTAAACCTAAAAGTTTGGGGTTTCTTGGAACAAAAAAAAGTTTAAGTATATTTGGGACTTGGCCAAAGTTTGGGGTTTTGGAATTGGCAATAAATAGTCTGTTCTCCTTTTCAACCGTAACCTCTTGCGTCCATAATTCAAAAGTTCAAATGGCTCCAAGAAGAAACTCGAAAGAAATTGGGCATGTGAAAAGGTACACGCATAAGTGTCCTTCCATCTGATTTTTTTGAACCCATCAACTTTATTCACTATAATTGAAAGCTACGGCTCCTGTCAAGTCGTCTATCCGTAACTTTCACTTAAATCCCGTGAGTCACGTAACACAAACGTCCAAAATGATGTCTCTCACTTACGAAAGTGGTCGGAAATTCAAGAATTTCGTAATCATATCTTACAACAAATAGCCTTCCCCTTCTTTTCTAATGATCCGCGCTCGTTTTTCTTTTGTAAATTTTTGAAATAGGATAATCTGATGGAGAAGCTTTTAACGTTAAAAATGCATTTATTTTGCAAAAAATTAATGATAAAAAAATATTTTCAAAAAAAACAATTTTTATGAAAATATTTAGTTTTTCTTTATTTGATAATGTAAAAAAAAAAAAAATTAATGTTTGGACCTCACTGAAAAATGACTGCAATTTAAATGTTTTATCTTAGCAAAAAGATTTCGAATTTTTAATTATTTTTCTTTTTCTTTTTTTTTTTTTCCTTCTTCTCCGGCACTCCTTCCCTTTCTTGCGTGCCATCCTCATCTGTTCCTCCGCCACTACCGGCTGATGACGGCCATTTTCTACTTAACTACTAATCAATTCATAAAAAAATAGTGGTGACTCTTAATCAAATGAAATAATTAATAGAAATCAAGTTAACATTGATCGTGCCGAGAGCAAGTGTCACCTTGCTAGAAGGACCATTTGCTCTTGCTTGGTAACCCAGCAACTTCCTCTAGGATCTCGTCTCGGAAGGGTCGTGACACAGAATTTCCATTTTTTTCTCATGAAATTACACATGATGAATAGAAAAAAAACAAAAGAAGAAAATATGATTAAGCTGAATCAAACTACAAAACATGGTTTGACTTGATTTGATATTGATTATAATACAATTTACTTTGGTTTCACTCTTCTTCAAACCTTGTTGAAAATAAAACAAGCAATCTTATAAAATATACAAAAATAAAGAAATGAATCGGACATCAAATTTACGTGGTTCAGTCATGTGACCTACGTCTATGAGGAAATAAGCATATGATTTCATTATAATGAAACGATATAATAAAGGTTACAATCATACTCCACTCACTTCACATACTCTTAATATTTTTCATCCCTCAAATACAACTAGTAAGTCTGTCTTTAATCCTCATTGTTTCTCTCGAAATAATCTCTTAATCTCATAAAAGAATGACATGAATGTTAACACAAAATTTAATCAACTTCATTTTATGTAATTTCACGGAGAAAACCTTTCCAAATCAACCCCTAAGAGGAAATTTTCAATCTCCTCTGTGCAGTCCTCGGAGCTCTCATTAAGAGCTCTTCCTCTTCGTAGTTAAAGAGAAAATTCACTAGAAGCAAATAAAGAAGATGAAAGGAAATAAACAATTAGTGGCCATCGTTAAAAGACCTCATCCTTGCAACTTTCTTCGTCTTGTGCCTTTCCCTTTCGTCCCATATCAGCAGTAGCCATCATCAATCTCTCTTTTCCCTTTATTAAGCTGACCAAAGTCGTCCCTTATGGTCAAGGCTAGCACGTTCTCTCTTTCTTTCCATGCTCAAAGCAACACCATGATGGGACGGCATCACGGCCATGGACAGGCCATCATTGCATTTCCTACGAGTACTCTTGAGTAGAAGACGAGTGTCCATTACTAGGGGTGTGCAACGGGAACCGTCCAACTCGGGAACCGCCGTCCGGTTTTGGGTGGTTCCCGTAGCCGGTGGTCCGGTTAAGATTCTTGGCAAAGGTGGTTGTCGATCCAGGTTTGAGTTCCATACCGATAGTTTTTAATATAAATATTTTAAAGTTTCCGAGAATTCAAAAAAAAAGAAGAAAATTTTTTAGAGTCTTAGGAAAATATAATTATATACAAATTAAAAGGACAAATCAATAAAGCGGTGTATAAACGAAGTTGATTTTCTTTGAGAATGTACTGTAATATCAACAATTTTTTTACCAAAAAAGAAAATTAGGTTTCATTGAAGGGACCGGACCGGGCCGGTCGGTCGGTCCCGGTTCCCAGGTTCCGGTCCGGTCCACGGTCCTTGAATTTGGGAACCGGGAACCGATCACCCCTATCCATTACTCTCTTCTGGTCTTAGTTTGATCCGACTCCAGTAGCGCAAGATATATTTCAACATTTAAGATGAAGTCCAAAATAAATATTTCATAGTGAGTATATGCTTAGGTAGTGTTCAGGTGGAGCATTTTTTTTTTTGTGGTGAATATAGCAAATACAATCTCGGTAGTACGAAGGAAAATTTTCTAGTTATCCAGAGTCCATGTGTCATGATAAGAAGCGATTCTTTAGGAATATTTTGCTATTATGTATTTATATAAAACTAAGATTTTATCTAGATAGTATGTTTAACCATAGATATAGTTATAGAATAATTGGAAATGATTTAAAAGCTTGAAAATCATATTTTTTAATTTAAAATTTCAGAAAAGCACAAAGAAGAAACTCGAAAGAAATTACACGTTTGAAAAGGTACACCCCCATAATTGTTTTTTTTTGGTAAGGTACACCCCCATAATTGTTCTCCTCTTCATTTTTTTGAAAAGGTACACCTCCATAATTGTCCTCTTCCTCATTTTTTCTATAGCCATTGACTTTTTTGACTATATATTAAAAGCTGCAGCAGCTGCTATGAAGTTGCCTATCCTTCGATCTAATCCCGTGAGTCATGCAATACAAAGGTCCAAAGTGATGTCTCCCACCGAAAGTGGCATTGGACTTCGAGCATTCAAATCAAGAATTTCATCGTTTGTATCTTACAATCAACAGCCTTTTCTCCGTTTCAATTGTGACCTCCTGTTCCTCTTTTGTAAATTTTTGAAGAAGGATGATTTGATGGAGAAGCTTTTCACATTAAGAATGTAATAAAGTGTGATGTTATTGTTTTTAAAATGTGCAAATGGCTCAAATTTGATAAACAATAGTTGCACAATTGAAATGAATCAAAGCAAATTCAAGCTCTGGTATATGTAAATAACATGCAAATTTGTCCCCTTTTCCCAATTGAAATTGTTTGACTTTGTGGTAGCTATGGAAATCTTATGAAATCTGTTGTTAATGAGAGATTGTGATTAGGCTCAAGACAAGAAAAAGGCAAGTGATCAAAGATTTTGTTGGAATGGAGGATCGAACAGCAGCCTTAAACAATTTATTAGACATTGGCTATGAGATGTACGGTTCACCAAAATCTATGGGACAAACAGCATTACTAAAACAACATCTCCACAATTATCTTCAACCAGCCATATCCTCGTTTTGGGAAAAACCACGGATTTTTTTATGACACGAGTGAATGCCAAAAACCAAGGACTTACTCCAGCTACAAGAAAACTTATTGTCCAATATCTCTTAATCTAGAGTGACTCGTGACATTGATAGCATTAATAGATGCTAATTATAATGGATGATGTCAATGAGGGCAACCATATCAAAAAACTAACTAAATTTTTTTATCCTTGTTGCCATTGGAGACGAGCATCTCGAATATTAGGGAGTTAAGTATGAATTCAAGGATTATGAATTGGTGGGTTGAACGATGAAGATGCACTTAACTTTTTTGTAGGCATGCCTTCAATTAAATGTAAAAAAAGCAAAAGAGAGAAGATGAGAAATTTGTATAGATATATTCATCCACCATTGATTTTCATATAGTGTGGGTTAGTTTTGTTGTAATTCATAGCATTACGTCACTTTAGTTTTCTTTATTTTTTGGTGTGCACTAACTCATTCTCGCAAGAATTTTAAGATTAAAATGCCAATTGACCAAAAAAAAATCCAAGCGAACGCAATGCAAATTTTCATGAAAATATGGGTTTATATTACATATTATTTTGGCATATAGATTCTAGTTCAAATGTGTTTCAGCACTTCATACATTTTTAGTTTAATTTCATTTCACTATAAAATATATATAAATAAAGAAGGGGGAAATGCAAAAAACAAAACAAATAAAGAGATCAACTGCATTTTCATCAAAAAAATATACATGCATCTGGGAGTGAATTTTAGGAATCATGCATATTCATAAACAGATTTTGTTTTCTTAGCATTGCGTTACACTTTATACTGCATTAAGTAGATTTGACTTCTAGATGCCATAGTTCATTGTAGTAAAGTAGTTTATAAAGTAGATATTCATGAAGTATCGTTTATTTACTTTCCGGTTTTGGGCCATATTATATTTTGGAAATTTTACATTGAGTCTCTATTTATAGCTTAAAGGGTCCCGTCCGGGAACTTAATAACAAGGCTTTGTATTGATTTTTTTACTCGGTATGGCTCGAGTTCTTTATTTTCCTACCCTTCATTTGCCCTATTTGTCTTGGTATTATTGGATTTTGTATGTTTTGAGTGAATTTATGCATGATCACCTGCATTGCTCAACATTGAGAATAAAATGGGTAACTAAGATTGGGAAGACTGCATGAATAATTGTTTTCATAAAAAGAGAAAATATACCAAATTGGGTGTTAAATATATCTAGATTAATCAATTCCCGAACCCACAAATCTCTAGTTTGTATAAGTAAGACGAGCTTCTACGTTTTGCCTGAGTCCTAATTAGTTCATAAAAAATTAGTGGTGACTTTTTATCAAATGATATAATTAATAGAAACTAAGTTGAGATCAATCACGCGAACTTCGCATTACGAAGAGCAAGCATCACTTTGCAAGAGAAATCATTTGTGCTTACTTGGTAATCTAGGCACTTCCCAAGGGTCACAACATGAAATTTGGTTTTTTCTTATGAAATTGAAAATGATGGAGAGATAAAGTAAAAGAGGAAAGAATGATTAAGCCGAAAAAATTGGTTTGGCTTGATTTGATCTTAACCGCAATACAATTTAAATTGATTTCATTTTTCTTCAAATCATATTTATTGTTGAAAGTAAAACAAGTGATCAAATAAAATACACAAAATAAGGAAGTTAACTGGATACCAAATTTATGTGATTTAGTTGTGTGACTTACATCCACGAAAAAATTAGCACACGGTTCTATTATAGATATAATGATATAATAGATATTTACTATCATATTTGAGTTACTTATATGCTTTTGGTGTTTTTCATCTCTCAAATATAACTAATTACTCTATCTTTAACTCTTATAATTTCTCAATATCATACAAGAATGACATGAATATTAACACAAATTTAATCCGCTTCATTTTGTGTAATTTCACAAAGAAAGCCTTTCTGAATCAAAACCTTAAGAGGAAATTTTCAGTCTACTCTGTGCAGTCCTTGGCTCGGAGCTCTCATCTCTTCGAATTTAAAGAGAAAATTTAATAGAAGAAAATAAAGAAGAAGAAAGGAAACAATAAGTGGCCATCGTTACGAGACACCGTTATTGCAACTTTCTTCGTCGTTTTCCTTCCCCTTTTGTTCCATCATCAATCCCTCTTTTCCGTTTCTCCAGCTGGGCAAAGCTGTCTCTTACGGTCCGGACCATCAAGGTCGCCCTTTCTTTCCACGCTCAAAGCAACACCATGATGGGATTGTATCATTGCCATGAACAGGCCATCATTGCATTTCCTCTGACCTCTCTCTTGAATAGAGGTCGGGCGTCCATAATTCATAAGTTTCATTTTCAATTCAAAAGTTCAAATGGCTCCAAGAAGAAACTCGAAAGAAATTGGGCATGTGAGAAGGTACACGCATAATTGTCCTTCCATCTGATTTTTTTGAAGCCATCAACTTTATTCACTATAATTTGAAAGCTGCAGCTCCTGTCAAGTCACCTATCCGTAACTTTCAATCCCGTGAGTCACGCAACACAAACGCCCAAAATGTGAGATGATGTCTTCTACTGATGAAAGTGGCATCAGACTTCGCACATTCAAGAATTTCGTAGTCATAACTTATGATAAACAGCCTTTTCTCCTTTTCCAATGATCCGCGCTTGCTCTTCTTTTGTAAATATTCGAAATAGGATAATCTGATGGAGAAGGTTTGTTAAAGATGCATTTGTTTTGTAAAAAATTTAAAGATAAAAAAATATTTTCAAAAGATGTAATTTTTATAAAACAGTTAGTTTTCCTTTCCTTGGTAATGTAAAACGTTTCATGACGTTCGAATCTCTCTGAAAAATGATTGCAATTTAAATGTTTTATCT
Organism: Angophora floribunda; assembly: GCA_014182895.1. Taxonomy (NCBI): domain Eukaryota; kingdom Viridiplantae; phylum Streptophyta; class Magnoliopsida; order Myrtales; family Myrtaceae; genus Angophora; species Angophora floribunda. The sequence goes on along the minus strand of CM024711.1, from coordinate 11,664,600 downwards.
TAGCAAAAAAATTCTGAATGTTTAATTAATTTTATTTAGTCTTTTCTTTTTCTTTTTTTCTTTTTCTCCTTCTTCTCCAATGCTCCTTTCCTTCCTCGCGCGCCATCCTCGTCTGTTCCTCCGCCACTACCGGCCGACGACGACCATAGACGAGCTCTGTCTCGTTGGGATCCGACAAGCCGCGAGCTCACTTGGATCTAACGCCAGCGAGCCCCGAGCTCGCCAGCCTTAGACGAGCTCTGGCTCGCCGGCTAAGGCAAAGCCGGAGCTCTCCTAGATTTGGCGAGCCCCGAGGTCGCCGGCTTTGGCCAAGCTCGGCCTCGCCCGGATCTGGCAAGTTGCGACCTCACCCGCCTCGACAGAACTTGGCTCGCCTGGATCGGCCGAGCCGCGAGCTCGCCGACCGCGTCTTGGCCGGTTGCCGCCGACGGAGGAAGAAGGCGGAAGAAGGAGGAAGAAAAAGAAAGAAAAGAGAAAAGAAAAAGAAAAAAGGAAAGGAAAAAATAAAAGAAATTAAATAATTCAAAAATTTTAAAAATAATTACAAAAATATTTTTTAAAAATTTATTTTTATGAGAATAAATTTTTAATCAACTAAAGACTCTAAAACTAGGAAAACCTTTTAGAAAAAGTTTTCCAAAGAAAAAATCATTTTCCATAATTTAAGCTTTATTGAGAAAACATTTTTCATTGATTATGAAAATATCTTCCATTGACTCATTTTCCAAGTGAATCAAACATTGAAAAATGAGAAAAATATTTTTCCATAAAATGTTTTTTGCAAAATAAATGCACCCTAAGAATATAATATAATCTCTTGCCATAAATGAATGTAATATTATCACTACTACAGTGCCCATACAAAACATCGGCTGAAATTTGATGAATATGAAGCCAAGCACTCGAAATGAAATGCACTTAAACTTTTTGTGGGCACGCTTTCGATGATAACTCTCCTCTAGCCAACTAGTCCACTCTTTCAAAAGGCATTGTCTCCATTGCATATGGACTACCTTCAGCTCTTGAAGCAATAGGTCCAAAAACTAATCGTCGAATAACATCGATTTCGACATGCCTAAAACTTTTCGATTTACTAAAGTTGTAAGCAGCATGCGTGATTAATTAAAAGGTAATACCATGATTTTGATGAATGGCATTTTAGCATCTTTTGGGATCTTATAATATGGTATTGCATGATCTTCCAATTTACTAAAAAGTAAGCATTAACGTTTTTTATGCATTCCAATCGTTTGAGGTAATGGCTTGAAAACCTAGGATGTTCATTCTCATAGCATTTCCATAAGGCGTTGTTAAGTTGTATAAAGTAACGTATCAAAGATGACCATAGTTGTGAAATCCAATTACCATATCTTTGGAAGGATTTTTGTTTTATGCAAATTTTTTGCAAAATTGAGTTCATATAAACCGTCATGAATATGTTATTTATTTTGAATGCTATTCTTAAAACAACATTTTATACCGATTTAATCATGGTGTCTTCTTTTCATTACCCGGGAGTATCTTGCTCGCCATCCTATGATGGAGATAACTTAATGCACATAGATGGAGCGGTTTGTGTATATAAGCTGGCGTTAATTGAGTCGAACGATTTCGATACTAGTGCTGTAAATGAGATAAGGAAAAAAAAATTTCAACAAGTCCTCCTCTCGAAGACTTCATATAATGCACCAATTTAGTCAACAAGTCAAAGTTAATGAATAACATCACGAAAAACATATATAAATAAAACATTCCAAAAAATAAATAATTGCAGCTGGGCTCTATGTGATCTTCATTACTTCTACCACGACCATTCAAACTACGAAGAATAATATTCACAATGATTTTCAATTTCTCAGGAAAAATTTATTAAGAGATGAAACATTAAAATGATTTATGTTAAACCATGCTAATAAAAAAATGTATCACTAACAAATGTCGTGAAAATACATGCCAAATTTTGCAAAACTGACTTATTTGAAATGTCAAGATTACAGTTGCAAATTTACGGTTTTCTTAATATGTCGCGTCCAAAACTAAATAAATAAAATATATGTGACCATAAAAATCATGGAAAATAAAGCAAAGTGAAAGCTATGCAAGGGCTGGCGTGATTTGATGGACAGAATGGCAACAAAAGAACATCGCTATACAGTGTCAGAGGGAATAGAAGAAATCGAATCTCGTCTTTATGATGGGAGTTAATGTTAAGCAGGTGATGGAGCAAATTTTATTATCAACCATGAGTTTAAGCATGTAAATATCCATCGATATCTTAAGAAAATAAAAGATATTTTTTTCTGCATTTATTCATGAATGCCTAAAGCTGGTCATATTGAATATCTTTTAGTTCCATATTCCTTATTGAAAAAAAAAAAAAAAAAAAAAACAAGCTATTGAATATGTTACACAGAATAAACAAATGAATTGGACATTAAATTTAAATTGTTCAGTCATTTGAATAGGAGGAAGTGCATGACAATATTGCATTATAAATCAAATGATATAATAGAGATTACAATTATATTTGAATCACTCAAATGCTCATATTGTATCATAATTTCTAATTATACTCAATAATTTACAACATATTTAATTTTAGCAATTCTTTTCAAAATAATCTTAATAAAAGATTTAGTTGGTTTCAATGTTAGAACTCTGGGCACGCTTTTCAAAATGCTTTGTGCGGCCTCCAGAGCTTTCTTTGACATTAAGAGCCCGTCCTCCTCGTAATTAAACGGCAAATAAAGAAGAAGAAAAGAAAACATTAAGGGCAAGTATAATAACTATTTTATTTTTATTTCAGAACTATTTTTCTATTTTAAAGTTATTTTTGCAACAGAAAAAATTCGTTTAGTAAAATAATTTTATTTTATTTTATTTTTAGAATATATTTTTATTCCAAAAATAGATTTGAAATAAAATCAGAAGTAAATTTTTACTTTTTATTTATGAAATAGAAATTAAAAATTATTTATCTATTTTTTTCTTTTCACTCGAAGGGTCTCTCTCTAAGCCTTAGCCATCCACCCCTCCGGTCACCGCCATCCACCACTGTCACTATCGCTCCCCATTAGCCACTATCGCCCCCTCCCCTCTCATTGTTGGTTGCTGGCCATTCGCTGCCATCGCCCCCTCCCCCTGTTGTTAGCCGTCAATTGTTGACCACCACCACCCACTCCCCCACCGCTGCCCTCTCCCCCTGTAGTCAGTCATTGATCATCGGTCGCCGTCGTCGCCCTCACCCCTCCCCCTTGTCGTCTGTCGTTGGTTGCCGCCATTGCCCCCTCCCCTATCACCGGCCGTTGCCACCCCTTCCCCACCTCTGATTGCTGCCTTTTGGCAACCCGCCACCACTGCCACTACCCCTCCTCCTCTCCCAACCGCCGTCAGTCACTGGCCGCCATCACCCTCTCCCCTCGTCATCGCCGTTTAAGAGAGATAAATTTTACGTTGTCATCAAACGAGTTTCTATTTCAATGCTTTTTTGCTTAAAAACTCATCTAATAATGGATATAAAAAAATTATTTTTATTCTAGAAATCAATTTCTAATCATAAATTTTATCATTCATACCTTAAATGACTAACATGAAAAGGATAAAGTATAAGGTAGACGTTGCATATATTTTTATACTTAAAACCAATTAAAACTCGACACGTGTCCAGAGACGAAAAAAAAAAAATCGAACTCGGTTTTGTTTTTCTCTCTCATCATCCTCCTCCTTCTACGGCCATCTCCTTCAGTTGGTCGCCGGCGATTCGCCCGTGCTGCATGGAAGCCGACCACTACTGCTCATCGAACGAGCCGTCGTCGCTCGCGGCCTTCCATCCACAGAGCACCGCCCCGTCCATATATGTCCTCTCTTTTTCATTTTTTTCGAAATGAAGTTTCAATGGAGTTCATCCTGGAGATGGACCATCATCCTTCCTCTGTTTTTCTTTTTTTGTTCAGAGTGAAGCTTCCTTAGTGGGTATGATCAAACTTTTAGGTTTTCTCGATGAGCCACGGCATAAGATTTGGAGTTCATCCTGGAGATGGACCATCAGCGAGTTCCTCCAGATCTGGAGATGGAGCTCTTCGTTGGGAAGATTGAGCCCAGCGACGAATTCCACGAGGCCAGATCTGGATCGACAAACAACGCCATGAAAAAGCAAGAAGACGTAGCCATACACAGGGTTGTACTCTGTGGATGGAAGTCCGCAAGCGATGACGGCTCGTTCGGCGAGCGACGATGGTTCGTTCCACGAGCAGTAGTGGTCGGCTTCGACACAGGGCCGGCGACTTTGCCGGTGACCGGACGAAGGAGACAGCCGTGAAACGAGGAGAAAGATGAGTGAGAAAAAATAAAAGTCCAGTTTTGATTTTTTTTATTTACTTGTCATGTCTGAAAACGTGACGATTTTTTATTGGTTTCAGTACAAAAATGTATGCCTGGTATCTAAATACTTTTTCCATGAAAAGACACCGTCGTCGCAACTTTCTTCGTCCTTTTTCCCGTTGGCCCGTGTCGGCCATGGCCATCATTATCTTCTTTGCCCTTTCTTCATCTGAGCAAACCTCTTATGGTCAAGACCATCATGATGGAGTGGCATCATGCCATTGATAGGCCATCATTGTATTTCCTCTCACCATGCCCATAATCCTCGCAGGATCATCCAAACGCGAAACATACTCTCACATTTAGTTTGGTTTGATTTGATGTGCAAACTGCACCAACTGAACCATGCTCACCCATTCTAATAGTTGTCAATTAAAAAAATCGTGTCGTCAAAAATCTACACAATCATTTACTTTTGAATGTAACGACACATTTTATGGGAATATTTGAATTGTTAAATGTATTTAATCATAACTAAATATAAGTCTTTAAAGTGAAGAGATCAAGTCAAATATTTCATATATGCTTAGTTAGTGCCTAGGCAAAGCATCTGTTGTAGAGAATGCAACAAACCTAATCTCTGTAATGTGGAGAAAATTTTCTAATTATCCGATAAAGTGAATTTAGCAAAACCAGCTTTAATTCTTTAGGAATATTTTCTTACTTTACATAGATGAATTGTGATTTTACAATACTGGATTGGAATTTTAGATATGTCCACATATAGATATAGCTATAGAATAATCATACATGATTTAAATGTTTGAAAATCAATTATTGTTTAATCGAAAAGTTCAAAAGCAGATAGTAAAAAGCACGAAGAAGAAAATCGAAAGAAATTGCCCATGTTTTTCTTTATGGTTAGAAAATTGGGCATGTCAAGAGGTTCACGTCTTCGACCAAAAAATAAAAAAAAGTACACCTTCATTATTGTCCTCCACCTTATTAATTGTAAACCCACCAACTTTATTGACTACAAATTGGAAGCTGCACTGAGGCGTTTTACTGTTGATCAAACTTTGTGAGTCTCCTTATGATAATCATCTTTTTCTCCTCTTCTAATGTAACGCGCGAGTTCTCCTTTTGTAAATTCCTGAGGGAAGATGATCTCGTGGAGAAAGCTTTTCACTTAAAAAAAATGTAATAAAGGCTTTTTTCACATTCGAGAACCGAAAGGCTTTGTGCGAATTTGCCTAGAAGTATTTCGATAGTGTTGATTAGAGAGAGAGGGAGGGAGAAGAGGGGACAGGGGGAGGCTCAACCTACTAAGTGCAGAGTGAGTTCCTATGGCGAATTCAGAGACAGGGATGAGCACCAACAACACATTAGGAGGTGAGTATCAGGTCTTTTTGAGTTTCAGAGGACCTGATACACGTTATGAATTCACCAATATCCTCTACGAAGCCTTGGTAGATGCTGGGATTCGTGTTTTCATGGATGATGAAGAGCTTCCACCGGGTGAAAGAATAAGTGGCAGTCTTGAGCGGGCGATCGACGATTCCAAGCTCTATATAGCCATCTTCTCCAAAAACTACGCCTCAAGTCACTGGTGCTTGCACGAGCTTGCGAGGATGGTGAAAAATACCTCTAAATCTAAAGAAGATGAGAAGAAGGTCATGTTGCCAATCTTCTACGACGTGAAACCCCGTGACGTGAACCTGAAAACTGAGTTGTACAACAAGGCTATATTGAATTTGGAGCAAAAGATGGAGGGTCAGGAGAAGAAGTTCAGCACCAACGATATAGAGACATGGCGGCAGGCTCTCAAAGAAGTTGCTGGCACCTCAGGATTTGAGCTGAAGAAGAAATATCCAAGGTAACAATCTAACCATGGTTGTGAAAATTATTTTATACAATTAGGCCGTAGTTCTTATAAAAATTCATTAATTATATTCCAACTCTAATTACATAAATTTAAACAGAAAGTTTCAAATTCTTCTTTTATTTTTCAAATCATTAGATTTTCAAATTTTTTCTGACCTAATAAGGTTATTATAATTTTTTTCACCTATTTTCCACGTACAAAACATTTGGCTTTGCTTCATATTTTTAAACTAATTTGATCCATATATGTATGAAATTCCCATTGTATGCTACAGAACTTGATTAAGGCATCGTTGCCTTTCCAAAATTCTTTTCCATGTTGAAAGAAATAAGTAAATCTTCTGTTACCGTAATTCATTGGATGTCTATATTTTGATTCTTCTACCCTGTTTTTGCCAGAAATTCTGTTTCTTCTACTTGATATAAAGTTCAAACATTTCTCTTCCTCTATTCCTTTAACTTGAACTTGTAATGGATGTTCAAGTTTGTAATTCATCATGTTCCCAAAGCTTTGGGGGTAATGTTAAATTTTGATGTATCCTAAAGTTGATCGCGTTCCCACTTGGTTGCTTAGTAGATGGTTGGTGAAAATGCAAATTTGTCACCTTTGCTCAATTGAAACTGTTCAACTTTATGGCAGCCGAGAAAAACTTATCCAGGCGGTTGTTGACACGGTTGTGGTCGAGCTTGAGACAAGACATAGACGTATTACTGGAGATTTAGTTGGAATGGAGGATCAAATAGCAAACGTAAAAAAATTATTAGACGTTGATTCTGGTGGTGTGCGGCTTATTGGAATCTACGGGATGGGCGGGATCGGTAAAACAACACTTGCCAAGATTATTTTCAATCAATTATGTCATCGCTTTAGGACATACTGCAGCTTTCTTGATGATGTGAGGGAAAAGGCAAAAACCAAGGAGGGCTTAGTTGAGCTGCAAAAAAAATTATTGTTTGATATCTCTCGTTCTAGAGTGGCTCCTTACATTGCTGACATTGATCATGGGATCAATAGAATTGAAGAAACAATTTGCAACAAGAAGATCCTAATTGTATTGGATGACGTTGATGAGGACAGCCAGATCAAAAATCTAATTGGGGAGAAATCTTTGTGCCCTGGTACTAGAATCCTTGTTACTACTAGAAACCAAAACGTTATAAATATAAGGGGATTTAAGTATGAACATGAGGATTATGAAATGGTGGGGTTGAGCAATGAAGATGCACTTAAACTTTTTTGTAAGCATGCCTTCAATGAGAACTCTCCTCCACTCGATTACTACACTCTTTCAGAAAGTATTGTCTCTACTGCAGGTGGACTACCTTTAGCTCTTGAAGCTATAGGTTCAATGCTTTATCATTTTAAAGAGAGAAAAATATGGGAAGAGACACTAAAGAAGCTAAGGAAAACACCTCATGAGGATGTCTTGGGAAAGCTAAGGATTAGTTATGATGCCTTAAATGAGGGTCAAAAACAGATATTTCTTGATGTTGCATGCTTTTTCATTGGTAAGAATAAGACTGATCCAATGTACGTATGGGAAGATTGTGAGTTTTGCCCAGAGCTTAACATCAAAGTCCTTATTCAGAGGTGCATGATAAAGGTTTTAGATGATGAATTTCGGATGCACGATCAGTTTAGAGATCTTGGAAGGACAATTGCCAAAGAAGAGCAAACAAGATTGCGGGACAAAGATGACATCATTTGCAAATTAAGATCGACATAGGTAAAGTATGGCAAAATTCGAATAGAAAATTGCTTATACCCTCTTCTTAATCAACTATTTACGTTTTTGATTTGGGAACTCGTCTTCTGTTTCGTTTTTTCTTCTCTTCTACAAAAAAAATAGTGGGATATTGACAAATTCCCGCTTCTGCTCCCCAATGTCACTGTCAGATCAAGGGAAGCGTTCAAGGACTTCTTTTGGCAGGATCGTGGGATCGAATAACTGCCACTTCCAACCAAACTAAGCGGTTCCCACGTATTCGGTTTCTTTGTTTGCATAGTGTAATCTGCAAAGGTGACTTTAAGGGCTGTTTTTCTGGGTTGAAATGGATCAGTTTGAGTTACCCTTATTCTGGAAGTCACCACTATAATGAACGTTGGAAGGCTACCAATTTGCATCTTGAAAATGCGGTTGTGGTGAATCTTGCTGGGCTTGATATCACAGAAGATGCATTCGAGAGCCTAATCATGGTATGCCAATTCAAATCTTAGTCTAATTTTCTCATACAACAAAGGACAGAATTTGATAGATGTATAATCTAATTTTCTCATAGGTAGCCTAAATCCATATTTATTTCTTGCTGTCCTGATGTTTCGTTGGCTTTTGTAGGGGTGGAAATTGAAGGTTCTCACTATTACATATAATAAGTCGATACATAGGATACCAACCATTCCCAAGAACTCAGTTTTAAAGAAGTTTACTATTCATGAATTTTGGTCTTTGACGGAAATTGACTGCTCTATTGGGAACCTAAAGCAGCTGACTGACTTGACTTTTGAGTTTTGTGGTTCTCTTAGAAAATTGCCGAGACAAATTGGAGAGTTAAAAAATTTGCAGCACCTCTCTCTGAAGAGTTGTCATGATTTTATCAAACTTCCCAACTCAGTTTTGAAATTAGAGTCGTTAACCAAGCTGGATGTATCATCCACAAAAATTACAAGATTACCGCATTCCATTGGTAGACTACTAAGCCTATCTTCTGTGAATTTGTCATTCACACTAATTAAAAAACTGCCCAGTACAATGAGCAAGTTGTGTCAACTCCAAACACTGAAATTATTTCATTGTAATGGGATACAAGAGTTGCCGAAGCTCCCAAGCAGTTTGACCAATCTAGAGTTTGCATCTGCTTCGTTGTCGACAATCCCTAACCTCTCGTACCTTACTAATCTAGTTGGACTGCGCCTATCTGATGGCTATGAATATAGAGACAAATCAAATGTAAGCCAAACTTGCGATTTGGGGTGGATTGGGAGTTTAACCAAACTGAGGAAGCTGCACTTTTGCTTTGCAAATGTCTGCGCACCAACTATGGAGTTGGGTTCCCTTTCTCTGCTGGAAGAACTCACTCTATATGGACTAGACTTGTCGACTTTCAAACAACTTCCATCAAAATTGATAGTTTTAAACCTCTACGAAACTCGAGGGAAACAAGTACACCTCGATGGGCTTCCTCCATCGGAAAAGGAGAGGGCGGTTTGTCAGCCGGAGGAGGCGGGGTGCAATGAACTACAAGCTCCCGAGTTGATTGACCACTGGAGGGGACAGATCCTTTTCCCAGGCTCCCTAAAGAAACTTCAAATATGCCTTCTGTCGGGGTTCCCAGAGGTACAGGCTATTCGATTTGTTTCTACGTTCGAATCATTGGAAGAATTTTCTGTTAAAGAGTGCTCTTCGTTAAAAAGCTTAGGCGGTTTGTCAAACTCAAAGAACTTGAAGCGGTTAACGATTGAGCAGTGCCCAAGCCTGAAGGTTGTCGAGGGCATTGATGAATTAGAGTTTTTGCATTGGTTGGAAATTGGGGAGTGCAGATCAATGGAAAGGATTTTTGATGCATCGAGCTCAAAAATACCAAATAAGTGCCAAATAGGCATAGCAGGTAGTGAGGAGTTACCCAGCAGTGGTGATTATTTCATCAATTGGGAGTCTTACAGAGATGAGATTCTGAGTGGAATAAAGCAAGCTTCGGACTCTGAAATTGAAACAACGGACTCAGAAACAGAAACAGGGGATCCTCTGAAGAAAACGGTGCGCCTTCTTTTTATTCATAGATCATTGCTCTTTCTTCTGCTTTGCATGCTTTCTATTTCTGCTTTATTCTAGTGAAGAGAGACAATGAACTGATTCTAAAACAAGCGACCAAAGGACAATCTTATAAAAATTCCCCATCTTACTGGTAATCTCCATATGCTCTGTGTGTGCGTGTGAACTTCGGTGGTGAGGTTGGGGATATTCCATCCTTTACCATCTATAATGAAAGGGCCTTTCTTAAGAGAAATTTAGGCGCAAGAGACCTCACCTCAACTCACCTTATTATTTCCTTGTGCAGAACCAGGAAAATAAAGAGAAGAAAAGGAAGAGAGAGACAGAGTCGGCGAAACAAGGAAGAAGAAAGAGGAGAAAACTTCAGAAAAGAGCTTGGGTACGTTCGTTTCACCCTATTATGTCCTTATGCAGAACCAGGAAAATGAAGACAGGAAACGACAGAGCAAGACTGTCGGCAAAAGAACAGGAAAAAAGAAAGGGGAAAAAGGACCTGAAGTGGACTTTAGGAACGAGGTGGCTAAGTCGATCTCCAATCGTGAATCGAATTGGTATTGGGGTTCTTCTTTCTTTCTCCCGCTACTCAAGCAAATCGCTGTCGGTCGATCCTTTGCGACTCCGCATCAATCCTCGCTCGCTTCTCGCAAGCTTAAGTCTGTGGTTCGCTGTCGTCTCTCCTTTCCTGGGTTCCGTCATCTGCGATTTGAAGATTGTCGTCCATAAGCTTCAAGTCCTTCTTCAGTGCCACTTTTCACTCTCGTGCACATTTCCTTCTTCAGTGCCGCTCAGCTGGAATTTAGTGCATTCATTATCTTCATCAGTGATGGGAGTCATGGGCCTGAACTCGAGCTCTGGATCACTAGCTGGTCGCTGAAGAACAGGTAAGAGTGGTGGGGCAGTTGGTGTTTTCTTTTTCTGTTTTTGGTCAGAGTGGCAGTTGGTGTTTAGTTGAATTTAATCGTGTGGTTTATCTTTGCGTCGTTAAGTATGAGCTCGAGCTCTAGCTTCATATGGTGATAGCTGTGTGAGGGTCTGCTTTCTTGCAATTGTTTGACTATTTGAGTGCCTAGTCTAGTTATGTTGCTATGCTTTTGTGGACTGCTCGATTGAGTGTAATCGGGTGCACAGGATGTTGAGCATCTCCTCGTGAAGAGTTTATTTGCAGGTATATTCTAAGGTTTGGATAATGGTTGCTTTAATGAGTATCCACTGTCTCTTTATTACCTGTGAGGAGCTCTTGATGATTGAAAATGAAGCAAATGGTGTTTCTCTTGTTGGTCCATCATACAGAATTAAAATGGGATATCCACGTTTTTTTTTCCTTTCATATTTTGGGCAGTCGTGGTTTTTCATTTGTAATTTCAGGTCTGCTGCATGTGGTTGGGGATTCCACAGGTCAAATTTACTACATGACCGACTGGACCGTTGGCTAGTCAAAATTACACACGGCTTTGTTATCTATTGAAGTAGAAACATCAAATCTCATCGCTTCATGATTATTTCCACGTTCTTGTTCTCCATTTTGCAAATATCTTCTTATTTGAATTGAAAGAAGAGAAAAATGAGCCACTTCGTAGCGAGGTGCCTGGTCAGGCTCTTGTGCTTTTTAATTTACTTGGCGCTACATTGTTATCTGCCTAATTCCCCTCCGGAATCAGCAATTCCTTCCTACTTTCTCGCATCTAAGATGAGTCCTAAGGAATGTCTTAAAATTGTGGTGACTCAGTTTGATCCTTTGGATGCGGTCATTGGAAAATATACTGATTTATTTTCCTCAATTGTGTCCATTTTGATCTCCACCATCATGTGGATCGACAAATGCCGTGGGAGAATTTTTCTAGCTTTGTGTATTCCAGAATGAATATATTTGGAAGAATGCACACCCTCTTTGTAGCAGATTTGTGTTAGGGTGCTTACCTAGGTACTGATGCATTAAATGGTAACTTCAATGTGCCCATATCTTAAATCCATACAAAACATCGAAAGAGCTCCAGCACATTTGCCCTGCATGAGACCCTGCACCAGGAGTGCAACCAAACCCGCCTTCTCCACATTTGTCGAATCCAACCCTTTTAGTATTGCAAGGCAGCATATAGCACAATAAGAGAAGCTTCGAAGGGAAATAAAGGGTTTAAAGGGATGTCAATTATTTAAGCAACATCCTCAAGAAACATAAAAATTGTACTTGATCAAAGATGGGGAGAAGACACCGTTTATCAACTTCTCCTCACTTGTCCCCTGAGAATGACCGTCTCCGTTCTCGTTCTTGCAGTGCTCTGATGCCTAAATCATAGCTTGGGTAGCAATATAACTGTAATAAAATTTCATAACATTTAATAAGTTGACATCATCTGACCTCTTACATGCAAAACAGAGCCTAGGGTAAGTTTATGACTCATGATGCTGAAAACTTAAAAACATAAAATGACATCAATGAACTTGCATCTATGGTAAGAGTTTGCATTTCCAGGACGATTCATTCAAAAGGATACAATCTGTCACCTTATTGATGTCAAGAACATCTAACTTGTCAAAAAGGGCCAAAACTCGCATAGCCCTGAGTGTGTATGGCAAATGTGGATCATATTCAATGTTTCCACCAAACCCGCCTGCAAAAGTAGCCCTAAGAGACATTCACGCTAATCACCCCCACGGCAAGGTCATTATTGTAGTAGATGGAATTTGTTATTCCCAAGCTAAAATCTTGATCATACTTCCAAATAAGAATTAGTTGATTGGAATGTAGAGTGGAGGTACTGTTAGTACTGTTAACTGCATATTTTTCGTGGTCATCATGAAAAAGAAGCCAAGAGACAAATATCTACGAAAAAGACTCATGCTGGCATTGCCGAATCCATGAAACAACTTCATTCGAATCCATTGTCAATTTTTCCAAGAAGATCTAGAGTGGTCTATTCCCAGTATGCTCTATTCAATCTCAAGTGCTCCATAGCCACTGACTCAAAACTATCCATTTTCTGAGTAGAGAATTGTAAAAATTTTATACCTAAGTTTTCAAAGGACAATATGTAATTTACATGTTTATGGCCAGCGAGCTCCTCCACCTATCAATAAGAGTCTACATAATAATGAACATGAAATTGAATCTTACACATGCCACCTAAGAGTTCAGCAACTCAAGTGCAAAAAGCATAACGATCCTATAAATTTAACAAAAGATTATGTTGGACTTTGTTCCGAGCAATCGCATGCATATTAACATTGAACAGAGGGGGTGAAGCTTACCTCTGTTTCCAATTGGGGAAGATGCGTCCGTGCTCAAATTGCTTGCGTTCCCATTAACCAAATCAAGCCTAAAACAGTATCCGTATAGTTCAAGCAAGTTCCATCAAAAGTAATTCGACAAACACCCATTGGCAATTACGATTCAAAAACAACTACGACATAACATTTTGGAAATCTCAATTTTACCTTCTTCTATCTATCTCGATTACCACAGGAGATGTCCCTTGATTTCTCGCGACCTGAGCTAGAAACCGTACAGCTTCAGTTAAAGACGATGTAATCAGCGAAAAAAGAGTCACAATTCAAGGAAATTCAATGCAGATCAAGTTAAACAGAAAAAGGAAAATCAAATTGAAGAACAGAAGCAGTGCACGTCATGATTAAAAGTGAAAAAAAGGCACAGAAGTTCAGGGAAGACCTTGCCAGTAGGTCGATCAAAGATGAATTTGGCTGAAAATGAAGATGTGAGTTCGATTCAGAACAACAAATGCTCTTCGGCTTCACTGAAGATGATATTCTTCCGACTCCCCCAAACCACTGGCTTCCTTTCATTACAGGCTTTGATCTTCTGTGCAACGAAGGTCTTCAGTTTTCCCAATGCAACTGTCACCGCGGCTGCTTCAAAAGTTGAACCCGGTCAGGCTGGGCTTGTATCGGGGAGGTTCTTGTTGGAGTTTCATGAATCATGTATAGGCAGATTAAATTAAACACAGCAGAAACAAAAATGAAATATTTCCTTTAAAGGTGTTGTTCGTGCGTTTTAATCAAAAAATCTGAATATAAAAAAGTGAGTTAAACGAATTACCTCTCAAAGCGTACTTTAAACGAATTGGTTCGAATGTTCTTCAGTTCGAGCCCCACAAACATCATACCTTTAGTTTAGACACACGACCAATGGACTTCAAACAAAGAGAGAACTTACGGATAATCACCACTATGATTATGCTAGTAATTTCGTGAAGACAATCTTTCGTATTCTTGATATTTTTAGTCACGGCCCAAATGAGAGAATTCCTTTTTCTCTTTTTCGTTTGCATACACACGCACAAAAACCCACACTCATGCTTGTTATAAGAACCATTCTACGTGCGGGAAACCACCCCATGGCTAGCAACCGTTGCTGATTGTGGGTTTGCTAACCATCACGCCGCAATTTTTTTTATTCAAAAATAAAAACATGCACATGATGTGCGTTGCACACGATCAGCAACAATTGCTGACCGTGTGCATAATTTAATTAATTAAATAATTAATCAATTCCTAAAAAAAAAGGACATAATCTTTGTGTGCGTATTTAGAGTACATTAACATGTATCCACTTTGGGCATGCGTGTGCATCATATGCACGTAGGCTCTAATTTAATTTAATTTCATGTCAACTTAATGCGATTGTAGTAATTGCAAACACATTTGCAAAATTATTTCTCTCTTGTTCCATGTTATCCTAATTGGTTATGGTGTGTGATATCTCTAAGTTCATCACTAAGTTGGTAGTAAGACTTGTACTAACACATTAGTACTCCCAAAAGAATTAATTGTTATGATTAATCTTTGGGTCCTACAAACCGTAATTAACATCTAGCAATATGTCATGGCTACTAGATAGTGTGAATGATTCAAGAACATAATGAACCTATTAGTTTTCGCTACAATGTAATTCAATCCTTTGTCTTACTATGTCCCGATCGAACAAAGAACATGGAATATTTGTCAAGTCACCAATTCGATCATATGCACAAATCTAATTGACATGCATTTTATTCGAGACATAAACAATTTATTCTTGATTACAACCCCGGTCGAGGATTTCAATGCATTGTCATAATCAGATTGTATAGGATATCATTATTATACCTTGCATGTAACAAGGAAACGGATTTCATATTACGTACACGTGCAACTTCATATATGAACAAACTATGACCATCAGGTATAAATACGGATCAACGATCCAGCATTATGTGCACTCGTGAATCATAATTGTTCGACACACAAGTTAATACTGTCCCTCAGGTCTAAGGATCATTTACACAAGACCAATGCATGAACAATTAGATATTGACCATGCTAAAAGCTTCCATGTTGCTAATCATTCCATATGTGTCACATTCGGTGAACTTGTCTAATACAAACACTTGTGTTCTAACTCAAGCATCACAATACCCAATGACTTGTGACTCATCATTCCCTTAAGTATCAAATACTTAATGGTGAAGTTAAGAACACACCGGTCTCAACAGGATTATAAATATCCACTCAATAATTCATTGACCAAGAACAGTTTAAAAATTCAGTCTAACTATGAACCCGTCACATATATTCTTGACATCTCAAGAATAGGTCTAGTTGCAACTGATCTTATGGAATCATTCATAAATATAAAATAATTGGACAAATGAATGAATACGTTATTGCCATAATTAAATAATAATAATGATAGTACAACTGAAATCCTTAACATATAACTATTACATAGTAGCTTTAGGGCATATATCCAACAGTTCTAACCTCTATCCTCACTCTACTGATCAAACTCGAACTCAACCCACTGATTGCTTGTAGTGGTGCCATTGCTTCTGGCGGTGGACCAATATAGCATAGTGCAAACATGACGCCAAATTAGTTCACGCGGGATGCTTTATCGTTGTTATATTCCTGAAGGTAATAGTGATGTTCACTGAAATGCATCTAGATGTTTTACACGGGTTGATGCTTGGGGCCTGGTTAGAGAAAGAAGGCCAAAGGTTGTATGTCTTTAAGTGATTTGGTTAAATTCAAACACTCGAATGTTTTGTTTCGAAGCTTGATTAGCATCTCCAATAGGTTGCAGACCTTTAGGAGGATGATAAAATGGGGCTTCTGCAGTTGATCGATGTGGCTTGTGCTCAGCTGCTCTTGAATCTAGACAACGATTGCTTTTTGAGTGTGCTTTCTCAAAGACAATCAATCAGGTGCTCCTTCCTATAACTGATGGGTTTGAGGAGGCCTGTTGGAGTTTGGGAAGTGGAATTCGCTTTGATTGTTGCAAGCTGATAGTGGTTCGCATGGTAATGTTTTGCCACGAAAGTTCATATCCTAGCTATGTTACAGGAGAGGAATGCTTGTCTGTCTTCTGCAGATAAAGAATTGTGTGGAAAATGACATTATGATGTGAGTTCGCTAGATCCTTTTCTTTGAAAAACAACCCCAACCCGATTACATCAGGCCTAGACAAGTCCTCTGAGTTCGGCATAAATTATTTCCAGCTTGTGTGATTTGGTTCCGGCCAGGCCTCAAATATGATTGACTCAAATGACAAGCGAAAAAGATGCGAGGAATACTTATTCATCTTCGATCTCCACGAAACCCTTGGAAATTGATGCAGATCATCGATAAAGCCATCAAAGGTTGAAGGAAAGCCTCCCAAATTTGAGCCATCATCACCTTGCCGAGATGTTACAGAAGAGAAATGCTTGTTTCTCTTCTATTGAAAAAAGATTATTAACCTCTGTCCTCGCTCCATTGATCAAACTGGAACACAACTGGTAGTTGCTCGTGGACTCGAGCTCGCTGTGGCATGGTTCCTCCAAATTTCCTTTAAGGAGAAAATTTAACTTTTGTTAACATTAATTTTTCAAGAATAGCACATAGGAGCCATGTGGCAGCCACACATGAGCCATCGTGATACCTCACGATCACATAAATATTTTCTGTTCTTTTGATTGGAAGGTCCAATTGGAGCGAACATGTCATAATTCAAGAATTTAATTGCAAAAAAGAAAAATTAAAAGACAATATTGCACAAACTCTAGGAATTTTCAATAGTTAAGTGTCAAGATTTGTCGTTTGATCTTTGGCATAACTATGAAACATTTCTCTCGATGCCTAAGTGATAATAATATCTCACGTAAGTTGACGTCATTTTACTACGTGGAGGGCACAACCGTTGGTCGGATTACATCAATAATACAAAATTTAGGCAAAGCAATAATTAAAGACATGTTCAGACTCAAACAGAGCATCATGATTAAGCACCACTTTCACAAGACTAGATCTTGAAATTAACCTAAATACTAAGTTAGTGGGGGCAAACGTGAAAGTTGACTTTTGGTGGACAAACCTGATGATCAACATTGACAAATTTCAAGCTACTAACATAATGAAAACCATATGGGCAAAAGATATCACATATCTCTTTTCCGTAAAAAACAAATATATACTTATTTTTAATATATATATACATATATATATTTTTTTATATATGGTTTATTCTCTTATTTAAACGGACTATAAGATAAGGGAAAATGATGGAACAGTTAATCCTTGAGAAAATTACCTAATCAATTAAAACTATTTAACGAATGCCACTTTATTCTGAAACTTTTCAATTTTACCCATTTAATCTTTAGTCTTTATGCAAGATTTCGATATAGTTATTCCAGCCAATTTTAACTGAAATTCTAGAATTTTGTATAAAGATTTAAGATTAAATTGGTAAAATTAAAAAGTTTATAAATGAATTGACGTCCTTAAATTAGATTTAACACAAATTAGACAATTTCCCTGTTAATCCTATATTCGAGCTCCCTATGTGGCTCAATTATATTTTTCATTATGCTAGGAAAATACAAAAATCATTCTCAACTTTTTATTATGATTTATTCCACGTCTTCTATTATTTCGAGCATGCATTTTCTTCCTTGATGTCGAAAAAGGTCTAAATTTGTACAGCTTTGCGTCTAACAAACTATTAAAATTAGATTCTGCGAATGGTGGATTTTTTTGGAACCTCTTATTGCAAAGTGTGGACAGATTTCGGAATTAGCAGACATGAAATAAGTATTTGAGGTGCAAATTGAAGGTTGGCTTTTGTAATTTACAAGAAAACATTTCTGCTGGTTTTCATAAAAGAGATCAAAACAATCACTCAATTGCATTGGATGATCTAATGTAGAGGTAAAACATACATTATTCACGTCCATTTCTCTGCAAGATGATTCCTATAAAAAAACCTTTCTCTATAAATTAACTTCTCTCACTTATATACGCAATCGACAATATTGATGATTTGTATTATTTTCTTTTATCTTGGGTAATAATATGGTTGGTCCCTAAACTTTTCCCTATCATGCAATGTTGTGCTGGAAATATTTTGCAATTCCATAGTATTGTCATATTTTGAATTTGACTCAATATTATCATTCCTTGAAGAAGACTAATAAAAATTGTTGATATGGCAGTTAATACCATTAACTAGACGTCTAATATGTTGACGAGGACACCTACATGGACACCATTAACTAGCTGTTCAATTTAGACTAGACATAAGGTTAAGTTGTGTGACCTAGATATGAAGTTGAGCACCTCCATCAATGGAGGTCATGTGCCTCGCCCCAAACTCCATTGGAATTGAGAGAGAGAGAGGGTAGAGCTAGGTGCGGAGGTTCGGTATGAGGAGCCAGAGCGGCAAGGCACAACAAGACCACACTGGTGATTACACCAGCAGTGGCGGCCAGCCTTAAACACCGAGCAAAATTTGGAGACGACTATTACCTTGCTCTTCAGCTCGGACATGATTTGTATTGTCTGCCACCAACATCGACAAACCCCAAAAGACATGACATGGCCTGATGTCCATGTCCAACAACAAATCCCGCCATGATTGAACCGATCAGAGCTACCTACAACCCAATTATATAATGATAATATAGAGTTAATTGTGTGCATAAGCCAGAGCCAAATGACAGCAATGTGGCACCTTTCATCATCTCTTTGCTCTTTCATCATGATGATCATATCATGAAGATCGTCGGACTTCAAAAAGCCGATTATACTTTCATCACTAAATAATATGTGCAATTCCTTAATTTCTTAATTGAAAATGCTTTTGAAAGAAATGACATTACATAGCAAAAATGGTTAAAACATGGATAACTTGATTTGCAAATATGGGTATAGATGCGAGCACACTTGCATGTGCCAATTCCAAAAAAAAGGAAGAAGTAAAAAGATCTCTCATAATTTTTTCATTAATTCAAACGAATAAGATATTCTGCAAAACAATGAAATGTATATATTAATCTAGAAAACTCTAAAATCCGGCTAATATTTTCTAGGATCACTATTTGGTTTATTTCCTTATATTTATTTTATTTTAGAAATTTTGTTGGGATTTTAGGTGATTTAATTCAACTTTTAGTAATTATCTAGTTAGATATTTTTGCACCACGAGAATTAGGTGGCATGATTTTCGTTTGTCAAGGGCACGTATGTTTCACTGGAAGTTAATCATCTCAAAAATGATTTTTTTTCTAAGAAACGATTATTTGTATAGTTTAAAATAATTAAATAAAAAAATTATTTTTATTATTAACAAATATATTTTCGTTGATAACAAACATATTTTTCATTGATTCTTAATTTTTGTGAAACAAGCCCCTAAATTTTCGTTCGCCAATTTGTCCTTTACGTGCATCAATCACATTCGAGCTATTTTTCTTCTAATGTTATAAACTAAACTCATGTGTGGGAGATAAAGTGGTGTCCATCGATAAGAGGTCAATATGGAAAGGTAGACTTCTTTTAATTTGTATCAAAATCTTTTTTTTTTTTTAAGAACTAAACTATTTTATCTGTTTTGCTCCATTTTCCTTGTTTTTCTTTGGACAAGAATTCTTTCATCTCAATGATTTCCCCATAGTCTAGTCATGCTAATCCACATTTAAACATGCACATCGATCATTCAAATAGTGAACAGTTACTTAAAAGCATTAAACATAATAATATATAATTCACAATAATAAAATCACTTCGAAAACATTAAAAAAATGAAATTCATATCATTATAATGAGGCTACATCATAGCTCTAAAAACGAAAATCATAACATAATAGAAAAAGAAATGCAAATATGAATTAAACCCAACATCTTGAATCATAAAACTAGAATTCTATCGTCACTTTTTGACTTGAAAAACTCTCATAACAATGAAAAAACGATCAAAAAATAAAAACCTAGTTGTCCCCCACTTTCAATGTTATCCTAGGATAACATCCAAGACTCCTAACATAAGGCAATTACTTATTTTTCGCATAAAATTAGGGAATAAACAATAGAACTCCTAATTTGGCATGCCCTTTCCAACACTTCAGTGGGTGGCGTCTTCCTTTCCTTCTTTTTGCCATTTTTCTTATTTTCTCCATGTCTCATCATATCTAAACAAGAAAATTTTGAGACAAGAGGGAAATCCAAATATTTTCTCACAAACATTGCATTATTTGTTACCTAAAAGAGGTAAAATAACTCTATTTTTATGGAGTTATCAATAATTTTATGATTTGATTGTACCTTTTAAAAGTTCTAAGATCTCAATTATACTTTCTAAATAAGTTTTATAACTTGTAGCACACTTATCTCTAACACCTAAAAAGGAGGAGTGCGGTTGGTATTTCCTCCTCCACTCTTTTACTTATTGAAAAACACACAAGGTCGCTGTGGGTAAACAAGTATAGAATCAGTAATCGTTTAGAAACTGTTGGAAGCCCATTCTCCTTTTTGGAAGTCAAACTGCAAGATAAATGCAAGACCCCAATAACTTTCATATCTAGATTTATTTGTACTTGAAGGCCCAATCCAACCAAGCGATTTGGGGGATTTGAAGCATTGGGCCCATCGATAATGGGCCGAATTGAAACGACGCAGGCCCAATCGGCCCACTTCCGCGAACGACAGGGTCAGAGCTTATGTACCAGGAGTCACGGCTGGACCCCCCATCGTTCGCCACTCTCCCTCATGGTCGCACTTCTCCTCCCGTTTCTCGAAGATTCCTGGGTGTCGTCGAGTTCTTGCCCCCTCCATCAGCTCGATCTCTCCCCGACCCGCCGATCGCCGACAGCCATGACCGAAGATTTCGAGTTCGCCGGTCAGGTTACTCCGTCGTTCGATGTGCATCTCTCTCATATGTCGGACAATCGGAAGTTCCCGTGGTTCCGGTGACGGAATATGGCAGATCTGTGCTGTTCTAGGATACGTGTGGGGACTTTTGGCTTGCCTTCTGTGTTTTTGTCTTCTCGAATTTGCAGAATTTGCGACGGTGCTGGTTTGGGTTTCAATGTTGCGCTTCTTAGCTCTCTCGGAATGCAAAAGCTAGCGTTGAACGGCTTGCTCAACCACGTGTATGAATTGAGTCGGGACGCGATACTGATCGACGGACCGAGCGGATACCACGAGGCGGCGCCGGGGAGGATGTCGGCGATATTCACGGCGGCGGTGCTGGCGAGGAGCAAGGAAGGCGGCTTGGCGGATACGCACGCGTTCGTGCATGACTTCGACAGGGAGGTAGGGGAGAGTTTATAGCGACGAGTTCTTGAGTAGGGTTTCGGCTTCGGCCAATTCATCTTCGTCGTCAACATCAATGGCGTAATTCAGGTATAATTCAAGGATTGACAGGGGGTTGATGACGAACATGATGATTGAATTGAGGATTGTTACTAATTTTTTTCTCCAATCTTTTAGATGCCCTATAATGACCATAAGAATCAATAGACAGACATAAAAAATGGCAACAAGCATATTAACCTTATTGAGAAAAATAAAAAATAAAAAATAAAAAACTTCGTTCTTAGTTTGAATGCATGTGCTCGCTTTGGAGGTCTAAACATACTAGTTTTATTCCTTTTTTCGTCAAGTTAAAAATCGCGCTTTGAATTTCTTCCTGAAAATTGAAATAAGCATATAGATTAAATATATCAAATTAATCACTTGAAAAAAAAACTCTTTAACTTTATGAAAGAAAATAATTAAAGGCTACTCAAACCATCCAAGAACTATTTACCGGGAGGCCTAAGCGCTCCTCGGGCCTTCTATTTTATTATTCATTTATACTTTTCGACTTTAATTAGATTTTGGGCCTATTGTAAATTTTTATTTGGTTTAATATTGGAATTTGGTATATTTTCGCTGTTGGGCTTTTAAAACTCGAATGGTTTTGAAGCAGAAACCTCGACCAGGTTCAAATGTGGCTAAATTTTTTGGGGCCGTTGTGAATTTTTGCTGATGTGGCGTAGACGATGTTAAAATATTTTTGATATTTATCCTTTTTTATATATTCAAACGTTGACTCTGTCCTTCACTTGGAATTCTTCTTGTCCGAAATATGCAAATCATAATAACGCAATTCCTAAGTACCTACTCACGACCATTCTTTCGCTAGCTATGGCCGCAGCTCAAATGCTAAAGCAGCAATGGCGATTGCAAGCTTGAGATCTACGACCTTTAGGTTTCACACACATTGGCTGCTCGAGCTCTATCCAAGCCACAAGCTTCAAGCTCGAGAAGCCATGACGATCGTGACCTTCAAGCTTGAGTTCAAGGGATGGTGGTGGTTGTGAGCTTTGAAATAGATCTAGTCATGGCAAATCGCAAGCTTGGAGCTCAAACAGCTATGGACATGGAGCTTCAAAGCCAGACTGGTCATAAAAGCTCCAAGTTTTGAGCTCAAACTGCCATGGCCGTGATTTTGGAGCTTGAGCAGCCATGGCAGTCATGAGCTTCGTAGCCAGATTTGGCCATGGAGGCCATAAGCTTCAAGCTCGACCAGCAATGGCGACCACAAGCTTCAAAACATGATGTGGCCATGGCTGCCGCAAGCTTCAAGTTTATATGGCCATGGCCACAAGCTTTGAAGCCAGATTTGGTCATAGCAGCCACAAGCTTCAAGCTAAAGCAGCCATTGTGAATGTAAACTTCGAAGCCATACATGGCAGCCATATGTGGCGATAGTGGTCGCAGACTTCAAGCTCAAACAACCATGGCCACAAGCTCGAGCTACCGTAACGGTTGCAAACTTCGAGCTCAAATGGCCATGGTTGTGAGCTTCGAGCTTGACTGGCCAGGGTTACCAAATGGCTTCCACTTAGTGTTTCAATTGTCTACGTTAGCATAAACCATCTAGAAAAAGTAGCGACATAATAGAAAAATGAGCAATGACCCTTTCTAAAAAGTACAGGGTTGATTTTGCAAAAAAAAAAAGGGTACAAGGACGGTCTTGAATTTTGGGCAAGACTACACGGACAATTGGTGCCATGTAAATCTAGGTGAGGGCTGGGGAAGAAGCAAGCAGAGCTTCAAAGTATTTTGCCAGATCGTTGGGGATAGAGCAAGCATAAACCACAAGAGCTTTTCAAAGGTCTGTCAAATGGCCGACACCTCTAGTCGACTTGATGGCTTGGGACTATGTTATTGTCTGAACGCTCGATGACGATCCCTCCATTTACTCACTTTCAACCCTGTTTCGAATCTAAATGAATGCTCTTTGTTCTCACTTTACATCTCTCGTCACTTTGTAACTATTCATCCAAAATGGTACTCTTTTCCTTTTTCTTTTTTGTCCATTTTTGCACGTTCATCGAATGGGTGGGGTGGTATTGCGGTGGAGGAATGAACATCGATGGTGTCAGAGTAAAAGCAAGAACAAGTGAAGGATGCATTTATTTTGTGAAAAAATAAATAATTTTAAAAATATTTTTTTATTAAAGATGACAACTTGTATCATCTACAATATTAAATAAATAAATAAATAATATTGGACTAATTATCTCAAATAATACAAATGATCAATTTATTATTCTAAATCATTTATCTTTTACAAAACAAACGGAACTTTCATTTAACCATTCAACTACTATGCTTTGTAGAGACCTTTGTAATCAACACCGAATGAGGACGAGAGCTTACAAAGCCATTGCTCATTACCCTATACTTTTTCTTTCTCTTTTCTAGGTGAAAGTCACTTTGCTTTTTGGGAAACGAAGAATGGAAGAAATAAGTTTGATCGAATTTCTCGAGTCACTAAACATTAGAAAAATTTATGGTGTCTTTGGTTAGGATTTATGGCAAGGTGGTAATAGCGTAGCAGCCCAAGCGGATTCACAAGGCAAGCACCTCAAACTCTATTCACATGAAGGAAAAGAAAAAGAAGAAAAGAATTCAAAAAATTTGCAAAATTGATCCACATCAACAATTGGCCATGCAGCTGTGCCATGTAAGATGGCCATGATTGATTGGATTGACACGTCAATAATTTTCGACCAAAATTTAAAGAACGAAGTACATTGGAAAATCCTTATAAGGATGAGGACTAAATGTGTCATACTGAAAGTTTAGGACTAAATTGATTGTCGTATAATAAGTTATCACTTTTTGAACAATTTAAATATCTAACAGCACGGCTGGAACCGACTAATGCAATACGTGAAACCTTTAGAAGCTTTTATAAATGAAATTGCCTCTTCAAGAGGAATTGTAGCTCACTCTACAAGTAAATTAATTTCACCCACACTCCAAGCATTCTATATAATAATGACATCAGCACTCTCTTATGGAATTACGAGCAGATATAGTTTTTCATAGAATAAGCAAAGAAGTAAGAAAACGCTTTGAGACTATTTTGATCAACTGGGCCAACCTTCAACAACGAGTTTGGTGCAATATATAGCCTTCCAACCTTGACCAACGCGTTGGAGTCTTTATATAGGCCATGTAGCGACTTGCCGATGCTCTTGGGACCCAAGGTTTTGTTTGGCAGGAGCAATAGCTATGTGTTTGGGCCAATTCTAGGATTTTGTTTAAAATAGGAGATGGAGTTGCCATCAATCAATTTAAGAAAACTAAGTTGATTGGAAACTAAGTGTATGCGTGAAAGCATTGGTCATTTGCATTGGTCATTTGCAAAAACCAAAGAAACTTGCAGTCATTTGGGAGTTCATTTATGTGTGGGAAGGGATTAGACACCGCACAACACCCTTGCAGTACCACATTTTCCAATTATGTCCTTCAAATACAATCCGCAAATAATTCCAAACGTTACCGATGCAACTTATGATTTTTCTAAAGTTGTAATCAAGGAAATTCTTTTGTCACTTTATGTCCCATCATGAATATAATCTTTTGATCAAAGATAGTAAGGATCTTTGAGAGCTAAAAAATGTTTTTAGGGAGAATAACTATAATCCTTTTGAAAGTATTATAGAAAATCATGGTAACCGTGGGGCCTTTGTTCACAAATGGGGGGCCTTAATCTCCAACCTTCGAGTTTGCCCAGACCGATTCTCGCGGCATTTCAATCTATGGGTTGGTTTCATGCAATGGATTTTCCAATGCACATATTTTAACAAACAAAATAACTGCCCAGGGAAACTATGATAATTATTTATTGAAGTGGAATAATAGCTGCAAAATCATGTTTTTATATTTTCTTCAAGGAGTAATTTAGGCATTACGACGATTCATTTATTCACGAAAAGCCTAATTTTAAACCAGTAGAGTAACAACTAATTTATATATTAATTCAAGCCTAGCTCCAACAACATAATGATATCAATTTTATTTAAGGGGTTTAAAACACTTATCTATTGCCTAAACAAATGTTTTTTCATACCCACCTAGGATCATCGATTTTTGCACGCTTGACCTCTCACCGGAATTTTTTCTATAAAACAACATCAAGTTAATTATTAGAATTTGAGTGAATAAATAGAAAGAGAGAGTTTTGAAATGCATTACCTTCATCGAAATGAGCAAACGAAGTAGGAAAATTTTGAAAACAAAGGGGTATGATGCACTTCACGAGGGGAATGATGCAGAATATAAGGCAAATGTGGCGAAAGGCCTAAAAATGATGGAGGCTTTATAGGTGCAGAACGGGGCTTCAAAAGCCTAGCTTCACATGTGGCCCTACACCATTTGGGCCCAGTCATGTGATAGGACATGTGGCCTAGGCGCGCTAGGCCAGTGTGCAACTAGGCCTAGTGGGGCTTTAGTTCACATGCGGATTGTCGTTGTTCCATCATCAGGCTAACGTTGGAAGCAACATTTGGCAATCACCGGCGATGGTGGAGGCGTGGGATGACGTCATAATTCTTTTTGTTTTTCAAAATAATTTAGAATAATATTTTTCAAAAAATGTGACTAAATTTCGATCGATTATAACTTTTCAATCCACATCTGGTCTGTGGAAGTAAGATGGACTCCCATGTTTTACTTAACTCCTAATCAATTCATAAAAATTTAGTGCTGACTCTTAACCAAATGAAATAATTAATAGAAACGAAGTTAACATCGATCGTGCCAAGAGCAAGTGTCACCTTGCAAAAAGGACCATTTGCGCTTGCTTGGTAACCAAGCAACTTCCTCTAGGATCTCACCTCGGAAGGGTCGTGACACAGAATTTCTGTTTTTTCTCATGAAATTACAAATGATGAATAGAAAAAACCAAAAGAAGAAAAAAATGATTAAGCTTAATCAAACCACAAAAAAATGGTGTGGCTTGGTCTAATATTGATTATAGGCATAAGCACAGCGGGAGTACCAAAAGTTGGCAGGGAAGGACACTTAAGTGCCAAAAGTTACAAAAGGTACACTTAGGCGCCACTTTTTTAAAAAAATGGATCATTTAAGTGCCAAGTCACCGGAACCTTGCCGGAAATCCTACGTGATAATTTTTTTTTAATTTTCTTGCCTACGTGGCTCGCCGGAAACTGAAACGGACAAAATCAGCCAAAATGACGTCGTTTTTGGCTGACGTGAATTTTAAAATTATTAATTAAATAATATTAAATAATTAAAAATATATATGATTATAAAATCGATTTTTATTTAAAAAAAAGGGGGAGGAGGGGATCGGTGAGCCAGCCCTCGCCGATCCCCTCCTCCCTTATTTTTTTAATAAAATTGATTTTAATTTTTTTTTTTAAAAAATTGCCACGTGGATTTTTTATTTTGAAAAAATGCTTTCCGTTAGCAAATGAAGTCGCCGGAAAATGGACACGTGGCAATTTGCCCGAATTTTTTGCCGTTTGCACTTAACTAATCCCTTTTGCTCCGATTTTGACACTTAAGTGTACTTTTTGTAACTTTTGACATTTAAGTGTCCTCTCGCGCCAACTTTTTTGACCTCAGGTCCGTACCTCATTGATTATAATACAATTTAGTTTGGTTTCACTCTTCTTCAAACCATATTGTTGAAAATAAAACAAGTGATCTTATAAAATATACAAAAATAAGGAAATGAATTGGACATCAAATTTACATGGTTCGATCATGTGACCTACGTCTATGAGGAAATAAGCATATTATTTCATTATTGATGAAATGATATAATGGAGGTTACAATCATATTCAACTCACTCGAGTGTTCTTGATATTTCATCCCTCAAATACAACTAATAACTTTGTCTTCAACCCTCACGGTTTCTCTCGAAATAATCTTTTAATCTCATAAAAGAATGACATGAATGTTAACACAAAATTTAATCAACTTCATTTTATGTAATTTGACGAAGAAAACCTTTCCGAATCAAACTCCTAAGAGGAAATTTTCAATCTCCTCTGTGCAGTCCTCGGAGCTCTCATTAAGAGCTCTTCCTCTTCATATTTAAAGAGAAAATTCACTAGAAGCAAATAAAAGAAGATTAAAGGAAACAATTAGTGGCCATCGTTAAAAGACCTCGTTCTTGCCACTTTCTTCGTCTTGTGCCTTTCCCTTTCGTCCCATGTCAGCGGCAGCCATCATCAATCTCTCTTTGCCCTTTATTAAGTTGACCAAAGTCGTCCCTTATGGTCAAGGCTACCACGTTCACTCTTTCTTTCCACGCTCAAAGCAACACCATGATGGGATGGCATCACGGCCATGGACAGACATCATTGCATTTCCCCTGATTACTTTTGAGTAGAGGACGAGTGTCCATTATTCTCTTCTAGTCTTAGTTTGATCCGGCTCCAGCGCAAGATATATTTCAACATTTAAGGTGAAGACCAAATTAAATATTTCATAGTGAGTATATGCTTCGGTAGTGTTCAAGTGGAGCATTTTTTATTTAGTGAATACAGCAAATCCAATCTCAGTAGTATGAAGGAAAATTTTCTAGTTATCCAAAGTCCTTGTGTCATAATAAGAAGCGATTCTTTAGGAATATTTTGCTATTATGTTTTTATATAAGACTATGATTTCATCTAGATAATTGTTTAACCATAGATATAGTTATAGAATAATTGGAAATGATTTAAAAGCTTGAAAATCAGATTTTTTTTTTATTCAAAATTTCAAGAAAGCACCTAGAAGAAACTCAAAAGAAATTGTGCATTAGAAAAGGTAAACCCCCATAATTGTCCTCCTCATTTTTTCTGGAAAAGGTGCATGTCCTTAATTGTCCTCCTCCTCGTTTTTTCTAAGGAAAATGCTACAAAAAACCCTAAATTATGCCCCTTAGGATAATTTTACCCTAAACTTTTTTTTATGCCATGAAAAACCCTAAACTATATCACTTGAGATAATTTTATCCTAAACTTTTTTTGTGCCACCAAAAACCCTAAACTATGCCACTTGAGATAATTTTACCATGAACTTTTTATTGTACCACAAAAAATCATAAACTATACCACTTGGGACACATTTACCTCAAACTTTTTAATTAAAGGGCATTTTCGTCTTTTCACTTTTTCTTTTTTTCTTTTCTTTTTTCTCTTTCTTTCCCCCTCTACCAGCCATGGTAGAGGGAAGCTGGCGAGGGACACCCCCGTCAGATCTGGCGGGGTCAACCCTTGCCTGACTCCTCACCCAACTCGGGCAAGGGTTGCCTCCGCCGAATTAGTCAAGGGCAACCCTCACCCAACGCCAGGGAGGGTTGCCCTCGTTGGATCGGGTAGGGGTGGCCTTCGCCCGGCCCAGGTGGGGCGAGGGTTGCCCTCGCTAGATCCAACAAGAGTGGCCCTCGCCTGACTCAAGCAAGGAGTCAGGCGAGGGTCGCCTCGGCTAGATCCGGCAGGGGCATCCCTCGCCCAGTTGGGGGCCACCCTCATCGGATTCCCTTTGCCGGTCATGGCAGAGGAGGAAGAAAGGGAAAAAGAAGAAGAAAAAAAAGTGAAAAAAAGATGAAAATGCCCTTTAATTAAAAAGTTTGGGGTAAATGTGTTCCAAGTGACAATTTAGGATTTTTTGTGGTACAATAAAAAGTTCATGGTAAAATTATTCCAAGTGGCATAGTTTAGGTTTTTGGTGGCACAAAAAAAAAAAAAGTTTGGAGTAAAATTGTCCCAAGTGACATGGTTTGGAGTTTTTCATGACACAAAAAAAGTTCAAGATAAAATTGTCCCAAAAGATATAGTTCGGGATTTTTTGTGGCATTTTCCTTTTTTCTCTATAGCCATCAACTTTTTTGACTATAAATTAAAAGCTACAACTGCTAGGAAGTTGCCTGTCCCTCAATCAAATCCCGTGAGTCATGTAATACATAGGTCCAAAATTATGTCTCTCGCTAAAAGTGGCATCAGACCTCAAGCGCTCAAACCAAGAATTTCATTGTTTGTATCTTACAATCAATAGCCTTCTCTTCTTTTCAATTGTAACGCTCTTGTTCTTCTTTTGTAAATTTTTGAAGGAGGATAATTTGGTGGAGAAGCTTTCCAAATTAAGAATGTAATAAAGTGTAATGTTATTGTTTCTAAAACGTGCAAATGGTTGAAATTTGACAAATAATAGCTGCACATTCGAAATGAATCGAGGTAGATTCGGGCTCCGATATATGTATATGGTTTGTCAATAGGCAAATTTGGCACATTTTCTCAATTGAAATTGTTTGACTTTGTGGTAGCTATGGGAAATTTATAAAGTCAGTTGGTAATGAGAGCTTGGGGTTAGGCTCAAGACATGACAAAGGCAAGTGATCAAGATTTAGCTAGAATGGAGTGTCAAATAGCAGCCATAAACAATTTATTAGACATTGGTTCTGGGAGTGTACAGTTCACTAGAATCTACTAGATAGGCAGCATTTGTAAAACAGCATCCCCAAGGTTATCTTCAACCAACTATATCCTCGCTTTGGGAAAAACCGTAGCTTTCTTGATGACTTGAGTGAAACGCCAAAAACAAAGGGCTTACTATAGCCACAAGAAAAATTATTGTTTGATGTCTCTTACTCTAGAGTGACTTGTGACATTGATAGCATCGATAGATGCTAATCATAATGGATGATGTCAATGAGGGCAACCATATCCAAAAACTAATCGGAATGAATTTTTTGTATCTTGGTACTAGGATACTTGTTGTCACTGGAGACAAGAACGTTTGGAATATTGGAAGACTTAAGTATAAATTCAAGGATTATGAATTGGTGGGTTAAGTGATGAAGATGCACTTAACTTTTTTGTAGGCATGCCTTCAATTAAATGTAAATAGTGAAAGAGAGAAAATGGGGAATTTGTATAGATATATTCATCGACCATTGATTTTCATATGGTGTGGGTTGGTTTCGTTGTAATTCATAGCATTATGTCACTTTAGTTTTTTTTAAGAATAATTAAAAATGATTTAAAAACTTGAAAATCATTTTTTAATTGAAAAGTTCAAAAAGCATTAAGAAGAAACTCGAAAGAAATTGGGGGGTGGGGGTTTGAGAAGGCACACCGCCATAATTGTCCTCCTCCTCATTTTTTCTAAAGCCATCAACTTTTTTGACTATAAATTGAAAGCTACAGCTACTGTGAAGTTGCCTGTCCTTCAATCAAATCCGTGAGTCATGCGATCCAAAGGTCCAAAATGATGTCTCTCGTCGAAAGTGGCATCAGACTTCAAGCGTTCAAATCAAGAATTTCATTGTTTGTATCTTACAATAAATAGTATGTTCTCCTTTTCAACCGAAACCTCTTGCTCTTCTTCTGTAAATTTAAGAAGGGTGATTTGGTAGAGAAGCTTTTCACATTAAGAATGTAATAAATGGCTAAAATTTGACGAACAAGAGCGCATATTCGAAATGAATCGAGGTAGATTCAGGCTTTGATACATGTAAATGGTTTGTCAATATGCAAATTTGTCACATTTTCTCAATTGAAATTGTTTGACTTTGTGGCAGCTATGGGAATCTTATGAAGTCGGTTGTTAATGAGAGATTGTGGTTAGGCTCAAGACAAGACAAAGGCAAGTGATCAAAGATTTAGTTGGAATGAAGAATCGAGTACCAACCATAAACAATTTATTAGACATTGGTTCTAGGGGTGTATGGTTCACTAGAATCTACTAGATAGACAGCATTACTAAAATAGCACCCCTAAGGTTATCTTCAGTCAGCTGGATCCTAGCTTGGGAAAAAACCGTTGCTTTCTTGACGATGTGAGTGAAATGCCAAAAACCAAGGGCTTATTCCAGTTGCAAGAATTTTTTTTGTCTGATATCTCTTATTCTAGAGTGACTTGTGACATTAATAGCATTGATAGATGCTAATTGTAATGGATGATGTCAATGAGGCCAACCATATCCAAAACCTAATCGGAGTGAGTTTTTTTTGTATCCTGATACTAGGATACTTGTTACCACTAGGATACTTAAGTATAAATTTAAGGATTATGAATTGGTGGGTTGATCCATGAAAAGGCACCTAACTTTTTTGTAGGCATGCCTTCAATTAGATGCAAATAGCAAGAGTGAGAAAATGGGGGATTTGTATAGATATATTCATCCACAATTGATTTTTGTATAGTGTGGGTTAGTTTCGTTGTAATTCATAGCATTATGTCACTTTAGTTTTCTTTATTTTCTGGCGTGCATTAACACATTCTTGCAAGAATTTTAAGGTTAAAATTCTAATCAACCAAAAAAAAAAAAATCCAAGCAAACGCAATGCAAATTTTCATGAAAATCTGGGTTTATATTACATATTATTTTGGCATATAGATTCTAGTTCAAATTTGTTTCACCACTTTGTACACTTTTAGTTTTGTTTCATTTCACTATAGAAAATATATATAAATAAAGAAGGGGGAAATGGAAAAAACAAAACAAATAAAAACATCAACTGGATTTTCATTAATATATATACACGTACGTATGTATGTATATCTGGGAGTGAATTTTAGGAATCATGCATATTCATAAACAGATTTTGTTTTCTTAACATGGCACTTTAGATCGCATTAAGTAGATTTGACTTCTAGATGTAGAAGTCCATTTTAGTAAAGTAGTTTATATAGCAGATATTCATGAAGTATCATTTATTTACTTTCCGGTTTTGAGCCATAGTATATTTTGGAAAGTTTACATGGAGTTTCTATTATAGCTCAAGGGATCCTGTCCAAGAACTTAATAACAAGGCTTTGTATTGATTTTTTTCCTCGATACAGCTCGAATTCTTTATTTTCCTACCTTTTATTTGCTCAATTTGTCCTGGTATCATTGGATTTTATATGTATTCGCTTGAGTGAATTTATGCATGATCACCAGCATTCTCAACATTGAGAATAAAATGGGTAACTAAAATTGGGAAGACTACATGAATAATTAGTGTCATAAAAAGAGAAAATATACCAAATTGGGTGTTAAATATATACATAGATTAATCAATTCCCAAACCCAGAAATCTCTAATTTGTATAATTACGACGGGCTTTTGCATTTTACTTGAAACCTAATCAGTTCATAAAAAATTAGTGGTGACTTTTAATCAAATAATACAATTAATAGAAACTAAGTTGAGATCGATCATGTGAAGAGCAAGCATCACTTTGCAAGAGGGATCATTTGCGCTTACTTAATTATCTAGCAACTCCCTCAGGGATCTCACCTCGAAAGGGTCGTGACATGGAATTTGGTTTTTTCTCATGAAATTAAAAATGATGAAGAGATAAAGTAAAAGAAGAAAGAACGATAGCCAAACCAAGCAGAAAAAAATGGTTTGGCTTGATTTGATCTTGACTCTAATACAATTTAATTTGATTTAACTTTTCTTCAAACCATATTTATTGTTGAAAGTAAAACAAGTGATTGAATAAAATACACAAAATAAGGAAGTTAACCAGACATCAAATTTTTATTGTTCAGCTGTGTGACTTACGTCCACGAAAAAATGAGCACACAATTCCATTATAGAAAACACGATATAATAGATATTTATAATCATACTAGAGTTACTTACATATTTTAGGTGTTTTTCATCCCTTAAATATAGCTAATTAATCTGTCTTTTAACTCTTATAGTTTCTCAATACCATACAAGAATGATATGAATATTAACACAAGATTTAATCCGTTTCATTTTGTGTAATTTCACAAAGAAAACCTTTCTAAATCAAACCCATAAGAGGAAATTTTCAGTCTACTCTGTGCAGTTCTTGGCTCGGAGCTCTCATCTCTCCGAATTTAAAGAGAAAATTTAATAGAAGCAAATAAAGAAGAAGAAAGGAAACAATGAGTGGCCTTCGTTAAAAGACTCCGTTATTGCAACTTTCTTCGTCATTTTCCTTCCTTTTGTCCCATCATCAATCCCTCTCTTCCGTTTCTTCAGCTGAGCAAAGCTGTCTCTTATGGTCCGGATCATCAAGGTCGCCCTTTCTTTCCAAGCTCAAAGCAACACCATGATGGGATGGTATCATTGCCATGGACAGGCGATCATTGCATTTCCTCTCACTCTCTCTTGAATAGAGGTCGGGTGTCCATAATTCTCGTTTCATTTTTAATTCAAAAGTTCAAATGGCTCAAAGAAGAAATTCGAAAGAAATTGGGCATGTGAAAAGGTACAAGTCATAATAGTCCTTCCATCTGATTTTTTTGAAGCCATCAACTTTATTCACTATAATTTGAAAGCTGCAGCTCCTGTCAAGTCACCTATCCATAACTTTCAATCCTGTGACTCACGCAACACAAATGTCCAAAATGTGAGATGATGTCTTTTACTGACGAAAGTGGCATCCGACTTAGCACATTCAAGAATTTCGTAGTCATAACTTATGATAAACAGCCTTTTCTCCTTTTCCAATGATCCGCATTTGCTCTTCTTTTGTAAATTTTTGAAATAGGATAATCTGGTGGAGAAGCTTGTTAAAGATGCATTTGTTTTGTAAAAAAATTAAAGATAAAAAAATGTTTTCAAAAATGTAATTTTTATGGAAACACTTAGGCGCAAAACCATTCTTTTTTTTTTTTTTTGGAATAGATTTCTATTCCAGACCTATTTCCTGGAATAGAAACCGTTTGATAAAATGATTTCATTTTTCTATTTTTGGAACAGATTTATGTTCCAAAAATAGGTTTGGAGTAGAAATCAAAAACAATTTTTTTTTTACTTTTCTATTTCTGAAATAGAAATCAGAAATTATTTCTCTCTTTTTACTTCTCTTCTTGCCGTTCGCCGCTCACCGCCACTACCACCACTACCCTTGCCCATCACCTGTCGCCGGCCGCCCGCCGCTACCGCCACCGCCTCCCCATTGCCGTCGCCGCTTGGGAATGTGAAATTTTATTGATTATTAAATGAATTTCTATTCCAAGAATATAAATTTTCTATTGTTATCAAACGCGTTTTTTGGCTCAGAAACTCTTCCAAAAATATAAATAGAAAAATTTATTTCTCTTTCAGAAATCAATTTCTGGCCAGAAATGTTATCATTCGCGCCCTTAGTTTTCCTTTCCTTGGTAACGTAAAACATTTAATAACGTTTGAATCTCACTGAAAAATGATTGCCAATTTAAATGTTTTATCTTAGCAAAAAAAAATTGAAACTTTAATTAATTTTATTTAGTCTTTTCTTTTTCTTTTTTTTCTTTTTCTCCTTCTTCTCCAATGCTCATT
The DNA here is from genome assembly GCA_014182895.1 of Angophora floribunda. Classification (NCBI taxonomy): domain Eukaryota; kingdom Viridiplantae; phylum Streptophyta; class Magnoliopsida; order Myrtales; family Myrtaceae; genus Angophora; species Angophora floribunda. Next base: position 11,629,791 of record CM024711.1, on the reverse strand, counting down.
TCCTTCCTCGCGAAGCCTTCATTAGGAAGTACTTTTTAGATAGTGTAAGAGAGTCCAAGATGGAAAAGTTCCAATGGCTTCACCAGAATCAGATGTTAGTGGATCAATATGAGGCAAAGTTCGCTGAGTTGGCCAAGTATGCGTCGAGGTTAGTGGAGGACCCTTTGGATAGGGCAAGACAGTTAAGAGATAGTTTGAAACCGGAGTTAAAAGCTCAGCTGGTGCCCTTGAATTTAAAGAGCTTTGATGAGATGTACAAGAGGGGCCAGATGATAGAAAAGAATATGATCGAGAGAGCAATCGCATTTGGCTCGCGGTTCATGCCTAATAGAAATAATCATCGGTTCGGGAAGGAACCGATGATGAGGTGAATGAATTCCATCCCACCCAATAGAAAGAACTATGTAGGAAAGCCGACTACCCAAACTAGGTCGCAAGGAAGTTATTGATTTGATTGCAATAGCAATGTATGAGCTTTGATGTTATAATTGGTATGGATTGGCTCACCAAGCAACGGGCTATGATGGATTGTCATGGAAAGATAATTCAGTTTAACCCAGTAGTAAGTGATAGCTTTGAGTTTGTGGGAAATCGAGGGGGACCTCTGTTCCTCTGATTTTGTCACTCGAGGTGACTCGGTTGTTGGAATCTAGATCTAAGGGTATTTGACCCTTCCACTAGTCAAAGGGAGAGGATATTGCAGTGGTACAGGAGTACATAGACGTGTTTCCCGAGGAATTGTTGGGATTGCCTCTAGAGAGGGAAATTGAGTTTGTGATTGAGTTGGCCCTTGGGACTAAACTGATTTCTAAAGTGCCTTATAGGATGGCCTTGTCAGAATTGAAAGAATTAAAGGTGTAGATGTAAGAGTTACTGGATAAAGGATTCATTCGTCCTAGAGCATCCCCTTGGGGAGCATCAGTATTGTTTGTAAAAAAAAAAGACGGGTCTTTGCACCTTTGCGTTGACTACCGGCAGCTCAATCACGTAACCATCAAGAACAAGTATCCGTTGCCAATGATTGATGATTTGTTCAATCAACTTCAAGGAGCCTTGGTATTTTCCAATATAGACCTAAGGACAGGCTATCATCAATTGAGGATCAAAAAGGAGGATATACCGAAAACAGCGTTTAGGACACGCTATGGTCATTATGAGTTCACGGTAATGCCGTTTGGATTGACGAATGCCCCCATAGCCTCATGGACTTGATGAACCGAGGGTTCAATAAGTGTTTGGACAAACTTGTAATTGTGTTCATTGATGATATTCTAGTATACTCGAGGAGTCCCGAGGATCATGAGAAACACCCGAGATTAGTACTGCAAACCTTGAGAGAGCATGAGTTCTATGCTAAGTTTAGTAAGTGCAAGTTTTAGTTATCTCACATGACATTTTTAGGTCATGTGATTTTAGGCGAATGGATCTCCGTTAACCCGACTAAGATTGAAGTGGTCATGAATTGGCCGAGACCTAAAACGGTAACTGAGATTTGAAGTTTCTTGGGATTGGCTAGATGTTACAAACGTTTCATGGAGAAGTTTTCTGTGATAGTCATGCCATTGACAAGGTTGTTAAAGAAAAATGAGAAGTTCAATTGGACGGACAAGTGTGAGCGTAGTTTTCAAGAAATCAAGAGTAAATTGACTACTGCACCTGTCTTGACAATACTATCTGGTCTTAGTGGGTACGAAATCTATAGTGACGTGTCGTATAAAGGACTAGGTTGCGTGTTTATGTAACATGACAAGGTGGTTGCATACGCATTCCGATAGTTAAGACCTCACGAGCTTAACTATCCGATGCATGATTTGGTCGGCGATAATCTTTGCGTTTAAGATTTGGAGACATTATTTGTGTGGGGAAAAGTTTTCGATTTTTATGGATCATCAGAGTTTGAAATATTTGTTCTCTCAAAAGGAGTTGAACATGAGGCAATAACGATAGATGGAACTTCTTAAGGACTACGATTGCGAGATTTTATATCATCTGGGGAAAGCGAATAAAGTGGCAGATGTGCTCAATCGAAAGTTGTTCAATTGCACAGATGATGGTACGGAAATGGATTCTCTTGGAGAGAGTCAGGGACTCAAATTTTAAAATTGAGGTCGGTCGCTAGTCTAATGGCCACTCTCAGGGTGGAACCCGAGATGCAAAGTAGGATAAAGAGTGCCCAAATGACGAATCCTAAAGTTCTTAAGATTCTGCAGATGGATCAAGCAAAGAGAAAAGCAGACTTTCAAGTGTCCGAGGATGGAACATTGAGGTTTAGAGAACGATTGTGCATTCCGAAAGATACAAAGTTTAAGGAAGCAGTCTTATTGAAAGCTCGTCGTAGTAACTATAGCATCCACCCTAGTAGTACAAAAATGTACTAGAATTTGAAGCAGCACTTCTGGTGGAATGGTATGAAGTTGGACATCGCGAAGCACGTGGCTAAGTGTTTGACATGCCAACAAGTAAAGGCTCGGCATTGTAAGCCTGACGGATTGCTACAACTTCTTGAGATTCCCAAATGGAAGTGGGAACACATTATCATGGATTTTGTGATGGGGTTGCCAAGGAGTCAGCGAGGAAATGACTTGATTTGGGTAGTGGTTGATAGATTGACAAAGTCAACTCACTTTATCGCTGTATGAAAAGATTTCATATTCGATAAGTATGCAGAATTGTATGTGCGTAAGATTTTATGCATATATGATGTTCTAGTGACGATCACATCTGACCATGATCTTAAGTTTACGAAAACTTTTTGGAAAAGTTTGCAATCAGCCTTGGGGACGAAACTGCAGTATAGTACGGTGTACCATCCGTAGATGGACGGTTAATCAAAAATGACGATTCAAACTCTTGAGAACATGTTATGAACTTGTGTCATAGATTTTAAAGAGAGTTGGAAAGATCAGCTTCACTTGGTTGAGTTTGCTTATAACAACAGTTACTAGTAGAGCATTAAAATGACACCATTTGAGGCTTTGTATAGGAGACCTTGCAGAACTCCGCTTTGTTGGGATGAGGTTGGCGAGCATAAAATTACGGGGCTAGAGTTAGTACAACAATCTTTCAATGAAGTTTAGATTATCAGAGATAGACTAAAGACAGCTTAGAGTCGTCAGAAGAGCTATGGAGACAAGCGTCTTATATTGTTGGAGTTTAAGGTGTGCGATCATGTATTTCGGAAAGTATCACCGATAAATGGTACTTCTAGATTTGGCAAGAAAGGAAAGTTAAGTCTGAGGTACGTTGGACCCTTTGAAATTTTGAAAAGAATTGGGGTTTTAGCATATCATCTTACTTTGCCACTGAAGCTTGCTCAAGTACATGATGTTTTCCACGTGTTCATGTTGAGAAAGTATGAATCGGACCTAACTCATGTTTTAAATTTTAAGGAACTGGACGTAGACGACAGGATGTCGTACCTAGAGAGGTTGATATGGATAAAGAATTGTAAAGAGCAAGTGCTTCAAAACAAGACTATCGTCTTAGTTAAGGTGATCTGGCAGCATCACGGAACAGAATGAGGTACATGGGAAAGTGAGGAAGTGATGAAGTATCAACACCCCATCTTTGTGAGGATTTGTCAATAGTTGCAAATTTTGAGGACAAAATTTTTGTAAGGGGGGAAGAATTGTGACGTCCTGAAATTCGAGCCTTTTGAGGGATGAATGGACGTGAATATCGTCAATGCATTGTTGGTTGATCTCACTCAAAATTGATCACTTCTGAGATACTGACCTTGAGAGGGAAGGCTAATGAGGACAGAACTTGTGCGACTAAAGAACTTGACCTAGGAAAACGACTCGACCGTGAGACTTGAGTAAGGATGATCCTGTAGTTATGTAGGCCGATTTCAGGGACAAGTAGAAGTCAATTCGCGGATAGAGTATAATTGGACGACGGGTGATTTCGTTTACTGTTATCGAGCCCTCGAACGACCCTATGTCGATCCTCGATAATCATGTACTTTGAAATAAGAATCTATCCTTCGCAATTTCATGTAGTTCAAGACGTTCATGTGTTAAGAAGTCTTGAATGTGAATTGGCACGAGTCGGTTACATGTGAATCCTTGAAGACACCTGTCAGTCTGAGTTGTACCAAAATGGCATTTGGGTGAAATTGACATGATATGAGAGTCCAAGATTGGACGTCGAATTTTCGGGAACGTTTAGGACGGACTTTTGGATGATGCTTCTTCGATAGTCAATGGTGTCAGTTAAGTCGAGTTTTTGAAAAAGGGATTTATGGAAAGAGGAAACGAGCCTACAAGGACGTGGGCTAGGCTAGACCAGTGTGGGTCTCCCGCCCAAGGTGGGACGGCCACCATGATGGCCCGAGACAAGCAAGTGAACTCGTTGGACAAACCAACCATTTACCTTTCCGAGCCCGTTATTTAACCTTGAACCGTTTTGAGCCCAACCTATTCTCGAGCACGTTCCTATTCATTTTCTAGCCCAAGGGCAAATTGGGAAATGTGCAAGGTGGAAATGACCATTTTGCCCCTAGATATTTTGAAGAAAAGTCAAAATAAGAGAGAGAAGATGATCTCATCTTGCTTGGGAGTTGAACCATGCCATTAATGGCCTTAATGAGACTTATCTTCAACCCTCATTTCACTCTCTCTCTCTCTCTCTCTCTCTCTCTCTCCCCTTTCAACTCCAAAATCGCACCCCACTCTCTCCCTTGTTTCCCTTTCCTTCATCTTGTTTTTCCTTTTGACCTTCTTTCGATTGAGTTGCTCATGGCCTTCCCGCACTTATCACCACCCATGCCACCCACTACCGTGTTCAGGAGAGAGATTATGTATAGCCTGTGTTGGCCGTTCACCAGTCCGACCCACCGGCCGACCTACCAGCTGGCCAGAAGCTACTGCTCCCCAACCTGCCTACTATAGCGCTTGTCTTGCCTAGTTTCTCCTTTTCAGCTTTTTTCCCTCCCTTTCCAACCCAATCTCTACCCAGCCCAGCCACTAGTAGTTCCCCCTCGACCCCTAGGTGCCGCCGGTCGCCGACCAACCACTCGCCGGAGCTCCAGCCATCCCGTTTTGCTCTGGTCAGCCACTTTCCTCCTCTGGTAGTATTGGTTTTAGAAGTTCAATGAGTGAGAAAAGGTTGTTGCTGTTGTTTTTACCCCGGGTCTGCCTTGGAGTGTTATGGGTGAGGTCCCAAGTGTCGCCTTCGTCATTGCCACCGCGTCAGTGTCACCGACTCACTTAACGGGTGAGTTTAGCTCTTAATCCTTTGTTTGTGCCTAAACTTGCTTATGGTTGATTTAGTTAGTAGTAATTTTGGTTTAAAGGGTTTAATTAAGTTGTATTAGGCCTAGATAGGTAGTTAGATAGATAGTTAAGATTAGAATAGCTTAATATTGCTAATTGTGCTTAATTGTTGCTTATGTGTGGTTTATGGTTTAATTAAGCAAGTTTAGCTTAATTGATTGATTGTTTGCTTAATTAATGTTTTGTTTAATTTCGGAGTTTAATTTATTAATATAGTGTATTGTTCACAAATTACTGTTCACGTGCACTATTTACACGGAAGTGAAAAATGGCATAATTTCATGTTATTTGATTTTATGAGGTGAATTGGATGTGTCATTGCATGAACATCCACATGAATCGTGTGGCTTTCGCAAAAGAAAGGGGAAAATGATTTGCCCGAGGGACACCGGAAATGGACCACTTTTATGAAAAGAGATTTGAGGTTTTATATGCAAGTATGTGTGCATTGGCTAATGCTAAAAAATAATAAGTGGATTGTGATGGTATGCTTGCGTGATCACTAAGTTAAACCCGCCGCCCCAGCCATAGTTCAGGGGGTTATAGTCCGATTTATCAAAACCCAACGGGGGTCCGGATGCTGAGTTGCTGTAGAGGCTGGGCCCATGCTCCTTTGGGAATGCTATCTTGGGAGAGTATCCCTTTACGTCATTTGGGAATGCCATTTTGGGAGAGTATCCTTCAACGTTGCCACACCTCATAGGGGAGGGTGATGCCTATGTCATGCTTTGAACCCCAAGCACATGGCAACCCCTTACCTTGGTCTATTAAAAGCAACGTCCCAAGACTCATATACGACCATTCGTTTTATCTTTCATTATGCGCAAGCGGAAGATGAACCATCCCTAATCCAACAAACAATCAAGCAATCAATCAGGGATAGAGGAATGAACAGCAAAAATAACAACAACTACTCATTTATACATCTTTAATGGATTGACTAACGGAGGATTGTTTTCCGATTTACAAGCCCGACAAAAGGGTCCGATCCATCCTCTAAGCCAAACCAAAAAGAAACTAGGCTAAGCTAATCCATTTATATAAAAAGAACCCTCGGGTTCAGCACTATGGTCACTTGGACCCATCGGACTTAAACTCCGTCGGGTCAATCATTGGTGGAGCGAGGGCAGGATTCTCCACTACGGAGGCCCCATTCTGTCATGCCCCGACTCTCGAGCTCGCGACAACCCTTTACCATGGTCAGTTGAAAGCGATATCCCAAGACTCGTCAACAACCATTCATTTTAATCTTCATTAAGCGCAAGCGGAAGACGAACCATCCCCAGTCCAAACAAACAATCGAACAGAGATAGAGGGATGAACAATAGAAACCTCAACTACTCATTTGTACAATTTACTAAATTAACCAACGAATGATTGTTTTTCTAATTTCAAGCCTAGCAATGGGGGTTGATCCATCTACTAAGTTAGACCAAAAAGAAACTCAGCTCCACTAATCTATTTATACAAAATGAACCCTCGGGTTCAGCACCACCATTATTGGGACCCATCAGACTCGGGCTTCATTAGGTCGATCACTGTAAGAGCGAGGGTAGGATTCTTCACTACGTCACTTGAAAATGGTTATACAATAACCAATGAGATAAAATCTCAGCGAGTTCTTCCCCTAAGCCCCGGTTAGTACACTAACTCAACCCGATGTATCTCTCCATAACCAAACCTCACACAACCCATTAACAAACAACCAGCAATCAGCAATCAAACTGCAGACAGGGTCAACCAACAATCAAAAGTCGATTCACATGCAACCTTACACGTTATATGTCGGCATAATGCACACAATGCACATGGTTGTTAGATGATGTAGTTCATCAATCACACGTGAGTCGCATCACAAGCGATCTCACCTGGCCATTGCCACACCCTACACCTTATCAATTCATAAAGATAATTATAGTGGAAGTGCCAAAATTTGGCACGAAGAGACACTTAAGTGCCAAAAGTTACAAAATGTACACTTAAGTGCCACTTTTAAAAAAAAATGGATTACTTCAGTGCCAAGTCGTCGGAACCCCGTCGGAAATCCTACGTGGCAATTTTTTATTAATTTTATTGCCAACGTGGCTTGCCGGAGATCCACCTCAGCTAGCCCTCACCCAAAACGACGCCATTTCCATAGATGGACAAAGCAAAGGCCCTAAGTTGGCCAAAACAGCATCGTCTCCTCATTTTCATCTCCTATTGTCGACTAAATCCCTAAATTAGCCAAATTCTACAAGAAGAGCTCGAACCCTAATTTCGATTTGCCCCAAAAATCTCTCAAGCACTCGAATTATTTCAATTAACCCCAGATCCCACCAAAGCGAAGGAGAAGGCAAGCGCGAATTTGTCTATTGTTGTGGGTTACCGAGCGCTGAATATTGGAAATGGAGAGCAGAATTTTAAGCAGCAGCTCGAATTCGTCTCATCTAAGTGAAGGAGAAGGCAAGCATGAACGTTTCTGTTATTGTGGGTTGCCGGGTCCAAGAAGAACATCGTGGACTCGAATGAATCTTGGGCGAAGATTCTATGGATGCGCTAGATATAGAGAAAGGTCGAAGTGCAAATACTTCAAATGGATCGATACGAAATTCTCTGACTAAGCGACAAAGGTGATATTAGACCTACTTGATAGGCGGCGTCAACCTCCATCTACGTTCGTGGACGACTTGGACAATGTTGACTCAAAGCAAGTTGAAGCATCTTCGGCTAATTATTTGAAGAATGAAGTCTCAAAGCAAGCTAAATTATCTTTAGTTAATTATTTGTTGAAGAATGAAGTTTCAAGAATGAAAATTGAATGGAAGTGTTATCAAATGTTTATTATAGAGTTGTTTTGTTATATAGCCTACTTACTGATCAAATGTAAAGCACTTGAAGATAAGAAGTTTCTTCAGCTGCCATAGTTGAAAATGAGTTGATAAATATAACCGTTTTGAATTAAATGTAGACTATTTTATTTGTGTTTGTCTTGTCCACACTATCGACAGGCTTTGAGGGAGGTCAAGAAAAGGGAATGATGAGATGATACACATGTAGTTGGTTTAGGTTTGCTGCTTGCTACCATAGGGAGGTCTTGTTCTTATTCGCAATGTTAACCTTAACCCAATTGAATTGGAGTTGGTTTAGGTTTGTTGATTGCTGCTTGCTATATCATAGGACAAACACGAGCTAATACTTAAGTGTTATAAGTTGTATTTAGTGATCACTTTAGTACTAGTCAAATTAAAGAAAAGATCACTTAAGTGTCAAGTTATTGTAGAAAGTGATCATTTAAGTGCCAGTCAGTGCTTAAAAGTGAACACTTAAGTTTCAACTTCTCCAGGAAAGGAGCACTTAAGTGTAGGTTACTAGCTTTAGCACGAACTGATGCAAGATGTGCAAAATGCACACTTGTATCAAGTGCTGCACAAACCCCCCAAACCACCACTACAGACTCACCACCAATAGGCATGAACCTTCAACACAACCAGCTCTAGTACGACCAGAGTATGAACCACCGCCACCATCACAGCATGATTGCACCAAGCACCACCTAATGCAAGATGTGCAAACTGCATACTTGCACCAAATTTTTAGGGGCCTCCAACCATCACCACACACCCACTACCAATAATTACCAACCATCAGTAGAGCAAATAAAGCAAAATCTAAATCGAAAATATCAAAAATACAACAACAAAAATTGATAAGTAGCAAGATCATTCCATTGATATTGATTTCAAGTCTAACCAACTTAGTGACAAACCAAAAAAAATAAAAAATAAAATCATCCATAGCAATTGCAGCTTATCCAGCCCTTCTTATCAATCAATATCAATATGCACAGTCCCCCCCTGTTCGTGCTCCTTTTGATGGACCTCGATTCATTATCCTTGCACTCTTTCTAACTGGGCATACAACTTCCTCTTCAATTGTCTCTTCATGCACTAATTCAGATGGAGCTACAATTGTCTCAGGATGAATTGATTCAGATGGAGCTAGTGCTGAGTTGTTGCTCTTTCTTATTGGCGCAATCGATGCCGTCTTCTTTTTTGGCGTGGTCGATGTTGTCTTCTTTGTTAGTGCAGCCGATGTTGTCTTCTTTTTTGGTGCGACCGTTGATTCTTGAGTAGGGCCTTGAGAAATAAGAACCTCCAAACTTCTCCCAGGCTAAAAAAACACAAGTAAATTATAAGCAAAAGTTCACACAATTTATTCAATGCAGGCAATAAAACTTACATTAAGAATGACTATTCCAGTACGGTCATCTGTATAAAGGCCATAACCATATTGTCTTAGCCTCTTCCTAAGAGCCCCTCTTGTTCGAATTGGAGCATCAAGTTCAGCATCTTGTGATTTATTATCCCTTTTTTTGGCCTATGATTTCTTGGGCCCTTCTTTTTGCCCTGTAGTTGGCCCTTCATGTGGCTCTTCTAATGGCTGTTTAGCTTCAGTTACATTTGGCCCTTCATGTGCAACAGGGGCTTCTTCGACCAATTGTTCAACTAGGCGTCTTCTGGGTGGCCTTCTTGTAGTTAGCCCTTCAGCTGGCTTTTTGGTAGCTAACCCTTGAATTGCCCTTCTTCTAGTTGTCCTTCTCGTATCTAGTCCTTCGACTTCACCGACACCTTCACCTAACCTGTGTGGTAGCCCTTCTATTGGCCTTTCCATTGTTGGCCCTTCTATTGGCAATTGAGCTAGAGTTTGCCCTTTTCGAACCTAATAAATATATTATGAATATAACATCAACCCATATAATAACGTAAAGGAAAACTAAAGAAGTTATTGAACTTACTGGGTATTTTTTCCTCAGCTAAAGAATGGTTGACTGAACTGGCCCTTGTGTAGTTTCGACCAATCCTTTAGGTACAACTGGAACCATTTCAGCCAATCCTTCAGGTGTCCTATTCATCACCTAACAAATACATTAAAAATACATGTTAATTATGCTATATACAAATATGTAATAAACTAAAAACAACATAAACAAAAATATCATAACTTACGGGGTTTCTTGTTGTTGATTGATGAACAATGGACTCACTTTGCCTTTCTGTTTGGCCTTCAATTGTCGCTCTACCTGTCCTTTCACTAAGCCCTTCCACTGACCTTTCACCTGACTGTTCTTGCTGCTTTCTTAATTGACAACCTTTAGTATTGTGCCCTGCTACATGGCAATAAGAGCATGTCATCTTCCCACCTGTCCTACTTATTCTTTGCTGACCCGAGACCTCCCCCTCTGACATTCTTCGTCTTCGTTTTGGCCTTCCCATTTGCTTCTTCAACAACAAAGGTTGAGGTGCTTCACGATTTGTTGGCTCCCAAAACTTGCTACTTCTGATTGGCTGCATCATGAATTGGTATGAAGCAAGATATGTCGTTTTCTTGTACCAATCATCAATGTAATCGTCTACGTTATGGCCTTTCAATTGGATGGCACATATGGCATGTACACAAGGAATTCCACTTAGTTGCCATGCTCGACATGAACATTTTCTCTTACCTAGATGGACAACATACTTATCGGAACCTTCATTATCTCATATCCTTCATCCCCATTCTAGATGGGATGACAATATCTACTTGCAGCCAAATTCTTATCCAATTTCTTGGCAATCCTAGGACCATATTGCCTAGTTCACTTCGTAGCCTCATCTCTTTGTTTGTAGAGCCGAGTCATAACCAATACTCGTATATCTTCAAGCATTGAGATTATTGGTTTGCATCTCGCATAAATTATTCTCCCATTGAATGCTTCACACATGTTGTTGTTGACGTTATCGCACTTGAATTGCTCACTGAAGAAGGCATTGCACCGATGCTTCGGTTTTGTCTTGAATAGTACATCAAAGCCTTCCTTGGTCAACTGAACCAATCCTTCTTTAGCCATCCTAAAGTCAGCCATGTTTGTGCTCTTTGCTAGCTGCCAAAATTGCAATTGCAGCTTATCCCCTTTATAGGTGCCCAATTTGCATATATGTGCCGTGCACACATTTGATGTTCGGCATAGGGCATCAACTTGGCTAATGCTGGAACCAGTCCCTACAATAATTGAAACAAGATATGTAAGAAAATAACATGTTAATATAAAAAAACAAACAAATTACTATGACATTACCTTTTGTTGGTTGCTCATAAATGCCCATCCTTCCCCATTTGTTATATCCAAGTCAGCCATGAGATTTTTTAGGAACCAGGACCAATTGTCCTTGTTTTGTATCTTCACAACAGCCCAAGCCAATGGAAACATTTGGTTGTTCACATCTATTCCAATTGCAACCAGCAATTCTCCCTTGCACAAACCCTTTAAGAAACAACCATCCAATCCTATGATTTGTCTACACCTGGCTAAAAATCCCTGTTTGCACGCATCGAAGCACACATAGAACTTATCGAACTTAGTTCCACTATTAGGAAGTGACCTCTCTATGATCTCAACAAACACTCTACTTGAAGGGTTTTGTACTCTACACTCCCAAGCATAATCCCACACTTGCCCATATTCCTCACCATACTGACCAATGAGTACCCTCATCACCTTTTGCTTTGTTCTTTTGCATTGATTCTTGGAAACATTAATGCCCACACACTCCTTCACCAACTGTTTGAACTGCGCACTCTTCATCTTGGGCATCAACTTCACCGGATCAAAGAACTGCTTCGATAGCCATGCACTTGTTACCCTTTTGTTTTGAAAATTAATTGAACAAATATGTTCCTCTTGGAAAGACCTAATATGGAAGGATCCACTCCTCTTAACAAATGTGCCATAGATCTTCCATGGACAATTTTGCTGTGAACATCTAGCTCTTACAAAGGCATTAGTATTTCTAATGAAGTCAATATTCCTTTGTTCAGTAATAGAGTTCTTCAGTATCGCTTCCCTAAATTGTTTGGTATCTTGGAATTTCATACCTACTGACAAAGAAGGGGAAACAATAGACAGATCATAAGAAAGAAACTTACTTTTCCTTCTACGCACATGTTGTTCATCTTCTTCAAGCTTGTCCTTAGAAGTAGCATTTTCTATGCTTTCTTCATAATCAATCTCTTGACCAACAACACCAGCATCTACAAGGCCTTCAGCCCTATTTGGAGCTTCATCAGTTACTTGCAAAGCTGCAAATTTGTTGGCCAAAAAGTCCCTTTGCTTTCTCCTTGACTGTACAAGCTCCTCGTCGTCCTCATCACTTAAGAAATTGTCAACAACCAACCCTTCATCATCATCATCACTAGATTGAGCTACTTCCCAATCTAATCTAGCGATTATGATATCACCACTTTTTTGTCTATCTTGTTGTCTTTCATCCCCACTATCTCCCCCTTCTCCTACTTGGGTGCTCTATCCATCATCATCTTCGTCCTCAAACTCACTATTGTACTCAACGTATACTTTCACTTCTTTGCCATGAAGATAATGGTATAAAACATCTCTAAATCCATTATCATCTTCTAAGCTTCTTAAACCATCTCTCAAACCTTTCCCCGGAACACAATACAACAACTTCTGTATTTTGCAAGGCAAATATGTCACTATATCCCTAACAAATCCAATATAAGATGCCTTCTATACTTCGACAAAAATAGTACCCTCATTTCCCCCCTCATACTCCCACTTGTCCTCCCCAATGACAAAGTCCCCTCCGTAGCAAACAATAACAACAACACGATCCTTATTACAAGCCATTTCTGTAAGCAAGGAAAAAAGAAAACAATTAACTTTTTGGGACCACATCGACAAGAGACAATAGACAATTGCAATTGCACATGGAGGTCCCCACACTGTCATACACTTTATTAAAGAAAGAGAAGAGCATATGACTGTTACAGTCACTTTCATTATAAAACCAACAAATAGATGATCCCACAACAAGGACAAATCCCCCACAATACCCATTTCAATATGTCGATTTCAAAATGACCAAAATTCCCTACAACAACCACTCCAAGCCCTAGAAATCGCTATCGCACATTACAGAATATCCCATCGGAGACTTAAAAATACCCACACAACAAAGCCCTAAAAAGACCATCACATATCACAAAACCATATCTGAGCCTTAAATCACACATCACAGTAGCATATCGGCCCTAATTTTTTCTCGGTCGAGCCTTAAATTGCCAATACGAACCCTTCAATTACTCCAGCACTACATTTGAGCCCTAAATCATCTATCACAGTATCATACGAGCATTATCTTTCCTGGTTAAACCCCACATTTCATAGCCAAGCCCCAATTTTTCCATTAGAGCACTAATAGAAAATTCCGAACCCTAATTTCATCCATAGGGAGAGAAAAGTACAAACTCTGTGCGAGAACAATGGTGAGTGAATGACGGCGGCGAGCAACGACAGTGAGGGACGACGGCGAGGGACGACGGCGAGCGACGACAGCGAGCGACGACGATGAACGATGAAGTGCCCTCTCCTCTGTGAAGATGAACGGTGACGTAGACAGAACTGAGCCGGCGACGAAGACAGAAGTGACCCCGATGTGTTTAGCCGAAATAAGCTAAATGACGTCGTTCTTTCTTGTGAAAAAAACGACGTCGTTTAGCTTGCACGAGTCCACCTGTATTTTTAAAATACATGTCGGATAATTTTCATACACCACATGTGTTTTTTTTTTTCCATAATTACCACATCAGTAAAGTTTGTCATCGGAAAATGCCACGTATGCATTTTGGTCGGATTTTCTCGCCATTAGCACTTAAGTGATCCATTTTGCTCCGATTTTGGCACTTAAGTGTACCATTTGTAACTTTTGGCACTTAAGTATCCCTCCGTGCCAAGTTTTGGCACTCCTGGGGTCCGTACCCCTCAATTCATGTGTGCGTACCATAAATGATGTAATCATCTCATGCATAATCGGAACCAATGATGCAATGTTTTCTCATACACTCTTGCATCCACGCATGTTCCGATTATTACTACCCCTCAGGGTTACAACTAAGGTGTTACAGTGCCCTTCTTTTGCAGAGGTGCAACCATGCCCTTGCTACGGTGTTATGGCGCTATTCCTCTATAGAGGCGCAACTGTGCCCTTCCATGCCCAAAAGATGTCAATGGATACTCTCCCAAGATGGCATGCCTAAAGGACGTTAAGGGATACTCTCCCAAGATGGCATGCCCAAAGAACATCAATGGATACTCTCCCAAGACTGCATTTCCAAAGGACATTAAGGGATATTCTTTCAAGATGGCGGGTTCAACTTAGTAATCACACAAGCATACCATCACAACCCACTTATTATCTTTGAACATTAGCCAATGCACATATACTTGCATATAAAACCTCAAATCCTTTCTGACAAAAGCGGTCTACTTCCGGTGTCTCTCAGACAAACCATTTTCCCCCTTTTTGTGAAAATCACACGATTCATGTAGATTTGCATGCAATGACACATCCAATTTACTTCATAAAATCAAGACACATGAAATTATGCATATTTTCACTTCCGGATAAACACTGCTGTGAACAATGTCGTGAACAGTGTCATGAACAGTAATCATGAATAGTAAATTCAGAATTTAATTATTAATAAATTAAATTTAGAAATTAAACAAAACATTGATTAAAACAATTAATCAATCAATTAAGCTAAACATGCTTAATTATCACATAAAACACCATTAAGTACAATCAAGCATAATTAAGCAATATTAAGTTAAGTTAATCTTAACCATCTATCTAACCATTTATCTTAAGGCTAATACAACTTAATTAAACCCCTAACTCAGTATTACCACTAATTAACCTAACCCTAAGCAAGTTTATGCCCTAACAAAAGGATTAAGGCTTAAACTCACTTGTTAAGTGGGCCAGTGACACGAACACGGCAGCGACAACGAACTCGACACCTGAGGACCTCATCCACAACACTCTAAGGTGGTCCCAAGCTCAAAATAGCAACAACCTCTGATTCTCCTTAAACTTCTGAAAACAACACTGTTTGAAGAGGAAATGGGTTGATCGGAGCAAAATGGGCTGGCTAAAGCTCCAACGAGCAGTTGGCCGACGACCAACGGCACATGGGGGTTGAGGGGGAACTACTGGTGGTTGGTATGGGCAGAGATTGGGTCAAAATGAGAGGAAAACTGCTGAAATAGCGAAACAGAACAGCAGTAGGCGCTACAGTGGCGGTCCAGCAACGGCTGGCTTCCGGTCACCCTACGGGTCGGCTGACGGCTTTGACCAGCAAACGACTGACTCCACCCATACGAAATTTCTGTCCTGAGCATGATTATGGGTGGCACGGGCCGTGATTCGCATGGGGGTGGGCATGAACAACTTAATTTTTCGAAGGAAGGCCAAAAGGAAAAACAGAAAGAAGGAAGAGAAACAAGGAGAGAAGTGTGCGGTTTTTGGGAGGGCTAAAAGAGGAGGAGAGAGAGTGAAATGAGGGCTGCAATTCAGCCTAATCAAGACCATTAAATGCCTTTCCCAACTTTCCAAGCAAATGACATCATCTTCTTTCTCTTCTTTTATCCTTTTTTCAAAATATCTAGGGGCAAAATGGTCATTTCCACCTTGCACAATTCCCAAACTGCCCTTGGGCTGAAAATGAAGGGTGGGACGAAGAAATGAGCTATAAAATGAATGGGAACTGGCTCGAGAATTTATTGGGCTCGAGTTGGCTCAAGTTTAGACAATAGGCTCGGAAGGGTAAATGGGTCGGTTGAGTCCAACAAGCACCCTTGCTTGCCTTGGGTCTACCATTGTAGTTGTCCCACCTTGGGCGTGAGGCTCTCACTGACCTTGCCCGACACACGTCCTCGTAGGCTCATTTCCTTAGTCCATAAACCCATTTTCCAAAAACTCTTAAATGGCATTGTTGATTGTCGAAGAAGCATTGTCTAAAAGTCCATCCCAGACATTCTTGAAAACTCGAAGTCCACTCTTGGATTTTCAAGCCTTGTTAATTTTTCCCGAATGTCATTTTGGTACAACTCAGACTGACAGGTGGCTTTAAGGATTACGCGTAACTGACTCGTGCCAAATCATGTTCAAGACATCTCGACACATGGACATTCTTGACTATATGAAATTGTGAAGAATATATTCTTATTTCAAAGTACACGATTACCAAGGATCGACATAGAGTCGTTCGCGGGCTCGATAATAGTAAATGGAATCACTCGCCGTCCTATTATGTTCTGTCTGCGAATTGACTTCTAGTCGCCCTTGAAATCAACTAGCATATCTACATGATCGTCCTTATGCAAGTCTCACGGTTGAGTCGTTTTCCTAGGTCAAGTTCTTTAGTCGCACGAGTTTTGTCCTCTTTAGCATTTCCCTTCAAGGTCAATATCTCAGGAGTGATCAATTCCGAGTGGGATCAACCAATAATGCATTAGTGAAATTAACGTTCATTTCTCCCTTAAGGAGCTTGAATTTCAGGACGTCACAATTCTTCCCCCCTTACAAAAATTTCACCCTCGAAATTTGCAACCGCTAACAAATCCTCAAAAAGATGGGAGTATTGATGCTTCATCACTTCCTCACTTTCCCATGTAGCTCTCTTTGTTTCGTGATGCTGCCAGATCACCTTGACTAATGCGATAGTCTTGTTTCGAAACACTTGCTCTTTACGGTCCTCTATTCGCATCGGCCTTCCCACATACGACACTCTGTCGTCTACATCCAATCCTCAAAATTCAAAACATGAGTCGGGTCCGATTCATATTTTCTTAACATGGACACGTGAAAAACATCATGTAATTGAGCAAGCTTCGGTGGCAACGCAAGATGATACGCTAAAACCCTGATCCTTTCCAAAATTTCAAAGGGTCCTACGTACCTCGTACTTAACTTTCTTTTCTTGCCAAATTTGGAAGTACTCCTCATCGGTGATACTTTTAGAAACACATGATCACTCACCTTAAACTCCAACAGTCTACGACGCTTATCTATATCACTCTTCTGACGATTCTAAGCTATCTTTAGTCTGTCTCTAATAATTTGAACTGCATTCAATAATTGCTAAACCAATTTTTGAACCAACGATTCCTAGTTCCTTGACCTCGTTCCATAGACTGAAGTTCCACAAACTTGACCATATTTCGGCTATATCACTTAGATGAAATCTTATCCCACAAGCACTCTCTTTTTGCACAATGCGTAGTTCAGTTTATTTCTATCCCTTTCGACATCCTAAAAGCTTGCTAGGAGTCACTCCTTGCTCAAGCACTATGGCCCTGGCGACCACTCCCCGCCCTCGTCGGATCAATCGTTATGGGCATCTTCGAACTGCACCACTACTAGCAAAAGTCTCTTTTAGATATGCACCATCTCATGGAGGTATTATTCGCTTTGGCCTGTCCCATACCAAGCCTCATGATTTGACCCTCGTTTGAGCACCTCAAAGTGCAAAACTTTCTCCAGCATGTCAACCCATGAGTTCGTTTCCATGAGGTCACTTATCGACACTTGAAATCCGATTCACTGAATTTCCATCGAACCGTTATCCAAATTCTACAAACCACCAATTTTTCTTTCAACATTCATTTCACGTTCATTTAATAACCAAACTAAGAATTCACCTCAACCACTTGAAAATTAGTGCAAACCAAATGTCATTTATTGCACTAAAGGTTTTTGAATACTTTTTCAAATCATTTCTGATTGACTGTCCATCTGTAGATAGTACGTCATACTATATTGCAGTTTTGTCCCCAAGGCCGACTACAAACTTTTCTAGAAAGTTATCGTAAATTTAGGATCACAGTCAGATGTGATCGTCACTGGAACTCCATGAATGCATACAATTTGACGTACATACAACTTCACATACCTATCCAATGTGAAATCCTTCCGTATGGCGATAAAGTGAGTTGACTTTGTCAATCTATCAATTACTACCCAAACCAAGTTATTGCCTCTCTAACTCCTTAGTAGTCCCATCACAAAATCCATGGTAATGTGTTCCCACTTCCACTAGGGAATCTCAAGAGGTTGCAACAGTCCACCAAGCTTACAATGCCGAGCCATCACTTGCTAGCACGTCAAACACTTAGCTACGTGTTTTGCAATATCCAACTTCATACCATCCCACCAGAAGTGCTGCTTCAAATTCTGATACATTCGTACTGCCAAGGTGGATGCTATAGTTGCTAAGATAAGCTTCTGACATGACTGCTTCTTTAAGTTCTGTATCTTTCGAAACACACAATCGTCCTCTAAACCTCAATGTCCCATCCTCATAAACTTGAAAGTCTGCTTTCCTCTTTGTCTGATCCATCTGCGGGATCTTAAGAATTTTACGACCCATTGCTTGGGCACTACTTATCTTACTTTGCATCTTGGGTTCCACCTTGAGAGTGGCCATTAGACTAGCAAGATGGCCGATCTCAATTTTAAAATTTGAGTCCCTGATTCCCTCCAAAAGAATTCATTCCTGTATCATCGTATGTGCAATCGATGACTTTCGATTGAGCGCATCCGCCACTTTGTTCGTTTTCCCCGGATGATGCAAAATCTTGCAATCATAGTCCTTAAGAAGTTTAATTCATCATCGTTACCTCATGTTCAACTCCTTCCGAGAGAACAAATACTTCAGACTCTGATGATCCGTGAAAATTGGAAACCTCTCCCCACACAAGTAATGCCTCCAAATCTTAAGTGCAAAGATGATTGCCGCTAATTCCAAATCATGCATCGGATAGTTAAGCTCATGAGGCCTTAACTATTGGGATGCGTATGCAACCACCTTGCCATGTTGCATTAACACATAGCCTAGTCCTTTATACAACGCATCACTGTAGATTACGTATCCACCGGGACCAGATGGTATTGTCAAGACAGGTGCGGTAGTCAATTTACTCTTGAGCTCTTGGAAACTACATTCACACTTGTCCGTCCAATCAAACCTCTCCTCTTTCTTTAACAACCTCGTTAAGGGCATGGCTATCGCAAAAAACTTCTCTACAAAACGTCTATAGTATCTAACCAATCGAAGTTTCTTGGGATTATAACATCAAATTAATAGAGATCCCTTCACCTGAAATTACATGACCTAAAATTGCCACGCGAGATAGTCAAACTCGCACTTGCAGTACTGATCTTAGGTGTTTCTCATGATCCTCTAGACTCCTCGAGTACACCAGAATATCATCAATGAACACAATTACGAATTAGTCCAAACATTTATTGAACACCTGATTCATCAAGTTCACAAAGGCTACAGGGGTATTCATAAATCCAAACAGCATTATCGTGAACTCATAATGACCATAGCGTGTCCGAAACGCAATTTTCGGTATATCCTCCTTTTTAATCCTCAACTAATGATAGCCTATCCTTAGGTCTATCTTGGAAAATACCGAGGCTCCTTGAAGTTGATCGAACAAATCATCAATCCTTGGCAATGGGTACTTATTCTTGATGGTTACATGATTGAGTTGCCGATACTCAAACAGTACCAATGCTCCCCAAGAAGACGCACTAGGATGAATGAATCATTTATCTAGTAACTCTTGCATCTGCACCTTCAGTTCCTTCAATTTTGACAAGGCTATTCTATAAGACGCCTTGAAAATCGATTCAGTCCCCGGGGTCAACTCAATCACAAACTCAATTTCCTCCAGAGAGGGAAACACATCCATATACTCTTGTATCACAGCAATATCCTCCACTTTTGATCCTTTTACTAGTGTATCCGCCACCAATGTTAAATACCCTTAGCATCCAGACTCTAACAACTGAGTTACCTCGAGTGACAAAATCAGAGGAACGAAGGATTCCCCTTGATTTCCCATAATTTCAAAACTACCACCCACTACTGGATTAAACTGAATTGTCTTTCCATGATTATCAACCGTAGCTTGTTGCTTGGTAAGCCAATCTATGCCAACTATGACATCAAAGTCACACATTGCTATTGCAATCAAGTTAATGACTTCCTTACTACCGCCCACAACTAACCTACAGCCAGAACAACCTAACTTAGACAATATCCTATCATTGCACCAGGGGTCTACCTTGGTTGTTTGGCAGTGTGTTCCCTACAAGTCGTCCTCCCTGCGACGATGGCAAGATCGTCCTCACAAGCCTACTCGGACAATTTGCCACTTGGAGGCCCTGCTGACCACATCTGAAGCAAGCTTCCATGAAATTAGGCGTCGGCTTTCTCACATAACTCTTTCTATTGGATGGGATGAGATTCTTTCTCCCCATCATTGATCCATTTCCAAATAGACGATTATCTCTATTAGGCATGAACTGTGAGCCAGATGCGGTTGCCCTCTCAATCATGTTCTTTTCTATCATCCGAGCCCTCTCGTACATCTTATCAAAAAATTTCAAGTTCAAGGGCACTAGCTGGGCTTTCAATTATGATTTCAAGTCATCTCCGAAATGTCTCGCCCTATCCACAGGGCATTTACCAACCTTAGTGCATACTTGGCCAACTCAGCGAACTTCGCCTCATACTGATCCACAGACATCTAATTATGATGAAACTGTTGGAACTCTATCATCTTTGACTCTCTTGTACTGTTCAAGAAGTACTTCTCATTGAAAGCCTGACGAAAGCACCCCAAGTCTGAACCATACCTTTAGGGAACACTCTTCCTTGAGTGGCTTCCCCCCCTCAGTAATGGCATTACCTTGAAGCCGATAAGCCGCCAGAAGTACCCTATCTTCCTCTAAACATCTTGGCACTGAAAGTCCTCTTGACATCCTTTATCTAAAGGGTCGTAGCTTCAGGGTCACCCATGCCATTGAACCTCGGTGGCTTCAGTCTCAGGAACTGCTCTACCAGCCTAGGCATCAGTCTCTCACAAACCTTTCCTCTCACTAGGGGAATCACAAGGATCACAACAGGAGCACACAGCTTACTGACCTAACAAGGTCTCTAATGCCAGCAGGATCCCGTTTAACCTATGATCTGCTTGCGTTTTACCTCTACCACTAGTCTGACTAGACGCTGCCCTACTATTAGGGGCTTTTTACTCAGGATTGCTCATCACTCTAGATTATGAGTAACCCGCCACCACACAAAACCATAAAAGCAATCACATGCACGTAATATAAAAACCATCCCTATCTCACTATCCCGAATATCCCACGCACCTTATCACTCCAAGTCTCGACCTCGCTCTAATACCAAAACCAATGGGGATGTCATGCCTCGACTCTCGAGCTCGCGACAACCCCTTACCATGGTCAATTGAAAGTGACATCTCAAGACTCGTCGACGACCATTCATTTTAATCTTCATTAAACGCAAGCGAAAGATGAACCATCCTCAGTCCAAACAGACAATCAAACGATCAAACAAGGATGGAAAGATGAACAGTAGAAACCTCAACTACTCATTTATACAATTGACTAGATTAACCAACGAATGATCGTTTTCCAAATTTTAAGCCCAACAAAGGGGGCCGATCCATCCACTAAGCCAGACCAAAAACAAACTAGGCTTGGCTAATCCATCTATACAAAAAAAACTCTTAGGTTCAGCACCACCATCATTGGGACCCATCGAACTTAGGCTCCATTAGGTCGATCACTAGAGGAGCAGGGGCAGGATTCTCCACTACGCCATGCTAAGGGCCTGAAAGTGATTATACAATAATCAGTGAGATAAAATCTCAACGAGTTCTTCCCCTAAGCTCCAGTTAGTACACCAACTCAACCCGAGTTATCTCTTCAGAACTACCCCTCACACAACTTAACAACAAACAACCAGCAATCAGCAATCAAACCTCAGGCAGAGTCAACCAACAATCAAAAGTCAGTTCACATGCAACCTTACCTGGTATGCCATACCCTACATGTTATAAGTCGGCACACTACACGCAATGTGCATGGCCATTAGATGATGCAGTTCATCAATTACATGCGAGTCGCATTACAAGCGATCTCACCTGGCCATTGCCACACCATGCATATTATCAATTCATGTGTGCGTGCCATAAATGATGTGATTAGCTCATGTATAATCAGAACCAATAATACCATGTTTTCTCATGCACTCTTGCATCCACACGTGTTCCGATTATTACTGCCCCTCAGGGCTACAACCGAGGCACTACGGCGCCCTTTCTCTGCAGAGGTGCAACCGTGCCCTTCCTACGGGACTACGACGCTTTTCCTCTACAGAGGCGCAACAGTGCCCAAAAAATGTCAAGGGATACTCTCCCAAGATGGCATACCCAAGGAACGTCAATGGATACTCTCGTAAGACGGCATTTCCAAAGGACATTAAAGGATTCTCTCCGAAGACGGTGGGTTCAACTTAGTGATCACGCAAGCATACAATCACAACCCACTTATTATCTTTGAGTAATAGCCAATGCACATATGCTTGCATATAAAACCTCAAATCCTTTCTCACAAAAGCAGTCTACTTCCGGTGTCCCTCAGACAAATCATTTTCCCCCTTTTGGTGAAAGTCACATGATTCATGCAGATTTTCATGTAATGAAATTATGCATATTTTCATAAAATTAAGACACGTAAAATTATGCATATTTTCACTTCTGGATGAACAGTGTCGTGAACAGTAATCATGACCAGTAATTTCAAAATTCATTTATTAATAAATTAAATTTATAAATTAAACAAAACATTGATTAAAACAATTAATTAATCAACTAAGCTAAACATGCTTAATTATCACATAAAACACCATTAAGCACAATCAAGCATAATTAAGCAAGATTAAGATAAGCTAACATTAACCATCTATCTTAAGGTTAACACAACTTAATTAAATCCCTAACTCAGCATTATCACTAATTAACCCAACCCTAAGTAAGTTTAGGCACTAACAAAGGAATTAGGGGCTAAGCTCACCCATTAAGCGGGCCAGTGACACGGACGCGGCGGCGGCAATGAACCTGACACCCAGGAACCTCACCCATTAAGCGGGCCAGTGACACGGACGCGGCGGCGGCAATGAACCTGACACCCAGGAACCTCACCCACAACACTCCAAGGCGGTCTTGGGCTTGAAACAGCAGTAGCAACCTCTGGTTCTCCATGAACTTCTGAAAATAGCACTGCTTGAAGAGGAAATGGGCTAATCATAGCAAAACAGGCAAGCCGGAGCTTCGGCAAGCAGTTGGCCGATGACCGGCGGCACCTGGGGGTCGAGGGGAAATTGTTGGTGGCTGGTATGGGCGGAGATTGAGTCAGAATGGGAGGAAAACAATTGAAACAATAAAATAGAACAGTGGCAGGGGCTACAATAGATGTTCGGCAACAGCCGGCTTCCAGTTGCCTGGCGGGTCGGCTGGCAGCTCTGACTGGCAAACGGCCAATGCCATCCATACGGAATTTCTGTCCTGAACACGATGATAGGTGGCACGGGTTATGATTTGCATGGGAAGGCCATGAACAACTCAGTTTTTCGGAGGAAAGTTAGAAGCAAAAACAAAAGGAAGGAAAGGAAAAAGGGAGAGAAGTGTGCGGTTTTTGGGAGGGCTGAAAGAGGAGGAGAGAGAGTGAAATGAGGGTTGCAATTTAGCCTCATCAAGGCCATTAAATGCCTTCCCCAACTTGCCAAGCAAATGACATCATCTTCTCTCTCTTCTTTTGTCATTTCTTCAAAACATCTAGGGGCAAAATGGTCATTTCCACCTTGCACAATTCCCAAATTGCCCTTGGGCTAAAAATGAAGGGCAGGCCAAAGAAACGTGCTAGAAAATGAATAGGAGTGGGCTCAGGAATTTGTTGAGCTCGAATTGGCTCAAGTTTAGACAATGGGCTCGAAAGGGTAAATGGGTTGTTTGAGTTCAATGGACACCCTTGCTTGCCTCGAGTCTACCATGGTGGTTGTCCCACCTTAGGCGTTAGGCCCACACTGACCTTGCCCAGTCCACATCCTCATAGGCTCATTTCCTTGGCCCTTAAACCCCTTTTCAAAAAACTCGGTTCAACTGGCATTGTCGATTGTCAAAGAAGCATTGTCCAAAAGTCCATCTTGGATGTTCTCGAAAATTCGAAATACAATCTTGGATTTTCATTTTTTGTCAATTTCGCCTGAATGCCATTTTGGTACAACTTAGACTAACAGGTGGTTTCGAGAATTCACACGTAACTGACTCATGTCAAATCACATTCAAGACATTTCGACACATGGACATCTTTGACTACATGAAATTACAAATGATAGATTCCTATTTCAAAGTACATGATTACCAATGATTGACATAGAGTCGTTCGCGAGCTCGATAACAATAAACGGAATCATCCGTTGTCCTATTATGTTCTTTCCGTGAATTGACTTCTAGTCACCCTTAAAATCAGCCTGCATATCTACAGGATCATCCTTACACAAGTCTCATGGTCGAGTTATTTTCTCAAGTCAAGTTCTTTAGTCGCATGAATTTTGTCCTCATTAGCCTTTCCCCTCAAGGTTAGTTTCTCAGGAGTAATCAATTCCAAGTGAGATCAACCAACAATGTTTTGGCAAAATCAATGTTCATTTCTCTCTCAAATGGCTCGAATTTCAAGATGTCACACATTCTAAGGGATTGAAATTGGTTATGCAATAATCAATGAAATAAAATCTCAGTGAGTTCTCCCCCTAAGTCTCGATTAGTGTGCCAACTCAACCCTGAGTATCTTTTTAGAATCACCCCTCATACAACCCAACAACAAACAACCATGAACAGCAATTAAACAACAACCAGGGTCAACCAACAATCATGAAGTCGGTTCACATGCAACTTTACCCGGTATGTCATACCCTGCACGTCAAATCTCCCAAAATGCAAGCAAGGCACATGGCCGTTAGATGATACAATTCATCAATCACATGCGAGTCGCGTCACAAGCGATCTCACTTGGCCATTGCTACACCCTGCATGACTGTCAATTCATACGTGCATGGCATAAACAACGTGATCATCACAACATTAGAGCATGTGAACAATCAGAGCATTGTACACAACTTTATCATGTCTCACATTCATATATGCTCCGATTATTACGATCACTCCGCCTTGGGCTATGGCACAACCTTTGGTTGGCAATTCCTGGCTAAGCCAGCTTCATCATTTTTACCTCGAGGCACGACGACGTCAAGGGCTTACTCTCAAGACAGCATTCCCGAAGGAGCATAGGACCCACCCACTACTGCAGTCCCACAAAGAACCTTTCCTATCAAGCAACTGACCGAAGTCAAGGTGACCAAACGACCACGGCATAACCCTATAAGGATTGGCGGTCTTCTTACAACGCCAGGTTCTCAATTTAATGTGATCATGTAACACATCATCAAGCAATCCATTTATATTTTTTCTTTGTCGTGAATGCAACATCGTTCATGCTCATGCGACATGCCATTGCAGATAACCCATGCATAATATCATGCCATATCAATCGACAGTTCCAAAAATTCAATTCCAACTGACATTCGATCACGCATTTCATCATCATTCACAAGTGTAATTAACAACTGACACTTCAATAAATCACAATAATCAAGAGAACATCAAAATAAGACTAAAATTAACTTTCGTATGAACAGTGCCATGAACAATAATTGCGAACAGTAATCGTGAACAGTAAATTTCAGAATTCAAGTATTAATAAATTAAACTCAGAAATTAAACAAAATAATTAATTAAAATAATTAATCAATCAATCTAAGCTAAACATGCTTAATTATGCATAAACCACACATAAACAACAATTAAGCATAATCAAGCACAATTAAATAAGATTAAGCTAGACTAATCTTAACCATCTATCTAACCATATATCTTAAGGCTAATACGACTTAAATAAACTTCCTAAACCAACATTAACACCAACTAACCCAACCCTAAGCAAGTTTAGGCACTAATAAAGAATTAAGGGCTAAACTCACCCGTTAAGCAGGTCGGTGACACGAACACAGCAGCGACAACGAAGGCGACACTCGAGGACCTCTACCACAGTGATCCAAGGTAGTCCCAGGGTCATAATAGCAGCAACAAGCTCAAACTTCCTCTACAACTTCTGAAAAAGTAACTGTACAAGAGGAAAGTGGCTGACCGGAGCAAAACAGGCTGGCTAGAGCTCCAGCGAGTAGTTGGCCAGTGACCAACGGCACCTAGGGGTCAAGAGGGAACTACCGATGGTTGGGATGAGTGATGGTTGGGTCGAAAAGGGAGAAAAATGGCTGAAAAAGGCGAAACTAGGCAAAACAGGTGCTACAGTTGGCGGTGACTTCTGGCCGGTGGGTGGGTCAACCAGCGGTTCCGACCGGTGAATGGCCACTGTGAACAATACGGATTCTCTCTCCTAAGCACGGCAGTGGGTGTTACAGATGGTGATTAGCATGGGAATGCCATGAACAACTCAGTTTTTCGGAGGAAGGTCAGAAGGAAAAACAGAAGGAAATGAGAGAAACAAGGGAGAGAAGTGGTGTGCGGTTTTGGAGCTGAAAGAGGAGGAGAGAGAGTGAAATGAGAGCTGATTTTCAAGCCTCATTAAGGCTATTAAATGCAAGCTTCAACTCTCTAAAGCAATGACATAATCTTCTCTCTATTCTTTTGTCATTTCTTCAATAATATCTAGGGGCAAAATAGGTATTTCCACCTTGCACATTTCCCAATCTACCCTTGGGGTGAGCCTAAGAAACCGGCTAGAAAATGAATAGGAGCGGGCTCGAGAATTTGTTGGGCTCAAAACGGCTCAAGGTTAAACAACGGGCTCGAAAGGGTAAATGGTCAATTGGGTCTAACAGGCTCACTTGCTTGCCTTGGGCTTACCATGGTGGCTATCCTACCTTAGGCGTGAGGCCCACATTGGTCTTGCCTAGCCCACATCCTCGTAGGCTTGTTTCCTCAGTCCGTAAATCTCTTTTCCAAAAACTCAGCTCATCTGACACTGTCGATTGTTGAAGAAGCATCGTCCAAAAGTCTATCCTAGATGTTCCCGAAAATTTAAAATCCAATCTTTGATTCTCATGCCTTGTCAATTTCGCACAAATGCCATTTTGGTACAACTCAGATTGATATGCGGTTTCAAGGATTCACGCATAATTAACTCATGCCAAATCACATTCAAAACTTCTCGACACATGGACGTCATTGACTATATGAAATTACGAATGATAGATTCTTATTTCAAAGTAAACGATTATCAAGGATTGACATAGGGTCATTTTGCTAGCTCGATAACAATAAATGGAATCACATGTCGTCTCATTATACTCTAACTGCAAATCGACCTCTAGTCATCTCTGAAATCGGCCTGCATAACTACAGGATCATTTTTATGCAAGTCTCGCGAATGAGTCATTTTTCCAGGTCAAGTTCTTTAGTCGCACAAGTTCTGTCCTCATTAGCCTTTCCTCCATGGAGGAGTCTGAATTGTTCTGCCGAAAGGTATGGAGAGCCTCTTGGATTTGCTCTCTTGTGGAATCCCAGGCTTCAAGGTGGTCCCAGGAGACAGGGTCCCAGGCGGATGGCCATGCTTCTGGTGGGATGGTGCGATTTTCTTGACATAGGATTCTCTGGAGTTCACGTGATGCTGGTCTGCTTATGGTAACGGAGTATGGAAGTGTCTGGTGAATTCGAGCAAATTCTTGGAAAACTTGAGGCATGTAGCTTGAAGTTCCTGTAATAGAAGGTTTGTTAGAAATCCATCCAAATGGATGGGAAAATGTCCATGGTCTGTGGAACAGGACAACAGTGTGTCTTTCTGGTTCAGGTCTTCCTTGACGATTTTGGACTTTGAAGAGTTCTCACCAATATTAGAGTGGTTTATACCATGCAAAGATATCTAAGAGATATCTCTGGTTATAGACTTGACCTTCTCCGTCTTTTTTAAAGACTTGCAAAATTTTGTCAGTGGGGAATTCAATGGCTATGGTGTACAAGTTGAACATGTACCAAAGTAACCATTTGAGATCCTCTGGAAATTCGTCATCAGGAGACCATTTGAGGGGATGGATGAATGGATATTGCGGATGGAGTCCGTCTGGTCTGAGCATTAATCCACCATGCTCGCAAAAAATTCGGAGATGATATTCCTACATTAACTCTGGAAGCCTTTCTTTCAGAACATTGTGTCGAATGGCCAATGGGATGTCAGGAGGGTATTTAAGACTTGGCCAACCACATTGCATATCGGTGGTGCGGTATGTTTTTTAGAGAGGTTCCTTCTTGACATACATGTGGATTGACTGAATTGGTTCTTTTGGCTTGGACAAGAAGTTGTCAAGGACATTCTTAGTCCCTGAAATATGTTTGACTTCAAAGGAGTACTTAGAAAACCATTCAGCCCATCGGAGCAATTGTGAATGGGGGACTTGCTTTACTATAAGGTTTCCTATGAACTAATTCATAGACTCGAGTAGCAAACTTATAGCAAGTATGCTATCCCACACACGGCTCTCCTAGCCTTAATAGGGACTGCCTGTCAACCAACAAGTTGCTTCTCAAGTCATGAGCTTAGATCATAGTAATCTCAAGAATATCGGAAATTCTGATGCACAGGATCCCCTAAGGGCAAGTGTAAAGCATACTCCAGGATTTTTCTCAATCATAGTGTTTGTTCAGAACTATCGTTCTAGGCTAGAAGAGAATGGGAATGTTTAGAAGATCATGTTGGAAGTAGAGTACACAACACACTTCTTATTTCACTCCCTGGTTTTTACAATGAGAGCTCCTTGCTCTTATATAGGCAGAAGAGGATACAAGAGACAAGAGCAGGCAGACTAGCCTTGCTCAGACATAATTATGGGAACAAACTAGCCACTTATGGGCTACACACATAGGGAGTCCTAAAGAAATCCCATGACGAACTATGAACAGTGATTATTCTCGTCTGGTGCTACAGTAAACAGGGAGCTAGATGAATAGTAAAAGTGAACAGTGACCAGTGAACAGTATTTCGAAGTGGCTTTTATTTGTCTCTTCCGTCTCTAGCAATGTAGTCATAGTCTGAATCATCAGAGCTATGATGAGCTATCTGTTCCTTGAGTAGTGCGTCCTCATCCATATCTAATGGACTGGAGCTTTCGTCTTTTTCCCTTTTGAAAGCACGGATGAGATGCTCGATTTCTTCTATCGACAGGTCTGGTGGACGGGAGAAGCTAGCACCGAAAGAGCCGGAAAAATGGGAGTAATTCAGGGTGTCTCCCTAACAAGGGTCTTGTGAAAGCAGCTGCCCCCCCCAATGGATCATAGGGGGTGAAGGAGTCTGGATTGTTCTGCTGAAAGGTATGGAGAGCCTCTTGGTTTGTTTTGTATCTCATAAGTGATCAATTCCGGGCAAGATCAACTAACAATGTATTGACGAAATTCATGTTCATTCATCCCTCAAAGGGCTCGAATTTCAGGACGTCATAGCCTGGCTATGCTAATAGACACCAGAGGAATGACATAGAAGGGCACATTGTTGTTTAACATGCAGAGTATGGCATACCGGGTAAACTTGCATGCGAACCAACTAATTAATTGTTGGTTGACCCTGTCTGTTATTGGTTGTTGATTGCTGATTGCTTGTTGTCGAGTTGAGTGAGGGGTGGTTTTGGAGACATGCCCCGAGTTGAGTTGGTGTACTAATCAAGGCTTAAGAGAAGAACTCACTGAGATTTTTTCTCACTAGTTATTATATAACCACTTTCAAGCCCCTAGAATGGTGCACCTGTAGTGGAGAATCCTGCCCTGCTCCATTAGTTATCGACCTGACAAAGCTTGAGTCCGATGAGTCCGAGTGACCGTGGTGCTGAACCTAAGGATTCATTTTATGTAGTTGGATTAGTCAAGCCTAGTTTATTTTTGGTCTAACTTAGTGGATGGATCGGCCCCCTTTGTTGGGCTTGTAAATCGGAAACGATCCTCCGTTGGTTAATCCAATGAAGATGTATAAATGAGTAGTTGATATTATCTTGTTGTTCATTCCTCTATCCATGTTTGATTATGTGATTGTCTGTTGGATTGGGGATGGTTCGTCTTCCACTTGCACATAATGAAAGATTAAAATGAATGGTCGTCGATGAGTTCTAAGATGTCGCTTTCAATTGACTATGGTAAGGAGTTGTCACATGCTCGAGGTTCAGGGCGTGACACCATCGTTTCTTGTCAACCCACTTTTTTTATTTGCTTGGAGGCCTTGTAAAGATATGTCTGCACTAAGTTGGCTTGCTCTTACCATTCTTTGGTAAACTTGTGTTGAGAAAACTCCTAGTTTTGATGTTTACAAAACATTTTATGAATGAGATTTTTACTAAACTCTTGAAGGAAAAGAACTCAGAAAGACTTAGGCTTTAAAGTCCGCTTGCTTGTAGCGAGAAGATAAAGCATGGGATGTCTTAGAGTCCGTCCGTACCGAGACGGAAGACTCGATCGACCGAGATTTTAAGTCCGACCATACCAGTATTGAGAATTTAAGTCGACCGTACTGCATCGAAATTCTAGGCAGACTCAGTACTTAAGACTGTCAGACTTAAGATGTATTTACAAAGATAAGATCACCAACGGTAGAGTATTTCACTTACCTTATTCATGTTGATTCTGTTATGTTAATTTGATTGATAGGATCAATTAGTGGACAACTTCCAAAGAAGAATAGAGCACTTATGGAAGCCCAGATTCTGATTGTATGGGCGAACAGAATCTAAGGGGATCTGATCTACCCTCAACGGTCAAAAAGACTTGCCTTATAAAGTCTGTCCAAGAAAGGGAAGACAAAACTCTCAAGGAAAGAGCCAACGGTCGAATGTGGCTTGGAGAGTATTTAAGGATAGGTTGAGACTTAGGGGGTAGAGTAGATGAACATTATTCCGAAACTGATTCCGTTCTTCAATTGTTGTTCATAGTGCGTATTCGAGTGATCTCAGTGTATTACAAAAGAGAGTGACTTAGTGAGACTAATTATCACCAAGTACAAACACTCGAGAGTGTATAATCACCGTTGATCATATAGTGAAATACAGCCGATTGGCTGGTTACCCAGAGAGTGGACGTAGGCTTGTCTAAAGCCGAACCACTATAAACAGTGTTTGCAATCTTCTCTAACTCTCTCTATTTACTTTCTGTTTGTGGATCGAATAAACGATATTATTTGCGTGTAAACTTCCTCAACACCTATTCACCCCCTCTAGGTGTTTATACTAGTCACATCAATTGGTATCAGAGCCTCGTGCTCAAGTTTTTGAAGTGTTTGTTACTTCTGAGTTAAAGATCCTCTATGGCTAGTATTCTTGCACCAGGTTTAATTGAAGGGCAGAGCAACACTCGTCCACCATACTTCGATGGCAAGGATTACAATATCTGGAAGAATAAAATGAAAGCTTTCCTCAGGTCGAAAGATCTTTGGAATGGGATGTGGTTGAGAGGGGAATCGAGCCCACCGATAACATCGAAAAGACGTCAAAGAGTACCGATGAGAAAGAAACAGAATCATCAGCCACTCTCTCTCCAGAAGAGATAACAAAGAGACAAACTATTGATGCAAAGGCTATTTACTCCCTATATTGTGCTTTATCACCTAATGAATATAATCGTATATCTTCTTGTGATACAGCGAAGGAAGTATGGGATAGACTACATGTGACATATGAAGGAACTGATCGTGTCAAGGAGACCAAAGTAAATATTTTACTTGGTCTATATGAGTCCTTCAAGATGAAGCAGGGAGAGTCAATAGGAGATATGTTCAGTCGTTTTACGAAATTGTAAACGGTTTGGCATATCAAGGACAACTGTTCTGGACCAATGAAAGTCAACAAACTTCGAGAGGACTATCAAAAAAATGGAACAATGTGAAGACATCTATCGAGAAACTCTGCGGATTTCACCACTAACGGTTGATGAGCTTGTAGGCACTCTGCGGTCCTATGAGGCAGTAACAAATGAACGAGGAAGTGGAATCCAGAGGTAAAAAGTCTATTGCTCTTAAGTCTAATACTGATTCTGATGATACAGATTCTGAAGAAGAGCTGGATGATGAGGAACTAGCACTGCTGATCAAAAAGGTAAAGAAACTAAACAGAAAAGGCAGGAAATTCAACAACAGAAAACAAAACAGACAATCTGGACAACGCAGGTTTGATGACGATAATGATTATGCCAAAGAGGTAATTTGTTTTGAGTGTAAGAAAAAGGGACATATTAAACAGAATTGTCCCAAACTCAAAAAGAATAAAGGAAAATTTGAAAAATACAAGAAGGCTCTCAAAGCTGAAACATGGAGCGATACAGAAGTTGAGGATAGTGAAGACGAATATGGAAACATTTGTCTTATGGCACATTCAGACTCAGATTCTGAAACAGATTTAGGCTCAGACTCAGACAAAGAAATCGAGGTAAATCATTCTGATATTCCTTTAGAAGTTTCAGATTATATAAATGAGCTTTGTTCTAATCTAAAAACTACTTTGAAAAGGATCTCCACATTAAAAAAGGAAAATTACAAGTTGATTAAACAGAACGATTTTTTGAAGGGAAATTTGGATGATTTCAAAAGGAATTTTTGGAAATAAAGGAAAATCGAGAGGTTCTTTTAAATGAAAATGAATCTATCAAAAATGATCTTTTGAAAGCAAAGGAAAATCAAGATTCTTTGCAAAAAAAGAATGATTTTTTCAGAAAGGAATTTTTAGATATTACCACAAAGTTTTCAAAAGGATCAAAAACCCTTCAGCATATTCTTTCTATTCAAATTCCTTATTATGACAAGTCGGGACTTGGTTTTTATAAAGAAAATGATTCCCGATTGATTTTCCTAAAGTCAAGGAAAGAATAAGACAAAAACCTCCTCGACAAGCTTACAAAAATCATTTCAAAAGTAATTTTGTTAAACCTATTGGTAAAAATAATCTTAAATGTTCTAATTGTGGAGAAAAAGAACATTTTGAAAACAAATGTCCTAAAGTCTGGAGACCTGTTCAAAAGAATTGGATAGAAAAAGCTTATACTACTAACTATAATGGACCCAAGAAAATTTGGGTACCAAAGAAAAAATGAGTACTTGTAAACATTGCAGGTAAGCTTCAAAAGAAAGAAGAAATAGTACTTGGACAAAGTGGATGCTCGAGACACATGACTCGGAGATTCAAAGATGTTCATTGAATTTGAGAAAATCAAGGGAGGAACAGTTTTTTTGGAGGAAACACTAAAGGAAACATTATAGGACTGGGAACTGTCAAGATTGGCAGCCTAATCATCAACAATGTTTCTCTAGTCAAAGGATTAAACTACAATCTTCTGAGCATCAGCCAGTTATGTGATGCTGGTTTCAGAATAAACTTCAAAGAGAACTTATGTTCTGGAACAAGCATTGACTCTTCACAGACTTTTACTGGACGAAAACATGGGAACATTTATCTTCTGGATATAAATGTAGACACAACAAAATGTCTATTATCAGTCCAAGATGAAGCAGATATGTGGCACCGCAAACTTGGGCATGTCAGCATGAAACAAATTTCCAAGCTTGCTAACAAAAGGCTTGTTCGTGGCTTACCTTCACTAAATTACAAGAAAACTGAGCTTTGCTCTGCATGTACACTGGGAAAATAGGTAAGAAGTTCTTTTAAATCTATAAAGCATATTTCTACTAACCGTGTGTTACAGCTTCTTCACATGGATTTGTTTGGACCAACCAGAACTTATAGTATTGGAGGTAAGAAGTACTGTCTTGTGATTGTAGACGATTACTCTCGATTTACATGGGTATTTTTTCTTGCTAATAAAGGAGATACATTCTCATATTTCTCAACATTCGCAAAGAAGGTTCAAAATGAAAAAGGATACTCTATTTCTAGTATCAAAACAGATCATGAGAGAGAATTTGAGAATCAAGATTTTTCAAACTTTTGTGATAAAAATGGTATACAGCATACTTTTTCATCTCCTTACACTCTAGAACAAAATGGAGTTGTGGAAAGAAAGAATAGATCTCTCAGGAAATGGGCGAAACATTGCTTATAGAAAGCAAGGTGGCAACTCGGTTCGGGCGGCGGTTTCTACTTCTTGTCATATTATTAATAGAATTTTTCTTAAACCTATACATGAGAAAACTCCCTATGAGATTTTGAAAGGAAGAAAACCTATTGTTTCATACTTTCGAGTTTTTGGTTGTCTTTGCTATATTCTTAAGAATGTTAATCGTCAACCTAGTAAGTTTGAAGAAAGGTCAGATGAAGGTATTTTTCTAGGCTATTCAAACTCTAGCAAAGCATATAGAGTGTTTAATAAAAACACTCGGACAAAGTGGAAGAATCCATGAATGTAAAGTTTCTAGAGACTGAAGTTCCAAAACAAAGTGTTACAGTGTATGAAGAATCAGAATCAGATGCCGTACTTGAAAGATCATGTTTCAACAAAGCAGAATCTTCTCAGGAAACAGTCAAAGAAGGAATTCATGAAGAAGAATCAACTCAGCCTAATATTTCTGCATCTACAGCAAACTCGATAATGCTGAAGTTCCAAAAAGTAAACCGGAAGCATAAGTCTAGTCATCCTAAAGAGCTTGTGATCGGAAACATCAACGAAGGGATTCAAACCAGATCAAGAAACAAAAAGGACACAGGTATTGTTGCACTTATTTCTGAAATTGAACCCAAAGGTATTAATGAAGCTCTGGAAAATGAAAGCTGGATAGAGGCAATGCAAGAGGAGCTTCAACAGTTCAAGAGAAATGATGTATGGGAATTGGTCCCTAAACCAAAAGGACGGACAATTATTGGTACCAAATGGGTCTTCAGAAACAAAGTAAATGAACTTGGAAAAGTCACCAGAAATAAGGCAAGACTTGTGGCAAAAGGTTATTCTCAATCTGAAGGAATAGATTATGATGAAACCTATGCTCCAGTTGCAAGATTAGAAGCAATCAGACTATTACTTGCCTATGCTTGTTATCAGAATTTCAAACTATTTCAAATGGATGTAAAGAGCGCATTTCTAAATGGGTTCATCAAGGAAGAAGTCTATGTGGAACAACCACCTGGGTTTGAGGAAACAAGAAAGCTAAATCATGTTTTCAGACTGAAAAAGGCTCTGTATGGACTGAAACAAGCGCCTCGAGCCTGGTATGAATGACTCAGTAAGTTCTTATTAGACAACAACTTCAAGAAATGTATGGTTGATACAACTTTATTTATCAAGAAAGCAGGTAAGGACATCCTTTTAGTACAAATTTATGTAGATGATATTATTTTTGGTTCTTCTAATGAAAGTTTGTGCAAGAACTTCTCAAAGTCTATGCAGGAGGAATTCGAGATGAGTATGATGGGAGAACTTACTTTCTTCCTAGGACTTCAGATCAACCAATCAAAACGAGGAACATTCATTCATCAAGAAAAATATACCAAAGATTTAGTTAAGAAGTTTGGAATGGAAAACTGCAAGAAGACCGAAGCTCCTATGTCAACTTCCATTAAACTCGATCAGGATGTATCGGGAAAGAAAGTTGATCAGAAATCTTATAGAAGTATGATTGGGTCTCTTCTCTATCTTACTACATCTAGACCAGACATTATATATAGTGTGTGTGTGTATGTGCTCGTTTTCAAGCAGATCCAAGAGAATCTCATCTTACAGCAGTAAAGCGTATTATTAAGTACATAGCAACTTATCCATCTCTAGGTCTGTGGTTTCCTAAAGAAACAGACTTTACTCTCATTGGCTACTCGAGATGCCGACTTAGCAGATGTAAAGTAGACAGGAAGAGTACATCCGGAACATGCCGCTTACTTGGACAGATGTTGGTATCATGGTCTTCTAAAAAAGAGAACATCGTGGCTCTATCAACTGCGAAGCGTAATATGTTGCTCTTGGAAATTGCGCTCACAGATTTTATGGATGAAACAAAGAACTATTGGATTATGGAAAAGAAGAAGCTTGCACCTGAAATAAGATGTGATAATACGAGTGCTATAAACCTCACCAAGAATCCAATTCTACATTCCGAGCAAAGCACATTGAAATCAAACATCACTTTATTAGAGACCATGTGCAAAAAGGAGATATATATGTGGAATTTATTGATTCTAAGAATCAATTAGCAGATATTTTCACAAAGCCGCTGGACAAAGGTACATTCGATTCAATATGTGGGAGATTAAATATTATTAACCCTTTTTTATAAATTCTATGAGAACAGGACAAAGTCTGAGAAAAGGAATCGTCTAGACAGACTATTGAAAAAGGAAATAATGGTATTTTGGGTAGGTATGTTATTTCCTTAATTCAATCTGGTCAATCTTTAGTAAGTTCTTTTGATCTGCATGATTGATTTGTATATTTTTGGCATATGTTTATTGAATATTTTTAAGTTTAAGATAACTGCCATTTTAATTTGTTTTGAATTGCGACTATTCATTTGTTCTTCTAACGGGGAATATAAAAACGTCTAAAAGTCGGGATTTTTTTATAACTCTTCAGAACGTTTTGAAACCCTAACAGAGAAAAACGCCTTCTAAATCAATCTTCTCCAAAACCAAATTTCTTCGAACATGGCATCGAGATCCTCCGTATCCAGATCAAGATCTTCATCTCCAAGAAGAAGATCAAACAGATTCCGGGAAAGGAGGAAGAAGAGTCGACAGAGAGGAGACGCATTTTGACCTCACACGACTTCCGAAGATACTCAAGGACATTCTCCAAGAGTTTCTTCTCAAAATGATCCTGAAGAATCTCCAAGAGCCATCAGATCACAATCTGAAGAAAGACATTTCTCACAAAGAGGTATGTCTGGACTAACTCTACCCACACCGACTGAAAACCCTCATGTAATAATGAGGAGATATGAGAAATTAGTCCAAAAAAATGTTAGAGATGATGTCAAACTGTTCTTCTTGAGAAAGGAAGGGTATGCGAATGAACTCCGTCACATTCAAGCAGTACAGGCCACAGACCCACCATCTACTCGTACAGAACGAGTAAGTGATAAAGGGAGAAGCAGAGATAGTGTGAAGGAAGATGATGAGAACATATACAGAAATTTTGAAGTTAGAATGGGAATAGCTGTTGTAGTTCGAAACACAACCGAGAAATTATTTCGATCCAGAGAACATAAGACTTTCTTCAACAGACTGATAGATCGAGGAATCATGAACCACAGAATTGTGGATTTTGATTATTTGGATGATGCTGAAGTAAATCTGCGAGAATGCTTTGAAAAATTGCAGATGGACCAATTTTGCACTGATTTTGCTGCTGTTTATCCTGAATTAACATCATATTTTTACTCGAATTTGACATTTCTATCTCCAGACAGAATGCAATTCGGTGTGAATGACAGTTCTATGATTTTAGTACATTACACTCTGGGCCGACATTATAAAAGTTGAAAGAGGAGCATTCAGGCCAATAGACGTCTCCTATGAAACAGTTTGCAAGTTTCTTACAAAGTCTGTAAGGGCTACTATAACTTATCCTCTTCTAACTTCTGCAAGAACTATTTTGCATAAGATAATTATCAGCTGTATTCGTCCAAAAGCCTCATCAAAGACTGATGTATCTAAATTTGAGGCCAAACTGATGTGGGCTATTGAAAAGGGAGTATTGTTCTCACTGCCTCACACAATAATATTGCATATGTATCGGATGTGTCGAAGGACAAAAGACAGCTACCCTATGGAGCTTTAGTGACAAGGATCTTTGAGCATCTTAAAATAGACATACCCGTAAGATTCAACACTAAAACTCTTCCCACAATGGCTATTGACATGAAGATGATCAATAAGATGAGATTGAAGGATGTTGCGTAGACTGGAGATGAAAAGAAAAGGAATTGGCTAGAGCAGAGACAGCAAAAAGAAAAGGTAAAGAGTTAGCTGCTGCTGAGCCAAGTTCTAAAAGGAGAAAACAACTTCTACTGGTAGATGAAGAAGAAGAAGAAAGTATCTCCGCAATTCTGGCAAATATGCATCAAACTTCTCAGAGAATGTCAGATCCAGAAGTAGAAACAAATGCAGAAAACATTCTCAGCACAGAACATGAGAAGAATGATGTATCTGAATTGGAGGAAGATCCAGACGAAGATCCAGAAGAAGAAGATCTAGAAGAAAAGGAAACAGAAGACGAAGAAGAAGGAGATAAGGATGGGGAAAAAGAAGGGCAACAAGGACAGAATGAAGCATCAATTCAGGGGGAGCATCTTTCTGAAAATATTGAAATTCAAATACCGAAGCTTCATCTAGGAATGCTGATTATCGAAGATCTTGGCACTTCTAACCGAGATCAAGGATCGGGCAGATAGAAATGGAAACCTCCTTCACTAACAAACGGAGACTCTTGAGAAGACGGTCAATAAATGTATTGACAGTAATTGAGAAGTCTCGCATCGATATGGAGGATTTCACCCTTGTTCGGACCCCAAACAAGAAAACTTCTTAAAAACATGTTCTGCTTTAGAAACTAGTTTGTTTTCGTTTGAACTGACTAATTCTTTTTGAGGTTGACAAAAAGGGGGAGAGTAATATGGCTTTTGACTTTTGATGGTTATTTCTAAACTTTTTAACTGTTGATGATTTGATAGTTGGATGCATGACATAGTTGGCTTTATTATGATGTTAATGCATGATACTATAATGTCTTGTGATATTTTCTTATATGCTTATTACACTGATGATATGTAGTTATGTTGCTGCTGTATTGTCTATACAGGGTTGATATGAGCTATTCTTATAAGTTGAGCAGAATAGTTGGAAGTAGGCTCTATCTAACCATATTTTGCAGGAACAACAAGCCATATGAATGAAATGTTTTGTCATCATCAAAAAGGGGGAGATTGTTGAGAAAACTCCTAGTTTTGATGTTTACAAAACATTTTATGAATGAGATTTTTACTAAACTCTTGAAGGAAAAGAACTCAGAAAGACTTAGGCTTTAAAGTCTGCTTGTAGCAGAAGATAAAGCATGGGATGTCTTAGAGTCTGTCCGTACCAGACGGAAGACTCGATCAGATTGAGATTTTAAGTCTGACCGTACCAGACTGAGAATTTAAGTCCGACCGTACTGCATCGAAATTCTAGGCACTCGTATTTAAGACTGTCAGACTTAAGATGTATCTACAAAGATAAGATCACCAATGGTAGAGTATTTCACTTACCTTATTCATGTTGATTCTGTTATGTTAATCTGATTGACATGATCAATTAGTGGACAACTTCCAAAGAAGAATAGAGCACTTATGGAAGCCCAGATTCTAATTGTATGGGCGAAGTAATCTAAGGGGATCTGATCTACCCTCAACGGTCAAAAAGACTTGCCTTATAAAGTCTGTCCAAGAAAGGGAAGACAAAACTCTCAAGGAAAGAGCCAACGGTCGAATGTGGCTTGGAGAGTATTTAAGGATAGGTTGAGACTTAGGGGGTAGAGTAGATGAACATTATTCCAAAGCTGATTCCGTTCTTCAATTGTTGTTCATAGTGCGTATTCGAGTGATCTCAGTGTATTACAAAAGAGAGTGACTTAGTGAGACTGATTATCACCAAGTACAAACACTCGAGAGTGTGTAATCACCGTTGATCATATAATGAAATACAACCGATTGGCTGGTCACCCGGAGAGTGGACGTAGGCTTGTCTAAAGCCGAACCACTATAAAAAAGTGTTTGCAATCTTTCTAA
This sequence comes from Angophora floribunda, assembly GCA_014182895.1. Classification (NCBI taxonomy): domain Eukaryota; kingdom Viridiplantae; phylum Streptophyta; class Magnoliopsida; order Myrtales; family Myrtaceae; genus Angophora; species Angophora floribunda. The sequence continues at coordinate 11,590,007 of CM024711.1, read as the reverse complement.
CTCTCTCTATTTACTTTCTGTTTGTGGATCGAATAAACGATATTATTTGCGCGTAAACTTCCTCAACACCTATTCACCCCCCCTCTAGGTGTTTATACTAGTCACATCAACTTGTACACAGAAGGGTTATTCCCCTTATAACCCGACACAACCACACTTGGAGTGAACAGTTGCTACCCTGTCACGATCTCGAAATGGACTTTTATTCATGGACTCGTTCCGCTACAAGTTGTACGAGAATTGGGCCACATCAATTAGCCTCACCCATTTTGCTTTCGTTGTGCTCATGTAGTACCAGAGATAGATCTCAAGGAACAAGTTCACCCTCTCTGTCTGTCTATTGGTCTGAGGATGCAAATTTGTGGAGAAGTTGAGGTTCGTTTCCAGCAACTTGAAGAGATTGGTCCAGAGCCGCCTAGTGAATTAGGATCGCAATCACTCATGATCATTTATGGAATGCCCCAATACTAGACGATGTGCTTGACGAATAACTTGGTCGCCTCCTTGGCTCGGCAATCCTTTGTTGCGAGCATAACGTCACATACTTAGAGAACCAATCCACCACGACCATGAGAGTCCAACAACTTTCGGACTTGGGCAAATTTACAATAAAGTCCATGGAGATGCTTCCCTATGGATGTTCTGGCACAGGAAGTGGCTCAAGGAGCCTTGACAACAACTGTTGTTTGATCTTGTATTTCTAACATACGAGGCAAGTCTTCACATATGCCTTGACATCGTCCCGCATGTGCAGCCAGTAGTGTTAATCTTCAATAAGCGCCATAGTGTGGTGGATTCCCGAATGTCTTGCCCATTTGGAGTTGTGGCACTCCTAAAGCGCTTCCTTTCTCAACTTCCCATAGAGAGACACGTAGAGTTTTTGCCCCTCAGTGTAGCAGAGGTCATTCTCACACCAGAACCTTCTCATTTTGCCCTCTCGAGCATACTCAAGGAGCTGTTGGGCTGTCCAATCATGCTTGAGTCCCTCCTTCATGCGATCGATCAATAGGTAGTTGAGACGACTCACTGTGCTGGCCAGTTACATCTTTCAGCTTAAAGCATCACCTACTGAATTGGCCCTACCTGGTTTATACTCTAGCACGTAGTCGAACTCAACGAGGAAGTATTGCTAGCGAGTTTGTTTCAAGCTTAGCTTCCGTTAGGTCTGGAAATAACTCATGGCCACATTGTTCATCCGCACAATGAACTTTAATCCCAAGAGATAATGCCTCCACGTTCGAAGGCAATGCACCACCGCAGTCATTTCCTTGTCTTGGACTGTGTACCGCCATTCGGTGTCATTTAGCTTTCGAGACTTGTATGCCACCAAATGTCCTCCCTGCATAAGAACACCACCTATCACAAAATCAAAGACATCAGTCTCTACCTCATACAGTTTGGAATGGTCGGGCGACACTAAGATGGGTTCCTTAGTCATGACACCGATCCATCCACTCCCACAACCTTTCTTTCTTTAGCATGTTCATGAGTGGAACAATGATGCTTGAATAGCCCCACATGAAACGCTAGTAGTAATTTGTGAGGCCAAGGAACGATCTTAGTTCCATCACCTTGATCGGAGGTTCTCATTCAATGACTGCATGGACTTTGGCCATGTCCATCCGTACTCATCCACCCCCGATGATGTGCCTGAGGAAGGGGATTTCTTCCCATGCAAAGGTGCACTTCTCTCGCTTCACGAATTAATAATTTTCCTGCAAAACTGGGAAGACTTGCCTCAAGTGCTCGACATTCTTCTCCAGCGTCTGACTATACACAACAATATCATCAAGATAGACTACCATGAACCAATCAAGGAACAGGTGGAGTACCTTATTTATTAAGGTGTAGAATGTTGCTAGCGTATTGGTTAGGCCAAATGGCATGACAAGGAACTTGTACGATCCATAGCAGGTCATGCACGCGGTTTTTGGCTCATCCCCTTTGGTAATCTGAACCTGGTAGTACCTTGATTGAAGATCGAGCTTAGAGAATCACCGAGCTTCCTCAAGCTAAATGAACAAGTCTGTAATGAGGGGGATCAAGTACTTTTTCAGACTAGCCACATTTATTTACTTTTTTCCTTCTTTTATTTATATATGTTTTTTGTGGCCGTATTCGTTGCTTTGACTCGCTGACTAAATTGGTGCTGTGTATGAAGTATTCGAGGGGATGACTTGTTGACAATTTTTTTTATATCTCATTTACAACACTATTATCCAAATCATTCGACCCAACCGATCGATACATGCAAGCCACTCCATCCATGTGCATTAGGTTAACTCCATTGGATGCTAGCGTGATACTCAGGGTAATGAGGAGAAGATACTGTGATCAAATCTGAACAAAATATTATTTCAACAATAGCATTCAAAATACACATAACACATCCATTATGGTTATTAGGGCTGCCAAACGGTTGGGTCGAGTCGAAAATCGTCCGATCCATATTTACTCATTTAACTCGTTTTGACCCATTTTCATACAATATAAATTTAATAACTCATACCCGACCCAACCTGTATTACCAAAACAAACTAATATTCTAGGAAAACCATTTTCCAAGAAAATAATCATATATTTCAGTGTTCGACTAAAACTTGAAAATAAACTAAAAAATGTTTTCTAGAAATATTTTCCTCATGCACCCCTTCAATTATTTTATTATTATTATATTTTTTTAAAGTTAATTTTTAATTTCTTTTTCTTTTTCTTTTTCCTTTTCTTAATTGACTGGTCACCGACCGCTACCAGACGAGCCCAAGCCTTGCTAGCCTATAATGAGGCTTTGCTTAACTTGATCAAGCAAGGCTGAGCTTGTTAGTTTGGCAAGACCTCAGGCAAAGCTCAAGCCTTGCCTAGGTCACCAGATTGGGTGGTGCCTAGGGTCACCGATGTCAGGCGAACTCGAACTTGCCCGATCAGACCACAGACCAGCAAGGCTCGACCTCACCGGAATCTAGCAAGCTTGGGCTTCACTTGTGGCTGGTCATTGATGACTGACCAATGAAGAAGAAGAAGAAAGAAGAAATTAAAAATTAAAAAAAAATAAGAAAAAGGAAATGAAAGAAAAGAAAAAAAGAATAAGAAAACCGAAAAAAGAAACTGAAAATAATGGGTCTAAGTTGAGTTATTAATGAGTTATAAATATGGGTCATAAATGGATCCATACCCATTTTTCAAGTAGCTTTATTATAATAGACCAATTTCAAACTCATATTAAAGTTTTAGCTAACCCATTTTCTACCCATTTTAATAAATGTGGGTTAAAATATGAGTCTTTTAACGATTTTGCTACCCTTATGGTTTATACGAACCCAACCTTTCACAAGTTATGTGTAAAACAACAATCCATCCGAAGATATGTCAATGATATATCGTATCCATTGTCTTCTTCGATGCACTACTTTATACAACTTAGTAACACCTTACGAAAATGCTATGAGGATGTATATCTTATGCTTTCAAGCCATTGCCTCACATTATTGGAATACATAAAATACTTGCATACTTACTTTCTAGTAAATTGGAATATCGTGCAATACCCTATTATAAGATCCCAAAAGATGCCAAAATGCCACTCATCAAAATCATGTTTTTCACCTTTTAATTAGTCATGCGTGTCACACACAACTTTAATCAATTTGAAAGGTTTTAGGCATGGGGAAATCGATGTTATCAAACAATTAATTAAGAATTATGCCACCTAATTAGTCTTGTAGTGACTAAGCATGCTGATCAACAACGTAATTTAGAGGGGCACATCTAAATATTTAGTATTCTCTTATTTTTAGATGGAGTTACAATGCATGTGAAGGTGATGTCCCCTTCACTCAAAAGAGAGAGATCCCTTCTTATTTAATTCCAAGCCGTAATGGCAGGCAAATCATGCATGAGCTCGGTGCATGATTCACTATTGGCCTTGCTTTTTTTCTTCTTTTTTTTAAACTTCCACTGTATGTTGACTCCAAAATGAGCTGGCCTTACCCAATTGGTCATGGATACAAAAACTGGCAGATAAGCAACTTTGTCTTGGTGTAGGTCCAAATGAGTGCAAATGACAAATATTGTTCGGCTCAGGGAACATGTGAATTTTTTGGGTACTATATGTGGACCGGCTAGGTTGAGAGAACAACTAAAAAATTCTTCACACACGTATATCTACTAAATATTATATGCATATACATATAAATTTCTTCTGAGAGTACAAAGCAAAATAGACGAGTAACTCGTCAACAACTGCTCTTGGATAACGTTTCATGTTTTGAAATATTGACTATGTTTTCAACATTAAAATTTTTAAAAGGAGCTTCCAATTCTCTTAAATAACTCTGATTTTATCATCAATCATGAGTTTAAACTTGTTAATATTGGTCAATATCTTAGAAGAATAAAAGATATTTTATGCATTTATTTATTTTATTTTTTTTTGGCGCTGGAGGAACTGCCTCACACGACCTGCTTGGCGTAAACCCCCAGGGAACACTGGCGTGGGGACCCACTTCCCACGGTGCTCCACTTAAGTCGCGCTTTTTGATGTGCACGCGGAGGCTCGACCCTCCCCCCTTCCGCAATTAGAGGGGGAAAGGCCGAACCAACGTGCCCACAAGCGGGGTGGGTATTTTATGCATTTATTCATGAGTGCCTGATGCAAATTTCTTCTCATCTTTCAGATTTCAGATACTACGCCATTTTTTGTTGCATGAAGACCCTTTTTTGGTATCCGTTACACGTTTTCCTATTTTAAAAGGTGATAATCCTTGCCTTAAAAAACATAGTGCATATGAAAATATTTGTTTTTCCCAAAACTCTCATAACTCTTGTTCCAATCATGTAACTGCTTCTCGTTCCAAACTAGTCCCCTGATCCTGGAAGGGTCAGGCAAGGCACCACATGACCTATTTGAAGACCATGCCAATCAAGTTTTGAGGGCTATATATGTATCAAAGTGATTGTTGAAGGTTGGCCAAATTAGCAAAACGCTCTCAAAGGTTGTTATTAATTCTTGTGCTTATTCTTTCAAAAAACAAATCTCATGATTTTAATCGTAATTTCTGTAAAAGAGTTTTAATGTAATTATTGTAAAGAGCGCTTTGAGTGCGTATTGAAATGATTGTCCTTGTACAGTGAACTATAATCCTTCGTGGAGAGGCAACTTCAATTTAAACACTTTCAAAATTTTCAAGGATTGCATTAGTGGACTTCAATCTTGTTATTGGGCTATTAGAGCCGCAATAATAAAGGAGGCTAAGTGGATAGGTTTGGTGCAAAAAAAAAAAAAAATGGATAGGTTGAACCCCTGTAAATTGCTTTGCAGTCTCTTCTATCTGTTGTTCTGTTTACATATTTGTCGATGAAAGATATTTGCTCTGCTGTGCATATTTTGTCTCCAAGCACTGTTTCATCCTCTACAGTCTACACATCGTTTTACACGGAAAAAATTCAAAATATCTTACAATAACCATTTTATTTGTATTAAAGTGGATGAAATGACACCAGCTGTCGTTGTACTCTTGCCCAAACTTCAAAACCATCCATATACTCTCTCTTTTTATCCAAAATCATCCCTGTATTTTTAGAAAGGGCTATCCCTCGTCTTGCTATCATGTCGTTCCTTTTTTTCGTTGAAATTGTGCTAATGTGAGCAATCGAAATGCTGAGTAGAAGCCATATCACAGTCGGTGAATTTTGGCATATCATATCTCTATATATCAAATTGGTTTCAGGTGACCTTATTTAAAAGAAAAAGGAAAATCTTGATTACAATACTAGAGTTAGAGTAAAACAGATAAAGAAGAACTAATGATTACATTACTGGAGTTGTAGTTGATGGTTTTGTCAAATTGACTCGAGCTTCGTTGGTAATTGAAGTTGAAACTTAGGCACTACAATATACGCTTGAAAGGGTAAAGCATCTGATTGATTTGCACAAGGATAGTGATCTGCAGGTTGTAGTGGAGAGTGATAATCCATCACTTGTGCGCTATGTGATGGGAGCTAAGCAAGGCCCATGGGCCATCCAACCTTGGATTGAAGACTGTAGAGTTTAGCTAGGCCAACTTAGTCCATTGTCTTAGAAACGCAAATTAAATCGTGGACTGGATTGTGAAAGCTCATCGCAAGAGGATTCTTCCTTGTAGTTGGCTTGCGAACCTTCCGCAAGCTCTTTTAGATTTATTATACTTAGATGTTGCACAACTTTTGATTTAATATATAATGAAATGTGCATCTCTCTCACCAAAAAAAAAAAAACCTCCTACCCAAAATCGAGCAACTTTGCAGCAAGTGCAGCTTCCTGTTTATAGTCAACAAAGTTGCTGAATTTATAAATAATAAGGTGGAGGACAATGATGGAGATGCACCTTTTCACAAAGCCCAAGTTTTTTCGAGTTTCTTCTTTGTGCTTTTCGCTTTTCGCTTTTGAATTTTTGGATTTAGAAATATTGATTCTCAAACATTTAAATCATTTATGATTATTCCATAGATATATTTAAAATCCCAATCTAGTATTGCAAATTCACAATTTATCTATGCAAATGCATAATAATATATATTCCTAAAAAATTGTCTCGCATTATAATACACGAGACTTTGGATAATTAGAAAAATCTTTTTCGTATTAAAGAGAAATTGATTTACTGCCTTCATTACAAAAAATGCTCCACCTAGGCACTGTCTAAGCATATGCTTCGTTCTCCCTATGAAATATATATATTTTTATCTCTTCACCTTAAATACTTATCTTTTATTATAATTAATTACCTTGAATCATTCAATATTATCATAAAATGAGCTTTTATAGTAAGAAGCAAATGATTGCGCAGATCTTTTTACTTTTGCGCAAATGAACTATCTATAGGTGAGGAAATACGATGATGGCCTGTCAATGACCATGATGCAACTCCATCATGACGTTGATTTGAGCGTGGAAAGAAAGAAAAGACACCACGATTATCTCGACGACGAGAGACACCGATGCTCAGCCAACGAGAGGGAAAAAGAGATTGATGATGGCCACTGCCGATATGGGCCCAAAGGGCAAAAGGACTAACGAAAGTTGCAATGATGGTGTCCTTTCATGTCGGCCACTCATTATTTCCTTTCTTTATTTGCTTCTGATGAATTTCCTCTTAATGTCATATAAAGCTGTGAGGGTCGCACGGAGTTTGACCAATCAGAGTTTTATTTATCATTGGACCCTCACCGACCTACGTTCCTCAACTTTCCCCTCATAAACTTTTCTCCTCCAAAGGTGAGATATTCAGAAACTTGCAGAGTAAGCTCTTACTTGAGTATTTTAAGGCCTTATTAAAGTGCGATTTCCTTTCTTCTTTTGTTTCTACTGAATTTCCTCTTAATGCCATATGGCGCTAGGGAAAACATAAACAAAACTTGTGGGAAGTAATTTATCACAAACACACGACCCTTTCTTAGCCTCAGAATAGTGACTATCTAAGTCACCAAATTTCTCTTTTTTCTTTGACTCTTAAAGAAAATTTTAAGGTAGCAGAATTCTGATGCACAAATTTCATATTACTAGAATTGACGAGAACATCCCTAATTGCTTAGTCTCCGTATCAGAGATTTGTAACTTTTTGCCTCCAGGTTGGAATATGAGATATGTTGGAGGGAATTGTAATCATTTCAAAAATCTTGGTACTGAAAAAGTTGTTTTTCAAAAAATTTGGCACTTAAGTGATCTGCGAAAAGCTGGTTAAACAATTTGAGTTTTTTTCTTTTTTCGTCGAAAACACTACTAAAATTTCTCATCAATAAGAAGTTTGAGAGTACAAGATATACTAGACATAAAGGAAAAGAGAAGAGAGCTTTAGGGATTTATAGCAAACTACACAATATTACCCTTAACATTACGAGCTTTGCCTTATATAGGCATAAAATTATATATAAGATAAACAGAAGACAAATGTCAGGCACATAATTTTGGTTATAGCCTGGGAGACCATCAATAATTTTAATAGATTTTTCATGATCGATAATGACAAATTATTTGTACACAGTGTTTCATGATACTAGACCGAGATTTCTACTCTTGACATACACAATTTCCACTCTGCAAATAGTGCCAAATAGTCTTGAATTTCTAAATAGTATCATGAACAGTGCTTTGAGCCAATTATTCTGCACTTTCACGTGGCTTTCTTTTGACCTCTTCAGACTTTTTTACCTGTTGGTTTTAGTCTTCTTCCCGTGGAGATGTTTCCCTTACTTTCACGACCGAACTCCCTCGCTAACTCGACAAATCGATCCATAAGCCATCCATTCTTAAAAACAACAACATACGGAGAAAAAAATGTTAAAAATAAATCTTCAGACGTGTTAGCTATAAGTGAAGAAATTTGCATTCTTAAATAAATTAATTAAATAGATTAATTTGGATCATACTTTTATGATCCGACCCAAATCACTTTTTTGACGGGCTGGTTGAAGTTGATTAAATCTTGTGCAAGATTTGTGTCAATTCTTTGTGAGATTAAAGAATTATTTTGAAAGATATTATGAGAATTAAATCTTTATATAGTTGATTGGATATAATTAGAGATTGTGAAATTTCAAGGTATTATGAGAATTAAATATTGTGTAAGTCGATTAAATCTTGTGCAAGATTTGTGTCGATTCTTTCATTTTCCATTTTCTCTTTTTTCCATTAAAAAGAAAAAAAAAGACTAAAACTTAGAAAAAACACACGAATTTAATAAGAAAAAAGAAACTCAGGCGGAGGGCTGGTCTTCCCGCTTGTGGCGGGCATGCCCGGTGGGGTCGCTGGTGCCTCGACGAGGGCCGGTGACCTCGCAAACGAGAGGCGAGGATCAACAGGTTATTGCCAGAACCGTGAGAGGGCCGCGACCCTCTCCAGATATGGGCGAGGGACGGCAAGGATGGACAGCCTAATGTTAACTAGGATCAACAGGCCGATCACCTTTCTCGAGAAGTTTCAGGTGATGCGGGCACGGGCCACCATGGAAGTAGGTCAGGGAGGGAATCAGGAGGAGATCGCAGGGCACCGAAGGCATGGCGAAAATTCTCTTCGAAACCCCCGGCTCACGAGCCCCGACAACCAAACGCCGTGGTCTCAGTACGTCGCCACAGTGACCGCCGGCGTATCGAGACGAGTCTACGGCGAATGGGACGATGGATGAGGAGGGAAAAAGGCCCGAACGATGCGGCAATTGCGCGGATCGCGGGTTCTATTCTGTGGTTCTTCAGGTGACGACGCTCATGCCTGGCTGATTCGAAGAGAAGATGAGGTATCGAAGCAAGATAATGAAGAAGAAGAAGCCGAAGATGATGCGGAGAGTGAGAGAGGATAGAGACAAAGCGCGTGAAGACGAAGATGAAGAAAAAGATGGGACTCGGGACAGGGAGTCAACGGATCGGCAGGCGAGATGGACAGCGGTCTGTCGAGAACGAATCTGGAGCGTACACGTGTTTACAGCGAGGGCGTGTGTCCTTTATGTGAAAAAAAAAAAACAGAGACTTTAGTTTTCTCTAAAATGTAATATATATTGCTATCTAATGTGTATAGACCCCCTACTATGCCTCTTTGAGAGAGAGAGAGAGAGCGAGCGAGCGAACAACGATGGCTTCAATGGCGACAATACTGGCTGTGGTGAACCTGTGTCTCGCAACGACTTCGAATTGGTCCACGGCGTTTCTAATCTTTCTCGGAATGATCGGTTTTGCAGTTGTTGCTGCTGGAAATAAGAGAAGAAAGCCGGTTTGTTTTCTCTGCATCTTTGGAATTCGTATTATTATTTAGAGGTTCTCGGACATGAATACGGTGGAGTCGGTCCTCTGCTTGTAATTCGACCTAACAAATGCTTAAAAAATCGTCCGGAACGTTGCAAATCTTCTTTGACATGAACGATTCTGAATATTAAAAGTCCAAACACTATTGATATTGTCCGCTGGTCTTGGTAAGTACTGTTTTGCTTTCCCCAGAAATTAAATCCTGATTTGGATTCCAAAAAATTATGAAAAATTACGTGTGAATTCGTGTACGTATTGTGAAATTTTCGAGAAGTTTTAAAGGAAGATTCAGTGGCAGTCTGCCTGCTGTGCTCGGTTCGTCTCCATCGGAACCTTTTACCCCTTTTTTTGTTTGCCAGAATCATATGACTTGGTCTGAAACACTATTTGAAGTGGTTTAGTTTCCTTGATTTGACAGGAATCATCTTCAACCTCCCCGCTGTTGTCTAGAAGCAATTAGGAAGTATTCTTGAGTTTTAGAGGTGAAGATACTCGCAATACATTTGTTGATCACCTTTACGGCAAATTGGAAGAATCAGGGATCGTGGTCTTTAAAGATGACCAGAACCTCCGTGCCGGAGAAGAGATCAATCTGGAGCTAAAGAAAGCGATCAAGCGGTCGAAAATCTCAATAGTCATCTTCTCCAAAGATTATGCTTCCAGTAAAAGTTGCCTCGTGGAGGCGGAAGAAATGTGGAAGTGCAGAATATCAGATGAACAGACCATTATCCCGATTTTCTATGATATAAGTCCCTCTGACGTGAAAAACCAGGAGGGGGGTTTTGGAGCGTCCTTCGAGAAACATAAAAGGAACAGAGTCGACTCAGAGATCATCGAAAGATGGAAGGAGGCTCTTCAAAATATCGGGAAATTAAGTGGATTTGTCCGGGAAAACATCGATGGGGGGTAATTCTTTTACTTCTGGTTTATTTTTTTCTTTCCAGTGGAAATGACAAACAAAGGTTGTCGGATGGTGTGGAAATGGACCCAAACCTTTTCTAATAAATACAAAAGGTAATCGATCATATCGATGATGATGCATGCTAGAGATAACTTTAAGGCTATCCTTTCCAAAAGGATCGATAATCTAACAGGTTGAAGTTCTATAGACCTATTGATAACCGGTGACTACATTAAATTGGCTATTTACAAATGACTTGACTTACGACATGTGTGAGTTAGACTGGCCGACCCGTTCTAACATGCTCTGTTCATTCCTACTTGACTGGAACTTTAATTTTTTAGGGAGCATGATATCAATGTCAAAATTGCTATGTGCGTGAAAGTAAAATAGACCGCGCAAGCAGACTTCCTGTCCATCTCAATTGAAGATTCCTCCTGCCCCTGTTGTTTGATTAAAGTTTTGTTAGTTCATTCCACACTTGATTTTTGACTGCTTATTAATATTTTTGGTAACTCTGTTGTCATCCTTGTGCTTCATCACTTAATGCTTTGCAGGCGTGAATTCAGGCTTGTGAAAGAAGTTCTTCAACGTGTCAGGCAGGTGTTGAAGAAGGATGAACAATATGTACCCGACAAACTAGTTGGAATTGATCTTCATGTTAAAGAGGTGGAGAAAAAGCTTGATGTCTCCACTACACAGGCAATCGAAGTATGTGGAAAAGACATACGTGTGGTTGGAATATGCGGTTTGCCAGGTATCGGGAAGACCACACTTGCAAAGGTTGTCTTCAACAAGATGTATATGTTGTTTGGTGGATGTAGCTTCCTTGAATGTAGTGATTCGGAAGGAGTTGTGTCTTTACAAGAAAGGTTGATTGCTGACCTTCAAGGAGAAAACCGTGTGCTGCTCAGATCTCATGGTGAAGGTATTAAAAAAATAGCAAATCTATTTACTGACATGAAGGTTTTCATTGTGCTCGATGATGTGTGTAAGGTTGAACAAATTGAAGCATTAGCTGGGAAGCTTACTTGGTTCGGTCCAGGAAGTAGAATCATTGTGACCACAGACGATAAAAATGTTCTAAAGGGTTTCGACTTTGGAGCAGCCAAAGATAGAGCAGCTGAAGAATACGAGGTTAAACCCATGGAAGATCGGGATGCTCTTGAACTCTTTTGTCAGCACGCTTTTCGAGGAAATGCTCCACAAGATGTCGAGCATTATTCCCTGTGCGTAGAAATCGTCAATGCCGTTGGACGGCATCCATGGTCTATTGTGGTTACTGCTTCAAATTTATTCGAGGAGGACATTGATATATGGAAAGACACCTTGGAATTCTTAAAAGAAAACCAAGAGGATACCGTTAAGGCTGTCCTTAAAAAAAGCTACTATTCTTTAGATAATTCTACAAAAAAGATTTTCCTCGACATAGCATGTTTTTTTATTGGAGAGGATGAGAAGATTCCCTCTTACATGTGGAAGGCTTGTTCTTACTATCCTTCTAAAGGAATAAAAAGCCTTCGTGACATGCATTGTTGGAAGATGGAGGAAATAATGAATTGAGGATGCACAGTCTGTTAAGAGACTTAGGCAGGAAGCTTGTCAAGGAGAAAGATCCTCATGAGCGCTGCAGGTTTTGGAATCACAGTGATGCACTTTCCATCATAAGGGATGTTAAGGTAGATTCTCAAAACCTCTAGAAATTTTTATAGTGGGTTACAAAGCGTTCAGATAAACCTTCCATTCCCATTAATAGAAACATGCTTTTTTTTATTCAATGTTGAAGGGAAAATAAAGGGATTTGTTCTTAACACGATCTAGAATGCGTAGTGGATACCCACTCATTTTGTAAATTTGATTTGTCGCGTTTCTTTAAAAGGAGTAAGAAATTAAGTTCTCAACTTACTCATACTATTTTCCCCAATTGAGCCTTGTCAGGGTACTGAAAATGTCGAAGGCATTGGTCTCACAATTGAAAAGGATTGCACCGTCTGTTTTACAAGTGAAGAATTTCTGAAAATGTCGAATTTGAGGTACCTCAGGCTGGACCGGGCTAACATCCAGGGAAATAACGAGAATCTTCTTCCAAGTTTGAGGTGGCTTGATTGGCGAGAGTGCCGTTTGATTCCTGAGCTACACATTATGCATTTGAAGAAGTTAGTCATTCTCGATCTATCTGGGAGTCTGGTCACTGGGGATTCACAAATTTGGAGTCAAATCATGGAGGTATGGCCAATAATTGCTTTTTAAATCTGTTGGGATTGTGTGGAAGCGTGTGTGAATATTGAGTATAAGTAGAGAAAGGATCGGCAAGTGTTGACATTAGGAATTGAAAGTTTTGTTGAGCAGTTGTGTAGTACACGTGATAATGGAGGAGCTCTCTCTTAGTTTCTCTAGTTGAACTAGTTCTCAATAAGTCAATATTACTGGCCGTGCATTTAAGCCATATATATAGGCTTGTTTACCGACTCTGACGAGTTTGACGCCTAAGATTTTCTAATATTTTATACTACTTAACAATTAACTTACAAGACTTGCTCCTCACGTCCATAATTTCCAGCATATTCTTAGACTTTGTCTTCACTTCTTAACCGACGTTATCAGCACTGTTTCAACTTGTACTTCTCTTTGCCGGCTGTAGTTGATGAAGCAATGTTACTTAGTTATTTCAGCTGCTTGTTGCTCAAGTTCTCTAGAATCTAGTAGCCTTAGATTTCTCTAGAAACATTGGTCAAACTTCAACAAAATCTCGTGTTAAGATGATAGATACGATCGAGTAAAATTTAATTTCTTCTTTTGTACATTGCAGAAAGTAAAGGAATTGAAAGTCTTGAACCTACAAGGATGTATTCTGTCACGTGAATCGTTGAAGAATCCTGCTCCAATCAATTTGGAGATATTGATACTGGAAGGTTGTACCCTGTTATCTAAAATTGGGACATTCATTAGTAAACTGAAGCACTTGAGTTCCTTAAATTTGAGAAACTGCAAGGAAGTCAAGCAGTTGCCTGATGAACTGCACGGCATGACATCTTTGGGGGAACTTCTGGTTGATAGAACTAACATTGAAAGAATTCATTTCAAGAAAGGTATTTTGAAGAAGCTAAAAAGACTTAGTGCTTGTGACTGTGAAAAGTTGCGAGATATATCCACAATCAGCCACCTAACGAATCTCTCAAGTCTTGCTCTGGATGGTGCTAATATTATGGGCTTCCAGATACTTTTGAATTTCCGCAGAAACTTGAGAGACTTTCTTTAAGGAATTGTCGGCAGTTGGGTGTACTTCCAACTTCCATCGGGAAGCTGGAGCTGCTAGAGGTATTGGACCTTTCATACACTGGCATCAGAGAAATGCCAGAGTCAGTCAAGGGTTTGAGGAAGCTGAAGACGCTGAAGATGGCGAACACTTACCTACGAAAATTTCCTGGAGATATTGTGAACTTAGGGAACCTGGAGGAGATAGATTTCTCTTCCTGCCGATCTTTGGAGGGCAAAGTTCGTTGTGATATTTCAGGACTATTCTCTTTGAAACAGTTTAAAGATTCAGTCTAACTATGAACCCGTCACAATAATTGGACAAATGAATGAATACGTCATTGCCATTAATTAAATAATAATGATGATAGTACAACTGAAATCCCTAATATGTAACTATTACATAGTAGCTTTAGGGCATACATCCAACAATCTCCCACTTGCACTAAAGCCAACTTGTCTGGTACCTCAAACCCATTTTGTCAATATGTCTTTCAAAAGAAGACCGAGGTAAGGCCTTAGTAAAGGGATCTACCACGTTTTCCGCTGAGGCAATTTTCTGCAAGGCGATATCACCTCTTCCAACAATTTCTCTGATGAGATGGAAGCGTCTCTCAATGTGCTTGGACTTCTGGTGAGACCTTGGTTCCTTAGCTTGAGCTATCGCCCTATTGTTGTCACAAAACAATGTAATTGGCTGCTCAATTGAAGGAACAACTCCAAGTTCAGAAATAAACTTCTTCATCCAAGCGGCTTCCTTTGCTGCTTCAGAAGCAGCTACATACTCTGCTTCAGTGGTGGAATCAGCAGTTATGCTTTGTTTGGAACTTTTCCAACTAACTGCACCACCATTGAATGTAAAGACAAACCCAGACGTAGACTTATAATCATTAGGATCCGATTGAAAATCGAAATCCGTATAAGCTATAACTTTAAATTCTCCTTCTCCATATATCAAGAATAAATCCTTAGTCATTCGCAAGTACTTAAGAATATTCTTGACTGCTATCCAGTGCTCTTGTCCTAGATTAGACTGATATCTGCTAGTAATACTTACAGCATGCGCAATATCAGGTCTAGTACATAGCATAGCATACATTATGCTTCCAATAGCGGATGCATATGGTATCTTCGCCATCCACTCTCTTTCTTCAGAAGTGTTGGGACACATCTCCTTAGAAAGACGGATCCCTTGCCTAAAAGGCAATAATCCTCTCTTGGAACATTGTATGTTAAAACATGTTAACACCTTGTCTATGTACGTAGACTGTGAGAGGCCAATCAATTGTCTCGATCTATCTCTATAGATCTTGATACCTAAAATGTAGGTTGCCTCTCCTAAGTCTTTCATGGAGAATTTCTGTGACAAGAATAGTTTTATCGATGATATCATTGGTACATCATTCTCAATCAAAAGTATATCATCGACATACAAAACTAGAAATGCAATTGCACTCCCACTGATCTTCTTGTATACACAAGGTTCATCCGGATTTTTTATGAAGCCAAATGATTTGACTACCTCATCAAAACGGACGTTCCAACTTCTGGAGGCTTGTTTGAGTCCATAAATGGATCTCTTAAGCTTACACACCTTCTGATTTTCACCATTGGATTCAAAACCCTGTGGTTGTTCCATATAGATGTCCTCCTCAAGAAAACCATTTAGAAATGCAGTTTTAACATCCATTTGGAATATCTAATAATCAAGGTGTGCAGCTATAGCCAACATAATCCGAATGGATTTTAGCATGGCCACAGGTGAGAAAGTTTTGTCATAATCGATTCCTTCTTTCTGACGATATCCTTTCGCCACCAACCGTGTTTTGTAAGTTCCAATTTGACCTTCAGCATTCATCTTCCTCTTAAAGATCCATTTATAGCCAATTGGTACAATACCATCAGGCAGGTCAACTAAGGTCCAAACATCATTGGAATACATTGAATCCATTTCAAATTTCATGGCTTCCAGCCATTTACCATAATCAATGTCCGACATCGCCTCCTCATAGGTTTTAGGATCACCGGGTTGATCACTATCATTCACAATGAATAATGGTTCAATAAGATCAACCGAGTGTCTATAACGAGTAGGTGGGCGAGACGTTCTCGCACTTCTCCTAAGAGGTTGTGTATCAGAAGCTCCCACTGAATCAAGAGATTGGTATCTGAACTTGGTTGTTTGGTACTTCATTATTTTCTTCTTGTAAGACTATTTTCCGCCCAGCACCACCTTCTTGGACAAACTGATTCTCTAGAAAAGAAGTGTGCCTGCTCACCAAAATTCTTTGGTCTGAATGAAAATAGAAATAATATCCAAGAGTTTCCTTTGGATATCCAATGAAGCGACCTTGTTCAGATCTTGCTCCAATTTGTCCATTTTTAGCTTTTTAACGAAAGCTGGACAACCCCAAATCTTAATATGATTAAGACTTGGTTTCCTACTATGCCATATCTCATAGGGCGTAGTTGGAACAGATTTGGAAAGCACTCTGTTCAGTATATATGCAGCTATCTCAAGGGCATATCCCCAAAAGGATATAGGTAAATCGGTGTAACTCATCATAGATCGAACCATATCTAATAAAGTACGATTTCTTCGTTTAGATACACCATTATGTTATGGAGTTCTAGGAGGTGTCCATTGTGATAAAATGTCATTCTCTTTTAGATAGTCCAAAAATTCAATACTAAGGTATTCACCTCCTCGATCCGATCGAAGAGCCTTAATACATTTTCCTGTTTGTTTCTCAACTTCAACCTTGAATTCCTTGAACTTTTCAAAGGATTCGGATTTATACTTCATTAGGTATAAATAACCATACCGTGATTGATCATCGGTGAAGGTAATGAAGCAAGAATAACCACCTCTAGCAATTTCATTAATTGGTCCACATACATCTGTATGTATTAATCCCAATATGTCAGCAGCTCGCGCACTATGTCCCACAAAGGGCGCTTTGGTCATTTTTCCTAGAAGACATGCCTCACAAGTTGAGTATGACTTAAACATTGATGGATCAATGTACCCATCATTGCCCAACTTGTTAATTCTATCTTCTCCAATATGACCTAATCGGAGATGCCAAACATACTTTTTATTTGGACCATCTCTATAGCGTTTATTAGTTATGGCATTTATATCAATTCTATTTTGCTTATTGACATCGATAATCGCATTACAGGACATTGCAATGGTATAAAGATTATTGGTTAATAAGCCAGAACCAACACATCTTCTATTTTGATAAATAGAACATACATCATCAGCAAAAGAAAATTCATAATTCTCTTTACCTAAACGAGGTATAGAGATGATGTTCCTAACAGCATTCTTGTAATGCAAACAGTTCTTTAAAACCAATACATATCCAGAAGGCAAACATAAATGAAAAGTCCATATAGCTAACGCAGCAACTCTTGCTCCATTGGCAAATGTCAAGACAATCTCATTTCGCCCTAGCATCCTGCTTATTTCCAGATTCTGCAAAGACATACAAATATGTGAAATTGCAGCAGAATCTAGAACCCATAAGCTGGATTTAGCACTAACCATAAGATTAGTTTCAATAAGCATAGACACCATACCTTCACAAGGTTGGTCCTTGGGCTTGACCTTCAAGCTCGCAAGATACTTCTTACAGTTCCTACTCCAGTGCCCCTTAACACCACAATAATGACATTTCTCTTTTTCAATCTTGGGTTTTGGTTGCATAACAGGTTTGATAGGCCTCTTCCAGTTCTTTTTCTTCAAAATAGTCTTACTCCTTGAAGAAGAAGCCTTAGCCATAGCCACTACATTTGGCCTCGTGTTATGCATTTCCTTCTCATAAACTACCAACATGCTATGTAATTCAGCAAGAGTTTTATCCATCTTATGCATGTGAAAGTTTTGGACAAAACCAGAGAAGGAATCGGGCAAAGATTGGAGGATCAAATCCATAGCTAACTCGTTGTCCATAACGAGATTCAGCCTAGCCAATTCTTCAATGTGCCGATCATTTTCAAAGCATGATCATTAACCGATGATCCTTCAGCCATCCTCATACGATACAATGCCTTAGATATCTCATATCTAGAGGTTCGACCATTCTCATCAAAGTATTCCTTTAAGTGCAAAATGATCGACCTAGCATCTTCCATAGATTCATACTTCTTCTGTAATTCATTATTTATCGAAGCAAGCATATATGACCTAACTTTTAAGTCATCGTCATGCCACTTGTCATAAGTGACACGTTCCTCTTGGGTCCCACCCTCAGGAAAGGACTTTGGCATATTTTCATCAAGCACATACCCAATTTTTTTCCGAATTGAGAACAATTCTCAAATTCCTCACCCAATCAGTGAAATTGGGTCCAATCAAACAATTCTTGTCAAGAATAGAAGCGAGTGGGTTTGTAGTCACCATTTTCAGAGTAATAATATATATGTTGCAGAAAATAAATTGTTAGCCGTTGTACCTTTCAAAATAACTATTTCATTTTGGCCTTTAAATGAAATAGATCCTCCCACTAAATTTATATTCGAATCCCACACTCCTTAAGATGGGAAGCGGTAATCTTTGTTGGGTAAAGATTACTAGTGCGGATTAGAGTCCCACCAGCCCAAAGCCCACCTCACCTAACAGTTATTGGTGTTCTATGAACTTAGTGAGTGAACCAACTTGTTCAATGCATCATATGCGAGTCTCAATCATAACTTTGGCCTTTAGACCATGAGAGCCTCACCGAACAGTTATTGGCATCATGATCATAGTTAAGTCTAACCCATCGTCTCATGCAAGTATTGAAAACACAAACGATTTCTTCACCTAACAGTTATTAGAAATCATTTGGTTCCAACCTCACAGCATCATATGCATAATGGAGTGGTCCAATATTATGAATGGTAATTAACCACTATGTATCCATAACCGATCAATTAACCACCATAATATTGGATCAAACCATGATAATGGTAGGCCACGAGTCCGAAACCCGTTTTGACTTAATATTATTAATAAGAAGATTTGGGTCATTATTAACGGTCTCACTTTGCACATTAACTAGTTTAACATGCACAATAACATAAACGCAAAAATAAATAGATATCACATAAACATCTATCCTACGTGGTGATCATGGAATTATGGTTCAATGGGTCTCGAGCCAATGAGACCCATTTAGCCATTTTAATGTCTTAACAATAGGGACATGCTCTTCACTTCTTCTTCAATCTTTGAACTCTTCAAAGACCGGGCCCATAGAGCTCTCCGGCTTAATGACTCCTCCAATGGCTCCTCTTGAACTTGTAGTATTTACATCAACAATTGATATAATAAACTATGCTAAAATTACATTTGATGAAAATAAAATAAAAGGAAGGACGCAGCCTCCATTTAATAATTACATCCCAAAAAATGAATACATGTAATCATCATACATTCATCCATACAACCATCATAATGATTAGGGATTTTTCCATGATCACCACCCTTCCTTACGAGCCATAAATTCAAAATTTAAAGCTCTGGAAGGCATAAATAAAATTCTGCATTTAAAAAAATTTAAAGTTGAACAACGCAAATTACGTTAAGGAATCAAATCGATGAAACAAATTTCATGAGTGCGATTCCAAACGGAAGTTGCATCGTCATCTTTAAATTCACAATTGCGAATCATATGCAGAATATAAACGCAAAATATAACAAGTTATGGATTTTTGATTCAAAATTGATTTAGTTCCAATTTTGCATAGCTGATTAAATTTATCACATAAATTAATCAACATCTACGCAAAAATCTATGAACTATAAATCAATTAAACGCACGAAAAACGCCTAAGGTTGGCTCTGATACCACTGTTGGGGTTTCATGTATCATGTATAGGCAATTTAATATAAATGCAGCGGAAACAAGATGAAATATTTCTATACATGAATCTCCAAAGGCGTTGTTCGTGCGTTTTAATCAAAAATCTGATTATAAGAAGAGAGTTAAACGAATCACCTCTCGAAGCCTCTCGAAGCGCGCTTTAAACGAATTGGTTCGAATGTTCTTCAGTTCGAGCCCCACGAACGTCGGACCTCTAGTTTAGACACACCACCAATGGACGTCGAATGAAGAGAGAACTTGCGGATAATCACCACTACGATTGTGCTAGCAACTTCGTGGAGATAATCTTTCGTATCCTTAGTATTTTCAGCCACAGCCCAAATGAGAGAAAATCCTTTCTTCTCTTTTTCTTTTCGTTTTCATACATACGCGCACAAAACCGCACTCTCACGCTTTATATAAGAATTATTTTATGAGCGGTTACGCATGGGTAACCACCCACGATCGACAACCGTCGCCGATCGTGGGACGACCAGCAACCGTTGTCGATTGTGTCGTTCATGCGCACGATCAGCAACGGTTGCTGATCATGTCGTTCATGCGCACGATCAGCAATGGTTGCTGATTGTGCCTTGCATGCATGATGGTCGGCAATTGCTGACCATCATGCCATGCGTCAAATTTTTTTTTATTCAAAATTAAAATTCCCACATCACATGTGCGTTGCACACGGTCAGCAACAATTGTTGACCGTGTGCATCTTTTAATTAATAAAAGAAAAAGAAAAAAAGAAGACATGATCTTTATGTGCATATTCGGGGTACATTAACGTGCATCCACTTTGGCATGCGTGTGCATCATATGCACGTAGACTCGTGACTATAATACAAATTAAATTAAATCACATTTAATTTAATTTCATGTCGACTCAATGCGACTGTAGTAATTTGCAAACACATTTGCAAAATTATTTCTCTCTCGTTCCACGTTATATAAATTGGTTATGGTGTGTGACATCCCTAGGTTCATCACTAAACTGGTAGTAAGACTTGTACTAACACATTAATACTCCCAAAATAATTAATTGTCCTGATTAATCTTTGGGTCTCACAAGCCATGATTGACATCTAGCAATATGTCATGGCTACCCATAGATGGTTTGATGACAGCAATTGAGGGAATCTGCTGTCGAAGAAAAGAACATAATGAACCTGTCAATTTTGGCTACAATGTAATTTAATCCCTCTGTCTTACTATGTCCCGATCGAACAAAGACCATGGAATATTTGTCAAGTCACCAATTCGATCATATGCACAAATCTAATTGACATGCATTTGTTCGAGACATAAACAATTTATTATCGGTTACAACCCCGGCCGAGGATTTCAATACATTATCATAATTAGATTGCATAGGACATCATTATAATACATTGTATGTAACAAGGAGACAGATTCCATATTGCGTACATGTGCAACTTCGTATATGAACAAACTATGACCATCAGGTATAAAGACGGATCAACGACCCGGCATTATATGCACCCGTGAACCATAGTTGCTCGATACACAAGTTAACACTGTACCTTAGGTCTAAGGATTATTTACACAAAACCAAAGCATGAACAATTAGACATTGACCACACTAAAAGCTTCCATGTTGCTAATCGTTCCATATGCGTCACGTTCAGTGAATTTGTCTAATACAAACACCTGTGTTCTAACTCAGGTATCATAATACATAATGACTTGCAACTCATCATTCCTTTAAGTATCAAATACTTAATGGTGAAGTTAAGAACACACCGGTCTCAACAGGATTATAAATATCCACTCAATAATCCATTGACCAGGAACAGTTTAAAGATTCAGTCTAACTATGAACCCGTCATAATATTCTTGACTTCTCAAGAATAGGTCTAGTTGCAACTGATCTTATGGAATCATTTATAAATATAAAATAATCGGACAAATGAATGAATATGTCATTGCCATTCATTAAATAATAATGATGATAGTACAACTGAAATCTCTAATATGTAACTATTACATAGTAGCTTTAGGGCATACATCCAACACCGCCCACGTGCAAATTTAATTTGAATTAAATGTTAGTGATTATATGTTTGTGGCATATCAGTTAGAAGTGTGCTAAGAGAATAATAAATGTAATGTCTATATTTGTACTTCACCATTACTTGGGTACATTTTTGCCCGCACTCATTGTCACCACTTTTCACATCATCCATGTTACATATATAGTCAATATTCTAATAGTAAAAGCTGGGATTGTGGAGAGGCAACTACCCTGTAAAAGATTTCAGAGTTTCAAAAATTGCATTGATGGATTTTACTCTTGTTATTGAGCTATTAGAGATGGGATAATGGAGGAGGCCAAGTGGTTAGGTCAATCAACTATAAATTACTTTGCAGATTCTTCAATATGTTATTCGAATACATTTTTGTTGATAGAAGATATTTGCTTTGCAGTGCATATTTCTTCTATAAACACCATTCGTCCTCTTACACATTGTTTTACACGAAAACGTTTTCAAAAGATCCTACAACAACTAATTTATATTGAACCTAAATAAATCCTTAAATCGTTTCATTTGGACTACGAAATGTAAAACACAAGGGTACTCCCACCTTATTAAGGAAGAAAATATCTAACTTAAAATGAGAGGTGGGAGGTATGTAGACATTGGCACATAAAAATAAGGAACGCAATCCAAACTAATTGCCGTCATTCGAGGTATTACTACGGACAGTCCTTGTAGGTGAAAACTCCTCCGGAAGAAAATAGGCTAGTGGAAATGATCTCATTGTTAGGTTTTTACAAAAAAAGTTTCTAGAAGGTCCAACAACAACCCATTTATTGGTATGAATATTAGGTGAAATGACATTAGTTGTCCTTATACTCCTGTCCAAAAGTCAAAACCGTCCATGTAATTTTCCTTTTTGCGCAAAATCATTTATGTACTTTTAACAATGGTCTTACTGCATCCTTCTATTATGTTGCTCCTCTTTCAAACGATTTATGCTGATGTTAACACTTGGCACATTAAGAGAAGGCATATCGCAGCCATGGCCGCTCAAACTAGAAGCTCACAATCATAGCCATTTTGAGCACGAAGGGGAGAATTGCCAAAAAAGTCCTAAATCTATTGTAGTTGTGCCAATTCAGTCCTAAACCTTTTTTTTTTACCGATTCAGTCCTAAATTTTTTACGATTGTGCCAATTTAGTCCATCCGGCCAAATTTGGCCGGCCGAAGCTGACGTGGATGCCGGCCGGCACAGGCGACAATATTTTAATTATTTTTTTATTTTTTATTATTTTTCGAATTTTTATTGTTTTTTTAAATTTTTCTGTTCTTTTCTTTTCTTTTTTTTCTCCCCCTCACCCCCCGACTAGCGGCAGTGGCCGGCCAGCTCCGATGAGGCTGCCGACCACTGCGCAAGGGCCGCGAAGCCTTCGCTAGTGGCTAGCGAGGGTCGCGACCCCCGTCAGACTGGCCACCCTCACCCAAACCAAGGGGAGGCCTGGGGGCCGCAGCAAGGTGGCCTCGCCATGGCTTGGCCACGGGCGAAGGCGGCCTCGCACGCGGCTAGCGAGGCCATGGTGACCTTCACCCAAGCCCACCATGGCCTTGCCGGCCGCAGCGAGGCCGCCGCTCGCAGCCTAGGCCATGGCGAGGTCGGCCTCACCTAGATCTAGGCGAAGCCACCTCCACGACCGGCCCCCAGATCGAGGTGAAGCCGCCTCGCCACAGCTGGCCTCGCCGAGATCTGGGCAAAGCCACCTCCGCGGCCAATGCCCAAATCGGGGCGAAGCCGCCTCGCCACAGTCGGCCTCGCTCAGACTTGGGCGAGGCTGTCGGCAAGGGTCGTTGGCGCCGTGACCCTCACCGGCGGCCCCCAGATCTGGGCGAGGTCACCGGCGAGGGCTTTGCGGCCCTCGCGTAGTGGCCGACAGCCTCGTCAGAGCTGGCCGGCCATTGCCGCCAGTGGGGGGGGAAAAAAAGAAGAAAAAGAAAAAAAGAAAAATTAAAAAACAATAAAAAGTTCGGAAAATAATAAAAAAATCATAAAAAAATTATTAAAATATTGTCACTAGCGCTGGCTGGCGTCCATGTCAGCTCCGACCGGCCAAATTTGGCTGGATGGACTAAATTGGCACAATCACAAAAGGTTTAGGACTAAATTGGTCAAAAAAAAAGGTTTAGAATAACTGCAATAAGTTTAGGACTTTTTTGGCAATTCTCCCGAGCACAAAGCGTGTGGCCACCATGGCCAAATTCAATTTCAAAGCTCGTGACTACCATGGTTGCTCAAGCTCGAAGCTCATAATATGAAGGTTTGAGCTCGAAGCTCACAACGGCTCCAAAATCCACTTAAAATCGAAAATCTATCGATACGAGTCAAAATAGAAGAAGGCCCAAAGAAAACTATGGCCTCTACCATAAATAGTTGTCCGGTGGTTTGAGTTCTTGCTTTAATTTCTTTTTCAATGAAGTTAAGTTTTTTTTCTTCAATCCATTAATTTGACATAATTAGTCTATTTGCGGGAAAATTTCCAAAAAAATTCTAAACCTATTGCATTTGTGCCAGTTTAGTCATAAACCTTTTAATTTGATCAATTTATTCCTTAATTTTTTGTCAATTTTCCAATTCATTCTTAAATCTTTAAATTGAATCAATTTAATTTTAAACTTTTTAACAATTTACCAATTTAGTTCTTTCGGCCAAATTGGCTAGAAATTAGTGATGTGGTGGTCTAGCCACCACTAGCTATCCTATGTAAAACAACCGAAGCTAATATGCATAATTTTTTAGATTTTTTTAAAAAAATTCTGAATTTTTTTAACTTTTTCTTCTTTTCTTTCCTTTTTTTTCCCAACCCTTGGCCGGCAAGGGCGTCAATCCTTGCTGAGATCCACCTGAGCATTGTGGTGCTTATCACAACCCTCCTAAAAAATTTCATGCTTTTGGCATAGTTTAGAGGTATTGCTCGAAAAACAGTCCAAATGGTTCATCAAGAAGATAGTTCTAAGGACTCATCTGATGACAATCCAAGAGGACCATCAATTAAGAGCATGGGCTCTCTGAAAATCATATCTTGCATGACGTTGGATTGCATTTTCTAATTCTTTAACCCCCTAAGTATTTGCTAAGAGTCGCCACTAGCCATTTGGGGCTGGTTAGAAACCAATTGAGAGTCAAGAGTGTCATCTCAATTCCCAAGCAACCAGAAATTCTATGTTCAGAGACTTGTGTATGCTAATAATTCTATTGACGCCCTTTCGGAACCTAAATTGAAAGTATCTTATTACCAATTATGATCCCGAAGGTATCAATTTACTAAGTGAGCATGCAAATGTTTTTGTAGGGTTCATTGAAAGTCTAATCTAGCCCTATTTTATTTTGGAAAAGGAAATTAACAAACAATTAATTGAAGGGCGATGCGACGTATAAACACCTAAGAAATTGAAAGTATCTATCTAAAGGCGAGAAAAGAAAACCTGATACAAGTCAAACAAATAATACTACACGCTCTTATTATTGAGTCTCAAGACATGATCCTTCGGAAGCTTGAGCTAGAGTTAAATCCTATCTAAGGTGAGCCTAATTCTAATTATTTGATTATAGTGATACTTGGGCTAAACTACCCTAGCAATTTATTAAAATTGAGGCTAAGTCTATTTGGTTTTTAATTAATCATTGATTTAAGCTAATTAGAACCTAAGTTCTCTAATTAACTAGTCTAAACAGCTAGACTAAAGTTATTACAAAATATCAAAGACTGGGATGGACATCGGTCAATCACCATGGTCAGACCGTCACTCATGGCCACCATCCCGTGGTGTCGGTTTCATCTATTCATTCATAAAATCAAACAATTAGCGATATTCACCAAATCAAAAATTGAGGTTATCTAATCTTTTGTTTTGACAGGGCATTATTTTGAAACATACTAAAACTGACATCAAATGCACTCTTACAGCAATAATATTAGGTTATATTAGTGTTGTGTTTGTCCTGCACTATATTGGTACATAGATTAGAGGAAATTGAACGAAATATTGATCGACTACATTAAAGTTCAACGCAACCAAATACTATGCTCTTAAGAAATCCTGCCCATAGAGAGACTTGATGATTAAGAAATTTAGCCGAAGCTCTCTCTATTTTTCTTTTACACACTGACAGCGGGCCTAATAATATAAAGTTTCCTTTAATCATATTATGTTATATATTATTTCCCAATGACCAAATGCAGCTGGTCAAATTTAGGTGAAGCATTCAACAATAATTATGCTAGGTTTGTTTCATAAAAATAAATGATCCCGAAAACATTTTCTAAAAAATGATATCTCGTATCGCTGTAAATAATTAGTCGATAAATAATATTTTCATTATCGATAATAACTTATATCTAAACATTTTGGTAAATGACAAAAATTTCCCGATCATTTATTCTTGTAAGCGATACAAGTAATATTTTTTTAAAAATATTTTTCAAATCATTCATTCTTCGCAAAACAAATGAAAAATAATGACAAAATATTCAGCCGAAGAAAATGGACGATTGGGCCCAGTTTTCATTGGCCCAAAAAGCCTCTTGGGCATAATAAAACATTTGTTCTTTGGAATAACGAAATAAAGTCTTATCTTTCAATCAACTTGAATAGCATTTTTGGTTTTAAATCGAGCTTAAACCTTCATTTTTTCAGTTAATTTTAGTTGATGTCACGACTGTTTCTTGCTGATTAGATCGTCTTTAACCTGGGGCCAGATGGTTTCTAGCTCGGGTAGTGTAAGAGGGTGAGATGAAGATTTCAGAAATGTTATGCCGTAGTTGGTTCGAGCCATAATTGCGGATGGGTGTCCGTGGAATTACTACTGTTGGACGTGCTTCTTTGTCTAAATGGGTGCTTTCTTTGTACTGGAGATTATTTTGTGCTTGAGTCAGAAATTGGGAATGCGAGCAATTTGAGCGTGGACCCATCTTCTCCAATTGGAAAGAGAGATGTGCTTCGTTCCCTCTTTTCGATGTTAATACGCATGTGATTGCTCAATACAAAGTTGAACATAATCTATTGTTATATTTATAGAATTGTTGCGATCCTTGACGACCTGATGAAATTTACTAATTGTATACCTTTTGCGCTGGAGTTGCTGAGTTCTTATGTGGCATGTGAAAGATTTGATTCCATGTTCATTGATATGTAGTCTCTTATTGACTGATGAGGGAGCTCGCAGGCGATAAACATGTCAAGAACATATTGTCTATTCGAAAGGTAAGTATAAAAATTTTACAATCCTCTTCTTGTTCTCTTGCCCACTTCCCGCCGGTTACTGAAAATGACATGATTTATCTGGATCTGCTATTCAGCATTTTGGAGTTTATTGATTTTAGTTTTTGGGTTGATCGTACACTCAGAAGGAGGAAACTTATGAGTCATTGATTTGGATGCGCCGGAGATTGAATGGAGCATATCGGGGATGGACCACTCTAGATCTTCTGGAAAACTTGGCATTGTGGATTCAAATGAAGTTGTTTCTTGGATCCTGCAATGCCAGCACGAGTCTGGTTCGTATTTATTTGTCTCTTGGCTTCTTTTTTGCGATTACCTATGAAAAACATGCACAGCAGAACCTCCATTCTACATTCAATCAAATATTTCTTATTTGACAGGATGATTAAGAATTTTAGCTTGGGGTTAACAAATTTCATCTATTGCGGTGATGACCATGTCTTAGGAGCGATTAGTGTTGCTTTAATTTATTTATGATCTAAAACTTGACTCTATAGAACAAAATGTGAATGACCCTTAGGGCTGCTTGTGCAAGTGGCTTTGGTGCAAATATTGGACATGATCCGCATCTGCTGTATCCACCCAGTTCCATGCAAGTTTTGGCCCTTTTTGACAAGTTAGATGTTCTCGACATCGATTAGGTGATAGATTGTATCTTGTCCTAGATTTGCAAACTCTTACCATTGATGCAAGTTCATTGGCATTGTTCTATGTTTTTTTATGCTTTCAATATCATGAGAGTGACAAACTTCTTAGGCTCTATTTTGGATGTAAGAGGTCAGATTATGCCATTTTATAGAATTTTGATTACTTTATTATGGTGTGTACAGTGCCAACCAGACATTGATGAGGGGGCTCTCTCTATGGATACTAGAGTTGCTACTATGGATAATCTCTAGAATCAAATGTTCTACATCGTTGTGCCTGAACTATGATTCTAAGATCAGAGCACTACAAAATGAAGATGATACTCGGTGTCATGTCCTCGTTTTTGATAAATTATAATTTTTGTGCTTCTTGAAGATGCTTCTTAAAGATTTATAACCCTTTCACCCTTTTTTTCCCTTCCAAGGTTCTCTTATTGTACCATAAGCTGTCTTGCCATATTGGAACGGTTGGATTCGATAAATGTGGAGAAGGCCGTCATTATATATAGTGAGTTGCAAAATTTTGGGTGATGGGTTTGTTTCCACTCCTGGTGCAGTCTCGTGCAGGGCAAAGTATGTCATAACCTTATGCCGAAACTCTTTCGCTGGTTCTAATTTTCTGATCGATGCTTAGAAAGTCATGTATTTACTTAAATACTTTGTGGTCTCCTAATTATGTTCCGATGAACACATCTAAAGGATAACACCGAGTCGCCAAGAGTTTTAAGACATTCCTTAAGACTCATCTTAGCGGTGAGAAAGTCAGAAGGAATTGCTGATTCCAAAGGAGAATTAGGCATAAAACAATGAAGCACCAAGCAAGTAAATTAAGATGCACATGTGCCTGACCAAACAGCTTGCTACAAGAAAGCTCATTTTTCTCTCTTCTTTCAATTCATATAAGATGATATTTGCAAAACGGGGAACAGGAACATGGGAGTAATCATGAAGCAATAAGATTTGGTGTTTCTGCTTCAATAGATAACAAAGCCGTGTACTTTGTCTAGCCAATTGTCCGGTCAGTCACGCAGTGAAATTGACCTGTGGAATCCCCAACCATATGCAGCAGACCTCTATGGAAACCATAACTGCCCAAAATATGAAAAGAAAAAAAAAACTGGATATCCCATTTTAATTCTGCATGATGAACCAAGAAGAGAAGTACTGTTTGCTTCATTTTCAATCATCAAGAGCTCCTCACAGGTAATGAAGAGACAGTGGATACTCATTAAAGTGACCATTATCCAGACTTTAGAATATACTTCCAGATAAACTCTTCATGAGAAGATGCACACGATTACACTCAATCGAGTAGTCCACAAAAGCATAGCAACATAACTAGACTAGGCACTGAATTAGTCAAACAATTGCAAGAAAGCAGACCCTTACACAACTATTACCAGATGGAGCTAGAGCTAGAGCTAGAGTTAGAGCTCGAGCTTATGTTTAACTACGCAAAGATAAAGCACACCATTACATTTAACTAATCACCAACTGCCACACCACTCTTACTGGTTCTTCAGCGATTAGCTAGTGATCCAGAGCTCGAATTCAGGCCCATGACTTCCGCCACTGATGAAGTTAATGAATGCACTAGATTCCTCCAGCTGAGCGGCACTGAAGAAGAAAATGTGCACTAGTGTGAAAAGTGGCACTGGACTTGAAGCTAACAGACATGGAACTTGAAGCTTGTGAAGGACTTGAAGCTTGTGGATGATGGAACCTGGCAAAGAAGAGATGATGGCGAAGGACTCAAAGCTTGTGGACGATGGAACCTGGGAAAGAAGAGATGATGGCAACCAACACAGCGAACAATGGACTGAAGCTTGCGAGGACTGAGCGAGTAGCAACATGGATCGGGCAACAGCAATTTGCTTGAGCAGCGGGAGAGAGGAAGAAGAAAACATGGAAAAAAAACCCTAATCCCAATTCAATCCATCATTCAATAATAAAAATTGAACGATTCCTGCAGAAGGAAATGATAAGGTGAGTCGAGGTGAGGTCTCTTGAGCCTAAAAGTTTCTCTTAAGAAAGGCCCTTTTTTCATAGATGGTGAGGGATATAAGATCCCTAACCTCACCACCGAAGTGGACACACACAGCATATGGAGATTCCCTGTAAGATGGGGAATTTTAATAAAATATACTTTTGCACGTTTTAGAATCAGTTCATTGTCTCTTCACTAGAATAAAGCAGAAATAGAAAGCAAGTAAAGCAGAAGAAACAACGATGATCTATGAATAGAAAGAAGGCGCACCCCTTCCTATGTTTCTGTTTCAGAGTCCGATCTTTGATATATAGAGCTCGACTGCGGCATTGTAAAAATAGCATGAAGGCACACCGGAGCATCCCCTGTTTCTGTTTCTGTTTCTGTTTCTGTTTCAGAGTCCGTTGTTTCAGTTTCAGTTTCAGTTCCACGGATCTTCCATTTGTAAGACTCCCAAGTGCACCGATGCACACTGGAGCATCGACAACAGTCGGGTAAATTCCCACTACATGTTATGTGTATTGAGCACCCACCTGGTATTTTCGAGCTCGATGGATCAAGAATCCTCTCTATTGATCCACACCGATCAATTTTCAACTGATCCAAAAACTCTAATTCGTCGATGCCCTCGACAAACTGTAGGCTCAAACATCGGTTAAGAGTCAACTCCGTCAAGTTCTTCAAGTTTGACAAACCGCCTAACCTATTTAATGAAGTGCACCCTCCAATAGAAAACACTAACAATGATGCCAGGGTAGAAACAAATCGAATATCCTGAACCCCTGGGCACCCCCACAGAACAAATTTTCGAAGCACATTTAGGGAGCTTGGGAAATGGAAGGCTCCCCTCCAATGATCAATCAACTCAGGAGCTAGTAGCTCATTGCACCCTGGCTCATCCCGCAGATGAACCCACCCCTCCAAAGATTTACGGTCCTCGATCAATTTAATTTCCATTTGCCACAACACCTTGTTTTCCCCCAATTCTCTCGAACTTGATGAGACGATTGCAGTCTCCTTTTCCAATGGAGGAAGCCATATTTGTTTCCCTCGAGTGTCGTAGAGCTCTAGAACTGTCAACTTTGATGGAAGTTGTTTGAAAACTGGCACATCTACTCCATGTAGAGTAAGTTCTTCCAGCAGGGAAAGGGAACCCAACTCTACAGTTGAAACGCAGACATTTGAAAAGCAAAACTGCAGCTTGCTCAGGCCAGAAAAACTCTCAATCCACCACATGTCGTAAGGTTGAATTATATCTGGTTTGGCCACAGATTCAGAGCCATCGGATAGGGCCAGTTCAACTAGATTAGTAAGGTATGAGAGGTTAGGGACAGTTAACGAAGTAGATGTCAACTGTAGAGTGGTCAAGCTTCTAGGGAGCTCCGGCAGCTCTTGCATCTGATCACAATTATTCAAATGCAGTGTTCGGAGGCAAAGAAGCTTGCTCATTGTACTGGGCAATTTTTCAATCAATGTGAAGGATACATTGATAGAGAACAAGCTTGATAGTCTATCAATGGAATCCGGTAATCTTGAAATTCTTGTGCCTACTACATCCAGCTTCGTTAACGATGTTAATTTCAAAACTGAGTCAGGGAGTTCCCTCAAGCTATCGCAACTCCTAAGAGAGAGGTGCCGCAGTTTCCGTAATTCACCAATTTGTTCAGGCAATTTTTCAAGTTTGACACAAAACTCAAAACTCAAGTCAATCAGCTTCGTCAATTTCCCAATAGAGCAATCAATTTCCTTCAAGGAAAAAAATTTAGAAATAATCAACTTCTCTAAACCTGAATTTTGGGGAAAAGTTGGTGTCCTATGTATCAATGTATTATAACAAAGAGTGAGAACCTTCAACTTCCTTGCCGCCTACAAAAGCCAATGAAACATCAGGACAGACAAGAAATATTTACGGATTTAGGCTACCAATGAGAAAATTAGATCATAAGTCCATCAGATTTTGTCCTTCATTGAATGAGAAAATTACACTAAGAGGGAAACCGGCATACCTTGATTAGGCTCTGGAACACATCTTCTGTCATATCAAGCCCAGAAAGATTCAACACAACCACGTTTTCTAGATGCCACAAACTACCTGCCTCAAGCCTTTGACGATGGGCAGTAACAGGTCTAGGAGGAATAGCATGACCATAATCCAAACTGATCTGATGGGCACCGGCAGGTCTAGGAGGAATATCATAATTGTAATCCAAACTGATCCATTTCAACTTGGAAAGACAGTCCGTAAAGTCACCTCGGCAGTCTACATCACACAACGAAAGAAACCGTAAATGTGGGAATCGCTTAATTTGCTCCGAAGTGACAATTATAGAATCTTTCGACGAATTCCTCAATTTGAAACGGAGTGCTTGAATGCTTTCCTTGGTCTGCCAATGACACAAAGGAGCAGAAAGAGGAATTTGTCAATATCCCACTGTTTTGTTTCATATAAGAAAAGAAAAAAGTGTAGCAGAAGAGTAGCTCCCAATTCAAAAATGTGAATCATCAATTGAGAAGAAAGAGGTTATAAGCAATTTTCTATTCAAATTTGGCCACATTTTACCTCTGTTGAGTTTAATTTGCCGATGTCATCTACATCCCACAATCTGGTACGCTGACTTTTGGCAATTACCCTTCCAAGATCTCTAAACTGACTGTGCATCCAAAGGCTATTATCATCTAACTTCTTTATCATGCATTTGTTAATAAGGACCTCGATGGCAACCACTGGGTAAAACTTACAATATTTCCACATGTACATTGGATTAGTCTTATCCTCACCAACAAAAAAGCATGCAATATCGAGAAATATCTCTTGTTCATTTGGCTCTAAGGCATCATAGCTAATCTTTAGCTTTGCCAAGACATCCTTATGAGGTGTTTTCTTTAGCTGCTTTAGCCGGTCTTCCCATATTTTTCTCTTTTCCCCAAAGAGAGATGAACCTATTTCTTGAAGGGCTAGTGGTAGTCCATCTGCAGTAGAGACAATCCTTCTTGAAAGAGCATAGAAATTGTCTGGAGGAGAGTCATCCTTGAAGGCATGCTTACTAAAAAGTTTAATTGCATCTCCATCGCTTAACTGCACCATTTCATAATCCTCAAATTTATATCCCCTGATATTTAGAACGCTCTTGTCCCTAGTAGTAACAAGTATTCTAGTACCACAATACAAAGATTTCTCTCGATTAGTTTTTGGATCTGGCAGGCCTCATCAACATCATCCAATACAATTAACATCTTCTTGTTGCAAATTGTTTCTCCAATCATATGGATCCCATGATCAATGTCAAGAATCTTACAAGCTATTCCAGAATAAGAGATATCCCACAATAATTTTTCTTGCAACGTCTTTAAACCCTTGCTTTTGTCTTTTGACGTTTCCCTCACGTCTTCAAGAAAGCTGCAGTTTTTCCCAAATCGAGGACATAGTCGGTTGAAAATTTTCTTGGCAAGTGTTGTCTTACCGATGCCGACCATCCCGTAGATTCCAATTAGCCGCACACTATCAGAGTCGATGTCTAATAAATTGTTTATGGCTGCTATTCGATCATCCATTCCAACTAAATATTTGTTTACTTGTCTTTCTCTTGTCTTGAGCCTGACCACAACGTCTTCAACAACTGCCCCGATGAGTTTCGCACAGCTGTCACAAAGTTGAACAGTTTCAATTGAGAAAAGCTGACAAATTTGCATGTTGACCAGGTGGGAACGTGATCAAGTGAAGGATATATCAAAATCCAACGTTACTTCCAAAGCTTTTGGAACATAATGAATTACAAAATTGAACATCCATTACAAGTTTAAGGAATACAGGAAGTGAAATGTCTGATCTTTATGTCAAGTGGAAGAATCAGATTTTCTGACAAAAAAGGGCAGAAGAATCAATATATAAACATCTAATAAATTGCTTTAATAAAAGATTTACTTATTTCTTTTGACATGGAAACAACTTTGCAAAGGCAACAGTTCCTTAATCTCTAGCATCCAATAGAAATCTTAATACATACATGGATCAAAGCCAACTTTTTCATACGATGTAAAATTGGTGAAAAATGAAATTATAATAACGCTATTATTAGGTCAGAAACAATTTGGAAATCTCATGTTTTAAAAAAATAAAAGAAGAATTTGAAACTTTCTGTTTAAATTTAGGGAAATTAGGGTTGGAATATAATTAATGAATTTTTAGAAGAACTATAGCCCGATTGTACAAAATAATTTTCACAATCATGGTTAGATTGTTACCCTGAATCTTTCTCCGGCTCCCATCCCTCTTTCTCCAGCTCCCATCCCTCGGTGCCAACTTTTTGGAGAGCCTGCCGCCATTTCTGTATTTCCTCAGGGCTGAACTTATTCTTCTGATGCGCCAATTTCAATATGTCATTGTTGTACAATGTGGTTTCCAACTTCACGTCATTGGGTTTCACGTCGTAGAAGATGGGCAATATGACCTTCTTCTCATCTTCTTTAGAATTAGATGTATTCTCCACCATCCTCGCAAGCTCGCGGAGGCAATAGTGACTTGAAGCGTAGTTTTTGGAGAAGATGGGTATGTAGAGCTTGGAATCGTCGATCGCTTGGTCAAGGTTGCTACTAATTCTTTCACCCGGTGGAAGCTCTTCGTCATCAATGAAAACACGAATCCCGGCATCTATCAAGGCTTGGTGGAGGATATCGGTGAATACATGACGTGTATCAGGTCCTCTAAAACTCAGGAAGACCTGGTACTCACCTCCTAATCTATTGCTGGTGCTCGTTCCCGGCTGTGAGTTCGCCATAGGATCACTTCGCACTTAGCAGGGTCAACCCCCTCTCTCTCAGAATAGACACCGTTGAAATACTTCTTCAAGAGGCATATTCACACAAAGCCTTGCGGCGGCTGAGGAGTAACTCAAGGGGCCCGAGGCAACGCTCGAACAGTACAAACAGATTAGAGAGAGGGAGAAGGTTACCCGTCTCTTGCTGATTCTGGACGATAGCTTCTCGACGAACCGGTCACAGATCCTCACCATGGATCCCGTCCCTCCTCTTGGCCGGATCTATCAATTGGCGGTCCAGGAGGAAAATCAGAGGCTGGCCACGATGGAGTACATGAAAGGAGGAGAAGGAGTGGCTCTCGTCACTCCGGCGGAGTCACGCTCGTCGCAACGAGCGCCTGGCGCTCTCGGGCCACCGCCACCGCCACGCACAGAGAGCTCGCTCGGATCTCACCGAGCAGTCAAGTCTCCGAACTGGGAAGAAGAGGAAGGCACTAACCCCAGAGGCTCACGGATCGACGGCCCATAATTTATAAACCAGGGAGCCGAATCGGGCGGCCCTCCTCAGGCCACGTCAGCTCGGCCTGCAGATCATCTAATGGTCCTTGAAGCGCCACGTCATCAAAAGGAAATGGGCCAAATTTAAAAATGAAGGTAAATACCGTGACTATTGCAAACGTCAACATACTGAAAATTGCATGGAAAATCGACTAATAAAGAAAAAAAGAGAGATTTTTCTGCTTATTAAGTCATAACCTAAGGGACCGCAAATGCAAATTAGACAATCATCCACTATTAGTATCTAGATAATATGAAAGCTTGAACCAGTTGAGGATTGCAAACAAAAATGCAAGTTTCTTAGGTACCTCCATTTTTTAGAATAATAATCTCTTAGTCGATGCATGGATAATTGACTCTAGTACTAGTGATGATAATCGATTTTTCTATAATATTCACAGAAAATCTCACCTTGATATGTCTATCAGTCTTCCTAATTGTACCATTACTTATGTTATCAAAGTTGGTATTGTCCACCTTAGTCAACACATCACCCTTAAAATGTCCTATACATTCCTAAATTTGAGTTTAATCTTATATCAATATCTAGAATTTGTGAGGACAATCCTTGCCATGTTTATTCAATACTAAAAATTGTCTCTTTTAGGACCATTCAATTGGCAAATTGATGGACTTAGATAGTGATGCAAAAGGATTATATTTTTGGATCAAAAATCCAGAAAACTTTGATTTCTCATTGCTAAATAATGACATTTCTTGTAATGTCACAGGTAGCAATAAAAGTTCTATTTTTCATCAGTGTCTAGGACATAGCATTCATTTTCTTTATTCAAATTGTCTAATTTGCCCTTTAGCAAAACAATCTAGATCATCATATCTTACGAGCACATCTCAAGCTATTAGTGTTTTTTCCCTAATTCATTATTAATGCAACTTTCTTCGTCGTTTTCCTTGCCTTTTTTGTCCCATCATCAATCTCTCTCTTCCCTTTCTTCAGCTGAGCAAAGCTGTCTCTTATGGTCACATCATCTTGACCTCCCTTGCTTTCCACGCTCTAAGCAACACCATTATGGGATGGTATCATTGCCATGGACAGGCCATCATTTCATTTCCTCTCCCCACTCTTGAATAGAGGTCGAGCGTCCATAATTCTCATCCGGTTTAATTTGATCGAGCTCTGGTTGTAGATATATTTCCACATTGATATAATTTGGTTGGGCTGATGGCCCTAACCACACCATGCTAGGATTCTAATGATTCTCAACAAGGAAATAAGTGTTGCAAAAGATTTCCTTTTAAATATAAAGGCGCATTTATGACAATAGCCTTTAAGACGAAGAGATCAAAATAAATATTTCATAGCGAGTAGTAAGTATATGCTTAAGTAGTGCTTAAGTGGAGCATTTTTTTGGGTAGTGAATGTAGCATATCTAATCTCAACTATATTAAGGAAAATCTTCTATCCATAGTCCCATGTGTCATAATGAGAGGGAATCTTTAGGAAAATTTTGTTATTATGTATTTATATAGATAAAATGTGGTTTTATCTATATAAATATTTTTAACCATATATATATCTATAGACTAATTATAACTGAATTAAAACATTTGAAAATAAGATTTTATTTAATTCAAAAGTTCAAAGGCACCAGGAAGAAACTTGAAAGTAATTGGGTGTGTGAAATGGCTCACCTCCGTAATTGTCCTCCATCTCATTTTTCTAAAGCCATCAACTTTATTGACTATAAATTGAAAGCTGCTCTTGCTATGAAGTTGCTTATCTTTAACTTTCAATTTAATCCCGTGAGTCACGCAAAGCAAGCGTCCAAAATGGCACCATTATTGCAACTTTCTTCATCGTTTTCCTTCCCCCTTTGTCCCATCATCAATCTCTCTTTCCCTTTCTTCAGCTGAGCAAAGCTGTATCTTATGATCACACCATCATGATCTCCCCTTCTTTCCACGCTCAAAGCAACACCATTATGGGATGGTATCATTGCCATGGACAAGCCATCATTTCATTTCTTCTCCCCACTCTTGAATAGAGGTATAAATTCTCATCTGGTCTAATTTGATTGGGCTCTTGCTGGAGATATATTTCCACATTCATATAATTTGGTTTGGCTGATGGCCCTAACCACACCATGCTGGTATTCAATTAATTCTCAATATGGAAATAAATGTTGTAAAATTTCCTTTTTAATACAAAGGCGCATTTATCACAATGGCCTTTAAGACAAAAAGATCAAAATAAATATTTTACAGTGTAGTAAGTATATGCTTAGGTAGTGCTTTGGTGGAGCATTTTTCTTTTTTGGTAGTGAATGCAGCAAATCCAATCTCAATAATATTAAGGAAAATCTTCTAATTATTCATAGTCCCATGTGTCATAATGAGGGGGACTCTTTAGGAAAATTTGTTATTATGCATTTATATAGATAAATTGGGGTTTTATCTATATAAATATGTTAAACCATAGATATAGCTATAGATTAATTATAAATGATTTAAATGTTTGAAAATAAGATTTATTTAATTCAAAAGTTCAAAGGCACCAAGAAGAAACTTGAAAGTAATTGGGTGTGTGAAATGGCACACCTCCGTAATTGTCCTCCATCTCATTTTTCTAGAGCCATCAACTTTATTGACTATAAATTGAAGCTACACTTGCTATGAAGTTGCCTATCCGTAACTTTCAATTTAATCTCGTGAGTCACGCAAAACAACCATCCAAAACGATGTCTTTCATTGACAAAAG
Source organism: Angophora floribunda (assembly GCA_014182895.1). NCBI lineage: Eukaryota > Viridiplantae > Streptophyta > Magnoliopsida > Myrtales > Myrtaceae > Angophora > Angophora floribunda. The sequence goes on along the minus strand of CM024711.1, from coordinate 11,552,282 downwards.
TGACATCGGGCTTCGGGCATTAAAATCAAGAATTTCATCATTTTTCGTAGTAAACATCATTTTTTTTCCTTTTCTAATGTAATGCACTTTTTCTTCTTTTGTAAATTTCTGAAGGAGGATGATGTGGTGTAGAAGCTTTCCACGTTAAGAATGTAGTAAAAGCTCTTCCCATTAATGAATGTAATGTTATTATTACTAAAATGTCCAATCAAAAGAACAGCTGAAATTTGACGAACAATGAGCCGTGTACTCAAAGTAACACACTTAAAACTTTTTCAAAGGCATGCCTTGGACAACAACTCTCCTTTGGCCAATTACTACTTCTGTCACAAGGCAGTGTTTGTACCGGATATGGTCTACCTTTAGATCTTGAAGCAGTAAGTCCAAAAACTAATTGTCCGATAACATCGATTTTCACATGCCTAAAACCTTTCGGATTTATTGAAGTTGTATGTAACATGCGTGATTAATTAAAAGGTAAAAACGTAATTTTGATAAATGGCATTTTGGTATCTTTTGATGATCTTGTAATATGATGCTGCATGATCTTCTAATTTACTTAAAAAGTAAGCATTAACGCTTTTTATGTATTCCAATCTTTTGAGGCAATGGCTTGAAAGCACAGGATGTGCATGCTCATAGCGTTTCCATAAGGTATTGCCAAGTCGTATGAAGTAGTGTATCGAAGATGACCATATTTACGATATCCTATTGCTATATCTTTGGAAGGATTTCTGTTTTATAGATAATTTGTGCAAAGTTGGGTTCGTAAAACCATCATGAATGCATTATGTGTATTTTGAATGCTATTCTTAAGACAATATTTTGTTCAAATTTGATCACAATGTCCTTTACTTATTACCTTAGAGAGTCTCGCTAGCCATACTTGAATGGACCTAACCTAATGCGCGTGATGGAGTGATTTGCGTGTATAAATCGTTGTTAATTCACTCGAATGTTTTGGATACTACTGTTATAAATGAGATAAAATAAATGTAGACAAGTCATTCTCTCAAAGACTTCGTACAATATGCCAATTTAGCCAACAAGTCAAAACAACTAATAACGCCACAAAAAGACATATATAAATAAAACAAGCCAAAAAATAAATAATTGCGGCTACGCTCTATCTAATCTTCATTACTTCTACCATGTCACTTCAAATTCCGAAGGATAATATTCATTACGATTTTCAATTTTTCATGAAATATTTATTAAGAGATGAAATATGAAAATGATTTATGTTTAATCATGCTAAACAAAAAAAAAAATGTATCGCTAACAAATGTAGTGAAAAAACAGACTTATTTAATACGTCAAGATTGTAGTTGCAAATTTATGATTTTCTTGATATGTTGCGTCCAAAACTAAACAATAAAATATATGCGACCATAAAATCATGGAAAATGAAGGAAGCAAAGGGAAAGGTACACATGGGCTGGCGCGATTCAAGCGAGAAAGGGGCAATAAAAGAACATCACTATGCATTGTCAGAGGGATCTTAGAAGAAACGGGTCGTGCAGATGGCCTTGAATCTCGTCCTTGTGATTGGAGTTAATGTCAAATGGGTGATGGGACAAATTCTATCATCAACCATGAATTTAAGCTTATAAATATTGATCAATATCTTAAGAAAATAAAAGATACTTTTTCATGCATTTATTCATGAATGCCTAATGCTATTGAATATCTTTTAGTTTGATTTCACTTTTTGTCAAACCATATTCCTTGTTGAAAAAAAAAGCAATTGAATAAAATGCACAAAACAAAAAAATTGAATGGAACATTAGATTTATATGATTCAATCATGTAATTTACGTCTATAGGAAAAACAGTATAAGATTCTATTATAGATCAAAAAATATAATGAAAGTTATAATCACGTTCGAGTTATTTAAAAACTTTCGATGCTTTCTAGCTTCTAATTATATTTAATTATGTTCAACATTTAAAATTTCTCCCTCATGAAGAAATGACACAAATCTTAACAAAAGATATAATAGGCTTCGGAGCAGAAATATTTGGTGTGATCAAGGGGAACTCTCGGCACGCTTTTCAAAATGCTCTATGCAGCCTTCAGAGCTCTCTTGGCATTTAAAGAGGAAATTCAGCAGAACCAGACAAAGAAGAAAAAAGGAAACAACTGAGTGGCCAACATGAAAAGACACCATCCTTGCAACTTTCTTCGTCTTCTACCCTTTCGGCCCATATCGGCAATGACCATCATTGATCTCGTTTTCAACTTTCTTCAGCTGAGCAAAGCCGTCTTTGTGGTCAAGGCCATCATGGTTTCTCTCTCTCTTTCGTGCTCAAAACGGCACCGCGATGGAGTGGCATCATGGCCAATTGACAGGCCATCCCTGCATTTCCTCTCATCAATTTTGAACAGTGGTCCAGCGTCCATAATTCTCATTCGGTCCTATTTCATCCAATGAGCTCAAATTTGAAATATATTCTAACATATTTAAATAATTTGGTTTGGTTTAACGTCCAAACCACTCTAACCACACTATGCTCACATTCTAACAGTTGTCAATAGGAAATAAATGATTATTTGCTTTTTAATATAATGACTTTTCTTATAAGAATATTTGAATTGTTAAAGGAAATTACTTATAATTAAAGGTAAGTCTTTAAGGTGAAGAGATCTAAACAAATATTTCATAATAAGTAGTAGTACTTATATGCTTAGGTAATGCTTAGGTGGAACATTTGTTGTAGAGAATGCAGCAAATCCAATCTTTATAGTATGAAGGAGATTTTTCTAATTATCCGGAGTCCCGAGTGTAAGAATGGCAGGCAATCTTTATAAATTGTTATTTTACAATACTAGATTGGGATTTTAAATATGCACAACTATAGATATAGAGAATCATATATTTTTAATCCAAAAGTTCAAAAGCACAAAGCAAAAAGAAGAAAGGAGAAACTTGAAAGAAATTGGGCATGTAAAAGGCGCACCTCCATAATTGTCCTTCGCCTTATTTTTCCTTTTTAAAGCCATCAACTTTATTGACTATAAACTGGAAACTACACCTGCTACGAAGTTGCCTGTATGCGTATTGGATGGCAAATGGGATCTGATTCAAATATGTGAAATGTCATATGGCGAACTTAGAGACCAGGTGAGAGGGCTGACCTTGCTATGTGCGAAGCATGCTCCTATTGCGAACTTAGAGACAGGTGCGAGCACCAGCAATACTTCAAGAAGTGAGCACCAAATCTTCTTGAGTTTTGGAGGGCTTGATACTAGTCGTGCATTCACAGATTTCCTCCGCCAAGACTTGGTAAATGCTGGGATTTGTGTTTTCATCAATGATTAAGGGTTTTGACTAGGTGAAAGAATTAGTGACAACCTTCTACAAGCGATCGACAATTCCAAGCTCTATATACCCATCTTTTCTAAAGATTACGCTTCAAGTCACCGGTGCCTCGATGAGCTTGTGAGGATGGTGGAGAACAGCTCTAAACATAAAGAAGATGGGAAAGAGAATGTCATCTTGCCCATCTTCTACGACGTGAAGCCCAATGACGTGAAGCTAAAATCTGAGTTGTACAAGGATGCCATCTCGAATTTGGAGCAAAACATGGAGGATCAAAAGAATAAGTTCAGCCCCAAGGATATAGAGACACGTGGCGGCAAGCGCATAGAGAAGTTGGTCGCATCAAGGGATGGGAGCTAAACAAATATCCAGGGTAACAATCTAACCATGATTGTGAAAATTATTTTGTACAATCGGGCCATTTTTTATTCAAGTAAACCTTTTATTAGAGTAATTCATTAGATGTTTATATTTTGATTGTTCTACCCTTTATTGCCAAAATTTCTTATCCTTCGGCTTGATATAAAGATCTAACATTTCTCTTCTATATCCTAAACTTGATTGCATCCTCACCTGGTTGGTTACTCACCTTTTCTCAATTGAAAATGTTCAACTTTGCGGTAGCTATGTGAAACTTATCAAGGCGGTTGTTAATGAGGTTGTGGTCAGGCTCAAGACAAGACAAAGACATGTAACCGGAGATTTAGTTGGAATGGAGGATCGAATAGCAGCCACAAACAATTTATTAGGCATCGACTCTGGTGTTGTGTGGCTAATTGGAATCTATGGGATGGGCGGTATCGGTAAAACAACACTTGCCAAGATTATCTTCAACCAACTATGTCATCTCTTTGGGAGATATTGCAGCTTTCTTGACCACGTGAGGGAAACAACAAAAAACTAGGGTTTAGAAAAGTTGCAAAAAAAATTATTGTTCAATGTCGCTTGAGTGGAACCTCACATTGCAAACGTTGATCAAGGGACCAAAAGGATTGAAGAAACAATTTGCAACAAGAAGGTGCTAATTGTATTGGATGATGTTGAAGAGGCCTCTCAAATCCAAAAACTAATCGGAGAGAAAATTTTCTATCCTGGTACTAGAATACTTGTTACTACTAGGTACAAAAAAGTTCTGATTGGCAACAAGTATAACTTTTTGTGTCATGAAATGATGGGGTTGAGCTGGAAAGATGCACTTAAACTTTTTAGTAGGCATGCCTTCAATGATGATTCTCCTCTAGCTGGTTACTACACTCTTTCAATGGGCATTGTCAATACTATATATGGACTACCTTTAGCTCTTCAAGCAATAGGTTCATCTCTTTTTCAGAAAAAGAGAGAAATATGGGTAGAGCGCCTACAGAAGCTAGAGGAAGCACCTTATAAGGATGTCTTGGCAACGGTTAAGATTAGCTATGATGCCTTAGAAGAGTATGAACAAAAGATATTCCTCGATATTACATGCTTTTTCGTTGGTGAGAATAAGACTAATCCAATGTACGTGTGGGAGGATTGTGAGTTTTACCCAGAGAGTTCCATTGAGGTCCTTATTAACAATTGCATGATAAAGGTTTTAAAAGATAATAGCCTTTGGATGCATGATTTGTTTAGAGATCTTGGAAGGAAAATTGCCAAAGAAGAGGGAACCCGATTGTGGGATAAAGATGACATCGTTGCCAAATTAAAATCAACAGAGGCAAAGTGCGACCAAACTTGAATAGAAATTTGCTTATAACCTCTTCTTATGACAGAGAAGAGAATGATTGGGAAAATGTATTCTGTATATTCAATTGAAAAGTGTACAATTACAAGGATCTATTTATAATGTAAGGATGAAAAGAAGAAAAGGAAATAATATACAGAGAATCACAATTCCCTATTCATGAAATCAATTAGAATCAATTCCACAGTCAAGATCAATTATAATCTTCAATTATATCTTCAACACTCCTCCTCAAGCTGGTGGCCTATATATGTTAAGGACACCTAGCTTGCTTAATAAGTATGCATGTTGTCTTTAACATAGTGGCTTAGTGAAGATATCAGCTGGTTGGTCAACAGTTCCAATTCTCTTTGTTACGAGAACTCCCTCTATGATCTTGTCTCGAGTGAAATGGCAATCGACCTCTATATGCTTTGTCCTTTTATGGAAAACCGAATTCGTTGCCAATTTGAGTGCAACATCGTTGTCACAAAACAACTCAGTCGGTCCATTAACCTATAATCTGAGGTCTGAAAGTAATCCTCGTATCCAAATTATTTCGCAGGTAGTTTTTGCCATGGCTCGATATTCTAATTCGGCTGATGACAATGATATAGTTGACTGTTTCTTCGTCTTCCATGAGATCAGTGAATCTCCCAGTTTAATGCAGAAACCAGTGATGGATCTCCTAGTCATTGGACAGGTAGCATAATCTGTATCGCAAAAAGCTGTCATCTTCATATTACAGTCATGAGATAGGAATATTCCAAGACCTGGACACCCCTTGAGATATTTCACAACCTTTAGAGCTGCATTCATGTGGGATTGTTTTGGATTATGCATGAATTGGCTAAGTATTTGGACTGCATAACATATATCAGGTCTCGTCATGGTAAGATATATCAATTTCCCAACAAGTCGCTAATATCCTAATGGATCCTTAAGTAATGGGTCCTCAATGGATGAAGCAGAATTCATATCATATTCATGAGTAGTCAACTTGCTATTCTGCTCAATCGGTATAACAATAGGTTTACAGCCTAACAATCCCGCTTCTGAAATGATTTCAAGGATAAATTTCCTTTGGCTAAGACTAATACCTTTATCAGAACGAGCGATCTCAATACCAAGAAAATATTTGGGCGGTCCTAGATCCTTGATGTGAAATGTAGAGTGCAAATATTTTTTGAACTTTGCAACATGAGACTCATTATTTCCCATCACAAGTATATCATCAACATATATTAATAGATAAATTGATGAGTTACTTGAATTCCATGTAAACAAGGCATAGTCATGCTTGAAATACTGAAATCCTGCTTTAGTTAATGCAGTAGTGAATTTGGCATACCACTGTCTAGATGCCTATTTCAGTCCATATAGGGATTTGCGTAGACGACATACCCGAGACTCCCCCTATCTGCGTAATCCTTGTGGAAGTTCCATATAAATTTCTTTATCTAAATCACCATGGAGGAAAGCGTTGTGGACATCCATTTGATGTAGCTTCCAATTTCGAACGGCAGCAATGGTTAAGAAAGATCGGACGGTGACTTCTTTTGCAACAGAAGAGAAAGTTTCATGATAATCGAAACCTTCCTTTTGAGTAAATCCCTTGGCCACCAGTCGAGCTTTATAATGTTCAACAGAACTATTTGCCTTGAACTTGATTTTATACACCCATTTACAACCAATTGGTTTCCGGTTTGGAGGTAATAGGACAATGTCCCAAGTATGATTCTCCATCAGTGCATTAAGTTCTGAGTCCATGGCACATTGCCATCGATGATCACTTGATGCTTCTTGAAAAAAAGATGGTTCCTGTTCTTTTGAAAGACGAATGATGCAACACATGTGCTTCGGTGATAGCCGATTAAAAGAAACATATTAGGAGACAGGATATTTTGTACCTGAGGAACTCAATGCTGAGCAAATATAGTCTTTAGTCCATGTAGGTGGCCGGGTTTGTCGTCCAGAACGCCGAGGTTGTTCAGCTACGATATCTTCAAATACTGAAGGAATATGTTCAGGTGAACCTGCAGCTGTTGAAATTTCCTCAGGTAATGTTCGAGGTGATGCTGGAGGCTCAGCTTCGGATGACGCTGGGGAAATATATGGTTCTTGTGGAACTAGTATGGATTGCTTCGGAGCAACAAATAAGTACTGCGACACCATTGATAAGTCTTCTTCACATAGAAAAGGTCGGCGACCTTCTGATGACAAAGTCACAGAAGATATCATATTTTTGAATGGGAATGTATCCTCGTGAAATATGACATCTACTTACAAAAAAACGTCCTGTAGAAATTTCCATAACCCTGTATCCTTTCTGAAGTGAAGGATATCCCATAAAAACACATTGAATAGCACGAGGGGCCATTTTGTCCATGGGGCCTATATTCTTCGCATAGCATAAACAACCAAATACTCGAAGATGATCATTTTCTGGTTTTTTGTTGTATAGCATTTCGAAAGGAGTTTTTTCACCAAGGATTCTAGTCAGCATGCGATTAATCAGATAAGTTGTTGTGACCATACAATCTCCCCAAAAAGCTTTAGGAATAAAGGCCTGATATTTTAATGCACGAGCTATTTTTAAAAGGTGTCTATGCTTACGCTCAACATTTCCGTTTTGCTATGGAGTGTAAGTACAAGAACTTTCATGAAGTACTCCTTGTGAAGATAGGAATTTGATGCAATCAGAAGTAAAGAATTCACGCCCATTATCAGTACAAATATGCTGGACAGATTTATCGAATTGATTTTTGACTAAAAGAATGAAATTCGATAAGTGAGTGAAGGTTTGGCTTTTCGATTGCATGAGGTATTCCCAAGTCGCTCGTGAATAATCATCAACAATTGTAAGGAAGAAACGGGAGCCATCATGATGAGGGGTATAATAAGGACCCCAAATATCCATATGGAGTAAGGAGATAGGTTTATCAGCTCGAGACGATAGGAAATGGTACCCGTGATTGCTTGGCTAAAGGACATATTGGACATTTAGGATGTGGAAAGCGTGCACTATGACCTGATCTCTGATGAAAAAGGAGATTTTTATTCCTATTGACAGCATTACAATAAATGCTTTTATTTAATGAATATAAATCTCCTGGGGAATCAATCTAGAAATATAATCCTTGTGCAACACTACCCAAGCCCATCAGTTTGCCAGTCGATTGGTCATGAAATAAGCAATTATCGGAATTGAATATGGCACGGCATGAATTATCTGCGCAGACTTTCGAAACAGATAGTAGATTGAATTCGAAGTCAGGAATGTATAAGACATTCTTGAGTATAAAGTCTGGGCCAAGATGAACAGTTCCAATCTTGGTAACTGGGATGACATTTCCATTTGGAAGACATACTGATATGGGAGCTTTTGTTTCTCTATCCACATGAGAAAATAGATGCTTATTGCATATTATGTGGTCACTAGCCCCTATATCAATTATCCATGCATCAACCGAAAAAGAATTTTCCTTGTTAAGAAAGATACCTAAGAATCCTGCACCTTCATCTTCGGTTTTGAGCTAACTCAGAATTTGAACAGTTTGTCGATATTGATCCTGAGTAATTGTCTGATGTGCCCCATCAATCCTTTGTGTGGAAACCTGATAAATTGAAGATTCTTTTTCCTTTTTAATTTTATCTGTGGGTTTCCCATGTAATTTCCAATAGGTATCAATGGTATGGTGAGGGCGTTTGCAATACTCACAATATTTATTTTTGGATTTACCATTTTGCCCATTTACCTTTCCTGATGACGTGGCACCACGTGATCCGTAGGATCCTTTATAAACAGGCGCTGACATGGCTTGATATAAGCCCTCAGATCCGATCGAGTAGATGGATGATCCAGGGCTGTCCATCCATGAGCGCGACGATTTAAAGCCGTCCATCCATGCGCGCTGATCTGGTCCGTTCATCACGGTCCACTGATCTAGACCATCCAGCTCTATCTTCTGATCTAGACCGTTCGATGGCACGCGACGATCCCAGCCGTCCATGCGAACAACCCTAGGGTTCTCTTCACTTTTCCTTCTTGCCGCAGCAGCAACAGAACCCATTTTTGAGTTTGGGTTTCCTCCTTCGATGGTTCTGCCACCTCCTTCGACGGTGCCCTTGCCAGAGCCGACACCAGGGGGAAACACGGCGAGGCTCATCCCTTCTCCTCCTTGAGTCTGTTCGCCGATGGTAAGTCATTGATTTTCCTCCTGAACAACTAATTGAAAAATCCGACCGAGCGGCGATGGAGGGTCCATTGCAAGAATCTGAGATCGAAAACTAGAGAAGGACTCGTTTAAGACGAGTAAAAATCTTGTAGCCTTCTCCCGTTCTTTAATTTCTTTGTACTAATTGAGGGTGCTCTCGGGTCCTTGCAGGTGCTCTTCGACCGCTTTGAGCTCATTCCACAAGGCAGAAAGGCGGTTGAAGCAAGCAGTAATCGTGAGGTTCCTTTACTTCATTTCTGTTAGGGCTTGTGAAATTGTGAAGAGTTTCACCCTGTCGAGTCGCCCATACATCTCGCGGATGCTGTCCCAGAATCTCTTCGTATCTTCCGTCGGTGGGAGCCCAGCTGCAACATCGGGGGTGAGGCAATTGCCAATCCAAGTATGCAGTAACTGATTGCACCTCCTCCAATGCCTCTGATTTCGTTCATCGGTCGGAAAAAGGGACAATTCCATCAAGGAAACCGTCCTTGTCCTTGGTGACGAGTGCCCGCCGAAGATCCCGAGCCTAGGTATTATAGTTGTTTTGTCTGGTTAGCTATAGGTTGGTGAGGCGAAGTTCCGATCCGTCGGTCGGTGAGGTGTAGAGGGGATCGCCGATTTTGGGACGGCCGCTACCGATGGGAAGAGGATATGGCAGAAACCCGGGCAGCAGATGAGTTGGGTAGGGATTCGTTCCCTTACCCAGAATGGATCCAGATCCGGGTCTGTGACTCAGACTTGGCTGACTCGAAGCATCAGTCAAGTTGACCTCTCTCGAGATGGGCTAGTTTTCGAGGCCTAAGGTGGGCCGTCCTCCAATGGGCTGATCTTCGAGGCTCGAATGGGCTTCTCCTCCTTGTGGATATTGGGCCCACGGCTGTCCTGATCCAGTGCCCCACTTGGCTTGGACGGGATACCAGTGGACTGCAAGAGGCCATTGGATGGGCCCAGCGATTTGGCCCAAAGAAAAAGCTGACCATGATGTCTGCCCTGAAATAAGGGGCCTTGGCTCTTGACTAGATGGAGCAATATCCGATAGCAATGTGGGTTGTTCTTGGGGAGTTTCCCCAGTTGAGGATTTTTGAGTATTGTTTGTCATGGCAAAATTGAATTCCTAATCGTTTTGCTAATTTGTTTTGCAGGATGAGGAACTGCAGCAACTCTTTAGAAAAAACGAAGGCAACTCTGGAATTTGCGGAAGCTAGGTCAAGAATGGAGGCTCTGATACCATGATAGAAAAGAGAAGGATTGGCAAAATGTATTATGTATATTCCATTGAAAAGTGTACAATTACAAGGATCTATTTACAATGTAAGGATGAAAAGAAGAAAAGGAAATAATATACAGAAAATCACAATTCCCTATTCATGAAATCAATTAGAATCAATTCCACAGTCAAGAATCTTCAATTATATGTTCAACATCTTAATTGATGTTTCACGTTTTTGAGTTGGGAGCTACTCTTCTCTATGTTTCTCCTTTTCTTCTACGAAATAATATGGTGGGATATTAACAAAATTCCTCTTTCTGCTCCTTAATGTCATTGGCAGACCAAGAGAGGCGTTCAAGCACTCCGTTTGAAATCGAGGAGGACGTCAAAACATCCCAAAGTTATCACTTCGAAGCAAATTAAGCGATTCCCGCATATACAGTTTTCTTTCATTGTGTGAGGTGGAGTGCAAAGGTGACTTTACGGGCTGTCTTTCCGAGTTGAAATGGATCAGTTTGGATTACGGTTATATTATTCCTCCTAGACCTGCCACCAATTGTGATCAACCGTTTGAGGCAACTAATTCGTTGCATCTAGAAAATGTGGTTGTGGTGAATCTCTCTGGGGTTGATGTCACAAAAGATGTGTTCGTGAGCCTAATCAAGGTATGTTAGTTTCCCTCTCAGTCTAATTTTCTCATTCAATGAAGGACAAAATTGGATGGATTTATGATGTAATTTTCTCATTGGTAGCCTAAATCCATATTTATCTCTTGTCTGTCATGATGTTTCATTGGCTTTTGTAGGGGGCAAGGAAATTGAAGGTTCTCACCCTTTGTTATAACACGTCGATACATAGGATACCAACTTTTCCTCGGAACTTAGTCTTAGAGAAGTTGACTATTTCTGATTTTCTTTCTTTGAAGGAAATTCATCACTCTATTGGGAAACTAACTAAGCTGATTGACTTGAGTTTTGAGTTATGTGTCGAACTTGAAAAATTGCCTGAACAAATTGGAGAATTACAGGAACTACAGCACCTCTCTCTTAGGAGTTGCGATAGCTTGAGGGAACTCCCCGACTCAATTTTCAAATTAACGTCATTAACGAAGCTGGATGTATGGGGCACAGGAATTATGAGGTTACCAGATTCCATTGATAGACTATCAAGCCTGTCATCTATCAATGCACCATTCACATTGATTGAAAAACTGCCCAGTACAATGAGCAAGCTTCTTTGCCTCAGAACACTGCATTTGAATGATTGTAATTGGATACAAGAGCTGCCAGAGCTCCCTGAAAATTTGACCACTCTACAGTTGACATCTACTTCGTTGGTGACCGTCCCTAACCTCTCATACCTTACTAATCTAGCTGAACCGGCCCTATCCAATGGCTCTGAATATGGGGCCAAATCAGATATAATTAAAACTTGCGACCTGCAGTGGATTGGGAGTTTATCTAGACTAAGCAAGCTGCAACTTTGCTTTCAAATGTCTGCGTTTCAACTATAGAGTCGGGTTCCCTTTCTGAGTTGGAAGAACTTACTCTACATGGAGTAGACGTGCCAGCTTTCGAACAACTTCCATCATCAAAGTTGAAGGTTCTAGAGCTCTACGACACTCGAGGGAAACTAATACCTCCATCGGAAAAGGAGACCGCGATTGTCGCATCAAGTTCAAGAAAATCGGAAGAAAGCAAGGTGTTACGGCAAATTGTAAGTATTTACATGGAAGGCCATAAATTATCGGATGGATGGAGTAAGCTGCGGGAGGAGCCCGGGTGCACTGAGCTACAAGCTCCCGAGTTGATTGATCATTGGAGGGGAGACTTCCGTTTCCCAAGCTCCATAAATATGCTTCGGAAACTCATTTTGTGGGGGTGCCCAAGGGTTCGGGATATTGAATTTGTTCCTACGTCGTTGTTAATATTTTCTGTTGGAGGGTGCACTTCATTAAAAAGATTAGGCGGTTTGTCAAAGTTGAAGTACTTGTCGGAGTTGACTCTTAAGCAATGCTGGAGCCTGCAGGTTGTCGAGGGCATTGACAAATTAGAGTTTTTGCATCAGTTGAAAATTGATCAGTGTGGATCAATGGAGGGGATTTTAGATCCATCGAGCTCAAAAATACCAGGTAAGTGCTCGATACACATAAAACGTAGTGGGGAGTTACCCAACTCTGGTCAAACTTCCAACACTTGGGAGTCTTACAGAAAGATTCTGAATGGAACTGAAATTGAAACAATGGACTCTGAAATAGAAACAAGGGATACAGTAACAAGGGATCCAGAAACAGGGGAAGTTATCGGGATGTCTTTTCATATAATACCGCGGGGGAACCTTATATTTGGATTAGAGCAATCTGAAACAGAAACAGGGGATGCTGCGTCGCATCTTTCTTATATTGTTACAGTAGCAAATGAAGAAAGAACGGACTCTGAAACAGAAGCAAACAGAAACAGAGGAAAGGGTGCGCCTTCTTTCTATTCATAGATCATCGCTGTTTCCTCTGCTTACTTGCTTTATTAAAATTCCCGATCTTACTGGGAATCTCCATATGCTGTGTGTCTCCACTTCGGTGGCGACGTAAGGGATCTTACATCCCTCACCATCTATAAGAGAAATTTTTAGGCCCAAGAGACCTCACCTCAACTCAACTTATCGTTTCCTTCTGCAGGAAAAGTTCGATTTTTATTATTGAACGATGGATTGAATTGGGATTAGGGTTCTTTTCCACGTTTTCTTCTTCCTCTCTCCCGCTACTCAAGCAAATCGCTATCGCCAGATCCACATCGCTACTACTCGCTTGCTCCTCGCAAGCTTCAGTCTGTCATTCGCCATGTCAGTCGCCGACGTCTCTTCTTTCGCAGGTTCCATCAGTTCGTGAGCTTCAAGTTCGTCATCCACAAGCTTCAAGTCCTTCGTGAGCTTCAAGTTCCATGTCCATGAGCTTCAAGTCCTTCTCTAGTGCCACTTTTTACTCTCGTGCACATTTTCTTCTTCAGTGCCGCTCAGCTGGAGGAATTTAGTGCATTCATTAACTTCATCAGTGGCAGGAGTTGTCATGCCCCGGCTCTCGAGCTCGCGGCAACCCCCTTTTCACTTGAGGTCTAACTGTACGACGTCCCAGGTACTGTCGTCGACCAATTCATTTTATCTTGTAATTAAGCACATGCGGAAACGAACAACTCCCAAACCAAACAACAGGGATAGCAACAACAACAGCAGAGGAAAGACAACACCATTTTTATATATCTGAAGGTTAGCCAGCACACCAGCAAATACATACACGCCTTACTACAGGCGACAAGCTAAGGCCTACTCAAAAAGGGACCGGCCTAACTAACTTAACACTGTACAAGTGTCTACTCGCTGGCCTCGGAGGAATCGCTCTCTTCGATCCTCGGGTACTGCATCATCTAGGGCCTGAAAAGGTTAACCACGACGGGTTGAGATAAACTCAGCAAGTTAAAGTCCTAAGCCCCGGTTAGGAACTTCGCTCACCTCGGGAGTTTAACATACAACCTAATCCATCAAATCATCCAACACCACCTCAGAGAAAATGACAGTAGAAGACAGTTTAAATAAACAGGTGCAATCACAGGCGACCCTACCTGGCCTTGGCACACGCGACCTATAGAAACTGTCAATCGCCTCATAACAACAGTAAGAGGCATGCAAATAATCAGAGTATCTCACATAACTTTCTCATGCCTCACATCCACACATATGCTCCTATTATTATGACCCTCTAGGCCACGGCACAACCTTATGGTTGGCGGTCAACTGGTCGTAAACCAGGCATCATCCTCCCCCATGAGGTACGGCGACGTCATGGGCTCTCCCCCATCGACGGCATTTCATAAGGAGCATGGGTCCGGCCTCAACCGCGACTCCGCATCTGACCACTGTCAGACATAGCACAACCCCGAAGGATTGGCGGTCATCTAGCTCAACCGGGCTATCAACTTTAATCTGACCATGCAACACATCAACAAATAGTTCATTCTTGTCTTTGCTTTTGCTTGGTCGTGAATGCAACATCGCTCATGCACTCATGCTCATGCGACATGCCATTTCAGATAACCCACATAATATGTCATGTGGTATCACTCGACAATTCCAAAATTCTAAATTCAACCAATCAACAATCACGTACATTCCCTAATTCTCGGGAATAACTCAATAAATTCAACACCTTCACTTCCACTCAATCTTCAATCATGCATTTCATCATTATTCACGCATATAATTAATAATCGGCACTTCAAGAAAGCATAACAACCAAGAACACATCAATTTGAAACCAAAATTTGTTTATATATGAACAGTGCTGTGAACAGTAATCGTAAACAGTTATTGTGAACAGTAATCGTGAACAGTAAATTCGTCCGAAATTAAATAAATAAATAAATAAAAATAAACTTAACCATTGTTAACAAATTAACTCAACTCTAGTTAACCTAACCTAACCATGATTAACTTTTAACCTTAGTTACTTTTAAAACTAACCATGATTACTTTAATTAATTAACCTTAGTTACTTTATTACTAACTATGGTCAATTAACTAACCCTAGTCAGCCTTAATTAACCAGCCTAATTAACCAATCAACCTTAATTAATCACAAACACACAAATACACTAATTAACCCCTAAACAAGGATTAGGAAGTTAACTTACTTGGATCGGAAATCCGGCGACACCAACGCGTAGAGGGGAACGAGGGCTACGAGGGGTAATCTCAGGGACGACAACATATGACAAATGGTGGCCGAAACAGGGCAAAAACATTGCTGGTTACTGTTCACGCGGAACTGACCAGCAGTGCAGAAAAGGCTGAAACGGGCGGTCCAGGGCAACCAGGGGTGACCGGGGGTGTGTGGCTGGCTTCCTAACTTCCAGGACTACACTTTGGGCGGTGGCGGCGGCTCCGGTGATGGCGGCAAGGCTGTTTTTGGGATGGAAAACAGCAAGGACAGCAAGAAACAGCAGAAATGGAAGAGAAAAGGAAGAGAAAAAGGGAGAGAGAGTGTGGCTGGGCTGGTGCACGAATTTGGGGGGAGAAAGAGGAGAGAGAAGAGGCTGCTGAAGACTTGGATAAGGCCAAGGCAAGTGGGCAAGCCACTTGTTGAAGAACCAATCAAAGACAACCAAAAACAAGCATAAACAAAGCCCACTTGGGCACAAAAGCAAAAGGCCAAAAGAGAGAAGCCCATGGACTGAGGAGGGAGAGGAGAATGGGCCAGCTTGGGCCCCCTTTGGGCTGGGCTGGATGGGCGCAAGGCCCATTGGGCCGCCGGTCTTGGGCCGGCCCACCCGCGGGCCCGAAACCTGGTCCAATTTTCCCCTTTTCCAACACTTCCGCGTCCAACGGAAAATTCCAAAATAAATGAGGCGACGCCCAAATATATAGTCCCAACATCACTGAGAAGTCGGTTCCCAAAATCGGATTAAAAATCGGGGCCAAATTGAGTCGATTGCGACCGTAGTACAATTTGGATTATCGGGCGCCCTTTTAGGACTTTCCTCACTTTTGACCCATGGTCATCCATTCTTTGATCTATGTTTACGCCAATTCTCAAGTCAAGGACGTCCCTCGATTGTCGTGTGATCCCGGGGGCTCAATTGATAATCCAGAGTACCAGATGAAAATGATTCGATTTACCGTCATTCGTAGTTCATATCGAAGTCATGCGGAAATCACCCGTAGTCTGACTTCGTATTTCTGCCGAATCGATTTATTTCCGTTTCTTTAATAGTCTAGTATTTAGAGGATATCGTTCCCACCCAGGTCATGGTCGAAGGGTTCGTTCCTGATCGAAATTGCTAGTTGTACGCGTATCGTTTCCTATTGGCGCCTCCCTATAATCCACTATCCCACGAACACACAGTTCGGAGTATTTGTACTGACCAGGCCTTCGACTAACATTGCCCTTTTATAAAATCCTAAAATGGAGTCAATTTTTAGAATGTTACAGGAGTGATGGGCCTGAACTCAAGCTCTGGATCACTAGCTAATCGCTGAAGAACAGGTAAGAGTTGTGTGGCAATTGGTGTTTAGTTGAATGTAATGGTGTGTTTTATCTTTGCTTAATTAAGCATGAGCTTGAGCTCTAGCTCTAGCTTCATATGGTAATAGTTGTGTAAGGGCCCAGTTTCTTGCAATAGTTTGACTTTTGAGTGCCTGGTCTAGTTATATTGCTATGCTTTTGTGGATTGCTCGATTGAGTGTAATCGTGTGCATCTTCTTGTGAAGAGTTTATCTATAAGTATATTCTGAAGTCTAGATAATGGTCGCTTCAATGAGTATCCACTATCTCTTTATTACCTGTGAGGAGCTCTTTGATGATTGAAAATGAAGCAAACAATGCGTCTCTTCTTGGTTCATCATGCAGAATTAAAATGGGATATCCAGGTTTTTTTTTTTTCATATTTTGGACAGTCGTGATTTCCATTTGTAATTTGAGGTATGCTGCATATTTTTGGGGATTACGAGTCAAATTTACTACGTGACCAACTGGACAATTGGCTAGACAAAACTCACATGGGTTTGTTATTTATTGAAGCGGAAACACCCAATCTTGTCGCTTCATGATTACTCCCACGTTCCTTCTCTCCGTTCTGCAAACATCTTCTTATTTGAATTGAAAGAAGAGAGAAAAATGAGCCACTTTGTAGCAAGGTGCTTGTTCAGGCTCTTGTGCATCTTTAATTTACTTGCTTGGTGCTTCATTGTTTTATGCCTATTTCTCCACCAGAATCCACAATTTCTTCAGACTTTTTCACGTCTAAGATGAGTCCTAATGAATGTCTTAAAACTGTGGCGACTCGGTTTTATCCTTTGGATACATTCTTCGGAACATAATTAGAAGACCACCATGTATTTAAGCAAATACATGACTTACTAAGCACCAATCGGAAATTAGAAACAAGTGAAAGAGCGAGCGAATCCAAGGGGCAGAAGAGAGAGGAGAGTAGGTTTCCTCGGAGAGACATCCGGGAAGCCACAGAAAGAGAGCATCGAGCAGCCGAGTGAGAGAGAGATCTGTGCGTGATTTCAGCCGTCGTCCCTGCCGCGACAAGCCTCGTCCGGTGAGCTCCAGCTGGCATCCCTAGCCGAACCAGTAAGCGTCGCCACCCTCCGACCCCTCTTCGTTACTCTGTTTTTGGGCGTGCCGGGCCGGAGTTCGCAGCCGTTCGGCTTACGCGAACTCCGGCCCCCACCGACCCCCTGCTGAGTTGCTGCGTGCGTTGTGAGTCACGTGTTGGGAACGCCGCTGTCGGCTTCGACCTCGTTCGAGCTGGAACTCCTCATCCATTAGCGTAGGCCACCCGTTCGATGTAATGTCCGAGTGAAATTCGCAAAACCCCTCCTCTCGGAAGCTGCTCGCAGTTTGTTTTTGTAGCCCTTTGTGTATTTCTAGTTTGCCGCGGCCAGATTCATGGTGGTTTGGCGTTCGTGGAAGCCAGAGGTGGTTTGGCGTCGCTCGCTCTCGCCGGCATCGCCATGGCACTCGCTCCGTTGCGAGGGGGTTCGGTTCCTTCACCGGGGCGGTGCAGGTAGGAGCCGCCCGAGCGCCGGCTTCAGCAGTGAACGCACGGCCAGGAGGTCAAGCCCGCCGCGGCCGTCTCCGTCGGAACTCACGGTAAGAGAGAGGCCAACGGCGGTCGCCATCCGGGTCTCTAACCGGGTCGGGTGCGGGCGTGAGTCGGTTAGGGCTACTGACGATTGGGCATTGACGCACGTGGGCTGGGCACACGGGCTTGGCAATCTTTGGGCCAGCTCATTTCTAATTTGTATGTGGGCCGGCCGCTCGGGCTTGGTAAATTTTGGCGGGGGCTGGGCACTTCTTTTATTAGGTGGCGGGCTCAATTTTATGGGTCCGAGGCTGGTTTTTAGATTCGGCTGGGCTGATATACAGGCCCAACTGGGCAGTGGCGGCCTACCCGGGTCGGTTCCGATCCGGCGATCCGACCCGGTTGTTTATTTTATAAATATTGCATTATTTTAATACTTAAAAATACTTTAAATAAAAAATCCAAAAACATTTTTATTCCAAAAATCAAAAATAATTTATATTTTCCAGAAAAATCAGAAAAAGGCCAAAAAATATTTTTTAATTAATTTTCTCCACAGATGCATGGAAAATATTTAGAAAAATGAAAAAAACAAACCTAAGATTTAAACAAAATTAGATACCAAAAAGGCAGTAGTGATTAATTAATATAATCATGTCTCTGATCCTAATTTTATTGTTGTGCATAAGTAAAGTATTTCTCTCAATATTTTACTTAGATTTCTAATCAACTCTTCCTAAATCAATTAGTGGCGACTTCTATTTGAAATTTAACTTGCATGTTAAAAAATTCAAATCATAAGTGTGAATTGGTGGGTTTGGGGAAGCTCAAGCTTAGTGTTGTGACCTAACTTTTTTTGTTGGTCTCGCCAATGACTAGGGGAGCCTTTGATTAGGTTTAGGGATATTATCAACTTCAGGCTGACAGCCTTTCATTAACTCGGACTTTTCTAAGCCCATACCCTACACGACATTGGGTATTCAAAATTTCAACCGGTTTAGCCTATGCAAATTTAAACAAAGGAGTCGCCATTGACTTGTAAAATATGGGAGAATGTCTTATTATTTACGCAATCAAAGATTCTAGATTAAGAGACTTGGTTACGTTAACCATACGACTAATGCCCTTTTGGTACCTGACTCAATTGTGTATTAATTAAGGCCATTGCAACATATTCAAGAAATATAAAGCTTATTCTAACCATTCTAAAGAATGGAAATAACATCCTCAAATATTGAAATAAGCAATCAATTATAATCATAAAATAAAGCAAGTAAGCATCCTAATATTGTCCTTAAAAAAATGCAACACAAAACAAAGGACTCTATTGTAAAGCCCTAAAGGTTTGTCCAATTTTGGGTTCTTTTTTCTTTTCATTTTTAAGGGTTTTCCAAACTTTGCAATTTTTTTTATTTTTCTGAATTTTTATGAAATTTTCCGAAATTTTCATATTTTTTATATTTTTATATTTTAATTTTTTAAATATTTTCCGAAATTAATTAAATTTAAAAAAATATTTTGGGATTTTTTTAAATATTTTAAGGTTTTTCTGAATTTTCGGAAAAATCTTTTATTAATACTTTTGGAATTTTCTAATTTTCCTTTTTTTTGGAATTTTTGAATGTTTCGGATTTCTTATTTTTATTTTTAATGTATTTTGAAAATTTTCAATTTTTTAATGTTTTCATGATTTTTACGAAATTTAAATTTTTTTATTAATTTTTAAGAAATTTTTTTAAATTTTCTTAGATTTTTTTCGATTTTTATTTTTTTAAAATTAGGGAAAATTCCAATTAAGGGACTTCTTTTTTTTTTGTTTTTTGTTTTTTTGCCCCTGCAAATTTCCTTCCCCTGCATCGTCTTCAACCTCCCGCCGAATGTCCCTCTCTCGCCTGCAACTTCTTTTCCTCCAAATCGACCCACTTCCGATCATCGTTCGACCAAGCTAATGTCGACACCTACACAATAGGTAAAACTCCACCAACTCCCAGGCAACATCAACAGCCGTCAGCCACCAGTTCCGACTGCCCACTCCGATGACCCAAAAAAAACAGAGTAAAAAAAACTCATAGAATCCGCACACTTCACGGCATCGATTTCAACAAGCAAGACAACACAAATGTGCTAAGATGCAAAAAAGCACAACTAATTGGGGTTGCCACGAATCAAGAGCTTCGTCGGTAAAGGGGTGTTCCGGCGAGGTATTCCTCCTCTGGCGATTCAAAAAGAAAACAAAGGACATAGCACGAAATCGCCATAAAACACCAAGAAAAGCACGAAAGCAAAGGCAGATCCACAATGTAGGAATAAACACCCATGAAACTGGACTACCAAGTGCAGATTCGACGATGAAGGTCTCGGGACTTTATTCGGGCATTTCAACAAACAGGTGGTATGCATTACAAAGTCCTAAGGTTTTTGGCTCCACCGAGACTCGAACATGCACCGGACTCACGAAACATGGCTTAAAAGCTATCATAACAACCAGAAGAGGATAGACGGGGGCCGGAGCTCGCGTAAGCTGGTTGGCCGCGAGCTTCGGCTCTGTGCGCCCGTGCCCAAAACAGAACAAGAAACGGGATAAAAGCTTAACGGTTTGGCTCAGGCGAAGTACCACGACGGTGAGTCGTCGGTTTCGGCTCAGGCGAGGCTACTGGCGATCTTTCTCTCCCGCTTGCTTCACTGGCTCGACCTTTCTCCCTTCATAATGCTCTTTGGTTTGCTCAAGCTCTCTCCCGAGCTTTTTCCAGAAGAACCCTCGCCGAAGAAGAAGAAACCCCCGCCGAACCAGAAGCCTCACGCTCAAGAAGAAGACCCCGTTTTTTTCTCTCTTTTCTTTGTTTTTTCCTTCTGCCCCCAACCGAATGCTCCCCCCTAATTTTCACTCAGCCCTTCCTCTTGCTCACGCCATCCCTCACCCTATTGCTTCCAGCCCCTCTGTCGAGCCAGCACCTATGGAATCTTTTCGGTTATTTTCCCTCTCATACGCCAGTTGGCAAACCTTGTAGAACATCTGGACTTTGCTCTCGTCACTCACCTTTGCTCTCCTTCGCTCACAGATGCACGCTCGATGCTTTTCGTCACCGCTCGTCGTTCTCTCCCTGGCCCCCTCTTCGCTCTCTGGTTTTTTTTTTTTCTCACAGACGTGAGCATCTACAAGAGAAGGAGCCGGGGAAATGGGATGGGCCTTCTTCTGTCTAGTTTAAGTGGGCTAATGGTGAGAAATAACACAAGAAATGGGCTCAATGAGAAACAAAAAGAACAGGCCCGAAGGAGAGGAATCTTGAGATGCCGAAAATTTATTAAAAAGAGTTGGTCGGACGTGTCGGCCTACTCGATTTCATTTTTTAAAATATTTTTTTAATATTTTCATTTGTATTTTTTGCCTTTTTTTATAAATTTATAAATTTATATATTTTTGCAAAATAAATGGATGTTTAAAAAGACGTCGACAAAAATTCGGGTGTCGGCAAATACCCTGTTAAAAGGGAGATCGAAGAGGTTTCTTTCAAAGACGAAGTGACACCCCAATTTTTGCTGATAGGCAATGAAAGCGTGAATTTATTTATTCATTCATTTTTTTGTTGCTTCATCTCTTTTTTCTTTTCTTTTTTGGAGGTCTCACCTTGTATGAACGAGTTTCGACTGAGTTAGTGAAATCTTACCATGTAACAATGGATTTCGACTGGGTTAATAAAATCTTACTATGTAGCAGTGGGTTTCGATTAGATTAGTAAAGTCTTACCGTGTAGTAACGGGTTTCGACTTGAAAGGAGGTCTTACCATGTAATAATGGGCTTCAACCAAGTTAGTGAAGTCTTGCCGTATAACTACAGGCTTTGACTTGAAGGGAGGTCTTATTGTGTAACAACGGGTTTCAACCGAGAATGCATGGTTTAAGGAAGACCCATGATGGCACGCCCCGACTCTCGAGCACGCGGTAACCCCATTTCACTTGAGGTCTAGTTGTATAATGTTCTAGGTACTGTCGTCGACCAATTTATTTTATCTTGTAATTATGCACATACGGAAACGAATACTCTCAACACAAAAACAACAGGGATAGCAACAATAATAGCAAATGAAAGACAAACACCATTTTATATATATCTGAAGGTTAGCCGAATTACAGCACATGTAAACACGCCTTACTACAGGTGAAAAGCTGAGGCCTACTAAAAAAGGGACTGACTTGGCTAACCTAACACTATATAATTGGGGTGAAGGCTTGTAAAAAAGGAAATAGGCCACAATTGCCTACTCATGGCCCTCAGAGGGATCGCTCTCCTCGATTCTCGGGTCATCTAGGACTTGTAAAGGTTAACCACGACGAGTTGAGATAAACTCAGCAGGTTAAAGTCCTAAACCCCAGTTAGGAACTTCGCTCACCTCGAGAGTTTAACATACAACCTAAATAAGAGCAAATGAGATTCTCAATCTCTTCTGCCAACATATTGGGTTGGCGAGAGGAGCTAGCACCAAAAGGATTGGAAAAAGGGCCACAGAGAGGGCCATGATTTTAGGTGTCTCCCCAAGGGTCATACCACCTCAGAGAGATAACCATAGAAGACAGTTTAATAAACAGGTGCAATCACAGACGACCCTACCTGGCCTTGGCACACGCGACCTGTAGAAACTGTCAATCGCCTCACAATAACAGTAAGAGGCATGCAAATAATCAGAGCATCGTACACAACTTTCTCAGGTCTCAACATCCACATATGCTCCGATTATTACAACCCCTCCCCTTGGGCCACGGCACAACCTTATGGTTGGCGGTTCCTAACCAAGCCAGCTTCGTTTTCTTTACCTCGAGGCATGGCGACGTCAAGGGCTCACTCCTAAGATGGCATTCCCGAAGGAGCATAGGACTCCCCCACTATCGCAGCCCTGCAACCAACAGAGGCCCAAGACTCGCCCACTACAGTAGCCCCAAGAGTAACCCCTCCTTGTTAGGCATCCAACATAAGTCAGGGGATCAAACGCCCACGGAACAACCCCATAAGGATTGGCGGTCATCTGGCAACGATAGGTTCCCTCTCTTAATGTGATCATGCAACACATCATCAATCAATTTGTTTTTATCTTTGTTTTGTTGTGAATGCACATAAAATTCGTGCTCATGCAATATGCTATTGCAATTGACACATGTATAATGTCATGTAGTATAATCCAATCACTCGTAAAAATTACGATAAATCGAAATTCAATTCCAATCAATCAACAATCACGTACATTTCCTAATTCTTGGGAATAATCAACAATGTGCACTTCAACAACCCTTAATAATCAAGAACACAACAATTTGAAACCAAAATTTGCTTCTGTATGAACAGTGCCGTGAACAGTAATTGTAAAAAGTAATCGTGAACAGTAAATAGTGAAAAGTAAATTCGTCCGAAATTAAATAAATAAATAAAAATAAATAAACTTAACCATGATTAACTTTTAACCTTGGTTATTTTAAAAACTAACCTTAGTTACTTTATTACTAACTATGGTCAATTAACTAACCTTAGTCAACCTTAATTTACCAGCCTAATCAACCAATCAACCTTAATTAATCACTAGCACACAAATACACTAATTAACGCTTAAACAAGATTAACCCCTAAACAAGGATTAGGAAATTAACTTACTTGGATCGGAAATCCGGCAACACCAGCGTGTAGAGGGGAATGAGGGCTACGGGGGATAAGCTTGGGGACGACAATAGGTGACAAACGGTGGCCGAAACTGACCAAAACAACCTGGAGTTACTGTTCACGTGGAAGGTATGCAGTTAGGCGGAAAAGGCTGAAACGGGCGGCTGGCGATGACCAGGGGTAGCCGGCGGTGTGCGGCTTGTTGACACATAAATTTTGATTGATCATTCGTAATTTAATGCACAAAACTTTAGGGATTAATTTTAACCCCTAAACAAAAATATTATAATTAAATTGCATAGCATATAGTTTTAGGAGTATAATCTTTCAAATATTTGCAGTGGCCGATTTTGCATGGTCAAGAAAAAGGAAGGGATATGGCTGGTTCAGAAGTAAAATATATCTGCATGGTCAAGAAAATGAAAGGATTTGGCTGGTTCAAAAGTAAAATATATTTGCATGGTCAAGAAAAGGAAAGGATGTGGCCGGTTCAAAAAGTAAAATATATCTGCATGGTTAAAGATAGGAAAAGAGCAAAAAAGATATATTTCAGTACATCCACAATAAGAAAGCAGATCATCGTGTCCTTATCTTGTTTTTTTTAAGGCATCGTATTGTCTTGCCTATAAAAGGGGGACAATCACACAAAAAAGAAGGGGAACACACAAGATACACGGCCATAAGAAAGCAAGAGAGTACATAGAGAGAGCTCATGTGAGAGCGAGGAGTGTTCGGCGAAGCATCACGTGGCCGAGCCTCTTGCGGCTACAACCTTGCCAACCCGCAGCTAAGTTTCACGTCACTTGCCGCTGTTCGTGCCACCACAAGACGGTGACCTATTGCTGCGCCTCTTCGTCAATGACGAAGCCGTGAGACCATGCACGATCTGCTGCCTTGCAATCGTGATCTTCTGGTGCCATCAAGGAAGCAGCCACGTTTGAGATACAAAGGACACGAAGGAAAGGGGGCACAAAAAGAAGATAGGGAGACGCCTCTAAATTGAAAGGGGGAATCTCTCTCTCTTTGCAGTTTTTGTCCTCAAAGTCAAGCACTTCCACCTGGAGGGAGAGGAGGAGACGCGCACAAAAGGGCCTTTATAGGCGGAACTTAATTTTATGATAAAAAGCACAAGTTGTCTCTCTCGTGCATGATCTGTTGAGGGCATTCATCCGAAGTCAGTCGTTGTCCGACACCAGTGGAGTGCCCTGCGACAATTTTGCTGCGGTTCAAGCCTGCCGCCCCGACGTTGTCGCTGCTCTTCCGTGACCAAGTTGTTGTCCCTTCGCCGTGCCACCTTGATTTGTGAATCACCGTGCCGCCGATGCTTGCTGCCACATTGCTGTTGCTCGATGCCGCCATGTTGCCTCGTGATCGCAATTCTTATTCGATTGCGGTTGGTCCAGATTTGAAAAGAAGAGAAAAGAGGAGATTTTGAGGCGGTGGATTTTGCATTGAATAGTCCAAGCTCCAGAACCGCGGGCCCTCTCGCTCCTTGACGCTTCATCAGCATCAGCGACGTCCCACACTTTTTCCTATTTTTGCTTCAACTGAGTCAAGCAATACCCATTGAGAATCCTTTTGTCAGTCGCCGTTCCAAGCGCTACCGAGCCATTGTCAAACGTCACCGTGCGTGCTCTTACCGAATCTAGCAAATTTTCGCGAGCGAGTGTTTGAATAAGGTAATAATCTCACCTCAATCAAGATTCATATATTTTATTGCCTTGTTTGAATAATTGCGTTTTTGACCGAATTCTTGTGTGATATTATCTTATTCAATATTTCCCGAGTAGCCTTTTAAATTAGGGATTATTCCCTAATTTCTTAACGTGTCATAATCGTTAATCCAATCTCATGTCCGAGATACGATTCGCGATTACACGGAAAAATCGTTGATCCGATCTCATGCCCAAGATACGATTCACAATTTTGTGAAAAATTGACCAATCCAATCTCATGCCCAAGATATGATTCGTCAATTTATTTCCAAAATTAGACGGACATGGATAATATCTTGCCTGATTTGTTGCCGTGCTGTTCTTGATGCCTTTGCTCGAATTGATTTTGCTTATAAAAGAAAACCTAAAAAATATAGTTGATTCTTGTTAGGATATTTTCTTTTAGGATAGTCTGCATGTTTAAATATAGGTTATTCTAATTTCAAATTTTGATTAAAAAAAAGAAAACATAAAAATTGCCATGTTCATGTCATGTAGAATTAGGTCATCTTCCATGTGTCATCTAGTAATTACATGTTTAGGATTATCTAGAACATTAGGATAGTCACATTTAATATATTTCCTGGCATTAGATTAGGTCCAATAACTAATGTTGCAAGACATATAATTTGCATATTAAGTTGCACGTTGCATGTTATTATAGTTAGACACTTTTGCATGTCATCGCATGCATTGCACTTAGTTTTTTTTATGTCTCATTAAATAATTTAAAAACTTAAAAAATAGTTGAATGATTGCATGTTAATTAGAAATCATATCTAGGATTAGTGATGTGATTTTTAAACTAACATTGCAGATGCTTTCGTTGCTTCGAGGTAAGTATCTCTTCCTTATGCTTGCAATTTATTTATCGCTCTACTTTATTGAATGTTAGATAATGGTTGCGCACTCGCATGATCATATTGCATGTTAGGGAGTAAATTAAAATCAATACAAATTGCCTGCAAATCATTTTTTCAAATAAAAGAGAAAAGGTACTGAAAGGGCGTTAGAGAAATCTAACGTAATCAAGTCCCCGATCTCATAGTCTCTAGTTCACAGGAGTAAAGTAATTCTCCCGTTACTTTACTTGGGTTTCTAATCGGCCCATCAAAAAATAAATTAGTGACGACTCCAAGTAAAAATCATTTGCATACTAAAAACTTAAATCCTATGTCACGAATTGGTATGGCCTTGGGAGAGCCCAAGCTAAGTTTAGGCTTAGTAATCTATTAGCCAAACTCTAGGTAGTGCACCCGAGGTGAGGTCACGACACGGCTGGCTCCCTGACTTCGAGGACTACACTTTGGGCGGTGGTGGCAGCTCCGATGATGGCGGCAAGGCTATTTTTCGGCTGGAAAACAGCAAGGACAGCAATAAACAGCAGAAATGGAAGAGAAAAAGGGAGAGAGAGAGGGGCTGGGCTGCTGAACGAATTTGGGGAGAAAGGAGGAGAGAGAAGGCTGCTGAAAACTTGAAGGAGAAGCCAAGGCAAGTGGGCTTGCCACTTACTTCAAGAACCAATCACAAACAAGCAAGAAACAAGCAAAAACAATGCCCACTTGGGCACAAAAGGAAAATGTCAAAGGAGAGAAGCTCATGGGCTGAGGAGGGAGAGAAACTTGGGTCAGCTTAGGCCCCCTTTGGGCTGGGCTGGATGGGTGCAAGGCCCGTTGGGCCGTCGGTCTTGGGTCGGCCCACCCGCAGGCTCGAAACCCCGTCCAATTTTTCCTTTTTATGACACTTCTGTGTCTAACGGAAAATGTCAAATTAAATGAGGCGATGTCCAAAAATTTAGTCCTGATATCATCGAGAAATCGATTCTCAAAATCAGATTAAAAATCGAGGCTAAATTGAGTCGACTGCAACCGTAGTACAATTTGGATTATCGAACGCCCTTTTAGGACTTTCCTCACTTTTGACCCGTGATCAACCATTCTTTGATTCACGGTAACGTCAATTCTCAAGTCAGGGACGTCCCTCGATTGTTGTGTGATCCCAATGGCTCAATTGATAATCCTGAGTACAAGATGAAAATGATTCGATTTAACGTTGTTCGTAGTTCGTATCGAAGTCGTGTGGAAATCACCCGCAGTTCGACTTCGTACTTCTGCCGAATTGATTTATTTTCATTTCCTTAATAGTCTAGTACTTAGAGGATATCGTCCCCGCCCAGGTCCTTACAGTCAAAGGGTTCATTCCTGATCGAAATTGCGAGTCGTACGCGAATCATTTCCTATTGGCACCTCTCTATAATCCGTTATCCCAAGAAGAACAGTTTGGAATATCTGTACTGACCAGGCATTCAACTAATATATATATTTTTTTGGTAAGGTAAGAGATGTATTAATTTTCAACCAACCAAGCTATACAGCACTAGAGACACTCGGCACCCGCTACACTCACCACAACAACATGTCAAGTGAGTAGAGTGGTACCAAGCTCAGAAGCAAAAGAAAACACAAGATACAATACGACAACCTTCAATAAACTCAAAAGAAGATCAGTTGCCACCTCTAGCAAAAATAGTCAGGTCTAGTCCCCAGAATTGTTGTAGCCTTCTATTGCTTGGAGTAAACTCAAAAGGCATTCGACTAATATTGCCTTTTTATAAAATCTCAAAATTGGGTCGATTTTCAGGATGTTACAACTCTTCCCCTCTTACAGAAATTTCGTCATTGAAATTTGAACTGACATGCTAATCCTCAAAAAGATAGGGGTGCTGACGCCTCATGATTTCTTTGCTTTCCCACGTAACTCCCTCCGTACTATGATGCTGCCAAATGATTTTGACCAAGGAGACCATCTTGCTTCTCAGCACTTGCTCTTTTCAGTCCTCAATCCAAATCGGTCTCTCCACATATGACACCTTGTCGTCCATCTCTATCTCCTCAAAATTCAACACGTGCGTCGGGTCCAGCTTGTATTTCCTTAACATTGACACGTGGAATACGTCATGCACTTGAGCAAGTCGAAGCGGTAGTGCAAGACGATAGGCTAAATTCTCGATCCTTTCCAAAATCTCAAAAGGTCCGACGTACCTTGGGCTCAGTTTTCCTTTCTTTCCAAATCGTGATGTACTTCGCATCAGTGATACTTTAAGGAACACATGATCGCCCACTTGAAATTCCAATGGCCTACGTTGTTTGTCCCCATAACTTTTCTGTCTACTCTGAGCTATCTTTAATCTTTCTTGAATCATCTTAACGGCATCTAAAGATTGTTGCACCAACTCTGGCCCTGTAATTTTCCGCTCACTGACTTCGTCCCAACAAATTGGAGTCCTACACGGTCTGCCGTACAAAACTTCGAATGGTGCCATTCTGATACTCTGCTAATAACTGTTATTGTACACGAACTCCACGAGATGAAGTTATTCCTCCCAACTTCCTTTGAAATCCAATACATAGGCTCTCAGCATATCCTCCAAGGTCTGAATTATCCTCTCTGATTGACTGTCTGTTTGAGGATGGTAAGCCATACTGAACTGCAGCTTTGTTCCCATCGAAGTTTGTAGACTCTTCCAAAATGCAGCCGTAAATCTGGGGTCTCGATTTGAAGTAATCGTCACTGGTACTCCATGCAGACGAATAACCTATCGCACGTATAACTCTGCATACTTTTCCTAAGCAAAATCCTTGCGTATAATGATGAAATGAGTTGACTTCGTCAATCGGTCCACTAGAACCCAAATCATGTCATTATCTCGCTGACTTCTTGGTAATCCCGTCACGAAGTCCATCGTGATGTTCTTCTATTTCCATTTGGGGATTTTAAGAGGTTGTAGTACCCCTCTTGGCTTGCAATGTTGCGCTTTCACTTGTTGGCAAGTTAAACACTTCGCAATGTACTTGGCGATGTTGAGTTTCATGCCGTTCCACCAATAATACTGTTGCAGATTTTGATACATCTTCGTACTGCCTAGATGCACACTATAGTAGCTGCAATGTCCTTCGAATAACAAATTCTCCTTAATGTTGGCGTCGTTTGGCACACATAACCATCCACAGAATTTCAAGATCCCATCCTCAAATACTTGAAAATCCGACTTTCTCTTGGTCGCGTCCATTTGCAGAATCTTATGGATCTCAGCGTCCAAAGGTTGCATTGCTTTAATCTTGGCTTGAATTTCAGGTTCAATCCTAAGGGTAGCCATTAAACTGGAAAGATTGCATACCTCAAGCCTGAATTCTGAATCATGGATTCCTTCCAACAGAATCCATTCTTGAACCTTCATACTAGCAACTGATGACTTGCGACTCAAAGCGTTTGCCATTTTGTTTGCCTTGCCTGGATGGTATAGGATATTGCAGTCATAATCCTTAAGAAGTTCCATCCATATGTGCTATCTCATATTCAGTTCCTTTTGGGAGAATAGATACTTCAAACTTTAATGGTCTGTAAAAATCTAAAATCTCTCTCCACAGAGATAATGTCTCCATATCTTCAATGCAAAAATGATGGCTGCCAACTCTAGGTCATGCGTCGAATAATTCAGCTCATGAGGCCTCAATTGCCTGGAAGCATATGCTATCACTTTACCATATTGCATCAGAATGCAACCGAGTCCCTTGTATGACACGTTGCTAAAAATCTCATATCCTCCTGAGCCTGACGGAATAGTCAAAACTGGTGCGGTAGTCAGCTTATGCTTAAGCTCTTGGAAACTACGCTCACACTTATCCGTCCACTCGTATTTCTTATCCTTTTTCAGCAATTGCGTCAATGGCATAGCTATTGAAGAGAATCTTTCCACAAATCGTTTGTAATAACTAGCTAGTCCCAAAAAACTATGAACCTCAGTTATTGAAGTTGGTCTCGACCAATCAATGACCGCTTCAACCTTGGTTGGGTTCATAGAAATCCCTTTGCCTGAAATCACGTGGCCTAGAAAAGCCATTTGAGTCAACCAAAATTCACACTTGCTAAATTTCACATACAACTCATGATTTCTTAAGGTTTGCAACATGGTCCTTAGGTGTTGTTCTTGTTCATCCGGACTCTTCGAATACACTAAAATGTCGTCGATAAACACGATCATGAACCGGTCCAAATATTCCTTAAACACCTAGTTCATCAAATCCATGAAAGCAGCAGGGGCATTTGTCAATCCAAATGGCATTACCGTAAACTCATAATGACCATAACGAGTACGGAAAGCTGTATTTGGTATGTCCTCTTTTCGGATTTTCAATTGATGATAGCCCGTCCTTAGGTCTATCTTAGAGAACATCGATGCTCCTTGGAGCTGGTCAAACAAGTCGTCAATCCTTGGTAGCGGGTATTTGTTCTTAATCGTCACTTGATTAAGCTGCCGATAATCAATGCATAATCTCAGCGAACCGTGCTTTTTCTTAACAAATAGGATTGGCGCTCCCCAAGGTGATGCACTCGGGCAAATAAAGCCCTTGTCCAATAATTCCTGCATCTGCACCTTCAATTCCTTCAACTCTAACAATGCCATCTTGTATGGTGCTTTCGAGATTGGTTCCATCCCAGGAGCCAACTCGATCATGAACTCTATCTCTTTGGCCGGGGGTAGTCCTGGCATTTCCTTTGGAAAGAGATTAGGATAATATTGTACTACCGCGATATCCTCTAGGTTCGGTCCTTCTTTCGACGTATTGTTCACCGATGCCAAATATCCTCAACATCGTGACCCCAACAATCTAATTGCTTCCAAAGAAGAAGTCAAGGGAATCGAGGACCTTCCTTGGCTCCCTACAAACTGGAAACTACCAGCTCCAGTTGGATTAAATTGAATTCTGTTCTCCCGACAATCCATAGTAGCTCATTACTTGGTCAGCCAATCTATACTGATAATGACATCAAAGTCATACATCGCCAAAACAATCAAATCAATTATTCCTTCCCAACCATCTATTATCAGTTTACAGCTAGTACATCCCACTACAGATAAAATTGAATCCTATAATGGAGTAGAAATAACAAAAACCATTTCCAATGGCTCTGGTCTTAATCCCACTAATTCTACAAACCATTTAGCAATAAAGGAGTGCGAAGCTCCCAGATCAAACAATGAATAAGCAGCATGGTCGTGTAGAGATATTGTACTTGTAATAATGGCAGGCGTGTCTTCTGCCTCCTTCCTCGTTACTGCATACACCCGTCCTTGAGTAGGAGGTATGTACTGATTGCTTTGCTGAACGTTCCCCACTGGCAATTTGGCTGGCGGTCGTTGCACGAATGGCATCATAGGCCTGTGTGGGCAGTCCCTCACTAGGTGGCCCAACTGACCACACCCGAAACAGGCTCTCCTTAGAGTAGAACATGGGACATTTCTGTACCTCCTACCACACATTTGGCATTCTCCGAATGAACTTGGCGACGGTTTTCCCACACCGTCCCTTCTATTAGGCGGGAGAGAATATTTTCCTCCTGCCATTGGTTTCTTCCCAAACTGACGATTATCTCTGTTAGGCACAAACCGCGATCCAGATGTAGCTGCCTTCTTTGCAATGTGTCTCTCAATCATTTGAGCTCTCTCATAAAGCTTAGTTACTTTTAACCTTGGTTACTTTAATCATGATTAACTTTTAACCTTGGTTACTTTAAAAAATAACCTTAGTTACTTTAATTAATTAACCTTAGTTACTTTATTACTAATTATGGTCAATTAACTAACCCTAGTCAGACTTAATTAACCAGCCTAATAAACTAATCAACCTTAATTAATCACAAGCATACAAATACACTAATTAACTCCTAAGCAAGATTAACCCTTAAACAATGATTAGGAAATTAACTTACTTGGATTGGAAATCCGGCGACACCGGTGCATAGAAGGGAACGAGGGCTACGAGGGGTAAACTCGAGGACAACAATGGGTGACAAATGGTGGCTGAAACGGGCCAAAACAGCCTGGAGTTACTATTCATGTGGAAGGTATGCAATGTTGGATGTATGCCCTAAAGCCACTGTGTAATAGTTACACTATGAATGATTATTAATTAATTAATGGCAATGACGTATTCATTCATTTGTCCGATTATTTTATATTTATGAATGATTCCATAAGATCAGTTGCAACTAGATCTATTCTTGAGACGTCAAGAATATATGTGATAGGTTCATAGTTAGACTGAATCTTTAAACCGTTCCTGGTCAATGGATTATTGAGTGGATATTTATAATCCTATTGAGACCAGTGTGTTCTTAACTTCACCATTAAGTATTGGATACTTAAAGGAATGATAAGTCGCAAGTCATTAGGTATTATGATACTTGAGTTAGAATACAGGTGTTTGTATTAGACAAATTCACTGAACGTGACGTATATAAAACAATTAGCAATATGGAAGCTTTTAGCGTGGTCAATGTCTAATTATTCATGTTTTGGTCTTGTGTAAATAATCCTTAAACCTGAGGAATAGTGTTAACTTGTGTGTTGAACAACTATGGTTTACGGGTGCACATAATACCGGGTCGTTGATCTGTCTTTATACCTGATGGTCATAGTTTGTTCATATAGGAAGTTGCACGTGTATGCAATATGGAATCTATCTCCTTGTTATGTGCAAGGTATTATAATGATGTCCTATGCAATCTAATTATGACAATGTATTGAAATCCTCGGCCGGGGTTGTAACCGAGAATAAATTGTTTATGTCTCGAACAAATACATGTCAATTAGATTTGTTCATATGATCGAATTGGTGACTTGACAAATATTCCATGGTCTTTGTTCGATTAGGACATAGTAAGACAAAGGGATTAAATTACACTGTATCCAAAACTGACAGGTTCATTATGTTCTTAAAGCATTTACACTATCTAGGTAGCCATGACATATTGCTAGATGTCAATCATGGCTTGTAGGACCCAAAGATTAATCAGGACAATTAACTCTTTTGGGAGTACTAATGTGTTAGTACAAGTCTTACTACCAGCTTAGTGATGAACCTAGGGATGTCACACACTATTACCAATTAGAATAACGTGGAACAAGAGAGAAATAATTTTTCAAATGTGTTTGCAATTACTACAGTCACATTGAGTTGACATAAAATTAAATTAAATGTGATTTAATTTAATTTGTATTATAGTCACGAGCCTACGTGCATATGATGCACACGCATGCCCAAAGTAGATACATGTTAATGTACCCTAAATGCGCACACAAAAATTATGTCTTTATTTATTTTTTGAGAATTGATTAATTAATTAATTAATTAAATTATGCACACGGTCAGCAACAGTTGCTGACCGCGTGTAGCGCACTCATGTGCACGTTTTAATTTTTGAATTTAAAAAAAATATGCGGGGCATGATGGTCAGCGACCGTTGCTGACCATCATGCATGATCTTCATGCATGAACCCACGACCAGCGACGGTTGCTGGTCGTGGGATCATGCATGACCCATGACCAGCAACGGTTGCTGGTCGTGGGATCGTGGGTGGTTACCCACGGTTCTTATATAAGAAACGTGAGTGTGCGTTTTTGTGCGCGTACGTACGCAAGTGAAAAAGAGAAAAGAAGGATTCTCTCATTTGGGCTGTGGCTAAAATATCAAGGATGTGAAGGATTATCTCCACGAAGTTGCTAGCACAATCGTAGTGGTGATTATCCGCAAGTGCTCTCTTCGTTCGACGTCCATTGGTGGTGTGTCTGAACTAGAGGTCCGACGTTTATGGGGCTCGAATTGAAGAACATTTAGACCAATTCATTTAAAGCGCACTTCGAGAGACGAACTGAAGAACATTTGGACCAATTCATTTAAAGCGCGCTTCGAGAGGTAATTCGTTCAACTCCTTTTATATATTTAGATTTTTGATTGAAACGCATGAACAACGCCTTTGGAGATACATGTATAGAAATATTTCATTTTGTTTCCGCTGTGTTTATATTGATTTGCCTATACATGATTCATGAAACCCCAACATGCAGTTGGGCGGAAAAGGCCGAAACGGGCGGGTAGCGGCGACCAGGGGTGGCCGGCAGTGTGTGGCTAGCTCCCTGACTTCGAGGACTACACTTTAGATGGTGGTGACGGCTCCGGTAACGGCGACAAGGCTGTTTTCCGGCTAGGAAACAACAAGGACAGCAAGAAACAGCAAAAATGGAAGAGAAAATGAAGAGAAAAAGGGAGCGAGAGAGGGGCTGGGTTGCTGAACGAATTTGGGGAGAAAGGAGGAGAGAGAAGGCCGCTGAAAACTTGAAGGAGAAGCCAAGGCAAGTAGGTTTGCCACTTGCTTCAAGAACCAATCACAAACAAGCAAGAAACAAGCAAAAACAATACCCACTTGGGCACAAAAGGAAAAGGCCAAAGGAGATAAGCCCATGGGCTGAGGAGGGAGAGGAACTTGGGCTAGCTTGGGCCCCCTTTGGGCTGGGCTAGATGGGTGCAAGGCCCATTGGGCCGTTGGTCTTAAGTCGGCCCACCCGCAAGCCCGAAACCCGGTCCAATTTTTTCTTTTTGCGACACTTCTGTGTCCAATGGAAAATCCCAAATTAAATGAGACAACGTCCAAATATTTAGTCATAATATCACTGAGAAGTCGGTTCCCAAAATCATATTAAAAATCAGGGCTAAATTGAGTTGATTGCGACTGTAGTACAATTTGGATTATTAGGCGCCCTTTAGGACTCTCCTCACTTTTGACCCGTGGTCAACCATTCTTTGATCCATGTTAACGTCAATTCTCAAGTTAGAGACGTCCCTCGATTGTCGTGTGATCCTGATAGCTCAATTGATAATCTCGAGTACTAGATGAAAATGATTCGGTTTAACGTCGTTCGTAGTTTGTATCGAAGTTGTGCGGAAATCACCCGCAGTTCGATTTCGTACTTCTGCCGAATCGATTTATTTCCATTTCCTTAATTGTCTAGTACTTAGAGGATGTCGTTCCCGCTTAGGTCCTCATGGTCGAAGGGTTCATTCCTGATTGAAATTGCGAGTTGTATGCGAATCGTTTCCTATCAGCGCCTCTCTGTAATCCATTATCCCAAGAAGAAACAGTTTGGAATATCTGTACTGACCAGCCATTCGACTAATATTGCCTTTTTATAAAATTCCAAAATTGGGTCGATTTTTAAGATGTTACACATGAACCTTGTGAAAGTATGGTTTAAGGATACACCCATGAACCATGTGATTTAAGGATAAACCTACGAATCACATGGTTTAAAGATAAGCCCATGAACCATGTGATTTAAGGATAGACCTACCAACTGCGTGGTTCAAGGATAGACCCACGAACCATGTGGTTTAAGGATATGCCCACTAACCCTTTGGAAATTGCATGATTTTATTGAGGAAACTTGTCAAATTTAACTTGAGCAAATGTCATTAGAGACAGCATCAGGAAAATGCATTGGCAATATTGTAGCATTAATTGCATAAGCAAATCAAGCTAAGTCCGATTACATTGAAAACATTTGATGTCATTTGGTATCATGTGTCGCAAAATTGTCATCAAGCTTGGAAGGTATCATTAATTATCAAATTCCTTTAAGAGAAAAATTTATGTCAGAATGATCCTACTCATGAAAAAGATTTATTAAGCATGCCAAGCAAGAGCTCCCTAGTTAGAAAGGACTTGTTACATGTTCTCAATAGGGGCTATTTGATCCCATCTATTCACGTGGGAAGTAATTTGATCACTTAATATACCTCATATTTCCAGTGTCAAAGGATCTGAGAATCATTTGCAATAGATACACCTTGACCAATCCAAAAGGTCTTTTAGAGGGACTGTAATACAGGTTTGGTTATGGTTTTAACAATGGATAAGCATCATTGGTTATGAAATGAAATAATTATCTACTAACATTTTCGCTAGGTTTACAAGTTAAGCAACCTTAAGATGAGATAAGACAACCTTGCCCTCACTTCTGCGAGCAGTAGCTTCCTTGGAAAATCCTTATTCTCATTTGAATCATCCCAATTTGAAGAGACTTCGAGAAAGGTTGTAATGTTGGTTTGGTTAAGGCTCAAAAGGCTTAGAATTTTTTTACAAAAAGGGGTTTGAAAGTTGGTGATTATCATGACATCATTATCATATCACTTAATCTTTTCGAAGGCACTGGATTTTTGAAATTTGATTTGTCTCGAAAGTCCTTTGACTAATCAAATAAGAGCTTTGCCCTTCTCAATTTTTTAGGAGTTTTTTGCCCCTTGATGCAAATCTCCTTTTTTTTAATGGGCATTAGCCTTGCTTTTACTAGGCACACTACTTTTTCATGCCCCTTAATTTTCATTGGACTTTTGCTCTTTTGAACTTTTCAAGCTTTTAGGACTTTTGAGATGCTTTCCATATTTTCACGTAAATGCCAATTACCTTGATAAATCATGTGCCCTATCCCAAAATGGGGAGATAATCACCACTTGGGTTTAAGAAATGAACAATTAGGCTCAACTTGGTTTAAGCAATGGGTATCGGTGTTTGGGTAGAGAAAGGAATACTTTTCTTCACCTTGAGATGCTTCAAGTTTTTATAAGGATTTACCTGAAATTACCACAAAAAAGATTAATGCAAGTGAAGCAAAGAAGTCTTTATCATCTTTTCACCATATGATGTCAACCAAAACCTCCAGATTTGCTCCATTGTGAGGTGGTTCTTGATAGGGGTATTTTGTGATTTCTCCACATTAAAAAGCTCAAATGGGCTGATTATGATTGCCTGTGGTGTGTAACATAGAGCAAAGAGATGCCTTATTTCATTTTGGTCCATGTACTGATTGCGAATGACTCTTTTGTCCTTAAACGACATAGGTTTTCTCTTTCGCTCGATTCTCATAGTTTTTAAAGGATGTGTTTGGAAATGGATTGGCTTTCCTCATCCTAAGCATTTCTTGCTTGGCATGATTAACATCTCAATTTCATTTGGTTGACATCATCTGAGCAGATTAATCTCCATGGGGAATTTTAATTCAAAATGAGTGATCTACCCAAGCAGACATACAATTTTGAGATGAAAAAAAAAATGTTTAGAAACTTTGTGAAATGTTCGTTTTCTCAATTCTATCTTTTTTCTTACTTGCTCCTAGTAAAATGCTGATTTTTCTTTTTGGGATGAAAATTCTCAAATTTGCCTTTCTTTTGATTTTGAGAAGAAGGGTACCTACCTACAACAGTGTGACTTGATAACCCTATAATGAATAGGAAATAAAGTGTTAGTGCAAGAATCTTTAGGAAATGAAAAATTGGAAACGATACATTTTTATCCTTCATTTGCATTTATCATTTAGGTGCCAACATCACCCTCTTGGATATTTGGCAGCCCTAAATTGCCCTTCACTCGCTTTTTTATTTTTGAGCATTTAATGTTTTCCTATCAAAGGAAAAGGGAATTGTGTTAGAGACAATATCAAAATGAGTAATTGGAATTGATACAATTTACCCTTCACGTGTTTTTGCTCTTCAGGTATGAGCATTTATGTTTTGACATTTGAGGGCATTGTTTCTTGGATGCTTTGTCCTATTTATCGCTTGCACTCCAAACTTGAATTGGATTAATTTAGGAACGATACATCCTTTTTGTGTTGAATTTATTGACTCCATTTTATCATGCTTCATGAGTGCGATTTACTATACTTTGAGTGACTTGCCCCATTCATCATCTACAAAGAAAAAGAGACTTAACATGATATTTCCATATTCAACAAGATTCATTTTAGGAACAGTATACTCCCTTTTGTGCTAAATTGGATATATTGTCATGACTCGTTCGAGAGAAATGTTGCCCCTATGACACACTTTTGTTTGACATACGTCGCCCCATCATGCTTGTTTGACAGGCATTTGTGATAACTCTATTTTTAATAGAGTATTCTTGCTTATTTATACTTGATATTTGCTTAATTTTAATGAATTTTTGGTGAATTTAATTGCTACTCACGTAATTTTATTTTGTATGAAATATTTTCAAATCTTTCAGAATATTGCCATATCTTTCAAAATATTTCATCTCGAAGAAAAAGCCAGCCTAAATCAAATATTTGGAGAATTTGACCATGATTGAAGATAATGTTCAAAGAAAATCAATGAGATAAGGAGGAATCTTTTCCAAATCCTAGTAGGAGTCGACCAAGGGTAGATTTTTGGAGATTATATAAACCGCTCTTGTGCCACATATAAAAAAAAAAGGAGAAGAGAGAATCCTTGGAGCCACCATCTTTGCAGAAGATTTTGAGTTTTCTTACTTAGATTTTGTTCTTCAATTTTAGTGGAGTTGGTGCATGTCAAGGATAGAAGGAGGAGACAAACCTGAAGCTTCTTGTATCTCAAATTCGGTGAATTTGTTTTTATTTAGTATTATGTTCTCTTTAATATCTGTTAGTTTAATTTTTACTATGTTCTAAATTTCTTTTGTTAGGGCTACAATGGATCTTAATCATGATTGATTGATTTTCAAAGACTTTCATGCAATAGAATTGTTTTGATTGTGTTGTTCTTTATCATGATTTTAATGCTTTTAGAAGTTTGGCCAACTTTCGAATGATTTTTGATGTATGCATGATACCGGGTGGTGATTGTGTGCATGCGCAATAGTGATATTGAACCATAAATTAAATCTAGGTCAATGTACACTAGGTTATTTATGTGGCTGCGGTAGTAGATTTAGGTTGGGACTACTTAAATTAAATCCGGGAATTTCCACAAGAACTTAATGCTTTTAGGTAGTTTAAATTCACCTAAGGTTAGTGTGGGTTTACATACCTAATTAGGGATTATTAGACCGAGGTCGGCTTTTAATTCATCTTAGGGAAATTTCGCCAACACAATTGGAAATTAATTTGTTGCATGAAAAGTTAAGAAAATTAATTATGAATGGTTAAGTGAAGTTGGATGCTCTAACGCTTTGTGATCTTGATAATTATTAATTTTTAGTTTGCTTTAGATTATTTTACTTTACAATTTTAATTAGCTTTTGAATTCTTTAAGTTTTGACTTTTTCTATATTAGTATTTTAATTGGTTTAGTTTACTTTTTACTCGTCTTTTCGATTTGGTTAGCTAGATTTTTAAATTGATGACTTTCGGTAAGTAATTGGATAAAATAAAAAAATAGTCCTTATGGGAACGATACTCACTCATCACTTTATTACTTGTTGATATTGTGGACTTGCAAGTCACCTAACAAGTTTTTGGCGCCGTTGCCAGGGATTGTTTTGACAATTTTCTAATTACTATTGATATCAAGCATTTCTTAGTTTAGACTAGCCTTTATTTTATTTTTAATTTGTTTCTTTTGCAGGCCAAACTCACTTCTCTATAAAAAGTGGAGGAGCATCGCATAACCCGAAGTCAACAAGGAGACCTTGAAGAGTTTGATCCTGAGATTGAAAGAACCTTTCTTAGGAGAAAAAGAGAACAATCACAAGCAATTCACATTGCAATGGCTGAAGATCAAGAAGTCACACCTCCAAGGAGGACTTTGAAAGATTATGCTACACCAACAATTCAAGGAGCACAATCAAGTATAAGGAGGCCGATAGTGCAAGCCAACAATTTTGAGATCAAGCCATCCTTAATTCAAATTCTTCAAAATGCAAGGCAATTCAGTGGATCGCTTCATGATGATCCAAATCTACACTTAGAAGCATTCCTTGAAATTTGTGATACTATTAAATTCAATGGCGTTATTGATGATGCTCTTAAATTAAGATTGTTCCCATTTTCTCTTCGTGATAAAGCTAAGACTTGGTTGACTTCTCTTCCTGCAAGCTCTATCACTACTTGGGAAGACTTGGCTCAAAAATTCTTAAGTAAGTATTTTCCTCTTGTAAAATCTACCAAAAAGCGTAATGATATTACTATATTTATGCAGATGGATGGTAAGCCCTTTTATGAAGCATGGGAGAGGTTTAAAGAGCTGCTAAGGAGATGCCCACACCATGGACTGCCAATTTGGGTGCAAGTAC
This sequence comes from Angophora floribunda, assembly GCA_014182895.1. Taxonomy (NCBI): domain Eukaryota; kingdom Viridiplantae; phylum Streptophyta; class Magnoliopsida; order Myrtales; family Myrtaceae; genus Angophora; species Angophora floribunda. Next base: position 11,512,006 of record CM024711.1, on the reverse strand, counting down.
ATACATTCTATAACGGAGTGCATCCTACTGTTCGAGCTAGTCTAGATGCGGCAGTTGGAGGCACTTTGCAAAACAAGTCACCCGAAGAAGCTTTTCATCTACTTGAGGAGATGGCAAGCAATAGCTACCAATGGCCAACTGAGAGATACCAAGCCCGAAAGCCAAGTGGAGTTCATGAAGTTGACACCAATAGAACTTTGAATGCAAAACTTGATGCATTAAGCAATATGATTGCTTCTTTAAAAACTCAAGGAGTATCTTGTGAATTTTGTGGTGGAAATCATATTAGCACTGATTGTCAAGTAGGTAACCCTTTTGCTAGTTCTTTTGAACATGCTAACTTTGTTTCAAATTTTAACAGGGGTTCTCAAAATAATCCTTACTCCAACACTTACAACCCAGGATGGAGGAATCACCCTAATCTATCTTGGGGAGGTCAAAATCAACAAGGACCGAGAGCACCACCACCATCCATGGAGAAGTATAATTCCAACTTGGAGGATTTGGTTGCCAAGCTAGCCCAAACTGTGGAAAGGCAAGCTCAAGTTGCAGAAAAACAAGCTCAAACCATTCAAGATTTCATGAGAAGTACTGATGTAAGACTCCACAATCAAGAAGCGTCAATTCGAAATATAGAGAAGCAAATGGGGCAACTAGCTCAGAGAATTAATGAGAGACAAAGTGGTGCCTTGCCAAGTGATACCGATAGGAACCCCATAGAGAATGCAAAGGTAATTACGTTGAGAAGTGGAAAAAAAGTTGGAAAGCAAAATCAAGATGAGGATGTAGAAGAAGAGAACAAGGTAAAATCTTCCATCGAGACCAAACAAAAAGATGAGCCACTAAAGAGCAAGCCATCTCTAATGCCATATGTTCCACCTATTCCTTTTCCGGAGAGGCTAGCTAAACACAAGCAAGATAAACAATTTTCAAATTTTTTATATTATCTTAAACAATTGCACATTAATATTCCTTTTGTAGATGCTTTAGCTCAAATGCCGAGCTATGCCAAGTTTTTGAAGGAGATCCTAGCTAACAAAAGGAAGTTAGAGGAGTATGAGACTGTGAAGTTGAATGAGGAATGTTCGACCATCCTTCAAAATAAGCTACCACCAAAATTAAAAGATCTAGGGAGTTTTACTATTCCATGCAATATTGGTGATGCTTACTTTAATAAAGCTTTATGTGATCTTGGTGCTAGTAGAAATCTAATATCTTATTCGGTGTTTGTGAAACTAGGTGTAGGAGAAGTAAAAGCAACCACTGTGTCTTTACAATTGGCAGATGGATCTATCAAATATCTAAGAGGCGTGATGGAGGATGTTTTAATAAAGGTGGATAAATTTATCTTCCTGATAGATTTTGTTGTGCTAGAGATGGAGGATTATGAAGTTCCTATTATTTAGGCCGACCATTCCTAGCCACGGGAAAAGCTCTCATTGATGTACAATAAGGAAAATTGATCCTTAGAGTGGGAGAATATCAAGTCACTTTCAATGTTCTTAAAGCCATGAAAAACCCTGAGGGACCAAGTGATTGCTTGAAGATAGATACCATAGACAGTTAGGTAAAGACCGTGCTTGAATTGACCACAATTCAAGATCCTATAGAGGCATGTTTGGTTCGGCCAAAAGAAAAAGAAACCAAGAATGAAGAAATTAGAGAGGCTATGGAGTTTTTAAAAGCAAGTCTACTATGTTCGAGATGAAAATTACAAAAATTTGAAGAGTTGGAGTCAAGTGCAAAGAAGCCCAAGTCTTCCATTGAAGAACCACCAACTCTTGAGCTTAAACCTTTACCTTCTTATTTAAAATATGCTTTTCTTGATAGTGTTTCTTATCCGGTTATTATTTCTTCTTCTTTGATAGGGGTGATGGAGGAAAAGTTACTTAGAGTGCTTAGAGAGCATAAGAGTGCAATTGGATGGACCATTGCATATATAAAAGGAATAAGCCCTTCGATTTGCATGCACAAAATTCTGATGAAGGAGTAATACAAACCAATCATCCAACCACAAATGAGGCTCAATCCGAAAATGCAAGAAGTTGTGAAAACCGAAGTAATTAAGTTACTCGATGCAGGTATTATCTATCCAATTTCTGATAGTGATTGGGTAAGTCATGTGCAAGTAGTGCCAAAAAAAGGAGGTATGACTGTTCTAACCAATGAAAAGAATGAATTAATTCCAACTCGGACAGTTACAAGGTGGCAAGTTTGCATGGATTATAGAAAATTGAATGATACCACTCGCAAAGATCACTTTCCTTTACCTTTCATTGATCAATTGTTAGAAAAACTTGCAGGACATGAATATTATTATTTTTTGGATGGATATTCAGGGTATAACCAAATCCCTATTGCACCTAATAATCAAGAAAAGACTACATTTACTTGTCCCTATGGCACATTTGTATATAGAAGGATGCGTTTTGGTCTTTGTAATGCACCTACTACTTTTCAACGATGCATGATGGCTATTTTTTTTTGACATGATAGAGAAATACATTGAGATTTTCATGGATGGTTTCTCTGTTTTTGGTACATCTTTTGATTCATACTTGCATAATTTAGCTTTGGTGTTACAAAGATGCGAAGAGACTAACATTGTACTAAATTGGGAGAAGTGTCATTTTATGGTGCAGGAAAGAATAGTGTTGGGCCATAAAATATCTGTTAGAGGTATTGAGGTGGATCAAGCCAAAATTGAAGTTATCTCCAAATTACTACCTCCTACTTCTGTAAAATTACTTAGAGGATTTTTAGGATATGCAGGGTTTTATAGGCAATTCATAAATGACTTTTCCAAGATTACAAGACCACTCACAAAATTGCTAGAAAAAGATGTTAAATTTGATTTTAACTCTAAGTGTTTGTAGGCATTTGAGACATTAAAGGAGAAGCTGATTTCGGCTCCTATAATTACACCACCAGATTGGAGCTTGCCTTTTGAGTTGATGTGCGATGCTAGAGATTATGCCATTGTAGCTATGCTTGGTCAAAGGAAGGACCGAATTTTTCGAGTCATATATTATGCTAGCTGAACCCTTAATGGAGCCCAATTGAATTATGCCACTACTGAGAATGAGCTTTTAGCAATTGTTTTTGCTTTTGATAAATTTCATTCTTATTTGATTGGCTCTAAAGTGATTGTCTATACTGATCATGCAACTTTAAAGTATTTGTTGGCAAAGAAGGATGTGAAATCAAGGTTAATTCGTTGGATCTTGTTGTTTCAAGAGTTTGATTTAGAGATTAAAGACAAGAAAGGGACCGAGAATCTTGTGGCCGATCACCTATCTAGGTTGCCGAATGCCCGTAGTGATGAGTTACCGATTTTAGATGACTTTCCTGATGAGGCACTCTTTTCCTTGAAAATCAAAACTCCATGGTATGCAGATATTGTGAACTATTTGGTAAGTGACATCTTTCCCCCTGACTTGACTTATCAACAAAGGAAAAAGTTTCTCTCCAATGTTAGACACTACTTTTAGGAGGATCCTTACTTGTTTAAGGTATGTGTTGACCGAATAATTAGACGTTGTGTTGCTAAGGAAGAAATCCCTAACATTTTTTTTCATTACCATGATGGAGAGTCAGGTGGTCGCTATGGTGCCACCAAAACTGCTGCTAAGATTTTACAATGTGGATTTTATTGGCCTACTCTTTTTAAGGATGCATATGCTTATGTTTCTCATTGTGATAGGTGTTAAAGGATTAGAAATATATCTAGAAGGCATGAGATGCCCTTAAACAATATTATGGTGTGTGAATTATTTGATGTTTGGGGCATTGACTTCATCGGTCCGTTTCCACCTTCTTTTGGTAACTCTTACATATTAGTTGCTTGTGAGTATGTGTCTAAATGGGTAGAGGCCATGGCTTGCACTCTAATAATGCTAGGGTTGTTTTCTTGAAAAAGTATATCTTTACTCGATTTGGCATTCTTAAGGCTATTATAAGTGACCAAGGTACACACTTCATGAATAAACAATTTGAGTCACTTTTGCATAAATATGGAGTCACTCGTAAGGTAGTTATTGCGTATCATCCCCAAACCAGTGGTCAAACTGAGATATCTAATAGGGAGATAAAGAGAATTTTGAAAAAGACTGTGAATACTAATAGGAAGAATTGGGCAAGGAAACTTGATTATGCTTTATAGGCTTATAGAACTGCTCTCAAAACTCCTATTGGTATGTCACCTTTTCGACTTTAATATGGTAAAGCATGTCATTTACCTGTTGAGTTGGAGCATAAAGCATATTGGGATTTGCAAAAACTAAACTTTGATATGCAGGCAATAGGTGAGAAAAGATTACTTCAATTAGATGAATTGGAAGAGATGCACAATGATACATACGAAAGTGCAAGAATTTACAAAGAGAAAACGAAGAGATGGCACGATTGACACATCTTAAGAAAGGAGTTTCATGTGAGTAAAAAAGTTTTGTTATATAACTTTCGTCTTCGTATGTTTCTAGGAAAATTGAAGTCTAGATGGATCGGTCCTTACACCATCACCAAATTATTCCCTTTTGGAGTCGTTGAGATTATCAATGAGAATGAGGGGACTTTCAAAGTAAACGGTCATAGGCTCAAGCACTACTATGGAGGAGGTTTCGATGCTCACACATCTGTCATCACCTTGGTTCCATCTACTTAGAAGCATGGGAAAAGTTCGGCTGTGAACTATAAAGTAAGCGCTTCTTGGGAGGCAACCCAAGTTTTTAAGCTTCTATTTTTTATTTTTTATTTTGGTTTGCATTTTGTTTTAAAAAAATTGAAAAAAAATAGAAGAATTTTTGTGGTGATGAATTTTCTATTTTGCAGAGATAGTAGTATGCACAGTAGGCATAAGAGGGGTTAGGGGCATATGGCCATGTGATCACGAAGCTAAGAAATTTTCCGCAAGCAACGTCTAACGACACATTTGAACCATTCCTCACCTTACTGGGCATGAGTCAACATGGACAATTGCCATTCTCACATCTCCAAGGGAGTATTTCGAACTTTACTCTAATTTGTTTGCCTCATTGCTTGTATTTAATTCTTTATTTTTACGCATTGAGGACAATGCTTCATTTTAAGTTGGGGGTAGGGGATCGAAAATTTTAAAATTTTTTGTGCTAAAACTTTTGCTAATCTTGAAAATATTTGCGCTTATTTAAAACTTTTGAAATATTTTTGAAGCAAACTTTATAGGAGATGATGATTTTTGAACCGTAATCTACAATATTGATATGCTTTTCATGGTTATGAATTGTTGTGATTTTTAGGGGAATATAAATCTTGTTCAATTGGTTATTGATATATGAGTTAGTCTTAATCTTGATTATGCAATCCATATTTTGAGCACTTATCCTTGCCTTTTGAGTTATGTGTGCTTAGAAAATATCAATGGGAAGTATGTGATTCTCTAGAACTCACCTAAGTCTTAAAATTTGTTTGATATTCTCTTGAAATTAATATGCTATACTCAATCAAGAAGGTGATATAGGCATTCTTTGGATCGTTTGAGCCTTTCAAGCCTACCTTATTACTTGATCCCTAGTACCCTTTTGAGCTTAATTGGCCTATTTTTCTTTGATGACCTTATATTGCTGATCTAAATGTATTACTTTACATTATACCCCATAAGAATGTTTATTCTTAAAGCTACTTTAATAGTTATGGATTCTTGATATGTCTAAAGTTGCTGAAGCTTGAAATAGTCATGAAAAAAAAAGACAAAAAAAAGAAAAAAAAAGAAAGAAAAAGAAAGAAAGAAAAAGTGCAAGTTATAAAGTGAAAGTTATTTACTCTAGTACAGCTCATACGGATCCCTACCACTAACTTTCAACTTGAGTGAGTCTTTTGGATACTCAATGGGTTAGCATTGCACTATGGGAGAGACTTAGGAAGGAACTTCGCCATATAGCGTGGAAAGGGAAATAATGGAAGCTTTAAAGTGTTGAGTGTTTGTGAATTACATGGCTATAATAGTGTAAGCATATAGATGACGTGTCTTGAATCCTATTTAATTCAAATGCTTTGAGAATTGATATGTTTATGGGGCTTGTTCAGCTTAAATCCTTTATACCCTCCCCTTAGCCAAGCCACATTATAAACCTTAAAGACCTATTGATTTTTGAATGAGTATTAGTTTTCAATAGTGGAGAGAGAATTGAAAAACAAATCTATGAGACTTGGTTAGTGGATCTTGAGTTTAGAGTGTTACATATCAACTTGATTTATTTGAGCATACATGATTTGGAAAATCAATGGGCACACATACACACAGATTGCATGGTTAAGGTAGACATAACTTATGTATTGATTTTGGGTTGATGGGATTTATTTTTTCCTTTGAGTTGTGATTTCACGTAATTATGAATGGATATTGATAATTGGAGATGAGGTTTGTTTATTTTTATTGTTTGCTCGAGGACTAGCAAATTTCTAAGTTGGGAGTAATTGATAACTCTATTTTTAATAGAGTATTCTTGCTTATTTAGACTTGATATTTGCTTAATTTTAATGAATTTTTGGTGAATTTAATTGCTACTCATGTAATTTTATTTTGTATGAAATATTTTCAGATCTTCCAGAATATTGCCATATCTTTCAGAATATTTCATTTTGAAGAAAAAGCCAACCCAAATCAGATATTTGGAGAATTTGACCATGATTAAAGATAAGGTTCAAAGAAAATCAAGGAGATAAGGAGGAATCTTTTCCAAATCCTAATAGAAGTCGACCTAGGGCAGATTTTTGGAGATTATATAAACCGCTCTTGTGCCGCATATAAAAAAAAGCAGAAGAGAGAATCCTTGGAGCCACTATCTTTGCAGAAGATTTTGAGTTTTCTTACTTAGATTTTGTTCTTCAATTTTAATGGAGTTGGTGCATGTCAAGGATAGAAGGAGGAGACAAACCTGAAGCTCCTTGTATCTCAAATTCGGTGAATTTGTTTTTATTTAGTATTATGTTCTCTTTAATATCTGTTAGTTTAATTTTTACTATGTTCTAAATTTCTTTTGTTAGAGCTACAATGGATCTTAATCATGATTGATTGATTTTCAAAGACTTTCATGCAATATAATTATTTTGATTGTATCGTTCTTTATCATGATCTTAATGCTTTTAGAAGTTTTGCCAACTTTCGAATGATTTTTGATGTATGTATGATACCGGGTGGTGATTGTGTGCATGCGCAATAGTGATATTGAACCATAAATTAAATCTAGGTCAATGTACACTAGGTTATTTATGTGGCTGCGGTAGTAGATTTAGGTTGGGACTACTTAAATTAAATCCGGGAATTTCCACAAGAACTTAATGCTTTTAGGTAGTTTAAATTCACCTAAGGTTAGTGTGGGTTAACATACCTAATTAGGGATTATTAGACCGAGGTCGGCTTTTAATTCATCTTAGGGAAATTTCGCCAACACAATTGGAAATTAATTTGTTGCATGAAAAGTTAAGAAAATTAATTATGAATGGTTAAGTGAAGTTGGATGCTCTAACGCTTTGTGATCTTGATAATTATTAATTTTTAGTTTGCTTTAGATTATTTTACTTTACAATTTTAATTAGCTTTTGAATTCTTTAAGTTTTGACTTTTTCTATATTAGTATTTTAATTGGTTTAGTTTACTTTTTACTCGTTTTTTCAATTTGGTTAGCTAGATTTTTGAATTGATGACTTTCGGTAAGTAATTGGATAAAATAAAAAAAAAAACAGTCCTTGTGGAAACGATACTCACTCATCACTTTATTACTTGTTGATATTGTGCACTTGAAATTCACCTAACAATTTATTTTGTTCGTGTCTATTCTGCATCAAAGAAAATGACATGTCATTTCTTTATGCTGAAGAGAATCAAATTCAAGAACGAAATACACCCTTTTTTTCTCAAAGTCAGATAATTCAGCATCCCAAGGCATCCTTTGTGGAGGAAGGGGAGATAGTGCCCCTACAATCAAATGCACGCCACGAGAACTTATATGACTTTGCCACGTGCAGCTCCATTACGTCGAATTGATGAATCTTCGTTTCATTGGATCTTTAACCCTTTTGTGACAAAACGGATGAAAATGTCCTATTGTTTCTGTTTGGGATGCTCGTTAATGTGTTCTCCTTTTCATCACCTTTCCCTATTCCAGAAAGTTGCCTCAAGAAACCATGTAAATCTTGAAATGTTGTCATGTTGACCACCACTAATCATCTCCATATAGGATTGGATGCAAAGAAGCTGTTGAAAGTGCAAGAATTACAGTCACTAATGCCTTTGTAGTTTACATGCATTACGGCTCGTTCCTCTTCTTGCTCATTGGAAAAGATCTTCTGAATACTTTGCCTCCGTATTTGAATCCATCAAAGAGTTTCTCATGAATTTAGATGTCACAACCAACGAAATGGTTTTGATGTCAAATAATCTTAACATGTTTCTCCTTTTGAGAGAATTGTTAAATTGATGTGAGATCCTCTAGGATAAGAAATCGTTGTGGTTTCTTCCTTTAAGGTAACATAAACTGCTCGTAGGACAACGTTGAAGAACTTTTCTTCATTCATGTTAACAATTGATGAGAGAATGCATTCATGAATATCACCCTCAAGTCAAATTTGGAATTCAGGAAGGTTTAGTGATCATCACTCTTTGGGCTCATTATTCGAAAATGGAGAAGTATTTAGACTCATTTGGATTTTTTGAAAATGGAGTTCATGAAAACCAGGATATCATTATCTATGCCAACCCGCGAGTCCTTCCATCTACCATCATTAGGAGACTAGCTTTCTCTAGATGTCCGAGACAAGCATGAGAGATGGTGATGGTCTCTTGCTAATGACTCCATTTACAATGTCCTCTTGTTCACTAATGCTTGCACAATCATTGCTCGAGCGAGTGATTCTGCTAGATGTACTCCTTGTGGTGTTACAGGAAAAGTTAAATTTTTGGGAGATGGCTATGCATGGTTCCCCTAACTCCTATAAAACTGGTAAAAATAATCATTCTTAAAGAGGAAACATCAACTTAGAGCCTACTAGCTAATGAACCACTAAGATCCAAGTAAAATACATAGGAGGCGATCGATGTGAGGTTTTCAAGATGAATAATAGTAAGTGGCATCACAAATGAAAGAAGCAACTCTTCCTTTTGAGTAAAGAGATAAGCAGTGTTTGAATATTTGACTGAACATTTACTTGCTCATGTATTGAAGTGCCCGATTATCTTTCCAACTTCAACTCTCGGAGTCTAGTAAAAAGAAGGGGGTTTAATGAGGCCAATGCACATCCACGACGTAATTAGTATTCCAGACCAAGTCCAACTTCAATGGGTAAGGAATCATAAACCTCCTATGTAATGTGTTCTTCAATGGTCGCTTCTCGATTGATAGCACTGATCTAAGTATATTCATTTCCATCTATGAAAAGATTGTCTTTGTGCATTAACCCTCTAGAAGTGGATGTCATCATTGGCGACTGCCATTTAAGAGGACGTCAAATGTGTATTTGTACTAGTCTCCTCATGACCTTGGAAACTAGCAAGGTAGCATTTGCACGAGTGAAATATTACGATCGACAGAGAAAAATATATGCTTGCACTGACTTGAGTAGTCTAGTAAAGCTGAACGTCTCGACACATTTCTAGTTTCATGTCCATGAAGATTGCAATTCACATCTTGTCCTAAACATGCATTTATAGGTGTGCGCCACAAAGTTCAGAAATGTTGCAAGTTAGGTGGAAAATTCTTCGATGAGAGCTAGGGACGAAGTACTCTGCCTTTTAATGCTGCTTGTGCTCATATAGATTTGAATGAGAAGAGGCGCATGCATAACATCTTCCATTGACAATAACCTACCTTTTCCAACAATCAGGCGTAAGATGATCAAGATAAAAGTCCAGAAATCCAGCAAGCCGTACCAAGCATATTAGCGTGCAATGACTTTATTCAAAGTCCGAATAGAACCAGAAGAGACAAATTCTTCTCTTATCAGGGCATTAACGTTGGACTGTATCTCACAGGATCCATTCTTTAATGAGGGACGATATTTTCTTGAAACTTGAACAAACTGTGAGTCTCTGAGGCAATGAACTCTTGTCACAAGAAGCTGATCAAATGCAATCTAGCCAATGATTTTTCTGACCCTTAATGCTATATTTAATAGCTTCAAACATTCAGAACATGATGGAAGGTGATGCGTCAGATGCGTCGTTTGAATTCGTGAGTACGAGTTTCCGAAGACTTCAATGTCAAAGTTGGACTCTCATTTCTTTGAATTCCAAGATCAAGACTTGTGAGAGTAGTTGCTTGTGATCTAATTCAAATACCAATGTCAAAATTGTTTAGTTCTCTCCTGCAGGAAAATGTATGAACAAATCAGTTTCATAATAAATTGATTCCATTGGAACGATCACGATTTTACCATCCTAAATTATCCTTCCCAAGATTCCCCGCAAAGGACAAATACGTGAGAGAAACAAAATGCATTGACTTTCTAAAACTCATGGGAATTCAATAGAATATACTAACTTTCCAATTTCCCTCGAAGCCAAAGGATGTTTATAAATTTAAATTTCTTTACCCAAAAAATGAGTCACTCATTTGTAAAACATCACTTGGGTTTGTGATTAGTTTGGAATTGAAAACATAATCCTTAAAAAGAATAAAGAAAAAAATGAAATACAATATATTCTCATGAGTAACAATTCTTATCCTAAATTTAAAATCCACTTCTTGGTACGGTCAAGTAAGAAAAGTTCGAAGATTGGCCTTCACGCATCTGTAAGAAGAAGACACAACGTTAGTAAGTGAATGAGAAAATGATCTTCCAATGAGGTTGCCTCTTACAATGAAATCGAGGTGATGGTACATGCCCTAGAGCTCCTATTACAAGATTTCGGTATTTCACCAAGATTTGATCATAAGAGGAGACATCATTAAAAGATTAATCCGCGATTATCAATCGATTGTCCACTCTATTCCCAAAAGTTTCTTATACAAAATGTGGCATTAATTTTGAAAGACTGATTTGTACTTCCACTCTTGCCAAAATGAGGTGATTTTTATTTTGAGAAATCTATACACAAAATGTGATTTGAATTTTCAATCCCAAAATGTGAAAAGGAAAGAGTTTGATTAAAAGTGTGATTTCAATTTTTTATGCCCCAAAACATAATCATGAATTGGAAGAACTTTTTGACAAGATGTGATTTTAAACCTATGATTGGAAACTTTAACAAAATCATCCGTTGTGTAAATGCAAATCAGAGACGTTTGAAATTGATACTCAATGTTTGTTTATGAAGAGTAATTGCTGATTTTTCCAATTAGAAGCCTATGGCACCATGGGCATGTCGCGACCTAAAATTTTCGAAAATAATAGGTTTAGGGGTATTGTTAATTCCGGGCCGACGGGCCTCAATTAACTCGGGCTCTCCCAAGCCCATACCCCGCGCGATGTTGGGATATTCATAAAAACTGCAAACAAGGAGTCGCCACTAGTCTATTGAGGTCGACTAGAAACCGAGCGAGACATGGGAGCGTGTCTCACTTTTACGCAACCAGAGAATCTAGGGTCGGGGACTTGATTACGTTAGTCATGCAACTAACGCCCTTTCGGTACCTAACTTAATTGTGCATCAGTGAGATCTCGACAATGCATTCGAGAAAACTAAGATATGCCTTAACTGTTCTAAGGTAAGGGAATAGTATCCAAAATATCATTGCCAAACAAGGTGCAGGAATAATCTAATATCGTAAACCAGGAAAACCTATTGTAAAGCCCTAAAAGTTTATTCAATTTTGTTCTTTTTCTTTTTAAGGGTTTTCTAATTTTTTTGCAAATTTTCTGATTTTCTGCATTTTTATGAAATTTTAATATTTTTTAATATTTTCGAATTTTCTGAAATTAAACAAAACAGATTTCAAGATTTTTTTTTATATTTTTCTGACTTTTCAAAGGAAAACATTTATTACTGTTTTTGGAATTTTCTAATCCTTTTTTTTTTTTTTTTTTTTGGAATTTTGGAATATTTGGAAGAAAAGAAAAAAAAAAAAAAAAAAAAGAAAAATAAAATAAAATTAGATTAAATTTTAAAACCTTCTGAAATTAAAACAAAACATTTTTTATTTTTGGTGATTTTTCGAATTTTTTTCTAAAGATTTTTTAATATATTTTTATTTTTTTATTTTTGGATTTTTTTATTTTTCTTTTAATTTCTATTAAAAAGTGATTCGAACCGGGTTAGGCGACCCGGCCCTACTAGACCGACCCGGACCCTATTGGTCCGGGCTGGGCTAGCGACCGGGCTGGCCGAACGGCCCGGTCAAAAATTCTTTTAAAATGGCCCATTAGCAAAATAAATTAAAAAAGCCCATTTGTTTTTTAGAAAAATAAGCCCAATCACCTAGCCTAAGCCCACACAAAATTGCTCAGCCCAGCCCTTGCCTCTTTCTATTTTCGGTCACTTCTTTCTTTCTTTTTTCTTTCTTTTTTTGGTTTTTCTATTTTTTATTTCTTTTTCCCATTTTCCCATTTTTTATGTTTTCTTTTTTTTTCTCTCCTTTTTTTAATTTTTTTTTTTTTTTGCATGCATATCTCTTCTGCAGATTTCCCTCGCCCCATGCAGGTCTTCTATTCCCCATGCACGCCTGCCACTCCTTCTTCTTCTTATTTTATTTTATTTTAATCTTTTTTTTGTTTATGATTTTTTTTGGTCTTCTTCTGCAGATTGCTTCCTCCATGCACGTCTTCATGCAACCCCTCCCGTCCGACGATTTCCCCCACCGAACGGGCGCCAACAAACGTTATTTCCGGCGAAAGCTCACCGATGCTTGGACCACCATCGCCCATTGGTCGTACCGCTCGACCGGCGGGGACCGCCGCCGGCCACCTTTTCCGATGACCGATAATCCGTCCACTGAAACAAAGAAAACCCTCACTCTCCCAACGACGCACGATTATTTCGCGAAGACCATGCCAAAACACAATGACCACGCAAACAGAAAACATGATTCAGCAGCTACGTATGCAAGCACGGATTGGTTCTAAGCTAAAACGCGGGCTGAAATTTCGGATCTCTGTGAGGCATTTTGTCGAACAGTTGGGGTGCGCTACCAAATCCTAAGGTTTCCAACTCAATCGGGACGCGAGACTGACGCCAGCATTCTCGTCAAGGAACCAGGACCGTATAATGATCTAAAAAGGGACGGATGGACCAGAGTTCGCGGCTGCGAACTCCGGCCCGAAGTACCCGAAGAACAACGCAAACAATGAGGGCTAGAACTTACCGGAGCTTCGGCACGGGAAAGGAGGCGTCGCTGCGAGCTGTCGGCCGCGATTCGAGAACGGTGGCTGGCGGTTTCTCCCTCTGACCTTCTTTCCTCGTTCTCACCCGCAACTCTCTTCTCCCGGTTTTTCTCTCTCGGATCCCCCGGAACCTTAGCGAGGGGAAAACGAAGGCGTTGACGGGTCGTCGACCGCGTTCGGGGCGCGGTGGTTGCAGGGGTTTCTCTCTCGCTTTCCGCCCTCGCTCTCCCTCGCAACTCTCTCGGATCGGTGTTTTTTCAGACCAGCCCTCGGCTTTTTCTTGCTCTCGGTCCCCCTCTCTTCTTTTTGTTTCTTCTCTTTTCTTCTGCGGCCCCCCACTGCTGTCGTCTGACCTCCAACTAACGCCTGACTTTGCCGACCTAACCTCTTCCGTTTGACCCGCAGATTGCTCTATCCCGGTCTGCTACAGCCATGCTGCAACTTGCTGCAATTTTTTATTTCCTCTGCAGGTTGCTGTTGCCGTGCGTGGGAGAAGAGGGGAGGAAGAAGAAGTCCGATCGGGCCGGGCCAAGGAAGAGAAGAAAAAATGGGCCGAGCCCGTGCGAGGAGGAGAAGAAAGGACAAAAGGAAAGGGGTTGGGCAGGCCCAGCCTCAGCCTGCCCGAAATTTTTTTTTTTTTTTTTAGAAATTTTTTTTTAAAATTAATTAATTTTTTTAGAAATTAATATGTATTTATATAAGCAAAGTAAATGGGCATTTAAGACAAAATAAATAAAAATTCGGGTGTCAACAGGGCATTTGATTGATCTCTGCAAATTTCAAAAATGAAAGTTTCAATAAAAAATGAACAAGTAAAAAGAGAAATCATACTTACAGTGGGTGATGATTGTTTCTTTTCTATTTTTTTTCTTTTTCTTTTTTCCAATCACACACACAAGCACATAAAATGTAACTTGATTTCTACTCTAGATAGCTCAAAATGGAGCCACTGGATTACCGAATTGAACCAACATGATCACGGTTAGGTCGGGGTCCCCATGACTTTGGCTTCGTCGAGGAGCCGACCCATGCTACAGGGTTGCAAACCAGGGTGGAGATTCTTGACATCAAGAAATAAATTTCGGAATTGAGGTGGGCGACTTGTACTACATGGTTGTAGTCGGAGTGGTGTCCACCTCAACTATGACGTCCAAAATTTCGACCCATCTTGGGATATATGAAATGGTTATTTTATCAATGTGTTGTTAGTTACGTTTATTTTGAGTTGGCCCATCTTTAGTTAACTAACTAGTCGGAAAGGCAATTAAGGATCGATACGCGTATGACCAGTGAATTTAATCAGGGATAGGCCGCTCGACCATAAGGATCAAAGAAGAATGGTACCACACTGTTGCAAGCTAATTAGCGAACAGAAACAAGTCGATTATGTAGAAGTATAAGGTCGGATTGCAGGTGATTTTGCACGACTTCAATATTGATTGCAAATGATGTTAAACCAATTTTCTTTTGGCGTTGTACTCAGTATGAGCAATTAACTCCTCATGATTACATGACAACCAAGGATCGCCCTGATTTGAATAGGCACGATTGTGGATTGAAACTATCAACCATGGGTCAAATGCGTGAGAACCTCTAAATGCTGCCTAATAGTTAGGTCGTACTAAAGTCACGATTGATCGATTTTAATCACGAATTTCAATCTGATTTCGGGTATTGAACTTTCAAGGATGTTGAGAATAAAATATTGGACGTTGCCTCATTGATTCTCTAATTTATCGATAAGCTTGAATATTATGGAAAAGGATTCAATGGGCTGAAAAATTGAAACCAAGCGAAGTTGGACCAACTGAAGGCCCAATGGGCCTTGCACCTATTAGGGGTTGGCCACGTGGGCCCCAAGCTAGCCCAAGTGGGCCCAATTAGGCCCACCAAGCCCAACTTTAAGCCTTTGAGCTCAATTGCATTTTCTAGCCCATTTATCCACAATTTGAGTCCAAACCAATTCTATTCAAGCCCGTATAAAATCTTGGCCCATATACACACATAGTATGGTATACTATACTTGGGGGAAATTACAAAATTGCCCTTTCTAGAAGGTGCACTCAATTTTGGAGGACAAAAGGGAGGAAAAGTCAAGAAAATGATGGGAAATCTTTAGGAAATGGATGAAACTTCTTGGAGAAGGCTTCATCTTCATCTTTCTCTCTCCTCCCTCACTCTTTTTCCCTCTTGGGCATGCAGCCCCTCACCCCTCCCTTTTCTCTCTCATTTTTCTCTATTTTCCTCTTGTTTCTAACCCTTGGACACCCCCTTCACTGACTGGACGACCCTCACCTGCCATCCTTGCCGCCTTACCATTGTTTTGGAGCCGTCGTACCGCTATGGTGCCGCTCGTCTGAGGCCGCCCAAGTCGTGCTCTCTCTCTCCCTCGTGGTTCTCACCTCTGCCGGAAGCCACCTCCATTGAGATCCATTTTTGCCGAGTGCCCCATCGATGTTTTGAATGTAGCCATGCATAGACCTCGCCACTGCCGTCGCGCCCGTGTTGTCGGAATTGTCACCGAGTGAGTTTACGCTCTAATCCCTTGATTAGTCCATTAAACTTTCTTAGGGTAGTTTAATTATGGTTAATCTTAGTTAGGGGTTTAATTATGGCTAACTAAGGTTAAGAGGGCTGGTTAGGGAGATAATCAAGGTTGGATTATGGTTAGGTTAATTAACCAAGGTTGGGTTAATTAACCATGGTGGAAGCATGGATAGGTTAGTTAATCATGGTTAGTTTTGATTAAATTATTAATCTTACTTGGTACTCATTAATTGTGATTAATTAGAATAATCAAGGATTATGGGGTTAATCTTGATTAGCATTATTTTATTAAAAAGAATTATTTTCTTTTAATAATTTATTGATTTATGAAATTCAGAATTTATATTATCATTTATTAAATTCGAAATTATTATTATTTATTTTAATAATAATTTATTTATGAATAGTCTTGTTCATGCATTACTGTTCACGAGTTACTGTTCATGCGGTACTATTCATGCAGAATTGAATTATAGTCTTAATTCGATGCGTTCATGATTGTTAAGGCATGTTGAATTGCTGCTTGGATCAATAGGGTATTGATCGTATGATTGAAATTGTCGAGTACTTAATTGCTTTGATAATTATGCCTTGACATTTGTGTACTTTTTTCCTGAATCTTATGATTTTTTCTTGCACGTGCCATGCTATTTGATGTTTGCATTGCCTTGAAAAATGTTTGCCACATGCGAAACCCAAAGCAGTAATTTTTACAAGGGTTTTTATGGAATATAAAAGGGAAATCCCGAGGTGTCGGGTGTATATGTCAAGTTTTATATTTTAAATGAGCCTAGTATATTTAAAAAGTAAGACATGCAAAGTTTGACGGGTTTTCAATAATTATGTGACAACGTGCGATTATTTTCCTACAATTTTTACATGAAAAATGTGCAGTGATTTATTATGTTGAGCATATACCATGTTTGCATCGGCTAATATGTAGGATTAAAATTGGATGATTGTGGTGTGCTCGTATAGTCCTATAAATGAACCCGTCACCCCGGCGGGAGATCGGGGACAAAGTCTAACTTGTTGGAAATCCCGGCGGGAGTCTGGATGCGTAGTCGCGGTAGAGGCCGGGCCCATGCTCTTTCGGGAATGTCGTCTTGGGAGAGAGCCCTTGACGTAGTCACGCCTCATGGGGGAGGGCAATGCCTGGTTATGCCAGTAGACACCAACAGGAGTTCGATTATGGTCTTGAGGGACGTTAATAATCAAAACACGTGTAAATGCAGGAGTGCATGTGAAACATATTGTGACGTGTTCTGATTATGCATGTGCTGTTTGCACTGACCATGGCATGCGTGAAGTTATATCGTGCAGGGTATGGCAATAGCAAGGTAAGATTGCTTGCGAATCAACTTGCCTATGATTGATCATTGTAGTGATTAAAATGTTGGTTGCATTATTTATGGCATGCATGATAATTTATACTATGCAGGGTGTGGCATGACTGGGTAAGGATGCCTGCAAGTCAATTGATTATTGATTGTTTCTTATGGGGTTTACCAGGTAGATCACATTTATAATTAAGGAAAGCAAGGATCGCTTTGCAATTGATCTGCCGTAATAATGAGGATTATGCCTGTTAGGAACCTCGAGGCGAGTTGATGTCCTAACCGGGGCTTATGGTGATAACTCACTGAGATTATATCTCACTCGTCATTGTTAAATATTTTCAGGTCCATAGTTATGTCATCTATATTGCCATGGATCGGACAGTGCTAGAGCATGTCGTGGAGGGCAATAGGTTGGTGTGCCCGATGGTTGAAGGAAGTAGATTAACCATGTTTAGTATCTTTAGATGACTATAGAGGAAGTCGTCCGATAGAGGGACTTGTGTATAAACTTCCTAGGGTTAATTAGTACAAGAATAAAAATGACGTTGCTATTGTTGTTTGTGGTCTTTCTACTGTCCCTAGGGCTTATTGACTGGGTGTTGTTGATTTGCTTCCACATGAGTTTAATCGCAAGATAAAAATAATGGTTGGCGACGTTCCTAGGATGTCGTATTCATTTGACCAAAATGAAGGGGTTGTCGCGTGCTCGGGATTCGGGGTGTGACATCCCTGTCGGTTTTGGTATCAGAGCCCGGTCAGTACTTGGAGTGATAAGGTGCGATGGGTTATGGAATAGTAAGATAGGAAATACATTTATTTCATAAGCATGTGATTGCTTATAGGATCTTTTGCTGTAAGCAGGTTGTTCATGGTTCCTAATTCCTTGAGGGAATTGGAATCCAGATTCTGTGAGAATGCTGCAAAATGAACAATCCTGATCCTAGAGCCCTAGAGGAAGGGCAGTTTGAGGTCAAGCAAGTGCTAAAGGAAATGCACCAGGGGGTCCTAGACTAGGTAGAGTCCTGTAGGCGTTGTAAGCCTTGAGTTTTGATAGGGCGTAGCTAACTTGGACTTAAGTTGTTGCTTTTATAGCTGCTGATGTCGCCATTATTGTTGCTATTTCACCTAGTTAGTTCCATTGATTGGAAATGAGGAGTGGTGATCAGTCGATGTTTGAGTTGGTTGAACGGGTCCTGGAGCTAGAATTGTCCAAGTTCATTGGAACGGGTGATCCTAAGACAACAACTCTTTGAATCAAGGAACTAAAGAAGTCTTTGTGCTACTGGAGTGTTTGAAGGAAGAAAAGATAAACCTAGCTAAGTACCAATAGCAAGTAATGCCAGTGATTAGTGGAAAGTAACCCAAGGAAGAGGTTTTTCTCGAAGGCACGACCCAAGAGTAGGGTGCCTTGGTCGAGGTATTCAATGGAAAATACTTTTTTGAGTAAGCACAAGAGCCGAAGATGGTTGAATTCTTGCAACTTCATCAGGACCATTTGTCAGCCGAGTAATACAAGGTTAAGTTTGCAGAGCTCTCAAAGTAGGCGTTGAGAATGATTGAGAATTTGGTGGACCAAATCAAGAGGTTTGGGTATAGTCTAAGATTGGAGAGTAAAAGTCAGTTGGTGCCCCTGAAGTTGAATGATTTTGATTAATGGTACGAAGGGGCTAGTGAGTTGCAGAGTATGACGGAACAAGTAGCCACATCTAGATCGTAGTTTGTGTGTGTCATGGGAATGATTATCGACTTGGGAAAAAGGTCAATGATAAGAGAAAAACATCTCATCCCACCCAATACGAAGAATGGCGTTGGGCAAATGGCATACAATTCAAATGCCAAGTGTTGCCAGGCGGTTGAGGGGGAGGTGCTGGTGGCTGGTTCGGGTGGCGGCAAGGCGAAAATAGCTACGGCTAGGCATTTTCAGTCGGTGCAACAGTTGGTAATAGGGGCGGACAGACAAGCGGCGCTGGTCTGGACAACCGGTGGGCTATCTGACGACTAGGACCAGCGAGCAACGATGACTGGGGGTACGAACAGAGGCTCTCGGTCGCTGCTGTAGGTGGCTTGGGCAGCAACAAGGCTAAACCAACAATGGAAATGGAAGAAAGGAAGGAAAGAAGAAGAAGAAGAAGAAAAAGAAGAAGAAGAAGGGAGAGAGAGAAGAGGTGGTTGGCCAGCAAAGGGGAGGGAGAAGGAAGAGAGAGAGAGAGAAGATGAAGCTCTTAAATGCCCTTCAATTCGCCATGCAAAAGGCCATCATTAGCCAAGACTTTCTCTTCCTCTTTTGTCTTTTATCCTTTAATGCCAAGAGGGGCGTTTTAGTCTTTTCCACCTTGGGCATAATTACCAAATTGTCCATGGGCTAAAGATGAAGAGCAAGCCTAAGAAACAAGCTAAAAATGAATAGGAATGGACTCAGGAATTTGTTAGGCTCAAATTGGGCTCAAAATGGATAATGGGCTAGAATTGGGTCAAGTGGGCTAATTGGGCTCAATGGGCCCACATGGCTGACTTGGGCCACATTTGTGGCCACCCCTCCTTGGGCGTGAGGCCGACTTGGGTCTTGGCCAACCCACTTCCTTGTGGGCTCAACTTTCAGGTCCGTTAATTCCTTTTTCCAACAATTCAAGCTTACCAATAATTTCAAAGGTTATAGAAACATTGTCCAAAGGTTCCCTCTAACGTTCCTGAAAATTCGACATCAAATATCGAATTAACATACATAGTCAATTTCGATCAAATGCAATTTTAGTACGTCTTAGACTAACAGGCAGCTCCAAGGATTTACGCGTAATCGACTCGTGTTTGACTTAACGTCAAACAACAATCAAGTTTTCTCGACAAGTGGATGGCCTCGACTATCGGGAAATTGCTAAGAATCGATTCTTATTTCAAAGTACATGATTACTGAGAATTGACTTAGGGTCATTTGCAGTCTCGATAATAGTAAACAGATTCACTCATTATCTCATTATACCCTGTTCACGAATCAACTTCTAGTCATTCCTTGAATAAGCCTATATAACCACAAGATCGTCCTTACGCAAGTCCCATGGCATGGTCGTATTCTTTAGTTGTACGCGTTCAGTCTTCATTAGTCTTTCCCCTCAGGGTTAGTATCTCGGGAATAATCAGTTCCTAGTGAGATTAACTAATAATGCATTGACGAAATTCACGGTTATACATTCCTCAAAGGGTTCGAATCTCATGACGTCACGGTTTCTAAAATGCCTCTACTTCTCATATCATTCTTGGTTTACCCAATAATCTTATGACAGAAAATGAAAAGTATTGGAGAAAATTGTATTGTATATTTCTCTACTTTTGTACATGTATTCCAAGCCTATTTATAATACAAGAAAGATGTACAATAGGAAAGAATATACAAAATGATGTTTCCTATTTTATATTCTGAATATCTAATCTTACGAACTAACCGAATCAATTAACCCACACTTAGATAATTGGAATCAAATCATATCTCCAACACTCCCCCTCAAGCTGGCAATTTATATATATCAAAAGCGCCTAGCTTGCTCAGTAGATATGTGTATTGTCTCTAACATAGCAGCTTGATAAAAATGTCTATAGGTTGTTCCATTGTCCCAATTCCTTCTGTCACCACTAGCTCTTCTTGAATCTTTTCTCAAGTGAAGTGACAGTCAACCTCTATATGTTTTGTTCTTTCATGAAATACTGGATTTGCTACTAATTTGAGTGCAGCGTCATTATCACAGAACAATTCACTTGGTCTGTCCACTTGTACTCTTAGGTCAGCAAATAATCCTCGTATCCATACTATTTTATAAATAGTTTTTGCCATAGCTCAATATTCTAATTTAGCTGAAGATAATGAAATGGTTGACTGTTTCTTTGATTTCCATGAAATCAAGGACTTTCCCAATTTTATGCAAAAACCAATAATGGATCTTCGGGTCATCGAACAAGTGGCATAATCTGTATCACAGCAGGCTATCATCTTCATATTGCAATCATGAGATAGAAGTATTCCAAGCCCTGGGCACCCTTTCAAATACTTCACAACTTTTAGAGCTGCATTCATGTGAGATTGTTTCGGGTTGTGCATGAATTGGCCAAGTATCTAAACAACATAACATATGTCAAGTTTGGTAATGGAGAGATAAATCAACTTATCAATAAGTTGTTGATATCCTAACGGATCTTTAAGCAGCAGATCCTCATTAGAGAATGATAAACTCGCATCATATTCATGCGTTGTAAGTTTAGCATTCCGTTCAATTGTTATGATAGCTAGCTTGCATCCTGATAGTCCTGCTTCCGAAACAATTTCTAAAACAAATTTTCATTGATTGAGAGAAATCCCTTCATCAAACCGAGCTATCTCAATCCCAAGAAAATATTTGGGAGGCCCCAAATCTTTCATATGGAATGTAGAATGTAGATATTTTTTGAATCTCCCAACAACAAGAATGTCATCAATATATATATCAATAGATAAATTGATGAAGTACATTTAGTCCAGGTAAATCGGGCATAATCATGTTTGGAATGTTGGAAACCTGCATTTGTGAGTGCAATGGTAAATTTCAAATACCATTATCGAGATGCCTGCTTTAGCCCATAAAGAGATTTATGAAGACGACATACTTGAGACTCCCCCTATCTCCATAAACCTTGTGAAAGTTCTATATATATTTCCTCATCGAGATCTCCATGGAGGAAAGCATTATTGATGTCCATTTGGTGCAGTTGCCAATTACAAAGCGCAACAATAGAAAAAAAAGGAACGAACAGAAACCTCTTTAGCGACTAGAGAGAGAGTCTTGTGATAGTTGAAACCTTCTCGCTGGGTAAATCCTTTGGCAACTAAGTGAGCCTTGTAAAGTTCAATAGATCCATTTGCCCTATACTTGATTTTATATACCCATTTGTAACTAATTAGTTTTGGATGTGCGAGTAGAGAGACAATATCCTAAGTGTGATTCTCAGTGAGAGCATGTAATTCAGCTTCCATGGCCTGCTGCCATCGTGGGTCACATGCTGCTTCATCATAAGACGATGGTTCCTGTTCCTCTTATATGCGACTAATGCAACACAAATGTTCTGATAGTCAACTAAATGAGACATATGAGGAGACAGGATAACGTGTACCTAGAGAATCCAATATGGGACATATATAATCTTTAGTCTATGCAAGGGGCAAACGTGACGTCTAGAATGTCGAGGTTGTTCAATTTGCACCTTTTGGGAACTAACGAGCGAGAATCATCAATACATGCATGTCGAGATTCCACTAAGGATGCATGAGTCGCTGACGATGCAGGCAGATCATCTCTGTCAAATAATGTTGGTGATTTAGCATATTGATTTGAGGAATTTGAATCGACTAATATATATGACATAAGGTCTGCTGAAACGAAAATATATTGAGAACTCGTAGATAAATCCTCTTCTGATAAGAATTTATCAAATGTCGGCAGATGATTGAAGTTGAGATGTTATTTCCCAGAATGGAAATGTATCTTTATGAAAAATAACATCTCGATTGGCAAAGAAATGCCCTATAGATATCTCTATGCAAAGGAGGGTAACCCATAAAAACACACCGAAGTGCACAAGGATCCATCTTATTCCGAGGACCCATATTCATGGCATAGCATAAGCAGCCAAAAACTCTTTAGTGGTTGATCACCGGTTTCTTTCCAAAAAGCATTTCAAATCGGATCCGTCCTTCAAGAATTCGAGTTTGTATGCAATTGATTAAATAGACTACTGTGACCACACAATCACTCCAAAATTTTTTAGGAATGGATGCTTGGAATTTGAGTGCTTGGGCTACTTCCAGGAGATGTCGATGTTTAAGCTCTACAATCTCATTTTGTTGGGGAGTGTAGGTGCAAAAGCTTTCATTGAGTATTCCATGGGAGGATAAGAAAGAGGTGCATTCATTAGTGAAAAACTCACGTCCATTGTCTGTATGAATTCTTTGGATAGATTTATTAAACTGATTCTTAATCAAGGAGAAGAAATTCGACAACATTGAAAAAGTTTGACCTTTTGACTGCATATAAAAAACCTAGATGGCATGAGGTAATCATCAACCACAGTAAGAAAGAAATGCGACCCATCATGATGAGGGGTATGATAAGGTCCCCACATATCCATATGAAGTAAAGAAAATGCATTAGTAGCCTGAGATGTACTAATTGGGAAATATGCTCGTGACCGTTTTGCTAACGGGCAAATGGAACATTTAGGGTGAGGAAAACAAGCACTATGACTGAATTGTTGATGAGAAATAATAGTTTTATTACTAGTGGTAGCATTACAAAAAAAGCTGTTATTCAATGAAGATAAATCAAGATCATTAGGGAAATTGATCCAAAAATATAATCCTTCTACAATATTACCCAAGCCCATCATTGCCAATCAAATGGTCCTGAAAGAAGCAATTTTTGGAATTGAATATGACATGGCAAGAATTGTCCTCATAAATCTTGGAAACAGATATAAGATTGAACTCAAATTTAGGAATATAAAGGACATTCTTAAGAACAATAAGTGGACTAAGATATATGGTGCCAATTTTGGTGACATAGGTGACATCACTAGTTGGAAGACGTATTGACATGGAAGAAAGGAGTTTCTTATGGACATATGAATATTAACACCTGAATCAATAATCCATGCATTAACTGAAATCGAATTCGTCTTGCAGAATGAAGTACTTGAAAAGCCTGCAGTCTTATTGATAGTCCCCAACTGACTCAAGGTTCTCATAATATTTTGATGTTTACCTTGTGTAATTGTCCCAGTTGCCCCATTTGCTCTCACTTCTGAAACCTGATAAGCAAAATACTCTTTTTCCCTTTTTTTTATTAGATTTTCCATGCAATTTTCAATGTGTATCAATAGTATGTGGACATTTGCAATATTCACAAAATTTACCCCTTTCTTGATTTTGCCCACCTCCTTTATGTGATGATGTGGCGTATCTTGGGCCATTCGATGGTTTAAAGACATGGGCTGATGAAGCTTGATGTGAGCCATTGGATTCGGTCAACTGGATGGACAATTGCTGACCGTCCAATTCATTCAAGTGGTCTGGGCCATCCAGTTGAAGCATTTTAGGGTTGCCTTCATTTGGGTGCGAGGCAGCCGCTCTATGCGTTCCATCAAAATCGAAGACCTGCTGCAATTGTCTCATTGAAGCAGCTCTCGCCGGAGCACCAAGCGGGGAAACGAAGACCTGTTGTGTCGATCTCACCGGAGCAGCAAGCGTGACCCTATCTCCAACCCGAACGTACTTTGCCGTGGCTAAGCGTTGGCTCTCCTCTTGGATGGCCAACTGATATATTCGGCCCAACGGCAGTACTGGCTCCATGGCAAGAATCTGCGATCAGAAATGTGAGTAACTCTCGTTCAAAACCAATAAAAATCTCGTGACTTTCTCTCTATCCTTCATCTCTTGATATTGTCTGAGTGTAGACTCGAGTCCCACGAGCTGTTCCTCGGCCGCCTCAAGCTCATTCCACAAGGCCAAAAGTAACCGAGAGGTTCCCTTACTTCAATTCCGACAAGGCTTGGGTTAGTGAGAAAAGCTTGGCGCAGTCGAGTTTGCCATACATCTCTTGGATGCTATCCTACATGAACTATGAGTCTTCGGTCGATGGTAGTCTGGTGGCAATCTCGGCACTCAAATTGTTTCCGATCTATGTGTGCACGAGCTGGTGGCATCTACGCCAGTGTCGCTGTAGTAGCTTGTCGGTCAAGGAAGCCGTCTTTCTCCTTTGTCACCAAAGCTCACTGAAAATCCCGAGCCCATGCCGTGTAGTTCTCTGGACCAGTGAGTTGCAGCCTGATGATCTTCAGTTCGGGTCTGTCAGCCGGCGATGTGTACAGTGCATCACCAAGCTCCGGGCGGCCACCTGTGACTACGAGCGGATAGGGCACAAAGCCCGGTTGGAATCCTGAGTAGGGATTCGTCCGTGAACCCGCCGGATTCAGATCTGGTCTCTGACCCGAACCCGCTCCTCCTGGGATGAACGGAGTCTTCATCCCACCTTCATTGGGCCCGCCTCCAAGTCCTGAAGTTACTTCTCCTCCGAGTGGGCTATATTGGGCCCATGGTTGACTTGGCCCAGTTCCCCATTGACTAGAGAATGAGAACCAGTGGGCCTATGGCGACTGTGTTGAACCAGAATGCGGAACAGGAACGTGAACGGGAGCCGAGATAGCTGGGTGTCCAGCGGAATGCTGAGCAGAAACATGTTCTTCTTGTATCTTATCGATCTGTTCGGAGATCTGATTCCGTGGTGAGTTTTCACCTAAACTTGTATTTTGGTGCTGATTTTTCTGCATTGTATCGAAAAGTTAAATTCCTATCAAAGTGCTGAATTTGTTTTGCAAATAAGAAGCTGCAACAACAAAGCAGAAACTAGATGGAGGCAATTCAAGGGGATTTTTTTTATTTTTTATTTTTGCGGAAGCTAGGCCAGGAAGGGAGGCATAGAAAATGAAAAATATTGGAGAAAATTATAGTGTATTTCTCTACTTTTGTACATGTATTATAAGCCTATTTATAATGCAAGAAAGATGTACAATAGGCAAGAATATACAAAATAACGTTTTCTATTTTATATTTCGAATATCTAATGTCACGGATTGACTGGATCAATTAATCTGCAATTAGAATAATTGGGATCAAATCATATGTTCAACACCTTATTCAAAGAGGACAACTTCAGCTATGACGTGAGCTTGAGATTGCACATCGTGTGCGAGTGACTCAGACGGTAAGTACAAAAGCCTGCCCCATTTCCCTAACCATATCAGCATCCTCTGTGGTTATTATTGCTGGTCTTCCCATCATTATTTTCTTCTCGTATACGAAGAACGCACGCTCAACCGCCAGTCATCCTCACAATAATCTGTGTCGATTAAGAGCAGGGTAAGTGACCGATGCCGTCCGAGCGCTCAGCGGACGACTAGTGTAAGATGAATTGATCTTGCAAGGAGTGGCGCTCATCAGGTATTGCCACGGACAGACCCAATTGAACCAGAACGAGTGGAAATAGAACTTCACGCAATCATAGTGCGGCCTCTGATCGGGAAGCCCAAAGATGCAGTTCATCCTCACGTCCAGCACTCCGCTCTTCACGAGCTTCTGGCACAACGGCCCGATGTGGGTGAAGTAGTTGTTCGATAGCAATAAGTTCAACAGGCTCGGCATCGAGCACACGACCTCCGGGATCACGTCATACAGGTAGTTCCCGGCGAAGTTGAGCTGCTTGATCTTGTCCGAGTAGCCGAGCGAGCACGGGAGCTGTCCTGTCAGGTAGTTGCCCCTCGCGTTGAAGACGGTGACCTTTCTCAAGAACCTGATCTCGTGAGGAATGCAACCCATGAGCCGGTTGTTCAGGAAGAGCACTTCAATCAGCATCGAAGAGGCATTGGCGATGCTCCTCGGGATCGGGCCAGTGAACTTCTTGTTGGCCAGGGTGAGGTAGAGCACCCAGGTCGAGCTGAAGTCGATTGGGATCTTTTGCATGAAGTTGTTGTTGTTGATGTGGAGCACGTTGAGGGCTTGCTTGAAGACCTGTGGCGGGACGGACCCAGTAAAGGAGTTGAAACGAATATCCAAGAACGACAGGTTGGTGATCCGGAACACCGCAGCCGGGAATGCCCCGGAGAATTTGTTGTTCACGTCTAGCTTGAAGAAGTATGGGAGCTGCGCAATCTTCTGCAGGATGATGCCGGAGAAGTTGTTGGAGTTGGCGTGGAAGATTGCGAGGTCCGGGAGCTGGTCGATGAAGCCCTCGAGGGTCTGTGCGCCGAGGTGGTAACCGTTGAAGTCGATGGCCATGAGCATGGTGGCTGCAAGATTGTCCAGCGGGTGGTTGTAATAAAAGCCTTGGTAGTTGCAGATGTCCGGGCCGACCCCAAGAGGTGGTGATGCCAAGCTGATAGGCGGTGACAGTGTTCTTGAAGCTCTGGATCACGGGGAGTACGGCGGCGAGTCTTTGGTCCAAGAACATCAAATCTTGGGATGGTGGTGGAGATGGAGGTTTCACTTGGCAAATAGAAAGATGATGATGACAAGCTTGGAGGACGAAGATGGAGACGAAAATCATGTGAGAATTTGAGGGTTTGAGAAGAAAAACAGAGGGGCCACCCATTGGGAGGATGTCTGGAGGTGGAGTCAACGGAATGTGTGGCAATTCAAGGACAACATTGGATTTTATCCCGACAAAAGTAGTGCCAAAACTTAATACGAGAGGACAATCAAGTGTTAAAAGTTATAAAATGTATATTTAAGTGTCACTTTTTTAATAAATTGAATCACTTAAGTGTCAACTCCGACAAAGGCTACTGGAAATTCAACGTAGCTTATTTTAATAATATAGATCGTTTATATGACTCGCCAGAAACTGAGTCAGCAAAAACTCAGCTAAAACAATGTCATTTTTGTAGTGACGTGTCATTTAAAAAATGTATTAATTAAATAATATTAAATAGCTTAAAAATATATTATTATAAAATTGATTAATTAAAAAAAAAGGACGAGGAAGGGGAGGATCGGGCGAGGGCTATGCAGCCCTCGTCTCTGCCATCGTTGCTGCCCCACCATCATTAGGAAGAGCTG
Organism: Angophora floribunda; assembly: GCA_014182895.1. Taxonomy (NCBI): domain Eukaryota; kingdom Viridiplantae; phylum Streptophyta; class Magnoliopsida; order Myrtales; family Myrtaceae; genus Angophora; species Angophora floribunda. Next base: position 11,484,199 of record CM024711.1, on the reverse strand, counting down.
GTGACGGTGAGCGAGAGTCGGCCAGGATCGTCTTGGCCAATGGCCGGCAGCCCCGGCCGACCTGCGGCGAGGGCCTATGGCTTGCCTGATTGGGTGAGGGCCGGCGACCCTCACCAGATCTGGGAGAGGGTCCGGACCCTCGCCCTAGATCTGGGCAAGGGCTCGTAGGCCCTTGTCACTGGCCAAGGCCTGATGACTGTGGTAGCGGCAAGGGCTGCACAGCCCTCACCCGACCCTTTCCTTCCACTTTTTTTTTTTAAATAAAATCGATTTTTAAAATTTTTTTCTAGTATGACTTGGATAATTTTTTTTCTTAAAATTGCCACGTGGATACTTTATTTTGAAAAAATGCTCCATCAGCAAATAAAATTGCTGGAAAATGACACGTGGCAGTTTGGCCGGATTTTTTCGCCGTTGGCACTTAATTGATCATTTTTTCTCCGATTTTTCCACTTAAGTATACATTTCCGAACTTTTGACACTTAAGTATTTCCCCGTGCCAAATTTTGGCACTCTAGGGGTCCGCACGTCCTTTATTCCCTAGGGCTCTTTTTTTTTTTTACTACATTTTATTTGCTCTATTTGTTTCGGTATTATTGAATTTTATATGTGTTTGCTCGAGTGATTTTATGCATGATCGCCCTTGCTAAACAATGGGGAAATAAGGTTAGGAAGACCACATGAATAATTGTTTTCAGAAAAAGAGAAAATGCACTAAGTACATCTTGACGGGCTTCCTCCATTGGAAAAGGAGACTGTACTTGTTTTATCAAGTTTGAGAAAATCGAGAGAAAACAAGGTGCACGGACAATTTGATGTTCACTTTCTCGATGTCTTGGAATCGTCAGAGAGAACACATGGTCAGGACTGCAAATCTTCGAAGAGGTTAGTTTGTCCGTCAGAGGAGCTGGGTTACAATGGGCTACAAGCTCCCGAGTTGACTAATGGTTGGAGGGGAGCATCAAGCTCTCTAAAGATGCTTCAAGAATTCCGTCTGTGGGGATGCTCGGAGGTACAGGATAGTCAATTTGTTTCTATATTGGAATCATTGAAAGTACTTTCTGTTGAAGGGTGCTTTTCATTAAAAAGGTTAGGTGGTTTATCAAACTTGAAGAACTTGAGACGGTTAGATATTGGATGGTGCGAGACCTTGCAGGTTGTCAAGGGCATTGATGAACTAGAGTTTTTGCATCGGTTGAGCATTTTTGGGTGCAAATCAGTGGAAATGATTTTTAATAAATTGAGCTCAAAGATACCAAGAGCACAAGATAAATATAATATGTTGTGGGAAGTTACTTGACAACAGTCCATCTCTTTATTGTGTCACTTGGAAGTCTTACAAAGAGAAGATTTTCAATGGAACAATACAATCATCGGACTCTGAAATTGAAACAACGGACTTTACAATAGAAACAGGAGGTCCTCTGCACAAAACGGTGCGCCTTCTTTCTATTCATAGATCATCACTGTTTCTTGCACTTTATTTGATTTCTATTTTTGCTTTATTCTAGTGGAGAGAGACAATAAGTTGATTCTAAAATGTGCAATCAAGGACTATCTCATCAAAAATTTCCCATCTTACTGGGAATCTCCATATGATGTGTGCATCTCAACCTCGGTGGAGAGGTTGGGGATCTCGCTTCCCTCACCATCTATAACAAAAGGGCCTTTCTTAAGAGAAATTTAGGCTCTCGAGGCCTCGGCTCACCTTATTATTATTTTTCGATTATTCATTTTTCAAAAAATATTACTTCAATTTTGAGTGTTTCGTGAAATAAATGCACTCATAAAGTGGAGTCATTTTTTAGAAAGACGTCTAAAGTAATTAAGTTATTCTCAAATAGGGATCTCAACTTGCCGGTTGACCAAATGTTCATTGACTGACATTTTTTGAAACAATATCAATTTTATGCCAAAATTTTAATTGGGTAAAAAATTGAAGAAAATCCCGAATTCCTTAAAAAAAGAAGTGGGATGAGGGTTCTTTTTCACGATTTCTTCTCCCTCTCTCCTGAAGCTCAAGCAAATTGCCATTGCTCAAACCTCAGCCGCTGCCCACCCGATCCTTGTCGCTACTTGCTCGTTCCTTGCAAGCTTCAGTCTATCATTCGCGGTTGCCTCTTCTATCACATCCCAAATCCTGTAAGGATAAGGGAACGACACGGCCATCCTTCCCACCTGAAGGACGTAGCCTCAAACTATATCCCAAATTTTCAGCTCCCAAAAATCCCCGTGATGGCGCTCTCGCTCTAACAGCCACTACTTGAAGGACCTGGAAAATATGATAAGAGGAAATGAATGAGCTACCACAGGCCAATGAATAATACATTTCTTTCAAACGGATCGAAAAATTACTATGCACATTTACAATACCAATATCATTCACTTTTAACATAATATATTCATACTACAAATATCTCAAGAAGATAACAAAATAGATACCAATGGTCGAGTCCATTGGTCAATCTCATAAAACATATGCCAATGGTCTATTCCATTGACTAAACTCATCAAAACATGAGTCGATGGTCCATTCCGTCGACTAAACTCAAATCACATGTTAATGGTCCACTCCATTGACCAAACTCAAGCTCAAATGTCCAACCATGGTCACGCTTAACGCCCGTGACGAGACGACCAAGATTCTCCCTTGGTTAGGTCTCCACCTATTAGAAGCTAGTGGCTCAGCTCACAAGGATATCCTAGACTAGTATGCGCATACCTAAACACCCCTCAAGGTTCACAGAAACATTGAGCATCAATCAACAATCACAAATTCCTAATAATCCATAACAGAATCATAATTCATCTCACAATTCAAGTATTTAATAAATATTGAAATACTTAACATAAACCAGAAACTTTCTAATATCCTTTGATAAAGGTTTCTCAAACTACTTTCAGACAAATATTCCAACTAAAATCAAAGGACAGTTTCCTCACTCAAACAACAAATGGTAGTAAAAGCCTGATTCTGTTTTTATGCAACAAAGAATGCTATTTTTCATCTAATAGCATATATTACCCATAATATCTTTCAAACATGAGTTTAAAATACAAGGAAGAAATAGTATCACTCACCTGGGAAAAGCCAAAAACCAACTACGACAGTTACCCGAGCCGTTGCACTCAAATTCCTAACAATTAACCAAAAAACAATATCAAAAGACCAAGTAAAAAAATATTCTAATGAATGACTTGACTATAATATGCTTATTTGTCGATAAAACAACACCCACGCAACGACGGAAAGCCCGCTTCTAGTAGAAACCCATTATTATCCGCAAGACATGGGTTACGCGCTCAACTTCGTCGCGCCATGACTTCCTCCACAAAATTCGATTTCAAGCCAACTTATAGTCATTAGAAAGCCCTTTTGATGCACTATAACAACCCCAATTCAGCCGCCTCAAAACCTCAACAAAAACAGTAGAAAACCAGTCTCGAAGCTACTGTTCGGAACAGTAGCAGAACACGCACCGAACTTCAAAATTCCGTTATGGACAAACCGTAAGCTCAAATTGAGATTTGCAAAATGCTATAACTTCATAACATCCTAAATTATCATTCCCATAAAAATTTGCAGCTCAACGACTCAAAAATCTGACTTCGCCGCACAAATCTCCACTAACTCCGAATTTCAAGCTCTAATCGTGACTATTCCTTTCAAATGACGATTAAATGCCTTAATCACTTACCGGCATCATAGAATAGTGTCAAGTTGGTTTGGCGAGTCTTCCAGATCATGAGTGTGCCAAAAATACTCTCATTCTGTCTTTTCCTTCTCTTTCTCTCCTCTCTCGTTTCTGCTTCTGCTTCTTTCTTCTATTCTGTTTTCTATTTTCTGTTTTGCCCGCTGACCTGGGCGCAGCAAAAGAAGGGGATATGAAGATGGGCTGGGCTGGCTTTTAAGAGAAAAAGATGGGCTGACTTATTTGGCCCCCAAATATTACATCTTCTTTCCCAGGTTCCGTCGTCTGCAAGCTTCAAGTCCTTCATTAGTTTCAATTTCCATGTTTGTGAACTTCAAGTCCTTCAATGCCACTTTTCACTCCATTGCACATTTTCAAGTCCTTCAGTGCCACTTTTCCCAGGTTCTCTTCTTGAGCAGTTGTATATTCCATCGGTAATTTGACGGCTGTTGCTTATGGTTGAAGGGACTAGAAGTTTGTGGGTTGGTTGCACAGAATGTGCCTCAAGTGACTGCTGTGAACATGCGCACTATTAAGAGACTGAGCTAATATTAATCAACCATACATAAATTTATGCAGCAAGTGGTGACTGAAGTGAATCAGCATTTCTTTTTATTATTTTTAAGGTTGATGCCAAGTTTCACAATTGGGGGTGTAAAAGATGATTACTGTTGTGACCCTCCCAAGGTGGATCTGCCGGAGCTTTGACAGATTGTCAAGCAAGAGTGAACGCGAGGAGTCACTTGTACTTGACGTAGGTTCTCCCAAACACTTCCGGTTGTAATTTGTTTTTCTTGATTAATTATGAAAATTGTTCTTGCTATAAGAGTCGCTACTAACCATTTTGAAGGCTGGTTAGGAGCCAAGTAAAGTGCGGGAGGTGACTTTATTTTCACGAACTAGAGGATTTGATTACGTCAATAGTCTAATTAATGCCCTTTTGGTACCTAAGCTCATTATTTTATCAAAAAGCATGAATCATGCGGCCTTTCCAATTTTAATTCATAAACATGTTCATTTACACGATCGTGCACAATCGAATTTAACAATGTCAACATTAAATACCATAAGTACTTATATCCATATCCAAGTGATCAAATCAAGTACGATGATAATGAAATATTAAAGCACAATAAGTAAAACCCCAATACAAGTTTGGTAAAGAATATACACGATCTTATTATTACGTCCCGTGACAGGACCCCTGTGAGCGGTGTATATAAATAGATGTGTATTGTGTCAATAAATGTAAATTTATTGATTTAAATATATATAGAAGACAAGTTCAATTATGATAAGGATGAGAGCAGTAATGAATACTAAACTAGTAATGAAACTAGAGATAAAACACCTAAATACAATCTAATCATTTTTTTAATCTTTTTTATAGACTTATCCTTTTGATATTTTCCTTTATATGCCAAGTACATTTTCATCCTTATTCATCATATGCCCTGTTTTTTCTCTCTCTGTGCTCACTTCCGCTAACTCAAATCATAAGCTTAAATTTCAAATAAGCGAGGCTAAAAATCTCTAATCCTCACCGAACGCTCACAGTTATAGTCAGCAACTCCGTTCAGTGATCCGCAACGGCACGAAAGCACGTCAACTCAGTTTGCCTGCACCTTGGCCGGAAGAACATGCAAGACCGGAAAAAGAGAAACAAATCAAGGAGAAAAACTGACATAAAATCAACTCCAAAACTCAGTCGGACAGAAAAAACCTGATAGACATGGCAGCGCTTTGTCCAGTTCAATTTGAAAAGCAACGGAGCTGAATTTATCGATAGAAACTTATTTGCTTGTGAAGAGAAAGCGCACGGTCATGTGTTGGAAACTGAGCAAAATCAAAAGAATAAGAAAATACATGCTCGACTTAGCTTAGTGGTTGCCATCAAAGTCTATGTGAGATGAGCACGAGACGACGATGCGATGGTGCTTTTGGACTAGTCAGGAGAGCAATCCACACTCGGTGACGGTGGCTTCTTTTCATTCAACAAAACATCCCATGAACAGGGGAGGACAGAGGACAAAACCAGCGCCTCGGATGATGAAAGATATACGAGAAACTAGCGAGTAGCGCTGGTAATTTGGGCAGCAAAGAGCAGCCAGGAGGAGTAACCCTGAAACGTGCGGTGACACAACGACTACGCTGCCGTAGCAACACGATGGAAGGCGAGGATTTGTCTGGTCAGGCGGGGAAGCGACAAGCTCATCGAGCGATGACTCAGTCCACAGATTCGAGAGAAGACGATTGTTCAGGCCGTGGAGGGTCAAAACGACGATTGTCGAGGGGGGGGGGGTTTCCAAAACGAATTGGCTTTGATGGCAGCGATGATTGGTTGGCACGTGAGATTAACGGAGGAAGAGGTAAGAAAATGATAAACATTCCCTTCATGTTCGCCTAATAATTCACTTTCAATGTGCAGCGAGATCAGCTGCCTCAACAGGTCCCCCCGGTTGCCAGGACTGCCCTCTGCTCTGCTTTCTTCTCTTTTCCATTTCGCACGTTCTCCTCCTCTGGTTCCAGGTGAAACTCTTGGCCGATTGTTGACTAGATGGCCCATATATTGACTTAGTTTCATGTCCCCTATAAGGCTAGACCGATAAGGTTAGCTGAGGTTTGATGGTACGCACGAAAAATGGGTCAACTTAAAAGAAGCAAATCAATCGGGTAAGGTTGAGTGGCCTTGAATATTTCTTCAGTGATTGGAGGGACTCGAAAGTGCCTGTCCTCTTCATCGGTCCAAAATTTATTTTAATGCTGGGCCCAGGTATCAAAATCAATATGCCTCTAATCACGAATGCGAGGGATGAATGCAAAAATAGTGCGGGGTAGGTGTTTTTTGGAACGCTGGACACCCTAAGTGTCAAAATTTGGCACGAGCGAATATATAAGTGTCAAAACTTTCAAAATATATACTTAAGTAATATAATCGAAGAAGAAACGAATACTTAAGTACTAACAACAAGACACGTTAAATTTCCGACAACCATGCAAACCGATTTTATTAATAAAATAATGTCATATCGAATTTCCGACAAATTTGACGAAGTTGGCACTTAAGTATCTAATTTTTTTTTAAAAGAAAAAGTGACGTTTAATTGTACATTTTGAAATTTTTGACACTTATGTATTTACTCGTGCCAAGCTTTGACACTTAGGTGTACTTCTTCCAGTGATTTTGGTTAGAGATTCAATTATAGCATTATTGGCAAATTTGGTCCCCAAAATTCTTTTAAGAAATTCAATGACAACCTAGCCACAAAAATTTAGGTCTCAACAACTAGACTCACATTCTAATAGTTGTCAATAAGGAAATAAGTGTTGAAAAAGATTTGCACAATCATTTGCTATTTAATATAAATGCACATTTAATGAGTATACTTAAATGGTTAAAGGTACTTAATTATAATAAAAGGTAAGTCTTTAAGGTGAAGAGATCAAATCAAATATTTCATAGAGTAGTAAGTATATGCTAGGGTAGCACTTTTTTTTTTTGTCAGTGCTACTCTATTTCAACTCTAACTCTTATTTTTAAACTTTTGTCCTACTTCTTGTAGGACATGGGAGTCAAAATCTATACTTGAAACTAAATCGTCTCTATCCCAACCCCTCTTGAGAAGGTGGGGATTTGAACCCCTCTACATTCCTTTTTTCACGTGAGAAGGGTGGCCATCAGGGTAAACTTGGTTATACTTGGACAATGCCTAGGTGGAATATTTTTTTTTTAGTGAATGCTGCAAATTCAATCTCTGTGGTATGAAGGAAATTTGTCTAATTATCTAGAGTCCCATGTGTCATAATGAGTGATGATTCTTTGGAAATGTTTTATTAATCACGCATTTTTATAAATAAATAGTTACCATATTGGATTGGGATTTTAAATATGTCCAACTATAGAAAAGGCACACCTTCATTATTGTCCTCCACCTTATTTTTTATAAAGCCATTGACTTAAGTGACTATAAATTGGAAGTTGCACCAGCTGCGAAGTTGCGTTGAGGTGCACCATAATATGTAATTTTTTTTTGCACCAGCTGGGATGTTGGCTGCACCCGTAATTGATGGCAAATGGTTGCGGAAGAAGATTTATTAGTAATATTTGTTTTCCTTTATATTTTTGTCAATTCCGGAATTTATTTGAAACCTTTCTGCTTCCACCTGACAAAACCCCGTGAGTCACGCAAATGGAATTAAAAGTCCTTATCTGTAATTTTCAATTAAACCCCATGAGTCATGCAATACAAACGTCAAAAATGATGTCTCTAACAAACGAAAGTGGCATTGGGTTTCATCGTTTATATCTTATAATTAAATATCTGTTTCTCCTTTTTATAATGCAACGCATTGGTTCTCCTTTTTTAAATTTTTGAGGGAGGATGATATGGTGAAGAAGTTTTTCACAGTAAATAAAAACTCTTCCCATTATTGAACGCATTATTGTTGTTGCCAAAATGTCCAATTGAAAGTCCTCCAATTGCAATCGAGAACTGCAAGCCTTATCTGAAATTGCCTAGAAGTATATCAACAGTGTCTATTTGCTTGAGTTTGCTAAGTGTGAGTGCAAATTGAGCTCCTATGGCAAACTTAGAGATAAGAGCAAGCACCAGTAATACTTTAGGAAGTGAGTACCAGGTGTTCCTGAGTTTTAGAGGGCTAGATACTTGTCGTGGGTTCACCAACAGCCTCTATCATGCCCTAGTAGATTTCGGGATTCGTGTTTTCATCGATGATGAAGAGCTTCGATTGGGTGAAAGAATTAGTGGCAACCTTCTACAAGCGATTGACAATTCCAAGCTCTACTTACCCATCTTTTCCAAAAATTATGCTTCAAGTCACTGGTGCCTCCGTGAACTTGCGAAGATGGTGGAGAACACCTTAAATCTAGAGAAGATGGGGAGAAGAAGGTCATATTGCCCATCTTCTATGATGTGAATCCCGATGACATGAAGTTGAAAACTGCATTGTATAGACAAGCCATATCGAATTTGAATCAAAAGATGGAGGATCGGAAGAAGAAATTCAGCTCCAAGGATGTAGAGACATGGCGTGTAAGGGCCTGGAGCCCGCCTGCCATATATTGTCCGCTTTGGGCCGAAGCCTGCACGGTTTTGTTCTTGTGGGTACTCCCCACAAAAGGCCTATGATAGGTTGAAGGTTCTCCAGCCTTATCAACTAGCCAGGGACTTCCTTCCTAGGCGATGTGGGACACGGTACTCCCGCCCTGAAGTGGAGATACTCTCTCCCCCTTCGGACTCAGCGTCCTCGCTGAGGCCCCCCACGCGGTCGGAAGTCGGCTCTGATACCATTTGTAAGGGCCTGGAGCCCGCCTGCCATATATTGTCCGCTTTGGGCCGAAGCCCGCACGGTTTTGTTCTTGTGGGTACTCCCCACAAAAGGCCTATGACAAGTTGAAGGTTCTCCAGCCTTATCAACTAGCCCAGGACTTCCTTCCTAGGCGATGTGGGACACGGTACTCCCGCCCTGAAGTGGAGATACTAAACCGACGGGGATGTCACGCCCTGACTCTCGAGCACGCGACAACCCTTCTCTTGGTCGATAGAAAGTGACGTCCCAGGACTCGTCGACGACTATTCATTTCAATCTTTCGTTATGCACAAGCGGAAGGGGAACCATCCCCAGTCCAACAAACAAACAATCAATCAATTAGGGATAGAGGGATGAACAGTAAGAACAACCATCACTACTCATTTATACAAATTACTAGATTAACCGACGGATGATCGTTTTTCGATTTACAAGCCCGACACAGGGGCCGATCCATCCTCTAAGCCAAACTAAAAAGGAACTACGCTGGGCTAATCTAGCTGTACAAAATGAACCCTCGGGTTCAGCACCGCGGTCACTCGGACCCATCGACTCGACTCCGTCGGGTCGATCACTTGGAGAAGCGGGGCGGGATTCTCCACGCGGGTGCGCCATTCTAGGGGCCTGAAAATGGTTAACCACGACGGGTTGAGATAAAATCTCAGCGAGTTCTTCCCTAAGCCCGGTTAGTACACTAACTCAACTCGAGGTATCTCCGTAACCACCCCTCACTCAACTCGACCACAAACACCCAGCAATCAGCAATCAAACCACAGACAGGTTCAACCAACAATCAGAGGTCGGTTCGCATGCAACCTTACCCGGTATGCCATACCCTTCACGTTATAAGTCAGCACAATACACGCAATGCACATGGCCGTTAGATGATGCAGTTCATCAATCACATGCGAGTCGTGTCACAAGCGATCTCACTTGGCCATTGCCACCCCTGCACGTTATCAATTCATGCGTTCGTGCCATAAATGATATGATCACCTCATGCATAATCGGAACCAATGATGCCATGTTTTCTCATGCACTCTCGCATTCACATGTGTTCCGATTATTACTGCCCCATGGGGCCATTGATTGGCGCAACGGCGCTACGGCGTCCTTCCTCCGCAGAGGCGCAACCGTGCCCTTCCGTGCCCAAAAGACGTCAAGGGATACTCTCCCGAGACCGCATGCCCACAGAACGTCAAGGGATACTCTCCCGAGACTGCATGCCCACAAAACATCAAGGGATACTCTCCCGAGACTGCATGCCCAACAAACGTCAAGGGATACTCTCCCGAGACGGCGGTTTCAACTTAGTGATCACGCAAGCACTCCATCACAACCCACTTATTATCTTTGAGCATTAGCCAATGCACACATGCTTGCATATGAAACCTCAAATCATTTATCACAAAAGCGGTTCGTATCCGGTGTCCCTCGGACAAACCATTTCTCCCACCTTTCTCATAAAAGCGAGTCCATTTTCGGTGTCCCTCGGACAAACCATTTTTCCCTTTTTGTGAAATTCACACGATTCATGCGAATGTTCATGCCACGACACATCAATTTCACTTCATATGATCAAGACACATGAAATTATGCACAATTTCACTTCCGGATGAATAGTGCCATGAACAGTGTCGTGAGCGATGTGAGTAATGAGCGAGTGCACATGAACAAAGTGAAATTCCGAATTTAATAATTAAATAATTTAATTCAGAAATCACATAATTTAATCAATAAATGCAGAAATTAAATAAATCAATTAATTAAAACAATTAATCAATTTAATCAAGCAAAGCATGCTTAATTAGCACATAACACACAATTAAGCATAATTAAACAAGATTAAGCTAATCTAATCTTAATCCTTAATCTAACCACCTATCTTAGGGCTAATGCACTTAATTAAACATCTTAATAAGCCCTTAGCACAAATTAACCCAACCCTAAGCAAGTTTAGGCACTAAATAGGGATTAGGGGCTAAACTCACCCGTTAAGCGGGCGGGAGACGCGGACGCGGCGGCGGCGCGAACCCGACACCGGGGACTTCCACCACAGCGATCCAAGGCAGTCCGGGGTCGAAACAGCAGCAACAACCTCTGTTTCCCCACTGCAACCTCGGAAAACAAAGCCAGCTGCTTGAAGAGAAAGTGGCCGACCGGAGTTGAACGGGGCCGCCGGAGCTCCGGCGAGCTAGTGGCCGGTGACCGGTGGCTCTGGGGTTGAGGAGTTGTGGGTGGCTGGTGTGGGCAGTGGGTAGGTCAAAAATGGAGGAAAACAGGCCAAAATGCGAAAGCGTGCATCAGCGTGAACAGTAGGCGGTCGGCGAACAGCCGGCTTCCGGCGTCCGTACGGATCGGTCGGAGACTCCTTTCGCCGATCAGCCGATGCTATCTGAACTTTTTTCGTCTTCTGAACGTAACAGAGGGTGGCACGGGCCGAGATTCACACGGGAAGGCTATGAACAACTCGATTTTCGGTGAAAGGTCAGAAACTGAAATTACAGAAAGGCCATGGAAGCAAGGGGAGAGAGGGCTGCGATTTTGGAGGAGCTGAAGAGGAGGGGAGAGAGAGCATTGAGGGCTTCCATTCAGCTTCATTAAGGGCATTAAATGCCTTCTCCAATTCCCCAAGCAAGTGACATCATCTTCTCTCTCTTCCTTTTGACTTTTCTTCAAAATATCCAAGGGCATTTTGGTCATTTCCACCTTGCACATTTCCCAATGTGCCCTTGGGCTGAAAATGAAGGGCGGGCCTAGGAAATGGGCCTGAAAATGAATAGGAACGGGCTCGGGAATTTATTGGGCTCGAATCGGCTCAGGTTTGGATAACGGGCTAGGACGGGTGAGGGGTCGGTTGGGTCCAACGGGCTCACTTGCTTTCCTCGGGCCTTCCACGGTGGCCATCCCACCTTGGACGTGAGGCCCACACTGATTTTCCGGCCCACGTCCTCGTAGGCTCAATTCCTCGGTTCGTAAACCCCTTTCTCAAAAACTCGGCTCAACCGACACCTTCGATCATTGTCAAGGAAGCATCGTTCAAAAGTCCATCCGGACATTCCCGAAAATTCGAAGTCCAATATTGGATTCACATGCCTTGTCAATTTCGCCCGAATGCCATTTTGGTACTACTCAGACTGACAGGTGGCTTTGAGGATTCACGCGTAACCGACTCGTGCCAATTCACGTTCACGACTTCTCGACACATGGACGTCGCCGATGCGCATGAAATTGCGAATGATCGATTCTTATTTCAAAGTACATGATTATCAAGGATCGACATAGGGCCGTTTGCGGGTTCGATAACAGTAGACGGAATCACCTGTCGTCCCATTATTTTTGTCCGCGAATCGACTTCTAGTCGTCCCTGAAATCGGCCTGCATGACTACAGGATCGTCCTTATGCAAGTCTCACGGTTAAGTCGTTTTCCCAGGTCAAGTTCTTTAGTCGCACGAGTTTTGTCCTCACTAGCCTTTCCCCTCAAGGTCAGTATCTTAGGAGTGATCAGTTCCGAGTGAGATCAACCAACAATGCACTGGCGAAATTAACGTTCAATCCTCCCTTAGAGGGCTCGAATTTCAGGACGTCACAATTCTTCCCCCCTTACAAAAATTTCGTCCTCGAAATTTGCAACCACTAATAAATCCTCAAAAGATGGGGGTGCTGATGCTTCATTACTTCCTCACTTTTCCATGTTGCTTCCTCTGTTCTGTGATGCTGCCAAATCACCTTAACCAAGGCGATAGTCTTGTTTTGAAGCATTTGCTCTTTACGGTCCTCTATTCGTATCGGCCTCTCCATGTACGACACCTTGTCGCCTACGTCCATTTCCTCAAAATTCAATACATGAGTCGAATCCCGTTCATACTTTCTCAACATTGACACGTGGAAAATATCATATACTTGAGCAAGTTTCGGTGGCAACGTAAGATCGTATGTTAAAACCTCGATCCTTTCCAAAATTTCAAAGGATCCAACGTACCTCGGACTTAACTTCTCTTTCTTCCCAAATCTGGAAGTACCCTTCATCGGCGATACTTTCAGAAACACATGATCACCCACCTTAAACTTCAACAGTCTACGACGCTTTTCTGCATAACTCTTCTGACGATTCTGAACTGTCTTTAGTCTGTCTCTGATAATCTGAATTGCATTCAATAACTGCTAAACCAATTTTTTTTTTTTGAACTAGTGATTCTCAGTTCCCTGACCCCGTTCCACAGACTGGAGTTCCACAAACTTGACCATAATTCGGCTACACCATTCCAAAAAAAATCTTTTCCCACAAGCACTCTCTTTTTACACAGTGCGTAGTTCAATTCATTTTTGCCCCTTTCAATATCCTAGAAGCCTGCCAGGAGTTGCTCCTTGCTCAGGCACTCTAGCCCCGACGACCACTCCCCGCCCTCATCGGATCAATCGTTACGGGCATCTTTGAACTGCACCACTACTAGTCCCTTTTTAATATGCACCATCTCATAGAGGTATTATCCGCTTTGGCCTGTCCCATACCAAGCCTCACGGTTTTAACCTCGTTTGAGCACCTCAAGTGCAAAACTTTCTCCAACTCATCAATCCATGAGCTCGTTTCCACGGGTCACTTATCGACACTGGAAATCTGATTCACTGAATTTCCATCGAACCGCTATCCAAATACCACAAACCACCGATTATACTACAGTTTTGTCCTCAAGGCCGACTGCAAACTTTTCCAGAAAGTTGCCGTAAACTTAGGATCACAATTCGAGGTGATCATCTCTGGAACTCCATGTATGCGCGCAATTTGATGTACGTACAACTCTGCATACCTATCCAACATAAAATCTTTTCTTACCGCAACGAAGTGAGATGCCTTCGTCAATCTATCAACCACTACCCAAATCGAGTCATTGCCTCGCTGACTCCTTGGCAATCCCATCACAAAATCCATCATAATGTGTTTCCACTTCCACTCGGGAATCTCAAGAGGTTGCAGCAGTCCACCAGGCTTACAATACTGACCCTTTGCTTGCTGACACGTCAAACACTTAGCCACGTGCTTAGCAATGTCTAACTTCATGCCGTGCCACTCCTTAAGTTCAGCATATTTCGGAACGCACAATCGCCCTCAAAACCTTAATGTCTCATCCTCGGACACTTGAAAGTCTGCTTTTCTCTTTGCCTGATCCATCTGCAGGATCTTAACAATTTCAGAATCTGTCGCTTGGCACTCTTAATCCTACTTTGCATCTCGGGTTCCACCTTGAGAGTGGCCATTAGACTAGCAAGATGGCCGACCTCGGTTTTAAAATCGAGTCCCCGACTCCCTCCAAAAGAATCCATTCTCGTACCATCATCGAGCAATTGTCGACTTTCGACTAAGTGCATCTGCCACTTTATTCGCTTTCCCGGATGATACAAAATTTCACAATCATAGTCCTTAAGAAGTTCCATCCATCGTCGTTGAACATGAGGCAAAGATGATCGCCGCTAATTCCAAATCATGCGTCACTATAGATTTCATACCCACCAGGACCAGACAGTATTGTTAGAACAGATGCGGTAGTCAATTTACTCTTGAGCTCTTGGAAACTACGCTCGCACTTGTCCGTCCAATTAAACGTTTCCTCTTTCTTTAACAACCTCGTCAATGGCATGGCTATCGCAAAGAAACTTCTCGATGAAACATCGTAATATCCCGCCAATGCCAAGAAACTTGAATCTCGGTTACCGTCATATGTCTCGGCAATTCATGACCGCCTTGATCTTAGTCGAGTCAACGGCGATCCCTTCACCTGAAATTACATGCCCTAAAAATGCCACGCGAGATAACCAAACTCGCACTTGCTAAACTTGGCATACAGCTCATGTTCTCTCAAGGTCTGCAGTACTGATCTCAGGTGTCTCTCATGATCCTTTGGACTCCTCAAGTATACCAGGATATTGTCAATGAACACAATCATCAATCATTGGCAATGGATACTTGTTCTTAATCGTCACTTGATTAAGTTGCCGGTAATCAATGCACAATCTCCACGAACTGTCCTTTTTTTTTCTTACAAATAGTACCGGTGCTCCCCAAAAGAGATGCTCGTCCTAGTGCATTTGCACCTTCAGTTCTTTCAATTCTGACAAGGCCATCCTATAAGGCGCCTTGAAAATCGGTTTAGTCCCATGGGCCAACTCAATCACGAACTCAATTTCCTCCTCTAAGGCAATCCCAGTAATTCCTCAAGAAACACATCCATGTACTCTTGTACCACAGCAATATTCTCCACCTTTGATCCTTTTTACTAGCGTGTTTGCCACCAATACCAAATACTCTTAACACCCAGATTCCAACAATCAAGTCACCTCAAGTGACGAAATCAGAAGAACAGAGGGTTCTCCTCGATTTCCCACAAAAACTCAAAACGACCACCCACTACTGGGTTAAACTGAATTGTCTTTCCATGACAATCTACCATATGCAATGACTTCCTCGCGACCAACTTTCGGGCGGTCGGCTTTCCCACGTAATTCTTTCTGTCGGGTGGGATGGGATTTCTTCGCCCCATCATCGGTCCCTTTCCAAACCGACGATTGTCTCTATTAGGCACGAACCGTGAGCCAAATGTGGTCACCCTCTCAATCATATTCATTCCTATCATTTGGGCCCTCTTGTACATCTCAAGGGCATCAAGTGGGCTTTCAATTCTGGCTTCAAGCCATCTCTAAAACGTCTCGCCCTATCCAAGGGTCCTCTACCAACCTCGGCCCAGTATGTGCCGACTCAGTGAACTTCGCCTCATACTGATCCACTGACATCTGATTCTAACAAAACTATTGAAACTCTGTCATCTTCGACTTTCTCGAACTGTCTAAGAAGCACTTCCCATTGAAAGCTTCACGAAAGGCACCCCATGTCTGAACCGTGCCTTTAGGGAACACTCTTCCTTGAGTAGCTCCCTACCAAGTATTGGCATTACCTTGAAGCTAATAAGACGCCAAAAACACTTAGTCTTACTCTGAACACCTCAGCACTGAAACAGTCCTCTCGAAATCCCTTATCCAAAGGGTCGCAGCTTCAGGGTCGCCCACGCCACTAAATCTCGGTGGCTTCAATCTCGGGAACTGCTCTACCAACCTAGGCATCGGTCTCTCACAGACCTCTCCTCTCACTAGGGGAAAACCGCAAGGACCACAGCAGAAGCACTCAGCTTGCTGCCCTAACAAGGTCTCTAGCGCCAGCAGGATCCCGTCTAACCTAGGATCGCTCGCACGCTACCTCTAGCAGATCGGGTCGACCGACGGCGCCTACGCCTAAGGGCTCTCTCTACTCAGGATTGCTCATCACTCTGGACTATGGGCAACCCGCCACCACACAAAGCCGCACAAGGCCACAAAAGCAATCACAGGCACATAATTAAAAGCCATCCCTATCTCACTATCCCAAAAATCCCACGCACCTTATCACTCCAAATCTCGACCTCGCTCTGATACCAAAACCGACGGGAATGTCACGCCCCAACTCTCGAGCATGTGACAACCCTTCTCTTGGTCGATAGAAAGCGACGTCCCAGGACTCGTCGACGACCATTCATTTTAATCTTTCGTTATGCACAAGCGGAAGGCGAACCATCTCCAGTCCAACAAACAAACAATCAATCAATTAGGGATAGAGGGATGAACAGTAAGAACAACCATCACTACTCATTTATACAAATTACTAGATTAACCGACGGATGATCGTTTTCCGATTTACAAGCCCGACACAGGGGCCGATCCATCCTCTAAGCCAAACCAAAAAGGAACTACGCTGGGCTAATCTAGTTGTACAAAATGAACCCTCGGGTTCAGCACCGCGGTCACTCGGACCCATCGGACTCGACTCCGTCGGGTCGATCCGGAGAAGCGGGGGCGGGATTCTCCACTGCGGGTGCGCCATTCTAGGGGCTCGAAAATGGTTAACCACGACGGGTTGAGATAAAATCTCAGCGAGTTCTTCCCCTAAGCCCCGGTTAGTACACTAACTCAACTCGGGGTATCTCTCCAGAACCACCCCTCACTCAACCTGACCACAAACACCCAGCAATCAGCAATCAAACCACAGACAGGTTCAACCAACAATCAAAGGTCGGTTCGCATGCAACCTTACCCGGTATGCCATACCCTGCACGTTGAATCTCATTCAATGCAAGCAATGCAACCAACAATCGAATAGTCGGTTCGCATGCAACCTTACCCGGTATGCCATACCACACGCACGTTATAAGTCAGCACAATAGATGCAATGCACATGGCCGTTAGATGATGCGGTTCATCAATCACATGCGAGTCGCGTCACAAGCGATCTCACGGCCATTGCCACCCCTGCATGTTATCAATTCATGCGTGCGTGCCATAAATGATATGATCACCTCATGCATAATCGGAACCAATGATGCCATGTTTTCTCATGCACTCTCGCATTCACATGTGTTCCGATTATTACTGCCCCACCGGGCTACAATTGAGGCACAATGGCGCTACGGCGTCTTTCCTCCGCAGAGGCGCAACCGTGCCTTTCCGTGCCCAAAAGACGTCAAGGGATACTCTCCCGAGACCGCATGCCCACAGAACGTCAAGGGATACTCTCCCGAGACTGCATGCCCAACAAACGTCAAGGGATACTCTCCCGAGACGGCGGTTTCAACTTAGTGATCACGCAAGCACTCCATCACAACCCACTTATTATCTTTGAGCATTAGCCAATGCACACATGCTTGCATATGAAACCTCAAATCATTTATCACAAAAGCGGTTCGTATCCGGTGTCCCTCGGACAAACCATTTCTCCCACCTTTCTCATAAAAGCAGTCCATTTTCGGTGTCCCTCGGACAAACCATTTTTCCCTTTTTGTGAAATTCACACGATTCATGCGAATGTTCATGCCACGACACATCAATTTCACTTCATATGATCAAGACACATGAAATTATGCACAATTTCACTTAGGAACGAGTGCCATGAACAGTGAAATTCCGAATTTAATAATTAAATAATTTAATTCAGAAATCACATAATTTAATCAATAAATGCAGAAATTAAATAAATCAATTAATTAAAACAATTAATCAATTTAATCAAGCAAAGCATGCTTAATTAGCACATAACACACAATTAAGCATAATTAAACAAGATTAAGCTAATCTAATCTTAACCCTTATTCTAACCACCTATCTTAGGGCTAATGCACTTAATTAAACATCTTAATAAGCCCTTAGCACTAATTAACCCAACCCTAAGCAAGTTTAGGCACTAAATAGGGATTAGGGGCTAAACTCACCCGTTAAGCGGGCCGGAGACGCGGACGCGGCGGCGGCGACGAACCCGACACCCGGGGACTTCCACCACAGCGATCAAGGCAGCCCGGGGTCGAAACAGCAGCAACAACCTCTGTTTCCCACTGCAACCTCGGAAAACAGACTTTGCTTGAAGAGAAAGTGGGCGCCAGGAGTTGAACGGGCTGCCGGAGCTCCGGCGGCTGGTGGCCGGTGACCAAAGTGGCTCGGGGTTGAGGGGAGTTGTGGGTGGCTGGTGTGGGCAGTGGGTAGGTCAAAAATGGAGGAAACCAGGCCAAAATGCGAAACTGTATGTCATCGCGTGAACAGTAGGCGGTCGGCGAACAGCCGGCTTCCGGCGGCCGTACGGATCGGTCGGAGACTCCTTTCGCCAATTGGCCGACGCCATCTGAATGGTTTTCATCTTCTGAACGTAACAACGGGTGGCATGGGCCGAGATTCACACAGGAAGGCTATGAACAACTCGATTTTCGGTGAAAGGTTAGAAACTGAAATTGCAGGAAGGCCATGGAAGCAAGGGGAGAGAGGGCTGCGATTTTGGAGGAGCTGAAGAGGAGGAGAGAGAGAGCATTGAGGACTTCCATTCAGCTTCATTAAGGGCATTAAATGCCTTCTCCAATTCCCCAAGCAAGTGACATCATCTTCTCTCTCTTCCTTTTGACTTTTCTTCAAAATATCCAAGGGCATTTTGGTCATTTCCACCTTGCACATTTCCCAATGTGCCCTTGGGCTGAAAATGAAGGGCGGGCCTAGGAAATGGGCCTGAAAATGAATAGGAACGGGCTCGGGAATTTATTGGGCTCGAATTGGCTCACGTTTGGATAACGGGCTAGGACGGGTGAGGGGTCGGTTGGGTCCAACGGGCTCACTTGCTTTCCTCGAGCCTTCCACGGTGGCCATCCCACCTTGGGCGTGAGGCCCACACTGATTTTTCCCGGCTCACGTCCTCGTAGGCTCAATTCCTCGGTTCGTAAACCCCTTTCCCAAAACTCGGCTCGGCTCAACGACACCACTGTCGATTGTCAAGGAAGCATCATTCAAAAGTCCATCCCGGACATTCCCGAAAATTCGAAGTCCAATATTGGATTCACATGCCTTGTCAATTTCGCCCGAATGCCATTTTGGTACTACTTAGACTGACAGGTGGCTTTGAGGATTCACGCGTAACCGACTCGTGCCAATTCACGTTCAAGACTTCTCGACACATGGACGTCCTTGACTGCATGAAATTGCGAATGATCGATTCTTATTTCAAAGTACACGATTATCAAGGATCGACATAGGGCCGTTTGCGAGTTCGATAACAGTAGACGGAATCACCCGTCATCCCATTATTTTTGTCCGCGAATCGACTTCTAGTCGTCCCTGAAATCGGCCTGCATGACTACAGGATCGTCCTTATGCAAGTCTCACGGTCAAGTCGTTTTCCCAGGTCAAGTTCTTTAGTCGCACGAGTTTTGTCCTCACTAGCCTTTCCCCTCAAGGTCAGTATCTCAGGAGTGATCAGTTCCGAGTGAGATCAACCAACAATGCACTGGCGAAATTAACGTTCAATCCTCCCTCAGAGGGCTCGAATTTCAGGACGTCACATGGCGGCAAGCTCTTAAAGAAGTTGATGGCACCAAGGGATGGTAGCTAGAGAAATATTCAGGGTAACAATCTAACCATGATTTTGAAAATTATTTTGTACAATCAAGCCATAGCTTATAAAAATTCATCAATTATAGTCCGACTCTAATTTCCCTAAATTTAAACAAAAAGTTTCAAATTCTTCTTTTATTGTTTTAAATAACGATATTTCCCAATTTTTCTAACCTAATGGGGTTGTTATAATTTTTTTTCACCTAATAGTCATTGTAAAAAAATTCGGCTTTGCTTCATCTTTTTTATACTAATTCGATCCATGTATGTCTTAAGATTTTTATTGCATGCTAAAGAACTTGATTAAGGAACTGTTGCCTTTGCAAAGTTCTTTTTCCACGTCAAAGAAGTGATTAAATTTGTTATTACAATCATTCATAACGTTCATAGTATGATTCTTTCACTCTTTTTGCCAGAATTTTTTTATTCTTCTACTTGATATAAAGATCAAACATATCTCCTCCTTTATTACTTAAACTAGTAATGGATGTTCAAGTGTAATTCATCATGTTCCCGAAGCTTTGGAGGTGATTTGAATTTTTATATATCTTAAACTTGGTTGCGTTCCCACTTGGTTGCTTAGTAGATGGTTGGTCAACATGCAAATTTGTTGCCTTTTCTCAATTGAAACTTTTTAAGTTTGTGGCAGCCATGGGGATCTTATCAATTCAGTTGTTAAGGAGGTGGTGATCAAGCTCAAGACAAGACAAAGACAAGTGACCAAAGATTTAGTTGGAATGGAGGATCGAATAGAAGCCATAAACAATTTATTAGACATAGACTTTGGTGGTGTGTTGCTCATCGGAATCTATGGAATGGGCGGTATCGGTAAAACAACACTCGCCAAGATTATCTTCAACCAACTATGTCCTCGCTTTGGGAAAAACTACAGTTTTCTTGATGATGTAAGGGAAGCGGCAAAACCAAGGCCTCATTAATTGAGCTACAAAGAAAATTATTGTCCGATATCTCCAATTCTAGAGTGGCTCCTAACATTGATAACATGGATCAAGGGATTACTATGATTGGACAAACAATTTCCAACAAGAAGATGCTAATTGTATTGGATGATGTTGACGAGGGCAACCAAATCCAAAAACTAATTGAAGTGAACTCTTTGTGCTTTGGTACTAGGATACTTGTTACCACCAGCGATAAAAGTGTTCTAAAATTCAGGGGATTCAAGTATAAAATCTTGCATTATGAAATGGAGGAGTTGAGCCAAAAAGATGCACTCCAGCTTTTTAGTAGGCATGCCTTTGATGACAGCTCTCCTCCTACCAATTATTACACTATTTCCAAATGCATTGTCTCAACTACGAGTTGACTACCTTTAGCTCTTGAAGCTATAGGCCCATTGCTTTTTGGTCAGAAAGAGGAAACAATATGGGAAAGATGCTAGAGAAGCTAAGGGAAACACCTCATAGGGATGTGTTGGGAAAGTTAAGGATTAGCTATGATACTTTGGAGCCAGATCAACAACACATATTTCTCAATGTTGCTTGCTTTTTCATTGGTTGGAATAAGACTAATCTAATCCACCAGTGGAAATATTGTGGGTTTAAGGTGGAGTATGCTATTCATGTCCTTATTAATAGGTGCATGATAAAGGTTTTAAAAGACGATGAAATTTGGATGCATGATCAGTTTAGAGATCTTGGAAGGGCAATTACTATACAAGAGCGTACTAGGTTGTGGATTAGAGACAACATAATTTGCGAATTAAGATCAATAGAGGTAAAGTATGACCAAATTTGAATAGAAAATTGCTGACCGTGCTCTTAATTGAGGATTCAATCACGTTTCTGAATTGGGAGCTACTTTACTGTTTAATTTTTTTCTTCCCTTCGACGAATTAAATTGTGGGATTATTGATGAATTCACTTTGAGTCCTTGTGGGTCCAAAGAGATCCATATGTAGAAGTTGCAATACACGATTAGAAGAAACATGATTTATTGGTTTGAAAGAACTTCTTACCTGTTTCTCTAATGTGCATGCTGAACATAGTTCATACTTCTTGTAACTCATGTTGGGAAGTCCACGAACAAGCTTCTTAGAGGATAGTTTAGAAATCTGCTTCATACTAACATGACCCAGCTTGCAATGCCACATATTTGCTTCATCTTGAATAGACATAAGGCATTTAGCAAAATCTGAATTTATTTTAGAATTGCCATGTCTTCAACTAGTAAATGATTAAGAGAAGTCTTGACTAATTCCAAAACATATATTTTCCTAAAAATTTATTCTAAATCCAACGTCGCACAATTGACTTATGCTTAGAAGACTATAGTTGAGTCTTTTGACTAAAGAAATGTTGTTGATAATAAGTCTTCTAATCTTCATTGTTCCAAGTCCAACAATTTTTCCTTTGCTATTTCCTCTAAAAGAGACAATTCCTCCTTTTGTCTTCTCAAGTCTTATGAATGTACTTGAATCTCTTGTCATGTGTCTTGAACATCCATTGTCTAAGTACCATTCTCTTTTACTTCTGAAGGTAACCTGCATTTAAAGAACATTCTCAAGCTTTCTTTGGTACCTAGACTTTCTTGGGTCCAAAGGAGTTAGTGGTATAAGCTTTGTTTATCCAGTCCTTCTTAATATGTCTCTAGACTTTGGGGCATTTATTCCTGAAATGTTCTGTTTCTCCACAAATTGAACATTTGAGATTGCTTCGACCAACAGGTTTTATAAAATTCTTTTGAAAATGGTTTTTGTAGGCTCATCTAGGAGGTCTCTGTTTAAGTCTCTCCTTAACCTTTGGAAAATCGATCAAAGACTCACTTTCCTTATTATATCCAAGTCCAGACTTGTTATAATAAGGAATTTGAATAGAAAGAATATGTTTTAAAGTTTTTGAGCCATTCAAAAGTTTTGTTGTGATATCAGAAAATTCATTTTTAAACGATTCTTTTTCTGTAAAAGAGAATTACGATTTTCTTTTATTTCTAAAAACTCCTCGTGCAAACTTTCAAACTTCTTTTTTAGAAAGATTCTATTGTCTCAGCTGGGAATTTTCCTTTTTAGTTGAGAGATTCTTTTAAGAGTGGACTTGATTTAAGCAAAGCTCATTAACATAATTAGAAACTTTGATTGGAACTTGAGAATGACTTACCTCAATTTCTTTGTTTGAGTTTGAGTTTGAATCTAAGTCTGCTACAGAGTTTGAGTCTAAGTGCACCATTAGGCAGATATTGGCATATCTTCACTTTCCTCACATTTTGTGTCACTCCAAATCTCAGCTTTCAAGGCCCTCTTGTACTTTTCACACTTTCCTTTCTTCTTTTTCAGCGAAGGACAGTTTGGTTTGATGTGCCCCTTTTTCTTGCATTCAAAACAAACCATATTTTTGGCTAGGTCTTCTTCATCCATAGTTTTCTTTTGTCCAAATTGTCTAGACTATTTCTTGCCATTGAATTTCTTCCCTTTCTTGTTTAACTTTTTGACTTTCTTGATCAGAGGGGCAAGTTCCTCATCATCCATGTCATCTTCTAAATCGGTGTCATCAGAATCGATGTTATATTTGAGTGCAATTGATTTCTTACTTCTTGTTTGAACTTCATCATTTAGTTGTTCTACTTTGTAAGACTACAAAGATCCAATAAGTTCATCAACAAATAAGGGCAAAATCCTTAGTGTTTCGTGGATAGAATTCTTGACGTTGTTCTAATCCTTTGATAAACCTCTCAGAAGTTTATTAACTTTTATAGGTCCTGAGATTGGTTGCCCTTAATATGCAAGCTCATTCACTTTTTCAATGAATTTGCTAAACATATCTTCGATAGACTCTTTTGGCTTCATCTTAAAATGGGGCAACTCAAAAGGTGGCTGTTGAGTACAAATGGTACCCGGTTTCATGTCCTACTTGTGCCACCTTTGATCATAAACGCCATACAAGGGTAAGCCCTCCTGGTTCTGAACCCTCTACTATCCCGGTTGATCCTTCCTATCATATTTCCATCAAGGAGAAGCTGCTGACTAGTGAGGGCCTTAGTGCCCCTTGTAATGCTCCTGCCAGCAACCCAGAAGGGGTTGCTATTCCAGGTCCCCACGAAGAAGAATGGCAGAGAGCTAGGCCATCTCGGAAATAGCGGGTATGTGTGCAAGAAGGTGTCTTCCATGGCTCCATGACACCAGGTCCCTAGCCAAATGACATTATCCCTTCTTTGCCTAGCACGGAGAGGAGAAAGCAAGTTGTGGAGGCATCCCCTGATATCCCAGCCCCATTTAACCCGCCTGGCTAGAGCATGGTGAATCTGATGGGATTATCCCCCTCTGAAGATGACCAAATGGTAGGAACTACAAATGATAGTAGCTCGGATGAGGAAGATAGGGCAAGGGACCTGGCTGTCGCCCCTCAAGCCCTGAACACTATGGCTGATCCTCCTGATGTTTAGCCACCTCAGATTCAGGTTCCGCCTATCCTTGGAGATAGTCCAGGTCTGAATCCTGCTGGACCGAAAGCCTCCAGTCAAAAGCAAACAGCGGGTCGCCGCCGTATTACTAAACAGAGGTAGGCTCCTTTTGCATCACCTTATATAGTATTATGAATATCGGTATACAGAACATTAGAGACCTTGTTAACCCTGTTCAGCAAGCTAAAGTGAGAAATTTTGTGTACTCTTATAGTCTTTGTTGTGTGGGGATTATTGAAACTAATGTCCTTGCATCACTTTTTGGGAATATTTCTTCCGAATTAATTGCTGGTTGGCAGTGGATTTCAAACTATGACCACTTCCCTCGGGGGCGTATTTGGTTTGGCTGGAATCTAGAACTAGTTGATGTTGATATTAGGTTGGTCACGACCCAAGTGGTGCATGGCTTCATCAAATTTCTTAACTCTAGAAGTTCCTTTTGGCTCTTGGTAGTATATGGTGAGCATACTTTTATCTCCCGTAGACTACTTTGGGCAGACTCATTCAGCTTAGCTCCTCTTTGATGGATAGTCCGAGGACGGTGGCAGGAGATTTCAATGCCATTCGTGACCCGTCTAATCGATTGGGGGGTACGGATAATTAGCTCCTCTCTTTTGATGAATTCCAGGACTGTTTGGCCTAGGCTGAACTGGATGATCTCAAATATGTTGGTTTCAGATACACATGGGCTTCCTCCTCGGGTTCCCAAAGGAAACAAAGGAAAATTAACAGGGTGCATGTCAACTCAAAGTGGTGCATGGAGTTCTCATTCTCGAAAGCTTCTTTCCTCCCCCCCAGCATTTCGGATCATACCTTAATGCTGGTAAGAGTTCTGGCTCCAACCTGTAAGAGGAAACCTTTCAAATTCTTTAATTCTTGGATGAAGCACTCGGACTTCCATGGGATTGTATCCCAAGTTTGGGAGAGTAACCGATTAGGCTCCCCTATGTTCCGACTATATGGCAAGCTCAAGGATCTAAGGGGCTGCCTTAAGCAGCTAAACAAGGATGAATACTTCGACATTTCTACGAGAGCAGCGGATGCCAAGAGGGCTCTCCAGCTCACTCAAGAAGCTCTCCAATGTGATCCCTAAAATAGCATACTGGCAGACCAAGAAAAATCCTAGATCCGGAACTATTATGAGCTTCGGTCCTTTGAGGAATCCTTCTTCAAACAGAAATTCAGGGTGCGTTGGCTTAAAGAGGGAGACCAAAACACCAAATTTTTCCACCACTCGGTTAATAGGCGGCACTTGCGAAATAGGATTATCTCAATCCAAGACAATTCTAGAACTACAATGATGGATATGGGGGAAGTACAACAAGCTTTTGTCTCCTATTTCCAAGACCTCCTAGATCCGGTTGATATGTCTATTAAGCTATCCATCTGGGAGATTAAGGAAACACTCCAGCATACACTCAATGATGGGCAGGTGAGCTCTTTATCTCAGCCTATCCTTGCTTCTGATATTCGTGATTCTATGTTTTCTCTTGCGGGGGGAAAAGCCCCGGGTCCTGATGGCTATAATCCTGATTTTTTCAAAAAAACTGGGACATTATTAGTCCCTCGGTCATAGAAGCTGTATTGGACTTCTTTAATTCGGGACACCTACTAAGGGAAACCAATAATACAATCATAGCATTGGTGCCCAAGTCTCCAAATGCCTCTTCAGTGACTAACTTCTGGCTGATAGCTTGCTGCAATACCATATACAAATGTATAACCAAGATACTTGCTAATAGGGTGGCGGTTATTCTCCCTTCCATTATAAGCCTGGTGCAGACTGCCTTTGTGAAGGGTAGGAGGATTACTAATAATATTTTGCTAGCCCAGGAGCTATTCAGTGGATTCCATACTAAGCCTTATTTCCCTAAATGTGCCTTAAAAATTGACTTTCAGAAAGCTTATGACACCCTAGATTGGGATTTCTTGGAGGCCACTCTAGTAGCGTTTGGATTTCTGAACCATTTTGTGAGATTAATCATGGTTTGTGTCCGCACACCCAAATTTTCCATCTCCATAAATGGTGAGCTCCATGGTTTCTTCAATAGTGGGCGTTGTCTAAAACAAGGCGACCTAGTGTCCCCATATTTATTTACTCTCGCCATGGAAGTATTCTCTGGGATCATTCATCATCAAACTCGGCTTCCAGCATTCCGCTATTTCTGGAGGTGCAAGGCGACTAGCCTCTCTCACCTTTTCTTTGTTGATGATGTCTTTCTATTCAGTGAGGCTAGTTTGCAATTGGTCTCTTGCTTAAAAGAAGGGCTCCATACCCTCTATGTGGAGTGGTCTTCATCCGAATGTTCATAAGAGTGAGATTTTTCTCTCGGGAGGTCCAACAACTCTACGGGACCAAATAGGTCACATTTTTGGCTTCCGGATGGGCTCGCTTCCTGTCCGCTACCTAGGAGTCCCTATCATATCCTCTCGATTGGGCAAAGAGGACTGTATTGCCCTAGTAAGTCTTCTCACTTCCCGTGTCCAATCTTGGACCCATCGTTTTTTATCCTTTACTGGCCGACTGTAGCTCATAAGCTCGATGTTGCATGCAATCCAAGTGTACTAGGCTAGCATTTTTTTATTGCCTATTTCGGTGGTCGAACACATAGAACGGATATGTTGTCAATAGGCCTTGGCCTTGGTACTGGTGGCGCCAAAGTTTCCTGGGAGGACGTTTGTCTTCCTAAGAGAGAGGGCGGATTAGGCTTGTAGAGAATTCGGGAGAGCAACAAAGCTGCTATGTTCAAGCACATCTGGATCCTCTTTATGGACAAGAAATCTCTTTGGTGCAAATGGATTCATGCTACGTACTTGAAGAGGAAAAACTTTTGGGTTGCTACTACTCCAACACTCTGCTCCTGGGCTTGGACAAAACTACTTGGCTTTCAAGAAGAAACTAAAGGTTTTTTTAAGTGGTATTTAGGGGATGGTTTAACCATTTCCTTATGGTTTGATCCTTGGCATGAGGCTGGGCCATTAAATGCAGTCTTTTCTGATAACTATATCTACCACTCAGACCTAACCCGGCAAGCTACAGTGGCTAACCTCTTCTCCCTTGCTGGCCAAGCCGTTTTACAGGAATTACAATCGTGGCTCAGTCCGGTTCCTACGCTCTCTCATCTCTCGGACAGATTCACTTGGGTTTTGCATCCCTCGGGTAAGTTTACTATCGCTTCGGCATGGGAAGCTATCCAACCAAAAACAAGTGAAGTCCCGTGGTCCTCCTTCGTTTGGAATAGGTCTCTCACTCCGAGGCATCAGTTCCACATGTGGTTGATCACTAGTAACCGTCTTCCCACCCAAGCTCTCCTCATGTCTGTTGGTAGGATCCCGTATGTGACATGTGTCCTCTGCAATTCTGTGTCGGACTCTATCTATGGATCATTTATTTTTTGGGTGTCATGTGTCCAGCTCCCTTGCTGGTTTTTGGGCGGCAAAATGCAATCTTCTATGGTTCAACTCCACATGGCAGGATAACCTATGATGGGCTTCGGATTTTCTTTCGGGCAGTGAATTTTACAAAGGGGTAGTTCACTTCTCCTTTGGAGTACTATGCTATGTGATATGGAAAACCAGAAACAATGCCATTTTCCGTGGCCGAACTCCCTTCATCCCTGCAATGAAACAACATCTTATAAGGGCTGTCAAAGACAAAGCCTCCGCATATAATCACATTGAAGACAACCCAAGAAACAGGTTGCTTCAGCGTTGCTGGGGAGTTGATTTGGCTATCTTTGGGATGGATCCGGTGATTTCGATGCATGATTCGTAGGTTGTTATATGTAACTAGCTCTTACCCTTGTTGTATACTTGGCTCCCTTACACTCAAGTGACATGTTGTCCTGGGAGTGCATGTTGTGCCTTGTATCTTTCTATTGTACAGTTTTTGGTTGGAAACTATATAATACTTACCTTACCAAAAAAAAAAAAATATTACCCAAGAGGGAGAGTGTCGGAAATTCTTTAAGTGTGGGCTAACATTCACATGATATTTTAGTTGGTGACAAACAAGTTATTATAAATTATGTTAAATATAAGAGACAATACTACATCATCCAAATACGGTTGTATGATCATATTATATTGGGCTTAGCGCATCTCGATTTCAGCAACAAAACATGCTATAGATGAGCCTGTTAAAGTATACTATGTAAATAGGCTATGATCTCCTCTACTTCCCCAATGATGAAACACTTATAATTTATTTATCGAGACCATCTAAAAGAGGACAAGGAGAGGAAGACCGTTTCTCGATTTCGTACAACTTTGTCCATATAGATCGTCCCAAAGACGATAACTTGCCAAACCAGTCATGTGATTTTGGTTCAAGTTTAGGAACTCTAAATGCTACATACTGGTTTTGGATTAATATTTTTTCTTCAAGTATTTCTTTGGGGGAAAATTATTCATTTTGAATTGAGAGACGGTTATACAGTTTGCTCAACATCGGTGAAAATAATTTTGTCAATATCTATGTGTTCTTTGAAATGTTCCACTTCTCCGAGAACAAAGAGAGGCAATTTAAGAAAGTATGTTAGATACATTCTAATGTTTCAAAACATAGACTGATCGACAAGTCTCCTTAAAAGAATGTCACAATAACAAGCTTTCTCAAGCCTTTAGAAATGTTAAGCATTTTCAAATTGATAGAGCAATGCTATGGATAAGAAGGCTTCTATCAATATGGAATCCATAGATAGAACCTTGGTGCATTCAAAATATACTATCTGTAAACCTTTCCTTAGTAAACGTAGCATAACTTGAGTGTGTTAATTTTATTGCCTGTGTCGTCGCTGCAACTTTGAAGAGGATTAAGATAGATGGTAAAAGGTTAGTATCACGAAAAATCTCAAATCGGTACACTTGTGACAAATTTACTTCAAAAGAACACCTGTGACAAATTTAACCTCTGTTAGTTTTGTTAAAATTTACTATCAAATTGTTAAGCTAGATAACATTTGGCAATTGACAAGCATATTAATTTGGGATTTTACACTCCCTTTGTCATAGTGTACTAATTAATATTTTACAGTATTAATTCAATTTAACGGAAACTAACTAATGATAAATTTATTACAAATATAACAGTTTGAGGTGATAATAAACAAATTAGTCTAAGAAAAATTTGTCACATGCGTACTAGTTTGGAGTTTTTGATAACATTAACTTGCCGAAAAATGTGAAAAAAAGAGATCAACTAACGATATGATTCTACATAACATTAGCTGATCAAAATATTTCTAGATAACATTTAGATAGTTTGAGAATCTATACTTTTTATATCCGAAAGGAGAAAAAGACAAATTGAGAATTTATTATAGATGAAGTATAAGCTAAATTGAATATGAAAATGGCAAGTCCTGTCATATTTGATAGTTTGATGATATTTAGTATATTTATAAAATTTATGGGATGTTTGTCGAGATGAACGTAATTCTATACTAACGGAGTAAAGATATGACGACATGGACATAAACTTTATACCCAATTCGACCGTGTTCCACCTGTCGTGGAAAAGCGAGAAGATATGACAAATCATTCTTAAGGAAAATCAAAAGAAAATTACTCCACAACATCATTTTAGTATGTCGGCCAAAGCCTATGTTGAATGTCCAAGATGAAATCAAAAGCAAGCGTGCGCAATGTCCACTGAGGACATTGCTGCAATCCCTAGTTATGGCATATTTCGTGTGGAGAAAGTTCTTGATTGCTGGTGCTGTAATTGGACTGCAGTGATAGGCTCGTCATGCAGGCAACGGGGAGTATCTAAGACTAAAATCATAACATTTTATATCCGATATGTGATGCTCATAGTAATGCTTAGATGGCTGCTAGTTGCTTGTTTCAGCTCTTTTATTTATAAAATAGGACGAAGATATATGGATTTGGAGTGGGACCTCTGAACCCTGAGGATAAGACCATCTCTAAATGACTCATCAACTATTACTTCTTATAATGTTTGTAACAACTTTAATCATTTTCGCCAAACACTTTTCACAAAAATTTTGGGTTGTCTCAATTTACAGAAAAATAATTCGACTTCTTCTATTTTTCCTCTCAAGACCCCGTAGGAACTCATTAACTATTTTCGACCAATGTAACTGGAGTTATTTAATTTCCAAAAGAAAAATGGTGGAGAACATATCGGTAGGTTAAAAGATATCAAGATCGCCTACGTGCAAATTTAACTAGAATTAAACGCTAGTGATTTTATGTTTGTGGCATATCAGTTTAAAGTGTGATAAGTGTTATGCCCCGACCCTCGACCATGCGACAACCCATGTTTACTTGCTGTTATTTAAATGCGACTTCTGATGATGCGTCGCCAACCATTCTTTTTATTTTTCGATTAAACACATGCGGAAGCAATTAAACAATCCCCAGCCAACACAACAATAGAGATAGTCAGGAAAACCACAATCACAACATTACCAACACAACTTTGGTTTAATTACTAGTTAACCTTAAGAAGTTTACATGCACATGCCCTTAAACGAGCAACTTTCTACTGAACCAATAAAACTAACAAGGTCAGGATTAATCTACTTCTTCCAAACAAGGCTAGAATCACTTCACTAGCCTGTTCTCCATATTATGGACTTGAAAATTATTAAAAAATAACGGGTGAAATATAAATCTCAATAAGTTAATGACCTAAGTCTCAGTTAGGAAGTCAATTCTCCTTGGGAGTACCTAAAACATGCAACCAGATATCGACGGTAAATTAATAGTAAAGTGACCCACGCTTTGCCCTAACTATAAATGTGGTTAGGCAGAAATCGTTATAATAAAATTCACAAGCCATTGCATCAAATTGCAAGCACTCTTACCTTGCCTTGGCACATACCATGCAT
Organism: Angophora floribunda; assembly: GCA_014182895.1. Taxonomy (NCBI): domain Eukaryota; kingdom Viridiplantae; phylum Streptophyta; class Magnoliopsida; order Myrtales; family Myrtaceae; genus Angophora; species Angophora floribunda. Next base: position 11,452,958 of record CM024711.1, on the reverse strand, counting down.
GATACAAACTCACATGTGCTAGAAATAATGTAATAATGCAGTCACGCGTGTGCCGATTATTAAGGGCCCTCGAGACACTACTAACACATGAGTTGTCAGTTTTTTGGCATGACTGGGCATCATCCCACCCCATCAGGCACGGAAATGTCTAGAACCCCCATCCAGATGGCATTCCTCAAAGGAGCATCGGTCTAGCCTCAACCACAACTTGACATTCAGACCTTTGCTAGGCATTCGATAAATTGGGCGTCGTCCCCCAAACTCCTGCTAGGGTAATGGGTTCCTTTAATGTGACTAGACAAGCACCTTAAATCACTCAATCCATTTTATTCTTCAATCATTAACCAATGCAGACGTAATACGTGCTCAACATAATAAACTACTGTACATTTTTCATGTAAAAATGCAAGGAAATATCCACACATGATCACATACTTACAGAAACCCATCAAACTTTGTATGCAATCCTTTTAAAATATTCGTAACCTAATTAAATTATAAAACATGACATATAAACCCAACACCTTGGGGTTTATTCTTTACATGTCAATAAAATATTCTTTAAAAATTGGAAAACAAAGTTTTGCTTGGGGTAATTATTTTTCAAGGCAAAGCAGACATGCAACAACATGGCATGTGCAAGAAAATCTCATAAAATTCAAGTAGAAATTACATATTAAGCAACACTTATCGTCCTAATTGCAATAGCCTATAATTTTCCCTGATAACTTATTGTTTAAATAGCGATAGCCTATCATTAAAAATCTGATAGCTCATCACCCCTTTAGTGATAGCTTGTCACTTATTCCTTAATAACTTATCGCCTATTTGCAATAGCTTATCGTCTAATTTCTGATAGCTTATCATCCCTTCAACGATAGCTTATTGCATTTTTTCTTTGATAGGCTATCATTGTCCACTTATTAATTCTTGATAGCTTATCACTATTTCTTATCACTTATCGCTATAACCTATCATTTATGCCTATCAACTTATCGGCTAAACCATAATCAAGTAATACTAATCAAGATTAACTATAATTAAGCTATCTCTAATCATGATTAGCCATATAATCAAGATTAACTTAATTAAACTAATCCTAATTAAGTTTGACTATAAACTAAACTAACTCTAAACATATTTAATAGACTAATCAAGGGATTAGAGCTTTAACTCACTGGTTATTGATTCCAAAGACACGAGCATGACGGTGGTGGCAAGGACTACACACGGTTAGCCTTGGAAATGGCAAGACGCTAGTGAAAAAAGGTGGTGGTTCAATTTGGTGAGATGGAGAGGGAGAGAGAGAAAAGGGGGTAGCTTCAGTGAGGACAATGGACAGACAGACGGTACGGGCAGCGAGCGGTGGTGGTTCAGATGAAGATTAGTGATGTGCGGCGGTTGCAAATGATGATGGTATTGGGGTTAACATGAGAGAAGAGAGGGAGATGAGAGATTTTAGGGGTTTTGATGGGGAAAAGGGGAAAACGTAAGGGGAGGGAGGGAGAGAGAGAAGAAAACGTAGGGGAGGGGGTGGCCAAATGAGAAAAGTAGGGAGGAGAGAGAGAATAAAATAAAATAGAATAGAATAAAAACTTTCTCAACAAGCCAAGGCTTCTAGAAAGAGCACAAGGGTCGTTTCACATTTAAGACATAATTTTTTCCAAATTTTCCCTTGGGCCAAAATATTGAAATGGGCCTTGGATTGGGCTTGGTGGCTTAATGGGCTCAATTTAATGGAAATGTGCTTGAATAGGCTTGGCCCAATATAAGTGGGCTTGCTTGGGCCCTTGTGGCCGCCCACCTTGGGTGTGAGGCCCAATGGGCCTTTGGTCAGTCCTACTCCTTTTTCGGCTCCAAATCTTGACCCGTCAATCCCTTTCCCAAAATTTTTGAGCTTACCGATAAATATAAGAATTAATGAGGCGACGTCCAATATTTCAGTCTTGATGTCATTAAAAGTCCGATACCAGATATCGGATTGAAATTCATGGCTAAATTCAACCAACCCAGCTTTAATACATTTCAAACTAACGAACGACTCTTAGGAATTATGCGTATTTGACCCGTGGTTGAAATGATATCAATCAACGATAAAGTCTCCTTGATTCATGTATGACCTCAGTTGTGATGTAATTGTGAGGAATTGATTGCTTGTTCCAAAGTACACGATTATTAGGAATTGATTAGGGTTATTTGCAATTCATATAGTGGTAATACGGAATTACCTATGATCCGATTATATTTTTTCTTTGAATCAACCTACAATTGTTCCTTGAACAGGGTATATTGGCACAAGATCGTCCTTTGTCAATTGTCACGCCCCGAACCCCGAGCACGCGACAACCCCTTCTCTTGGTCGATTGAAAGCGATATCCCAGGACTCGTCGATGACCATTCATTTTAATCTTTCGTTATGCGCAAGCGGAAGAGGAACCATCCCCAGTTCAACGGAGGATCGTCTTTCGAATTACAAGCCAGTCAAAAGGGGCCGATCCATCCTCTAAGCCAGGCCAAAAAGAAACTAGGCTAATCCAGCTATACAAAATGAACCCTCGGGTTCAACACCACGGTCACTCAAACCCATCAAACTCGACTCCGTCAGGTCGATCACTGGAGAAGCAGGGGTAGGATTCTCCACTGCGGGTGCGCCATTCTAGAGGCCTGAAAATGGTTAACCACGACGGGTTGAGATAAAATCTCAGCGAGTTCTTCCCCTAAGCCCCAGTTAGTACACCAACTCAACCTGGGGTATCTCTTTAGAACCACCCCTCACTCAACCCAACAACAAACAACCAGCAACCCACAAGCAAACAACAGACAGGGGCAACCAATAAACAATTAATTGGTTTGCATGCAACCTTACCCGGTATGCCATACCCTGCACGTTAAACCTCACTCAATGGAAGCAATGCAACCAACAATCACATAGTCAGTTCGCATGCAACCTTACCCGGTATGCCATATCCTGCACGTTATAAGTCAGCACAATACATGCAATGCACATGGCCGTTAGATGATGCAGTTCATCAGTCACATGCGAGTCGCATCACAAGCGATCTCACCTGGCCATTGCCACACCCTGCACGTTATCAATTCATGCGTGCGTGTCATAAATGATGTGATCATCTTATGCATAATCGGAACCAATGATGCCATGTTTCTCATGCACTCTCGCATCCACACGTTTTCCGATTATTACTGCCCCACAAGCTACAACTTGGCCGAGGTGCAACGGCGCTACGGTGCCCTTCCTCCGTAGAGGCGCAACCGTGCCCTTCCGTGCTATTGCTACGGCGCTACGGCGCCCTTCCTCCGCAGAGGCGCAACCGTGCCCTTCCTCCGCAGAGGCGCAACCGTGCCCTTCCTCCGCAGAGGCGCAACCGTGCCCTTCCGTGCTATTGCTACGACGCCCTTCCTCCGCAGAGGCGCAACCGTGCCCTTCCTCCGCAGAGGCGCAACTGTGCCCTTCCGTGCTATTGCTACGGCGCTACGGCGCCCTTCCTCCGCAGAGGCGCAACCGTGCCCTTCCGTGCAGGCCGAGGCGCTACGGCGCTACGGCGCCCTTCCTCCGTAGAGGCGCAACCGTGCCCTTCCGTACCCTCCGAGGTGCTACGGCGCTACGGTGCCCTTCCTTCGCAGAGGTACAACCGTGCCCTTCCGTGCCCTCCGAGGCGCAACGGCGCTACGACGCCCTTCCTCCGCAGAGGCGCAACCGTGCCCTTCCGTGCCCTCCCTTTCCATAATCCCCGATAAATCGGGTTCAACTTAGTGATCACGCAAGCATACCATCACAATCCACTTATTATCTTTGAGCATTAGCCAATGTACACATGCTTGCATATAAAACCTCAAATCATCTATCACAAAAAGCGGTCCATTTCCGGTATCCCTCGGAAAAACCATTTTTCCCCACCTTTCTCATAAAAGCGGTCCATTTCCGGTGTCCTTGGACAAATCACTTTCTTTCTCATAAATGCGGTCCATTTCGGTGTCCCTCGGACAAACCATTTTTCCCTTTTTGTGAAATTCACACGATTCATGCGAATGTTCATGCCACGACACATCAATTTCACTTCATAAAATCAATGCACATAAAATTATACAATTTAATTTCTGGATGAACAGTAATTTCCGAATTTAATAAATAAAAATTAAATTCAGAAATTAAAAATAATTAAATAAATAAATTCCGAAAATTAAATAATTATTTAATTAAATGCAGAAATTAATTTATCAATAAATGAAGCAATTAATCACATTAACCAAGCAATTAAGCAAAAACATGATTAATTAGCACAAAACACACAATTAGGCCTAATTAAGCACAATTAAGCATAAATAAGCAAGATTAAGCTAAGCTAATCTTAATCCACTATCTAACCACCTATCTTAGGGATAATACACTTATTTAAACACCTTAATCAGCCCTTAGCACTAATTAATCCAACCCTAAGCTAGTTTAGGCACTAACTAAGGGATTAGGAGCTAAACTCACCCGTTAAGCGGGTCGGCGACACGGGCGTGGCGGCGGCGACGAACCCAACACCCGGGGACTTCTCCCACGACACTCCAAGGCAGTCCTGGGCTCAGCAAAGCAGCAACAAACTCGGATTTCCCCACTGAACTTCACAAAACAGCACTGCAGGAGGAGGACAGGGGCTGATCGGAGCATAACGGCTTGGTCGGAACTCCGGCGAGCTGGTGGACGGTGATCGGAGGCTCCTGGGGGTCGAGGGGGAGTTGCATGTGTCTGGTGTGGGCATTGGGTAGGCCAAAAATGGAGAGAAATGGAAGAAAAGCCAAAGCTGCACAGGAGGCGCTGCATAGTGACGGACGGAGGACCGCCGACTTCAGGCGGCCGTACGGATCGTCTGGAGGCTTCGTTCAGCTAACAGATGACGCCATATGAACGGTTTTTCTGTGCTGAACAGATTGATAGGTGGCACGGCCCGAGATTCCACCGGGAAGGCCATGAACAACTCCATTTTCGGCGAGAGGTCAGAAGTCGAAATTTCAGGAAAGTAAGGGAAGAAGGGAAAAGAGGGGCTGCGATTTTGGAGGGCTGAAGGAGGAGGAGAGAGAGTGCATTGAGGGCTGCTTCTAGGCCTCATCAATGCCATTAAAGGCTTGGCTCAAGTCCCCACAAAACATGACATCATCTTCTCTCTCTTCCTTTGAGTTTTCTCCAAAATATCCAAGGGCATTTTGGTCATTTCCACTTTGCACATTTCCCAATCTGTCCTTTGGCTGAAAATGAAAGGCGGGCCTAGGAAACGAGCCCGAAAATGAATAGGAACGGGCTCGGGAATTTGTTGGGCTCGAATCGGCTCGAGGTTTAGACAACGGGCTCGGGGGTTAACGATCGGTTTTGGCCCAACGGCTCACTCGTTGTCTCGGTCTTCCACGGTGGCCATCCCACCTTGGGCGTGAGGCCCTCACTGTTCTTGCCCAGCCCACGTCCTCATAGGCTTGGTTCCTCGGTCCGAAAATCCCTTTCCCAAAAACTCGGCTCAACCGACACTGTCCACTATCAAGGAAGCATCGTCCAAAAGTCCGTCCCGGACGTTCCCGAAAATTTGAAGTCCAATATTGGATTCTCATGCCTTGTTAATTTTGCCCAAATGTCATTTTGGTATAATTCAGACTGACAGGTGGCTTCGAGGATTCACGCGTAACCGACTCGTGCCAAACCACGTTCAAGACTTCTCGACGCATGGACGTCCTTGACGACATGAAATTGCGAAGGATAGATTCTTATTTCAAAGTACACGATTATCAAGGATCGATATAGGGCCGTTCGTGGGTTCGATAACAGTAGATGGAATCACCCGTCGTCCCATTATTTCTGTCCTAGAATCGACTTCTATTCGTCCCTGAAATCGGCCTGCATGACTACAGGATCGTCCTTACGCAAGTCTCACGGTCGAGTCGTTTTCCCAGGTCAAGTTCTTTAGTCGCACGAGTTCTGTCCTCAGTAGCCTTTCCCCTCAAGGTCAGTATCTCGGAAATGATTGGGTCCGAGCGGAATCAACCAACAATGCATTGGCGAAATTCACGTTCGCTCATCCCTAAAAGGGCTCGAATTTCAGGATGTCACATCAATCCTTTTGGTCGAATCATCAACTCATGATCAAGTTCTCTGGTCGTGTATACTTGAATCCTTAATAGCCTTTCCCTTTTGATTAGTTTTTCATGAGTGGCCAACTCTGAGAAGATATAACTAGCAACACATTAATAAAATAATAATTTTATATATTCTGAAATAGGTCGAAATTCGGGACCTCACAATAAGAGATAACTAAAGGTAATGGCTACATTTGTATCTCACCAATACTTGGGTATGTTTTGTCTTGCACTCATTGTCACTACTTTCTGCATCATCCATATGTCATTATGAATTCATTGGAAAAATTGTCCAAAAAGTCATAAACCTATTATACTTTTGTTAATTTAGTCCATCCGGCCAATTTTAGTTAGAAATCACTAACGTGACATTTTTTAAATATTATAATTATTATTATTTGAATTTTGTATGGTTTTTTCTTTTTCTTTTTTCACTTTTTTTGCTCTTTTTTTTAGCTAACGCCAGTGAGGGTTGTTGACCACAGGCGTGAGCTTGCCAACCCTTGCTGGCCTTGGGCAAGGGTGTCGCAATGCTTGACAGCTCTAGGCGAGGGCTACGGCGCCCTCGTCAGATCTGGCCAAGTGAGGGCCCCAAGTAAAGTTACCATCCTCGCCAGATCTAGGGTTGCCGAGCCCTTGCTTGGCCAAATCTAGCGAGGGTGTTGCGGCCCTCGCCGATTTTGGGCAAGGGCTTGCATGGCCTCGCTTTCGCCAGCAAGGGCCACGACACCCTTACCCAAGGCTGGTGAGGGTTAGCTAACCATCCTTGCTGGCCCTCTCCAAAACCATAAAAAAAGCAACAAAGAAAAGTAAAAAAAAAGGCACACAAATTTCAAAAATTAATGTTATTAAAAAGTGAGCATTGGCCATCCACGTCTATCATTTTCAACCAAAATTAGCTGAATGGATTAAAATGGCAAAAGGTGAAAAGATTTAGGACAAAATTGACAAAATTAAGATGTTTAGAACTGAATTAACAAAAGTACAATATGTTTATAACTTTTTTGACAATTTTCCCTGAATTCATTCAAACATCATACACACATTTTTAGGACTCCAACGTATCAATCGAGTTTTATGTGTGTATGTGTGGGGTCAATCTCAAAGCTTGGTCTTAGTTCTTCCAAATAAAAAATCTCATGATTCTGATAGTAAAAGCTAGGACAGTGGAGAAGCAACTTCCCTATAAAAGCTTTCAAAGTTTCAAAGATCGCAGTGATGGATTTTAATCTTGTCATTGAGCTATTAGAGATGGGATAATGAGGAGACTAAGTGGATAGGTTGAATCACTATAAATTACTTTGTAGACCCTTCTATCTATTATTATTACATTTTTGTTGATAGAGGATATTTGCTTTGCAAAGCATACTTCGTCTGCAAACACTATTCATTCTCTACGCATTATTCTGCACAAAAAAATTCTAAAAGATCCTACAACAACCAATTTATATTGGACCTGAGTAAGTATTTAAACTACTTCGTCTAACTTCTAAGATATAAAACACGAGGATATTACCATCTTGTGGGAGAAGAAAAATATATAACTTGAAATGAAGGGTGCGGGGCGTGTGGGTATCGGCATATAAAAATAAGGAATGTAGTCCAAATTGAGTGCCCTCATTGGAGAAACTACTGCCGGTGGCCCTCGTAAATGAAAATGGCTCTAGAAGAGGGTAGGCTGATGAAGACAATCTCAACTTCGTTACGCATTGTTATGCATGAAAAAGTTTCTAAAAGATCCTACAACAACCAATTTATTTGTATGAATATTAGGTGAAACGACACTAGTTGTCCTTGTACTCATGTCCAAAGTCAAAACCGTCCATGTATTTTTTTTTTTTTTTCGCAAAATCATTTATGTACTTTTAACTAGGGCCATCCTGCATCCTTCTATTACCTTCTATTATGTTGCTCCTTTTTCGAATAATTTTTGATGAAGTGAAAAATTGGCACACTAAGAGAAGGCATATCGCAGCCATGGCCACTCAAGGTAGAAGCTCACAGTCATGGCCATTTGAGCACGAAGCATGCGGCTGCCATGGCCAAATCTGACTTCAAAGCTTGTGATTGCCACGGTTGCTCGAGTTCAAAGCTCACAATATGAACATTTGAGCTCAAAGCTCACAATAGCTCCAAAAAATCTACCTAAAATCGAAAAAATATCGATATGAGTTAAAATAGAAGAAGGCCCAAAGAGCGCTATGGCCTCTACCATAAATAGTTCCCTAGCGGGTTGAGTTCTTGCGTTAATTTTTTTTAATGAAGTTAAGCTTTTTTCTTCAATTCATTAATTTGATATAATTAGTCTATTGCCAGAAAAAAGTCTAAACCTAGAGCACTTGTGCCAATTTAGCCCGTTTGGTTTGACTTTGAGCAAATGCCCTTAGGAAAATGTAAATATCTTTAGGCTAAATGGGTTTTCCAAAATGCAAATACCATTTGGTAAATTAAAATTTTTCATTGTATTGAGAAGCAACTTTGGCCTAAATGCTATTTGGTAAATACTACATTTTGTAAAGCACTTTTACTCAATTTTTTATTAAAAAAATTTGTAAAGATTTTTTTTTAATCTATTCATCGGCGGCTAGATCTGGCCGCTGGTCAATCTCCAGCAGCCAAATCTGGCTGCTGGATAGCCTCACCTGAGGTTGTGCGACCTTAGGCGGGGCGGCCTAAGGTCGGGTGACCTTAGGTGACCATCTGCTGGGTCGCCAACATCGGCACCCCCCAGTGGACACCTCCGTCGCTTGGGCGTGACCTAGGCGAACACCGCCTAAGGTCACGCGAACCTAGGCGATGGAAATGTCCGCCTAGGTCGCGCGACCTAGGCAACAGCACCTCCATCGTACGACCCAAGCGACGACACCTTTGTCGCCTAGGTTTGCGACCCAAGCAATGGTCACCTCCGTCGCTTGGGCATGCAACCTAGGTGAGCACCGCCTGAGGTCGTCGGACCTCAAGCGACCACCGCCTGGGTTGCACAGGCAACCATCGCCTAGGTCGCGCGACCTTGGGCTGTGGTCGGTGGGGTCAGGTGACCCCTCAGGCGGTGGTCGCCAGCATCAATGACCCCTTGGCCGGTGGTCGGCCTCGTCGGCTCAAGAAAGGGATCCGGAATGGAATGATGTTGAATATCGATTCATTAGTAAAAAACCTTCTCCTACTTTTGAATTGCCGAAGCAAGAACCAATTTGGGGCTTTCCCTTCACCACCCCCATGGGATGGGAAGTAATTCGACTTATTCACATCCAGATCATGAATGTTTGGAATCGATATTATGCAAGGAGACATTACTTTTGCTAATTTGAATTGAAGGGTAATATAAAATTGGTCTATTTTCGACATCATATCCATAGTTAGCGCATTCATCCTAGTTGACGTATAGTGCGATTTGTCAGATATATAGGGTCATATGGGATTTCCTCGCTCTCTCCCTCAATCGAGATATCCTCTGTTTCGCCTAAAAAATATTTGGAATTATCAAAAAGTAATTTAGAATTGAATAAAGAATTCTAAAAATCAAAATAAAATGAAAATAAGAATGATCGAAAAATCAATCCTTCATACACTTCGCTTAGTGAGAAAACGGGTCAGATTCTACAGGATCAAACCTATGAGACTTAAGGAATGATGGAAGGGAATAAAAAAAGAAATAACAAAAGTGATTCCTGTAGTAGTGGCGAGTGAAATGGGAACAACCTAAACCATGAAAATGGGGTTGTGGGAGAGCAATACAAGCGTCGTGCTGCTAGGCGAAGCAGTGGAATGCTACACCCTAGATTCCAAAAATTATAAACCTAATCATTTTAAAAAAGTGTGTACCACTTCAAATAGGTTCATTGCTTTGGCCCAAAATATGATGGAGAAGATGAACAGTGATTGCATGAACAGTGCCATTTGCATTTGGAAGATGCAACTTCCCAAAGTGGCTCCGAACCTCCCTTGGCCTAAGGGCCTTTAGAATCCTTTGGAGATACAATTGTATTTGGCCAAAGTCCTCTAAAAAATCGAACCAAACGGGTTTGCATTTGGCCAAGGTCCTTTAGGCCCCTAAAGCCCCTTCGCAAATTCGAACCAAACGAGGCCTCATAAACCTTTTAATTTGACCAATTTAGTCCAATTTTTTTTGACAATTTGCCAATTCGTTCCTAAATCTTTTAATTGAATCAATTTAGTCTTAAACTTTTCGATGATCTACCAATTTAGTTATTTCAGCCAAATTGGCTAGAAATAACTGAAATGGTAGTGTAGTCACCACCAGCCATCCTACGTGACACAACTAAAGTTAATATGCATAATTTTTTAGATTTTTTAATTTTTTTTCTGATTTTTTTTTTACTTTTTCCTTCTTTTCTTTCCTTTTTTTTCCCAACCCTTGGTTGGCAAGGGCGTCGATCCTCATCCAGATCCACCTGAGCATTACGATGCTTGTCACAAACCTCCTAAAATTTTTCATGCTTTTGGAATGGTTTAATTATGAAACTATTGGGAATAGTTTTTATTATTTCTACTCCGTTATAAGATACAGTGTTGTCTGTAGTAAGTTATTCTAGTTGTAAGTTAGTTATAGGAGGTTGAGAAGAAATGATAGATTTGATTGTCTTAGCAATACATGACTTTGATGCCATCATTAGAATAGATTGGCTCACCAAGCAATAAGCTATAATGGACTGTGGTGGAAAGAAAATCCAGTTTAATCCATTAGGGTGTGGTGGCTACGAATTTGTTGAGAATCGAGAGGAGGACCCTCTCGCTGTCATCGACTAAGGGCATATTTGGTAACACTCTCGGGAACAATTGATTCTGTTCTTTTGTTCCCGGGAGCAGATTTGGAACAGAAATGCGTTTAGTAAATTTTTTGTTCCTGGGAACAAATTTGTTCCGGGTAATAGATTTTGAGTAAAATCAACAAGCAAAAAAAAGTTGCTTCTCATTCTTGGGAACAATTTTGAGAATCAATTTTTTTTCTCTTTTCTCTTTCTCTTTTTTTTCTTTTCCCTTTCTTCTTCTTCTTCTTCTTCTTCTTCCTCTTCCTCCTCCCACCCATTGCCGCCCCATCGCCGCCCTTGGGCCGCCGCCAACGAGCAGCCGAGCAAGGTTCGGCAAGGCGAGGCCAAGCCTCGCGCCTCCTGGGTGAGCTCGAGCCTCGTTGGTGGCGATTGGGCGAGGCTTCGGCAAGCTTGCCCTGACCTCGCCCTGGCCTGGCGGCTCTAGTGAGCTTGCCAGACCTCGCCCCGCCGCTCACCGGCGGTGGCCCAAGGGCGGCGGCCAAGTGGAAGAAGGGGAGAAAAAAGAAAAAAGAAAGAAATTATAAGAAAAAGTATTAAAAATTAAAAGAATCAAAAGATCAAATTTTTTTACCAAACACATTTATGTTCCTGGAGTAAAAATTTTAAACAGTTTATCACACACCTTAAATACTCATAATCTGTTCTCGGGAGTAGAATAAAAAAAAATCATTTCTGATCAGAAATTGTTCCCAGAAGAAGAAACGTTACCAAACAGACCCTAAAACCTAATGCGGCTAACTTATGTTTTCATGTAAGCGGATGTTTTTTAATTGGGCCAACATTTATAATATGAAAAAGACACAAGAGAATACGTTTTTAATAAGCTTCTTCTTATGTCATTCATAACATCCAATTACATGGGGAAAATTTATACCTTGACAATTCATTTTTAGGCAACCACATCAAGACGACACCAAAATACAACACACTTGGGAGAGGTCAAAAGGTTTCCTATCTCCTCCACCCGATCACTTTTCCCATACATCTTCATAGTACCGCAACTAAGAAGCTCCACCTAGCTGGACCTATCTGCTCGAGCTACCGACCCAACCACTCATCCATCGGCCTATCCACTTCGTCATCGGCCCAACTACTCACCAAGGGAGAGGTCCAATCAGTTCGCCGTCCAATTTGAAAAACTAGGAGACAAACTTCATGTACAATAAGGTGGGGCAACCATCCGCAAAGAAAATCCTACACTCATAACAGGTGAATACAAGGCTTGACTCCACATCCACTATGTCTTGGAGATGGCCCTCTAGATATATAGGTGCACCATATGTAGCTATAAGAGAAACATCCATCTATTGACCTACAAAAATAAGGGATGAGCAATTGCCCAGTAGAGGAATGTAGCAAGGTTTTAAGTTGCACTATCCAAGCAAGGTTAAACAATTGACTAGTCCAGGCAGAAAGTTAAAGCATGCCAACAATGCAATCCGTCGACATATCACGAGTCATGCGCTAATGCAACGAATCTCCTACTAGCATCCATGAAGCAAGCAAGCAAGCAAGCAAGCAAGCAAGCAATCAAACACTCCGCATATAAAACATAAACACAACGCAGGCACTTCCGACTTCACGCATGCACACGTACACACGCCAGATGGTGTTAATTTCTGTGTTAACCAATTTTATCCACCCTTGAGTCAGATTTGGTCCAGGACGCTGGCCGGATCCGCTCAAGTCTCTTCTGGGTCGCTGGCCGGGCTTCCAGGGGTCGCTGGCCCTAAGCATCTCCCTCCAAGGCATTTCGGTACCCAAAGGTCGCTGGCCTTGTAGTTTCAACTGAGGCTTCCCTACCTTCACCACAGGGGCATCCCCACTCCCCGGGTATCATCGGGTCGTTGGCCGATGGTCATCTTTTGGCTTGATTCATTCATACATTGTCACATGAGTTCTTTATTTAACACCACAGCAAGCATTCAGCAAACGAATGCACTTCCATGTGACAATTCAACGTGCCATTACGCATGAGAAACTTGCACACACGTCCATGAATCCCATATGCCTAGACCACCTAAGAATATATCCATTCTCACGCATATTCATGTACACGCAAGCACAAGTCATCCACTGCCATCAATCTCACGTTCCCAACATAGCCGATCACCCTAAATCAATACTTCACGGGATTCCCAGCAAGAAAAGTTGCACACAGATCCATATTGTACCCAATTCTAATTACCGGCAGAGATTAAGCTCATTTGCGCAGTTTTAAGAATAATTTCGAAAATTATAGTAATCTAATTCGAAAAATCTCCAAAATTTCAATATGATGTTACCAAGACATAGGTCTAACTTTTTCATGAAGGAAGGTAGATTTAGTTCCTCTTGTATTAAGAGCAGTAATTCTCAATCTATGACCCACCATACTGTCCTTATGTCCAGATTTCAGTTCCTAAAGATATTATCATTGCGATGTCCTGACCTCACCATTGGATCTGTGATATTTGTATGATATACTTCAGGACAAACCTAACAACTTTCATTAAAAAATTATTTCCACGTGACCCACCATGCTGTCCCTATGTCCAGATTTAAGTTCCTAAAGATAATATCATTGCGACGTCCTGACCTCACCATTTGATCTGTGATTTTCGTATGATATATTACAGGATATACCTAAGAACTTGGATTAAGAAAGCATTTCAAAAATCACGCCACAAAAATTTATAAAATTCCCGCAATCCTTAGAAGTCACATTTTCCCAGCTCAAGCAGATTCTCTCCTATGGTAAAACGGGGTCAGATTCACAAACGTCCTGATCCACAAATTTCTAATTAAATTATATTTATAGAGTGGGATCTTAGGAGCATTTTCCATGAAGGGAATTCTCAAAATCCTATTCCACAGTCCTCTACAAAATTTGCAAGCTACGCAATCCAACCGAAAGCAGGTCAGGAAACAGGGAACATCTATTGTTCGAACACACGTGCCTTTTTTTCTATCACGGATCATGTGCATGCAAACTTAAGCCATCATAGAACACATGCAATCACGTTTCTCCAAATTTAAACCACAAAACAACCATTTACAAGTTATGTAAGACAAAACAGCCACGTGCAGTCCATCTAATAGCCAAAGCAGCGTGCATTTCATTTCTCCTCCCGAAACCACACAAGCATGTCAACCTTCACAGCTTCGGTCAACCACCACAACACTCACATACGAGTCTAAAATCTCCCCATGCCGTGTATTCGACCAAAACTCGCCCCTTTACAGCTGCCTACACCTTGATCCCTCTACCCGACTAACCTCCGCAACTTTCACACGGATGGTGGGATTTGACACCCCGCTCATTCCCCTACCTGTATTGTCGTTCGAGACTCAAACTCTGGAGGTGCTTGAAGACCTTGGAGCTGCTGGTGCCTCTCACGAAAAAAGCTTGAAAGGATTCTTATAGAGAAAAGGGTAGGGAGGCGTTGGGAGAGAGCGAGAGACAGAGAGGGAAAGAGGAGCCGAAGGGGATGGGGAAGGAAAAGAAAAAGAGAAGAGGTGGAGCGTAGGAATTAAGCTAATGATGGTCTAGGAAAAAGAAGGTGGCATCCATGCAAAAGGCTGGATTGGTGAAGGAAGTGTCTTGTAATGATAAGGCTAGGGGAGACTGCAGACGTGAAGGGGAAACGAAGAGACTTTTGTCTCTTTTTTATGCAAGCTTTTCAATGTTTTGTTTCTTATTCAATTATACGTTAATGAAAAAGAAAAATTTGCTAATCCTAAGCTAATCCTAACATCTTATTTCCCCCAAATTGCCCTTAGGATTTCGCTCACAAGAGAAGACGAGTTCTCCTTCTTGGTGATTTCACTCCATGGCTGCATTAGCACTATGTTAAAATATTTGTCATACTTAGCCCTAAAATTTCAATAATCAGTGGACCAATTCTAATACCTCTCTATACCAACGTGGAATGTTCGTTTCCATCCCAACCCCTCATGGTTTGTACAGCCCATTCGGCTCACTCGCGACCCAATCTCTCTCCAGTCAGTCTAAGTCCTCAACTCCTCAGACCCATACTCTTCGCACTCACACACGGCCCACTGTGCTCTTCGCTCGGCCCAAATACCCTTCTTCGAGCCCATTTATTCTACTCCAAGAATTAGAAATTTCCAGGGCGTCACACCCTCTATTCCACTGATTACCTCACTTGAGGTGACTAAACTACTAGATAAAGGTTGCCAGGGTTACTTGGTGACTGTGGTTAATATATTGGTGGAGGAACCAAGGATGGAAGATATTGTGGTAACACAGGATTATTCCAATGTTTTTCCAAAGCACCTTATAAGTCGAATTGGCCCCTTGGACATAGCTAATTTCCAAAGCACCCTATAAGTCGAAGCTAAAGGAATTAAAGGTGCAGATGCAAGAGTTGTTGGACACGAGATTCATTCATCCTAGTGCATTACCTTGGGGCCACACAAGTTTTGTTCGTGAGAAAGAAGGACGGGTTGTTGCGATTATGCATTGACTATCGGCAACTCAATCAAGTGACGATTAAGAACAAGTACATGTTGCCCATGATAGGCAATTTGTTTGACCAACTCCAAGGAGCTTCAATATTTTTTGAAATAAACCTAAGGATGAGCTATCATCAGTTGAGAATCAAGAAAGGGGATATACTAAAGACGGCAGTTTGCACACGTTATTGTCATAATGAGTTCATCATAATGCTGTTTGATCTAACAAATGCTCTTACTACATTTATAGATTTGACGAATTGTGTGTTTAAGGAGTATTAGATTAGTTTGTGATTGTATTTATTGACGACATTCTAGTATATTCAAGGAGTCTGTAGGAACATGAACGGCATTTGAGGACGGTGTCGCAAACCCTTCGAGAACATGAACTGTACACCAAGTTTAGTAAGTGTGAGTTTTGGTTAACTCAAGTGGCTTTTCCTGGTCACGTGATTTCTGGCAAAGGGATTTCAATGGATCTAGAAAAAACTGAGGCAGTCATGAATTGGCCGAGATCAAGTACGGTAACTGAAGTCCGTAGTTTCTTGGGATTGGTTGGCTATTATAGACAATTTGTGAAAAAATTCATGACAATAGCTATGCCTTTGTCGCGATTGCTAAAGAAGGACAAAAAGTTTAAATAGATGGACAAGTGCGAGTGTAATTTCTAAGACCTTAAGCATAAACTGACTACCACACTATTGTTGACAATACTGTATGGTCCCGAAGGTTATGAAATTTATAGCGATGTGTCATACAAGGGATTGGGCTATGTTATGATACCACATGGTAAAGTGCTTGCATATGCATCCAAACAGTTAAGACCTCATGAGTTGGACTACTCAACCCACGATTTGGAATTAGCGGCAATCATCTTTGCATTAAAAATATGGAGGCACTACCTTTGCGAAGAAAGATTCCAAATTTATATGGACCATTAAAGCTTAAAGTACTTATTTTCCCAAAAGAAATCAAACATGAGATAGCATTGATGGATAGAACTTCTCAAAGATTACAACTGTGACATTCTATACCAACCTTGTGACGTCATGAAATTCGAGCCCTTTGAGGGAGGAATGAACGTTAATTTTGTCAATGTATTGTTAGTTGATCTCACTTGAAACTGTTCACTCTCGAGATACTGACCTTGAGGGGAAAGGCTAATGAGGACAAAAATCGTGCGACTAAAGAATTTGACCTGGGAAAACGACTCGACCATGAAACTTGCGTAAGGATGATTCTGTAGTTATCCAGGCCGATTCCAAGGACGAATAGAAGTCGATTCGCGGACAAAACATAATTGGACGATAAGTGATTTTGTTTACTATTATCAAGCTCGCAAACGACTCTATGTCGATCCTTTGTAATCGTGTACTTTGAAATAAGAATCTATCCTTCGCAATTTCATGTAGTCAAGGACGTTCATGTGTCAAAAAGTCTTGAACGTGATTTGGCATGAGTCGATTACGTGTGAATCCTTGAAGCTGCCCATCAGTCTGACTTGTAGCAAAATGACATTCGGGTGAAATTGACAATGCATGCAAATCCAGTATTAGACTTCGAATTTTCGGGAACGTCTAGGACGGACTTTTGGACGATGCTTCTTCGAACATCGACAGTGTCAATTGAGTCGAGTTTTTGGAAATGGGGTTTATAGACCTAGGAAACGAGCCTATGAGGACATGGGCCGAGCAAGATTAGTGTGGGCCTCACACCCAAGGTGGGACAGCCGCCATGGAAGGCTCAAGGCAAGAAAGTGAGCCCGTTAAACCAAACTAACCATTTACCCTTCCGAGCCTGTTGTCTAATCTTGAGCTGTTTTGAGCCCAACAAATTCCCGAGCCCGTTTCTATTCATTTTCTAGCCCATTTCTTAGGCCCACCCTTCATTTTCAGCCCAAGGAAAAATTGGGAAATGTGCAAGGTGGAAATGACCATTTTGCCCCTAAATATTTTGAAGAAAGGACAATGAAGAGAGAGAATATGATGTCATCTTGCTTTAGGAGTTGGGGTAACAATTAATGGCCCTAATGAGGCCTTGGAACCAGCTCTCATTTCACTCTCTCTCCTCCTCTTCAGCCCCTCCAAAACCGCACACTTCTCTCCCCTTGTTGCCCCTTCCTTCCTTTTGTTTTCCTTCTGACCTTCCTCCGAAAAACCGAGTTGTTCATGCCCTTCCCGTGCAAATCACCACCTATGCCACCCACCACCATTCTCAGGAGAGAGAATCCGTACTATTCACGGCGGTCATTCATTGGTTAGAGCCGTCGGTCGACCTGCTGGCCGGCCAAAAGCCACCGCCAACTTGACCACTTACTATAGCACTATTGATGTCCTGTTCCGTCTTTTCAGCCATTTTCCTCCCTTTTCGACCCAACCACCAACAGTTTCCCCTCGACCCTTAGGTGCCGCCGGTCGCTGGCCAACTGCTTGCCGGAGTTTCGGCCAACCCGTTTTAGCTCCAGTCAGCCCTTTCTCCTTCAAGTAGTGCAGTTTTTCAAACTTATAGAGGGAGTTCGAGTTTGTTGCTACTGTTTTGACCTCGGGACTGCCTTGGATCACTGTGGTAGAGGCCCTCGGGTGTCGCCTTCATCACAGCCACCGCATCCGTGTCACCGGCCCGCTTGACGGGTGAATTTAGTCCCTAATCCTTTGTTAGTGCCTAAACTTGCTTAGGGTTGGTTTAGTTAGTGGTAATTTTGATTTATAGGGTTTAATTAAGTTGCATTAGCCCTAAGATAGGTGGTTAGATAGATGGTTAAGATTAGCTTAGCTTAATCTTTCTTAATTGTGCTTAATTGTTGCTTAAATGGTTGTTTATTGTGTTTTGTGATTAATTAAGCATGATTTGCCTTAATTGATTGATTAATTATTTTAATTAATATTTTATTTAATTTCTAAGTTTAATTTATTAATAATTAAATTCTGAAATTTATTGTTCATAATTACATTCACGATTCATTGTTCATGGCATTGTTCACGCGGAAACTAATTTTAGTCTTAATTTAATGTGTTCTTGATTATTGTGATTTATTGAAGTGCTGGTTGTTAATTATACTCGTGAATAATGATGAAATGCGTGATTGAAGACTGATTGGAATTGATTTGCCTTAAGCATGATTTGCCTTAATTGATTGATTAATTATTTTAATTAATATTTTATTTAATTTCTAAGTTTAATTTATTAATAATTAAATTCTGAAATTTATTGTTCATAATTACTGTTCACGATTACTGTTCATGACATTGTTCACGCGGAAACTAATTTTAGTCTTAATTTAATGTGTTCTTGATTATTGTGATTTATTGAAGTGCTGGTTGTTAATTATACTCGTGAATAATGATGAAATGCGTGATTGAAGACTGATTGGAATTGAAAGTGTTTGGTTATTGAATTATTCTCGAGAATTAAGGAATGTACGTGATTGTTGATTGGTTGGAATTGTCGATTGATATCGCATGACATATTGCATGGGTTATCTAAAATGGCATGTCGCATGTCGCATGAGCATGAGCGATATTGCATTCACGACAGAGCAAAGATATAAATGAATTGCTTGATGATGTGTTACATGATCACATTAAAAGAGAGAACCTGGCATTGTCGGAAGATCGCCAATCCTTATGGGGTTGTGTCGTGGCCGTTTGGTCGCCTGACTTTGGTCGGTTGCCTGACAGGGAGGGGTTCTATGTGGGACTACAATAGGGGGGCAGGTCCTAAGCCTCTATCAGTTGCGGGACTGCGGTAGTGGGCGAGTCCTATGCTCCTTCGGGAATGCCGTCTTAGGAGTGAGCCCTTGACGTTACCGTGCCTCGAGGTAAAGAGGACAAAGTTGGCTTAGCCAGGAATTGCCAACCATAAAGTTGTGCCATGGCCTAGGAGGAGGGTTCGTAATAATTGGAGCATATGTAAATGTTGAGACATGAGAAAACTGTGTGCAATGCTCTGATTATTCGAATGCTTTTAATGTCATGATGATCACATTATTTATGGCATGCACACATGAATTGTCGATCGTGCAGGGTGTGGTAATGGTGAAATCACTTGTGATTGATGAATTATATCATCTAACAGCCATGCACCTTGCTTGCATTGTATTAGATTTGACGTGCAGGGTATGGTATACCGGGTAAGGTTGCATGCGAACCGAATATTGATTATTGGTTTACCCTGGTTGTTGTTTGATTGCTGTTCTTGATTGTTTGTTGTTGGGTTGAGTGAGGGACGGTTCTGGAGAGATACCCCGAGTTGAGTTGGTGTACTAACCGAGGCTTAGGGGGAGAACTCGCTAATATTTTATTTTACTGGTTATTGTATAACCACTTTCAAGCCACTAGAATGGCACACCTGCAGTGGAGAATCCTGCCCCCGCTCCACCAACGATCAACTCAACAGAGCCTTAGTCCGATGGGCCCGAGTGATGGTGGTACCAAACCCAAGGGTTCATTTTGTATAGTTGAATTAGCCTAGCCTAGTTTCTTTTTTGTTTGACTTAGAGGAAGGATTGGTTTTTTTTGTTGGGCTTGTAAATCGGAAAACGATCCTCCGTTGGTTAATCCAATAAAATGTATAAATCAATAGTTGCTATCGTTCTTGCTGTTCATTCCTCAATCCTTGATTGATTGCTTGATTGTTTGTTGGACTGGGGATGATTTGTCATCTACTTGCACATAGTGAAAGATAAAATGAATGATCGTCGACGGGTCCTGGAACGTCACTTTCTATCGACCAAGGGAAGATGTTGTTGCGTGCTCGGGGTTCGGAGTGTGACAAACTTGGCATGGCTAACAAAGTAGCAGATGTGCTTAGTCAAAAGTTATCAATTACGCATTTGTGGTTCAAGAGTGAATCTCGCTCAAAGGAGTTTGAGATTCAAAGTTTAAGTTCCAGGTAAACCACCTTTCAAATCTAATGGCTATCCTCATAATTGAGCACAAAATGCAAACCAAGATTAAAGTAGCGCAATCTACGAGTCGTGCAATCCAAAAGATTTTGCAAATGGATGCAACTAAGAGAAAACCGAACTTTAAAGTATCCGAGGACAAGATCTTGAAATTTTGTGTACGATTGTGCGCACCCAACAATGCAAAGCTTAAGGAGGAAATCTTGTTAGAAGCTCACTGTAACGAGTTTAGTATACATCCAAGTAGCACGAAGATGTACTAGAATTTGCAATAATATTATTGGTGGAATAGCATGAAATTAGATATTGTTAAGCACGTGGCTAAGTACTTGACATGCCAACAAGTGAAAGCGCAGCATTGCAAGCCTAGTAGATTACTGCAACCCCTTGAAATTCTTGAATGGAAGTGAGAACATATTGTTGACACCCGAAATTTATGTTTATCTTTTTTTAAAAGCCCATTTGTTTTTGCATTTATAAATACATATTAATTTATAAAAAAAAAATTCATAAAAAAATTCGAAAATTTTTTTTTAAAAAAAATTCGAAAATTCATAATAAAAAAAAAATCCGCATGGGCTGGGCTAACCCAGCCCATCCTATACATTTTCCCCCCATGGCCCAGCCCATTTCCCTCTCTCTTTCTCCCTCAGCCTAGCCCATCCTCTCCTCTCCTTCCTCCTCTCCGCACGTGAACAGCAGCAACGAGGGATCGACGACGACGTTTCGGCCGTCCTCGGAGGTGACGTCACCTGCGTGACGCCAGCAAGGGAAGATTCCCTTGCTGCGCTATCACGCAGCCAGAGGAGGGAGAAAAACGGTTAGAGAGCAGAAAAACGAAGGGGGGAGGGGCGCAACGAATTTTCAGAAAAAAGAGGGACCACTAGGAAGAAAAAAAACGAAGAGAAGAAGAGGAGGGAACAGAGAGGAAGAGAAGGACAGACGGCCTCGCCTGATCCATCGCCGACGTTCCCCCCGCGGTGTTTCGACTCCGGCGCGCGAAACAGAGGACCCAAAAAGAGTAGAATCCGGGAGAAGGAGAGCCGGCAGGTCCGCTCGCGGGGAAGAAGGAGCACTCCAGGAACAGCTCGCCGTTGCCGGAAGCTCATCCACCGCCACCGTCCTCTGCGACTCCGACCCGAACCAGGTAGATGCCTCTCCTCACGCGTTCGGATCTGTTTTGACGAGGTGGCGGGTTGGAGCTCGCGTCGACTAGTTCGCGCGAGTCCCGGCCCCTGTCGATCCTCTATTCGCATCTCTTTACATGTTAGTGTGGTTAGATAGGAACTCGGACTCCGGCTCAAGTCGACTTTAGTCGAAAAACCCACTATTTTATCCATGCCCACAAGTTGTTCGATGAAATGCCCGAATGGAACCCAGAAAGTTTCTTGGTTTGATCCGTCCTCGATGACATGTTTTTGTAGATTTTTGACTGAATATGGCTTGATCTCATGTTTCTCTTAGCATTGTAGTTTGTTTCATGTGATTTCCGTACTTTTTTGAGTTGAAAGGAGGTGTTTTTATTTTTCCGGCAACGGCGAGCTTCCGGGTTCGCCGAAGGTCATCGCCGGCGGCATCTGGCATCGGCTGGATAGAACAGCTGACACCGGACGATGTGACCATCCCTTTTAGACCGGTGAGGATCTGCGGCGACGTCGGCGACAGTGTGAAAGGGAGATGCACAGGTTTCCGGCGAGGCTCCGGCGTGGGACGTTCGCGGGGAAGAAGATGAAGACCAGAAATAAAAGAAAAGGGAAAAGAAAAGAAAAATAAAAAGGGGCTGGGCTGGTTTATTATTTTGAAATGGGCCTAGGATAAGTTCGGCCTGAAAATAGAGTTGGAAGTGGGCTGTTTTAATTCTTTTTATTAACGGGCCATTTTTAAAAAAAAAATTTCGATCGGGCCGTTCGGCCAGCCTAGTCGCTAGCCCAGCCCGGACCGATAGGGTCCGGGTCGGTTTAGTAGGGGCCGGGTCTCTCGACCCGGTCCGAATCACTTTTTTATAATAATTAAAAATAATAAAAAAATCTAAAAATATCAAAAATTTCGGAAAATCAAAAAATATTTAAAAAATATTTAAAAATTCGAAAATTCAGAAAATGCATGAAAAAATTCAGGAATCTGGAAATTTCGAAAACAAATATTTTTATTTTATTTTATTTTCGGAAATATTAAAATATTAACAAATTCCAAAAAATTAGAAAAATTCAGAAAATTCCAAAAACATCAATAAATGTTTTTCTAAAATTTTCAAGAAAGCCAAAAAATACAAAAAATTTGAAAATTTTGTTTTCTTTAATTTCAGAAAATTCGAAAGATATTAAAATATTAAAAATATTTTAAAAATATTAAAAATATTTTAAAAATATAAAAAATATAAAAAATTCAAAAAAATTCAAAAAAATTCAGAAAAATCAGAAAAATTGCAAAAATTCAGAAACCCCTTAAAAAGAAAAAAGGATCAAAATTGAATAAGCCTTTAGGGCTCTACAATAGGTTTTTTTTTAATGTGTTGCCATGTCTTTAGTTAACACACAATTAAGTTAGGTACCGAAAGGGCGTTAGTCGCATGACTAACGTAATCAAGTCCCCAACCCTAGATTCTCTGGTTGCGTAAAAAGTGAGACACGCTCCCATGTCTCACTTGGTTCCTAGTCGACCTTAATAGACTAGTGGCGACTCCTCGTTTGAAAATTTTGTGAATATCCCAACGTCGCGCGGGGTATGGGCTTGGGAGAGCCCGAGTTAATTAAGGGCCATCGGCCCGAAATTAGCAATACCCCTAAACCTATATTACTATATTATTATTTTTAGAAAAAAATTTTAGGTCGCGATAGCTTGGCGACTCCGCTGGGGACTAGTTCTAAACCTTAGAGGACTTAGGCCTAATTTGCTTGATTGTGTGTTATCTAATGTGTTTCTTTGGCAGCGCATTCGAGAAGGTGAGGTAAGTCTACTAACCTCGTGTTAAATGTTGGTGCAGGATTGGAGTAATAAGGGGTGGAGTGTTATCTAACACTTTGTTTTGTAGGGTGGTGAAATGGGAATAAATGTTTATATGGTTAAATTTTTGAAGTGTTGGTTGCTATATAAATTGTTGTGCATGTCTCCCTTACATGGCACTACACTTTAGCACACACAACCTGCCGCCGGACCTGGGCCGCATTAGGATCACTTAGGATGGTGTTGAGATGGATACCACTCCGACTACCATCATGTAGTACGAGTCGCCCATCTCAATTCCGAAATTCTTTCGATGTCGAGAGCTTCCACCTCGGCTTGCAAACACGCAGCACGGGTCGACTCTTTGATAAAGTCGGAGTCATGGGAACCCCGACCCAACCACGATCATGTCGGTTCAGTCCGGTAATCC
Organism: Angophora floribunda; assembly: GCA_014182895.1. Taxonomy (NCBI): domain Eukaryota; kingdom Viridiplantae; phylum Streptophyta; class Magnoliopsida; order Myrtales; family Myrtaceae; genus Angophora; species Angophora floribunda. Next base: position 11,429,308 of record CM024711.1, on the reverse strand, counting down.
CGTGGCTTCATTTGAGCCATCTAGAATAGAAATCGACCTACAGTCTCATGCGCATGTCTATGTGATTGAAAAAAAAAAGAAAAAATGGAAAAAGGAAAAAATCATTGTCAATGGTAAGAAAGATTTCTCCCTTTACTTATTCATTTTTTATTGAAACTTTCATTTTTGAAATTTGTGGAGATCAATCGAATGCCCTCAATGTAGGTTTCTAATTGGGAAAATTGGTGATTACTCTTCATAAGCAAACATTCAATGTCAATTTCAAAAATCATTAATTTAGCCCCGCACAATAGATGATTTTGTCAAAGTTTCTAATCATGGGCTTAAAATCACATCTTGTCAAAAAATTCTTGCAATTCATGATTATGTTTTGGGACACAAAAAAAAATTTGAAATCACATTAATCAAATTCCTTCACTCTCACATTTTGAGATCGAAATTTCAAATCACATTTTTTGTATAGATTTTTCAAAATAAAAATAACCTCATTCTGGCAATAGTGAAAGCACAAATCAATCTTTCAAAATTAATGCCACATTTTGCATATGAAACTTTTGGGAATAGAGTGGGCATTCGATTGATAATCGCAGATTGATCTTTCAATGATGTCTCCTCTTATAATCAAATATTGGCAAAATACCGAAATCCTGTAATAGGAGTTCTGGGGCATGTACCAGCACCTCGATTTTGTTGTAAGAGGCAACCTCATTGGAAGATCATTTTCTCATTCACATACTGACATTGTTTCTTCTTGTTGCAGAATGCAGGAAGGCCGTTCTTCGAATTTTTCTTACCTGACCGTGCCAAGAAGTTGACTTTAAATTTAGGATGAGAATTTTTGTCACTCATAGGAGTGTACTGTATTTACTTTGTGTCTCTATTCTCTTTATGGATGATGTTTTCAATTCCAAGTTGATCAGAAACCCAAGTCTCATTTTTTTGGGTAAAAAAAAAAAAATTTAATTTATAAACATCCTTTGGCTTCGAGGGCAATTCGGAAGTCAGTATATTCGATTGATTTTCCATGAGTGTCTAAAAGTCAATGCATTTTGTTTCTCTCACGTGTTCGTCCTTTGCAGGGAATCTTGAGAAAGATAATCTGGGATGGTAAAATCGTAATCGTTCCAATGGAATCAATTTATTCTAAAACTGATTTGTCCATACATTTTCCTGCAGGGAAGAATTAAACAATTTTGACGTTGGTATTTGAATTAGATCACAAGCAAATACTCTCACAAATCTTGATCTTGGAATTCAAAGAAATGAGAGTCCAACTTTGACATTGATTTCTTCGAAAACTCGCACTTATGAGTTCAAACGACACTTCCGACGCATCGTCTTCTATCATGTGCTAAATCTTTGAAGCTATCCGATATATAGCATTAAGGGTCAGAAAGATCACTGGTTAGATTGCATTTGATCAGCTTCTTGTGACGGGAGTTCACTGCCTCAAAGACTTATAGCTTGTTCAAGCCTTAAGACAGCATCGTGCCTCATCAAAGAACGAATCTTTTGAGATGCAATCCAATGTTGATGTCCCCGATGAGAGAAAAAATTTTCTCACTGGTTCTATTTAGAATTTGGATAAGGTCATTGCACGCTAATATACTCGGTATAGCTTGCTGGATTTTTGGACTTTTATCTTCATGATCTTACACATGATTGTCGGAAAAGTTCCCATGGTCGGGAGAATATTAGCGCAATTACAAATCCGGTGTCCTCTTGAAGGTAGTTGCCAACAATGACATCCACTTCTAGAAGGTCAATGTACAGAGACGATCTTTCCATAGATGGGAATGAATATACTCAGATCAGTGCTATCAACTGAGAAGCAACCATTGACGAATACGTTACATAGAAGGTTCATGATTCCTCACTCCTTGCAACTGAAAATCAATCCTTGATGAGAACCCGAAGTACCTCAAGCATGTGTTGAAGCTTTGCTAGTGCCAATCTTTCATGGAGGCTAAATGAAGCCAAGTTCTGTTACAGGAAGTTCCTTTATTTGGAGGTCGGATGCCACCATCACTAGACTGTTGACGAACTTTATCCATTGATGACTCACTTGCTCGTCAATTGGCATCACTAATGCATCTATCAGATTGTGTGTTGCTTCGAACTATGTCATGGGGAAGATTAACCATACGGAGCCGCCTTGCTAAGAGACATCGAAGGTCATCCATCGTCAATTGACCGCGCCAATCTTAGTTTTGAAAATGCACTGGATGTGCTTTGTTTTGTTTCACTTCACAACCAAGAGCCGTTGAACTTTAGTTATCTCAATTTCCAGTCATGAAGACTTGAAGCATTCCTTATTCAGCTTTGTTGGCTTTGTTATCTGCTTTTTCGCGAGGAAATGAGGCAAAACCTTCAAATATCAAACTAGTCCATCGATCCCTTTGTGTGATGAGACAAAGGAAGGGAACTACTAAGCATTCAAAAAAGAGACAGTTTGGGCACCAAGTTTTATAACATTCGAACAAAGCGATGGAGCATTCTTAAACCTAGTTCATCATGAATGATGAAAAATTCAAGCGAGGCGGAGATTTGCCAATCCAACATAATGGAGCTATGCGTGATGAAGTTATTCAAACTTCGTGAAGCGCACATTTGATCATGGGGGCAATATTTTCCCTTTCTCTGCGAAAGATTCCTTGGGATGCTAAGCCGTTTGACTTTGAAAAAGGGTGTATTTCGTTCCTAAATTTGATACTCTTTAGTATAAGGAAATGACACGTCCTTTTCTTTGATGCAGGGTAAATTTGAATGAAATAAGAGCCCATCAAATGAGCATGACAGGGCACAAGATTTCAACATGTGCCAGAGCAAGATATGGTGAAGCTTAATCACATGTCTTAATGTAAAAGACATTGGAGCAACATTTGACTTTGGGGCAATATCTCCTCTTCCTCACCAATGACGCGTGCTGGGGCAAAAATTCATCACAAAAGGATGTATCGCTCCCAAATTGAGCCCAATTAAATATGGAAATGACATAATTCATCTCATTTTATTACAGGGCGATCATCGACACAATTCACGCAAAACATAGTAAATTGCACCCATGAAGCATGATGAAATGGAGTCAATCAGTTCAATGTCAAAAGGATGTATCATTCCTAAATTAGTCCAATTCAAGTTTGGAGTGCAAATAACATGTCCCATCTTTTGTAGGAAAATGTGCGCATTGATTGTGGGAGCAGTGCTTTCTACCAAAGAAGCATGTTGAAGCCCAGTTGTTTATTTTGGCGTAAAGGATGTATTTCGTTCCTAAACGATTTCCAATTGAGTGTGGAAATAACATGCTCAATCCTTTTTTCACAGGCGATGAATGGGGCAAAGTATCCAAGAAACAATGTCCTCAAATGTTGAGATATAAATGCTCATGCCCGAAGAACAAAAACACGTGAAGGGTAAATTGTATCGATTCCAATTGCTCATGTTGATATTGTCTCTAACATGATCCCATTTTCCTTTGATAGGGAAACATCAAATGCACACAAAAAAAGATGCCAAAAAATGCAAGCGAAGGGCAATTTGGAGTTGCCAAATATCCAAGAGGATGATGTTGGCACTCGATGGATAAATGCGAGTGAAGGGTCCTAATGTATCGTTCCCAACTTTCAATTCTTGAACATTCTTACACTAACACTTTCTTTCTTATTCTTTGCAGGGTTACTAAGTCGTCCGTTGCAGGTAAGTACCCTTCTTCTCAAAATCAAAGGAAAAAATTGAGAATTTTCATCCAAAAAAATTTCAGCATTTTACTAGGAGCAAAAGGATAAAAAAAAGATAAAAATTGAGAAAATGAACTTTTCACAAAAGTTTCTGAGCATTGTTTTTTATCTCAAAATTGTATGTCTGCTTGATGGATCACTCATTTTGAATCAAAATCCCCCATGGAGATTAATCTACTTAGATGATCTCAACCAAATGAAATTCAGATATTAATCATGCCAGGCAAGAATTGCTTAGGATGATGAAAGGCAATCAATTTCCAAACACGTCCTTCAAACACTATGAGAATTGAGCAAAAAAAAAAAAAAAACCTATGTCGTTTAAGGACAAGGAGTCATTCGCAATTGGTACATGGACCAAAATGAAAAGAGGCATTTATCTTCTCTATCTTAAACACCACAGGTGACCATAGTCAGCCCATTTGAGCCATTTAAAGTGAAGAAATCATAAAATACCCCTGTCAAGAACCACCCCACAATGGGGCAAATTTGGAGGTTTTAGTTGACATCATATGGTGAGAAGATGAGAAAGATTTCTTTGCTTTCACTTGCATTAATCTTTTTGTGGTAACTTCAGGTGAATTCTTATGAAAGCTTGAAACATCCCAAGGTGAAGAAGAGCATTCATTCCTTTACCCAAACACCATTGCCCATTGCTTAAGCCAAGTTGAGCCTGATCGTTCATTTCTAAAACCCCAAGTGGTGATTATCTCCCCATACTGGGGCAAGGCACATGATTGACCAATGCGGTTGGCATTTTATGTGAAAATGTGAAAAAAAAAAACTCTCTCAAAAGTCCTAAAAGCTCAAAAAGTTTAAAAGAGCAAAAGTCCAATGAAAATTAAGGGGCATGAAAAAACAGTGTGCCTGGTAAAAGCAAGGCCAATGCCTGTGAAAAAAAAGAGAAAGAAAAAAAAAGAAGAAAAAAAAGATTTGCATCAAGGGGCAAAAAACTCCCATGCAAAAAAAAAATTGTCAAATTCAAAATGTTTGCATTGAGAAGAGAATCATTGCAAATGCAAAAAAAATTGAGAAAGGCAAAGCTCTTATTCGATTAGTCAATGGACTTTCGAGACAATTTAGATTTCAAAAGTCAAGTGCTTTCAAAAAGATTGAGTGATATGACAATGATGCCATGATAATCACCAACTTTTAAACCCCTTTTTGTGAAAAGTTATGAGCCTTTTGAGCCTTAACCGAACCAACATTACAACCTTTCCCAAAGTCTCTTCAGATTGGGATGATTCAAGTGAGAATGAGAATTTTCCAGGGAAGCTACCGCTTAAAGAAGTGGCGGCAAATTTGTTTTATCTCATCTTAAGGTTTCTTAACTTGTAAACCTGGTGAAGATGTTGGCAAATAATTGTTTCATTTCATAGCCAATGATGACTGTCCATTGCTAAAGCCATGACCAAACCTGCATTACGGTCCCTTTAAAAGACCTTTTGGATTGGTCAAGATGTACTTATTGCGAATGATTCTCAGATCCTTTGACACTAGAAATGTGAGGTGGATTGAGTGATCAAATTATTTCCCACATGAATGGATGGGATCAAATAGCCTTTCTTAAGAGCGTGCGATAAGCCCTTTCTAACTAAGGAGCTCTTGCTTGGCATGCTTAATGAACCTCTTTCATGAGTAGGATCATTCTGAAGTAATTTTTCCCTTAAAGGGATTTGATGATTAGTGATACCTTCCAAGCTTGATGACAATTTTGTGGTACATGATACCCAAAAAAAAAAAAAATCCACAATCCAAAAAATCCAAAAAATCCAGAAATCAAATGTTTTCAATGTAATAAGACTTAGCTTGATTTGCTCATGCAATTAATGCTACTTATTGCCAATGCATTTTTCTGATATTGTCTCTAATGACATTTGCTCAAGTTGAATTGGACAGGTTCACTCAGTGCATGCAATTTCTAAAATGGTTCGTGGGTCCTCCTTAAACCACATGGTTCATGGTCAACCGGAAAACCATGCAATTTTCACACGGTTCGTGGGTCCATCCTTAAACCACACGGTTCGTGGGTCCATCCTTAAACCACATGGTTCATGGTCAACTGGAAAACCATGCAATTTTCACAGGGTTTGTGGATCTTCCTTAAAACCACATGGTTCGTGGGTCCTCCTTAAACCACATGTTTCATGGTCAACCGGAAAACCATGCGATTTCTAATAGGGTTTGTGGGTCTTATGTGATTTCTAATAGGGTTTGTGGGTCTTATGTGATTTCTAATAGGGTTTGTGGGTCTTCCTTAAAACCACATGGTTCGTGGGTCCATCCTTAAACCACACGGTTCGTGGGTCCATCCTTAAACCACATGGTTCATGGTCAACCTGAAACCATGCAATTTCCAAAAGGTTCATGGGTCCTCCTTAAACCATGCATTCTCGGTCGAAGCCCGTTGTTACACGGTAAGACCTTCCTTCAAGTCGAAGCCCGTTATTACACTGTAAGACTTTGCCATTTCGGTCGAAGCCCGTTATTACATGGTAAGACTTTGCCATTTCGGTCGAAGCCCGTTATTACACGGTAAGACCTCCCTTCAAGTCGAAGCCTGTTATTAGACATAAGACTTTACCATCTCGGTCGAAGCCCGTTATTACACGGTAAGACCTCCCTTTAAGTCGAAGCCCGTTATTACACGGTAAGACTTTACTAACTCGGTCAAAGCCCGTTATTACACGGTAAGACTTTACTAACCTAGTCGAACCCCGTTCTTACACGGTAAGACTCCACTAACTTAGTCGAAACCCGTTGTTACATGGTGAGACTTCATTAACTTGATTGAAACTCGTTCTCACGAGCCGAGATCTCAAAAAAAAAGAAAAAAGAGAGGGAAATATGAATGGAATAAATTCGCTCCTCCATGGATTGTTGGTAAAAGTCGGGTGTCGCCTAGTCTTTGAAATGAACCTCTTTGAGCTCTCTTTCAAAGAGGGGCAGCTGTTGACACCCGAAATTTATGTTTATCTTTGTTTTAAAAGCCCATTTGTTTTTGCATTTATAAATACATATTAATTTATAATAAAAAATTCATAAAAAAATTCGAAAATTCATAAAAAAAAGAAATCCGCATGGGCTGGGCTAACCCAGCCCATCCTATACATTTTCCCCCCATGGCCCAGCCCATTTCCCTCTCTCTTTCTCCTTCAGCCTAGCCCATCCTCTCCTCTCCTTCCTCCTCTCCGCACGTGAACAGTAGCAACGAGGGATCGACGACGACGTTTCGGCCGTCCTCGGAGGTGACGTCACTGCGTGACGCCGAAGGGAAGATTCCCTTGCTGCGCCGTCATGCGGCCAGAGGAGGGAGAAAAACAGTTAGAGAGCAGAAAAACGAAGGGGGGAGGGGCGCGACGAATTTTTAGAAAAAAGAGGGACCACCAGGAAGAAAAAAAACGAAGAGAAGAAGAGGAGGGAACAGAGAGGAAGAGAAGGCAGATGGCCTCGCCTGATCCGTCGCCGACGTTCCCATCACGGTGTTTCGACTCTGGCGTGCAAAACAGAGGACCCAAAAAGAGCAGAATCCGGGAGAAGGAGAGCCGGCAAGTCCGCTCGCGGGGAAGAAGGAGCACTCCAGGAATAGCTCGCCGTTGCCGGAAGCTCATCCACTGCCACCGTCCTCTGCGACTCCGACCCGAACCAGGTAGATGCCTCTCCTCACGCGTTCGGATCTGTTTTGACGAGGTGGCGGGTTGGAGCTCGCGTCGACTAGTTCGCACGAGTCCCGGCCCCTGTCGATCCTCTATTCGCATCTCTTTACATGTTAGTGTGGTTAGATAGGAACTTGGACTCCAGCTCAAGTTGACTTTAGTCGAAAAACCCACTATTTTATCCATGCGCACAAGTTGTTCGATGAAATGCCCGAATGGAACCCAGAAAGTTTCTTGGTTTGATCCGTCCTCGATGACATGTTTTTGTAGATTTTTGACTGAATATGGTTTGATCCATGTTTCTCTTAGCATTGTAGTTTGTTTCATGTGATTTCCGTACTTTTTTGAGTTGAAAGGAGGCGTTTTTATTTTTCCGGCAATGGCGAGCTTAGGGTTCGCCGAAGGTCATCGTCGGCGGCATCCGGCATCGATCGGATAGAACAGTGACACCGGACGATGTGACCATCCCTTTTAGACCGGTGAGGATCTGCGGCGATGTTGGCGATAGTGTGAAAGGGAGATGCACAGGTTTCCGGCGAGGCTCCGGCGTGGGACGTTCGCGGGGAAGAAGACGAAGACCAGAAATAAAAGAAAAGAAAAAGAAAAAGGGGCTGGGCTGGTTTATTATTTTCAAATGGGCCTAGGATAAGTTTGGGCTGAAAATAGAGTTGGAAGTGGGCTGTTTTAATTCTTTTTATTAACAGGCCATTTAAAAAAAAAAAAAATTCGACCGAGCTATTCGACCAGCCTGGTCACTAGCCCAGCCCGAACCGATAGGGTTCGGGTCGGTTTAGTAGGGGTCGGGTCTCTCGACCCGGTCCGAATCACTTTTTAATAATAATAAAAAATAATAATAAAAATATCAAAAATATCAAAAATTTCGGAAAATCAAAAAATATTTAAAAAATATTTAAAAATTCGAAAATTCAGAAAATGCATGGAAAAATTGAGGAATCTGGAAATTTCGAAAACAAATATTTTTATTTTATTTTATTTTCGAAAATATTAAAATATTAACAAATTCCAAAAAATTAGAAAAATTCAGAAAATTCCAAAAACATCAATAAATGTTTTTTCTAAAATTTTCAAGAAAGCCATAAAATACAAAAAAATTGAAAATTTTGTTTTCTTTAATTTCAGAAAATTCGAAAGATATTAAAAATATTAAAAATATTTAAAAAATATAAAAAATATAAAAATTCAAAATAAAAAATAAAAAAATTCAGAAAAATCAGAAAAATTGCAAAAATTCAGAAACCCCTTAAAAAATTTAAAAAAGATCAAAATTGAATAAGCCTTTAGGGCTCTACAATAGGTTTTTTTTTAATGTGTTGCCATGTCTTTAGTTAACACACAATTAAGTTAGGTACCGAAAGGGCATTAGTCGCATGACTAACGTAATCAAGTCCCCAACCCTAGATTCTCTGGTTGCGTAAAGGTGAGACACGCTCCCATGTCTCACTTGGTTCCTAGTCGACCTTAATAGACTAGTGGCGACTCCTCATTTGAAAATTTTGTGAATATCCCAACGTCGCGCGGGGTATGGGCTTGGGAGAGCCCGAGTTAATTAAGGGCCATCGCCCGAAATTAGCAATACCCCTAAACCTATATTACTATATTATTATTTTTAGAAAAAAATTTTAGGTTGCGACACATATCACAATAGACTTTGTGATGGGATTACTAAGAAGTCAACAAGGCAATGACTCAATTTGAGTCGTAGTGGACAAACTGACAAAATCTGCACATTTTATCTTTGTACAAAAGGACTTTGCCTTGGATAGGTATGTAGAATTGTATGTGCGATAAATCACACGCCTTATGGAGTGCTAGTGACGATCACGTCAGATGGAGACCCTAAGTTCACTAATGCATTTTGGAAAAGCTTGAAAACTACCATGGGAACCAAGCTGCAGTACAGTATGGCACATCATCCACAAATAGATGATCAATTGGAAAGGACAATTCAGACACTCGAGGATATGCTACGAACCTGGGTGTTGGATTTTAAAGAAAGTTGGGAGGAACAATTTCGTTTTGTTGAGTTTGTCTACAACAATAGTTATCAACAGAACATTAAGATGGCACTGTCTAAGGCATTATATGGTAGGCCCTGTTGAGCTCTGCTTTGTCGAGATGAAGTTGGTGAGCGAAATATTATAGGCCCAGAGTTAGTGCAACAGTCTATAGCCTTGTCAAGATTATTCAAGAAAGGTTAAAGATAGCCTAAAGCTGCTAGCAAAGTTACGTGGATAAACGGTATAGGTCATTGGAGTTTCAAGTTGGCGACCATGTGTTCTTTGAGGTATCGCTAATGCAAGATACTTTGAGGTTCAGCAAAAAGGGAAAACTGAATCCGAGGTACGTTGGACCTATTGAGATTTTGGAAAGAATCAGGATTTTGGCCTATCGTCTTGCATTGTCGCCAAGACTTGCTGACATGCATGATGTCTTTCATGTGGCGGTGTTGAAGAAATATGAACAAGATCCAACCCACATGCTAAATTTCGAGGAAATAGAGATGGACGATAGAGTAACATATGTGGAAAGACTAGTTCGAATAGTGGATTGAAAGGAGAAAGTACTGTAGAACAAGATGATTCCCTTAGTCAAGGTGATTTGGCAATACCATAGAATGGAAGGAGCCACATGGGAAAGTGAGGATATAATGAAGCGTCAACACCCCTATTTTTTTAAGGATCAAAACAATAGTTCAAATTTCGAGGACAAAATTTCTATAAGAGGGGAAGAGTTGTGACGTCCCAAATTTTGACCTCATTTTCGAATATGAAATTATTATTTAATCAATGTACTATTAGTTATGTTTACTCTAAACTGAATGCTCACGAGTTAACTAACCTATTCAGAAAGGCAATTAAGAATTGATACACGTAAGACCAGAGAGTTCAATCAAGGATAGGCCGCTCGACCATAAGAATCAAAGAGGGTTGATGTCGTGCCATTACAAATCAATTAGTGAATGGAAATAAATCGATTCAATAGGAGTATAAGGTGGGATTGCAGGATTCTGCACAACTAATTACGAACGATGTTAAATTGATTTTCTTTTTACTTAGTACTTAGGGTGAGCAATTGGTTCCTCATGATTACATGACAAACTAGGGTCACCTCTAAATTAGAGAAGCTCGGACGTAAATTGGATTTCGTCAATTATGAGTCAAACGTGCGAAAACCCCTAAATGTTGCTCGATAATTTAGGTCATGCTAAAGTCGCATTTGATTAAATTTAACTATGAATCTCAATCTGATTTTGGGTATCGAACTTTCAAGAACTTCAAGATTGATTTATTGGGCATCGCCTCATTAATACTTAAGTTTATCGGTAAGCCAAAATTTTTGGAAAAATGGATTAACGGGCCAAGAATTTGGGCTCGTGAGGAACCAGCCCAACCGAAGGCCCATTGGGGCTCGTGCCCACCATGGGCAGCCACCATGGGCCAAGCAAGCCCATTTCTCCTATTGGGCCAATGGGTTTTTTTCTTCTATAAACTTTAATTTTGTGGTCCTAAGCAAGAAGCAAACACTTGGTAGAGAATGAAACTTGTTTAATACACTTCAATTTTGGCTTGCTGTTGAAGCTTAAACCCAACTTGCCCCTCAAGTTTCTCTCTCTCTCCTCCCTTAGTGATCAGTAGCCCCTTCCTTAGCCCTCTCTCTCATTGTTTTTCCTTCATTCTTCCTCATTTCCTCTCCATTTCCATCTTGCCGCTTGCCAAACCTACTGCTGCCGTGTCAAAGCTACTAGCCACTGTTTTGAGTTTTGTCGTCGCTGCTAGCTGCCTGTCCCAGCCAACCTAGCCATTACCCGCCTCCCTTTCTCTCATGGTAACCCCCACTGGAGCCTATTTTGCTGCCGTGAGCCACCATTAGCCACCCGCTTGCTGTTCTCGAGCCAGACCAACGTCATCCTCATCATCGCTATCATTCTCGTACCTTCAGACCGTTTAATCCATGAGTTAATTTCCTAAACCCTCAATTAGGGAGTCAATCTCAAATTAGGGGTAGATTAGTTAGAATTAATCTTGATTTGTGGTTGATGATAGTTAGATTATGTTTAAGGTTAATTAGATTCACTAATCTTGTTTAATGTGGGTTAATCATAGTTTAATTTTGTTAATGCTAATTAATTAGTTTATCATTAATTAATATTATAATTAATTATTTATAGAAATAATTTATTATGATTAATTTAAATTGTGGTAATTAACTATTTAGAGTGATAATTAATTATGATTATTTGTGGTAATTAATTATTTATGGAATTAATTAATTAAAAATTTATTGTGTAACCATTAATTATTTACAGAAATAATTAATTATGATAGTTTATTTTATGAGAATTAATTAATTATGATAATCTAATTTGTGACAATTAATTATTTATGGGAATAATTAATTAGGATGATTTATCTTGTGGTAATTAATTATTTAGGGAAATAATTAATTATGGTTAATTATTTTGAGGCAATTAAGCATTTATAGAAGTAATTATTTATGCTTTATTTCCTTAGTGTTAATTAATTATTGTGATAATAATTAAGGGTGATTATTCCCTTTGTGATAATTAATTGTTGTGATAATAATTAATTGTGAGCAATTTCTTGTACTATTGATTAATTATTATGGGAATAATTAATTGTGAATATTCTTGGAACATTAATTAATTATTGAAAAATAATTAATTGCGGTTAGTACCCTTTCAAATATTTAAATATGGGTACAATATTTAATTATCAGCGATTGTGTATACGTGGATTACTTATAAATGACTATTGGATAATCGTAATAGGGCGATGAGTGAACATTATTCATTTTAGCTATTCAATTTATATGCTAATGTTATACACATTCATTGTGGTTGGAAGTTTGTTTATTTTGGAAATGTGATTGTTGGATTATATACTTCAATAGTTATGCTTTGCAGGAGGCCGTGTGGATAAATTAAGCAAGCCTGCGTGACCACCTATTATTATTGCATTGTATCGTACTTGTGATACTTGTAATAATATGTGGTGTAACCATAGTTGCATCGACTAAGTGAAAAAGAAGAAGAAATGGTTATGAGTGAAGGTTGTTCTCACTTAGTCACATAAAGGATACTCAGCCATGTCGAAAGACTACTAACCCTTATGTTGGTCGTGACTCTCGAGGTCGTGCAATATTCATCAGATGCCCAGCGGGAATCCAAATGCTGTGTTGTAGTTGAGGTTAGACTTATGCTCATTAAGGAATGTCGTATGGGCAAGAGTTCTAGATGTTGCCGTGCTTGATAGGGCAAGACGATGCTCGATTGAGTTGAAAGACTGATAACTCGTGTGTTGATAGTGACCCGAGGAGTCTTAATAATCGGAACACGCATGACCGCATTGCGCTTGAGAAATATGAATTGTGTTTTGATTAAGTGAATGCCTGATTGCATTATTTCTAATACGTGATAAATTGTAGTATGCAGAGTACGTGTGCCAAGGCAAAGTGAGGATGCCTGTGATTGCATTCGATGGCTATTATTATTGTTTATGATTGAGGACCTATGCACATTAATAGTTAAGGCAAAGCGTAGGTTGTTTTGCTATTGAATAGCCATCGATAAAAGGTTGCCCCTAAGGCAAGCGAACTTCCTAATTGAGGTTTAGGACTTTAACTTATTAAGTAGATCTCATTTGTTGTTGTTAACTATTTTCAAGATCTTAGCGTGACGTAATACCCGACGTGATTCAGTGTTCCCATGGACATGGACACCGTAGTCACCACGCACCTAGTTTGGGGTCGCATCTACGATACACACATTACATCACCATTTTCTAGGTGGACAAGAGGCTGGATTTGTATACGTTCCATGTTTTCAAGGCCTGGTTCATCAAGCAAGGGGAGGATGTTTGGGGCCCATTGAGGGGCTTCGACAAGCTACCAGACGAGGGTCCAGACGATGAGGTTTGGGATCCCATGGATATCGATGCCCCTGATGGTATTGTAGAGGATCCCCCATCCGAATATTCTAACTCGAAGGAGTATGTATAGGTGTCTGGTGCCTACCTTTTGACTGACCTTCCTTTTTTGTAGAAGTGGATTAACCTGGCTCCGGTATCTTTTTTAAGCCACGTTGGAAATTGCTCGTGAATAGGGATTGTATAGCTTTTCCCTAGGGTTAATAATCATGTTTATAAATAAGAGGTGGTTTGTGCAATTATCCGCTGCGTCTTTTTGCTATCCCTATTATGAGGATTGACTGGGTGTTAGTTGAATTTGTTTTTGCATGTGCTTAACCAAAAGATAAAACAAACTGGTTGGTGACGTGCCCTAGGATGTCACATTTAAATGACCGCAAGAAAACAAGAGCTATTGCGTGCTCGAAGATCAAGGCGTGACATCATCCTTCTTTAGAAATTTACAAAATGAGAGAAAAGAAGTTTATGATAAGATATGAACAATGGAATTCTTGGTTTGAACAGCCGAAGCCTGATACCACTTTCATTAGTTAGAGACGTCATTTTGGAGGTTTATATTGTGTGACTCATGAGATTTAATTGAAAGTTACGGATGGAAAATTTTTTAGTAGGTGCAATTTATAGTCAATAAAGTTGATGACTTTATATAAAATAAGGTGGAGGACAATTATGGAGGTGTACCTTTTCACATGTCCAATTTCTATTGAGTTTCTTCTTGATGCTTTTCTCTTTGTCCTTTTTAACTTTTGGATTAATAATATTTGATTCTCAGCCGTTTAAATAATTTACAATTATTCTATAGAGATATCTATAGTTAAACATATTTATATAGATAAAATTGCAATTTATCGATATAAATTCATAATAATAAAGTATTCCTAAAGAATTGCTTCTCATAATGACACGAGGACTTCTTGATAGCTAGAAAATTTCCCTTCATACTACAAAGATTAGAGTTGCTGCATTCACTACAAAAAAAAAAAAAAATGCTCCACGTAAGCACTATCTAAGCATATACTTACTACTCACTACGAAATATTTGTTTTGATCTCTTCTTATAAATAATTGCGCAAATCTTTTACAACACTTATTTCCATATTGACAATTATTAAAACGTGAGCATGGTGTGTGGTTTGGATTTCAAATTAAATCAAACTATATGAATGTGAAAATATGTTTCGAGTTTGAAATAGTTGGATGAAACCGATCGGATGAGAATTATTGACGCTCGACCATTGTTCAAGAGTGGTGAGAGGAAATGCCATTTGGCCTGTGAATGGCCATGTTATCACTCCATCATGGTGTTGCTCTGAACGTGGGATGGTCTTCACGATGAGTGACAACGTTGCTCAGCTGAAGAAAGGGAAAAGGATAAAGTGATTAATGATGGCCACTGTTGATATGGGCCAAAAGGGAAAAAAAGAAGAAAGTTGCAATGACTGTGTCTTCTCTATTGATGGCCACTCATTGTTTCCCTTCTTCTCTATTTGCCTCTGGTGATTTTCCCCTTTGAATACGAAGAGGAAGAGCTCTTTATGTCATGGACAGCTCGGGAGTTTTCTCTGGAGGTCGCTAAGTGGAGATTGAAAAATGTCCCGGAAGCTCCTCTCGAGAGGTTTGATTTAGAGAGGTTTTCTTCTTGAAATTACACCAAATTCTTATATTTAAGCTTATTAAATCTTGTATTGAAGCCATTTAAATTTTGCGTAAATATTTGTATTATTCCTTTATGAGATTGAGAAATTATTCCAAAAAATTGTTAGGTGTAATTGAATGCTAAAAAACATAAAAGATATTTGAGTGACTCAAGTATGGTCGTAATCTCAACTATATCGTTTGATTTATAGTCAAATTATATATTGCTCTTTCTATGAATATCGATTACACAACTATAGTATATAAATCCGGTGTCCGATCATTTCCTTATTATGTGCATTTTATCTGATCACTTTTTTATTTTATTTTCAACAATAAATGCAGTTTACAGAAAAGTTAAACCAAACTAAACCATCTTAGAGTCAAGATCCAACCAAGCCAGACCATTTTTTGAGATACGATTAAGCTTAATCATTCTTTGTTCTGTTATTTTTTCTATTCATCTTTTTTAATTTCAGGAGGAAAAACCAATTCTATGTCATGATACTCTCGAGATAAGATCCTTGAGGGAATTGATGGATTAACAAGCGAGTGTAAATAGTTTCTCTTGTAAGGTGATGCTTGCTCTAGGCACGAGCTCTCCAAAGTCCTGTCAATCTTAACTCGATTCCTATTAAGGGTTTCAACCAACATATTATGAGCTAATTAGAAGACAAGTAAGACATAGAAACCTATCTCACTTTTAAGAACCATAGATGTTTTGGTAAAGGGATTTGTCGCGACTTCACCCTCGAAAGTAGGTTGGACTACCTAGTTTTTGATTAATGGATTACTAAGCCTAAATTTAGCTCAACCTCTCCCAAGCTCGTATCAATTCACGACTTAGGTTCAACTATTTAACAAGCGAATGATTTTTCAATAAGGAGTCACCCATTAATCTATTTTTGGTGAGTTGATTAGAAACCCAAGTAAAATAATGGGAGAATTACTTTACTCCTACGAACTAGAAACTATGGGATTGGAGACCGATTACATTAGATTACTCTAACGCCCTTTCAGTACATTTTCTCTTTTATTTTAAAAAAATGATCTGCAGGCAATTTGGATTTATTTTAATCTACTCCCTAAGATGTAAGGTGATCAAGCACATGTGCAACCATTATTTAACACTCAATAATCAAAGCATTAAATAAATTGCGAGAAAAAGGGAAGAAGTTACTTACCTTAAAGCTACAAAAGCATTTGCAGTATTAGTTATAAAATTAAAACAACCTAAGGGTGATTTCTAATAACATGCAATCACTCAAAGTTTTGGATTTTCTTTTATTTAATAAAGCCTAAAATGTCTAAAATGACATGCGACATGCAAATTATATGTAACGGACATAAACTGTATGACCTAATGTGATGACAAGAACAATGCTAGAGGCAACTATCCTAATGTGGCACACATTTAAATGATTCTAAACATGCAGTTACTAGATGACATGCAAATGATGACCTAATTCTACGTGTGTCATGCGTGAATTTGTTTTATATTTTCTTTTTCTTCTTTTTTATTAAATTCGAAATTAAAATTGCTCAATAATTAAACATGCAATTTAAATTAAAGAAAATTTAACATTCTAAATTAATGTCTTTTGGTATTATTATTTCAAAAATTCGAAATAAATAAATTTCCTAATCTAAACAAGCAAGCTATCCTTAAATAGGCAATATTCTAACATGAATCTAATCTAACTAAAAAATATAGATTTTTTTTGGAAGCAGAATCAATCCACACAAAGTCATAAAGTATAGCACGACAACAAGTCAAGCAAGATATTATTCATGTACGCTTAATTTGGAAATAAATTGACGAATCGTATCTTAGGCATGAGATCAGATTAGCCAATTTTTCATGTAATCGTGAATTATATCTTGAGTATGAAATCAGATTGACAATTTTGCCATGCATTTGCGAATTATATCTTAGGTATGAGATCGGATTGGCAATTATGGCTCGTTAGGAAATTAGAGAATAATCCATAATTTAAAAGGCTACTCAATATTGTGAATGGGATAATATATCATGGATTTCAATCTCGTGCATCAACAATATTTCAAATAAGGAAACAAAATATTCAATAATCAAATTAGACAAGATTTTTAACTAATCCAAATATTTGCTTCCAAATTTGACAACTTATGAACCACGATAGTCAAGTCGTGGATCGGTGCGGCTCCCGGTGTAGTTGCTTATGATGAACAGCAACAATGGACGTTCACCGTTGATGGATTCCGGCGCAAGGAATTATTGTACTTCTCAACAAGACCAAAAGAAGCCTGCAGATAAGTGGAATTGGACCTAACGAATTATTTGTATTCGTTGAATCCAATGAAGAAGAGAGCAAAGTAGGAATATCTATTGCCGAGTAACACAAAGACCCAATATGACGAGAGCACAGTCCAACTCGGTCAATCCCCCTCTCAAAGTTGACTGCTATCTTTTCTATTGGGGATGTCTACGTTGGGCACACTGAGAAGATCTGCAAAAGAAGAGGAGACTCAACCCGAGGCTGATTCGTGGCCAGTCGAGCATTAACTAGCCCCGGCAGCAACACTAACGATAGCGAGTGGATTAGAGGAGCAAGAAGCGTCGCGGGACAGCATCTCGGACGATTTGGACAGCAGCTTGGTCGTTGTTGGCTCGGGCAATTGCTGGAATCGGAGCAGCAGCAATGTTGCTTTTAGTCTCGTTCGGTGGATCAAGCGACAGTGCGTTAGCATGGAGGACAGCACATCGGGGAGCTTGGCCCAACTCGAGCATGTCAGATCGTGGCATCATCAGCAGCTCATTCACAAGGCATCGAGTGAGGGCGTCGAGAGCGCCACAGATAAGTCGCATTCTCTCCTATTTCTCTATCTCTTCTCTTAATGTGTGTCTCTATATGTGTTTTTTCGTCTCCCCCATTCTCAATTATGTGACCTCCTTTTTATAGGTGAGAGAATTATGTTATTCAAGGACATAGGATAAATCTGTATATTGCCTATTTAGCTCTTGCCCAAAGAATATGTATCCCACGTGTAATATTTTTTCAATATTTCATTCAAAATCTTCCCTTATGTCAAGAAATATATCCCACGGTGTATATATTGCATGAATATATGAAAGATTTATTGAATATTGAAAGAAGAATGCTCATCTTTGCTAGAATATTCTCATCTTCCAACTCGTCACTCCTTAACGGGCTTAGCCAAATTCTCTCCCATTGTGGGTTTAATCCAACTTGTTAGATTAAAGCTCATGAGCCCATCCGCCACCGATCCATTGCAAATGCAATAATAATAAATGTTCCTAAAACTATATGCTATATATTTTTGTTTAGGGGTTAAAATTAATCCCGTAATTTTTTTGCATTAAATTACCAAATGATTAATTAAAATTTAAGTGCCAACAACTACCCCTCTTTGAAGGTAAGCCTGCAGAGGTTGCATTAAAAAACAAAATGATGCCTAAATTTTGACCATGCATATGCAATGTGATATTATTTCTTTTGGGGGAAAATGGATCCCATTTTAAAATACAATATGATATGATGCATGAAAAGCTAATGCAAACATATGATGCCAAAAAAGAAGAGCGTACTTTAGTAATCAGTATGGTAGAGCATCTTGAGGTATGGGATAAATCTTTACTCCAAGCATCTGGTTTTTATTTCAAATTTCTTGAAGAGTTTGATATTTATCGAATTGCCTAGATCCAAACTGAGGCAACCAAATGAATTTAATCAACGGATGCTCAATATTAGGTGAGATGACCATTAAAACAAGATCTCTCGAATTACTTAGATCCCGACTAAGGTATAACAATAAAAATCAAAGAACATTTATATCCAGAATGAAATGTTCGATGAAAAGATTCAAAACATTTAGATCTAAACTGAAATGTCAAGAATTGGGGAACTTAATCAATAAACACTTAATGTTAGGTGAGATGAATATTGGATTAAGACAACTTAACCGATAGATGCTCAATGTTAGGTGAGTCAAATACTAGATTTAGATAACTCGAAATACCTAGATCCAAACTAAGGTATAACGAGAAAGATCAAAGAACATTCATATCCAAAATAAAATGTTCGACGAAAATATTTTGTAATATTTAGATCCAGACTGAGATGTCAACTAATGATTAAGAGATTTTAGCTGGGATATTTGAGCACTTTAATTTATGGGAGGAGTTACCAAGTTTTGCTTTGGGTACTCAGAGGTATTTGATACTTACCTGACGTTTCCTACCTAAGGGCTTGATCGTATTGCCTTAATGCTTTGGGAATCTTCGAGTGTTTGAACATGTCCTAATGCTTCAAAGAGCGAATTGAGCATCTCGATTTTCATGAGAACTTTACCTATCAAACATGGTTAGCAACAACAGATATATGCATTCATCATCACCAGATACTTCCAATTCAGTTGCGGTTCATGTTTCATAATTTTATCAATTCTATATTGCCAAATCAGCACTGAGAAGAATTTCTAAAGAGCAATTCATTTAGAACACATGAGTGTCATCGATGTGTCAGATAAAGGACCTCTTTGGTCTGAAATGACTTTTCACTCACTCTCACGAAAATGCTATTTTGTCCCAATAATTGATATGGGAGTTTGAGAACCATTCTATTTCACCATCATCATACTAGATAGGGGTTTGAATATTCTCACAATTGGTACAACTTTACCAATCTGAGAGGTCTGTAACATGGATCGTAATATGGGCTTGGTTAACGGGTTAACAAGGGGACTCTTTGAGTCAAGGCTATTAAACGAACAATTCTGCAATCATCTCCAGATTTACAAGTCAAGAACCCTACAAAATGAGAAAGAAATAATCTTGCTTGCACTTCTTTGAGCAATACTTAAGACTTGTGGACACCCATATTAATTCAAGTACCATAATATGAAGAGACTTTGTAAGGGATGTAATGTAGGCTAGGTTCATGAATTGAGAAATGAAAGGATTATTATGCTCAAAATATGTGTATATGGGTGAGAGTTGGTGATCATCTTCACCATTGAGGATTTGCCTTTGATTTTTTGAGTATCACTCCAATGGGGATACAACTTTTCACAATTGATAGTTATTAGGCTCAAAACATGTGTGTATGGGCATTGGCCTTGCTTTTACCAAGCACAATACTTTTTCTTGCCCCTAGCTTTTATTCATTTTTTATTCTTTTGTTCATGGGCATTGGCATTGCTTTTACTAGGCACACTGCTTTTTATGCCCTTTGTTTTATTTTATTTTTACCTTTAACACACTATCTACAATGCACCAATCTTTCATTCGGACTTTTAAAGATCTTCACATTATGTTGGCGCTCTAGACCATGCTGCTTCTTGAATGATTACCTTTTGTCTTGTCCCAATGTGGGGATGATCACCAACTGGGTTTATAGAAATGCATTTGTAAGCTTAAGAGGGCTATGCAATGGATATAAGTGTGTAGGATAGAGAAAAAATGCTCTTCATCATCCTAAGGCACTTGGATTATTGTTTAAGTTCATTGCAATAAGCTACCCAAAGATCGATGCAAGTGAGAACAAGAAAATTTCAATCTATTTTGCTCACCATGTGACGCAAACTTACATTTGGTTTGCCCTGATGTAGGGCAGTTCTTGATAGGGGTAATTTGAAAGGAATCTCCACGAATGTATAAGGCTCAAAGTGTTTAAGCAATGGATCATCCGTAATGTTTGGGATAGAGAAATGAATTGCCCCTCATCATTTTGATCATCGTACCTTTCACGAGAGAAATCTTTGCCTTGCAAGCATGGAATCTTTCCACTCAACTCACTAGGAATTAGCGTACAGGGAAGTGTTTAGGACATAGCTTGCCTTTCATCATTCAGGCATATCCCATTTGACACATTCAATTTATTTCGCACAAATAATAATGCAACATTTGCAAAAAATATGGAGAAACCAACTTGCAATTCATTCATTATGAAAATATCTAAAATAGCAGAATCAAGGGTAATACTTCTTAACAAAATCAGAATTAATTGGACTTTATTGGACTAGAAAACTCACGACCATCCATTTATGCAAGGATCAAGGTGCCTCCAGTACTTTCCTTACCACATATGGGCCACTGTAATTTGGAGCGAATTTGCCCTTAGGATTAGGAAAAATTGGCAATAGCTTCCTCAAGACTAGGTTATTTTCCTCGAAATGCCTCGACCATACCTTCCGGTTAAAGGACTTGGCTACTCTCTATTGGTATGAATGACCATGGCAAAGAGCTTTTAGCCTTTTCTCATCAATTAGGTTCAACTGCTCGTACCTTTGCTTCATCCATTCTTCTTCGGATAATTCCACTTAGGATAAGACTCTCGGAGAGGGAATCTCTACTTCCACAAGCAGGACTACTTCCATGCTGTATACTAGAGAAAAAGGGGTTGCCCCGATAGAAGTACAAATCGACGTCCGATAGTGCAAAAGGTAACCTATCATGCCAATCTCGATAATTCTCGACTGTCTTTGCCAAGATCTTCTTGATGTTTTTATTGGCCGCTTCCACAGCTCCATTCATTTGTGGGCGGTAAGGGGATGAATTCATACACTTGATCTTAAACTCAGTGAACAACCCATCCACAAGCTTGTCGTTCAAGTTTGTCCCATTGTTAGTGACAATTGCTTTAGGGACCCCATAATGGGCAATTATATCACGCTTGATGAACTTCACAACATTTCGGGCACTAACATTAGTATAAGATGCGGCTTCAATCTACTTAATCAATGCCCATTTGAAGATTTAGGATTTATTGGGCCAATCATATCGATGCCCCACATTGAGAAGTGTGACGTCCTGAAATTCGAGCCCTCTGAGGGAGGACTGAACGTTAATTTCGCCAGTGCATTGTTGGTTGATCTCACTCGGAACTGATCACTCCTGAGATACTGACCTTGAGGGGAAAGGCTAATGAGGACAGAACTCGTGCGACTAAAGAACTTGACCTGGGAAAACGACTCGACCGTGAGACTTGCATAAGGACGATCCTGTAGTCAGGCAGGCCGATTTCAGGGACGACTAGAAGTCGATTCGCGGACAGAAATAATGGGATGACGGGTGATTCCGTCTACTGTTATCGAACCCGTGAATGGCCCTATGTCGATCCTTGATAATCGTGTACTTAGAAATAAGAATCGATCCTTCGCAATTTCATGTAGTCAAGGACGTCCATGTGTCGAGAAGTCTTGAACGTGAATTGGCACGAGTCGGTTACGCGTGAATCCTCGAAGCCGCCTGTCAGTCTGATTAGTACCAAAATGGCATTCGGGCGAAATTGACAAGGCATGAGAATCCAATATTGGACTTCGAATTTTCGGGAACGTCCGGACGGACTTTTGGATGATGCTTCCTTGATAGTCGCCGGTGTCGGTTGAGCCGAGTTTTTGGGAAAAGGGTTTACGGACCGAGGAATCGAGCTTACGAGGAAGTGGGCCGGGAAAAATCAGTGTGGGCCTTATGCCCAAGGAGGGACAGCCATTGTGGAAGACCGAGATAAGCAAGTGAGCCCGTCGGGCCAAACCAAGCATTTACCCTTCCGAGCCCGTTGCCTAACCTTGAGCCAATTCGAGCCCAAGAAATTCCCGAGCCCGTTCCTATTCATTTTTCAGCCCGTTTCCTAGGCCCGCCTTTCATTTTTAGCCCAAGGACAGATTGGAAAATGTGCAAGGTGGAAATGACCAAAATGCCCTTGGATATTTTGAAGAAAAGTCAAAAGGAAGAGAGAGAAGATGATGTCATTTGGTTGGGGGTTGAAGCAAGCCATTTAATGGCATTAATGAGGCTTGAAGACCAGCTCTCTCTCTCTCTCTCTCCCCTTCATCTTCTCCAAAAATCGCAGCCCTTCTTCCCCTTGCTTCTCCTTGCATTTCTGCAGTTTCAGTTTCTGACCTCTTGCCGAAATTGGAGTTGGTCGTTGCCTTCCCGGTGGAATCTCGGGCCGTGCCACCTATCAATATGTTCAGAACAGAAAAAAAGTTCAGATGGCATCGGCCGTTCGCCGAACGAAGCCTCCGGCCAGTCCGTACGGCCGCCTGAAGTCGGCGGTCCGCCGTCCGTCACTGTAGCGTCGCCCTCTGCACAGCTCCGCCTTTTCTTCCGTTTCTCTCCATTTCCGGCCAAACCACCGCCCATCCCAGCCATAAGTGGTTCCCCCTCGACCCCAGGTGCCGTTGGTCGCTGGTCCACCACTCACCGGAGCTCCGGCCAGCCCGTTCAACTCCGTCGCCCCGTCCTCCTCCCCTGCAAAGTCTTGTTTTCGAGGAAGTTCAGTGGGAATCCGAGTTTGTTGCCGCTGTGTTGAGCCCGGGACCACCTTGGAGTGTCGTGGGAGAAGTCCCCGGGTGTCGGGTTCGTCGCCGCCGCCGCGCACGTGTCGCCGGCCCGCTTAACGGGTGAGTTTAGCCCCTAATCCTTATTTAGTGCCTAAACTTGCTTAGGGTTGGGTTAATTAGTGTTAATGCTGGTTTAGGAGGGTTAATTAAGTGCATTAGCCCTAAGATAGGTGGTTAGATTAAGGGTCAAGATTAGATTAGCTTAATCTTGTTTAATTATGCTTAATTGTGTGTTATGTGCTAATTAAGCATGCTTTGCTTGATTAAATTGATTAATTGTTTTAATTAATTGATTTAGTTAATTCCTGCATTTATTGATTAAATTATGTGATTTCTGAATTAAATTATTTAATTATTAAATTATGAAATTTCACTGTTCATGTGCATGTTCACGACATCGTTCACGTGCACATTCACTGCATCGATCATTCACGGCATAGACGTTCACGGACTGTTCATCCGGACGTGAAATTGTGCATAATTTCATGTGTCTTGATCATATGAAGTGAAATTGATGTGTCGTGGCATGAGCATTCGCATGAATCGTGTGAATTTCACAAAAGGGAAAAATGGTTTGTCCGAGGGACACCGGAAATTGACCGCCTTTATGAGAAAGAAAGTGATTTGTCCGGAAATGGACCACTTTTATGAGAAAGATGGGGAAAATGGTTTGTCCGGGGGACACCAGATATGGACCGCTTTTGTGAGAAATGATTTGAGGTTTCATATGTAAGCATGTGCGCATTGGCTAATGCTCAAAGATAATAAGTGGGTTGTGATTGTATGCTTGCATGATCACTAAGTTGAAACCGCCGTCTCGGGAGAGTATCCCTTGACATTCTGCGGGCATGCGGTCTCGGGAGAGTATCCCTTGACATCCTTTGGGCATGCAGTCTCGGGAGAGTATCCCTTGACATCCTTTGGGCATGCAGTCTCGGGAGAGTATCCCTTGACGTTCATTAGGCATGCGGTCTCGGGAGAGTATCCCTTGACGTTCATTGGGCATGCGGTCTCGGGAGAGTATCCCTTGACGTTCGTTGGGCATGCGGTCTCGGGAGAGTATCCCTTGACGTTCATTGGGCATGCGGTCTCGGGAGAGTATCCCTTGACGTTCGTTGGGCATGCGGTCTCGGGAGAGTATCCCTTGACGTCTTTTGGGCACGGAAGGGCACGGTTGCGCTCTGCGGAGGAAGGGCGCCGTAGCGCCGTTACGCTTGGTTGTAGCCCTGTGGGGCAGTAATAATCGAAACACGTGTGGATGCTAGAGTGTATGAGAAACATTGCATCATTGGTTCCGTCTATGTATGAGATGATCACATCATTTATGGCATACACGCATGAATTGATAACGTACAGGGTGTGGCAATGGCAGGTGAGATCGCTTGTGACGCGTCTCGCATGTGATTGGTGAAGTGAATCATCTAACGGCCATGCACATTGCATGTATTGTGCTGATATGTAATGTGTAGGGTATGGCATACCAGATAAGATTGCATGCGAACCGACTATTCAATTGTTGGTTGCATTGCTTGCATTGAATGAGGTTTAACGTGCGGGGGTATGGCATACCGAGTAAGGTTGCATTCGAACCGACTTTTGTTTGTTGGTTGACCCTATCTGTAGTTTGATTGCTGATTGCTGGTTGTTTGTGGTTGGGTTGAGTGAGGGGTGGTTCTGGAGAGATACCCCGGGTTGAGTTGGTGTACTAACCGGGGCTTAGGGGAAGAACTCGCTGAGATTTTATCTCAACCCGTCGTGGTTAACCATTTTCAGGCCCCTAGAATGGCGCACCCGCAGTGGAGAATCCTGCTCCCGCTTCTCCAGTGATCGACCTGACAGAGTCGAGTCTGATGGGTCCGAGTGACCGTGATGCTGAACCCGAGGGTTCATTTTGTACAGCTAGATTAGCCCAGCCTAGTTCCTTTTTGGTTTGGCTTAGAGGATGGATCGGCCCCTGTTGTCGGGATTGTAAATCGGAAAACGATCCTCCATTGGTTAATCTAGTAATTTGTATAAATGAGTAGTTGAGGTTTCTGCTGTTCATCCCTCTATCCCTGATTGATTACTTGATTGTCTGTTTGGACTGGGGATGGTTCGTCTTCCGCTTGCGTATAACGAAAGATTAAAATGAATGGTCGTCGACGAGTCCTGGGACGTCGCTTTCAATCGACCAAGAGAAGGGGTTGTCGCATGCTCGGGGTTCGGGGCGTGACAAGAAGGGCCACGGCTCGAATAACTGGTACAGCTCAATTGGAGGGACATTTTTCTTATCCCCATAAATTTGGCAATAGTCGCAACTTCAAATATGCTGGATGTAGTCACTTTCTAATGTCAGCAAGTAGTATCCCAATATCATAATTTTGTTGGCTAACATGTGCCCATTCATATGCGAGCCATAAACTCCTTCGTGCATTTCTTGCATAATTTGCGTGGCTTCGGCTGCATCTACACATCGCAACAAGACTAAATCGTAAGATCTCTTATATAAATTGTTATTGCTAACAAAATACTTTGAGGCCATCTTCATTATGTTCTTTCTATCGGTTGGGGAACTTCCTTCAAGGAATTCGTGTTTCTGAATGTAGTTCATAATATCGTAATACCATAGTTTTCCATCAGGTTCTTTAGTCACGACCATACAAAAAGCCAGTTTCGCCAAGACCTTTATTTTCAATGGCTCGACTTCTAACCTATCGGTAACTTGAACCATTAATGACAATATTGCGAGTGCATTCGCAAATTGATCATGAGATCTTGACAAGTATTCAAAAGAAATTTCATCAAATTCCTTCACCAACTCGTCCAGATACTCATGATATGGGTGTAATTTAAAGTCCCTAGTCTTCCATTCACCTACTGTTTGGAGTATGATCAATGCGGAATCTCCGAACACTTTTAATTTAGCCACTCCCATCCCAATCGCGGCTTGAAGCCCGAGAATACAAGCTTTATACTCGGCTATGTTGTTAGTGTACAGAAATATCAACTTTGCAGCTATTGGATAGTGTTGTCTACTTGAGGATATCAAAACTGCCCCAATGCCAGAACCAGACAAGTTTACAACTATCACGCCCCGAACCCTGAGCATGCGACAACCTCTTACCATGGTCAATTGAAAGCGACGTCACAAGACTCGTCGACGACCATTCGTTTTAATCTTTTGTTATGCGCAAGCGGAAGACGAACCATCCCCAGTCCAACAAACAATCAATCAATCAATCAATCAGGGATAGAGGGATGAATAGCAAGAATAACCATCACTACTCATTTACACAATTTACTAGATTAACCAACGGAGGATCATTTTCCGATTTACAAGCCCAATAACAGGGGCCGATCCATCCTCTAAGCCAAACCAAAAAGGAACTAGGCTAGGCTAATCCAGCTGTACAAAATGAACCCTCGGGTTTAGCACCACGGTCACTCAGACCCATCGAACTCGACTCCGTCAGGTCGATCACTGGTGGAGCGAGGGCAGGATTCTCCACTGCAGGTGCGCCATTCTAAAGGCCTGAAAATGGTTAACCATGATAGGTTGAGATAAAATCTTAGCGAGTTCTTCCCTTAAGCCCTGGTTAATACACCAACTCAACCCGAGGTATCTCTCCAGAACCACCCCTCACTCAACCCAACCACAAACAACCAACAACCCGCAACCCGCAAGTAAACAACAGATAAGGGTGACCAACAAACAATCAATTGGTTCACATGCAACCTTACCCAGTATGCCACACCCTGCACGTAAAACCTCATACAATACAAGCAATGCAACCAACAATCACATAGTTGGTTCGCATGCAACCTTACTCGGTATGCCATACCCTGCACATCATAAGTCAGCACAATACATGCAATGCATATGGCTGTTAGATAATGCAGTTCATCAATCACATGCGAGTCGCGCCACAAGCGATCTCACCTGGCCATTGCCACATCCTGTCAACTCATGCGTTTGTGCCCTAAATGATATGATCATCTCATGCATAATCGAAACCAATGATGTCATGTTTTCTCATGCACTCTCGTATCCACACGTGTTCCAATTATTACTGCTTCACAGGGCTACAACTTGACCGAGGTGCAACGGCGCTACGGCGCCCTTCCTCCGTAGAGGCGCAACTGTGCCCTTCTGTGCCCTCCGAGGCGCAACGGCGCTACGGTACCCTTCCTCTGCAGAGGCGCAACCGTGCCCTTCCGTGCCCTCCCTTTCCATAATCTCCGATAAATCGGGTTCAACTTAGTGATCATACAAGCATACCATCACAATCCACTTATTATCTTTGAGCATTAGCCAATGCACACATGCTTGCATATAAAACCTCAAATCATTTTTTACAAAAGCGGTCCATCTCCGGTGTCCCTCAGACAAACCATTTTCTCCCTCCTTTCTCATAAAAGCGGTCCATTTTCAATGTCCCTCGGACAAACCATTTTTCCCCTTTTCATGAAAATCACACAATTCATGCCGATGTTCATGCCACGACACATCCAATTCACTTCATATGATCAAGACACATGAAATTATGCACAATTTCACTTCCGAATGAACAGTAGTAATCTATAAACAATAATCCATGAACAGTAATTTCTAGAATTCAATTATTAATAAATTAAATTTAGAAATTAAACAAAACATTAATTAAACACAATTAATCAATCAATTAAGCTAAACATGCTTAATTATCACATAAACCACACATAATCAACATTTAAGCATAATCAAGCATAATTAAGAAGATTAAGCTAATCTTAATCACCTATCTTAGGGCTAATAAAACTTAATTAAACACATTAATAAGCCCTTAGCACTAATTAATCCAACCCTAAGCAAGTTTAGACACTAAATAGGGATTAGGGTCTAAACTCATCCGTTAAGCAGGCTGGTGACACGGGCGCGGCGGCGATGACGAACTCGACACCCGAGGACCTCTCCCACAACACTCCAAGTCGGTCCCGGGCTGAACACAGCAGCAACAAACTCGTATTCCCCACTAAACTTCACAAAATAGCACTGCAATAAGAAAAAGTTGCTGGTCGGAGCAAAAACAAGCTGGCCGGAGCTCCGACGAGCTGGTGGTCGGTGACCGGAGGCTCCAGGGGGTCGAGGGAGAGTTGTGGGTGGCTGGTGTGGTGGTGGTTTGGTCGAAAATGGAGATAAAATAGCAGCAAAGGTGAAACTGTGTAGTACCGCGTGAATAGTAGGCGGTCGGCGAACAGCCGACTTCCGGCCGCCTACGGATCGACCGGAGGCTCCGTTCAATGAACAGCCGACGCCATCCGTACGGAATCTCTCTCCTGAATGCAACAGTGGGTGGCACGGGCCGAGATTCAAACAAGAAGGCAATGAACAACTCATTTTTCTGTGGAAGGTCAGAAGCTGAAAATTGCAGGAAGAAGGGAAACAAGGGAAGAGAGGGGCCGCGATTTTTGGAGAAGATGAAGGGGAGAGAGAGTGAGATGAGAGCTGGTCTTCAAGCCTCATTAATGCCATTAAATGGCTTGCTTCAACCCCCAACCAAATGACATCATCTTCTCTCTCTTCTTTTGACTTTTCTTCAAAATATCCAAGGGCATTTTGGTCATTTCCACCTTGCACATTTCCCAATCTGCCCTTGGGCTGAACATGAAAGGCGGGCCTAGGAAACGGGCTGGAAAATAAATAAGAACAGGCTCGAGCATTTGTTGGGCTCAAATCGGCTCAAGTTTGGATAATAGGCTAGGAAGGGTGAGAGGTCGGTTGGGTCCAACGGGCTCGCTCATTTGTCTCGGTCTTCCACGGTGACTGTCCCACCTTAGGCGTATGGCCCACACTATTCTTGTCCGGCCCACGTCCTCATAGGCTCGTTTACTCGGTCCGAAAATCCCTTTTCCAAAAACTTGGCTCAACCGACACTGTCGACTGTCACAGAAGCATTGTCCAAAAGTCCATCCCAGACGTTCCCGAAAATTCGAAGTCCAATATTGGATTCTCATGCCTTGTTAATTTCGCCCAAATGTCATTTTGGTATAATTCAGACTAATAGGCGGCTTCGAGGATTCACGCATAATCGACTCGTGCCAAACCACATTCAAGACTTCTCGACACATGGGACGTCTTTGACGACATGAAATTGTAAATGATAAATTCTTATTTCAAAGTACACGATTATCAATGATCGACATAGGGCCATTCGCGAGTTCGATAACAGTAGACAGAATCATCCGTCGTCCCATTATTTCTATCCGCGAATCGACTTCTATTCGTCCCTGAAATCGGCTTGCATGACTATAGGATCATCCTTACGCAAGTCTCACGGTCGAGTCGTTTTTTCCAGGTCAAGTTTTTTAGTTGCACGAGTTCTGTCCTTAGTAGCCTTTCCCCTCAAGGCCAGTATCTCGGAAATGATTGGGTCTGAGCGAGATCAACCAACAATGCATTGGCGAAATTCACATTCACTCATCCCTCAAAGGGCTCGAATTTCAGGACGTCACAACAACTCCATCAAAAAACACGGTCCATGAATCTTCACTTACATATAAGATATGGTCATCTAGGGAACAGTCATCATTATTCAAGACTCCAGAACTTTCGGCCAATATGTCAACAATCACTCGACCTTTAACTGACTTTTGTGGCATAAACTAAACGTCAAATTCAGAAATCAAAATTTGTCATTTTGCTAACTTACCCATTAAGGCAAGCTGATCAAGTAAGTACTTGATGGGATTGTTCTCGATCATGAAAAATATATGGTAATGCAATGTATACTGTCGCAGTCTATACAATACCCACACTAACACAGTGCAAGTCTTCTCGGCATTAGAATATTTCAGCCCTGAGATAGTGAATTTCTTACTCAAGTAATAAATGGCCCATTCTTTTTTATCAACAGGACTTTCCTAAGCCAACACTGCACCCAATAATTCACTATGAATGGTGAGGTAGAGAATCAAAGGATACCTTGGTAATGGCGGGACAAGAACTGGCAGATTCATCAAGTCTTGCTTCATATTGTCAAACGCTTCTCAACATTCATCATTCCAATTAACTTGCACATTTTTTCCTCAAGAGCTTAAAGAATGGTTTGGCAATCTCAAAAAGTTAGGAAATGAATCAAGCACTGTAATTCAATCTCCCTAAAAGACTTCGAATCTCTTTGGTCGTCAACGGAGGTCGCAACTCGCATATGGCCTTAGCTTTAGATGGGTCGATCTCAATCCCTTTACTACTCACAATGAATTCAAGTAATTTACCAGACATAGCCCCGAACATGCACTTGGCAAGATTCAGATGGAGCTTGAATTCATGAAGCCGGTCAAATAGTTTCTTTAGGGTCTCGACGTGGCTTCTTCCAGGTCGAGTTTTTGCAATCATGTCATCGATGTAAATCTCAATCTCCTTATGCATCATGTCATGGAATAGTGCTGCCATGGCTTGCTGATAAGTAGCCCCTACATTTTTGTGTCCAAAGGGCATAACCTTATAATGAAAGGTCTCTCACGAGATGATAAATGCAGTCTTCTCCTTGTCTTCCTCCTTCATTTGTTTTTGATTATACCTAGAAAAACCGTCCATGAATGAGAACAGCTCAAATCCAACAATGCTATCCACAAGGACATCTATATGTGGTAATGAGAAATCATCCTTTGGGCTAGCCTTGTTCAAGTCTCAATAATCGACACAAACCCGAACTCAACCATCTTTCTTCATCACTGGCACTATGTTAGCCACCCATTCAAGGTATTATGAGACTTCAATGAATCCCACTTTCAGAAGTTTCATTACCTCTTCCTCTATCTTCTTCGAGAGTTCAGGCTTAGTTCTTCATAGCCTCTGCTTCTTAGGGTGCAATTCCGGATTAGTAGGCAAAGGATGCTCCACAATGGATGGATCTAAACCCAGCATATCGACATACGTCTAGGCAAAGATATTTTGATAATCTTTCAATAGCTGAGTCAGGCGTTCAGCCTCTTCTTCAAGGAGATTTGCCCCTATCTTTACTTCCTTGGTTTCTCCAACATCACTCCAATTGATAGTGATGGTTTTGTCAAAGGTGAGAGCTTTGGGCTTTTCATGCTACTCTAAATCACGTTGTACCTTGATGGAGTCCTCATTAAGATCGCCATTACCATTGCTTACTACATCAGATTTGACCGTTCTCATACCTTTGCATACCATAGGATTGTACTTGAAACACAAAGTGACTAATTTAGAAAGACAAATAGGCCTAAATGACATTTATTTAGATTTTTTTGACCTCTTCTTTTGCAAAAACATTTTTTTTATATTTCTTCTGCAAAAATATTTTTTTTTAGATTTTTGACACGAGGAAGCATGATGAAGCCCAGGCCTCAAAATTCTCCTTAGATTTTTGCTTTTTTATTTTATTGGTTGGATATCGTCATCGAGTTGGTTTGGTGTAGCCCATTATGCTCTCAAAACAAAACTTGTAATTTTATTGATATTTATCAATTCAATTACATTTATTGAAATGAAAAGTGTAATAACAAAATGAAATCCTAACGAGCAAATCCTAAAATGCAAGAAACATTCTCATGCGAGAGAGGGTGCAATCGAACGTGTCCCTAATAAAATAGGAAATCAAGCTACTTAAAACCATGAAGCATGTGTGCTTAGTTTCTTTGCCTTCATGGGCCTTATGAGGCAAACCCTCCAGGTTAGATATTCTCCCTTTCAAATACGTCACCAATATTTTCATGGCAGCATCAAATTCAGCTTCTTTAGGAAAATGAGATGGTTCAAGAGTCCTTTTGGCTCTTTCTCTCGAGTTGAAATTTCCCACTGAAGATGACACGTCCATGTCATTGTGCGCTTTTGCTTGGCAAGGGAAGCTACAATAGCACGCAGCTCGTCAACCTAACTTTCGAGGCTTGCAATTTGCTTGCTCATGTCATTGACAACACGGTTTAGCACTTCATTTTGATTAGTCATTTTTTCCCATGGCCATGTATGAATGGCTAATGGTCAATAATCCATAATCACCTAGTTTGAATATTGACTTTTTGAATTGATGGACAATGGATGATCGTTGACGACCCGTAGTCACCTATAAAGAGTTGGAAAATGACAAGTATTTGACTTCGGACAAGATCGGTCCATAACTCAGTCCAGTTTCCTTAATTCACCTTTCCTTTTCTTTTGAGCCATTTTCCATTTTTTCTTTAAAGTGAACTGACAATGGGTTTTTCGAAAAAATAGTAGCATTGAAAAATTACTTAGGAAAGCAACGACTCATGATATGTTCAAGGAAAGGAAAACATAAGTTGGAATTAAATTTCATGAAAATCTTGGCTCTTTATGTCCCCTCTTTCAAAAAATTCTGCGATCCTTATTTCCAAAGCAAAATGACATTGCTAACCTAGACTAACTGTGGACCGACAAAAAAGGTGGTAAAATAAGTAAATTATAAAAGAAGTGTTAGAAGACTTACTTCACCGATGAATGGATAGCAATCACATAGACATGTGCATGGTACGTGGCTCGATTTCTACTCTAGAAGGCTTAACAAAGTGGAGTCACAAGGATGATCGGACTCACTGCAGGTGTGTAGACTAAGTCGAGTCCTCTTGACTCTAGCTTGATCGAAGAGCCGACCTAGGTCGTAGGCATATGGACCGAGGTGGGTTCTCTTGACACCAAGAAAGAAATTTCGGAATTGAAATGGGCGACTCGTACTGCGAGCATGCAGTTGGAGTGGTATCCATCTTGATACCATCCTAAGTGATCTTGTGCGGCCCAAGTCCGACGGCAGGTTGTGTGTGCAATAGTGTAGTGTAAATGCATAGGCATGCACAATAGTTTATATGTGAACAATACTTCAATAATTCAAATTTAAAGCATTTGTTCCCAACTCAACCTACAAAACAAGGGGTTAACAATCACTCCACTCCTTATACCTTCTATCTACAAGAACATTTAACACCTTAAATGTTAGGAATGTCCTTGGTATCCTTGCTGCCAAACAAAAAAATTTCAAAAGAGAAAATTGGCCTAAGTCCACTAAGAGTTTTGATTCAAGTCCCCAATGGAGTCACTAAGTTGTTGCGACCTCACCCTTGAAAGCAGGTTGGACCACCTAGGGTTTGGGTAATGGATTACTAAACCTAAATTTAGCTCGAGCTCTCCCAAGCACATACCAATTCACGACTTAGGTTCAATTATTGAACGTATAAATGATTTTTCAATAAGGAGTCGCCACTAATCTATTTTTGGTGGGTTGATTAGAAACCTAAGTAAAGTAATGGGAGAATTACTTTACTCTTACGAATCGGAGACTATGGGATCGGGGACTTGATTATGTTAGCTTTTTCTAACGCCATTTCGGTATCTTTTCTCTTTTATTTAAAAATATGATCCGCAGGCAATTTGGATTTATTTTAACCAACTTCCTAACATGTAAGGTGATCAAGCATATATGCAACCATTATTTAACAGTCAATGATAAAGCATTAAATAAATTGCATGGAAAGAGAAGAAGTTACTAACCTTGAAGCTACGAAAGCATCTAAAATATTAGTTAGAAAATCACATCAACCTAAAGGTTGATTTCTAATTAATATACGATCACTCAATTTTTTGGATTTTCTCTTATTTAATAAAGCCTAAAATGACATGCGACATGCAAATTATATGTAATGGACATTAACTGTATGACCTAGTGTGATGACAAGAACAATGTTAGATGCAACTATCCCAATGCGGCACAGATTTAAATGATTCTAAATGTGCAGTGACTAGATGGCATGCAAATGATGACCTAATTCTACATGACACATGCGTTATTTTTTTTATATTTTCTTTTTCTTCTTTTTTATTAAATTTGAAATTACAATTGCCCAATAATTAAACATGCAATTTAAATTAAAGAAAATTTAACATCCTAAATTAATGTCTTTTGGTATTTTTATTTCAAAAATTCGAAATAAATAAATTTCCTAATCTAAACATGCAAGCTATCCTAAAATAGGCAATATTCTAACATGAATCTAGTCTAACTAAAATATATAGACATTTTTTTTGGAAGCAGAATCAATCCACATAAAGGCATAAAGTATAGCACGACAACAAGTCAAGCAAGATATCCACGTACGTTTAATTTGGAAATAAATTGACTAATTATATCTCGGGCATGAGATCGGATTGGCAATTATGGCACATTAGGAAATTAGAGAATAATCTATAATTTAAAAGGCTACTCAATATTGTGAATGGGATATATCATGGATTTCAATCTCGTGCATCAATGATATTTCAAGTAAGGAAACAAAATATTCAATAATCAAATTAGACAAGATTTTTACCTAATCCCAAATATTTGCTTCCAAAGTTTTGCTTCCAAATTTGGCAACTCGTGAACCACAATCGTCAAGTGGTGGATTGGTGCGGCTCCCGGTGTAGTGGTTTATGATGAACAAAAACAATGGACATTCACCGTCGATGGATTCCGGCGCAAGGAATCATTGTACTTCTCAACAAGACCAAAAGAAGCCTGTAGATAAGTCGAATTGGATCTAATGAATTCTTTGAATTCGTTGAATCCAATGAAGAAGAAAGCAAAGCAGCAATATATATTGCCGAGTAACACAAAAACCCAATAAGACGAGAGCACGGTTCAACTCGGTCAATCCTCCTCTCAAAGTTGACTATTATCTTTTCTATTGGAGATGTCTACGTTGGGCACACAGAGAAGATCTGCAAAAGAAGAGCAGACTCAACCTGAGGCTGATTCACGGCCAGTCGAGCATTAACTAGCCCTAGCAGCAATGCAAACGACAGCGAGTGGATCAGAGGAGCAAGAAGCGTCACGGGACAGCATCTCGGACGATCTGGACAGCGGCTTGGTCGTTGCTGGCTCGTGCAATGGCTAGAATCGGAGTAGTAGCTATGTCGCTTTTAGGCTCGTTTGGTGGATCAAGCAGCAGTGCATTAGCACAGAGGACAGCACACCAGGGAGCTCGGCACAACTCGAGCACGTCAGATCTTGGCATCATCAATAGCTCATTCACAAGGCATTAGGTGAGGGCGTCGAGAGTGCCACAAAAAAGTCATGTTCTGCCCTATCTCTCTATCTCTTCTCTCAATGTGTGTCTCTATATGTGTTTTTTTGTCTCTCCCATTCTCAATTGTGTGGCCTCCTTTTTTATATGTGAGAGGATTATGTTATTCAAGAAAAGAGAATAAATCTGCATATTTCCTATTTAGCTCTTGCCAAAGAATATGTATTCCACGTGCAATATTTTTTCAATATATTTATTCAAAATCTTCCCTTTTGTCAAGAAATATATTACACGATGTATATATTGCATGAATATATGAAAGATTCATTGAATATTGAAAGAATAATGCAAATCTTCTTTGGAATATTCTCATCTTCCAACTCGTCAATCCTTAACAGGTTTAGCCAAATTCTTTCTCACTATGGGTTTAGTTCAACTCGTTAAATTAAAACTCAAAACTATCAATTGGAACCCATCCTCCATCAGTCCATTGCAAATGCAATACTAATAAATGCTTCTAAAACTATGTGCTATACAATTTAATTCTAATATTTTTGTTTAGGGGTTAAAATTAATTCCTAAATTTTTGTGCATTAAATTACTAAATGATTAATCAAAATTTAGGTGTTAACAGGATTACCTAGATATTCTAATGCCCAATTTGATAGCTTTTCTCTTCTTATGAATATGATTATACATGCAATCTTCCCCACTTTTTTTCCCTGTTTTCTCCTCAATGTTGAGCAAGGCAGATGATCATGCATAAAATCACTCAAGCAAACACATAAAATCCAATAATATTGAAACAAATAGAGCAAGAAGTAGGAAAATAATGAACCAAGCAGTTTCCGGCAAAAATCAAAACAAAGCCTTGTTACTAAATTTTTAGATAGGACCCTTGAGCTATAAATACAAACTCAATGTTTATCTCCAAATTAAACTACTGGTCAAAACGGGAGAATATATATATGATACGCCATGAATATCTACTTTATTAGCTACTTTGCTAAAACAAACGATTACATCTAGAAATAAAATCTAATTAATGTAATTTAAAGTGCAATGCAATGTTAAGAAAACAAAATCTGTTAATAAAAATGCATGATTCCCCAAATGCACTCCTAGATGAATTCTGTTTTTGAGAAAATGCAAATTATTTATTCATTTGTGTTTTCCTTTTCAACTTTTCCCGTTCTTTATTTATATTTTTCCATAGTGAAACGAAATTAAACTAAAAACTAAGTGCCGAAATGGATATGAACTGGAATCTATATGCATGAATCTATTTTACATGCCAAAATAGTATGTAACATAAATCCGGATTTCATGAAAATTTGCACTGCATTCAATTGGAATTTCAACCTTAAACTTCCTGCGAGGCCAAAGTTAGTGCACACTAGAAAATAAATAAAACCAAAGCGACGTTATGTCATGAATTAAAGAAAAACTAATCCACACCATGCGAAATAAATGGTAGATGAATACATCTATACTAATTGTCGAAATTAACTATTAATTAAAAATCAAGAAGTTTTATTTTTCCTACATTGGTACCGGATTGAACTGAATTAAGATTGGTGTGCAAATTAAACAACATCATGCATATTGTTTACTAATTTCCCTTTTTGTGCTTAATGAAACCCGAGGAACAATCAACAAGTAGTAACACAAAAAGCCACGCACTTGCTTGAATTTATTCCCTTTATTCTTCTTCTTTTTTACTTCTTTTTCTGCACAAGTGCAGCAAAATTCCATTTCACTTGTGCTGGCCAGGTAAGTCTGTTGCATCTTTCCCTCTTGGTCAAGCCCATAAAAGAAAGCCAGTGGCTCGTGCGGGCTCGAACTTGGAAGTTCAAATGAATTTATGTCTCGTTTTGTGTGTCGGGTCGACTCATATTCAAATTTATAACCGGAATAATTTAAATGGAATTCATAATCAGACCTCTTATTTTCTTTGGTGAGTATATATTATTCCTAACAAAATGTTGGTAGTATTTAAATGTAGTAAACTCATACAAAAAATATACAATCTCAAAAATTCAAGTGTCAACGTTTCACAGTAGTTTATAGGTTTACACAAAATGAAAATCAAACCTATTTAATAGACTATTTCTTATATAAATGGTAAAAATAATCAGCAATATCAATGATTTATACAATGCAGTTTCGCAGTTTGGTTTGCTTTCAAAAAGTTGTACCCAAATCAAAAACCTAAAAAAAACGAAAAAAGACTTGTTCCACGGGCAAGATGGACTTTTTTAGAGGAGCCGTCGGGCTCAAAGCGAAGGTGTTTTGGTCGCCATCAACAGTGTGGGGCTCGCACAAAGGCGAGGCTGCATCGATCGAGATGGATGGGGTCAACGATGCCATCGACGTGGGACTTTGGTGCTGGTGGCAGTGCTTGAGGGTTGTAGTTGGATCATGGAGGTAGTCTTCTTGCTCTTCGCGATGTTTGTTGCAGAAAATGCAAGAAAAAGGGAAGAAAATCTAAGCGGTTCTAAAAGGCTGTGCAACACGTCCTTCATCGGTTCAGGGATGGTACCCGGGTACGGTACCTCATGCCTATTATCCTCATATCTCATATCCTCCGAATGTCCTTATACATTCTTTCAACCATGAACTTTCCGTAGACATAAAAATCAGATCAATCTAACTTTGGATAGAGAAATTATGATCAGTCAAAATTTTATCAAAATTTTTGAAATATATTATTTTAATTTTTTTCTATAAACAAAAGAATGATGAGGTCAGCCTGCTTCCAATGCCATCGATCGTCATGTATTGCTTCTAGCTTCAGCTTGGTGATGGACGGTGACGACCCACCCGAACACATGAACCCCAGCCAT
Organism: Angophora floribunda; assembly: GCA_014182895.1. Taxonomy (NCBI): domain Eukaryota; kingdom Viridiplantae; phylum Streptophyta; class Magnoliopsida; order Myrtales; family Myrtaceae; genus Angophora; species Angophora floribunda. Next base: position 11,391,125 of record CM024711.1, on the reverse strand, counting down.
GCCGCACATCAGCTCAGTCCATCAGGGTCGCATAGGCCTAGCACATGACCAGGCTGTCCCCAGACCTGTTTCGTATAAGGTTGGGCTTTTCAGCCCGGTTCCTCGCCTATAAAGCCTTGTTCATCATTTTTAGGCCTCTCACCACATTTGCCTTATGCATCTTTTCCTTACCCCTTTGTTTTCAAAATTTCCCTATAAATAGGGCCTTCATTTGCTCATTTTGACAAAGGTAATGCACTTTCTCTCAAATTCTAATAAATAATTGATCTTGTTTTTATAAGGAAATTTTGGTGAGAGTAGAGCTCGCAGATATAGATGATCTTAGGTGGGTATGAATGAAGAAAATTCGTTCAGCTAATAGATAGTGTTTCAAGCCCCCTTATTGATAGAGTCAGGCTTGAGTTATTATAACAAATAAGTTGCTACTCTGCTGGTTTTATATTAGGCTCTTCATGAATAAATAGGTCATCATAAAGCCTAAACTATCCTTTCAGAAAATATAAATATGTGATTTTATAGCTATTATTTCACTGAAATAAAAAAAAATGTCATAATTTCTCTAGGTGGTTATTTTATATGTTTAAATATTTGCATTCAGAAAATCCATTGCATGAATGAAACCACCATAGGTCGAAACGCTGCGATAATCGATCCAGGCAAACTCAGTGGTTGGAGACTAAGGCTCCCCCGGATGTCATGATTTTCTAAAACACTGTTGAAAAAATTATGCTTACTTTTCCTAAAAATATTTTTAGCTTTCGAAATCCTTTATATCTATTGCCAAAAGGACAGAACTACCTCTATCTAATTAGGCCAATAATAACATGATTCCATCAATTTCAAAACTAAACACGCAAATCTAATCATACGTCGGTAATCTATTGAATATCATACACATCACAAATTAAGACTCAAGCATCTTTTTACACATCATTGCATAGTCTCAAAACACAAACAGACAAGGCACACAAAATCATGCTAGGGTGTTAAACGACGAAGGAATCTCTTTGATTACATCTTTAGAAAAATCGTAAGTCGCACAGTAATATTAGGATATTATCCTAGAATTGCATTTTAAGGACATAATTGGAAAAGGGGTACCAAAAGAATGTTGTAGGGAGTGTAACCTATCCCCACACATAACCAAACCCCGGACCACAAGTTTCTTCGGTTTTCGCAAATGATTGATGTTTTCATACGTGCACCTAGGTTTCCGATCTCATGATTCTATTCATAATTCTTCTAGAGAGTTTTCGTGTAATTATTGTACAAAGTGCTTTGAGTGTAGAGTGAAGTTAATGTACTTGGTAGAGTGAGCTACAGTTCCTCTTGGAGAGGCAATTTCATCTATACGTGCTTTTAAATGCTATTAAGGATTACATTAGTGGATTCTAGCCTTGTTAGACTGTTAGTGCTGCAATAATGGAAGAGGCTAATTGGATAGGTCGAAACGACTATTAATTAATTTGCAATCTCTTATATCTTTTACTCTCTTTACATTTCTGAATATAGAAGGTACTTTCTCTACGATGCATATTTTGTCTACAAGCGCTGTTTCATCCTTCACACATTATGTTGCTAGAGAAAAGTTCCAAAAATCCTAAAACAAGCAATTCACTCCCTTTTATTGTTTAGTTGATTTCACACAAAAGCATTTAATTTTGTACAAATATTAGGTGAAATGACACAAGTTGTCCATGTACGCTTGCCCAAAAGCCAAGACCGTCCTTATATCTTTTTTTGTCCAAAATCATCCATGTGCTTTTTCAGAAAGGGTCATTGCTCTTCCTTCTATTATGTCGTTATTTTTTCCAGTCAATATGCCATTGTGAACAATTAAAATGTTGAGTAGAAGTCTTATCGCAACTGTGGCTTCTCAAGCTCAAAGCTCACAATCATGGCCGTTTGAGCTCAAAGGTTGTAATCGCCATGGTCACTCGACCTGCTCATGGCCATGGTCATTTGATGTCAAAGCTTGCGGCCACTATGGCCAGATCTAACTTCGAAGCTTGCAGCTGTCATGGCTACTCAAGTTTGAAGCTTGCGTCTGTTATGACCTAATCAGGCTTCGAAGCTTGCGCTAATGGCCATATAAGTTCAAAGCCTGTAGCGGCCATGGCCATATCTGGCTTCGAAGCTTGTGGTCACTGATACTGCTCGAGCTCAAAGCTTGCAGCCACGGCCACTTGAACCCGAAGTTTGTGGCTGCTATGGCCAATTTGGCTATGAAGCTCCCTATCGCCATGGCCACTCATGCTCGCAGCTGCTGCCATGCTCAAGCTCCAAAGTCACGGCCTTGGCCATTTGAGGTCGAAGCTTGCAGCCTCCGTGACAAAATCTGGCTTTGAAGGTCGTGGCCCAAAGACGTTTGACCTTGAAGCTTGCAGTTCGCCATAGCCATATCTGGCTTCCAAGCTCACGGCCACCATGACCACTCAAGCTCAAGATTAAAACTCGCAGATGCCATGGCTTCTCGAGCAAGCTTGCAACTAAAGAAGAGCTCAAGCCACCATGGTTATGAGACCTAAAGGTTGTAGATCTCGAGCTCACGACCACCATGGCTGCTCAAGCATTCGAGCTACTAACATGGCTTGCAGAGGAATGGTCATGAGTGTGTGTTTACGAATCGCATTTTTAGGGCTTGAAGATTTTGAAAATTTTGAAGAAGAGGAAGAAGTCCAAGTCAGAGAGAGCCAACCTTTGGAAAAATAGAGAACATAAATGTTAGAAAATTTTTAACGACATTTACGTCACACAAGCAAAAATTCAAAACAGCCCAAAATATTTAGCAACATTTGAACTTATTTGAGGTTGCGGCTTCAAAACCATTTGAGGTTTGAAAGCCCAAAAACTAAAAAAGTACCAAATTTCGATATTAAACCAACCAAAATTCACAAAAGGCCCAAAATCTTCTTAAAATCGAAAAGTACAGATGAAAAATGAAAGAAGGCCTGAGGAACCCTACGGCCTCCGTAAATAATTTCGGATGGTTTGAGTGTGATTATTTTCTCTGATGATTTTTTTTCAAGTGAAATATTTTATATAATTAGTCTATTTGCTTATTTCAATTTTTATGAAGAGATTCAAAGTGCCATTTTCAACTCTACGGAAAAAGAATTAGAACTATTATCTATAGATCTCCAAGGCAAGCTAGCATTGAAATTAAGAACAAAGTTTTGTTTTTCAGTAAAGTTTATATGCTAGTTGTGATTTTTATGTTTGTTTATTAATTCTTATTTGTCATTACTCGGCATCTATAAGATAGGAGAAAATATCAGTAACAAACCTCGGCTCAATCATCATCTTCATTATCAACCCGTGTGAATTCCACAATTACGCCATTGATGTTGACGACAAAGATGAATGGCGGAAATCGAAACGCTACAAAACTGAATCATTAATCTCTCATCGCTCACTCTCTCCACAACAAAATGCCCAAGCTTACCAACAACCTCCACCAAGTTTTCCCTGCACCAGAACTCCTCGCTATAAGCTCTCTCCACCTCCCTATTGAAGTCATGCACGAGCACATGAGTCTCCGCTGCGCCATCCTTGTTGCTCCTCGCCAGCACCACCGCCGTGAATATCGATGACTTGTAAGACTAAATTTAATAAAAACCGACAATTTCAATTTGTCATTGATGGGCAAAATCATGCAATATCAGGAATGTTTGCGAAAGCATAAAGAATCGATACATACCTCAAGTCATTAAGAAAATTCTACAAATGCAGAAACCCCAAACACTGAATGGATATGAGCTGCAAATATGGAATCATTAGATCTGGACGTCACGTTCCACTACACAATACCTCTCAAAACTCGATGGTATGTTTCTCTTATAGTGATAGGGTTTGGTGTAAATGACCTCACTTATTCATTCCGTTTCTCATGTTAGCGGCATTTTCCATCAAGACCATTATAGTAATAATTAAAACAGGCAGTTATCACGCAATCAACTTGGATAATAAATTGGGCAAAATATTGGAATCAATTGAGAAACTAAATGTGTGATCATATATTAGTTAATATATTATTATATTAAAATATTATAACATTCTCCTACTTGATCCCAACATTCCATCGAAAAAATATTAATTCAAACACACATAAACTTCATGCTAAAATAAAACACACAAATCACGGTAATAAGTCCTCTTAGAGCAAGTATTATCTTCCACGTATCACAATGCATTTCATCAACCCATACGTGATAACATAACTTAATAAATAAACTTTATATTCATTTTAGGTCAAACATGATTTTTTTTCTCAAATAACTAAATGTATACAACTATATTGAGAAAAACACCACAATGATAAAATTCTCACAAATCCTTCCATGCAAAGAAATTTCATGATTGGACCAATGCCCATTCTGACTATGTGATCATTATAACTCATGGGTGGCATGTCTTTAGTTAAATGATCAACTATCATCAATTCAGTGCTTACTTGTTCTATGACCACTTTTTTCTATTTAATATGTTCTCTAATAGCCAAACACTTAATGTCAATGTGCTTGCTTCAACTACCATTTTTGTGGTTCTTAGCCATGAAAACTGCAGCTGAATTGTCGCAAAATATTCTTAATTGCCTTGTAATGGAATCCGCAACTCTAAGACCGATATGAAACTTTTCAACCACACACCATGTGAGTTTACCTCAAAACAAGAAACAAAGTCAACCTCCATAGTGGAAGTAGCAACCAAGGTTTGTTTCGCACTCTTCCAGGATACAGCCTTGCCAAAAAACATAAAAATATATCCCAATGTTGATTTATGGTAATCAACATAGCCAATGAAGTCTAAATCTGAGTAACCAAATATCTCTAGGCCGTTAGTCTATCTATACAAAAACATGTAGTCTTTTGCACCTTGAAGGTACCCCATCACCTTCTTTGCAGCACTCAAGTGATCAATATCTGGATTACTCTAATATCTTTCCAACATTCTCATAGCAAAGGCAATGTCGAATCGAGTACAAACCTGAACATACATCAAGCTTCCGATATCAAAAGCATATGGGATGTTCTTCATTTGTTCTCTTTCAAAATCATTATTTGGGCACTTATTTAATTTAAACCCATCACCCTTCATAATAAGTGTTATACTTAGTGAACAATCTTTCATCCAAGATCTCTCTAAGACCTTATTGATATAGGTTTTTTTGAAATAGTCATAATATACCTCGAGGTCTATCCTTATGGATCTTAATGCGTGGTATAAGATGCCTTACCCATATCCTTCATATCAAAACTCTTAAAGACAAATACTTTCACCTTATTTGACAACCCCTTATCATAAGTTGCAAATAAAATATCATCCACATATAGGACAAGAAAAAAATACTGCTCCCACTGACCTTGGCCAACTTATCTTTGGGGATTTGAACATAATTAAGAGATGACTTCATGAAACCTCAAGTACCATTAATGGGATGTTTGTTTCAAGCCATATAGAAACTTCTTAAGATATCACGCCAAATGCTCACTAATACTAGAGAAAATCCTTCTAATTGTTTCATGTAAACTACTTCTTCTAGTTTTCCATTGAAAAATGCCGTTTTCATATCTATTTGATGTAATTTCGTATCAAAATGAGTAACTAATGCCAAAATAATATGAAGAGAATCTTTCTTAGAAATAGGAAAAAATGTCTCAGTGTAATCGATTCCCTTCTTTTAGGTGAATCCCTTGATAACGAGTTTGGTTTTATATCTCTCAATATTTCCCAATGAATCCTTATTAGTTTAAAAGACCCACTTACAACCAATGGCCTTCGCATTATTAGGCAACTCAACTAAATTCCTTACTTCATTAGATGCCATAGAAGTCCTCTCTTCCTTCACGGCATTGTACCATATATTTATCATAACTTATGGCTTGTAAAAACATCTCTGAGTCATTTTCAACTCCAATATTATAGTCAAATTCTCATAGATACACAATGAAGTCACTAGGGATTGTTGATTTCTTTATTTTAGTAGACCTCTTAAATGTTACATCAACATTCTCCTAAAGAGCCTGTCGTTCAACTGGATGTTCAATAATTTTTGGTAATCGCTGAACAACTAGGTTAACTGGATCAATATCAGCAGTTCATGGATTTTCAATAATTGATTGTTTAACAGCCGATTGAATTGAAGGGGCATTGTAAACAATGATCAATGCATTACCTAAGGTGGAAGATTGAGTATCTGAATGATCTTTTTTAAAAAACAAGGTCCCTGAATCGATTGCTTTCATTGATCAAGTCATTCTCAAGAAACTTAGCATCTCTTGATTCCATAAACCTAATGGTGCGAGATGGACAATAAAATACCCATTTAGAGTCCTTGGGTCTAAATTCTTTTCTTATGGGTTGTAGACTTTTATTTCAGACGGGCATCCCCAAACGTGTACATGTCACAAACTTCGTTTCCAACCTTTGAAAAACTCAAAATGTGTCTTTGAAATGGCCTTGGTTGGAACGTGGTTTAATATGCACACTACCGTTTTAAGAGCTCTAGTCTTCAAAGGCTTAGGAAGTTTGGAGCTATTAAGCATACTCCGTACCATATCTAATAAAGTTCGGTTTCTTATTTCTACTTAACCACTCTAGTCTGGAGAACTAGGCATAGCGTATTGGGCAATAATCCCAGGTTCTTTAAGAAACTTTGCAAATGGACCAAGTGCTTGTCCATCTTCAGTGTACCTACCGTAGCATTTTTCACCTCTATATGATCTCACGATCTTACTTTATTTACCGCATTGTTTACCTACTTTGGTTTTATATACCTTGAAGGTATCCAATACTTTGTGTTTATTATGAAGCAAGTAGAGATACATAAATCATGAATAATCGTCTATGAAAGACATGAAGTATATTTGACCATTCGAATCCATATCTGGACTACAAATATCAATATATACGATTTCTAATATTTTATACTCCTCTTGGTACCTTTCTTAATGTAGTCCACACTAGTGTCATAATCAATCAAACCTAGAGTACTAAATACTCCATCATTTACTAATCGCTTAATTCTATTTATGGAGATATGTCCTAATCTCCAATGCCACAACATAAATGACTCCTTATTCACAACATATTGTTTTATGCCAATATTATTGTGAATATGCATTGCATTATAAATGGCATTGTCTTGAAAATTAATTTGAAAGAGATCATTAGACAAGATACCACTTTCAATAATTTCAGGTTTATATAATAAACTTAATGTTGAACTTGAAAATTCAAAGGAGTATCCCAGTGGTACAAGTCTTGAAACTAAAATTAAATTCCTTGAGAAACTGAGAATATAAAAGTTTATTTCTAAATTTAAAACAAACCCACTAATCATGTGTCCTGATAGCTTCTACACGCGAACGCATCTTGTTTTCTGAATAAATGCTCCGTTCACCTCCCACTGGTTTTTGTTGGCTTTGAAAACTCTACAAGGAATTTGAAATATGGAATGTAAAACCAGAATCAATCCATCAAGTATTATGACACACATCAACTATATTAGATTAATAACAAACACGTGAGAGTGGGTTACCTTTCTTCTTGAGCCAAGCCTTGAATTCGGCACAATCCTTCTTCATGTGCCCCTTCCTTTTACAAAAGAAGCACCTGGATTCTTTCTTTATGCTAGCTTGGGGAGGTATTTTACCTTTTTCCTTGCCCTCACCTTACCCTTTATACTTACCATGTGTTACCATATGAGCATTTTTTTCCCTTCTCCATGAGCAGCCTCTCTTCCTCTTGAATATACATGATCATGAGTTCATTGATTAACCATTTAGCATTAGATGTGTTGCAAGAGATTTTGAAAGGGGCATACTCTTGTGGAAGAGTGTTCAAGATATAGTATACAAGAAAGGATCCTAATATCGTAGCCTCAAGATTCTTCAGCTAAGCTGCAATGTCCATCATTCTCTTGATATGCTCCCATACACCTCTTATGCTAGTTAGCTTTAATGATGAGAACTTCATAATTAGGATCATAGCATGTGCCTTCCCTGAAGATTCAAATTTTGCACCAATAGCCTCCAGTAATTCATTGGCATTGTCATTTTGAGCGACTATATCACAAATACTAGTAGAAATTTTTTTTCATTGTGTACATTACACTGAGACAGTTAGACCACTTCCATTGTGCATAAAGAGTTTATTCACTTGAAGTGCTAGCCTTAGAAGGCACAAGTGGTTCATCTGACCATATAGCATAATCAATATCAATGCACTCCCATTAGAGAAGTGTTAATTCCCTCCATTCTTTATAGTTAGTACCATTTAGCTCGGGAACAATTATACCAAAACTAATCATAGGTGATAAGACTACATCATAATCAAAGAAAAACTTATGTATCAACATATTTGAGGCAAATAAACTTAAGTCAATATAAAACATGTTATAAAATAAGAATCACATAACATTAAAAATTGGCCGTTGGCTAAGTTCATAATTTAAAAAGGTTCATAATTACTTCATAATAAAACTATCGAATTATATTCCCTTCCTCAATTCCAGTGGGTGAATTAAGAAAGATAAAATGATATTTCATTCTAATTAATCATACTAATATATTGAAAATTCATGTGGGATAAAATTGATCATATTAATGTGACTAATCACAATTGATGTCTTTGACTATATGTGATCCAAAGCCTCTTAATGTATATAATTTAATATAATTAAAGATGCCGTGGCTAATCTTCAATTAATTAAATATATATATGGATCACTAGATAAATAATTTCATGAGAAAATATTCATAAAATTGTACATGGGGGCAAAATAGTAAAATCATGTGTAAAGGGGTAAAATAGAAATTTTATGCCCAAAAGGGAAAAATCGTAAATTTTCATGCCCAACTAAGGTAAAATTGAAAATTTTCACAACCAGAGCAAAACCATAATTTTACTTTATGCGGAGGGGCAAAATCAAAATTAACGCTAGCAAGTTTTACATCGCGGGACCCCATTGCACGCGTGCCATCAACCACCCATTACACGCACCCAAGTTCTTCTCTTCTGGTCTTTCTTCCGCCACTGCTCCACCGTGATCAACCTCCATTCTGCCGCCTGGGTCTTCTTCTACAACCCATATCCGATCAAATTGATCAATGGGTTTCAAAGACAACGCCGAGATGAACACATTATTCAAAGATCCGGTGAAAATAGCCAACAAATTTACTGAAATTAAGCCTAAAACAATCTGCCCTAAAACCTGAGCCACCCAAAGTTTCCACCGCTCGATTAGCCTTCGGCAATCAGTAATGTGCCGAATTACCTTACAGATTTTCTTGCTAATGGCGTTCTAATCGTGTAGGTTTGTTATCGCATGGTGGTTCGCCCAAATTTAGCTAGAATTCGCAATTCCATTCCAAGCCATAAAAGATCAAATTCTACCGGTTCAATAACCCATGAGAATATACAAAATTCCAAATAATTTACCAAGGCAAAAATAATAAACCACTATGATACCAATCGTAAAACTAAATCTAATAAAAATTGATGATCTGGATTTATCATTCAAGGGCAAAATCATGCAAGAATGGGAACGTTTGCGGAAGCATGAAGGATTGGTACATACTTCCAACCATTAATGAAATTCTGCAAATGCGGAAACCCCAAAACTTGAACTAAGGCATGCTGCAAATATGGAATTACCAGATTTGGACGTCGCGTTCCACTACCCAATATTTTTCAAAACTCAATAGTGTGTTTTTCTATAGTGATAGGGATTGGTGTAGACAATATGATGTATTTATTCCATTTCTCACATTGCCAACGTCATCCATCAAGACCGTTATGGTAAAAATTAAAACTAGTAGTTATCACACAATCAACTTAAGTAATAAATTGGGCAAAGAATCAATTGGAAAACTGAATGTGGAATCATATATTAGTAAATATATATTATTACGTTGAAATATTATAAGATGACATCCTCCTCAACGCCTCCTCGTGGTACCCGCTCGGTCTGTAGATTAGTATCACATCTCAACTCAATTCATACTCGTGGTTGGGCAAGCTATTCGATGCAAGCTTGCATTCTAAGAAGAGCAGGTTCTACAATGGCTGGCACTCACCGCGAAGCTCGCCTCTAGCTGACTCGAGTAGCCTCTTCATTTCGCCAACCCTCGTCTCGTACTCCACGTCATAAGCCTTAATTCCCGGGTGTTGCTGATCGAACCTCAAGACAAGATTCTCATTCTCATCGAGGAAGATGGTGCGACCGTTTAAGTTGAGAGCTTTGTACAAGAGGGCCTCATGGGTGAGGCCGAAAACTAGCAGGTTGCAGTGGGAGGCCGCAGCGGCACAACGGGCATCTGCGACGATTATGGTGGCAATCTCATTAGAGGTAATGTGGGTGGAGTTGGTAGTGGCAGCATAGTGGAGGAGGGCATTGGATGTGGAAAGTGGATGACAGAAATGAGGAGAATTGAAGAGAAAAAAAAATTTCTGTATATTGATGTATTATGTACAATTACAATGATCCATTTACAATGTAAAGATAAGAGGGAAAATAGGAAATAATATACAAAGAATCGTAATTTCCTATTCACTAAATCAATTAGAATCGATGCCATGGTCAAAATTAATTAGAATCTTCAAATATATCTTCAACACTCCCCCTCAAGCTAGTGGCTTGTAAATGTTAAGGACACCTAGCTTCCTCAATAAATATGCATGTTGTCTCTAACATAGTGGCTTAGTGAAGATATCATCTCGTTGATCCACAATTCCAATTCCCTTTGTTACAAGAACTCACTTTGTGATCTTGTCTCAAGTGAAATGACAATCAATTTCTATATGTTTTGTTCTTTCATGAAAAACTAGATTCATTGTCACACCTCGACTCTCGAGCAAGCAACAACCCCTATTTTCTTGCGGTCATTTAGATGCGACGTCCTAAGACGTGTCACTGACCATTATTTTTATCTTCTAATTAAACGCATGCGAAAACAAATCACAACCACCTAGTTAATTACAAAAGTAGGGATAGCAGGAAAATCCAACCAGAAACACATTCAAAAGTGTCACTTTATTTACTAACTGATTAACTCTAACAAGTTCACAAGTACAAAACCTTATAACAGGAAACCAATAGAGCTAGGGTTAATCTACTCCCTTCAAATACGGCCATGAGCCGTAACACGTGTCAATTCTTCATCCTACAAACCTGAAAATGGTTATACAATAACCAGTGAGATAAAATATCAGTAAGTTATAATCCTAAGCCTTAGTTAGGAAACTCACTTGCCTCAAGTGCAGCCTAACCATGCAACCTATTATTGATGATAGATCAATTGCAAAGCAACCTCCGCTTTATCTAATTTATCAACATGCCAGAACACACAGTCACGATACAATTCAACAACCACCAGATACAAACACAGGCGATCTCACATTGTCTTGGCACACGTACCCTATAGAAACAACACAGTTCAAGCCATAACAGTTCCAACAATCATTTCACGTAATCAGAGCATTCAATGAACTTTCTCATGCCTCAGTACCCACACGTGCTCCAATTATTACGACCCCCTAGGCCACGGCACAACCTTATGGTTGGCAGTTTACTAGTCTGAAACCAGGCATCGTCATGGGCCTCCTCCCAGACAGCATTCTCAAAGAAGCATGGGTCCGAACTCTATCGCGACTCCGCATTTGACCACTATTAGGCAACCAAATGCCCACAGCACAACCCCGAGGGATTGGTAGTCATCCGACAGCGTCGGGTATCCCTTTAATGTTAACATGTAGCACAACCATCAACCAATTCATTCTTTCTTTTCTCTGTTGTCAATGCAATCATGGTTCGTGCTCACACAACATGCTATTACAGCTAACACAAGTATAATGCAATGCAATAATAATCAATGGTCACATAAACTTGCACAATTCAACAGTTCCAGATACAACCATCAAACAGCAATTCAAATCACAATCTAACAATCAATTCCAACCAATTAACATCACGATACTTTCATATCTTTCCAAAATAATCACGTACCTCAATAATTAACAGTACCCAATCACGTGTATCAATATTCAATAATAGAAAAACACGCGTCTCCATTGCTAACGACAATCAATTATTCCCATAAATAATCAATCATTACAAAGTAAGTATAAACTAGGATTATAACCCAAAAATGCTCATTTATGAAGTATACAATACTATAGTCAATTATTCCAATTAAATAATTTAACTCCCACCAAATACTTATAATTATTTACCAATCCCATAAATAATCATCCAATCCAAATAATTCCATTTAATAAAACCATTCTTTAATAAACCAATGTCAATTAATAATGTAGTACATAAATACTATTGACTATTTTCCCACAAAATTACTCAATTAAATCAATTTCCAATAAATAATCATACTTAATTATTTTCCCCAAAAATAATTAATATTCAGAAAAAAAAAAATAATTCGAAATTATAAAATAGTATAATTAATTAATTTCCACAAAATAATATAATATTTCCATAAATAAATAATTTCCATAAAATAATATAATTATAATTAATTATTCCCATAAATAATTAATCATAATTAACTAAATATAATCCTTCATTAACCACATAAATCCACCATAAGCAAGCTTAGTATAATAAAACAATGTTAATTAATCATAACCCAATTAATTAACAACTAAGCACAATTAAGCTACAATTAGCTTATCATAAACTCACTTAAGCATAAACAAGGCACATAAACCATACTTAAGCATAAATCACCCTCATTAACCGCTAATCACACTTAGACTAATTAAACCACCCCCTTACACAAGATTATCCCTTAATTAAGGGATCAGGAAAACAACTCACAGTTTTGCGATTCTGGCGACACGAGGGCAACGGTGGTAGCGAGAGATACGCACGGCTATGTCCAAAATGTCACGGAGACGCTCGGCAAAAACGGGTCTCGGCGGAGGTGGTTTCCGGCGAAGGTGAGAATTGCGAGGGAGAGAGAGAGGCACGGCTTGGGCAGCCTCGAACGGGCAGAAACACAGTGACACAACAGCTTGGATGGCTCCAAAACAGTGGCAAGGTGGCAAGGATGGCGGGTGATGGTGGTCCGGACAGCAAGGGGGTGTCCAAGGGGAAGAAACAAGAAGAAAACAAGAGGAAAAGAGAGAAAATGAGAGAGAAAAGGGAGGGGTGAGGGGCTGAGCGCCCAAGAGGAGAAAAGGAGTGAGGGAGGAGAGAGAAAGATGAAGATAATTTCCCTTGAAGCCTTCTCCAAGAAGCTTCATCCATTTTCCAAAGATTTCCATCATTTCCTTGACTTTTCTTCCCTTTTGTCCTCTCCCTTTTAATGCAAGTTCTAGAAGGGGCAATTCCCAAAGTATAGTATATTGTACTATATGCATATACGGGCTAAGATTTTATATAGGCTTGAATAAAATTGGTTTGGGCTCAAAAGAATGAGAAACGGGCTTGAAAATGCTAACATGCAAGAAAATGGGCTCATGGGCTTGCTTGGGCCCACTTGGGCTTGATGGGCTTGGGTTGGGGCGCACTTGGCTGAACCTCAATGGGTGTTGCCCATCTCCTCTTGGCTTCAATTTTTCGGCCCATTGAATCCTTTTCCTATAATTTTCAGGCTTATTGATAAATTCGAGAATCAATGAGGCAACGTCCAATATTTTAATCTCGACATTCTTGAAAATTCGATACCCAAAATCAAATTGAAATTCGTGGTCAAAATCAATCAATTACGACTTTAGTACAACCTAACTATGGGTGGCGTTTAGGGGTTCTCGCGCATTTGACCTATGGTTGATAGCTTTTCAATCCATGATCGTGTCTATTCAAATTAGGGCAATCCTCGATTGTCATGTAATCATGAAGGGTAAATTGTTCACTCTGAGTATAAAGCCAAAAGGAAATCGGTTTAACGTCATTCGCAGTTAGTATCAAAGTCATGTGAAATCACCTGCAATCCGACCTCATACTTCTACCGAATCAATTTATTTTCATTCGCTAATTGGCTTGCAACAGTATGGTATCATCCACGTTTGATCCTTATGGTCGAGTGGCCTATCCCTAATTGAATTCACTAGTCGTACGCGTATCGATCCTTAATTACCTTTCCGAATAATTAGTTAACTCATGAAGAGCCAACTCAGAGTAAACGTAACTAACAGTGCATTGATAAAATAACCATTTCATATATCCCGAAATAGATCGAAATTTAGGATGTTAAATTCACTACCAATTTGAGTGGAGCATCGTTGTCACAAAACAACTCAGTTGGTCCACCAACCTGTAATCCGAGGTCTGAGAGTAATTCTCATATCCAAACTATTTCACAGGTAGTTTTTGCCATGGCTCGATATTCTAATTCGGCTGATGACAATGATACAGTTGATTACTTTCTTTGTTTTCCACAAGATTAGCAAATATCCCAATTTGATGCAGAAACTAGTAATAGATCTTCTAGTCATCGAGCAAGTAGCATAACCTGTATCTTAAAAAGCTATCATGTTCATGTTACAGTCACGGGATAGGAATATTCTAAGGCTTGGACACCCCTTGAGATACTTCACTACTTTTAGAGCTGCATTCATATGGGATTGTTTTGGACTATGCAAAAATTAGCTGAGTATTTGGACCACATAACATATATCAAGTCTTGTCATGGTAAGATATATCAATTTCCTAACAAGTTGTTGATATCCTAATGGATCCTTGAGCAATGGATCCTCAATAGATGAAGAGGAATTCATATCATATTCATCAGTAGTCAGCTTGCTGTTATGCTCAATTGGCATGGCAGCAGGCTTACACCCTGACAATCCCGCTTCTGAAATGACTTTTAAGATGAATTTCCTCTAGCTAAGGCCAATACCTTTATCAGAACGAGCGATCTCAATACCAAGGAAATATGTGGGAGGTCCTAAATCCTTGATGTGGAATGTAGAGTGCAAATATTCTTTGAACTTTGCAACATGAGAATCATTATTTCGCATCACAAGTATATCGTCAACATATATCAATAAATAAATTGATGAGTTACCTAAATTCCATGTGAACATGGCATAGTCATGTTTGGAATGCTGAAATCTTGCTCTAGTTAATGTGATAGTGAATTTGGCATACCACTATCTAGATGCCTGTTTCAATCTATATAGGGATTTGTGTAGATGGCATACTCGAGACTCCCCTTGTTTGCGTAATCCCTATAGAAGCTCCATATAAATTTCTTCATCTAGATTACCATGAAGGAAAGCATTGTGGACATCCATTTGGTGTAGCTTCCAATTTCAAATGGTGATAATGGATAAGAAAGATTGGATAGTAACTTCTCTTGCAATGGGGGAGAAAGTCTCATGTAATCAAAACATTCTCTTTGAGTAAATCCCTTAGCCACCAGTCGAGCTTTATGTTGTTCAACAGAACCATTTGCCTTAAACTTGATTTTATACACCCATTTACATCCAATTGATTTTCGGTGTGGGGGTAGTGGGACAATTTCCCAAGTATGATTCTCATTAGCACATTAAATTCCAATTCCATGGCATTGCCATCGAGGATCACGTGATGCTTCATGAAAAGAAGATGGTTCCTGTTTTCAAAGAGACGGCTAATGCAACACATGTGGTCTGGTGACAGCTAATTAAAAGAAAGATATGAGGAGACAGGATATTTTGTACCTGACAAACTCATTGCTAAGAAAATATAGTCTTTCGTCCATGTAGGTAGGCAAGTTTGTCATCCAGAACACCGAGGCTGCTCAACTACTATATGTTTAGGTACCGGAGAAATATGTTCAGGTGAACCCATAGCTGCCGAAATTTCCTCAAATAATGTTCGAGACAATGCTAGAGACCCAACTTCAAATGATGCTGGCAACACATATGGTTCTTGTGGAAATGGTATGGATTGCTCTGGGGCAACAAATAAGCATTGCAGCACCATTATAAGTCTTCTTCACATAGAAATGATTGGTGGCCTTCTGGTGACGAAATCGCAAAAGATATCATATTCTTGGATGGGAATATATCCTCGTGAAATATGACATCTCTACTTATAAAGAAGTTCCCTATAGAGATTTCCATAACTCTATATCCTTTATGAAGCAAAGGATATCCCATGAAAACACATTGAGTAGCACGAGGGCCCATTTTATCCACGGAGCTCACATTTGTCGCATAAAATAAACAATTAAATACTTGAAGATGATCATTTTCTGGTTGCTTGTTGTATAGCACTTCAAAAGGAGTTTTACCACCAAGGATTTTAGTTGGCATACGATTAATCAGATAAGTTGATGTGACCATACAATCTCCCCAAAAAGCTTCTAGAGTAGAGGCTTGGTATTTTAATGCACGAGCTACTTCTAAAAGATGTCTACGCTTACGCTCAACAATTTCATTTTATTGTGGAGTGTAAGTACAAGAACTTTCATGAAGTATCCCTTGTGAAGACAGGAATTTGATGTAGTCAAAAGTAAAGAATTCATGCCCACTATCTATATAGATTCGCTGCACAAATTTATCAAATTGGTTTTTGACCAAAAGAATAAAATTTGATAAGTGAGTAAAAGTTTGGCTTTTGGATTGCACAAAACACACCCAAGTTGCCCGTGAATAATCATCAACAATTGTAAGGAAGAAATGGGAGCCATCATGATGAGGGGAATAATAGGGACCCTAGATATTCATATGGAGTAAGAAAAAAGGTTTGTTGACCCAAGAGGTACTTATAGGAAATGATGCCCGAGATTACTTAGCTAAAGGACATACTGGACATTTAGGATGTGGAAAACGTGCACTTTGACCTAATCTCTAATGAAAAAGGAGATTTTTATTTCTAGTAATAGCATTACAAGAAATGCTTTTATTTAATAGATCTAAATCTCCTGGGAATCAATCAAGAAATATAATCCTTGTGCAGCACTATCCAAGTCCATCAGTTTGCTAGTCAAATGGTCTTGAAAGAAACAATTATTGGAACTGAACATGGCATAACAAGAATTATCTGTGCAGACTTTAGAAACAGAGAATAGGTTGAATTTGAAATCAGGAATGTATAAGACATTCTTGAGGATAAATTTTTGGACCAAGATGAACAATTCCAATTTTGGCAACATTGATGACATTTCCATTCAGAAGACATACTGATATGGGAGCTTTTGATTATCTATCCACATGAGAAAATAGATGCTTATTGCAAATTATATGGTCACTAGCTCCTGTATCGATTATTCATGTATCAATTGAAAAGAATTCTCCTTGTGAAGGGAAGTACTTGAGAACCTTGCACCTTTGTCATTGGTTTTGAGATGATTCAAAATTTGAACAATATGTTGATACTGTTCTTGAGTAATTGTCTGTTGTGCCTCATTAATCCTTCATGTGACCTAATAAACTGAAGATTCTTTTTCTTTTTTGATTTTATCAATGGGTTTCCCATTTAATTTCTAACAAGTGTCAATAGTATGGTGTGGGCATTTGCAATATTCACAATATTTATTTTTGAATTTACAATTTTGCCCATTGACCTTTGCTAATGACTTGGCACCACATTAGCCATAGGATCGTTTGTAAGTGGGTACAGACGTGGCCTGATATGGACCCTCAGATCCAATCGAGTGAATGGATGATCTAAAGCCGTCCATTGTCACACGCTAATCTAGACTATTCATCACCGCGCTGATCTAGACCATCCATCGCCATCTTCTGATTTAGACCGTCCAATGGCACACGACGATCTCAACCGTCCGTGTAGAAAAGCCTAGGGTTTTCTTCAGTTCTTCTCCTTGCCACAGCCATTGAACCCATTTTTGGGTGTCCTTCGACGATTCCACCACCTCCTCCAATGGTTCTACCACCTCCTCCGATAGTTGCTTTGCTAGAGCCAATGCTAGAGGGAAATGCCGTGAGGCTCATCCCTTCTCCTCTTTGAGCGTGTTCACCTATGGTGAGGTGCTAATTTTCTTTCTGGATGACCAATTGATAAATGTGACTGAGTGATGGCGAAGGATCCATCACGAGAATCTGAGATCGATATCTGGAATACGACTCATTGAGAATGAGTAAGAACCTTGTAGCCTTTTCTCAGTATTTAATTTCCTTGTACTGCCTGAGCATGCTCTTGGGTCCCTTCAAACGTTCTTCGACCGCCTTGACTTTATTCTATAGAGCAGAAAGGCGGTTGAAGCAAAGGGTAACTGTGAGGTTCTGTCATGCCCCAAACCTCAAGTACGCGACAACCCCTTCACTTTGGTCAAATAAATGCAACGTCCCAAGACACATCGCCGACTACTCATTTTTATTCTTTTATTATGCGCAAGCGGAAATGAACTAACACCCAATCAATCAATCAATCACAATAGGGACAGAGGATTAACAACATCATAGCAGCAAACCATCTCATTTATTTAATTACTAAATTAACCACTAAGGAAAGTTTTCTACTTACAAGCCCACCAGTGAGTCGATTCCTTTTTCCAAGCCAAACAAAAAGATGCCAAGGTTGGGTTAATCTACTCCCTCAAAAACTTTCAAGTTCAGGACGTCCATCAGGGACTACCAAATTACAAGGACCCATCAGACTTAGGCTCCGTCAAGTTGTAGTCGGAGGGGTACGAGTCAACTACTGGTGGGGTAGGGTCCGTCTAGAGGGTCCAACTCCATAGGATGTTAGTCTGCGTCCTTAGGGTCCCTACCAAGTGGCCCATCAAAACCGCGCAAAGGACTAATTGGAAGATTGTCCTCCCTAATATACCATGCTAGGAACCGGTGGGGAACCTATAGCCCCGGTCCCTCATCCACCTAGATGGTGGAAACGTACTTCTCGTATAGGTGCACCCGACCCTAGAAGTGATGGTGTGTCACAATGGTCTCCTAGTCCTTAGGGGGACCCCAAATCGCATCAAAGGGTGCGTCATTCTAAGAACTTGAAATGGTTTAATACAACAATGAGATATAATCTCAGCGAGTTCTCGCCCTAAACCTCGGTTAGGACATCAATTCATCTCAGGGTACCTATCATAAACCGACCCCTCATGCAGATCAACGGCAACCATATAAGCTGTCTCAATCAAACGTATAATCTATTCAACAGCCCCTTGAATAATATTGACAAGCAGTCGACTCGCAGGCAACCTTACCTGGTTATGTTATGCCCTACACATTAACATACATGCATATCACGATTAATGCATTCCACATATTAGCAATGCATTAAATTAGTCACATTCGAGCCGTATCACAGGTAATCTCATATGACCATTGACATACCTTGCACATTATTAATTCATGCATATCACAAATAGTGCAACTAGCACATGCATAATCAAAACCAATAACGCCATGCTTCTCATGCACTCTTGCATTCATGCATGTTCCGATTATTAATGCCTCTCAGGACCACAACCAAACTCCCGCCAAGGTCTACTGGCATAGCCAGTTATCACCTTGCCCCATCGAGCACGGCTACGTCCAAGACTTCTACCCAAACGGCATTCCCGAAGGAGCATAGATTCGGCCTCTACTGCTATCCACATCCGGACTCCCGCCGGGATTTCCAACAAGTCAGACTTCATCCCTCGATCTCCTGCTAGGGTGACAAGTTCAATTAAGTGACCACACAAACATACCACCATAGTCAATTTTAATCTTACATATTAGTCAATGCAAACGTCGCCATGCTCAACAGAATCAACCATTGGATATTTTTCATGTAAAAATTGTAGGAAACTAATCACACGTGATCACGTTTTATTTCAAAACCCGTCCAACTTTCATGCCTCCTAAACAAAACATGCCCTTTATATTTTCATGGCAAAATCTAATATATGCATACACCCGACACTTCGGGGTTTTCCTTTTATATGCCCACACGATTTTATCACAATATTGATGCATTTAACATTCTATAACTCAAATTATACAACCAATTCATCATTAATACAAGCAACCAATCAACGTGCCTTAACAATCATGAACGCATCGAATTAAGACTATAATTCAATTATGCATGAATAGTATTGCATGAATAGTAACGCATGAATAATACTATTCATAATTAAATTAAAAAAAATATATTATTAAAATAAATAATAGTAATTTTGAATTTAATAAATAATAATGTAAATTCTGAATTTCATAAATAAATGAATATTAAAAAGAAACCAATTCTTTTAATAAAATAATACTAATCAAGATTAACTCCCTAATCCTTGATTAGTCTAATTAATTTCCATTAATTAGAACTAAGCAAGATCAATAATTTAATCAAAACTAACCATGATTAACTAACCTAACCATGCTTCAACCATGGTTAATCAACCCAACCTTGGTTAATTAACCTAACCATAATCCAACCTTGGTTAATTAATCCAACCTTAATTAATCTTTCTAATGAGCCCTCTCAACCTTAGTTAGCCATAATTAAACCCTTAACTAAGATTAACCATAACTAAACTACCCCTAAACAAATTTAACGGACTAATCGAAGGATTAGAGCGTAAACTCAACTGTTAGTCAGGCCGGAGACACGGGCGCAATGGTGGCGACGAGGGCTACACATGAGGAGCTCGACTATGTTGACCCAAGGCGATCCCAGGTTGGAAACAGCAACTGCAAGTGTCGGTCCTCTTCTATTTGCAGGAAGCCGAGCGAAAATAGGGGAAATAGCTCTAGTTGGGCTGACCGGCGATCCGACAAGCTGCTGGCCAGCGTTCGACGACTCCAGGCAATTGAGGGGGAGGTGCATGTGGCTAGTCCGGGTGGCGGCAAGGCAAAAAAAGCTGTGGTTGAACATTTCCAGCCAGTGCAGCAGCTGGAAACAGGGACGGACAAAGGAGCAGCAAGGTCTAGACGACTGACGGGCTATCCGACAACCAAGACCAACGAGCGGCGGCTATAGGGGGTACGGAATAAGGCTCTCGGTCACTACTGTAGGTGGCTCAAGTGGTGACAAGGCTGAACCAACAATGGAAATAGAAGAAAGGAAGGAAATGAAGAAGAAGAAAAAGAGAGAGAGAGACTTCAGCCAACAAGGGGGAGGAAGAAGGAGGAGAGAGAGAGAGAGTAGATGAAGGCCTTCAATGCTCTTCAATGCCCTAACAATTCCCCATGCAAAAGCCATCATTAGCCAAGACTTTCTCTTCCTCTTTTGTCTTCCATCCATTAATGCCTAGAGGGGCATTTTAATCTTTTCCACCTTGGGAACAATTACCAAATTGCCCATGGGCTGAAGATGAAGAGCGGGCCTAAGAAATAGGCTAAGAATGAATAAAAATGGGCTCGGGAATTTTGTTGGGCTTGAATCGGCTCAAAATGGATAATGGGCAAGAATGGGTCAAGTGGCCTAATTGGGCTCAATGGGCCCACATGGCTAACTTGGGCCCACACCTATGGCTGCCCCTCCTTGTGCGTGAGACCCACTTAGGTCTTGCTCGATCCACTTCCTTGTAGCTCAACTTTTTGGCCCGTTAATTCCTTTTTCCAATAATTCGGGCTTACCGATAATTTCGAAAGTTACAGAAACATCGTCCAAAGGTCCGCCTCTAACGTTCCCGAAAATTCGGCGTCTAATATCGAATTAACATACATAGTCAATTTCAATCGAATGTTATTTTAGTACATCTAAGACTAAAAGACAGCTCCGAGGATTTACGCATAATCGACTCATGCTTGACTCAGCGTCAAACCACGTTCAAGTCTTCTCAACACGTGGACAACCTCAACTATCATGAAATTGTGAATGATCAATTCTTATTTCGAAGTACACGATTTTTGAGAATTGACTTAGGGCCAGTTGCGGTCTCGATAATAGTAAACGAATTTACCCATTATCCCATTATACCCTATTCGCGAATCGACTTCTAGTCACTCTTTGAATCGGCCTGTATAACCACAGGATCATCCTTATGCAGGTTCCATGGCCAAGTCATTATCCCAAGTCAAGTTCTTTAGTCATACGAGTTAAGTCCACATTAGCCTTTCCCCTCAAGGTTAATATCTCGGGAGTGATCAGTTCCAAGTGAGATTAACTAATAATGCATTGATGAAATTCACGTTCATACATTCCTCAAAGGGTTCGAATTTCAGGATGTCACAAGTTCCCTTGCTTCAATTCTGTTAGTGCTTGTGAGATAGTGGAGAGCTTTACTCTATCCAGTTGCCTATACATTTCATGGATGCTATCCCAAAACCTCTTTGTGTCTTATGTCGGTGGAAGCCCAACCACGATGTCGAGTGTGATGGCCCAGGCAATGGTGCGTGGGGCGGAGTCCTCGGACATGCACAGGGGGGGACATGTCTCTTGTCCCACATCGCTTAGAGGGAGTCCTGGGCTAGTTTATAAACACTTGGGTTCTTTAACTGTATATACGCATTTTAAAACTGTGCGTGCCTCGGCCCAAAGCGGACAATATATGTACAATGGAAGCCCGGGTCCTTACATCGGGGGTGAGACAGTTGCCAATCCTGGTATGAACCAACAAGTTGCACCTCCTCTAGTGTCTCTAGTTGTGCTCATCTATCACGAAGGGGACGGCTCCATCAAGGAAGCCGTCCTTGTCTATGGTGACGAGTGCCTACCAAAGATCCCGAGCCCAAGTACTATAATTGTCTAATCCGATGAGCTGCAAGTTGACGAGGCATTTTCCGGTCCATCGACCGACGAAGTGTAAAGGGGATCACCGAGCTCAAGAAAGCCGCCGCTGCTGATGGGGAAGGGATACGGTACAAATTGGGCAAATAGATCGGGTCAAGATTCGTTCCTCGACCCGGATTTGGCTGACCCGAAACATCAGTCAAGTTGCCTTCATTCGAAGATGAGATGGGTTGGCCTCTATTAGGCTGGTTTCCGAAGCCGGAATGAGCTTCTCCTCCTAGTGGATGTTGGGCCCACGACTGTCTTGATCTAGTGTCCCACTAGGCTTGGATGGGATACCAATGAACTGGTTTGAGTGTGGGAGGCCATTGAATGGACCAAGTGATTTGACCTGAAGCAAAAGGTGGCCACTGAAATGAGCTTGGCGTCTGCCCCGAAACAGGGGGTTGCTCTTGGACGGACAGTAACTCTTCTCTAGTTCGAACAATAACATCCGATGGCAATGTAGTTTGATCTCGAGGAGTTTCCCCAGTTGATGAGCTCTGAATATTCTTATCCTTTGCCAAGGCAAAAAATGAATTCCTAATTGTTTTGCTGATTTGTTTTGCAGGATGAGAAACTGCAACAACACTTCAGAAATAAAAAAAAAAATGAAGGCAATTCTGGAATTTTGCGGAAGCATGCCAAGAATGACCGCTCTGATATCATGATAGAATTGAGGAGAATTGAAAAGGAAAAGAATATTATGTATATTGATGTATTATGTACAATTACAATGATCCATTTATAATGTAAAGATGAGAGGAAAAATAGGAAATATACAAAGAATCACAATTTCCTATTCACTAAATCAATTAGAATCAGTGCCACAATCAAAATCAATCAGGATCTTCAAATATATCTTCAATAGTGGAAGTGGGACTGAAGAGGCGGCAGAGCCTGTGGCGGTGCTTGTGGTAGTGAGGGTGGTTGTGGTGGTGAGTAGGGTTAGAGTGAAGACGGTGGTGAAGAAGGTGATGATGAAGATGAGCCACAGGCGATTGATGTTTGAAGATGATTGCTTTTGGATTGTGGAATGGAGTATAGATTCGCGCTTTTCATCTCTCTCAAGCAACCTGTTTATTTCATTTAAGATAGGCAAAGATCTTAAGGAAAGAAAAAACACTTTTCACAAATAATGCAAGACTTGTAGCGAACATTGTATATCTTTGAGAAAGTGGATGAGGTTTCATAGGTTTTTTTTAATAGTCGATTGGTTGCTCCAGTACAACGAGTATATTATTGTGAATAGACTACGAGGGAATCATTTAGATGAGAGAATCATTGCCCAAAGAAAAACAAGAAACGGAGTAAAACCGAGAGAATCGTTTAGTACTTTCGAAAAAATCAGATTTTGATACATACTAAAAGAAGCATACCTTCCATATTGACCTCTTATCGATGATGGGTGACATTTTGTCTCCTACATGAGTTCATTTTATAACATAACAAGAAAATTAACTCGAGCATGATCGATGCATGTCAAAGGACAGATTAGCGAAGGAAAATTTGGGGGGCTTGTTTAGCAGAAAATCAAGAATTTGCAAATCATATTCCTAAAAATGATCTTAGAGTAAATGGTAGTTAATGTTCATTATAAACAAAAATGTTTAGGTATAGATTCTTTGTTGACAATTAAAGTAATTTTCTGTTTATTAATTATTCTAAGAGATATAAATAATCATTTTTTTAGAAAAAAATATTTTTGAAATCATCAATTTCCCGTAAAACAAGTGCACCCTCGACAAATGAAAATCAAACCACATTTCACATGGTAAATTTTCAGTGAAATCATAATTACGTAATTAGATAATTACTTTAAATTGAAACAAATCACCAAATATCCTAACAAAATTTATAAATTACAGAAAATGCAAGGAAATAAACTAAATAGTAATCTTTGAACATATTTACAAGATTTTAGGGTTTTCTAAATCTGTAATAAATTTCCTTCTCTTGCAAAATAGCTTATCCCTTTGAATTAATGAAGAATAACAAAAGATATTTTCTTTTTTTGAAATTTACACATGTAAGCATGTTTGCATTTATACTTATATTTGCGAAATGAGTTGTCCATATATTTATAATTTCTGCCATGTGAAAAGCATTTTCTATCGAGAAATAGAGGAATCACATCATATCATTCAGTTATAAAAAATAATTCACATTTTAAAGTCAGACAATCATCACGATTTGATCACCATAATGAAAGGGTAGAGAGATGGAGAAAGGAGCAGCATCGCTATCATTTGCTTTGGCTCGTGCGGACCATTAACTCTATGATTGATTCAATCATGGTGGGACTTGTTGTTGGATATGGACATCGTGTCATGACTTTTCGGGGTCTATTGATGTTGTGGCAGCTAATGCAAATCATCTCCTAATTAAAGAAAAGGTAATAATAGTCTCGAACTTTTGCTCGGTGTTTAATATAATTAAGAAATATTTTTTAATTTATATTGATCTCTAAAATTTTTAAAATCAACTAAAATGTGATTCTTTTGTTAATTGGAGTTCAATGTCACGGGTAATCACCCAACCATGGGTAGCTGCGCTGGTGTTCGTTCTTTTCATCATCACCGAGGTCGAGGGTTCGAATCCCATGTGTTGCTAACATGACTTAAGAGGGGGTCATGGGTGTTTGGCTCCGTGCTAGCCTCCACCTAGGTATTGACACTTGGTCCGAGGTGCACCACGCACTGTATGGGTTGGGGTTGGCGAGCGTAAGCTCATCGGGCCCGACGAATCCTAGGTATCAAAAAAAAAATGTCACGGGTAATCTATCGGCGTGGTATGCATCATCCATCATTGATGGGGATTGGCCAGCTTAATTGAATTGTATTGATGCTTGGTTCGAGGTGCACCGCGCACTGTATGGGTTAGGGTTGGCGAGCATAAGCTCGTCGGGCCCGGCGGATCCTAGATATAAAAAAAAAAAAATGCCATGGGTAATCTATCGTCGCGGTATGCCAATCCTGGAAAAACCATCCATCATTGATGGGGATTGGCCAGCTTAATTGAATTTGCTTTTAAAAAAAATCTTTTTTTTCCCTCTTTAATTCTTCTTCTATGTTCATCTAATACCACTGTCATTGGCCACTCCTTAAGGCTGACCATCAGTACTGCCGTCATCCTCAATGTGATCTTGTCGTGCCTCATCGCCGTCGCTCTTGAGTGCCGAATCCCCACGACTAGCTCAACCCTTTTTCTCTCTCTCTCTCTATGTGTATGTAAGACTAGGAACGTTACCTCCATTGATGGAGATGCTTGAGTTCATATTTGGGTTGCAAGACCTCGCCTCATATCCGTGTCTAAATTGAATAGCTAGTTAACGATGTTCATGTTGGTGTCCTCGTCCACATTTTAAATGGCTAGTTTGTAATATTAACTTACACATCAACAATTTTCATTAGTCTACATAATGAAAAGACCATAATCAGTCAAACAAAAAAGTATAAGGACCGGATTGAAACACAAAAATTTCCCAGACAAAATCGAATGCTAAGAAAAAGTTCATGAGCCACCTATACTATTACTCAAAAGGAAAGAAGATAATACAAATTATCAAGATTGTCGATCAAGTACATAAGTGAGAGAGCTTAATTAATTTAAAAAGGTCCTTTATGGGAATCATATTTGCAGAGAAATGGAAGTGAACTATGTAAGTTTTACCTCTCCATTTGGTCAATTAAACCAAGTAACGTCAAGATGCTACTTTGTTAATATGTCGCAACCTTATGGGAACTACTAGAAACGTTTTCTTATAAATTTACAAAAAGCGGTCTTCAATTTTCACCTCAAATAAGAATTTTGCATCTGCTAATTCCGAAATCTATATTTACATCCTCATGAGATTTCCAACCTCACAACAAGAGGTTTCAAAAATTTTCTCTCAGCACAATCTAATTTTATTGTTTGTTATCGGATCTAAAATTTAGGCCTTTCTTGACATAATGGCGCAAAATACATGCTCGAATTGCATAAAGAAAAATGTAGGTGAGCCACATAGGAAGCGCGAAAAAAAGAAGAATATAATTGTGTCTTACGTTTGAAATTTGTGGATGTTGATCATCAAGTTTGTCTACCAAAAGTCAAAAGTCAACTTTCACATTTGCCCCACTAATTTAGTATCTAGGTTAATTCCGAATTCTCTTCTCACGAAAGCAGTGCTGAATCACGATGTTCTGTTCGAGTCCAAACATCTCTTTCATTATTGCTTTGCCTAAACTTGGTGTTATTAATATAATCAAACCAATGATTGTGCAAGCTCCATGTATTAAAATGACGTCAATGTAAGTGAAACATTGTTGCGACCTCCCAGAGCGGAGGCTAATGGTTCGCTAAGCTTAGTGCTTAGCCTGAGCTTCCCCGGACCCACCAATTCACACTTATGATTTGAATTTTTTAACCTACAAGTCAAATTTCAAATAAAAGTTGGCACTAATCGATTTAAGGTAAGTTGATTAGAAATTTAAGTAAAATATTGGAAGAAATACTTTACTTCTGCACAACTAAAAAACTAGGATCAATGACATACTTATACTAATTAATCACTAATACCTTTTTAGTATCTAATCTTATTTAAACCTAAGGTTTTTTTTTTTCTAGAGGTTTTCCATGCATTTGTGGAGAAAACTAATCAAAAACTATTTTTGGGCTTTTTCTTAATTTTCTGGAAAATATAAATTATTTTTTGATTTTTGGATTTTTTGTTTAAATATTTTTTAAATATTAAAATAATATAATATTATAAAATAAACAACCGGATCGGATAGCCGGATCGGAACCGACCCGGGTAGGCCGCCACTGGCCCAGCTGGGCCTGTATATCAGGCCCAGCCGCAGCCCCTCAAAAAAACCAGGCTCGGACCCATAAAATTGAGCCCGCCACCGAATAAAAGAAGTGTCCGGCCCCCGCCAAAATTTACCAAGCCCGCGCGGCCAGCCCACACGGAAATTAGAAATGAGCTGGCCCAAAGATTGCCAAGCCTGTGCCCCCAGCCCAATCGTCGGTAACCCTAACCGACTCACGCCCGCACCCGACCCGGTTATAGACCCGGATTGCGGCCGCCGCTGGCCTCTCTCTTACTGCAAGTTCCAACGGCGCGAGCGCCACGGCGACGCCAAACCACTTTGAATCTGGCCGCGGCAAATTAGAAATACACAAAGGGCTACAAAAACGAACGGCGAGCAGCGTCCGAGAGGAGGGGTTTTGCGAATCTCACTCGGACATTACATCGAACGGGTGGGCTACGCTAATGGATGAGGAGTTCCCAGCTCGAACGAGGTCGAAGCCGACACCGGCGTTCACAAACGTGACTCACAACGCACGCAGCAACTCAGCAGGGGGTCGGTTGGGGCCGGAGTTCGCGTAAGCCGGACGGCTGCGAACTCCGGCCCGGCACGCCCAAAAACAGAGTAACGAAGAGGAGTCGGGGGGTGGCGACGCTTGCTGGTTCGGCTAGGGATGTCGGCTGGTGCTCGCCGGACGGGACTTGTCGAGGCAGGGACGACGGCTGAAATCACGCACAGATCTCTCTCTCACTCGGCTGCTCGGATCTCTCTTTCTGTGGCTTCCCGGATGTCTCTCCGAGGAAACCTACCCACCTCTCTCTTCTGCCGCTTGGATTCGCTCGCTCTTTCACTAGTTTCTAGTTTCCCATTGGTGCTTAGCAAGTCATGTGTTTGCTTAAATACATGGTGGTCTTCTAATTATGTTCCGATGAATATATCCAAAGGATAAAACCGAGTCGCCACAATTTTAAGACATTCACTAGGACTCATCTTAGACGTGAGAAAGTCGGAAGAAATTGTGGATTCTGGAGGAGAATTAGGCATAAAAAAATGAAGCACCAAGCAAGTAAATTAAGATGCATAAGAGCCTGAACAAGCACCTTGCTACAAAGTGGCTCATTTTTCTCTCTTCTTTCAATTCAAATAAGATGCAGAACGGAGAGCAGAAACGTGGGAAGTAATGATGAAGTGGCGAGATTTGGTGTTTCTGCTTCAATAAATAACAAAGCCATGTGTGTTTTCTCTAGCCAACTGTCCAGTTGGTCACGTAGTAAATTTCACCTATGGAATCCCTGAAAATATATAGCACACCTCAAATTACCAATGGAAACCGCAACTGCCCAAACTATGGAAAAAAAACTGGATATCCACTTTTAATTCTGCATGATGAACCAAGAAGAGAAGCATTGTTTGTTTCATTTTCAATCATCAAGGGCTACTCACAAGTAATAAAGAGACGGTGGATACTCATTAAAGCGACCATTATCCAAACCTTAGAATATACTTACGGATAAACTCTTCAGGAGAAGATGCACACAATTACACTATCGGGCAGTCCACAAAAGCATAGCAACATAACTAGACTAGGCACTCAAAAGTCAAAACAATTGCAAGAAACCGGACCCTTACACAACTAATACCATATGAAGCTAGAGCCAGAGCTAGAGCTCGAGCTCATGCTTAATTATGCAAAAATAAAACACATTATTACATTCAACTAAACACCAATTGCCACACCAACACTCTTACCTGTTCTTCAGCAATTAGCTAGTGATCCAGAGCTTGAGTTCAGGCCCATGACTCCCGCCACTGATGAAGTTAATGAATGCACTAAATTCCTCCAGCTGAGCAGCACTGAAGAAGAAAATGTGCACTAGATTGAAAAGTGGCACTGGAGACTGGAGAAGGACATGAAGCTCACGGACATGGGACTTGAAGCTCGCGAAGGACTCAAAGCTTGCAGACGACGAACTTGGAGCTTGCGGATGACGGAACGTGGGAAAGAAGAGATGATGGCGACCGACACAGCGAATGACGGACTGAAGCCTGTTGGAGAGGGGAAAAAGAAAACGTGGAAAAGAACCCTAATCCCAGTTCAATCCATCCTTCACGAATAAAAATCCAAGTCCCTCTGCAGAAGGAAACGATAAGGTGAGTTGAGGTGAGGCCTCTTGAGCCTAAATATTTCTCTTAAGAAAAGCCCTTTTGTTATTGATGGTGAGGGATGTAAGATCCCTGACCTCCCCAACGAAGTGGACCCACACACAGCATACGGAGATTCCCAGTAAGATC
Organism: Angophora floribunda; assembly: GCA_014182895.1. Taxonomy (NCBI): domain Eukaryota; kingdom Viridiplantae; phylum Streptophyta; class Magnoliopsida; order Myrtales; family Myrtaceae; genus Angophora; species Angophora floribunda. Next base: position 11,361,419 of record CM024711.1, on the reverse strand, counting down.
AAGAATTTCAATAAAGCAGAAATAGAAAGCAAGTAAAGCAGAAGAAACAGCAATAATCTAGGAATAGAAAGAAGGCGCATCCTCACCTCTGGTACTGTTTCTGTTTCTGTTTCTGTTTCTGTTTCAGAGTCCGATCTTTCAATTCTAGAGCTATAGTCCGGTATTGTAACCATATAAGAAAGTTGCAGCGGAGCATCCCCTCTTTCTGTTTCAGATTTATCAAATCGAAATAGAGAGTTCCCCTGTCTTGCTGCCCCAAAACTCACCACTGTTAAAGAAGAATCGTGGTGCAGCGAAGGATCCCCTGTTTCTATTTCAGAGTCTGGTTTAGAGTCCTTTGTTTCAATTTCAGTTCCATTCAGAATCTTCTCTCTGTAAGACTCCCAAGTGCTGGAAGTTCGACCAGTGTCGGGTAACTTCCCACCACGTGTTATTTTTATTGAGCACTTACCTGGTATTTTTGAGCTCGATGGATCGAGAATCCTCTCCACTGATTCGCACCGATCAATTTTCAACTCATGCAAAAACTCTAATTCGTCAATGCCCTCGACAACCTGCAGGTTCCAGCACCGATTAAGAGTCAACTCCATCAAGTGCTTCAAGTTTGACAAACCGCCTAGTCTTTTTAATGAAGTGCACCCTCCAACAGAAAATATTAACAACAGCATAGGAACAAATTGAATATCCTCAACCCCTGGGCATCCCCATAGAACGAGTTTCCGAAGCGTATTCATGGAGCTTGGGAAACAGAAGTCTCCCCTCCAATGATCAATCAACTCGGGAGCTTGTAGCTCATTGCACCCCGGCTCCTCCCGCAGATTAACTGACACATCCGATAATTTATGGCCTTCTTGGAAAATAATTTCAATTGGCCGCAGCCCCTTGCTTTCTTCTGATTTTCTTGAACTTGATGCGACGATTGCAGTCTCCTTTTCCGATGGAGGAAGCTGTATTTGTTTCCCTCGAGTGTCGTAGAGCTCTAGAACCTTCAACTTTGATGATGGAAGTTGTTTGAAAGCCGGCACGTCTACTCCATGTAGAGTAAGTTCTTCCAGCACAGAAAGGGAACTCAACTCTATTGTTGAAATGCAGACATTTGAAAAGCAAAATCGTAGCTTGCTTAGTTGGATAAACTCCCAATCCACTGCAAGTCGCAAGTTTGAATTATATCTGATTTGGCCTTATATTCAAAGCCATCGGATAGGGCCAGTTCAACTAGATCAGTAAGGTATGAGAGGTTAGGGACAGTCACCAGCGAAGTAGATGTCAACTGGAGAGTGGTCAAACTTCTAGGGACCTCCGGCAGCTCTTGTATTTGATCACAATAATTCAAATACAGTGTTCGGAGGCAAAGAAGCTTGCTCGTTGTACTGGGCAGTTTTTCAATCGATGTGGATGATGCATCGACAGATGCCAGATTTGATAGTCTATCAATGGCATCCGGTAACCTTGTAATTCCCGTGCCCCATACATCCAGCTTCTCTAGCGACATTAAGTTCAAAATTGAGTCAGGGAGTTCCCTCAAGCTATTGCAACATCTAATAAGAGAGAGGTGCTCCAGATTCTGTAATTCTCCAATTTGTTCAGGCAAATTTTCAAGTTCGAAACAAAACTCAAAACTCAAGTCAGTCAGTTTCGTCAATCTCCCAATAGAACGATGAATTTCCTTCAAGGACAAAAATTTAGAAATAGTCAACTTCTCTAAACTTGACTTCCGAGGAAAAGTTGGTGTCCCATGTATCAATGTATTATAATAAAGAGTGAGAACCTTCAATTTCTCTAAACCCTACAAAAGCCAATGAAACATCAGGATAGACAAGATAAATATGGATTTAGGCTACCAATCAGAAAATTAGATCATAAATCAATCCAATTTTGTCCTTCATTGAATGAGAAAATTAGACTAAGAGGGAAACAGGCATACCTTGATTAGGCTCTGGAACACATATTTTGTGATATCAACCCCAGAAAGATTCAGCACCACCACATTTTCTAGATGCAACAAATTAGTTGCCTCAAACTCAAACTTTTCATGAACAAGGGGAGCATATTTAGGAGGAATAACATAACCGTAGTGCAAATTGATCCATCTCAACTCGGAAAGATAGCCCATAAAGTCACCTTTGCAGTTTACCTCACGCAACGAAAGAAACCGTACACGCGGGAATCGCTTAATTTGCTCCGAAGTGACAGTTGTACGATGTTTCGACGAACGCCTCGATTTCAAACTGAGCGCTTGAATGCTTCCCTTGGGCTGCCAATAACATTAAAGAGAAGAAAGAGCAATTTGTCAATATCCCAATATTTTATTTCGTAGAAGAAAAGAAAAAACGTAGTAGAAGAGTATCTCCCAATTCAAAAATGCGAAACATCAATTAAGACAAGGTTAAAAGCAAATTTCTATTCAAATTTGGTCATGCTTTACCTCTGTTGATTTTAATTTGGGAATGATGTTGTCTCTATCCCACAATCGGGTTCCCTCTTTGTTGGCAATTTTCCTTCCAAGATCTCTAAAATGATCATGCATCCAAAGGCTATCATTGTCTAATACCTTTATCATGCATTTGTTAATAAGGACCTTGATGGAACTCTCTGGGTAAAACTTATAATCCTCCCACACATATATTGCATCAGTCTTATTCTCGCCAACTAAAAAGCATGCAATATCAAGGAATATCTCTTTTTCATACGGTTCTAAGGCATCATAGCTAATCTGTAGCGTTGCCAACACATCCTCATGAGGTGCTTCCTTTAGCTTCTTTAGGCACTCCAACCATATTTCTCTCTTTTTCTGAAAAAGTGATGAACCAATTGCTTGAAGAGCTAAAGGTAGTCCATATGTAGTACTAACAATTTCCATTGAAAGAGTGTGGTAACTAGCTAGAGGAGATTCTTCATTGAAGGCATGCCTACTAAAAAGTTTAAGTGCGTCTTTGCGGCTCAACCCCATCATTTCACAATGCACAAAGGTATAGTTCTTGCAAATCAGAACATTTCGGTTCCTAGTAGTAACAAGTATTCTAGTACCAGGATAGAAACTTTTCTCTCCGATTAGTTTCTGGATTTGAGAGGCATCATCAACGTCATCCAATACAATTAGCACCTTCTTGTTGCAAATTGTTTCTTCAATCCTTCTGGTCCACTCATCGTTAGCCATGTAAGGTTCCACTCCAGCGACGTCCAACAATAATTTTTTTTGCAACGTGGCTAAACCCTTGTTTTTTTTTGTTTCCCTCACGTCATCAAGAAAACTGCAATATCTCCCAAAGCGAGGACATAATTGGTTGAAGATAATCTTGGCAAGTGTTGTTTTACCGACGCCGCCCATCCCGTAGATTCTAATTAGCCACACAGCACTAGAGTTGATGTCTAATGAATTTTTTATGGCTGCTATTCGATCCTCCATTCCAACTAAATCTCCGGTTACATGTCTCTGTCTTGTCTTGAGCCTGATCACAACCTCTTTAACAACCGCTTGGATAAGTTTTGCATAGCTGCCGCATAGTTGAACATTTTCAATTGAGAAAAGGTGAGAAATTTGCATGTTGACCAACCATCTACTAATCAATTAGGAGGGAATGCGATAAAGTTTAGGATATAGAAGAGAAATGTTTGATCTTTGATTCTTTATATCAAGCAAAAGAATAACAAAATATAAACATCTAATGAATTACTGTAATAGAAGATTTAATTAAATAAAAAATGGCCCGATTGTAAAAAATAATTTTCACAATCATGGTTAGGTCGTTACCCTGGATATTTCTCCAGCTCCCATCCCTTGGTGCCACCAACTTCTCTGAGTGCCTGCCGCCACTTCTCTATATCCTCGGGGTTGAACTTATTCTTCTGATCCTCCATCTTTCGCTTCAAATTTGAGATGGCATCCGTGTACAGCGTGGTTTTCAGCTTCACGTCATTAGGCTTCACGTCGTAGAAAATGGGCAATATAACATTCTCTTTCTCACCTTCTTCATTCTCTTTCCCATCTTCTTTATGTTTAGAGCTGTTCTCCACCATCCTTGCAAGCTCATCAAGGCACCAGCGACTTGAAGCATAATCTGTAGAGAAGATGGGTATGTAGAGCTTGGAATTGTCGATGACTTGCAGAAGGTTGTCACTGATTCTTTCACCCGGTTGAAGCCCTTCGTCATTGATGAAAACACGAATCCCAGCATCTACCAAGGCTTGGTGGAGGAAATCGGTGAATGCACAACTAGTATCAGGTCCTCTAAAACTCAGGAAGACTTGGTGCTCACTTCTTGAATTGTTGCTGGTGCTCGCACCTGTCTCTAAGTTTGCCATACGAGGTCGCTTCGCACTTGGTAACATCGGCTCTCTCACCTGGTCTCTGAGCTCGCCATATGACATTTCACATATTTGAATCAGATCCCATTTGCCATCCAAAACCCGTACATGCAACTTTGTAGCAAGTGCAATTTCCAGTTTATAGTCAATAAAGTTGATGGCTTTAGAAAAGAAAAATAAGACGAAGGATAATTATGGAGGTGCGCCTTTTACATGTCCAATTACCTTCGAGTTTCTCCTTTGTGCTCTTTGGCTTTGTGCTTTCAAACTTTTGGATTAAAAATATTTGATTCTCTATATCTACACTTGGGTATATTTAAAATCCCAATCCAATATTGGAAAATAATAGTTTATTTATATAGAGTAACAAAATATTCCTAAAGAATCGTCCGTTATTCTAACATGTGAAACTCCGGATAAATAGAAAAATCTCCTTCATACTACAAAGATTGGATTTGCTGCATTCTCTACAACAAATGTTCCACCTAAGCATTACCTAAGCATATACGTACTACTACTTACTATGAAATATTTGTTTTGATCTCTTCGCCTTAAAGACTTATCTTTAATTATAAGTAATTTCCTTTCACAACTCAAATATTCTCATAAAATCTGCCATCATATTAAAAAGCAAATAATCATTTATTTCCTACTGACGACTATTAGAATGTGAGCATAGTGTAGTTAGAGGGGTTTGGACATCAAATGAATCCAAATTATATAATTATGTTAGAATATATTTCAAATTTGAGTTCATTGGATGAGGTAGGACCGGATGAGAATTATGGATGCTCAATCATTGTTCAAAATTGGTGAGAGGAAATGCAGATGTGGCCTGTCAATAGGCCATGATGCCACTCCATCGTGGTGTCGGCACGAAAGAAAGAAAGAGAAACCATGACGGTCTTGACCATAAAAGACGGCTTTGCTCAGCTGAAGAAAGAGAAAACAAGATTAACGATGGTCATTGCCGATATGGGCCGGAAGGGAAGAAGACGAAAAAAGTGGCAAGGATGGTGTCTTTTCATGTTGGCCACTCAATTGTTTCCTTTCTTCTTCTTTGTTAGGTTCTGCTGAATTTCCTCTTTAAATGCCAAGAGAGCTCTGAGGGCTGCACAGAGCGCATTGAAAAGCGTGCCGAGAGCTCCCCTTGTGACCACACCAAATACTTCTGCTCCGAAGCCGATTATATCTTTTGTTAAGATTTGTGTCATTTCTTCACGGGAAAGACATTTTACATGTTAAATATTGTTAAATATAATTAGAAGTTGGAAAACATTGAAAGTATATAAATAATTCGATTGTGATTGTAATTTTCATTATAATTTTTGATCTATAATGGAATTGTATATTGCTCTCTGAATTATATAAATCTAATGTCTCATTCATTTTTTTGTTTTGTGCATTTTATTCAATTGCTTTTTTTTTCAAAAAGGAATATGGATTGAAGGAACCAAACTAAAAATATTCGATAGCATCAGGCACTCTTGAATAAATGCATGAAAAAGTATATATTTTTTCAAGATATTGATCAATATTTATAAGCGTAAATTCATGGTTGATGATAGAATTTTTCCCATCACCTGCTTGACATTAACTCCGATCAGAAGGACGAGATTCAATACCATCTGCATGACCCGCCTCTGCTAAGATCCCTCTGACAATGCATAGTGATGTCCTTTTATTGCCCTTTTCTCGCTTGAATCGCGCCACCCCATTTGTACCTTTCCCTATGCTTCCTTCATTTTTCATGATTTTATGGTAGCGTATATTTTATTATTTAGTTTTGGACGCAACACATCAAGAAAATCATAAATTTGTAACTACAATCTTGACGTATTAAATGAGTCTATTTTGCATGATTCAACATAGATTTTTACTACATTTGTTAGTGATACACATTTTTGTTTAGCATGATTTAACATAAATCATTTTCTATTTCATCTTTTAATAAATATTTCATGAAAAATTGAAAATCGTAATGAATATTATCCTTCGGAATTTGAAGTGCTGTAGTAGAAGTAATGAAGATCAGATAGAGCTTTGCTGCAATTATTTATTTTTTGGCTTGTTTTATTTATATATGTTTTTTTGTGGCGTTATTAGTTGCTTTGACTTGTCTTTGAGAGGATGACTTGTCCATATTTATTTTATCTCATTTATAACAGTAATATCTAAATCATTCGAGTGTATTAACAACGATTTATACACGCAAATTGTTTCGGAAAGGGCGAGTGATCGAACAATAAAATAGACAGAATAAAGAAAATAAATCGAACACCAGATTTACGTGGTTCGGTCGTAGAGACCTATGTCCATGGGGAGAGCAACGACGAATTCCACTATAGAACAAGCGATACAACGGAGATTACACACTCGAGTCACTCAAACACTCTCAGTGTTTCCCAAGCTCCAATTACACCCAATAACTCATGCAGTGTTTAGCCCCACAATTCCTAGTGAAATAATCTCTCAATATCACAAAGGAATTATACACAAATTCTTACCACAAGAATTTAATTGGCTACAAACGCTTCAATCTTCTTGGTGTAATTGTTCGAACGAGATCAACGGAGAAAACTCCTTTCAAGCACTCGATGACGAATCGGCACTTCAAGACCTCTTGCATCAACAACGGCTTAATTCTTCTCCACGCATGGCCGTATATATATAGGGAACTTGAGGACTCTCCAATTCTTGAAAACCACTCCTACTTGGAGTAGGAATAAATTAAGAAACCCACTCCTATTAGGATTAGGAAACCCACACCTACTAGGATTAGGAAACAAATCAAACTTTTGCTTTGGGCTCAAACTGGAGACATATTTTCAACAATCTCCACCTTGGCTCGACGTTTGAGCCAAGTGACAATCGCTTCAAAATTCGAACTCTGCCGCTTCTCTTCCATAGCCCCAATGGACTCAACCGCCACAAATATCTTTCAAGCCCAAGTCCGGCTTGAACTTTGCCATAAATGAGAACCTCATAAGAACACCAACTCCAGATGCACCTTTAACTGCTACGCAAGGATTTCTCGACACAATCTCCTTAACCACAGATAAAGTAAAACCATTGTTGCATACATATCTGTCAGAAGATCGAATACGTACCTTGTCAATATCAGCAGTTACAACAACTGTTGGCTTTACAAACTCCACCTCGTTACAAGCACCATTTGTGTTGATTACCACATTAGTACCCGCTACCTCGGGAGTTTTACGGTTGCAACTCCACCTCAAGCTGAACACCGTTCGAGATCCGTATAAGCACTGCTATTACCACTCCTAATTAGAAGTACTGGAGACTCGTCAAGCGTAACTTCTCTGCTGATAACAGGTGAATTTAACTCCAGGCACCACAACTGATAACCCCGCTCACCTTGTGCATAGCCTAGGAATATGCACTTTCTTGCCCTTCCATCGAGCTTACCATCACTCGCTCGAACATAACACGGGCAACCAAATATTCTAAGAATAGAATAATCAGTAACATTACCTGACCACACTTCTTCGAGAGTCCGATGTTTAATTGCAATCGATGGGGATCTATTCATCAGGTAGCAAGCTATACTAAGCACATCCGCTAGGAATCTCCTAGCCATACCAGCACTAGAGATCATTTTATGGGCCATCTCTAGTAATGTTTTGCTCAACAATTCCACAACATGTTGTGGTTCATTGGCAATAGTGCGGTGTTTCACTATGCCTTCCTTCATGCAGAATAACAGCTTCGAGCAGAACTCCATACTACCGTCGATGCACGCACTCGCTTGATCGTCTTACCGGTCTCCTTTTTTTATCAAAGCTCTCAACCTGCATGATCTTGACAATAGCATCAAACTTGTACCTAAGTACAAACACCCACGTCTTCATCGAGTAGTCATCAACAAGCTGTTAACATATATCGGCACTCTTCCTAGAAGGAAACCGCGACAACTGCGAACATTCAAGTGAAGTAACTAATCCTGCAATTTCCGTGGTTTCTTTGACTATCGCACTGAACGCACTTTCATTGTTGATCTAAATCACAGCACACCTGCATACATTCGGTTCGTCAGCAACATAACCACATAGCAGATTTCTTTCACTTAAAACCTTCAGGCTTCTCTTGTCAATGTGCCCCAAACGCATATGCCACAATTTGAACTCTCGAACAGATGCATTTGACGTCTCCACAGCGAAATCTGTCATTGTCTCACCTTGAAGCTCATACAGGCCATTGTGCTTGATTCCTTTCATTATCACTAAAGCACCTCGAACAACTTTCAGAATTCCACATTCTGAAAAATACCAACACCCAGCTGAATCCATGGCACTCAAGGAAATTAAGTTTTTCTTCAACTCTGGAACGTGCCTCACTCCAGTCAATGTCCTCACAATACCATCATGCATTCTGATTTTAATATCGCCAACACCTACAACATCGCATTCAGCGTTGTTCCCCAACTGCACTTTACTACTATCCGTGCAATGATAAGTAGTAAACCAGTTTCTATTTGGTGTAGCATGAAAAGAACAACCAGAATCCATAATCCATCCATCAAACGATGAATAATCAGTGACAGACAAGACATAATCGGCACTATTCGAATTACCAACAGCTATACCTGCAACATCATTTGCAGTATCAACTAAGATTTCCTTACCCTTTTCATTCTTCAGCTTAAGGCAATTTCTTCGAAGATGCCCCCTCTTGCCACAGTTCCAACAGACAGCACCACCAGTCTTTGAACAGACAGCACCACCAGTCCTTGACTGGCTACGTCTGTTCATATTCATACTACCACGTGTACTAGTTCTTCCTCTGTTTTCACCTACTAAAGCAGTAGATATGGGTTCACCAGATTCTCTTCTACGAATATCCTCACTTAGAATTAAATCTCTAACTCCATCAAACGTTAAGCTTGTTAACCCAGAGGAATTACTAACAGCAGTAACGGTAGTATTCCAACTATCAGGCAATGAGGATAACATAATCAAATCACATACCTCATCTTCAAAGTCAATATCAACTGAACTCAATTGACTAACAATCACATTGAATTCATTGATATGATCTGCAACTGACGCACCTTCGCTCATCTTCAAGTTAAACAGACGTCGCATCAAATAGACCTTATTGATTGTAGAGGGCTTCTCGTACATATCCGATAGAGCTTTCATCAAACCCGTAGTGGTAGTCTCCTTCACAATGTTAAACGCGACGTTACGAGCCAATATCAGCCGAATAACACCCATAGCTCGTCTATCCAGCAAATCCCAATCAGCTTTGTTCATCGTCTCTGGTTTCTCGCCTGATAAGGGCGCGTGCAGTTTCATCTGATAAAGATAATCTTCAATCTGCATCTTCCGAAACCGAAATCCTTCCCATCAAATCTGTCGATTCTCACTTTTACTTCTTCGTCGCTATCGATTCGCTTCACCTCAGCCAAGCCTCGGCTCGATACCAATTGTTGCGGAAAGGGCGAGTGATCGAACAATAAAATAGACAGAATAAAGAAAATAAATTGGACACCAGATTTACGTGGTTCGGTCGTAGAGACCTACGTCCACGGGGAGAGCAGCGACGAATTCCACTATAGAACAAGCGATACAATGGAGATTACACAGTCGAGTCACTCAAACACTCTCAGTGTTTCCCAAGCCCCAATTACACCCAATAACTCGTGCAGTGTTTAGCCCCACAATTCCTAGTGAAATAATCTCTCAATCTCACAAAGGAATTATACACAAATTCTTACCACAAGAATTTAATTGGCTACAAACACTTCAATCTTCTTGGCGTAATTGTTCGAACGAGATCAACGGAGAAAACTCCTTCCAAGCACTCGATGACGAATCGGCACTTCAGGACCTCTTGCATCAACAACGGCTTAATTCTTCTCCACGCATGGCCGTATATATATAGGGAACTTGAGGACTCTCCAATTCTTGAAAACCACTCCTACTTGGAGTAGGAATAAATTAAGAAACCCACTCCTATTAGGATTAGGAAACCCACACCTACTAGGATTAGGAAACAAATCAAACTTTTGCTTTGGGCTCAAACTCGAGACATATTTTCAACACAAATCACTTCATCCACACATTAGGTTAGCTCCATTCAAGGATGGCTAGCGAGACTCTCCAGGGTAATGAGTAAAGGACATTGTGATCAAATTTGAACAAAATATTGTATTAAGAATAGCATTAAAAATACACATGATGCATTCATGGTTTTACGAACCCAACTTTGCACATATTATCTATAAAACAGCAATCCTTCCAAAGATATAGCAATTGGATATCATAAGTATGGTCATCTTCGATGCACTGCTTTATACAACTTAGCAATACCTTATGGAAATGCTATGAGCATGCACATCATATGCTTTCAAACGATTGCCTCAAAAGATTGGAATACATAAAAAGCGTTAATGCTTACTTTTTAAGTAAATTAGAAGATTATGCAATACCATATTATAAGATCATCAAAAGATACCAAAATGCCATTTATCAAAATTACGTTTTTACCTTTTAATTAATCACGCATGTTATATACAACTTTAATAAATCCGAAAGGTTTTAGGCATGTGGAAATTGATGTTATCAGATAGTTAGTTTTTGGAGTTATTGCTTCAAGAGCTAAAGGTAGACCATATGTGGTGCAAACGTTGCCTTTAGTGTAGTAATTGACCAGAGGAGAGTTGTTGTCCAAGGTATGCCTTCGAAAAAGTTTTAAGTGCATTACTTTGAGTGCGCGGCTCATTGTTCGTCAAATTTTAGCCGTTCTTTTAGATTGGACATTTTAGTAATAATAACATTATTGATGGGAAGAGCTCTTACTATATTCTTTACACCACCCATCATCCTCCTTCAGAAATTTACAAAAGAAGAAAAAGTGAATTACATTAGAAAAGGAAAAAATGATGTTTATTATAAGAAATGATTAAATTCTTGATTTTAATGCCTAAAGCCCGATGTCACTTTCGTCAATGAGAGACAACGTTTTGGATGTTTGTTTTGCATGACTCATGGATTAAATTGAAAGTTATGGATAGACAACTTCACAACAATTGTAGCTTTCAATTTATAGTCAATAAAGTTGATGGCTATAGAAAAATGAGATGGAGGACAATTATGGAGGTGTGCCATGTCACACGCCCAATTACTTTCGAGTTTCTTCATGGTGCCTTGGAAATTTTGAATTAAATAAAGTCTGATTTTAAAACATTTAAATCATTTATAATTAGTCTATAGCCATATCTACGGTTAAACATATTTATATAGATGAAACCACATGCATAATAACGCAATTTTCCTTAAGGACACATGGTATATGGTTGCCCTCATCAATATCATCCATTAAAATTAGCATCTACCAATGCTATCAATGTCACGAGTCACTCTAGAATAAGAGACATCGGACAATAATTTTTCATGCAATTGGACTAAGCCCTTGGTTTTTGGTGTTTCCCTCACGTCATCAAGCAAGCTGCGGTTTTTCCAAAAGCAAGGTTGAAAATAACCCAAGGAGGGGGGGTGTGCTGTTTTACCAATGCTACCCATGCCATAGATCCTAGTGAACCGCATACCACCGGAACTGATGTCTAATAAATTGCTCATGGCTACTATTCAATCCTCCATTCCAACTAAATCTTCAGTTATTTGTCTCTATCTTGTCTTGAGCCTAACCACGGTCTCATTAACAAACTGACTTGATAAGATTTCCATTGCTACTGCAGAGTCAAATAGTTTCAATTGAGAAAATATAACAAATTTGCATGTTGACAAATCATTTACATAAATCAAAGCTCAAATCTACCTCGGGTTATTTCAAATCCATAGCTGGTGTTTGTGAAATTTCAATCTTTCTTTTGATTGCATATTTCAGAAACAATAATATTACGTTTGTTAATGGGAAGAGTTTTATTACATTCTTAATGTGAAAAGCTTCTTCACAAGATCATCCTCCTTCGGAAATTTACAAAAGAAGAACAAGCATGTTTCATTAGAAAAGGAGAAAAGGATATATGATGAAATTCTAGATTTGACTGCCTGAAGTCCAATGCCACTTTCGTTAGTGAGAGACATCATTTTGGATGTTTGTATTGCGTGACTCACGGGATTAGATTGAAAGTTACGGACAGGAAATTTCATAGCAACTGCAGCCTTTAATTTATAGCCAGTATAGTTGATAGCTTTAGAAAAAATGAGATGCAGACAATTATGAAGGTGTACGTTTTCACATGCCTAGTTTCTTTTGAGTTTCTCTTCGGTGCCTTTGAACTTTTTAATTAAAGAAAATCTGATTTTCAAACGTTTAAATAATTTATAATTATTTTATAGTTATATCTATGGTTAAACATATCTATATAGATAAAATCACAATTTATCTACATAAATGCATAATAAAAAAATTCATAAAGAATGCCTCTCGACGCATGGAACTATGGATAATTAAAAGATTTTCCTTCGTATTATTGAGATTGGATTTGCTCCACCTAAGCACTACCTAAGCATATACTTGCTACTATTTTTTTGATCTCTTCGCCTTAAAGACATATTTTATCATAATTAATTATCTTTAACCACTCATATATTTTCATAAACGCGCCATTATATTATAAAGCAAATTTTTTACAACACTAATTTCTTTATGGAGAACTAATAAAATGTGAGCATGATGTAGTTGGTGCCATCAGCCAAACCAAATTATATACATGTTGAAATATAACTCCAGCTGGAGCCTGATCAAATCGGACCGGACGAGAATTATAGACGCCCGACCTCCACTCAAGAGTGGGGAGAGGACATGAAATGATGGCCTGTCTATGGCAATGATACCATCCCATCATGGTGTGGCTTTTAGCGTGGAAAGAAAGGGAGACCGTGATGGTCTTGACCACGAGAGACGGCTTTACTCAGCTGAAGAAAGGGGAAAGAGAGGGCCCGTTTGGTTCGGCTTTGGGGTAATGCATTTGGGAAAATGCAAATACCTTTGGGCTAAAGGGGTTTCTCGAAATGCAAATACTGTTCGGTAAATTTTGCATTGTGAAAAAACTTTGACCTAAATGTCGTTTGGTTAGTACCCCATTTTTGCTAAAGGACTTTGCGAATTTTTTTATTTAAAAAAAATTGTAAATATTTTTTTTTCAAATTCATGGCCGCCAATCACCCTCCGGCGACCAAAATTGGCCACCCGCCACCCTCCGGTGGCCAGATCTGGCCGCCGAAAGGCCTCGCCTGAGGTCAGGTGACCTCAGGCGGCGGTCGCGGTTGCTGGGTTCACCCGGGCGGCGACGGCGTGGTCACGCGACCGCTGGGTCGCTGGGTTCGTGACCCAGGCGGTGGTCGTGCGACCTAGGCGACGGCGGCGGTCGCCTGTCGCCTGGGTTCGCCCCAGGCGACGGCGGTGGTTGCGCGATCGCCGCGCCTCGGCGGCGACCCGGGCGCGCGACCAAGGTGGCGGTCGCCCCCTTGCCGGCGGTCACCCTCCTTGGCCGGCGGTCGCCGGTGGTCGCCAGCGGTCATCGGCTTCCTTGGCCACGTGGAGAAGATGAACAGTACACCCATGTTGCATTCCGAAAATGCAAGTTCCAATGGCTAAGGGACTTTGAGGGCAAAGTCTTCCCAAAGCTGAACCAAACAGGTTTGCATTTGGCCAAGGGGCTTTCAGGGCTGAAAGCCCCTTGGCAAAGCTGAACCAAACAGGGCCAGAGATTGATGATGGGACAAAAGCGCAAGGAAAACGACAAAGAAAGCTGCAATAGTGGTGTCTTTTGACGATGGCCACCCATTGTTTCCTTTCTTCCACTTTATTTGCTTCCAGTGAATTTCTCTTTAAATTCGAAGAGATGAGGGCATCGAGGACTGCACAAAGGAGATTGACAATTTCCTCTTAAGGGTTTGATTCGGAAAGGTTTCCTTCGTGAAATTACACAAAATGAAGCGGATAAAATCTTGCGTTGATATTCATATAATCTTTTTGTGAGATTAAAAATTTTATTTCATGAAAAATTGTGTGGGTTAAAAATAGAGTGGTTAATTATATTTGAGAGATGGTAAACACCAAGAGTATTTAAGTCACTCGAATATAATTGTAATAATCATTGCATCGTTTCATCTATGAAGAAATTGTGTGCTCATTTCCTCGTAGACACAAGTCACAACCAAATCACATAAATTTAGTGTAAGATGAATTTCCCTGTTTTGTGTATTTTATTCAATCACTTGTTTTATTTTCAACAATAAATATGGTTTGAAGAAAAGTGAAACAAAACTAAACCATATTATAGTCAAGATCAAACCAATCAAACCTTTTTTTGTGGATTGATTTCGGCTTAATCGTTCTTTCTTCTTTTATTTGATCTCTTCAGCATTTGTAATTTCATGAGAAAAAAGAAGAAGAAAATTCTATGTTGCAACCTTTCCGAGACAAGATCGCCAAGGAAGGTGTTGGATCATCAAGCAAGTGCAATGGTCCCTCTTGCAAGGCGACACTTGCTCTTGGCATGATTGATCTCAAATTGGTTATTTGAATAAGAGTCACAATTAGTTTTTTATGAAGTGATTAGGAGGCAAGTAAAATGCAAGAGCCCATCTTACTTCTGTAAACCTGGGATTTGTGAGTCCAAGGACTTAATTAGGCTGGATATATCTAACACTCAATTTGTTTTTTTTCATAATTATTCATGCAATCTTCCCAATCTTAAACCCATTTTATTCTCAATGTTGAGCAAGGCAGGTAATCTTGCATAAATTCACTCAAGCAAACACATATAAAATCCGATAATACTGAAACAAATAGAGCAAATAAAAGGTAGGAAAATAAAAAATTCGACCCATATCAGGGAAAAAAATCAATACAAAGTCTTGTTATTAAATTCCCGGATGGACCCCTTGAAGTATAGATTAGAAACTCAATGTAAAATTTCCCAAATAAAGTATGGCTCAAAACCGGAAAGTAAATAAATGATACTTCATGAATATCTAATATATAAACTACTTTCCTAGAATGACCTATTGGCTATTACATCTATGGAATTAAAATCTACTTAATGCAATCTAAAGTGCAATGCAATGTTAACAAATCCAAATCTGTTTATGAATATGCATTGTTTTTTTAGGAAAATGCAGTTTATCTTTTTATTTTTTATTTTTATCGCATTTCCCCCTTCTATATATATAAATATTATAGTGAAACGAAATTAAACTAAAAATTTACTGAGTGCTGAAATAAATTTAAACTAGAATCTATATGCCTAAATAATATGTAATATAAACCCGAATTTTCATGAAAATTTGCACTACGTTTACTTGGAATTTGTTTTTGTCAAAACTTTCGCTTGAAATTTTAACCTTAAAATTTTTTTGAGAACGAGTCAGTGCACACCATAAAAGAATGAAAACTAATGCGACATAGTGCTATGAATTATAGAGAGCTAATCCACATTATGTGAAAATCAACGGTGGATGAATCCACCCATACATATCCTCCATTTTCTCTCTTCTGCTTTTTCACACATGTTTGTAAAAAAGTTAAGTGCGTCTTCATCGCTCAACCCACCAATTCATAATCCTTGAATTTATACTTAAGTCCCCTAATATTCTAAATGCTCATCCTAGTGGCAACAAGATACACCAAGATACCAAAAAATTCACTCCTATTAGTTTTTGGATATGGTTACCCGCGTTGACATCATTCATTACAATTAGCATCCATCAATGCTGTTGATGTCACGAGTCACTCTAGAATAAGAGATATTGGACAATAATTTTTCTTGTGGCTAGACTAAGCCCTTGGTTTTTGGTGTTTCCCTCACATCATCAGGAAACTGCAGTTTTTTCCAAAGTGAGGAATAGCTAGTTGAAGATAACCTTAGGGGGTGACATTTTACCAATGCTACCCTTCTCATAGATTCCAGCAAACCACACACCACCAAAACCGATGTCCGATAAATTGTTTATGGCTACTATTTGATCCTTCATTCCACCTAAATCTTTGATCACTTGTCTTTGTCATGTCTTGAGCCTAACCACAATCTCATTAACAAGACAATTTCAATAGAGAAAATGTAATAAATTTGCATGCTGACAAACCGTTTATGTACATCAAACCTCAAAGCTACCTCGATTCATTTTGAATGTGCAATTGTTATTTATCAAATTTCAGTCGTTCTTTTTGGATTGCACATTTTAGAAACTATAACATTACATTCACTAATGGGAAAATTTTTATTAAATTCTTAGGATGCGTTTGTTTCACGAAAAACTAAATAATCTAGGAAAATGCTTTCTGATAAAGAATTTTTGCAAAAAAGAGTTAGTTTTCCTTCCTTGGGTGTTATATATTCTGTTGTTTGGATATTAATAGAAAATTATTTTAATCTAATGATTTTATCTCCGCTTTAGAAAAATTGATTTTTTATATTTATTTTTATTTCCTTTTTCTTTTACCTTCTTCTTCTCCACCATCTCGGCCTGCTTCCTCTGCTCGTTCCTTTGCTGCCTCATGAGCCATCTCCATTTGCTTCCTCTGCTGGTTAGTCCTCGACCGGCTCGCAAGGGGTGAGCTCGAGCACCACCGCTGGATGCCGCGAGCTCATTTGATCTGGTGGGGCTCAAGGCTCGCCGCGAGGGGCTGCGAGGTTTCTGGCCTCAGGCATGGTCGTGGCCTCTAGCGGCAAGGCTCAAGCCTTGCCAACTCGCTGTCAGAGGCCGTGAGCTCGCCCAATCTGGCAAGGCTCGCCATCAGAGGTCGTGAGCTCGCTAGATCTGGGGTGCAAGCTCGAGCCTCGCCATCGGAGGTCGCGAGCTTGTTGGCCACGGTGGCGGCTAGCGAAGGGTTGAGAAGAAGAAAAAAAGAAAGAAAGGAAGAAAAATAAAACAAATTCGATTTTAAGGAAAAAATTAAAAAAATCGATTTTTAAATAAAAAAATAAAATTTAAAATTTCTAAAAATACATCTTTTAACCATCCAGTTATTTCAAAGGGAAATCATTTTTTTTTTAAATTTAAGAAATATTTTCAAAAAAATTAGAAAAATATTTTCTGTTTGCTCATTTTGTTGAAAAATTAGGAAAATGCTTTTTCTAAAAGTATTTTCTGCAAAATAAATACATCCTTAATGTGAAAAGCTTCTCCACAAGATCATCCTCCTTCGGAAATTTACAAAAGAAGAACAAGTGTATTTCATTGGAAAAGGAGAAAAGGGGATATTTGATGAAATTCTAGATTTGAACGTGCAAAAGTCTGATGCCACTTTCATTCGTGAGAGATATCAATTTAGACATTTGTACTAGGTGACTCATAGAATTAAATTGAAAGTTACAAATCGGAAACTTCACACATATTAAACTGAAAGTTATAGATAGGCAACTTCACAACAGCTGCAACTTTTAAGTTATAGTCAATAAAGTTGATGGCTTTAGAAAAAATGAGACGCAGGACAATTATGAACGTGTACGTTTTCACACGCCCAGTTTCTTTTGAGTCTGTTCTCGGTGCCTTCAAACTTTTGAATTAAATAAAATCTGATTTCCAAACGTTTAAATCGTTTATAATTATTCTATAGCTATATCTATGATTAAACATATTTATATCGATAAACTCACAATTTATCTATATAAATGCATAATAACAAAATATTCTTAAAGAATCCCTCATGTTATGACATATGGGACTCCAGATAATTAGAAGATTTTCCTTCATTATATTGAGGTTGGATTTGTTGCCTTCACTACCAAAAAATAAAAATAAAAAAATGCTCCATCTAAGCACTACCTAAGCAAAAATTTACTGCCCACTATGAAATATTTATTTGATCTCTTAGCGTTAAAGACGTATCTTTTATCATAATTAATTACCTTTAACCATTCAAATACTATCACAAACGCATGTTTATATTAAAAAGAAAATATTTTACAGCACTAATTTCCTTATTGAGAACTAATAGAATGTGAGCATGGTGTAGCGGTGCCATCAGCCAAATCAAATTATATAAATGTGGAAATTTATCTCCGGCTGGCGCCAGATCAAATTAGATTGGACGAGAATTATGGACGCTCAACTTCTGGTCAAGCGTGGGTAGAGGAAATGAAATGATGGCCTGTCCATGGCAATGACACCATCCCATCACGGTGTTGCTTGGAGCGTGGAAAGAAAGGGAGACCATGATGGTCTCGACCATAAGAGACAGCTTAGCTCAGCTGAAGAAAGAGGAGATATTGATGATGGGACAAGAGGGCAAGGAAAACGACGAAGAAAGTTGCAATAATGGTGTCATTTGACGATGGCCGGTCATTGTTTCCTTTCGTCTTCTTTATTTGCTTTTAGTGAATTTCCTCTTTATTTTCGAAGAGACGAGAGCTTCAAGGACTGCACAGAGGAGATTGAAAATTTCCTCTTAAGGGTTTGATTCAGAGAGGTTTTCTTTGTGAAATTACACAAAATGAAGCGGATTAAATCTTATGTTAATATTCATGTCATTCTTGGATGAGGTTGAAAAATTATTTTGAGAGAAATTATAAGAGTTAAAGATAGAGTAATTAATTGTATTTGAGAAATGAAAAACATCAAAAGCATATAAATGACTTGAAAATATCCATTGTATCATTTTATCTATGATGGAATTGTGTGCTAATTTCTTCGTAGATATAAGTCACACGACCAAATCATATGAATTTGGTATCCGGTTAACTTCCTTATTTTGTGTATTTTATTCGATCGCTTATTTTACTTTCAACAATAAATATGTTTTGAAGAAAAATGAAGCCAAATTAAACCATATTATAGCCAAGATCAAATCAAGCCAAACCATTTTTTTTGGCTTGATTTGGTTTAATCGTTCTTTCTTCTTTTACTTTATCTCTTCATCATTTTTAATTTCATGAGAAAAAATCAAATTCCATGTCACGACCCTTTCAATGTGAGATCCTCGAGGAAGTTGCTAGATTACCAAGTAAGCACAAATGGTCCATCTTGCAAAGTGACACTTGCTCTTCACATGATTGATCTCAACTTAGTTTCCATTAATTATATCATTTGATTAAAAGTCACTACTAATGTTATATGAACCGATGAGGACTCAGGTAAAATGCAAAAGCCCATCTTACTTATGCAAACTAGAGATTTGTGGGTTCGGGAATTGATTAATATAGATATATTTAACACCCAATTTGGCATATTTTCTCTTTTTATGAAAACAGCTATTCATGCAATTTTCCCAATTTTAGTTACCCATTTCATTCTCAATGTTGAGCAATGTAGGTGATCATGCATAAATTCACTCAACCAAATACATATAAAGTCCAGTAATACCAGGACAAATTGAGCAAATAAAAGATAGGACAATAAAGAACTCGAGGCCTTGTTATTAAGTTCCTGGACAAGACCCCTTGAGCTATAGATAGAAACTCAATGTAAAATTTTCAAAATATACTATGGTTCACAACCAGAAAGTAAATAAATGATCCTTCATGAATATCTACAATATAAACTACTTTACTGAAATGAACTATTATATCTAGAAGTCAAATCTACTTAGTGCAATCTAGAGTGCAATACAATGTTAAGAAAACAAAATCTGTTCATGAATTTGCATGATTCCTAAAATTCACTCCCAAATGTATGTATATTTTTTTTTTTTTTTTTTTTTTTTTAATGAAAATGCAGTTGATCTTTTTATTTGTTTTATTTCTTGCATTTCCCCTTCTTTATTTATATATTTTTATTGAAATGAAATTAAACTAAAAATGTGCAATGTGCTGAAAACAAATTTGAACTAGAATCTATATGCCAAAATAATATGTAATATAAACCCAGATTTTTGTGAAAATTTGCACTGTGTTCATTTGGATATATTTTTTTTTGGTCAATTGGAATTTTAACCTTAAAATTTAAAATTCTTGCGAGAATGAGCTAGTGCACACCAGAAAAGAGAGAAAACTAAAGAGACATAATGCTGTGAATTACAACGAAACTAACCCACACTATACGAATATCAATGGTGGATGAATATATCTATACAAATTTCCCATTTTCTCTCTTTCGCTTTTTTCACATTTAATTGAAGGCATGCTTACAAAAAAGTTAAGTGCATCTTCATCACTCAATCCACCAAGTCATAATCCTTGAATTTATACTCAAGTCCCCTAATATTTGCAACACTCTTGTGAGTGGCAACAAGTATCCTAGTACTAGGATAAAAAAAATTCACTTTGATTAATTTTTGGATATGGTTCCCCTCACCAACATCATCCATTACAATTAGCATCTATCAATGCTATTAATGTCACGAGTCAATCTATAATAAGAGAAATTGGACAATAATTTTTCCTGCAGCTATAGTAAGCCCTTGGTTTTTGGCATTTCACTCACGTCATCAAAAAAGCTGCGGTTTTTCCCAAAGCGAGGATGTAGCTGGTTGAAGATAACATTGGGGGTGTTGTTTTACTAATGCTGCCTATGCCGTAGATTCTAGTGATCCGTACACCCCGGAACCAATGTCTAATAAATTGTCTATGGCTACTACTCGATCATCCATTCCAACTAAATCTTTGATCACTTGCCTTTGTCTTGTCTTGAGCCTAACCGCAATCTCTCATTAACAACCGGCCTCATGAGATTCCCATAGCTGCCACAAAGTCAAACAATTTCAATTGAGAAAAAGGTGACAAATTTGCATATTGACAATGATTTACATATATTAGAGCTCGAATTTGCCTTGATTCATTTCGAATGTATAGCTATTGTTTGTCAAATTTCAGCCGTTCTTTTGGATTGCACATTTTAAAAACAATAACATTACACTTTATTACATTCTTAATGTTAAAAGCTTCTCCACCAAATCATTCTCCTTCAAAAATTTACAAAAGAAGAACAAGAGCGTTATTGTGATGTCTTGAAATTTGAGCCATTTGAGGGATGTATGAATGTGAATTTCGTCAATGCATTGTTGGTTAATTTCACTCGGAACTGATCACTCCCGAGATACTAAGCTTGAGGGGAAAGGCTAATGAGGACGGAACTCGTGTGACTAAAGAACTTGACTTGGGAAAACGACTCGACCGTGAAACTTACGTAAGGACGATCCTGTGATTATATAGGCCAGTTTCAGGAATGACTAAAAGTCAGTTCACGGATAGGGTATAATGGAACGATGGGTGAATCCGTTTACTGTTATCAAGACCACGATCGGCCCTATGTCAATTCTCAGTAATCGTGTACTTTGAAATAAAAATCGATCCTTCACAATTTTATGATAGTCAAGGATGTCCATGTGTCGAGAAAACCTTGAACGTGGTTTGATGTTGAGTCAAGCACGAGTCGGTTACGCGTAAATCCTCAGAGCCACCTATTAGTTTGAGACGTACCAACATTGCATCTGATCGAAATTGACGATGTATGAAAATCCGATATTGGAAAACGAATTTTTGGGAACGTTAGAGACAAACTTTTGGACGATGCTTTTTTGACCTTCAATATTGCCGGTAAACCCGAATTGTTGGAAAAAGGAATTAACGGGCCAAGAAATTAAGCCCATGAGGAAGTGGTCCTCAAGCCCAAGGAGGGGGTGGTCACCATGGTGGGCCTAAGGCAGCCATTTGAGCCTATTGGAGCCAATTAACCTACTTGACCTTTCTAGCCCATTGTCTAGTCTTGAACCAATTTGAGCCTAACTAATTCCCGAGCCCATTCTTATTCATTTTCTAACCCGTTTCTTAGGCTCACTCTTCATCTCAGCCCATGGACAAAGTGGTAATTGTGCAAAGGTGGAAAAGACCAAATTGCCCCTCTAGATATTATTAGAAAGAAGACAAAAGAAGAGAGAGAAAACTTTGGATTGATGAGGTCACTTGCATGGGAAGAAGCAAGAAGTAATGAGCATTGATTGAGAGTGGACTAGCCTTCATAATCCTTCTCTCTCCTCCTTAACTAGCCGACCACTCCTTTCCCTCCTCCTCTTCTTATTTTCCTTTCTTTCCCTACATTTTTACTATTGGTCCAACCTTGTCACTATCCAAACTGCCTACAATAGCGACTGGGAGCCTTTGTCCATACTCCCCGTCGCCGCCGCTCGCTGGTCCTAGTCACTGGTCAACCTACCAGCCGCTCGGAAGCCTCCGCCCTTCAGTTCGCCTGTTGCTCCAGCTTCTATACCTGCTGGAAAAGCTTGTTGGCCCTTGTTTTGACCTTGCCACCGCCCAGACCAGCCACCAGCCCTTCCCCCTTGACCCCCTGGAGTCGTCGGACGCTGGCCAACAGGTCACTGGACCGCCGGCCAGTCCGATTAGCAGCCGCTCCCCTTGTTTTGCTCGATTTCCTGCTTGATAGAGGAAGACCAACCTTTGTAGCTATTGTTCTCACCCCGGGACCGCCTTGGGTCGACTTGGTTGAGGTCCCCGTGAGTAGTCTTCATCGCCGCCGCCATGTCCATGTCTCTAGCCCACCTAACGGGTGAGTTTATGTCTTAATCCATTGATTGGTGCATTAAACTTGCTTAAGGATTGTTTAGTTAGAGTTAATTTTAGTTAGGGGGATTAATTAAGGTTTATTAGAGTTAAGATAGGTGGTTAGTTAGATGACCATGATTAGTTTAATTAGAAAAGTGAACTATGGTTAGTTAATCAACCAAGGTTGGGTTAATTAACCATGGTTGAATGTGGTTTGGTTTGTTAATCATGGTTAGCTTGGATTAAACCATTAATCTTGCTTAATGCTCTCTAATTGGGGTTTAGTTGATTGATCAAAGATTAGGGGGTTAATCTTGATTAGCTTTAGTTTATGGAAAAGAATTGATTTCTTTTAATAAATTATTGATTTATTGAATTTTGAATTTATTTTATTAATTATTAAATTCTGAAATTTCATTGTTCATAAAGTACTGTTCACGCGCACTGTTCATGCAAAAGTGAAATTTTTCCTAAATGAATATGATTTGATCGTATGACGTGTATTACTAATTGTTAAATGCATGGACATTTCTATGAATCGCGTGGACATATAAAAAGGGGGAAACTCGAGGTGTTAAGAGTATGTTTATGTCAAATGTTGTCTTGAAATTGAAAAGGGCATGCTTTGTTTGTAAGACATGGAAGTTGGATGATTTCTTGGAAATGAAATGTGATCGCATGTTTTTAATTGACTGTTTCTGCAAGCATGTATCACGTATGCATTGGCTAATGTTTAAGACTAAAATGAGCTGTGGTGATATGCTTACGTGGTCACTAAATTGAACCCGTCACCTCGGCAGGAGTTCGAGGGATGAAGTCCAGCTCGTCAGAAATCCCGATGAGAGTTTGGATGCGGAGTCGCGGTAGAGGCCGGGCTTATGCTTTTTCGAGAATGCCATCTTGGAAAGGAAACCTTGACGTAGCCGTGCCTCATGGGGGAGGGTGACGTCAGGCTATGCCAGTAGATACCAACGGGAATTCGGTTGTGGCCCTGAGGGGTATTAATAATCGGAACATGTGTGGATACAAGAATGCATGGGAAACATGACATCATTGGTTCTAATTATATATGTACCGGTGTCGCGACCTAAAATTTTTGAAAATAATAGGTTTAGGGGTATTGTTAATTTCGGGCCGATGGCCCTTAATTAACTCGGGCTCTCCCAAGCCTATACCCTGCGCGACGTTGGGATTTTCGTAAAAAATTTCAAACAAGGAGTTGCCATTAGTCTATTGAGGTCGACTAGGGATCAGGTGAGACATGGGAGCATGTCTCGCTTTTTACACAACCAGAGGGTCTAGGGTCGGGGACTTGATTACGTTAGTCATGCGACTAACGCCCGTTCGGTACCTAACTTGATCATGTATTAATGAGGTCATGGCAACGTATTCGAGAATTCTAAGATCTGTCCTAACCGTTCTAAGGTAAGAAAATAACGTTCAAAATGTCATCGCAAAAATAAGGTGCAGGAATAATCCTAATAACATAAACTAGGAAAACCTATTGTAGAGCCCTAAAGGCTTATTCAATTTTAGTCTTTTTTTTTTTTTCTTTTTAAGGGTTTTCTTTTTTTTTTTTTTTTTTTGGAATTTTTCTGAACTTTCTGAATTTTCTGAATTTTTCTGAATTTTTAATATTTTTAATATTTTCGAATTTTCCGAAATTAAATAAAACAAGCTTTCAAGATTTTTGATATTTTCTGACTTTTCTGATAATTTAAGAAAAATATTTAGTAATGTTTTTTGGAATTTTCTAATTTTTTGGAATTTTTGAATATTCGAAAAAACAAAGAAAAATAAAATCAAATAAAATCAAAATAAACTTTCAAAACCTTTCGAAATTAAAAGAAAACATTTTTTTAAATTTTTAAAATATTTTCGAAAATTTTTAGAATTTTATTTTAAAACATTTAAATTTTTTTAATTCTTATTCAAAAAGTGATTCGGACCGGGTCGGGTGACCCGGCCCTACTAAACCGACCTGGCCCCTATCGGGCTGGCTCAGAGCAACGACCGGGCTGGCCAAACGGCTCGGTCAAAAATATTTCAAATGGTCCATAAAAAAATAAAACAAAAAGCCTATTTTTGATTTCTAAAAAAATGGCCCAAGTTCATATTGGGCCCACACGAAAAATAAAAAAAATCAGCCGGCCCAGCCCTCTTTCTATCCAAACTTTCGGCCTGGTCCCTCTTTTTTCTATATTTTTTTTTGGTCTGGTTTTCTCCTCGTTCGCAAGTGCAGCACGCCCCCATGCACGTCTTCCCCCCATGCACGCCTGACCGAAGCTCCTGCAGCTTCTTCGCTGGCCTACCTCCATGCACGACGAGCTCGTGCCGGCTTCTAGAGGGTCCCTAGGTCATCGTCCGGCGTCGGTCATTCCGTCCGACCGACACCGAGCGCCGCTGGCCGCGGGTGACCATGAACGCCCTCCATCACCAGAACCGAGGACGTCCCCACCCGACTCGACGCGGGCCACTCAAGAAAAATCGTCATAACATGAAGAAAAGCACGAAGGCAAGGGCATATTCACAATATGCTAACAAACATTCACGAAACTAAGCTACCGAGCACGGATTCGACGATAAAAAATTTTGAACTTCATTTAGGCATTTTAACAAACATGGGGTATGCATTGTCGAAACAAATGATTTTTGACCCAAACAAGAATTGACTTGGGCTTAAGCTTCTAAACGAACATGCTGGGACGCTCAAGGACGTAAATAGAGACATAGTAGGGGCCGGGGCTCGCCCGAACTGGTCGGCGTGAACTCCGGCCCGATGCCTTGCAAAAACAGCGAAGACAATGACCTTGAAAAAAACCTACCTAGTTTGGGCAAGGCGTCATGGCAGGCGTCGGTTGACGAACGGGCTCCGGCAGCATCCAGATACGCTTCTGGGTTTGCTCTCTCACCTCTGACTTCCCCCTGTCTCCTCGCTCCAGCTGCGACTAAACACTGGCTGGCTTTAAGGATAAAGAGTGGAGGCACGACAATGGGACGTGGACCTCGGGTCAAGCGTGGCTGCCAGCGGTCTCTCACTCTCTCCCTCTGCTCTCTCGTTCTCAGTCTCTCCGTCTCTCTCGGTCGCCCCGCTCTCTCTCCGTTCTGCCTTTTTTTTCTCTCTGTATTCCTTTCTCAAGCTTTCTCCTTGATCCCCCCTCTCGAACAGCTCTCCCGAAAAGAAGACCCACCAGCCTTCTCCCTTCTCGGTTTTTTTCTTCTTCACGATCTCTCTCGGTGATGGGGGGTTATTCGAGCGGCGTGGTTGCCCTCTCCCCCCACGTTCCGCTCCTCCGTTGCGTTTTTCATGTGTGCGTGTGAATGTGGGAGAAGAAGAAGAATCCAAGGGAGGATGGGCCAGGCCTAAAATAAGAGGGAGGTGGGCTGAAAAAAGAAGGAAAAGAAAAGGAAATGGGCGAATAGAGGAGTGGGCTGAACTGAGCCCATCCGATTTTTATATGTATTTATAAGTGCAAATAAATGGGCAATTAGAACAAAATAAATAAAAATTCGGATGTCAACAACTGGTTGCACTGTTTGTGGTATGCCTGAACTGTTAGCATGCATGGTGTTACAATGACTAGGTGATATCGCCTGTGATGTGACTCGAATGTGATTTATCAAATGCATTACTTATCTTTGGTATGTATTTGTCGTATTATGTATGTGTATATTGTGCAAGATATGGCATAAACTGGTAAGATTGCATGCAGGCCGACTGCTTGTCTGTTTATTATCCCTAGAAGTGCGGAATAGTTTATGTCTTGGCTGAAGCAGTTAGTAGGATTACTATCGGGTTGCATGAGGGGTGGTTCTTGTTGGGTACCCTGAGTTGAGTTGATGTCCTAACTAGGACTTAGGGTGAGAACTAGCTGAGATTATATCTCATTGTTGTATTAACCATTTCAGGTCCTTAGAATGGCCTACCCTTCGGTGTGATTCGGGGTCCCCAAGGACTAGGAGACCATTGTGACGCACCACTGGTTCTCGGGTTGGGTGTACTTGTATGAGAAGTATGTCTCCACCATCTAGGTGGATGAGGGACCAGGATTATAGATTCCCCATCAGTTCTTGGCGTAGTATATCAGAGAGGACGATCTCTTGATCAGTCATTTGCGTGGGTTTGATGGGCCACTTGGTAGAGGCCCTGAAGACACTGACTGGGATCCCCTAGAGTTGAACCCTCCAGATGGCGCCGTGGTGAATCTGGATCCTGCCCCACCTGTAGCTGACCCGTACTCTTCCGACTATGACCCGATGGAGCCCGAGTCCGATGGGTCCCTGCACTTTGGTAGTCCCTGATGGATGTATTGAACTCGAGGGTTCTTTTTGGAGAGAATGGATTGACCTACCCTTAGTCCCTTTTTGTTTGGCTTAGAGAAAGGAACCAACCCACTGGTGGGCATGTAAATAGAAAACGTTCCTTTTAGTTAATCCAGTAAGTAAATAAAATAGTGGTTTGCTGTTACTATGCTGTTCATCCTTCTATCCCTTCTATGATAGATTGATTAACTAGGGGATAGTTCGTTTTCTGCTTGTGCATAATGAAAGAATAAAATGAGTGGTTGGCAATGCATCCTAGGACATCGCATTCAATTGACCAAGGTGAAGGAGTTGTTGCATACTTAGGGTTCGAGGCGTGACATCCTCGTCGATTTTGGTATTAAAGCCCGGTTAAGACCTGGAGTGATAAAGTGCGAAGGGTCATGGGATAGTGAGATATGGATGACATTTATCTTACATGCCTGTGATTGCTTTTTATGGTCTTATGTTGTTGTGGGTTGTTCATAGTTTATAGTTCCTTATTGGAATTGGAAAGTAGGATCAGTGAGGATTCTGCAAGATGAACAATCCTGAGCAGAGAGTCCCTAGGTGTAGGGTAGTGTCTAGTCAGACTAGTACTAGGGGTAGAGCGTAAGGAGATCCCAGGTTAGACGGGATCTTGCAGGCACTAGAGATTTGATAGGGCCGCAAGCTGAGGATTGAGTTGCTATTGCTGCTGCCGTTGCCGCCGTCGCCGTCGCCATTGTTCCTATTGCCCCTGCTGTGGTTCATATAGTTAGGGGCGAAGTCTGTGAGAGACCGATGCATAAGTTAGTAGAGCAATTCTTGAGGCTCAAGCCACCGAGGTTCAATGGCATTGGCAATCCTGAGGCTGCAACCCTTTAGGTCAGAGATATGGAAAAGACGTTCATAATGTTGAAGTATTCGAAAGAGAATTGAGTGAGTTTGGCGATTTACCAGCTTCAAGGTAAAGCCAGTATTTGGTGGGAAGCTACTCGAGGAAGAGTGTTCCTTGAGGGCACGGCTCAGACGTGGGGTGCTTTTCTTGAGGCTTTCAATGGGAAGTACTTTTCGGATAGTGCATGGGAGTACAAGATGACATAATTCCAACGACTTTATCAGAATTGGATGTCCATGGATTAGTGCAAGGCGAAGTTTGCTGAATTGTCCAAATATGCACCAAGGTTGGTAGAAGACCCCTTGAATAGGGCAAGACGATTTAGGGATGGCTTGAAGCCGGAATTGAAGGACCAATTGGTGCCCCTAAACTTGAAAAGTTATGACGAGATGTATGAAAGGGCCTAAATGATCGAGAAGAACATGGTTGAGAGGGCAGCTACGTCTGGCTCGCAGTTTGTGCCTAACCGAGACAACCGTTGGCTTAGAAAGAGACTAATGATGAGGAGAAGGAATCCCATCCCACCCAACAAAAAGAACTATGTGAGAAAGTTGGCATCCGGTTTCATGGGAGCCTGCCGGTTGTGTGGAAGGAGACATGGGAATCTCCCTTGTCCTTCGAGGACGAGAGCCTACTTTGGATGTGAGCCAGCAATGCCACCAAGTGAAGAATTGTCCGAGTAAGCCTGTGAGGACGATTTTGCCACCGCTGTAGGGAGGACAATCTGTTGGGAATGCACCACTGAACAACCAAGGAAGATCCCAGGTGCAAGGAAGAGCTTACGCCATAACTAGAGGGGAGGTGGATGATTCACCCTCCGTCGTTACAAGTACAGTCTCCTTGCATGATTATGCTGCTTATGCGTTATTTGACCCTAGTGCTACGCATTCTTTTGTTGCTGATCGGTTTGTTAAATTAGTGGAGTTAAGTCTGAAACCATTGGGAGTGGTTTATAGTATTTATACTTTGTTCAAGGATAAAATATTGTTTGAATTAGGTTGTTTGAGCTATAAGTTAGTTTTGGGTGGTCGTGAAGAAGTCATTGATTTGATTGCGGTAGCAATGTATGGCTTTGATGTCATAATTGGTATGGATTGGCTCACTAAACATTGAGCTACTGTGAATTGTCATGGAAAGACAATGCAGTTTAACCCAGTAGTGGGTGATAGTTTTGAATTTGTCGGAAATCAAAGGAGACCCTAAATTCCCTTGATTCGTCACTCGAGGTGACCCGACTGTTGGAATCAGGATGTGAAGGGTATTTGGCATTAGTAGTGGATACACTGGTGGAGGAACCAAAGATGGAAAGT
The DNA here is from genome assembly GCA_014182895.1 of Angophora floribunda. Classification (NCBI taxonomy): domain Eukaryota; kingdom Viridiplantae; phylum Streptophyta; class Magnoliopsida; order Myrtales; family Myrtaceae; genus Angophora; species Angophora floribunda. The sequence goes on along the minus strand of CM024711.1, from coordinate 11,332,189 downwards.
ATTGCCGTGGTATAAGAGTATAGGGACGTGTTTCCCGAGAAAATTCCTAGATTACCTCTAAAGAGGGAAATCGAGTTTATGATTGAGCTGGCCCTGGGAACGGAGCCGATTTCTAAAGCGTTTTATTGGATGGCACTATCAGAATTGAAGGAATTGAAAGTGCAAATGCAAGAATTACTGGATAAGGGGTTTATTCATCCTAGTGCATCCCCTTAGGGAGCGCCAGTACTATTCATAAAGAAAAAGGACTGGTCTTTGCGTCTTTGCATCGACTACTAGCAACTCAATCATGTAACTATCAAGAACAAGTATCTGTTGCCAAGAATTGATGACTTGTTTGATCAACTTCAAGGAGCTTCAGTATTTTCCAAGATAGACCTAAGGATATGCTATCATTAGTTGAGAATTTAAAAGGAAGATATACCAAAAAGGGTGTTTCAAACACTTATGGTCATTATGAGTTTACTGTAATGCCGTTTGTTTTGAAGAATACTCCTGCAGCCTTCATTGACTTGATGAACCATGTGTTCAATAAGTATTTGGACCAATTCGTGATTGTGTTTATCGATGACATTCTGGTGTACTCGAGGAATTCGGAGGATCATGAAAGACACCTGAGATTAGTATTGCAAACCTTGAGTGAACATGAGCTCTATGCTAAGTTCAGCAAGTGCGAGTTTTGGTTAACTAGCATGGCATTTTTGGGTCACCTAATTTCAGGTGAAGGGATTTCTGTTAATCCGACTAAGATCGAAGCTATCATGAATTGGCCGAGACCTATGACGGTAATTGAGGTTTGAAGTTTCTTAGGATTGGGTCTTAAAAGCTAATGAGGACAGAACTCGTGCGACTAAAGAACTTGACTTGGGAAAACGACTCGACCGTGAGACTTGCGTAAGGACGATCCTATAGATATGCAGGCCGATTTCAGGGACGACTAGAAGTGATTCGCGGACAAAGTATAATGGGACGACGGGTGATTCCGTCTACTGTTATCGAACCCATGAATGACTCTATGCCGATCCTTGATAATTGTGTACTTTGAAATAAGAATCGATCCTTCGCAATTTCATGCAGTCAAGGACGTCCATGTGTCGAGAAGTCTTGAACGTAAATTTGCACGAGTCGGTTACGCGTGAGTCCTCAAAGCCGCCTGTCAGTCTGGGTAGTACCAAAATGGCATTTGGGCGAAATTGACAAGGCATGTGAATCCAAGATTGGACTTCAAATTTTCGAGAACATCCGGGACGGACTTTTGGACGATGCTTCCTTGACAATCGACAGTGTCAGTTGAGCTGAGTTTTTGGGAAAGGGATTTTCGGACCGAGAAAACGAGCCTATAAGGACGTGGGTTGAGCAAGAACAGTGAGGGCCTCATGCCCAAGGTGGGACAGCCACCGTGGAAGACCGAAACAAACAAGTGAGCCCGTTGGACCCAACCAACCCCTCACCCTTCCTAGCCCGATTATCCAAACTTGAGCCAATTCGAGCCCAACAAATTCCCGAGCCCGTTCCTACCCATTTCCCAGCCCATTTCTTAGGCCCACCTTTCATTTTCAGCCTAGGGACAGTTTGGGAATTGTGCAAGGTGGAGATGACCAAAATGCCCTTGGATATATTGAAGAAAAGTCAAAAAGGAAGAGAGAGAAGATGAGGTCATGTGCATGGGAAGTTGAAGCAGCCATTAATGCCACTGATGAAGGGTTTTTAGTTGCTGATTACACTCTCTCTCTCCCTTTTCTTAATCACACAAAAATTGCAACTCTTCTTCCCCATGTTTCCCCTTGTCTTCCTGCTGTTTCTACTTCTGACCTCTCACTGAATTTGGAGTTGTTCATTGCCTTCCTGGTGGAATCTCAGCCCGTGCCACCCATCAAACTATTCAACACAGAAATTCCGTACGGCCTGCATTGGCCGATCACCGGAATCAGTCGCCAGCCGTCCCGTACGGCGGCCAGAAGCCGCCGGTCCTCCGTCCGTCACTGTAGCGTCGCCCCTGCATAGCTTCGCCTTTTCCTCCATTTCTCTCCATTTTCAACCTAACCACCACCCATATCAACCACCCACAACTCTCCCTTGACCCCCTGGAACCACCGCCACCGGCCACCCGGCTCGCCGGAGTTTCCGGCCAGCTTGTTTTTTTGTGACAAGCCCTTCCTCCTCCCTGATGTTGTTTTTGAAGTTTGGGGTTTGAGCAGAGTTGTTGCTGTGATTTCAGCCCAAGGACCGCCTTGGAGTGGTCGAGAGAGGTCCTCGGGTGTCGGGTTCGTCGCCACCGCCGCGCTCCGTGTCTGCCGGCCCGCTTAACGAGTGAGTTTAGCTCCTAAACCCTATTTAGTGCCTAAACTTGCTTAGGGTTGGATTAATTAGTGCTAAGGGCTGATTAAGGTGTTTAATTAAGTGTATTAGCCCTAAGATAGGTGGTTAGATAATTGATTAAGATTAGCTTAGCTTAATCTTGCTTATTTATGCTTAATTGTGCTTAATTAGGCTTAATTGAGTGTTCTGTGCTAATTAATCATGTTTTGCCTTAATTGCTTGATTAATGTGATTAATTGTTTAATTTAATGATTTATTTAATTTATGTATTTAATTATTTAATTATTTAATTTTCGGAATTTATTTATTTAATTATTTTAATTTCTGAATTTAATTATTTAATTATTAAATTCTGAAATTTCACTATTCATGCACTGTTCATCCGAAATTAAAAATGTGCATAATTTCATGCGTCTTGATTTTATGAAGTGAATTGAATGTATAATTGTATGAGCATTCGCATGAATCGTGTGATTTTCACAAAAAGGGGAAAAATGGTTTGTCCGAGGGACATCGGAAATGAACCGTTTTTATGAGAAATAATTTGAGGTTTTATATGCAAGCATGTGTGCATTGGCTAATGCTCTAAGATAATAAGTGGGTTGTGATGGTATGCTTGCATGATCACTAAACTAAACCCGCCGTTTTGGGAGAGTATCCCTTGACATTTTTTTGGGCATGCAGTCTCGGGAGAGTATCCATTGACATTCTTTGGGCATGCGGTCTCGGGAGAGTATCCCTTGATGTTCTTTGGGCATGCCGTCTTGGGAGAGTATCCCTTGACATTTTGCGAGCATGCCGTCTCGGGAGAGTATCCCTTGACATTCTTTTGGGTATGCCATCTTGGGAGAATATCCTTTGACGTCTTTTCGCCATGAATGAGGGGGGGGCGATGCCTGGCTTGAGGAAGAACACCAGCTGTCTTGCAGGTTCGGTTGTAGCCTATGGGGCAGTAATAATCGGAACACGTGTGGATGCAAGAGTGCATGAGAAAACATGGCATCATTGGTTCCGATTATGCATGAGGTGATCACATCATTATTTATGGCACGCACGCATGAATTGATAACGTGCAAGGTGTGGCAATGGCCAGGTGAGATCGCTTGTGACGTGACTCGCATGTGATTGGTGAATTGCATCATCTAACGGCCATGTGCATTGCGTGTATTGTGCTGATATATAACGTGCAGGGTATGGCATACCGGGTAAGGTTGCATGCGAACCGACTTTTGATTGTTGGTTGACCATGTTTGTTGTTTAATTGCTGGTTGCTGATTGTCTATTGTTGAGTTGATTGAGGGGTGGTTTTGGAGAGATACCCCGGGTTGAGTTGGTGTACTAACCTGTGCTTAGGGGAAGAACTCGCTAAGATTTTATTTCAACCCGTCGTGGTTAACCATTTTCAAGCCTTTAGAATGACGCACCCGCAGTGAAGAATCCTGCCCCCGCTCCACTAGTGATCGACCTGATGGAGCCGAGTCCGATAGGTCCGAGTGACCGTGGTGTTGAACCCGATGGTTCATTTTGTATAATTGGATTAGCCTAGTTTTTTTTGGCCTAGCTTAGAGGATGGATCGGCCCCTTTTGTCGGGCTTGTAATTCGAAAGACGATCCTCCATTGGTTAATCCAATAAGTTGTATAAATGAGTAGTTGAAGTTTCTATTGTTCATCTCTCTATCCCTGTTTGATTGTTTGATTATCTATTTGGACTAGGGATGGTTCGTCTTCCGCTTGCGCATAATGAAAGATTAAAATGAATGGTCGTCGACGAGTCTTGGGACATCGCTTTCAATTGACCATGGTAAGGGGTTGTCATGTGCTCGGGGTTCGGGGCATGACATCCCCATCGGTTTTGGTATCAAAGCGAGGTCGAGACTTGGAGTGATAAGGTGCATAGGATTTTTAGGATAGTGAGATAGGGATGGCTTTTATACTACGTGCTTATGATTGCTTTTGTGGTTTTGTGTGGTGGCGGGTTGCTCATAGTCTAGAGTGATGAACAATCCAGAGCAGAGTGAGCCCCTAGGCGTAGGGTAGTGTCTGGTCAGACCAGTGCTAGAGGTAGCGCGCAGGCATATCCTAGGTTAGATGGGATCCTGTTGGTGCTAGAGACCTTGTTAGGACAGCAAGCCGAGTGCTTCTGCTGTGGTCCTTGTGGTTCCCCTAGTGAGAGGAGAGGTCTGTGAGAGACCGATGCTTAGGATGGTGGAGCAATTTCTGAGACTGAAGCCACCAAGGCTTAGTGGCGTGGGAAACCCTGAAGCCGTGACCCTTTGGATAAGGGATAGTGAGAGGACCTTTTTCAATGTTGAGGTGTTCAGAGGAAGACTAGGGTACTTTTGGTGGCTTATCAGCTTCAAGGTAATGTCACTAATTGGTGGGAAGGCACTCAAGGAAGAGTGTTCCTTGAAGGCACGGCTCAGACTTGGGGTGCCTTTCGTGAAGCTTTCAATGGGAAGTGCTTCTTAGATAGTGCGAGAGAGTCAAAGATGGCAGAGTTCCAATAGTTTCGTCAGAATCGGATGTTAGTGGATCAGTATGAGGCAAAGTTCACTAAGTTGGCCAAGTAATAGCTGAGGTTAGTGGAGGACCCTTGGATAGGGTGAGACGTTTCAGAGATGGCTTGAAGCCGGAATTGAAAGCCCAGCTGGTGCCCTTGAACTTGAAAAGTTTTGATGAGATGTACGAGAAGGCCCAAATGATAGGAAAAAACATGATCGAGAGGGCGACCACATTTGGCTTGCGGTTCGTGCCTAATAGAGATAATCGTCGGTTTGGAAAGGGACCGATGATGGGGAGAAGAAATCACATCCCACCTAACAGAAAGAATTATGTGGGAAAGCCGACACCCAATGCCATGGGAGTTTGCCGAGTGTGTGGGAGGAGACATGGAAATCTCCCATGTTCTTCGATGTCACGAGGAAGTCATTGACTTGATTGCCATAGCAATGTATGACTTTAATGTCATAGTTGGCATGGATTGGCTTACCAAGCAATGAGCTATGGTGGATTGTCATGGAAGGACAATTTAGTTTAACTTAATAGTGGGTGATAGTTTTGAGTTTGTGGGAAATCGAGGAGGACCCTCCGTTCTTCTGATTTTGTCACTTGAGGTGACTCGGTTGTTGGAATCTGGGTGCCAAGGGTATTTGGCATTGGTGGCAGTCACGATGGTGAAAGGATCAAAGGTGGAGAATATTGCTGTGGTACAAGAGTACATGGATGTGTTTCCCTCTTTGGAGGAAATTGAGTTTGTGATTGAGTTGGCCTCTAGGACTGAACCGATTTCCAAGGTGCCTTATAGGATGGCCTTGTCAGAATTGAAAGAACTGAAGGTGCAGATGCAAGAGTTACTGGATAAAGGTTTCATTCATCCTAATGTGTCTCCTTGAGGAGTGCCGGTACTATTTGTAAGGAAAAAGGACGGTTTGTTGAGATTGTGCATTGATTACCGGCAACTTAATCAAGTGATGATTAAGAGCAAGTGTAAGTTGTCAAGGATTGATGATTTGTTTAACCAACTTCAAGGAGCCTCGGTATTTTCCAAGATAGACCTAAGGAAAGGCTATCATAAATTGAGAATCAAAAAAGAGGATATACCGAAAACAACGTTTAGGACACGCTATGGTCACTACGAGTTCACGGTAATGCCGTTTGGATTGACGAATGCCCTTGCAGCCTTCATGGACTTAATGAACCGGGTGTTCAATAAGTGTTTGGACCAATTTGTGATTGTGTTCATTGATGATATTCTAGTGTACTCGAGGAGTCCAAATGATCATGAGAGACACCTAAGATCAGTACTGCAGACTTTGAGGGAACGTGAGCTGTATGCCATGTTTAGCAAGTGCGAGTTTTGATTATCTCGCGTGGCATTTTTGTGTCATGTGATTTCAAGTGAAGGGATCTCTATTGACTTGATGTTACAATCCCAAGAAACTTTGATTGGCTAGATATTACAAACGTTTTGTAGAGAAGTTTTCTACATGAGCCATGCCCTTGATGAGGTTGTTAAAGAAGGAAGAGAAGTTCGATTGGACGGACAAGTGCGAGCATAGTTTTCAAGAGCTCAAGAGTAAATTAACTACCGCACCTATCTTGACAATACCGTCTGGTCCTGGTGGGTATGAAATCTACAGTGACGCGTCGTATAAAGGACTAGGCTGCGTGTTAATGCAACATGGCAAGGTGGTTGCATACGCATCCCAACAATTAAGGCTTCATGAGCTTAACTATCCGACGCATGATTTGGAATTAGCGGTGATCATCTTTGCCTCATGTTCAATGATGATGGATGGAACTTCTTAAGGACTATGATTGCGAGATTTTGTATCATCCGGGGAAAGCGAACAAAGTGGTAGATGCGCTCAGTCGAAAGTCGACAATTGTACAGATGATGGTACGAGAATGGATTCTTTTGGAGGGAGTCAGGGACTCAAATTTTAAAATTGAGGTTGGCCATCTTGCTAGTCTAATGGCCATTCTCAAGGTGGAACCCGAGATGCAAAGTAGGATTAAGAGTGCCAAGTGACGGATCCTGAAATTCTTAAGATCTTGTAGATGGGTCAGGCAAAGAGGAAAGCAAGACTTTCAAGTGTCCGATGATGGGACATTGAGGTTTCGAGGGCGATTGTGCGTTTTGAAAGATGCAAAGCTTAAGGAAGCAATCTTATCGGAAGCTCATTGTAGTAACTATAGCATCCACCCTGGTAGTATGAAAATGTACCAAAATTTGAAGCAGCACTTCTGGTGTAATGGTATGAAATTGGATGTTGCAAAGCATGTGGCTAAGTATTTGACGTGCCAGCAAGTAAAGGCTTAGTATTGTAAGCCTGATAGGTTAATGCAACCTCTTGAGATTCCCGAGTGGAAGTGGGAACACATTACCATGGATTTTGTGATAGGATTGCCAAGGAGTCAGCGAGGCAATGACTCGATTTGGGTAGTAGTTGACAGGTTGACGAAGTCAGCTCACTTCATTGCAATACGAAAAGATTTCACGTTGGATAAGTATGCAGAGTTGTACGTACATTAGATTGTACGCATTCATGGAGTTCTAGTGACGATCACATCTGACCGTGATCCTAAGTTTACGGCAACTTTCTAGAAAAGTTTGTAGTCGGCCTTGGGGACGAAATTGTAGTATAGTATGGCGTACCATCCGCAAACGGACGGTCAATCAAAAAGGATTTGAAGAAGTATTCAAAAGCCTTTAGTGCGATAAATGACATTTGGTTTGCACTAATTTTCAAGTGGTTGAGGTGAATTCTTGGTTTGGTTATTAAATGGACGTGAAAGGAATGTTGAAAGAAAATCAATGGTTTATGGAATTCGGATAGCGGTTTGATGGAAATTCAGTGAATCAGATTTCAAGTGTCGATAAGTGACCCCGTGGAAATGAACTCATGGGTTGACGAGCTGGAGAAAGTTTTGCACTTTGAGGTGCTCGGACGAGGTTAAAACCATGAGGCTTGGTATGGGACAGGCCAAAGCATATAATGCATCTATGAGATGGTGCATATTTAAAAGGGACTTCTGCTAGTAGTAGTGTAGTTCGAAGATGCCCATAACGACTAATCCGATGAGGGCGGGGAGTGGTCGCAGGGGCTAGAGTGCCTGAGCAAGGAGCGACTCCTGGCAGGCTTCTAGGATGTCGAAAGGGGCATAAATGAACTGAACTACACACTGTGTAAAAAGAGAGTGCTTGTGGGATAAGAGTTTATCGAAATGGCATAGCCAAAATATGGTTGAGTTGGTGGAACTCCAGTCCATGGAACGAGGTCAAAGATTGAGGAATCGCTGGTTCAAAAATTGGTTTAGTAGTTATTGAATGCAGTTCAGATTATTAGAGACAGACTAAAGACAGCCCAAAGTCGTCAGAAGAGTTATACAGATAAGTGTCGCAGACCATTGGAGTTTAAGGTGAATGGTCATGTGTGTTTGAAAATATCGCCGATGAGGGGTACTTCCAAATTTGGCAAGAAAGGAAAGTTAAGTACGAGGTACGTAGGACCCTTTGAAATTTTGGAAAGGATCGAGGTTTTAGCGTATCGTCTTGCGTTGCCACCGAAACTTGCTCAAGTACATGATGTTTTCCACGTGTCCATGTTGAGAAAGTATGAACTGGACTCGACTCATGTATTGAATTTTGAGGAACTGGACGTACATGACAGAGTGTAGTACGTGGAGAGGCCGATATGAATAGAGGATCATAAAAAGAAAGTGCTTCAAAATAAGACTATCACCTTAGTTAAGGTGATCTAGCAGCATCACGGAATAGAGGGAGTGACATGGGAAAGTGAGGAAGTGATGAAGCATCAGCACCCCCATCTTTTTGAGGATTTGTCAGTGGTTGCAAATTTCGAGGACGAAATTTTTGTAAGGGGGGAAGAATTGTGATATCCTGAAATTCGAGCCCTTTGAGGGAGGAATGAACGTTAATTTCGTCAATGCATTGTTGGTTGATCTCACTCGGAACTGATCACTCCTGAGATACTGACCTTGAGGGGAAAGGCTAATGAGGACATAACTCGTGCGACTAAAGAACTTGACTTGGGAAAACGACTCGACCGCGAGACTTGCATAAGGATGATCTTGTAGATATGCAAGCCGATTTTAGGGACGATTAGAAGTCGATTCGCAAACAGAGTATAATGGGGTGACGGGTGATTTGGTCTACATTTATTGAACCCACGAACGACCCTATATCGATCCTTGATAATCGTGTACTTTGAAATAAGAATCTATCATTTACAATTTCATGTAGTCAAGGACGTCCATGTGTCGAGAAGTCTTAAATGTGAATTTGCATGAGTCGATTACGCGTGAGTCTTCGAAGCTGCCTATCAATTTGAGTAGTACCAAAATGGCATTTGGGCGAAATTGACAAGGCATGTGAATCCAAGATTGAATTTCGAATTTTTGGGAATGTCTAGGACAGACATTTAGATTTTGCTTCCTTGACAGTTGACGGTGTTGGTTGAGTCGAGTTTTTGAGAAAGGGATTCTCGGATCGAAGAAACGAGCCTATGAGGACATGGGCCGGGCAAGAACAATGAGGGCCTCATGCCCAAGGTGGGACAGCCACCGTGGAAGACCGAGACAAGCAAGTGAGCCCATTAGACCCAACCGACCTATTTACCCTTCCAAGCCTAGTGTCCAAACTTGAGCCAATTTGAGCCCAACAAATTGCCAAGCCCGTTCCTACCCATTTCACAGCCTATTTCCTAGGCCTGCCTTTCATTTTCAGTCCAAGGGCAGTTTGGGAATTGTGCAAGGTGGAAATGACCAAAATGCCCTTGGATATTTTGAAGAAAAGTGAAAAAAAGAGAGAGAAGATGATGTCATGTGCATGGGAAGTTGAAGCAGCCATCAATGCCATTGATGAAGGGTTTTTAGCTGCTGATTACACACTCTCTCCCTCCTCTTGATCACACAAAAATCGCAGCCCTTCTTCCTCTTGTTTCCCTTGTCTTCATGTTATTTCTACTTTTGACCTCTCACCGAATTTGGAGTTGTTCATTGCCTTCCCGGTGGAATCTCGGGCCGTGCCACCTATCAAACTGTTCAGCACGGAAATTTCGTACGACCTACATCGGTTGATCGTCGGAATCAATCGCCGGCCGTCCCGTATGGCCGATAGAAGCCGCCGGTCCTCCGTCCGTCACTGTAACGTCGCCCCTGCACAGCTTCATCTTTTCCTCTGTTTCTCTCCATTTTCCACCTAACCACCACCCACACCGCCACCCGCAACTCCCCCTCAACCCCCTAGAACCACCAGCCATCGGCCACCAGCTCACCGGAGCTCCGGCCAGCTTGTTTTTGCTCCAACTAGCAGCTTCCTCCTACTACAGTGCTGTCTTTTGAAGTTTGGGGTTTGAGCAGAGGTTGTTGCTGTGATTTCTGCCCCGGGACTACCTTGGAGGGTCATGTTCAAGGTTCTCGAGTGTTGGGTTCGTCGCTGTTGCCGCCACCGCCGCCGCGCCCATGTCGCCAGCCCGCCTAACGAGTGAGTTTAGCCTCTAATCCCTTAGTTAGTGCCTAAATTTGCTTAGGGTTGGATTACTTAGTATTAAGGGTTGTTTAGGGTGTTTAATTAAGTGTATTAGCTCTAAGATAGGTGGTTAGATAAATGATTAAGATTAGCTTAGCTTAATCTTGCTTATTTATACTTAATTGTGCTTAATTAGACTTAATTGAGTGTTATGTGCTAATTAAGCATGTTTTTCCTTAATTTCTTGATTAATGTGATTAATTGTTTAATTTAATGATTTATTTAATTTATGTATTTAATTTTTAATTATTTATTTATTTTTATTTTTAATTTTGAATTTAATTATTTAATTATTAAATTATGAAATTTCACTATTCACTGTTCATCCAAAAATTAAAAATTGTGCATAATTTCATGTGTCTTGATTTCATATGAAGTGAAATTGATGTGGCATTGCATGAGCATTCGCATGGATCGTGTGATTTTCACAAAAAGGGGAAAAATAATTTGTCCGAGGGACACCGGAAATAGACCACTTTTATGAGAAATGATTTGAGGTTTTATATGCAAGCATGTGTGCATTGGCTAATGCTCTAAGATAATAAGTGGGTTTTATATGCAAGCATGTGCATTGCTAATGCTAAAAAATAATAAATGGGTTGTGATGGATCATGAAGAGCTTGCTAAATTGAACTTGCCGTCTTCGGGAGAGTATCCCTTGACGTTTTTGGGCATGCGGTCGGGAGAGAATATCTTTGACATTCGTTGAGGCCCTTGACTTTTTGCGGGCATGCCATCTCGGGAGAGTATCCTTTGATATTCTTTTGGGTATGCCGTCTTGGGAGAGTATCCCTTGACATCTCGCCGTGCCTCATGGGGGAGGGCGATGCTTGGCTTTGCCGAGGAAGACACCGTAGCGGGTTGCGCCTTGTAGCCCTATGGGGTAGTAATAATCGGAACACATGTGGATGCGAGAGTGTATGAGAAATATTGCATCATTGGTTCCGATTATACATGAGGTGATCATATCATTATTTATGGCATGCACGCATGAATTGATAACATGCAGGGTGTGGCAATGGCAAGGTGAGATCGTTTGTGACACGACTCACATGTGATTGGTGAATTGCATCATCTAACGGCCATGTGCATTGCGTGTATTGTGTTGATATATAATGTGCAGGGTATGGCATATCGGGTAAGGTTGCATGCAAACCGACTTTTGATTGTTGGTTGACCCTGTCTGTTGTTTAATTGCTGACTGCTGGTTGTTTGTTGTTGGGTTGAGTGAGGGGTGATTCTGGAGAGATACCCCGGGTTGAGTTGGTGTACTAACTGGGGCTTAGAGGAAGAATCGTTGAGATTATATCTCACTGGTTATTGAATAACCATTTTTAGGCCTTTAGAATGGCACACCCGCAGTGAAGAATCCTATCCCTGCTCCACCAGTGATCGACCTAACGGAGTCGAGTTCGATGGGTCCGAGTGACCGTGATGCTGAACCCGGATTAGCCTAGTTTCTTTTTGACTTGGCTTAGAGGATGGATCGGCCCATTTTGTCAGGCTTGTAATTCGAAAGACGATCTTCCGTTGGTTAATCTAGTAAGTTGTATAAATGAGTAGTTGAAGTTTCTACTGTTCATCCCTCTATCCATGTTTAATTGTTTGATTGTTTGTTTGGACTGGGGATGGTTCGTCTTCCACTTGCGCATAATGAAAGATTAAAATGAATGGTCACAGGGGAACTACCCGACAGGACAGCTCCCATGCTCGCTCGGCTGCTTGGACAAGATCGAGCAGCTCAACTTCGCTGGGAACTACCTGTATGACGTGATCCCCAAGGCCATGTCCTCGATGCCAAACCTGTTGAACTTACCGCTATCGAACAACTACTTCAACCACATCGGGCCTTTGTGCCGGAAGCTCGTGAAGAGCGGGGTGCTGGACGTGAGGATGAACTGCATCTTTGGGCTTCCAAATCAGAGGCCGCACTACGAGTGCGTGAAGTTCTATTTTCACTCATTCTGGTTCAATTGGGTCTGTCCGTGGCAATACCTGATGAGCGCCACAAGATCAATTCATCTTACATTAGTCATCCGCCAAGCGCTCGGACAGCATCGGTCACTTACCCTGCTCTTATTCGAGACAGATTATTGTGAGGATGGCTGGTGGTCGAGCGTGCGTTCTTGGTAATCATGAAGAAAATAATGATGGGAAGACTAGCAATAATAACCAGAGAGGATGGTTATATGGTTAGGGAAATGGGGTAGGCTTCTGCACTTGCTGTCGAGTCACTCACACGCGATGTGCAATCTCATGCTCACGTCATAGCTGAAGTTGTCCTCTTTGAATAAGGTTATCAGGTAAACAAAGGGTGATATGAGAAGCAGGGGCGTTTTAGAAATTACATGAAACCTGGTGGGACCTTAGTGCAGGTTCCAGTGTTGCATCACGGGCGATTTCTGTTTCATTAGACTGAGTTTACTAAATAATTCCTCAACATTAGAGGAAATTTTCTCCAACCATGCCTATGGCTGATGAATTACAAGTACGGACATCATTCGTGTGCAAATTTAGATATGGGGCAATAATCTTTCCCAACACATTTTGGAGAACATATTGGTAGGTTACGAGATATCAATATCACCCTCTTGCAAATCTAATTAGAATTAAATGCTAGTGATTTTATGTTCGTAGCATATCAGTCAAAAGTGTCGTTAGAGATAAATAGAGGTAATGTCTACATTTGTACTTCGCCAATGGTCGGGTACGTTTTGTCCCGCACTCATTGTACCCGCCTTTTGCATCCATCATATGTGATTATAAATTCATTCAAACATCTGATTGCACCATGTGTTTGCTAAAAACGTATTTGACGACTACAACTGAAAAAATCTCATGATTCTGATGATAAAATCTAGGATTGTGGAGAGGCAACTTCACCGTAAAAGCTTTCAAAGTTTCAAATATTGCACTAACGGATTTTAATCTTGTTATTGAGGTATTAGAGATGGGATAATGGAGGAGGTTAAGTGGATAGGCCGAACCACTATAAATAGCTTTGTAAACACTTCTATCTGCTTTGTATAGAAGATATTTGATCTGCTGTGCATATTTCATCTGCAAACACTATTTCATCCTCTACACATTGTTCTGCACGAAAAGGTTTCTAAAAGATCTACAACAACCATTTGATTTGTAGAAATACTAGGAGAGATGACGACGGTTGTTTCTGTACCTCTAGCCAAAAATTAAAACTGTCAATGTTCTTTTTTTGATTGATTTATGCTGATGTGAACAATCAGATCGCTAAGAGAAGGCATATCATAGCCATGGACGCTCAAGCTAGAAGCTCACAGTCATGGCTATTTGAGAACGAAGCGTCCAGCCAGCATGACCAAATCCGACTGCAAAGCTTGTGAACGCCATGGTTGCTAGAGGTTGAAGCTCACAGCATGGACATTTGAGCTCGAAGCTTGCAATTCCAAAATCTACTTAAAATCGAGAAAATATCATACAAGCTAAAATAGAAGAAGGCCCAAAAGACGCTATGGCCTCTACCATAATTAGTTCTCCTATGGTTTGAGTTCTTGAGTTTGATGGTTTATTTATTTATGAAGTTTCTTTCTTCAATTCATTAATTTGATATAATTAGTCTATTTGCAGGAGAATTATCAAAAAAGTCATAAACATATTGTATTTGTGCCAATTCAGTCCTAAACATAGGACTACTAATAGTTGCCCTAGAGGCCACCCTACCACCCTTACAACATAGGAAGGGGGAGGTGGGAGTTTGATTTCCTACCTTTGCAAGGGGGCTAGGGGTGGGCACGTTTAGCTTGACTCCCACACTTTGTAAAGAGATAGGGCAAAAGTCTAAGAGTAAGTTGAGAATTAGAATAGGATAGACAAAAAAAAAGTCCTAAACCTTTTAATTTGACCAATTTAGTCCTAAACCTTGCCAAACTAGGCATAAATCTCTCAATTAAACCAATTTATTCTTACATTTTTTAACAATTGGCCAAGTTAATCCTAAATCTTTGATGATTTGCTAATTTAGTCCTTTCGACCAAATTGACTAGAAACCACCAATGTGGCAATCTAGTTACCACCAGCTATCGTGCGTGGCATGTCTGGTGCTAACGTAATTTTTTTTTTCTTTTTTTCCCTAACCTTTCACCAGCAACCTTGCTAGCCACAAGCGAGGGCCCTCGCCCGGATCCATGCAAGTGTTGCGATGCTTGTCACGAACCTCCTAAAACTTTTTGGGCTTTTGGAATGATTTATAGGTATTGCTTGAAAGACAACTCAAATGGTTCATCGAAAAGACAGTTCTAAGGACTTGTTTGATGATGATCCAAGAGGTCCCAATGGAGACATGAGAATGTTGTCTCAATTCTTACGTAACTAGATGTTCTAAGTTTGAGAATATGTGTATACTAATATTTCTATTAATGCCCTTTTGGTACTTAAGTTGAAAGTGTGTTAAGTGGCCATTCACTCTTAATACCATTTATGATCCTAGAGGTATCAATCCACTAAGTGAGCATGCAAATGTTTTTGTAGGGTTCATTGAAAGTCTAAACTAGCCCTATTTTATTTTGGAAAATGAAATTAACAATCAATTAACTGAAAGGCGATGCGGTAAGTAAACACCTAAGAAATTGAAAGTATCTGTTTAAGTGCTAGAAAAGAAAACTCGATACAAGTGGGGCAAAGAATACTACACAATTTTATTATTGAGTCTCGAGACATGATCCCTCAGAAGCTCAAGAGTTAAATTTAATCTAGGGTGAGCCTAATTCTAACTATTTTATCATAGGGAAACTTAGGCTAAACTGCCCTAACCATTTATTAAAATTAAGGCTAAGTGTATTTAGTATTTTATTAAATAATGATTTAAGCTAATTAGAACCAAAGTTCTCTAAGTACTAGTCTAAACTAAACTAGGTTAAAGCTTTTACCAAATATCAAAGACCGGAATGGACATCGGTCAATCACCATCTTCAGACGCCTACTCTATGGACCGCCACTCACGACCACCACCCTATGGTGTCGGTTTCATCTATTCATTCATAGAATCATGCATTCAAGCAAATCAAACAATTAGCAATATTCACCAAATCAAAAATCGCGTGACCTTAGCATCGGCCTTTGATTACCCATGCAATTCGGTCAGTCCCAAGCCACCTCCTAATCAACTAAGGATTCATTAATTAGGATTAACAATAATTAATCGCAACCTGCATTCACAAAGCAGAAGATTATCGCTAATCACTGGTTAATTCTAATCACCCACACTAATTTACCCACGAATCAACATATGTTGCAAGCTTAACCATTAGTGTAGAAATCGCATGCAAGATCTAATTAAGCATGTAATCAGGCCAAGGCTTTGGGTAGTTATCAATGAGTGAACCAATATGGATCACTTATTTAATTAATAATAGGTTCTGGACAATTATGATTTGGTTCAATTAAGTGCCTTAATGATTTACCCATGAATGACTCAAGCATCATTGGGAAGTTTGCAATGTGTAGTTTCATTGTTACTAGACCATTTGGCCTGATTCTAACCCAATGAACTCAAAATTAATTAAATTAATAAACAGTTCCAATAAAATCTGAGATTTGTGGTAGCTAATAAAACAAATCATCTCCTAGCCAAAAATTCGAGAACCACCCACTTTGGGCCTATTTGTTAACCAACCAAATAGAATTTGATTATATTCTTTTGTTCTCGGGAATAGATTTGGCACAAAAATCTATTTGGTAAAATTGTTGTTTAGAGAATAAATTTAGAACAGAATCAAGAATTAAAAAAAAATAGTTGCTTCTTGTTCCAGAAATCAATTCCAATAGTCAATTTTTTTTTCTCTTTCTCTTTCTTCTCTTCTCTCTCTCTTTCTTTCTTCTTCTTCCTCCCAGCCTACTGTCCCCATCGCTACCCACCGACTACCATCGTCGGCACTGGCGATGGCCTGCAAGCAACTGGACAAAGTCTGGGGAGCTCGTCGGAGGCTTGCCTAGCCACCAATGAGCTCAATCTCACAAATCTGAGCAAGAGAAAGCCTCGCCAAGCCATCAATGAGGATCAACCTCACCCAAGCGATGCAAGGTTGGCCTCGTCTTAACTTGGCGAGGCCTAGCCTCACACCGGCTTGTGAGGCCTAGCCTTGCCGGTGACTAAGCAAGGCTCTCTTTGCTCAAATCTAGCAAAATAAGTCTTGCCTAGCCACCACTAAGGCTCATCAGGCTAGGTGAGGCAAGCCTCCAGTGAGGTCGTTGGACCTTGCCTAGCCACTTGTTGGCTACCGCCAACAGTGGCGACCGGCCACAAAAAGAGGAGGAAGAAGAGAATAGGAAAAAAGAAGAAGGAAAATATAATAAAAGTATTAAAAAATTAGAAGAAACAAAAAAAATTAAAATTTTTACCAAACGCATTTCTATTCTAGGAATAAAATTTTTGGACAGTTATCAAACACTTTCAAATACTGAGAAATTGTTTCTGGGAATAGAATAAAAAAAATATTTCTGATCAGAAATTATTTTCGAGAACATAATAATTATCATTCACACCCTTTATTATCCAAATCAAAAGATAGTCAATTAAAAGAAAATTATGAAGCATCTCAATAATTGTACTAGTTTAGTCATTTTTTAATTATTAAGGCATCTTTCCAGAACTAAAGGTGACGATGGGGCCCAATGTGTAGCCAGCCTTAGCGGGCAAGGTTTCCTTTTTTCTAGTATAAATAGGCTATTTTTCTTCATTCGGAAGCACGGATCACCGAGAACCCTCCAAGCCCTCTCGAGCCTTGGCAGAAATTCTCACTCTCCAAATCGCTTCCTTGTAAACACCCTTTTGTACAAATTTCCAGTTTTATAATAAAAGAAGCAGAAATTTCTCAGAAGACTTGAGTTCTTTCAAGTTTTCTTCAGACTAAGGGGACTTCCCGAAAGGGAACACCCCGAAAGCTTCCCAGGTATTCCTAAAACTTTGCTCTATTTCTCTTTAGCCTAGTAGAGATAGTAAGAAGTTTTGTAGTTTGCAATAAGCTAGTTCCAACAGACGTAAGCCGTTGAAGTAAGCCAGGAGGGCGTGTCAGGGGAATTTAGGCGAAAAGGTGAGGACTAAGTCTATTGCTCAAAACTATAGGCTTCTGAATGGATCAAAGCTAGGAACCACTAATAGAGAGATCAAGTGAAGAATAAAGAAAAACCGGGAAAGCGAGTAGGTGGTAAATACTGAGTAGGATCAAGTTCATCATAGGAATCCTTGAATATTTTGAAGAAAAATATTTCTAAAGAATTTCTAGATTTTTTGCAGGAGAAAGTTGAGAAACCCGTTTTAATAAATTTATAGCCACAGACGAAGTTAAAGAGGCTCAATCAGACTTCATAGAGACAGTTATAAATCTAATTAGCCATAGTGATTCTAGTTATAAAGAAGTATTTATAATTATCAGAGTGTTGTAAAATATCGCGTTGCAAGAATATAATAGAGAGAATAGAGAGAGATTAAGTAGAGAAAGCAAATGACACCAAAGATAGTAGAGAAAAGCCATAAGCGAAAAATCTTTATTTATCACTGTCTGTGCTCCTATTTATAAGGAAATAAGGATGCATTTATCAATGTATCTAATAATACATGTATTGGATAGGAAGATGAACATTCATCGGATAAGGATATGTACTTAGAACGTAAGATACAAATGTATCATAATAGGTACATGGATATTCATACATGTATTGGATAGGGAGATGAACATTCATTGGATAGGGAGATGTATTTAGAATGTATGATACAAATGTACCATAATAAGTACATGA
Source organism: Angophora floribunda (assembly GCA_014182895.1). Taxonomy (NCBI): domain Eukaryota; kingdom Viridiplantae; phylum Streptophyta; class Magnoliopsida; order Myrtales; family Myrtaceae; genus Angophora; species Angophora floribunda. Next base: position 11,314,043 of record CM024711.1, on the reverse strand, counting down.
ATATAATGAATATTTATACATGCATTTCATAACACTCCCCCTTGAATATTCATTGTATTATATTATGAATGTGCATTGAATGATACTGCCTCATTAAAAACCTTAAGCCGAAAAAACCCAGTGGGACAAAAACCGGACAAAAGGAAAAAAGAGTACAGAGCACAAATTTTATGATTTCTCCCTTTTATGGATGCATTAATTGCCTCGTTAAAAACTTTAAGCCAGAAAACCCTATGGGAAAAAACCGGACAAAAAGAAAAAAAGAGTGCAATGCATAATTGATAATATCTTTCCCTCAATTAAGTCATATAGCCACTACTGGGGCTAATCAATCTTGCGTCTTGTGTACCCGCCGCATACCAATGTCATATACTAATTTCTCAAAAGTTGATATCGACAATGATTTGGCAAAAAGATCTGCAAGATTATTTACGGATTGAATTTGTTTAACATCAATCTGTCGACTTTCTTGAAGTTTATGAGTATAGAAAAATTTTGGCGAGATATACTTAGTCCTATCACCTTTGATATATCCTCCCCTAACTTGCGCAACACAAGCAGCATTATCGTCATAAATTATAGTAGGAGAATTTGTAACCGGTTTTAAACAACAAGAATTGTGAATATGTGTTATAACGAATCTTAACCAAACACACTCTCTTCCAACTTCATATAGAGCAATAATCTTAGAGTGGTTAGAAGATGTAGCTACGAGCGATTGTTTCGTAGAACGCCAAGAAATGGTAGTGCTGTTATAACAAAATAAATAACCGGTTTGAGAGCGAGCCTTATGTAGATCAGATCTATATCCAGCATCAGCATATCAACTAACCCAAAGGTAGTAGTATTATTGGAATAATATAATCACAAATCTATGGTTCCTCGGAGATAACGAAAAATATGTTTAACTCCATTCCAATGTCTCCGAGTTAGCTTAGAACTAAAACGTGCCAATAAATTTATCGCAAAAGCGATATCTGGTCTCGTACATTATGCCAAGTACATCAATGCTCCAATTGCATTGAGATATGGTTCTTCAGGACCAAGTATCTCTTCATCAGATTCTCTAGGACGAAATGGGTCCTTTTGGGGATCTAGAGACCTTACAACCATAGGGGTGCTCAATGAGTGAGCATTGTCCATGTTGAAGTGTTTATGTAATCTTTCAATGTATGCTGATTGATGGACGATTATTCCATTTGCTTTGTGCTCAAGGTCAAGACCAAGACAAAGTTTGGTTTTACCCAAATCTTTAACTTCAAACTCCATTTTCAAATACTCAGCAGTTTTGGCTAACTCTTCAGAGTTCCAATTAAATTTATATCGTCGACATAAACTGCTACAATAGCAAATCCGGTTTCTGATTTCTTAATAAACACACATGGGCATATAGAATCATTTTTGTACCTTTCTTTTATTAGGTACTCACTCAGGCGTTGATACCACATGTGACCAGATTGCTTTAACCCGTATAAAAATCTTTGCAATTTTATTGAGAATAAGTTACGGGAAGTGCATGCATCAGGCATTTTAAATCCCTCAGGAATTTTCATATAGATATCAGAATCTAATGAGCCATATAGATATACTGCCACAACGTCCATAAGACGCATTTCCAATCTTTCAAATAGTGCCAGGCTAATGAGAAAGCGAAATGTAATCATATCTATCACATGTGAATATGTCTCATCATAATCAATCCCAGGTCTTTGGGAGAATCCTTGGGCAACAAGTCGGGCTTTATACCTGACAATCTCGTTTTTTTCATTTTGATTTCGGACAAATACCCATTTATATCTAACGGGCTTTACATTATCGGGGATTCGAGTTATAGGTCCAAAAACCTCTCGTTTAGTCAGGGAAGCTAATTCAATCTTAATCACTTCCTTCCACTTAGGCCAATCTTGCCTTTGACGGCGTTCAATAATAGATTGCGGCTCAAAATCATCATCCATATTTATTAGTAATAAAGAATGCACAAGCATCATCAATAATGATTTCATTCCGATCTCAAATTTCATTACAATATGTAATGGAATTTTCAATATTCTGAGGGTTTGTAATCTTTTCATGGGTTTGTGTCTCTTTAGGGGCAATAAGCTCTTTGGGAGCAAGTACAACACCAGGCTCTTCTGAAGCGAATTCTTGATTCTTTCCCCTTCGTTTTCGAGGAACAGTGTCTTTTGATCCTATCGGTCTACCACGCTTTAAGTGTGGGGGATTTTGATCCATTTTAGTCTGTCCTTCAGGAACAGCTATCCTAGTTGGAACATTTGCAGCTGGAATATGAGACTTCGTTACTTTAGTAGCATCATTAAATGCGTCAGGAAGTCTATTAGCCATTTCCTGTAAATGGATTATACGCTGTACCTCATTTTCACATTCCGGAGTTCTTGAGTCTAATTGAAATAAACTATTCTCATTCTAGGAGAAAACCTTAACTAGTTTATGCTTTGCAGTCATGGAAATTGTAGGTGTCCCAATTGATGGAAACGTAATCTCATCAAAATGACAATCTGCAAATCTAGCAGTAAAAATATCACCAGTAGTTGGTTCCAAGAACCTAATGATCGACGGTGAATTAAACTCTTTGGTAGATATGAGAATCTTGTTAAGTCACTCTGATTAGTTTTTGGACATGGTTTGCCTCATCGACATCATCTAGTACAATTAGCATCTATCAATGTTATCAATGTCACAAATCGCTCTAGAATAAGAGATATAGGCAATAATTTTTCTTGCAGCATGGCTAAGCCTTGATTTTTGGTGTTTCTTTCATGTCATCAAGAAAGCTGCAGTTTTTCCCAAAGCAAAGATATAGCTGGTTCAAGATAACCTTGGTCGGTGCTGTTTTATCAATGCTGCCCATTTCGTAGATTCTAATGAACCCCACCGATGTCTAATAAATTGTTTACGGTTGCTATTTGATCCTCCATTCTAACTAAATATTTGGTCATTTATCTTTGTCTTGTCTTTAGCTTGACCACAATCTCATTAACAAGTGACTTAACAAGATTCTCATATCTACCAAAGAGTCAAATAGTTTCAATTAAGAAAAGATGACAAATTTGCATGTTGACAAACCATTTGCATATATCAAAGCCCAAATTTGCCTCAGATCATTTTGAATGCACCGCTCTTGTTTGTCAAATTTTAGCCATTCTATTAGATCACACATTTTTGAAACAATAACATTAAATTCATTAATGGGAAGAGCTTTATTACACTCTTAATGTGAAAAGCTTCTCCTCTAGATCATGCTCCTTCAGAAATTTACAAAAGAAGAACAAGCGTGTTTCATTAGAAATGGAGAAAAGAATGTTTATTGTAAGATATGTATGATGAAATTCTTAATTTGAATGCATGAAGTCTGATGCCACTTTCATTAGTAAGAGACATCATTTTGGACGTTTGTGTTGCGTGAGTCACAAGATATAATTATTGATGAGCAACTTCACTGCAGCTGCAGCTTTCAATTTATAGTCAATAAAGTTGATGGCTTTAGAAAAAATGAGATGAAGGACAATTATGGAGATGTACCTTTTCACACGCCCAATTTTTTTCGAGTTTCTTCTTGGTGCCTTTAAACTTTTGAATTAAAAAAGATATTATTTTCAAATGTTTAAATCATTTATAATTATTCTATAGCTATATCTATGGTTAAACATATTTTTATATAGATAAAATCACATTTATCTACATAAATGCATAATAACAAAATATTCCTAAAGAATTCCTCTCATTATGACACATAGGACTACGAAATAATTAGAAAAATTTTCTTGATACTATTGAGATTGGATTTGCAGCATTCACTACATAAAATGCTCCACTAAAGCACTACTCACTATGAAATAATTGTTTCGATCTCTTCGCCTTAAAGACTTACATTTTATCATAATTAATTACCTTTAACCACTCAAATATTGTCATACATATGCTTTTATATTAAAAAGCAAATCTTTTACAACACTTGTTTCCTTATTGACAACTATTATAATGTGGACATGATCTAGTTATTGCAGTTTGGAAATCAGCCAAACCAGTTATATAAATGTTGAAATATATCTCGAGCTGGAGCCAATTCAACTAGACTGGATGAGAATTGTGGACAATCGACCTCTATACAAGAGTGGTGATAGGAAATGAAAGGATGGCCTGCCCATGGCATTGATGCCATCCCATCATGGTGTTGCTTTGAGGGTGGAAAGAAAGAGAGACCATGATGGTCTTGACCATAAGAGACGACTTTCCTCAGCTGAAGAAAGGGAAAATAGAGATTGATGATGGCCACCACTGATACGGGACAAAAGGGAAAGGAAAACGACGAAGGAAGTTGCAATAATGGTGTCTTTTAACGATGGTCACTCATCGTTTCCTTAGCTCTTCTTCTTTATTTGCTTCTAGTGAATTTTCTCTTTAAATATGAAGAGGAAGAACTCTTAATTAGAGCTTCTAAGACTGCATCGAGGAGACTGAAGATTTCCTCTTAAAGGTTTGATTTAGAAAACCAAGGTTTTCTTCGGGAAATTACCCAAAATTAAGTCAATTAAATCTCGTGTTAATATTCACGTCATTCTTTTATGAAATTGAGAGATTATTTTGAGAGAAATTGTGAGGGTTAAAAATAGAGTTATTAGTTGTATTTGAGGGATGAAAAGCACAAAAAGTATTTGATTGACTTTTGCACGCCCCGACTCTCGAGCTCGCGGCAACCCCATTTCACTTGATGTCTAGTTGTACGACGTCCCAGGTACTGTCGTCGACCAATTCATTTTTATCTTGTAATTAAGCACATGCGGAAACGAACAACTCCCAAACCAAACAACAGGGATAGCAACAACAGCAGCAGAGGAAAGAAAACACCATTTTATATATCTGAAGGTTAGCTAGCACACCAGCAAATACATACACGCCTTACTATAGGCGACAAGCTAAGGCATACTCAAAAGGGACCGGCTTAGCTAACCTAACACTGTACAAGTGTCTACTCGCTGGCCTCGGAGGGATCGCTCTCTTCGATCCTCGAGTACTGCATCATCTAGGGCCTGAAAGGGTTAACCACGACGGGTTGAGATAAACTCAGCAAGTTAAAGTCCTAAGCCCCGGTTAGGAACTTCACTCGCCTCGAGAGTTTAACATACAACTTAATCCAGCAGTCAGCACAATGCAGAGAGAAACAAAAGCATAGGACAGTTCAATAAACAGACATAACCACAGGCGATCCTACCTGGCCTTGGCACACGTGACCTGCAGAAACTGTCATTTAACTCATCACGACATTAAGAGCATGCGAATAATCAGAGCATCTCACACAACTTTCTCATGTCTCACACTCACACATGCTCCGATTATTACGCCCCCTCCTAGGCCAACGGCACAACCTTATGGTTGGCGGTTCCTGGCTAAACCAGCTTCGTCCTCTTTACCTCGAGGCATGGCGACGTCAAGGGCTCACTCCCAAGACGGCATTCCCAAAGGAGCATAGGACCCGCCCACTACCGCAGCCCCGCAACTGACAGAGGCCCGGGACCCGCCCCCATACCGCAGTCCCACAAAGTTAACCCCTCATTGTCAGGCATCCGACCGAAGTCAGGCGACCCATTGGCCACGGCACAACCCCATAAGGATTGGCGGTCTTCCGGCAACGCCGGGTTCCCTCATTTAATGTGATCATGCAACACATCATCAAACAATCCATTTATATCTTTGCTCTATCGTGAATGCAATATCGCTCATGCTCATGCGACATGCCATTTCAAATAACCCACGCAATGCGGTATCACTCGACAATTTCAAAATTCCAAATTCAACCAATCAACAATCACGTATATTCCCTAATTCTCGGGAATAACTCAACAAATCAAACACTTTCACTTCCACTCGGTCTTCGATCTTGCATTTCATCATTATTCACGCATATAATTAACAATCAGCACTTTAAGAAAGCATAACAACCAAGAATACATCAATTTGAAACCAAAATTTGCCTCTGTATGAATAGTGCCGTGAAAAGTAATCATGAATAGTGATCGTGAACAGTAATTATGAACCTAACCATGATTAAATAAATAAATAAAAATAAATAAACTTAACCATGGTTAACAAATTAACTCAACCCTAGTTAATCTAACCTAACCATGATTAACTTTTAACCATAGTTACTTTAGAAACTAACCTTAGTTACTTTAATTAATTAACCCTAGTTATTTTTAAAACTAACTATGGTCAATTAATCTAAACCTAGTCAGCTTAATTAACTCAGTCACCATTAACAAACTAACCCATAATTAACCAAGCACAAAAATTAAACTAATTAACCCCTAAGCAAGATTAACCCCTAAACAAGGATTAGGAAGTTAACTTACTTGGATCGGAAATCCGGCGACACCGGTACGTAGAGGGGGACGAGGGCTACGAGGGGTAAGCTCGGGGACAGCAACGGACAACAAATGGTGGCCAAAACGGGCCAAAACAGCCCTCGGAGCACTGTTCACGCGGAACTGACCAGCAGAGGGAAAAATGCCGAAACAGGTGGTCCGGGGCGACCAGGGGTGACCGGGGGTGTGCGGCTAGCTTCCTAACTTCCAGGACTACACTTTGGGTAGTGGTGGCGGCTCCGGTGACGACGGCAAGGCTGTTTTTGGGCTGGAAAACAGCAAGGACAGCAAGAAACAGCAAAAATGGAAGAGAAAAGGAAGAAAAAAGGGAGAGAGAGGGAGGCTGGGCTGGTGCACGAATTTTGGGGGAGAAAGAGGAGATTGAAGAGGCTGCTGAAGACTTAGATAAGGCCAAGGCAAGTGGGCTTGCCACTTGTTGAAGAGCCAATCAAAAGCAACCAAAAACAAAGCATAAACAAAGCCCACTTGGGCACAAAAGCAAAAGGCCAAAAGAGAGAAGCCCATGGGCTGAGGAGGGAGAGAAGAATGGGCCAGCTTGGGCCCTCCTTTGGGCTAGGCTAGATGGGCGCAAGGCCCATTGGGCCGCCGGTCTTGTGCAGGCCCACCCACGGGCCCAAAACCCGGTCCAATTTTCCTTTTTCCAACGCTTCCGTGTCCAATGGAAAATTCCAAAATAAATGAGGCGATATCCAAAGATATAGTCCTGACATCACTGAGAAGTCGGTTCCCAAAATCGGATTAAAAATCGAGGCCAAATTGAGTCGATTGCGACCGTAGTACAATTTGGATTATCGGGCGCCCATTTAGAACTTTCTTCACTTTTGACCCATGGTCAATCATTCTTTGATTCATGTACACCAATTCTCGAGTCAGGGACGTCCCTCGATTGTCATGTGATCCCGGGGGCTCAATTGATAATCCCGAGTACCAGATGAAAAGGATTCGGTTTAACGTCGTTTGTAGTTCGTATCGAAGTCGTGCGGAAATCACCCGCAAATCAACTTCGTACTTCTGCCGAATCGATTTATTTCTGTTTCCTTAATAGTCTAGTACTTAGAGGATATCATTCCCGCCCAGGTCCTCATGGTCGAAGGATTCATTCCTGATCAAAATTGCGAGTCGTACGTGAATCATTTCCTATCGACGCCTCCCTGTAATCCACTATCCCACGAACACACAGTTCGGAGTATTTATACTGACTAGGCCTTTGACTAATATTGCCCTTTTATAAAATCCTAAAATGGGGTCGATTTTCAGAATGTTACAACTCTTCCCCTCTTATAGAAATTTCGTCCTCGAAATTTGAACTGATACTCTAATCCTCAAAAAGATAGGGGTGCTGACGCCTCATGACTTCTTCGTTTTCCCACGTAGCTCCCTCCGTACCATGACGCTGAAAACTGACTTTGACCAAAGAGACTGTCTTGTTTCTCAGCACTTGTTCTTTCCGGTCCTCAATCTGAATCGGTCTCTCCACATACGACACCCTGTCGTCCACCTCCATCTCCTCAAAATTCAACACGTTTGTCGGGTCCGGCTCGTATTTCCTTAACATCGACACGTGGAATACGTCGTGCACCTGAGCAAGTCGAGGCGGTAGCACAAGACGATAGGCTAAATTCACAATCCTTTCTAGAATCTCGAACAGTCCGATGTACCTTGGGCTCAGTTTCCTTTCTTTCCAAATCGCGATGTACCTCACATTGACAATACTTTAAGGAACACATGATCACCCACTTGAAATTCCAATGGCCTACGTCGTCTGTCCCCATAACTTTTCTGTCTGCTTTGAGCCATCTTTAACATCTCTCGAATCATCTTGACGGCGTCTAACGATTGCTGCACCAACTCTGGCCCTGTAATTTTCCGCTCGCCTACTTCGTTCTAACCAATTGGAGTCCTACACAGTCTGTCGTACAAAGATACTCCGCTGATAAATGTTATTGTACAAACTCCACGAGATGAAGTTGTTCCTCCCAACTTCCTTTAAAAATCCAATACACAAGCTCTCGACATATCCTCCAAAGTCTGAATTGTTCTCTCTGATTGACCGTCTATCTGAAGATGGTAGGCCGTACTGAACTGCAGCTTTGTTCCCATTGAAGTCTGCAGACTCTTCCAAAATGCAGTCGTAAATCTGAGGTCTCGATCTAAAGTAATCGTCACTAGTACCCCATGCAAATGAATAATCTGTTGCACATACAATTGTGCATACCTTTCCAAAGCAAAATCCTCGTGTACGACGATGAAATGAGCTGACTTCATCAATCGATCCACTACAACCCAAATCACATCATTACCCCACTGACTTCTTGGTAATCTCGTCACGAAGTCCATCGTGATGTGCTCTCATTTCCATTCAGGGATTTCAAGAGGTTGCAGTAACCCTTCTAGCTGCTTTCACTTGTTGGCAAATTAAACACTTCGCCACGTGCTTGGCGATGTCGAGTTTCATGCCGATCCACCAATAATACTGTCGCAGATTATGATACATCTTCGTACTGCCTGGATGCACACTACAGTCGCTGCGATGCGCTTTGGATAACAACCTCTCCTTAATTTTGGCATCGCTTGGTACACAAAACCGTCCACGGAATTTCAAGATCCCATCCTCGGATACCTGAAAATCCGACTTTCTCTTGATCGCGTCCATTTGCAGAATCTTTCGGATCTCAGCGTCCAAAGGTTATATTGCTTTACTCTTGGCTTGAATTTCAGGTTTGATCCTAAGGGTAGCCATTAAACTTGAAAGACGACATACCTTGAGCCTGAATTTTGAATCACGGATTCCCTCCAATAGAATCCATTCCTGAAACATCCAGTCAGCTTATGCTTAAGCTCTTGGAAACAACGCTCACACTTATCCATCCACTCAAATTCTTACGTCTTTTATTAACCTTCGTATTAAAGGCGTAGCTATCGTAGAGAACCTTTCTACGAATCATCTATAATAATCTGTCCAACTTAGAAAACTTCGAACCTCTGTTACTGTCATAAGTCTTGGCCAATTCATGACTACTTTGATCTTGATGGATCCACAGAAATTCCCTTGTCCAAAATCACACGGCCAACAAAACAACCCGAGTAAACCCAACTCGCACGTATTAAACTTGGCATACTGTTTATGCTCTCAAATAGTTTATAGTACCATCCTCAAGTGCTGTTCGTGTTCCTCTGAATTCCTCAAATATCCCAATATATCGTTCACGAACACAATTATGAATTAATCCAAATACGCCTCAATCAGTTAATCCATCAAATCCATAAAAGCAACTGGTGCATTAGTTAATCTAAACGACAGTACAGTAATTTTGTAGCGATCACATCGCACACAATATGTCATCTTCGATTTATCCTCCTTTTTAAATCCTCAACTACTGATAACCCGTCCTTGGGTCTATCTTGGAACATATCTAAGCTCCTTGAAGTGAGTCAAACAAATCATCCATCCTTGGTTCCAGTAAACTCAAAATGAACCCCACCTAATGGGTTGAACTGGATTACCTTCCAATAGCAATCCATCGTAACTCGATACTTAGTAAGCCAATCCATTCCAACGATCACATCGAAATCGTACATTTCCAACACAATCAAATCGATCAATTCCTTTTGATCGCCAATGACCATTGTACAATCTGAACATCCTTCTGCATACAACCTCGTCCTTTAACTGGGTCCACCTGTTAAGAGTTTCTTCCAATGATTTTGGTCTTAACCTTACCAACTTAACGAAGTGTTCTGCCAAACACAAATGCGTGGCTCAAAAACCCAATTAACGCATAAGTAGCATGATCACACTGGAAGTTGTACCAATAGTCACAGCCTTCAAATCTAACACTTGGCATTCCAATTATATACTGATCTTCCCTAATACCATTCCTCCTATCATCAGCTTTTTCCTAAGCCAATGATTAACCATATAAGATGCAAACCATGACCCAGATGCATCTATTCATTCTGCCATGTCCTTTTTCTTAACAATCAGGATTGGCGCTCCCTAAGGCGATGCACTTGGGTGAATAAAGCCCTTATCCAATAATTCCTACATCTGCACCCTCAATTCCTTCAATTTTGACAACGCCATCCTGTACGGTGCTTTCAAGATTGGCTCCGTCCTAGGAGCCAACTCAATCACAAACTCTGTCTCTTTGGCTGGGGGTAGTCCTCGTAATTCCTTTGGAAAGACATCAGGATAATCTCGTACTACCACGATGCCCTCCAGGTTCGGTCCTTCTTTCAATATATCACTCACAGACACCAAATAATCCCAACATCCTGACCCCAACAACCTGGTTGCTTCCAAAAAAAAATCAAGGGAATCGAGGACCCTCCTCGGCTCCCTACAAACTGAAAACTACTTGCTCCAGTCGGATTCTCTTCTCCCGACAATCCATAGTAGCTCCTTGCTTGCACCGTCCTCCTCCTCTAACCCCTCCAACCTCGGGTCCTCAAACCAGGGGTACTCTAATCCGGACTGCTCATTTTGCAAGACTCTCCTAGCCTGCGTTCCAATTCCCCCACACAGAATTAGAAAATGAGACAACCCTAAAACAAAGGACCACGAAGGATCTTGCAGTCAATCACATGCAAGCAAAGAAATTGTTTTTCCTACTAACTATCCCCTCGCACCAACACAAGACTCATCGCACCTTATCACTCCATCAGCCAACTAGGCTTTGATACCAAAATCAACGGGGTTGTCACGCCCCGAATCTCGAGCTCACGGCAACCCCATTTCACTTGAGGTCTAGTTGTATGACGTCCCAAGTATTGTCGTCGACCAATTCATTTTTATCTTGTAATTAAGCACATGCGGAAACGAACAACTCCCAAACCAAACAACGGGGATAGCAACGGCGGCGAGAGGAAAGAAAACACCATTTTATATATCTGAAGGTAAGCCAGCACACCAGCAAATACATATACGCCTTACTATAGGCGACAAGCTAAGGCCTACTCAAAAGGGATTGGCTTAGCTAACCTAACACTGTACAAGTGTCTACTCGCTGGCCTCGGAGGGATCGCTCTCTTCGATCCTCGGGTACTGCATCATCTAGGGCCTGAAAAGGTTAACCACGACGGGTTGAGATAAACTCAGCAAGTTAAAGTCCTAAGCCCCGGTTAAGAACTTCGTTCGCCTCGGGAGTTTAAAATACAACCTAATCCAGTAGTTAGCACAATGCAGAGAGAAACAAAAGCATAGGACAGTTCAATAAACAGACACAACCACAGGCGATCCTACTTGGCCTTGGCACACGTGACCTGCAGAAATTGTCATTTAACTCATCACGACATTAAGAGCATGCGAATAATCAGAGCATCTCACATAACTTTCTCATGTCTCACACTCACACATGCTCCGATTATTACGCCCCCTCCTGGGCCAACGACACAACCTTATGGTTGGTGGTTCCTGGCTAAACCAGCTTCGTCCTCTTTACCTCGACGCACGGCGCCGTCAAGGGCTCACTCCCAAGACGGCATTCCCGAAGGAGCATAGGACCCGCCCACTACCGCAGCCCCGCAACTGACAGAGGCCCGGGACCCGCCCCCATACCGCAGTCCCACAAAGTTAACCCCTCCCTTTCAAGCATCCGACCGAAGTCAGGCGACCCATTGGCCACGGCACAACCCCATAAGGATTGGCGGTCTTCCGGTAACGCCGGGTTCCCTCATTTAATGTGATCATGCAACACCTCATCAAGCAATCCATTTATATCTTTGTTCTGTCGTGAATGCAATATCGCTCATGCTCATGCGACATGCCATTTCAAATAACCCACGCAATATGTCATGCGGTATCACTCGACAATTTCAAAATTCCAAATTCAACCAATCAACAATCACGTGCATTCCCTAATTCTCGGGAATAACTCAACAAATCAAACACTTTCACTTCCACTCGGTCTTCGATCTTGCATTTCATCATTATTCATGCATATAATTAACAATCGGCACTTCAAGAAAGCATAACAACCAAGAACACATTAATTTGAAACCAAAATTTGCCTCTGTATGAACAGTACCGTGAACAGTAATCATGAACAGTAATTATGAACAGTATTTTGGTCCGAAATTAAATAAATAAATAAAAATAAATAAACTTAACCATGGTTAACAAATTAACTCAACCTAGTTAATCTAACCTAACCATGATTAACTTTTAACCATAGTTACTTTAGAAACTAACCTTAGTTACTTTAATTAATTAACCCTAGTTACTTTTAAAACTAACTATGGTCAATTAATCTAACCCTAGTTAGCTTAATTAACTCGGTCACCATTAACAAACTAACCCATAATTAACCAAGCACAAAAATTAAACTAATTAACCCCTAAGCAAGATTAACCCCTAAACAAGGATTAGGAAGTTAACTTACTTAGATCGGAAATCCGGTGACACCGGCGCGTAGAGGGGAATGAGGGCTATGAGGGGTAAGCTCGGGGACGGCAACGGACGACAAACGGTGGCCGAAACGGGCCAAAACAGCCCTCAGAGCACTGTTCACGCGGAACTGACCAGCAGAGAGAAAAAGGCCGAAACGGGCGGTCCGGGGCGACCAGGGGTGACCGGGGGTGCGCGGCTAGCTTCCTAACTTCTAGGACTACACTTTGGGCGGTGGTGGCAGCTCCGGTGACGACGGCAAGGCTGTTTTTGGGCTGGAAAACAGCAAGGACAGCAAGAAACAGCAAAAATGGAAGAGAAAAGGAAGAGAAAAAGGGAGAGAGAGGGAGGCTGGGCTGGTGCACGAATTTTGGGGGAGAAAGAGGAGAGAGAAGAGGCTACTGAAGACTTGGATAAGGCCAAGGCAAGTGGGCTTGCCACTTGTTGAAGAGCCAATCAAAAGCAACCAAAAACAAAGCATAAACAAAGCCCACTTGGGCACAAAAGCAAAAGGCCAAAAGAGAGAAGCCCATGGGCTGAGGAGGGAGAGAAGAATGGGCTAGCTTGGGCCCCCCTTTGGGCTGGGCTGGATGGGCGCAGGGCCCATTGGGCCGCCGGTCTTGGGCCGGCCCACCCGCAGGCCCAAAACCCGGTCCAATTTTCCTTTTTCCGACGCTTCCGTGTCCAATAGAAAATTCCAAAATAAATGAGGCGACGTCCAAAGATATAGTCCTGACATCACTGAGAAGTCGGTTCCCAAAATCGGATTAAAAATCGGGGCCAAATTGAGTCGATTGCGACCGTAGTACAATTTGGATTATCGGGCGCCCTTTTAGGACTTTCTTCACTTTTGACCCATGGTCAATCATTCTTTGATTCATGTTTACACCAATTCTCGAGTCAGGGACGTCCCTCGATTGTCGTGTGATCCTGCGGGCTCAATTGATAATCCCGAGTACCAGATGAAAATGATTCGGTTTAATGTCGTTTGTAGTTCGTATCGAAGTCATGCGGAAATCACCCGCAAATCAACTTCGTACTTCTGCCGAATCGATTTATTTCCATTTCCTTAATAGTCTAGTACTTAAAAGATATCGTTCCCACACAGGTCCTCATGGTCGAAGGATTCGTTCCTGATCGAAAATGCGAGTCGTACGCGAATCATTTCCTATCGACGCCTCCCTGTAATCCACTATCCCACGAACACACAGTTCGGAGTATTTATACTGACTAGGCCTTCGACTAATATTGCCCTTTTATAAAATCCTAAAATGGGGTTGATTTTCAGGATGTTACAACTTTAGCATGATTGTAACTCCCTTGCATCGTTTCATCTATAATGGAATCGTGTGCTCATTTTCCTATGGATGTTGGTCACACGATTGAATTAGTAAATTTGATGTCCAATTCATTTCCTTATTTTGTTTATTTTATTCGGTCACTTGTTTTATTTTCAACAATAAATATGGTTTGAAGAAAGATGAAACCAAACTAAATTGTATTATAGTCAAGATCAAACAAAGCCAAACCATTTTTTCTGGCTTGATTTGGCTTAATCGTTCTTTCTTCTTTTAGTTTACCTCTTCATCATTTGTAATTTCATGAGAAAAAAGTAAATTCTATGTCACAACCCTTCTGAGAAAGATCCCCGAGGAAGTTGTTCGATTACCAAGTAAGCGCAAATGGTCCCTCTTGCAAGGTGGCGCTTGCTCTTGACACGATTGATCTTAACTTGGTTTCTATTAATTATTTCATTTGATTAAGAGTCACCACTAATTTATTATAAATAGATTAGGAGTCAAGTAAAATGTGGGAGCCCATCTTACTTTTGCAAATCAGAGATTTGTGGGTTTGGTAGTAATTAAATGTAGTAAATTCAAATGCAAAAAATGTGCAACCTCAAATGTAATATTCTGAAAATTGACCTCATTTTGGGATTTTATAAAATGGCGATGTTAGTCGAATGCCTAGTCAGTACAATAATTCCAAGCTATTTGTTATTGGGAAAACGAGTTATAGGGAGGCGCTGATAGGAAGCGATATGCGTATGACTCACAATTTCAATCAGGAATGAACCCTTCGACCATGAGGACTTGGGCGGGAATGATATCCTCTAGTACTAGACTATTAAGAAAACAGAAATAAATAAATTCGGCAGAAGTACGAAGTAGGGTTGCGGGTGATTTCCACACAATTTTGACATGAACTACAAACGACGCTAAACCGAATCTTTTTCGTCTTGTGCTTGGGATTATCAATTGAACCCCCAGGATCACACAACAATCGAAGGACATCCCTAACTTGAGAATTGGCGTAAATGTGGATCAAAGAATGGTTGACTACCGGTCAAATGTGAGAAAAAGTCCTAAAGGGGTGCTCGATAGTCTAAATTGTACTATGGTCGCAATTGACTTAATTTAGCCCCAAATTTAATCTGATTTTTAGGAACCGACTTCTCAACGATGTTAAGACTAAATATTTGGACATCACCTCATTTATTTTTGGATTTTCTGTTGGGCTTGGAAGTGTCGGAAAAGGAAAATTTGGACCGGGTTTCGGGTCCATAGGTGGGCCGGCCCAAGACCAGCAGCCCTATGGGCCTTGTGCCTATTTAGCCCAGCCCATGAGAGGCCTAAGCTGGCCCAATCTCTCCTGCCTTCTCAGCCCAATGGGCTTCTCCTCTTGGCCTTTCTCCTTTGGTGCCCAAATGGGCTTTGTTGGCTTGTTTTTGCTTGTTTTTTTATTGGTGCTTGAAGCAAGTGGACTAGCCACTTGCCTTGGCTTCTTGTTCAAGTTTACCAGCCCATTCTCTCTCCTTCTTTCTCTCTCTTCAGCCGCCCCCACCCCAAGTTCTCTTTCTCTCCTTTTTCTTTTTCTTCTCCTCCTTCTTCGGCCCTTGCTGTTCACCGTTGGAAATCGTCGCCGCTGCCGCCACCACCACCGGAGTTGCTGCCACCATCCAATGTGGAGCCGTTGACGTTCGGAGGCCAACCACTCACTGCCGGGTGCCCTTGGTCACCATAGGCAGCCCATTCGGCCCCCTTTTCCGCCGCTGTTGTTGCTTTCGCTTGAACAGTGTTCCGGTACTGCTTTGGTAGGTTTCGGCCGCCATTCGTCATCCGTCGCAACCCCTGAGCTAACCCTACGTAGCCCTCGCTCTTACCTTCATGCCGGTGTCGTTGGATTCTCGACCCAAGTGAGTTAATTTCCTAATCCTTAGTTAGGGGTTAATCTTGCTTAGGTGGTTAATTAGTTTAATTTTGTGCTTGGTTAATTATGGATTAGTTGGTTAATTGTGCTGATTAGATTAGGGCTAACCATGGTTAATTAAAATGACTATAGTTAGTATTAAAGTAACTAGAGTTAGTTAATAAAGTAACTAAGGTTATTTTAGTAACCATGGTTAGGTTAATTGACCTAGTTAGGTTAATTTAGTAACCATGGTTAAGTTTATTAATTTTTATTATTTGATTAGTTTTTGGATGAGTTATTGTTCATAGTTACTGTTCACGCGGCACTATTCACACAAAAGCAAAATATAGCTACAATTTGATGCTTTCTTGATTGTTATGATATATTGAAGTGCTAATTGTCAATTATTCCCAAGCATTATGGGGAAATACGTGGTTGATGATTGATTGGAATTGAATTTGCTTGGTTTACTAAATTCCTTCATGAGTAATTGGATTGTATTGTTGCACATGATTGTCAATTACTACTGCATTTCATTATACGTGTGTCAATTGCAATATCATGTTACGTGAGCGCGAATTATGTTGCATTCACGACCGAGCAAAAGTAAAGACAAGAATGAACTGCTTGATGATGTGTTGCATGGTCAGATTAAAGTTGATAGCCTAGTATAATTGGATGACCGTCATTCCTTCGGGGTTGTGCCGTGACCATTAGGTCGCCTGACAATGGTTAGATGTTGGGCTGCGGTAGTAGGCAGGCCCCATGCTTCTTTGGGAATGTCGTCGGTGGGGGATAACCCATGACGTTGCCAAGCCTCGAGGATGAGGATGATGCCTAGTCTATGACCAATTGATTGCTAACCATAAGGTTGCGACGTGGCCTTGATGGTCGTAATAATTGGAGCACGTGTGGGCATTGAGATATGAGAATATTTTATGCAATTTTCTAATTATTTGCATGTCTCCTACTGTTATTGTGAGATGGTTGACAGTTCCTGCAGGTCACGTGTGCTAAGGCCAAGTAGGATCGCCTGTGATTGTGTCTGTTTATTAAACTATCTTCTACTTTTGTTTCTCTGAAGTGTGGTGATTGATGGTTGATGGATTAGGTTGTATGTTAGACTCCCAACGCGAGTGAAGTTTCTAACCGAGGCTTAGGATTTTAACTTGCTGAGTTTATCTCAACCCGTCGTGGTTAACTTTTTCAGACCCTAGATGATGCAGTACCCGGTACGCTTCGGCGTCCCGGTGGACATGAGTACCACCGTTACCACGCGGCTAGCCCTGGGACGTAATTTTGTGTACGAGCACCATGTTATTACAGTTTGGGTGGACGAGGGGTCGAGAAACCATTACGTGCCCCACGTCTTTAAGACGTGGTTTATTAAGATGGGAGGCATACTGTACGGTCCTCTCCGAGGCTTTGACGGACTGGTTCCTCCTGTGGGGCCGATAGATGAGGTTTGGGATCCTATAGATATGGATCCCCCCGATGGCAAGCTTTCAGACCTGACGACTGGAGAGACCGATCCTTCGGAGAGTAGCAAGTAGGCAGCTGTGGCCTATTCCCTTTTTGGCGAGCCCCTCCTCCACTTAGTAATAGGTTAGCTAGGCCGGTCTCTTTTTTAGTAGGCCTTAGCATATCGCCTGTAGTAAGGCATGTATATATTTGCTGGTGTACAGGCTAAGCTTACAGATAAATAAAATAATGTTTTGTCTTTCCTCTGTTGTTATTACTACTATCCCTGTTGTTTATGTTTTGGGAGTGATTCATTTTCGCATGTGCTTAACAAGATAAAAATAAATTGCTCGACGATAGTGCCGGGGACGTCGTATAGTTGGACCTCAAGTGAAATGGGATTGCCACGAGCTCGAGAGTCAGGGCGTGACATAAAAAATTCAAATGTCAATGTTCTACGTTCATAACATTTCACATATTCACATAAAATGTAAATCAAATCTATTTATACAGGCTATATCATACAAATATATGCAGTTTTGTGGTTTGGTTTGCCGTCGAAAAAGTTGTAACCAAACCAAACCACAAAAAATGGTTTGTTTAATGGGCAAGATGGACATTGTTAGAGGGGTTGTTGAGCTCGAAGCGAAGGTGTTTTAGTTACCAATGACATTGTGGGGCTCAAATTGAGGCGAGGCTATGTCATGCCCTAGCCCTCGAATATGCGACAACCCTTGTTCACTTGCAGTCATTTGAATGCAACATGCTAGGACGTATCACCGATCAGTTTGTTTTATCTTTCACTTAAGCACATGCGGAAATGAATCAACTAGTACCTAGTCAATAATAATATCAAGGATAGCATAAAGATGCAGAAACAATTGCACAAACACCACCTTTTATTTATGAACATGATTAATCCTGGAGAAAAGCTATACAAGCCCTATTTGTGGGTAATTTCCAATATGGCCTACTAAAAGATATCGAGGTTGGGTTAATCTACTACCATAACAAAAAGAAGGGTAAATCAAAAGAGGTAGGCGTCAGCCCCCCGCACATATTCCTCCCGGTCAAATTACTTGGATGGGGGACCTTCTACGATATCATCAGAGATGTTGAAGTCCATGGGATTCTAGACCTCAGTGCCTAAACCCCTGTCTAGTGGTCCACCAAGCCCCTTAGTGGGCCCTAAACACTCTCCTCTTGCTTGGTAAACTAGGCCTTAAACACATGAGGCACATATAGGTGTAGCCCTTTGTCCGCCCAGATGGTGGTGACATGATGCTTGCATATATAGTTGCGACTAGGAACTAGGTGTGTGGAGACTATGGCACTCATGTTCATGGGTACACTGAATCATGTCGGGTAATGCGTCATCCTATGGTCTTGAAAATAGTTAAAAACAACAAATGAGATATAACTCAGTAAATTAAAGTCCTAAGTATTGACTAGGAAGTCCTCTCACCTCTGGGTGTCCTAACGTGCGACATATTATTGATGGCAGATCAATTAGCAAAGCAACCTACACTTTGCTTTAACTATTAATGTGCATAGGTCCTCAATCATAAATAGTAATAACAACCATCAAATGCAACCACAAGTATTCTCATCTCGCCTTGGCTTATGTACCCTGCATGATACAATCAATCATGTGCCAACATCGATGCATCAAGTAAAATTTGTAATCATGACACATATCAACTTTCTCATGCATAATGCACTCATGCATGTTGTGATTATTATGACCCCTCGAGCCACTGCCAACACACGTTTTGATAGTCTTCTGGCATGATCGGGCATTGTCTCGCCCCATTGGACACGACAATATCTTGGAACTCTTACCCAGACGGCATTCCCGAAAGAGCATCAGTCTGGCCTCAATCGCGATTCGGTATCCGGACTCTTGTTGGGCATTTGATAAATCGGGCATCATCCCCCAAACTCCTACTGGGGTGAAGGTTTCGTTTGTGTGACCACGCAAACACAACAACCACTCATCTTCATTTTTTTTTCTTTTTGTTAAGCCAATGTAACCATGGTTCATGTTCACATAATAGTTTATTGCAATTATATGCTTCCAATCACAACATATGTGTATAACTCAGGACATAAACCAAGTAATTGACACCTAAAATGTCCGTTTATCACCCTATTGCAATTATTGAACAGTTAATTATAAATAATTAACATATCCAAAATAATAACAAGTAATTATTACCACAATAATTAATTAATACTCAAAGAACTACTCACAATTAATTATTTCCACAATAATTAATTAATACTAAAGGAAATAATCACAATTGCTTATTATCACAATAATTAATTAGTACTACAAGAATTATCACAATTAATTATTTCCACAATACTTAATTAATACTAAAGGAAATAATCATAAGTAATTATTTCCGTAAATAATTAAATACCACCAAAGAATTATCCATAATTAATTACCACAAACTAAATTAATCATAATTAATTATTTTCATAAATAATTCATTGTAATAAAATAATGATAATTAACAATTAACTAATTAATTGGCATTAAACATTGTTAAGCTATGGTTAATCCACACTGAACAAGATTAGTGAAACTAATTATCACTAAGCATAATTTAACTATAACTAACTACCTAATCAAGATTAGTCCTAAATTAATTTACCCTTAATCGAGATTAACACCCTAATCGAGGAATTAGGAATTAACTCACGAGTTAATAAGTTTGGAGGTATAGGAACGAAGACAATGACAATCCGACTTTGGGATGGTGAGGGGACAGTGAATGGTCGTTCATAGCAACAAAATGCTTTTCGGTGGGGCTGTCCGTGAAAAAGGGAAAGGTGGCGGCGGCTGGGTTGGGTTGGACGAGTAGCTGGTGATGGCGACGAGTCTCCAGATGGTGACTAGCGGTTGGGCATGGCAGCGGCAGCTTCGATGGACAACAGCAGCAAATGATTAGGGGTGGAAATGAGGGGAAATGAAGGAGAAAGAAGGAAAAACAAAGAGAGAGTAGGTTGAGGAGGGGCTGCTGAACACAAGGGAGGAGAGAGAGAGAGAGAGACTCGGTCAAAAAGTCTTAGTGAGGTTTAGTCTTCAAGTTTCATCCTAGACCAAGTATTCTCTTCTTTATTTCAAGCCACACAAATAAGCCTTCTAAAAACAATAGGCCCATGGGCCCAATTAAGGAAATGGGCTTGCTTGGGTCCATGGTGTGCTGACCAAAGTGGGTGCAAAGCCCAATGTGCCTTCGCTTGGTCCACCTCCTTCATGGGCTCCAATCCTTGGCCTGTTAATTCCTTTTCCAAATTTTTTGGGTTTACAATAAACTTAAGTATTAGAGGCCACATCCAATAGACTAGTCTTGAAGTCCTTGAAACTTCGATACCCAAAATCGAATTGAAACTCATGGTTAAATTCAATCAATTGCTGCTTTAATACAATCTAAACTATCGGGCGGCATTTAGGGATTTTTGTACGTTTGGCCTGTGGTTGACAATTTTTCTCAATCCACGTTCAAGTCTCTTCAAGTTAGGGGTGACTCTCGATTGTCATGTAATTGCGAGGGTTCAATTATTCACTCCGAGTACAAAGCTAAAAAGGAAATTAGTTTAATGTCATTCGTAGTTAGTATAGTAGTCGTGTGGAATCACCCACAATCCGACCGAGCACCTTTGTTGAATCGATTTATTTATATTCCCTAATTGATTTGTAACAGCATGGTATCAACCCTTTATGAGCCTTATGGTTGAACGGTCTATTTCTAATTAAATTGCCTATCTGAATCAATCTTTATGAGTCGTAATCTGTCACGCCCCGAACCCTGAGCATGTGACAACCCCTTCTCTTGGTCAATTGAAAGCAACGTCCTAGGACTTGTCGACGACCATTCATTTTATCTTTCGTTATGCGCAAGTGGAAGACGAACCATCCCTAGTCCAAACAGACAATCAAACAATCAAATAGGGATAGAGGGATGAATAGCAGAAGCCTCAATTACTCATTTATACATCTTATTAGATTAACCAACGGAGGATCGTTTTTCGAATTACAACTTTGACAAAAGGGGCCGATCCATCCTCTAAGCTAGGCCAAAAAGAAACTAGGCTAATCCAACTATACAAAATGAACCCTCGGGTTCAACAACATGGTCACTCAGGCCCATCGGACTCAGCTCCATCAGGTCAATCACTGGTGGAGCGGGGGTAGGATTCTCCATTGTAGGTGCGCCATTTTAAGGACTTGAAAATGGTTTTTTGATAACCAATGAGATATAAATCTTAGTGAGTTCTTCCTGTAAGCCCCCGTTAGCACACCAACTAAACCTAGGGTATCTCTTCAGAACCACCTCTCACTCAACCCAACAACAACCAACCAACAACCCGCAAGCAAACAACAGACAGGGGCAACCAATAACCAATTAGTCGGTTCGCATGCAACCTTACCCGGTATACCATACCCTTCACGTAAAACCTTATACAATACAAGCAATGTAAGCAACAATCATATAGTCGGTTCGCATGCAACCTTACCCCATATGATATACCCTACACATTATAAGTCAGCACAATACACACAATGCACATGGCCGTTAGATGATGCAGCTCATTAATCATGTGCAAGTCGCGTCACAAGCGATCTTACTTGGCCATTGCCACACCCTGCACGTTATAAAATCAAGCGTGCGTGTCATAAATCATGATGTGATCACCTCATGCATAATCGGAACCAATGATACCATATTTCTCATGTACTCTTGCATCCACACGCATTTCGATTATTACCGCCCCTCAGGCTACAACCGAACTTCCGCTGGTGTCTATTGGCATAGCCAAGCATCGCCCTCCCCCATGAGGCACAACGACGTCAAAGGACCCTCACCCAAGACGGCATTCCTAAAGGAGCATGGACTCGGCCTGTACCACAACTCTGCATCTGGCTCACAACTGAGGCGCCACGGTGCTACGGCGCCCTTCCTCTGCAGAGTCACAACCGTGCTCTTCCGTGCCCTCGTCGGGTTTCCGATAAATTAGACTATCACCCTCCGAACTTCGGCCGAGGCAACGGGTTCAACTTTGTGATCACACAAGCATACCATCACAACCAATTTATTATCTTTGAGCATTAGCCAATGCACACATGCTTGTGACACGACCTAAGAGTGATAAGCCCGAGACAAGGACAAAATTCGACCATGGCCAGTCCATAGGCCCAGCCAAGAGACTCCCTTGAGCCCGTGACTGTTCAGTTCCAAATGGTTGTCCTGTCCCGTTCGTCTTTTCTGCTCGTCCCTTGTAGCCAGGAGATTGTGTCCAGAAGGATTTCGTAGGGTTCCAAGGCCTGGCCATGCAGACTGGCCATGGCAGGCTATACTTGAACTATCCCATGTAATAGAACATACTGTAGCTGGTAATGATGGTAGAGATTTGAATGTAACCGTTGGATCAAGGAGGGTATCAACAGATCAGATTAGTCTAGGCATTGTATAAATAGGGGACCCTCACCCCACTTGTAATTGCTAGATCAGAAGTGAATATACGCTCATTTACTCTCAAAACACTCTTCTGGTCGAGTGAGTGATCGAAAGGCTAACTTAGGATCATTCCTAAGGCCGCACAGGCGTGATTTGTTCGGTGTGAATCGTGTAACATCCCAAATTTCGGTAAGCCCGAATTATTGGAAAAGGATTCAACGGGCCGAGTTTTGGAGCCAAATATTTGGGAATTTGTGCTTCAAGGGTAAAAAGACCAAAATACCCCTTTCTAGTTGTTTGTTTAGATATTTGTCTTGTTTTCTTTTCTTTTTCTTTTCTTTTCCCCTATCCCCTCCGCACATTCTCTCTCTTCCCCTTCACGTTTCCCCCTTGTCGACATCCCCTTCCCACTTGCCCATCTTATCTTTTCTCCCCCTTTGATTAGTCTTCTCTCTTATCTCTTTCTTCTTCTTTTTGCCCCACTTATCTGACACCCATTTACTTCTCTCTCTCTCTCTCTCTCTCTCTCTCTCTCTCTCTCTCTCTCTCTCTCTCTCTCTACGGGCAGCTTCCTCTGCACGCTCAGCCCCCCCTTGCAACTCCTTCTTCCTTTCTTCTTCTTCTTCTCTTCCAGCCGAAGTTGGTTTGTTGCCGCCGGCGCTGGCAACCACCACCCATCACCGCCACAGCTCCACCGTCCCGCCAGCTCGCCCCCTAGTCGCCGGTGAGCCGCCGTCCGCCGGCCTTGAGCCAAAGCGGCCTCGTCCAGCCTCTGTCTTCATCTCTTTCTCCTCTATCCGAGCTGCTGCTTTGTTCCAATTTTGGTCACTGGAGCATCGAGCTACCGCCTCGCCGTCATTCGGCCACCACCGCCCTTCGCCTGACTACCCCAGACCGAGCTGCCACTGCCCCCCATCTTTCTTCTTCCTCTCGGTCTTGGCTGAACTAGATCTGGCCAACCGACTGCTTGGACGCCAAAGCAGCGAGCTGCTGCCTCGCCGTCGTCCCTCCGCCCTAGTCACCGTCGGAGGCTAGCCGACCGACCAGCCAACCTCCGCCACCCCCTCGAACCAGTTGTTGCCTTCACCGTGCCCTCTCTCTCCTTCTTGGCCCCTTTGGCCGTGACCAGGAGAAGCGGCCAGCAGCCTCGCCGCTGCCCGCCGCCGCCGGTCACCGCCATAGGCCGCCGGAGGACCGTTCCTGAGCCCCCTCCGCCGCACTGCAGCCACCCGGCCTCTTGTCACCCCGTGAAACAGTTGCACCGCCTCCTTTTCCCTTTCCAGCTTCCGTTTTCCCCTTCGTCGGCCGTTGCACGGTCACCGGAGGCTGGCGGCCGCCGTCAGAGTCGCCAAACCGCCCACCCGGCCCGGCCCCGTGCCGCGGCCCGCCGGTTCCTCCGTTTCTCAGCCTCGTGCCGCGTGGACAGCCGCCCTCGGCTGAGATCTGGTCCCGGGCCGCCTCGTCCCAACGTGCCAAAAGTTCCCGGGCATTCCCCTCGCCACCGCCATCGCGCTCGTGTCGTCAGAATCGCTAAACCGTGAGTCGATTTCCTAATCCCTTAGTTAGGGGTTAATCTTGCTTAGGAGTAGTTTGATTAGTTTAATTATCGATTAGTGTTTTGGATGATCATTATTAGTGTTTTAATACTATTTGATTAAGCTTTGCTTAGTGTTAATCATGGTTAGTATTAATAAATATTATTATTATTTTTGGAATAAATAATAATAATTATTTATTATTTTCGGAATTATTAATTAATTAAATTAATTTATAATTTCGAATTATTAATATTAATATTGTTATTACTATTCATTGCTGAAAATTAATTATTTTTGGAGAAAATAATTAAATGTGATTATTTATTGGAAATGGTTTTAATTGAGTAATTTTGAGGGAAAATTACCATGGTCTATTTTTCGAAAGTCAATAGTATTTATATACTATATTATTAAATGACATTGGTTTATTAAAGAAGGGTTTTACTAAATGGAATTATTTGGGCTGGATAATTAATTATGGGATTGAAAAATAATCATAAGTATTTTGTGGGACTTGAATTATTTTATCGGAACAATCGACTATAGTATTATATGTTTCTTAAATGAGTATCTTTGAGTATAATTATATTTTATACTTATTTTTGGATAATTGAGTATTGTTGGAAATAGTTGATTGGCGTCGTCGTGAGGACATGTATTTATTTATTATTAAATATACGTGATTATTTGGAAAATTGTGCAAGTATCGTGATGTTGATTGGTCGGAATTGATTTGAATTGTTGGTTGTTCCCAAGAGTTAGGGAATGTGCGTGATTGAATGCTAATTGGAAATTGAATTTTTGGAAATTGTCGAGTGAGATCACATGACATATCGCGTGGTTATCTGAAATGGCATGTCGCATGAGCATGAGCGATATTGCATCCACGACAGAGCAAAGATATAAATGGATTGCTTGATGATGTGTTGCATGATCACATTAAATGAGGGAACCTGACGTTGCCGGAAGACCGCCAATCCTTATGGGGTTGTGCCGTGGCCAGTGGGTCGCCTGACTTTGGTCGGATGCCTGATAGGGAGGGGTTCTATGTGGGACCGCGGTATGGGGCCGGGTCCCGGGTCTCTGTCAGTAACGGGGCTGCGGTAATGGGCGGGTCCTGTGCTCCTTCGGGAATGCCGTCTTGGGAGTGAGCCCTTGACGTCACCGTGCCTCAAGGTAAAGATGACGAAGCTGGTTTAGCCAGAACCGCCAACCATAAGGTTGTGCCATGGCCCAAGAGGAGGGGTCGTAATAATCGAAGCATGTGTGGGTGTGAGACATGAGAAAATTGTGTGAGATGCTCTGATTATTCGCATGCTCTTAAAGTCGTGATGATTGAAATGACAGTTTCTGCAGGTTGCGTGTGCCAAAGCCAAGTAGGGTCGCCTGTGATTGCATCTGCTTATTGAACTGTCGTCTGATAATGCTGCTTGAGGTGTGGTATGTGTTGTTTGCTGGAACTAGGTTGCATGGTTAGACTACCCTCGAGGTGAGCGAAATTCCTAACCGAGGCTTAGGATCTTGACTTACTGAGATTTTATCTCACTAGTTGTTGAATAACCATTTTCAGGTCCGTACGATGGAGGATCCACGCGTGTTACGGCTTGTGGCCGTTTTTGAAAGGAGTAGATTAACCCTGGTTCATTGGTTTCATTGGCTCATTAGGAAAATGCCTGTGGTAAGGGCTTGTACTTGTAAACTTCTTAGAGTTAATCAGTAGATAAATAAAGCGGCACTTTGGAATGTGTTCTTGTTGTGTTTTCCTGCTATCCATGCTTTTGTAATTGATCGGGGATTGCGTTTCGCTTCCGCATGCGTTTAATTAAAAGATAAAAATAATGGTCGGCGACGGATTCTGGGGAGTCGCAAATCAAATGATTGCAAGAGAACAAGGGTTGCCGCGTGCTCGAGGGTCGGGGCGTGACAAATCGACTGACTCGTGACAAGTGGTATTAGAGCCTTGCTCGATTCTCGTTCGTGTCTCAACAACGCAATGGCTAATCCACGTTCCAATGTCACGAATGTCCAAGGTGAGAACCGCGAGGATCGTGGAAGGGCAACCGAGCAAGTCGACATCTAGACCAGGCGTAGTCGTGCTGCGTCCCGTTCAAGGGAATCGACGGGAGATTGGGAGCATTGCATGACGTCTCTTGAGGAGAACATCTTGGACATTCGTGGGCTGGTGAATGACTTGACCCAAACCATCGACGAAGTGGAAGCCGACTGAGAGAGGTTCCTAGCCGAGATGCAGGAGCTGAAAGGCGTCATGGGAGAACTCTGTGACGAGCTACTAGGGTCATTGGTCTATGAGCTGCAATAACGAGACGAGGCATGGGAAGCTGCTGTTGTGGCCATGCGAGTTGAGATCGAGGAGTTCAAGGGGAAGCTCACCGAGGTAGAGGCTGTACGCATGAACGGAGGGATCACTATGCAACCACACATGGACCACCCCAAGCCGAAGGAGTTCAAAGGCTCGCGGGTAGCCAGGGACGTGGACAACTTTCTGTGGTACATGGAGCGATATTTCCAGTCCACAGGTATGACTAACGACATGGTTCAAGTGAACACAATGGCTATGTACCTGAGTGAGAATGCCTTGCTCTAGTGGTGTCGCAAGTCCGATGATAGGAGTGGCGACCCTATCACAACTTGGACCAAGTTTGTCGAGGAGTTTCGACGGAACTACTACCCCGCTTATGCAGAGGAGGAAGCTCGTGATGAGCTCAAGCGTCTCGGACAAAGGGGTACTGTCCGAGAGTATGTCAAGCGGTTCTCAGAGCTGCTGCTCCAGATCCCATCCATGATCGACGTGGAGGAGTACCATCAGTTCATGAGTAGCCTCAAATCATGGGCCAAGCAGGAACTGAAGCGGCACAGTGTGAGAGATCTGACGATGGCCACGGTCGTGGCCGAGTCCCTCGAAGAACCTAAAACGGCGGTGTCCACAGCCAAGCCCGACTACAAGCCAAGGGAAAGGGCCAACGGTGGGGGAGACTGGAATCGGTTCAGACGTCCCAATGGAGGAAGACCACCAGCGAGCCCGCCTAAGGCTTAACTAGAGTGGAGTGGCTAGGGACAATGCCGAAATTGTACATACAAGTGCTTTTTCTACGACGGGCCACACATGACTCGGGACTATCCAAAGAGGGGTAAGCTGGTAGCCCTATGCCGAGATGATGAACCACAGGAGGAGGCACAGCTAGGATCGCTGAGGATCCTAAGCACCATCAAGGCCAAGAAGGCCAAAGAACCGAAGGGGATGATGTTCGTTGACGCGAAGATCAGAGGTACCACGATCAGTGCACTTGTGGACACAAGAGCATTTGATCTCTTCATCTTCCAAGAGGCCGTGAAGAAGCTGAATCTTCGGGTCGAAGGAGGAGCCGGTTGGCTCAAAACGGTAAACTCAAAGGAAGTCCCAATTAGTGGTGTGGCTAGGGACATTGAGATTTGCCTAGGTCCTTGGACGAGCAGGGAAAATATCGAGGTAATCCCCTTTAACGACTATGATTTTGTACTAGATTTAGGATTTCTTGATCGTATCAATGCGGGCATTATGCCCTTTGTGGATTGTATATGCATTCTGGATAAACGCTACCAATGCATAGTGCCGATCCATCACGAGTCGGGATGCGATCGGAAGATGCTTTCTGCCATGCAGCTCTCAAAAGGTGCATGGAAGGGCGAGGCGACCTTCTTAGCAACACTGAAGGTCGAGGATGTGAAGGGTAGCAAGGAAGTTGTTCCAACTAAGGTAACCCGGGTCCTCGACACGTTCCAAGATGTGATGCCACCCGAGTTGCCAAAAAAACTGCCACCTCGTAGGAAGGTTGACCATAAGATCAAGTTGGTGCCTAATGCTCGACCCCCGGCCATGGCGCCCTACCACATGGCCCCGCCTGAGTTGGAGGAGCTGAGAAAGCAGCTCAAAGACTTGCTGGATACGGGATATGTTCGGCCATCCAAAGCCCCGTTCGGTGCTCCGGTGCTGTTCCAAAAGAAGCACGACAGGTCCCTTTGGATGTTTATAGGGCTTTAAACAAGGTCACCATAAAAAACAAGTACCCGATCCCGCTCATCGCGGACTTGTTCGATCAGCTAGGGGAAGCTCGGTGGTTCACCAAGCTGGATCTTCGATCGGGATACTACTAGGTTTGGATTGCTGAAAGGGATGAGCAAAAGACTGCATGCGTAACTCGCTATGGATCGTACGAGTTCCTAGTCATGCCGTTCGGATTGACCAACGCATCGGCAACATTCTGTACACTAATGAATAAGGTACTGCACCCGTTCCTTGATCGGTTTGTGGTTGTCTACCTTGATGATATTGTAGTGTATAGCCAAATGCTCGAAGAGCATGTCGAGCATTTGAGGCAGGTGTTCCAAGTTCTGTGGGAGAATGACATGTATGTGAAGCGGGAAAAGTGCGCCTTTGCACAGGAGGAAGTCCCATTCCTTGGGCACATCATCGGGGGCGGACGAGTACAGATGGACACAGCCAAAGTTCAGGCCATCACTGAATGGAAACCACCAGCCAAGGTAACGGAGCTGAGATCATTCCTTGGGCTAACTAACTACTACCAAATGTTTGTACGGGGCTATTTGAGCATCATAGTCCCTCTCACGGACATACTGAAGAAAGAAAGGATGTGGAAGTGGACAAACCGGTGTCAAGAGGCCTTTGAGCGGTTAAAGCTGGCCATGGTCGAAGGACCTATCCTAGTGTTGCCGGACTACTCCAAACCGAATAAGGTAGAAATTGATGCCTCCGATTTTGCAATAGGTGGTGTACTTATGCAGGAAGGACACTCGGTGGCCTATGAATCAAGGAAACTAAATGACACTGAACAGCGATATATGGTCTAAGAAAAAGAAATGACCGCCGTAGTGCACTGTCTTCAGACATGGAGGCACTACTTGCTGGGGTCAAAGTTTGTCGTGCGGACAGATAACGTGGCCACGAGCTACTTCCAGACCCAAAAGAAGCTTAGCCCGAAGCAAGCTCGATGGCAGGACTTCATTGCGAAGTTCAACTACATGCTAAAATACAAATCGGGGAAAGCCAACTCGGTAGCCGACACCTTGAGTAGAAAGATAGGGCTGGCAAGCACGGTAAGTCGACCTAATTGTCCTTTGCTTGATCGAATCAGAGAAGGACTTCCGTAGGATCGAACAGCACAACAACTATTCGAGTACGCTCAAGAGGGCAAGACGAGAAGGTTCTGGTGTGAAGACAGCCTTCTCTACACCAAAGGGCGGAGACTTTATATGCCGTCCTACGGGAGATTGCGGAAGGAAGTGCTCCAAGAATGCCATGACTCCAAATGGGCGGGACATCCGGGAATCCACCGCACCATGCCGCTGATTGAAGATCAATACTATTGGCCATGCTTAAGGGATGATGTTGAAGCATACGTCAAGACGTGCCTCATGTGCCAATAGGACAAGCTCGAACAACAGTGTCCGTTGAGGCTTCTTGAGCCACTACCTGTGCCAGAACGTCCATGGGAGAGCGTCTCCATGGACTTCATCGTCAATCTCCCGAAGTCCGAAGGTTATCGGACTCTCATGGTCGTGGTGGATTGCTTCTCCAAGTACGCAACGTTCGTGCCCGCTAGCAAAGATTGCCCAGCTGAGGAGGCGGCCAAGCTATTCATGAAGCACATCGTCAAATACTAGGGCATTCCGCAGATGATCGTGAGTAATCGTGACCCCCGGTTTACCAGGTGGTTCTGGACGAAACTCTTCAAGATGCTAGGGACAAACCTCAACTTCTCCACGAGCTTGCACCCTTAAACAAATGGACAAACGGAGAGGGTGAACTTGCTCATCGAGATCTATCTCCGGCACTATGTGAGCGCGACCCAAGCTAATTGGGCAAAGTTGATCGATGTGGCTCAATTCTCGTTCAACTTGCAGCAGCGGAATGAGTCTACAAACCAAAGCCCGTCCGAGATAGTGATCAGGCAGCAACCGTTCACTCCAAGTGTGGTTGCCATGGGCTACAAGGGGAGTAGTCCCTCCGCGTACAAGTTGGCCAAAGAGTGGCAAGAGTAGGCTAACTTGGCGTGGGTGTGTCTTCACAAGGCTTCAAAGCGGGCCAAGAAGTGGGCGGACAAGAAGCGGGGGGACGTGGAGTTCCAAGTTGGGGAACTCGTGCTGGCCAAGTTGCATGTTGTCCTTCGATACTGAGAGGTACACAAGGGCTTGATCCATCGATATGAAGGCCCTTTCCGTGTGGTCCAATGGGTGGGTAAAGTGGCATACAAGCTAGACCTACCATCCAAGTTGAAATTGTACCCGGTGTTCCACGTAAGTATGTTGAAGCCTTACCTTGTAGACGAAGATGATCCGAGCAGGGGCGAGTCACAACGAGCGCCTTTGTCGCAAAAACTTCCTATGACCATGGTGTCGAAAGCATCCCGGCTAATCAGGTCATATGGAAGAAGTACAGGGCGCTTAGACGGGAGTACCTTGTCCAATAGAAAGGCCTTCCGGAGAGTAAAGCGAGCTGGGAACCCTCCGAGGCTCTTTGGCAATTCAAGCGGCACATCAATGCATTCCATGCCGAAGATGCGACGAGGGCATCGCCAAATTAGGTGGGGGAGAATGACACAGCCTAAGAGTGATAAGCCCAGGATAAAGACAAAATTCGACCATGGCCCGTCCACGGGCCCAGCCAAGGGACTCCCTTGAGCCCGTGACTGTTCAATTCCAAATGGCGGCATGAACAACTCGGTTTTTCGGAGGACGGTCAGACTGAAAAATAGAAGGAATGAAGGGAAAGCAAGGGAGAGAAGTGTGCGGTTTTTGGAGGAATTGAAGGGGAGAGAGATAGTGAAGTGAAGGCTAAAGTCAAGCCACATCAAGGCCAATTAATGGCTTGCCCAACTCCCCAAGCAAATGACATCATCTTCTCTCTCTTCTTTTGTCCTTTCTTCAAAATATCCAAAGGTAAAATGGTTATTTCCACCTTGTACAATTCCCAAATTACCCTTGGGCTGAAAATGAAAGGCGGGCCTAGGAAATGGGCTTGAAAATGAATAAGAATGGGATCGGGAATTTGTTAGGCTCTAATCAGCTCAGTTTTAGACAATTGGGCTCGGAAGGTAAATGGGTCGTTTTGGCCCAACGGGCTCACTTGCTTGTCTCGGGTCTACCACGATGACCGTCCCACCTTGGGCGTGAGACCTACACTGCTATTGCCCAGCCCACGTCCTCGTAGGCTCATTTCCTCGGTCTGTAAACCCCTTTTCTAAAAACTCGGCTCAACTGGCACTGTCGACTGTTTAAGAAACATCATCCAAAAGTCCGTCCCGGACGTTCCAAAAAATTCGAAGTCGAATCTTGGATTCTCATGCCTTGTCAATTTTGCCCGAATGCCATTTTGGTACTACTCAGACTAACAGGCGGCTTCAAGGATTCACGTGTAACCAACTTGTGCCAATTCACGTTCAAAACTTCTCAACACATGGACGTCATTGACTACATGAAATTGCAAATAATCGATTCTTATTTCAAAGTACACGATTATCAAGGATTGACATAAGGCCTCACAGGTTCGATAACAGTAGATGGAATCACCCGTCGTCCCATTATTTCTGTACGCGAATCGACTTCTAGTTGTTCCTGAAATTGACCTACATATCTACAGGATTGTCCTTACGCAAGTCTCACGGTCAAGTCGTTTTCCTAAGTTAAGTTCTTTAGTCGTACGAGTTCTGTCCTTATTAGCCTTTCCCCTCAAAGTCAGTATCTCATGAGTGATCAGTTCCGAGTGAGATCAACCAACAATGTATTGGTGAAATTAACGTTCATTCCTTCCTCAAAGAGCTCGAATTTCAGGACGTCACATAATCAATCTTTAATTGCCTTTCCGAATAGGTTAGTTAAGTCGTGAATGATCAGTTTAGAATAAGCATAACTAATAATGCATTGATTAATTAACCATTTCTTATATTCTGAAATGGGGTCAAAATTCAGGACGTCACACCTTACATCGATTGAGATGGATGGGGTAAGCAATGCATCAAGGTGATGTTTCTTGCCAAAAACACAAGAAAAAGGGAAGAAAATCCAACAATTCAAAAAGAATGTGCAACATGTCCTTCGTCAGTCGAGGGGATAGTACTTGTGAGTACCACATGCCGATGATCCTCATATTCCATGTCCTTCAAATGTCCTCATAAATTCTTTTTAACCCTGAGCTTTCCGTGGGCATAAAAATCATATCAATTGCACATAGGATAGAAAAGTTATGATTGATCAAAATTTGATCAAAATTTTTGGAAAATATTATTTTTAATTTATTTTCTAAAAACAAAAGAATGATGAGGTCAGCCCACAGCCACCATCCCCATGTATTGCTTCTAGAGCTGACTCGACGATGGAGTGCTGACAACCCACAAATGAGGCCAGCCCACTCCATATGAACCTAGCTTGCACAAATTATGTATAGAACAAAATCCTCGCAAAGATATGGCAATCGGATATCATAATTGTGATCATCTTTGATGCATTAATTTATACAACTTAGCAACACCTTATGGAAACGCTATGAGGATGCACATCCTATGCTTTCAAGCCATTGCCTCAAATGATAGGAATTCATAAAACACGTGCGATACCATATTACAAGATCCCCAAAAGATTTTAAGTATGCATAAATCAATGTTATTGGATGATTAATTTTTGGACCAATTGCTTAAGAGCTAAAGGTAGTCCATCTGCACCAGAGACAATGTGTAACGACCCCCATCCAGGGTCTGAGATGCGGGTTATTTTTGTGACATCCCAGGCTTATCGCCGACCCCATTTATTTTATCTTATTTATATGTACATGCAGAAGCGTAAACACAATAATAATCTCGATCAACATTACTAGAAGAGCATAGGAGGTAAGTATGCAACTCATTATTATTTTTCATTAGTAGTCTTATATACAAACTAACTTCCATTTTACATTATGCAAAAGGGTCAAGGCATTCTTATCTCCACTACAGCTATAACTTTCAAAATTGGGAACCCTTCCCATTACGGCTGATACTACTGACTAGAGTCCATCCAGTCGGACGTTGTCCTACCACTTGGGTTCATCAGCCCTCTAAAACCACAAAGAGGTTTGATAAATTCCCAATCCGACCAAACGTACTAAGCCTCGTAACGTTGAGGAACCAACTCGACTCGTCTCTTATCAACCCACATGGTGGTGGTGTACTTCCAGTACGTTACTCCTACTTTAACATGTATAACATCTATAGCCGACCCTTCCATCCTTATAGGTGGACCAAAACATACAAAAGGTGGGTTAGCCATGCTTACAAACTTGTAAAGGTAAATGGGTGAGTTTTTAGGAAACTTAGTAAGTAAAACCCCTAACTCTTGACTGGTAAGGCATTTCTTCATCAAGGGCTAGTTAGAACTACTTATGCAAATAGTGTCGATGGCAGATTAATTGCAAATTCATATGCAATGCCATGACTAAAACAAGGGTTTCACTTACTCACCCATCGACTAACGCATAAATACTTACAACTCAAACTTGAGCATAACTGGCTTTCATGTAGATCACTTAGCCTCGTCCTAGCTCAACCAGGTCCTCTCGGCTCAACCAAAGTTTCTAGCTTCTTACTGGGCTTCCTAGCTTAATCAGGGCATCTCGGCTCATACCGAGGCTTCTCCGGGCTAGCTTCCAGAGGCTTCTAAGTATAAACCGGGCATCCCATTGCGAGGGTACCATCATCGTTCTCATCTTTCATGAGGTAATCACACAAATGCATCACTTATGCCAGTTCTTGTCTTTTTCTCTAGTTGACTCATTCATAGCTCAACAAAGAAATGCTCATACATAATCATGTGCGCCATGCTTTCTATTACCCGATTCTAATGATGCTATGAATGACTCTAAGTCCAAGGTTTAGCTCAACCGCCAAGTGCCAAGGATCCTACACCAATCTAAGGCATGAGTTTGGTATATTTCAATGTCAATCAAGACCTTATGGATTGAGCAATCCCCATACTAAACGAGACTAGGATTTATCACACCTTGATGCCGGTTCGAGACCTGCAGCCTTAGGTGAGCCTTGTACCATACAAGACTTGAGTCTTGACATTTCATTACCGACTCAAACCTTATGGTTCTAGGTTTTCCCGACTTGTGTTGAACACATGCCACAAACTTTGACATCATCCCAGTCGTGAAAGACTCAAACACATGCATAAGATTCATGTACAAGCCAACATATACATAATCTTCCATACAAATCATGGTCTATCAAGAGAGTGCTGTCCAGACTTAATGATAGAAATGGTAATACTAGGAGAAGTAAGAGATTCAACTTACTTGGACAAACCTCACGAAACTAGAGAAACTAACTTGAGAGAGAGAGAGAGGCGGTTTTACTTGGCCGAAGGAGAGAAGAGAGGGTGACAAAAAGAAAGCATTCAAGGGAGGGGAAGGAGGAGAGGATGCAAAATGGTGAGGAAGAAGGAGAGGCTCCTTCTATTTATAGCTCCCGAGCTCATCATTGCACTTCTAAATGGTCCAATGCTCTTTTTCCAAGTGGCACACCTAAGTTGTTTAGGTGGCAAGCCTATTTTACAAAATATCTTGCCTATAGAATCGAGGTGGCAATCTAGTATTATTAGGTGGCCATCTAGAGTTTCAAAGAAGACTCTAGAATTCTACTTGTCTTGCCACTATTGGTCCACCTAAGTTTCCCTTCATTTGATGACATTTAATGTATTCTTGAGGAGGTGGCACCTATATAGGCTTAAGTGGCGTCCACTTCCCTTAGGCTCATGATGAGAGTTTTTTGTGTCTATTTTCGATTGGTCCATGAGGGTTCATCGCCTTGATTTATGAGCAAATTTTTATGCAATCATTACCAAATCTTTCCTTTGGACAACTCATCACCATGCATTTAATGAGGTGGTTCTTGAGAATTCCGCCATTGGTCCCTTTCCTCAAGAAGAAATAAGCACGTGCCATAATTCCAAAACTTGCTCCCTAAGGAAAATCTAACACCATTATGACAAAATCTTAGTTTGGACACCTTGCCTTCACAACTCATCATCTTCATTAAATGATGGTTTCTAGAGAGTTCTACTCTGTCTTTTTCTTCCATAAGAAGGCGGTCCAAAGAAATCCATCCTCTAAATTGGTTATGAGGTGGAAAAAGAGATCATTAAATACACCTCGAAAAAATCGAATCACATGCACCCGAGGTTCGAGCCATTATGCTCCACGCTCACCAAACCATCCCCTTAGGTGGTTGGCCCACCGGTCAACACCTTGGCCAACCCAATGGTTGGCACGGTTGCGTCTGTCTAGTTCCAGGACTGGCCCTTGGACTAGTCCCTAGGTCTATCGTCGGGCTTGTCGTAACCAATTCCTCCAATTTCGGTCCTTGGTCTTTCGCTTGGTTCAAGACCAATCCCAAGGCTATCAATGGCCTAGCACTAAGCTAAGGCACCCATGGATCTTAGAATTAGTGACAGAATTGCCAAGTCTATCTCAAGGCTCATTTCGATCGGCACCCGATCCAACCGTATGGTTCATGGCCAATGCATCACGGATCCATGATCGGACATCACTAATACGAGATTCATTTCCGATCACTAAGAATTAAATAGGGAATGATGCATTTTTCATTGGAAGATGATCGCATTTGGTCGAGTCGGATCGTCCGTGTATCGGTGCATAGCTAAGTAGAATCACCAGTGACCGGGCACTGTGATCAATTGGATAAACCCATGACCATTCATAGATCCAAAATCACCCCATGACTAATTCTTGTGATCCAAAAATCACCTTATGAGCTAGTGGTCCGATCCCATCAGTATGGTCGGTGGACAATTCATGACCAACACCTCATCTAGTTCATTGCCAGTCAGTTCGTTGGACCATGCGATCTACTCAAGACCTTATGGCTGATCCTCTTGGGGTCGGAATCAAGGGTGTTACACAATGCTTTTTGAAACAGTGTAGTAATTGGCTGGAAGTGAGTTCTCATGCCTACAAAAAAGTTCAAGTGCGTCTTCGTCTTTCAACCCGATTAATTTATAATCCTTGAATTATACTTAAATCCATTGATATTCAGAACACTCTTGTCCTTAGTGTTGACAAGTATTTCAGTACCAGGACACAAATAATTCGCTTAGATCAATTTTTGAATATGATTTCCCTCATCAACATCATCCCATACAATTAGCACCTATTAATGTTATCAATATCACAAGTCACTCTAGAATAAGAGATTGTCGCAACCCACCCTCGCCGATAGTCAATGTCAAGAGGAAAGGTGTTTAGGGGTATTTACTACAAGTCGATCCTCGAAAAGGGATCAATTGTGAGTGTGGATTCTCCCAAATCCATATCCCATGCAATGGCTGGAAGATTTGTTTTATTTATCTAAGTTGATTAACAACCTAAGATAAATGTTTAGGAGTTGCCACTAGCCTCAATTTGGGGGCCAGCTAGAAAGCCCACTCAAGGTTCGGGAGATGCGTGTCTTGTTTTATTCTCTTGATTTCTATGCAACCAGAGCTCTAGGGTTCTAGAACTTGGGTTATGCTAATTGTTTCTATTAGCGCCCTTTCAGTACTTAACAGTCATTGTGTTTTACCTAGGGTGTCCATGTGTGTCTTGTTAATTTTTCGTGTTATTTAAGATCTAGGAATGTGACCATGCGTGAATATCGATTTCATGCTATTCTAATTCTAAAAAATGGAAAAAAAAAAAGAAAGGCAAGCAATTTTAGTTGAAATTATAGTGTGAAAAGTAAATAATCAAGGAAAGTAGTAAATCTAAACATACAATCTTAATGAAGAATATGTAAAGGAAAGGAAAGGAAAGAAAAGGAACCCGCCACTCATCGGGTTTTTATACAATGTGATAGAATACTTGAGACATATATCAAGTGTCAAATGAATTGTTCAAAAGAAAGTCGAAAGGGACATTGACCATCGCCATTTTCATGGCCGCCTTCTTCACCTATTCTAATTCTTCAATAATGCTAAATGAATTGGTTTATAATAGAAACAAACATTAAAGCAATCAAAAGACAAGCGAAAAAAAAAACAAAGCAAATAGACAATTGATCAATGTAAAGTGGCCTCGAGATTGGCCTTTGGAAATTGCATGCATCACGT
Organism: Angophora floribunda; assembly: GCA_014182895.1. Classification (NCBI taxonomy): domain Eukaryota; kingdom Viridiplantae; phylum Streptophyta; class Magnoliopsida; order Myrtales; family Myrtaceae; genus Angophora; species Angophora floribunda. The sequence goes on along the minus strand of CM024711.1, from coordinate 11,276,443 downwards.
GCCATAAAATGTTATCCCCATTCATTGTTATTAGACACGACTTATAGTAACTAGCTATCATTAGTATTTACTCGTGGTGGCTAATACTATAAGCTCCCTAAGGTCAAGTTCTAATGCGTATCCCGAAGATTACCCACGAACATGCATTATGCTTGTGTGAGTAATTAATAATCACATGCATTGAACTTGAAAATAAGCACACGAGCAGGTCCTAAGACCTTGTTTCTCGCTCAATCAAATAATTAGTGAGGAGATCAAGCGTTGGACACAATACGTAGAACATTCTTTTAGTGTCTTTTTTATTTTCTATAAATTTTTGTGCTTAAAGTTCAAGAAATGACAATCAAAAGTCATGTAGACATCAAGATCAGTTCTACATTTGTCATTTTCTAAAAATCATAGAACATGAACACGTCACAACCAAGCAAAATAGGGGAATCTGTAATACATTGATAAAGAACAAGTAATCGAATGTGACCCATTAAGCAATTGACTATGCAAAAATTATAGCATGTCAAGCACTCAATATAGAACATTTTTCATGAGGACAACTCCTTAAGACGAGCTATGTGTGAATTTATAAAATCCAAGAACAGAATAGGGCAGCAGCAAATTGATGCAATTTTACAACAACATGAACATGTTGACGATGTTTAAAATTCCTCAAATTTTGCTACATGAAAGTTCTAAGGGTGAAAAAAAAAGTTTGTGAAGGGTCTGAGTATCAACTAACAGCAAAAAAATTCCAACAAAAATGGTAAAGTGTAGACATACAAACGTGCGCAAGTGTATTCTGAATTTCACGATTTTCCAGATTATAGGGCAACTATGTAAAAATGGAAAAATGGGACAATTGACATGCAAATGGTTTGATTGGCATCGTTAGAAATGAATTTCCTAGGACTTTCTAGGAGATGACATATTCAATTGAGGTCATTTACCTATTCAATCTTAGAGATTTTCATGAACATGAAAAATGATTGAATGTCGGGTAGCATACACATGAGCAAAGTGTATGGTTTAACTCTTCTATATGATAAGGCTAAAGTGTGAGAAAAATCATATAGGTTAAGCATAAAACCATCAACATTTTCCATTAAGGGATCTAGGCCCTAATTCAATCATAAAGCATGATATGAAAATGACAATGTCGAGATGTATATTGAATGTGTTCATGAGGACAGAACCAAATCACACAAGAACATGCAATGTCAAGATGAAATAATGCTTGATTAGATGGCATAAGTATTCCAAAGGTGACATTATAACATGGAATGACGTTCATGAGGCTTTAATGGACAAGACATGACATATGAGTGCATGATTTCACATGAATGCACATAAGGACTTGCACAGGGCAAAATGGAGGTCGGGATGATTTTTAGGGAAATTGACCTATTCAGTGATATTCAAAAATCACAGGAAAAATATATGTCATGAAAACACTCATATGAACAAATGTCTATAGGAATCAACTTGAAAAGAGTTTGGGAAAAATTACAATAAAATCAGCAAATTCGAAATTTCAGATTCGGGACTATGCAAACCAGTAGAACAGCGGACGTGTTTTAGTAAATTTGACCTAGTTGTGCTCATTAAAAAATTCTGAGAAAAACTTTGTTATGACCAACATCTCTATGCACAACTTTCATCAAAAACTTGAAGCCAGATTCTGAGCATAAAATTCAGCAAATATTCATGAAACCGATACATGCAGTTAGAAACTCCAGAAACCAGTACACGTGATGGTGACGTTATGGCCTTTTGTCCTAGTATATTGATCTAAAAAAATTTCAGCAAAAATATATGTTCTAGATTAGGTTGTAAACATTTTTCATAAAGGAATCATCTCGCAATTTAAATCACAAAAATCAGCAAAAAATCACAAAGTAGCAAAGGTTAAAAGAATTGCAATAATCAGAACCTATTCACATCCACACGCGAATTTGAGGAGAGTTTTCAGGTATCAAATGAAGGCTGATTGGAGTATTCTATAGCTTGTTGGAAAGCTTATTGAACCTATTTTAAAAGCCGAAGTAGGCCTTGAACTCATTCAAACAAGTTTTCAAGCTCAAATCAAGATGTTTTCTTAGGTTTGTCAATCTGGAATCCGATCTTAATGAATTAAGAACAATCATCTAATCAAGCCTATTCATACCACATTCATTTAAGCAAATCCATCCACAATCATCATGAAACATCATAGATACTTCAACAATCACATAATCGAACCTAAACTTGAGTTCTATCCCTGCCTATTGTGATCTCGCCTCATCTAGCTCATGTTAGAGACACCTACCTTTAATGAAGTTTGATGTCAAAACCGAACTTAAATCCACGAGACAGCGACACCAGCCGCATCAAGACCAACACAGGGACATCCAAAGGTCTTCTTGTCAACGGAGAATGAAGGATCGGCATTGGATTTGTCGTCAGTTCTCTATTGAACCAAAACCAGTCCAAGTCGAACTGGCCTTCAACCGCCAAGGGAGGATCGCCTCACACGGGAAGATCAGAGCAAAACCGAAGCTCTTGTTAGTCATCAGAGAACGAACAAAGGAAGAAGGACGTCAGAGAAGGTGGCCAATGTGGCTCCGTCGCCGAAAGAGGTTTGGTGAAGGCAGTTGGACGACGGTTGAGGCAAAACCGCCGCTTGTTTCTAGAGAGAGAGAATGGGTGGGAATTGAGGGATTTTAGAGAGAGATTTGAGAGAATTTCAGAGAGGAAAGAGAGTATAATCTGTCTTTCCAAAAATTTGGAAGGAAGATGGTATATATACCCCTTCCTAATCTCAAATCCTAGCCGTCGAATTAATCCAATGGCTAAAGATTAACCCATATGCCTAAGTAACTCTTTTTAGCTTCCAATCATATTTAACACATTTAACATGTGCTAATTTTAATGGCCAAGATTTAATGCAATGGATGGCTTAAAAGATTTTTGTGGTTAAGGACGTAATTAGGGAAATTTTATAATTTCGCTAAAACCTAGGGGCTTATTTGCAAATTCTGAAAATATGAGACCATGGGAGGTTTGGGCCACCTTGTGGTGGTGATCACCAACCAAGAACCGATCGGAGGAGGGCCAAACCGGCCTCCTCCGCTGGTAGACGATCTGACTGGTCGAACCAGTCTTGCACCAGTTTGATTGATTCGGCCACTTGGGGTGGTTTGCTCCAATTTTTCTAGGTTTATGCAATTTAGTCCCTCGTAGACTCAATGAAAAGAAATTTTGTTTAATTGGAAAGAAAACGGTGCAATTTTGAAGAGAAATGTCCAATTTCGAGCAAATTTAGGTTTATTAAACTGCATAAATTCAATTTTGTGATTCTTTTGTTAACCTAATTGTCTAATTGCCATGAAAAAATATTGGACCCACACTATGAGCACATCAAATTGGATTTTCTAGGCCTTAAATTGGACAATTCTACCTAAGTATTAGTCTCAATTCGCAAATTAATTGAAATTGTGAAATTGAACTCAATTAAAGTTGTGAGACACCTATTAGTCTAATTGCCTATGCCTAGGGGAACTTATTGCATCCAAATTGACTTTCAATGATGATTCGACATTCTTGCCAAAATTAAATTAAGGGTCAATGTCCAAATTAAACCTCAATTCATCAAATTAAACCTTAGTCATGAATGGATAAACTCGAATTTCTTGAATCAAAACTCAACAACTCTATTTTCTTAAGGCCTGGTAAGCTAATATCCCAAATCAATGAGTCATCAAATAAATTTGCTAAAATCAACCCTGATTTGGACTTAACTCACGAAATTGAATCGAATGGAAGTGTTCGTTCGCAATTCATGAAAAATCGATTCAGAACCCTAATTAGGGGCAAAAATGTTAATTCACATTTCTCTTTGTCCAATCTCAAAATTGACTAAACGAATGAATGGGTAATTTTCTCTAGATTAAATGTCGTAAAACGAATTAAGTCTAATTATGACTAGAATGAAAGTAATTTTATTTTTGGTCAATTCTAAACCTAAAATCGAGAAATTCAGAAAATGAGATTCTTAATAGATTTCTGCAAAATTCTTGATGCTAAAGTCAAATTGAAGCTAAAATGAAATAATTTTGTGATTTTTATATTTTTCAAATTTTTTGATCAAAGGTTTGACCAAAGAGTTTGATTTTATGGTCAAATTTTTGAATTTTTCAAAATTTCCACTTCCAAAGTGAAATTCAAAAGGAACATTTTGGTTCAAAAGCCAAAATTTGACCCAGGTTGACTTTTGATCAAAGAATTGACCAAAAGTCAATTGGAAAGTCAAGCCTTTAGATTTTCAGGTTTTTGTATGAAATTTCTTTCTAAAGTTAAGGCAACCAACAGAATTGAAGAACGACATTTTTTGTTTGAAAAAGGGGCTCCGTTGCGATCAGACACCTCTAATTTAATTTTTCTACCTTTGCCTACGTGTTGACTAAAAATCAAATGTCAATAGAGATAATGGACAATTACTTTTCTTGCAACTCAACTAAGCCCTTGGATTATAACGCTTCGCTCCCATCATCAAGAAAGATGCAAGTTTTCCTAAAGGCGGGACATGATTGAAGAAAACCTTGGCAGATGTTGTTTCACTAATGATGCTCGCCCCGTAGATTCCAATGAACCACACAACACTAGAGTCGATGTCTAACAATTTGTTTATGGCTACCATTCAATCCTCCATGCCAACTAAATTTTCGGTCACTTTTATTTGTCTTTTCTTGATTTTGACCACAACATCTATAACACTTAACTTGATAGGATCTCCATAACTGCCACAAAATTGAACAGTTTCAATTGAGAAAAGGTTTTGACCCTAAAATTTTTTTTTGAGAAAAGGTGACAAATTTGCATGTTGGCTAACCATGTAAATGTATTAGAGCTCGATTCTACCCTTGTTTTTCTTCAAGTGTATGACTCGTTGTTCGTTAATTTCAGTTGCTCGTTTGGATTGGCCATTTTAGCAATAATAACATTTCATTCATTAATGGGAAGGGCTTTTATGACATTCTTAGGCTTTGTTTATTTTGTGGAAAACATTTTCCTCATTTTCTAGCAGTTGGTTCATTTAGGAAAATGAGTTAACATAATAGGTTTTCCCACCAAATCTTAAATTAAGGAAAACAAATTCCTCTTTAAAAAATCAGAAAATAGTTTTCCAAATATGACTAAATATTATTACTTAGATCAAAACTTTGTGCTTTGGCACAGAAATCCCAACACTCGTTCATGATCCCTTGGCAACAGGGCTAAGTCCACGGTGCTTGGGCTGAGGTCCATTGAGGCTGGGCTTGTGATACAAGTGCCTAGCACACTAGGCCTGGTATTGTTGGCATGGACGTCAACTGTTCTATATTGCACGATCGATGCTAATGTGGGAAATTTTTACAATTTTTATTTTTGTATTTTTTCTTCTTTTCTTTTCTTTTCTTTTTCTTTTTCGTTCTTCCTCCCTAGGCTGTCGAGCCTTGGCGACGGCCGATGACTAGCCACAGCTTGCCAAATCCTACTGAGGTCGAGCCTCACCCAAGGCTAGTAAGCTCAAGTGTCACCAACGTCAAGTGAGGCTCTACCACGCTAGATCCGGCGAGCTAAGGCCTCGCTCAAGGCTAGCGAGCTGGAGCTATGCTCGAGGCTGGCAAGGTCTGCTTTCTCTTGAAGCTGATCACCAATTGTTGCCAAGGCCTGACGACTAGCTTAGTGAAAAAGAAAAGAAGAAAAAAGGTACAATATAAAAGAAAACAATTAATTAAATGTTCAATTAAAAAAAAAAGGTTGTCCATGTAAGCATTCGCCATGCCAATTGGAAGGCTAGTATCCATGTTAGCGATTTTAGTAATTTTCTCTCCCAAATAATGTATGTGTATTTTGGAAAATCTATTTTCCTTACCAAATGACAAAAAATATTTTCCAGTATATTTGCAAGTTTCAGCCAAATACTAGAAAATGACTTATCGAAAAACATAGCTTCATTTGTTTCATAAAAATTAATGATTTGGAAAACATTATTCTAAAAATGCTCATGTGTACTATTTGAAATAATTAGTCAATAGAAAATGTTTTGGTTATCGATAATAATTTATATCTAAATATTTTCACAAATGATGAAAAGGAGAAGCTTTGCTCAGCTGAAAAAAGGGAAAAGAGAGATTGATGATGGAACAAAAGGGAAAGGAAAATGATGAAAGTTGCAATAATGGTGTCTTTTAACGATGGCCACTCATTGTTTCCCTTCTTCTTTAATTGCTTCTATTGAATTTTCTCTTTAAATTCAAAGAGATGAGAGCTCCAAAGTAAGGGTGAGCATTGGTCCATGATCAATCCTGAACTGATCCTAGATTAGCCTAATCCTACCGGTCATAATCCGATCCTCAAGGGAACTAGGTCAATTCTTGATTCTGGAATCCTTTGATCAACATTGTGAGGATTGGTTCTCAATCCTAAAAGTTTAGGATTGATTCAACCTGGACCAATCCAATATATATTATAATATTATATATTATATATTAAATATTTTAGATATATTATATTATATGTGGAACATAATATATATAAAATTATTTTATCTATTCTAAAGGACAAATCCTAACTTAAATGGCATTAAATAGCGTCCTCCTCCTCCACCTCTAGTACTCTTGTTCTCTTCTTTCTCTTTTATCCTCTTCAATTTGCCAAGCAAAATTGAGAGAAACAATTTCTCGTGTGAGTAACCTCACCTCGCTTGCCACTCACCGCTTACCACTCATAGTTCAACGCTCGCCTTGCTCTTCACTCGTCGCTTGACACTTGTGCCACTTGCCTCTCTTTGCTGGTGTTGACACGAACTTTTGTTTATTGTGTCTTAAATGCCCATTTACTTTGCTTTTATAAATACCTATTAATTTATAGAAAATATTTGAAAAAAAAAATTCGAAAACTTTTTTGTAAAAAAAAAGAGAAAAAATATTCGGGTGGGCTGGTTCAGCCCAGCCCACCTTTTTCTCTCCATTTTATTTCCTTTTTCTTCAACCCACCTCCCTCTCAGTTTAGCCCAGCCCATCTCCCTCTTTCCTTTTTCTTTTTCTCGGCCCGGCCTGTCTCCTTTCTCTCTTCTCTCCCCGCACGCGCACACACAGAGAGCAGCAGCATGAGGAGAGACGACGTCACTTCGACGTCACCCCCTGGCTGACGTTCGCCGCGTGACGCCAGCAAGGAAATCTTCCCTTGCTGTGCTGTCACGCGGCCAATGGAGGGCACAGAATTCGGTTCGGAGAAAATATTAGGTACGTTGCACGTGCCAACGTGTCAAACGGGAATGGGGTGGTTGAGCGACACGTGTCTAACTGTCAGGCCACGTAGACTAGGGTTTCAAAAAAAATTTCAACCCCCGCGCGCTGCCCCTTTTCTCTCTCCTCTCCCCCTTTTCTCCTCTTCTTCTCGAGAAAGCACGTCCTCTCCTCCTGACAATTTTCTCTCTCTCTCTCTCTTCTGCCCATTTTCTCTCTCCTTTTCTCGAAGCTCTCTCGCTGCCCATTTCTCTCTCTGCCGCGGCGCGGCGCCCGACGACCACCGCGGCGCCGCGCCCGATGACCACCGTCGCCTTGATCCACCCTTGCTATCTTGGCAAGGCGGCCAAAACCGGTCGCAGCCATGACGGGGTTCCTTTCAGTTTTCTGATCGAAGGCGAATCTGAGCCTTGCTATCTTCCAACAATTTCTGCCCTTGATTTCTTTCTTTTTTTCCCAGATCTGATTGTCTTGTTGAATCAGTTCCTTGTGTTTTGCGGTGAGTTCTTTTTAAGCCCCTTTTCCTTGTTCGAGCTGTGTTCGTCTTTGATTTTGCACTGCGAAATTTTGGGTTCTCTTCTCTGCACGAGAGAGGATTTTCTTTTTATTACTTCTGAGTTGTGTTTGGGTTTTTGGGTTTCTACATCAACAAGAAAGGACCTAGGTCGTCTCTTTCCTTGAATCTCTGCTCCTGTAGAACGTTTGTAAAGAAACAAGCAAGAAAGAGGCTGTGATGATTCGCATGTATAAGGAGGAGAGAGAAAATGAAAGCGGTAGGCACCGAGAACCGGTGTATCTTGGCGGGGCAGCCAGAACCGGTCGCAGCCATGGCGGGGTTCCTTTCAGTTGTCTGATCAAAGGCGAATCTGAGCCTCGCTATCTTTTAACAATTTCTTCCCTTGATTTCTTTTCTTTTTTCCCAGATCTGATCGTCTTGTTGAATCAGTTCCTTGTGTTTTGCGGTGGGTTCTTTTTAAGCCCCTTTTCCTTGTTCGAGCTGTGTTCGTCTTTGATTTTGCACTACAAAATTCTGGGTTCTCTTCTCTGCACGAGAGATGAGATGGGTAATGATTCTTCAAAATAATATATGCTTTTGTCAGTTGCTTTGGAGGAGTTTTCAAGATTTTTTTTTTTGGACTTGCAGGTGAATCGGTTTTTGGGCCTGCGATGATGTTTTCGCCGGAGATGGTGAGCTGTTGCATTGATATGATTCTCACCATGGTCGGAGCTATTAGCAACTATTTGAGGAGATTAGGAATTCGGGCAATGATCCAAAACGAGTAGAGCGATCGTATCAGAGATTTTTAGTATGTAAATTGTAAGGCAAACGATGAAGCTGGTCAAATATGATGAATCTGCAGACATTTGCATTTCTTGAAGATTTTTGCCGGTCCTTAGCTGGTATAAAACTATAATTAATAGGTCCCATATGTTCGGTTGGAGATTTTTTTTCTATTTAAGCAAAACTTCACCCGAAGTACTAGACTTTACATTTAAGTCTTAAATTGTTCTCGATTATTTAAACTGACTCCCCAATCCTTTTCTAAAATAGTGTAATAAAATCCTTTCAAAAATGAAGGATACCAAATATATGTTTTAAAAATTGTTGACATATCTAGTAAATATTTATGACTTGATTCTCTCGATGTAAAGTTTTAAGATTTCAATAAAGATTATGAACTTGATTGTTACAATTCATAGATTTATGACTCAATTTTATTCTATAAGTAAGGTTTAAGATTTCTACTGCGCATTTCTGGATAAATTAAATGTCATGCATTATATTTTTCAAAGTTCTTATTTTTGAGTTCTCACTCTTGATGGTTATTAACTTACCAAATTATTGCCCAAGGCAAAGAAATTATCTATAATCAGGCCGTCCTAGTTAAGATCACGCTTGCTTATATTCAACATCTCATAGTATGTGATATGCCTTATGAATAGAATTAGCCATAGCTAGCACTCATAACTTGTGTTATGTGGCATGTTCTAGAATTAGCTATAATAGGTTTATGCTATGTATGAAAATTTATTTATATCACGATGAAGATCATTAAATCTAGTCAAATCCATATGGACCAACTATAAAACGGGCAAAATCCTGTCCATACATCATCGCCTAGTAAGAGAGCCTATGGATGAAATTTTCATGTCTTCAAAAATTAAATATGTTAATAAGAGAGCCTTGGACGGTAATAATTTTTTGCATGTATTCTATGGAGAAATGCTTGGCCAATTTCAATCGAGAGTTGTTGCTATTATACACGTTTTAAAATACAAAGACGCTCTCCGTGTATAATATTCAAAGACAATTTAATGATACAAAGACAATTTAATGATACATAGGCTCTCCGTGTATAATATTCAAAGACAATTTAATGATAAAAGACAATTTAATGATACATAGGCTACTCTTGATTGAAATTGGCCAACATTTATTTTGCTTTTAAATTTTTTCGCGAACAGTGATCTTTCCTGTGAGCCCTTCACACTCGATTGATCCTGAAACTCGAATGAGGTAAGAAATTTCGTGAGCCCTTGACATTCGATCGATCCTAAAACTCGAATGAGGTAAGAAATTTTGAAGTGCAAAGGCAAAGTCGGTACCACAAAGCAAGAGATTCAAGGAAAGAGACAACCTTGGCCTTGATGTAAAAATCCAAAAACCCAAACATAACTCAGAAGTAATAAAAAGACAAAATTTTGAAGAATTACCCATCTCCTCTCTCGTGCAGAGAAGAGAACCCAGAATTTTGCAGTGCAAAATCAAAGATGAACACAGCTCGAACAAGGAAAATGGAAAAGGGGCTTAAAAAGAACCCACCGCAAAACACAAGGAACTGATTCAACAAGACGATTAGATCTGAGAAAAAAAAAAAAAAAAAAAGAAATCAAGGGCAGAAATTGTTGGAAGATAGCGAGGCTTAGATTCGCCTTCGATCAGACAACTGAAAGGAAGGAACCCCGCCATGGCTGCGACTGGTTCTGGCCGCCCCGCCAAGATACGGCTGGTTCTCGGTGCCTGCCGCTTTCATTTTCTCTCTCCTCCTTATACATGCGAATCATCACAGCCTCTTTCTTGCTTGTTTCTTTACAAACGTTCTGCAGGAGCAGAGATTCAAGGAAAGAGACGACCTAGGTCCTTTCTTGTTGATGTAGAAACCCAAAAACCCAAACACAACTTAGAAGTAATAAAAAGACAAAATTTTGAAGAATCATTACCCATCTCTCGTGTAGAGAAGAGAACCCAGAATTTCGCAGTGCAAAATCAAAGACGAACACAGCTCGAACAAGGAAAAGGGGCTTAAAAAGAACCCACCGCAAAACACAAGGAACTGATTCAACAAGAGAATCAGATCTGGGAAAAAAGAAAAGAAATCAAGGGCAGAAATTGTTGGAAGATAGCAAGGCTCAGATTTGCCTTCGATCAGACAACTAAAAGGAACCCCGCCATGGCTGCGACTGGTTCTGGCCGCCCCGCCAAGATAGCAAGGGTGGATCAAGGCGACGGTGGTCATCGGGCGCGGCGCTGCGGTGGTCGTCGGGCGCAGCGCCGCGGCAGAGAGAGAAATGGGCAGCGAGAGAGCTTCGAGAAAAGGAGAGAGAAAATGGGCAAAAGAGAGAGAGAGAAAATTGTCAGGAGGAGAGGACGTGCTTTCTCGAGAAGAAGAGGAGAAAAGGGGGAGAGGAGAGAGAAAAGGGGCAGCGCGCGGGGTTGAAATTTTTTGAAACCCTAATCTACGTGGACTGACACGCGACACGTGTCGATCAGCCAGCCCTCTTCCCGTTTGACACGCTGGCACATCGCACGTACCTAATATTTTTTCATTCGGTTTGAGAGCAAAGAGAGAAGAGGATCGACAGAGGTCAGGAGCGGAAGGAGGGGATCGACTGGGGGATTTCGGACAGCAAGGGGGACGATTTTTCGGACAGAAGGGGAGCAGATCTGAGGAAAAGAAGAGAAGAGAAAACGGAGGAAAGGAGAAATGGCCGGCCGCCACGACTGACCCGCCGCCGACAACCCTCGGCCGTGCTTTAACTCCGGCGTCGGAAACAGGTTAGCAAGAAAGAAAAACAGAGAAGAGAAGATCTGTTTTTCCGGTCCAAGCCACTAAGCCCATCCAGCAACGTCCGAAGGTGAACCCAGCGATCGAGAGCAGGAGAAAGAAGAGTTCGGCCACGCACAAGCCTGCCTGACGGCATCCCGGCGTCTTCCTCAAGCTAAACAGGTTGGTTTTCCCCCTTTGGTTTTCGGACGAGATGGGCTGGAGCTTGCGACCGGCCGGCTCGCACTAGCTCCGGCCCTTGTCGCCTTTGTGTTTTGCTCCTGCATCCCCATATGTTATGTCTGAAGGCCTCTAGAGTACATTCGAGGCTCGGTTGAGCTGGAGATATCCGAATCCGGTAGTGCCCGTTAGGTGTTTGATGAAATGCCTGAATGAGATCCAGAATTTGCATAATTGGTTTCGTCCTCGATAGCTTAGTATTCTAAATGTTTGATCGATTATCTCAGTATTATGGCCATCCTAGTGAGATTTCCGCTCGTTTTTTGATCGGAGAGGAGTTTTTTGCTCCGGCGACGGAGAGCTTCAAGAGTCGCCGGAGGCCATCGCTGGTGAGGTTTGGTGTCGGCCGGACAGAACGGCCGACGCCGGACGACGCTAGGGCGACTTCATTAGGGCCGATAAGGACTCGCGGTGGCGTCGGCGGCGGCGCGGTGGAGTGTGTAGGTTTCCGTCGAGTGTGCAGGCGAAGAGGGCGTCGGGCATGCAGACTAGGGAAGAAGAAGACCAGCGGAGAAGAGAGAGAAAAATGCATGCAGAAAAAGACAAAAAAGGTGAGAAAAAAAAAGAAGAATTAAAAAAGAGTATAAAAAAAAAGAAGTAGAAAAACAAGAAAAAGGGGCTGAAGATTAAAATAAGGGCTGGGCTTTATTTATTTTTCAGTGGGCCCAATCTAGGTTTGGGCCGTTTTTTTTTTTAGAAATTGAAAATGGGCTATCTTCATTTTTTATTTTGGGCCACTTTAAAAAAATTCGACCGGGCCGTTCGGCCAGCTCGGTCACTAGCTCGGCCCGGACCATTAGGGTCCGGGTCGGTTTAGTAGGGCCGGGTCACCCGACCCGGTCCGAATTACCCTCTTTTAAAATAAAAAAAATTCTAAAAAAAAAATTCTAAAATTTCAGAAAATCAAAAAAATCTTTAAAATCTTTAAAAATATTAAAAAAAAATTCGAAAATCCTTAAAAATTAAAAAATGTTTTTTTAAACTTTAGAAAAATTTTGAAAGTTGTCTTTTTCTTTAAAAAAATTTGAAAAAAAATAAAAAAATCGAATATTTCCAAAATTCCAAAATAATTAAAAAATTTTAGAAAATTCCAAAAGCATTAATAAATGTTTTTTAAAAATTCAGAAAAAGCAAAAAAAAAATTTAAAAAATCTTGAAAGCCCGTTTTGTTCAATTTTGGAAAATTTGAAAATATTTAAAAATATTAAAAATATTTAAAAATATTAAAAATATTTAAAAATATTAAAAATATTTAAAAATATTAAAAATATTTAAAAATATTAAAATTTCATAAAAATTCAGAAAATCAGAAAAAAATTGCAAAAAATTAGAAAACCCTTAAAAAGAAAAAGACCCAAAATTGAATAAGCCTTTAGGGCTCTACAATAGGTTTTTTTGGTTTATGTTATTAAGATTATTCCTACACCTTATTTTGCAATGATATTTTGGATGTTATTTCTTTATATTAGAAGGATTAGGACATACTTTAGATTTCTCAAATAGGTTTTCATGACATTTTGAAACACACAATTAAGTTAGGTACTGAAAGGGCGTTAATCGCATGATTAGCGTAATCAAGTCTCCGATCTTAGACTCTCTAGTTACGTGGAAAGTGAGGCACGCTTCCATACCTCGCTTGGTTCTTAGTCGACTCCGATAGACTAGTGGCGACTCCTTGTTTAAAATTTTTTACAAATATCTACGTCGTGCCAGGTATGGGCTTGGGAGAGCTCAAGTTAATTAAGGGCTGTCAGCTCGAAATTAACAATACCCCTAAACCTATTTAGAAAATTTTGTAGGTCGCGACAGCTGGCCTCACTTGTTGCCAAGTAAATCAGTTGGTCTCGATTGATCCTTGAACCAAACCAAACCTATAGGGTTGATCTGATCCTCGGTCCCAAGCTCAATTGGGTCAGTCCTTGATCCAACACTGTGCGGATTGGTCTCTGGATTACCATCCTAACCTGACCATGCTCACCCCTACTCCAAGGACTACATAGAAGAGACTAAAAATTTCCTTTTAAGGGTTTGATTCAGTAAGGTTTTCTTCGTGAAATTATACAAAATGAAGCGGACTAAATCTTGTGCCAATATTCATGTCATTTTTGTATGAGATTGAGAAATTATAAGAGTTAAAGATAGAGTAATTAGTTGTATTTGAGGGATGAAAAACACCAAAAGTATAAAAGTGACTTAAGTATGATTGTAAACATCTATTGTATCATTTTATCTATAATAGAATTGTGTGCTCATTTCTTTGTAGATGTAAGTCACACGACTGAACCATATAAATTTGGTATCTAGTTAACTTCCTTATTTTGTGTATTTTATTTGATCACTTGTTTTACTTTCAACAGTGAATATGGTTTGAAGAGAAGTGAAATCAAATTAAACCATATTATAATCAAGATCAAATCAAGCCAAACCATTTTTTTTAGCTTGATTTGGCTTAATCATTCGTTCTTCTTTTACTTTATCTCTTCATCATTTTTAATTTCATGAGAAAAAACCAAATTCCATGTTGCGCCCTGAGGAAGTTGCTGGATCACCAAGTAAGCGCAAATGATCCCTCTTGCAAAGTGACGCTTGCTCTACGCATGATTGATCCCAACTTAGTTTTTGTTAATTCTATCATTTGATTAAAAGTCACCACTAATTTTTTTATGAACCGATTAGGACTCAGGCAAAACACGAAAGCTCCTCTTACTTATACAAACTATAGATTTGTGGGTTCAGGAATTGATTAATCTAGATATATTTAACACCCAATTTGGTATGTTTTCTCTTGTTATGAAAACAATTATTCATGCAGTCTTCCCATCTTAGTTACCCATTTTACTCTCAATGTTGAGCAATGTAGGTGATCATGCATAAATTCACTCAAGCAAACACATATAAAACCCAATAATACCAAGACAGCTTGAGTAAGTAGAAGGTAGGAAAATAAAGAACTTGAGCCGTATCAAGGAGAAAAATCAATACAAAGCCTTGTTATTAAGTTCTCGGATAGGACCCCTTGAGCTATAAATAGAAACTTAATGTAAAATTTCCAGAATGTACTATGGCTCAAAACCGGAAAGTAAATAAATGATACTTCATGAATATCTACTATATAAACTACTTTACTAAAATGAACTATTACATCTAGAAGTCAAATCTACTTAATGCAATCTAAAGTGCAATGCAATGTTAAGAAAACAAAATCTGTTTATGAATATGCATGTTTCCTAAAATTCACTCCTAGATCCATATATATTTTTTTAATGAAAATGCAGTTGATCTTTCTATTTGTTTTGTTTTTTGCATTTCCCCCTTCTTTAATTATATATGTTTTTTTATAGTGAAATGAAATTAAACTAAAAATGTCATGCCCCGACCCTCGAGCATGTGACAACCCCTGTTCGCTTACGTCATATGAATGCGACTTCCTAGGATACATCGCCGACCATTCTTTTTATCTTTTAATTAAACACATGCAGAAGCAATAAACAATCCCCAGTCAACATAGCAATAGGGATAGTTAGGAAAACCAACCATAAAACATATTTAACGATATCATTTTATTTATCTATTGATTAACCCTAAGAAGTTTACATGTACAGGCCCTTATAATGGGCAACTTCCTACCAAGTCAACAAAACCAGTAGGACAAAGGTTAATCTACTCCTTCTAAAACACGACAATGAACTGCATCACCTGTTGGTTCTCCACACTACAAACTTGTATTAAATGTGTTTTCTGGTTAGTTTTACTAACTAACCCTATTAATATTATGTCGTCTTGAAACTCGAGCCCTTTAAGGGATATATGAACGTGAATTTCGTCAATGCATTATTGGTTAATCTCACTCGAAATTGATCACTTTCAACATACTAAACTTGAGGGGAAATGATAATGAGGATAGAATTCGTGCGACTAAAGAACTTGACTTGGGAAAATAACTCAACTGTGAGACTTGCGTAAGGACGATCCTATGGATGTGTAGGCCGATTTTAGGGATGACAGGTGATTCCGTTTACTATTATCGAGCCCGCGAACGACCCTATGCCGATTCTCGGTAATCGTGTATTTTGAAATAAGAATCCATAATTCGCAATTTCATGTAGTCAAGGACGTCCATGTGTCAAGATATCTTGAATGTCGTTTGATACTGAGTCAGGCATGAGTCGGTCACGCGTGAATTCTCAAAGTCACCTATTAGTTCGAGATGTACCAAAATGGCATTCGAGCGAAATTGATAAGGCATGAGAATCCAATATTGGACTATGAATTTTCGGGAACGTCCAGGATGAACTTTTAGACAATGCTTCTTCGACAGTCAACATTACCGGTGAAACCGAATAATTGGAAAATGGATTTACAGATTGAGGAAATGAGCCTATGAGGATGTGGGCCAGGCAAGGCTGATGTGGGCCTCATGCTCAAGGTGGGACAACCACATGGTTGGCCCAAGGCAAGCAAGTGAGCCCATTAGACCTAACCTACCATTCAACCCTTCTAAGCCCATTGTCTATCCTTGAGCCAATTCGAGCCCAACCGATTCACAAGCCCATTCCTATTCATTTCCTAGCCCATTTCTTAGGCCCACCCATCATCTCAACCCAAGGACAGTTTGGGAATTGTGTAAAGGTGGAAATGACCATTTTGCCCTTCTAGATATTATTGAGGACAAGACAAAAGAAGAGAGAGAAGATGATGTCATTGCATGGGTGGTTGGAGCTACATTGATGAGCCTTAATGAGGCTTTGACACCAGTTCTCACATTTCTCTTTCTCCCCTACTCAATCGCCTCCTCTCCCCTTGTTTCTTCTCCTTCACTCTTTCCTCTCTTTCAACATTTCTCCAAAAACCTGAGTTGTTCATTGCTGTCCTGAGCTGGTCACCACCCACACCACCTACTATAGTGCTCAGGAGACTCCATTTGTGTCCCCCACGACTGTCATTCGCCGAACAGAGCCGCCGGCCAGCCCGCCTGTCGGCCAAAAGCCACCGCCAGCCAACCCGCCAATTTCTGCCCTATACCACCTAGATCAACTGTTTTGCCCTTGTTTCGACCCAACCACCACCCAAAATGGCCACCAACCAGTCCCCCCTTGACCCCTAGTAACTGTCGCTTCCAGCTAGCCACTCGCTAGAGCTCCGGTTGGTTCGATCGGTCTCTTTCCTCCACCAAATAGTCCGGTTTCCAAGAGTTCTAAGAAGACCGGAGTTGGTTGCTGTTGTTTCAACCTTGGGAAGGTTTTGGATTGCAGTGGTCGAGGCTCCCGCGCGTAGCCTTTGTTGTTGCCGTTGCGCCCGTGTCTTCGGCCCGCTTAACAGGTGAGTTTAGCCCTAATCATTTGTTTAGTGCCTAAACTTGATTAGGGTTAGTTTAATTAGTGTTAATACTAGTTTAGGGATTTTAATTAGGTTGTATTAGCCCTAAGATAGGTGGTTAGATAGATGGTTAGGATTAGTCTAGATTAATCTTGATTAATGCTTATTAATGATAGTTTATGTGTAATTAAGCTTGTTTAGCTTTAATTAATTGATTGATTGTTTTAATTAATTATTTTATTGATTTCTGAATTTAATTTATTAATTATTAAATTCTGGATTTTACTGTTCATGTTACATTATTCATAATTTACTATTCACGCGGTATTGTTCGCGCGGTACTATTTAAGCACGCTGTTCATCCGAAAGTGAAAAATTGCCTAATTTCATGTGCTTTGATTCTATGATGTGAATTGGATGTGTAATTGCATGGACATCCGCATGAATTGTATGGTTTTCACAAAAAAAGGGGAAAATGGTTTGTCCGAGGGACACCGAAATGGACTGCTTTTGTGAGAAAGGATTTGAGATTGTATATGCAAGCATGTGTGTATTGGCTAATGCTCAAGATCAAAATGGATTGTGATGGTATGCTTGCGTGATCACTAAGTTGAACTCGCTACCCTGGTCGAAGTTCAGGGGGTGATAGTCCGATTTGTCGAAAACCCGACGGGGGTCCGGATGCGGAGTCGTGGTAGAGGCCAAGCCCATGCTCCTTCAGGAATGCCGTCTTGGGAGAGAACCCTCGACGTCGCCGCGCCTCATGGGGGAGGGCGATGCCTAATTATACTAGTAGACACCGGTGGGGTTCAGTTGTGGCCTCAAGGGACAGTAATAATCGGGACATGTGTGGATACAAGAACGCATGAGAAACATGGCATCATTAGTTCCGATTATGCATGAGCTAATCACATTTTTTATGGCACACATAAATTGATAACGTGCAGGGTGTGGCAATGGCTAGGTGAGATCATCTGTAACGCGACTCGTATGTGATTGCTGAATTGCATTATCTGATGGCCATGTGCATTGCGTGTGTTGTGTGAGGTTAAACGTGTAAGGTATGGCATATCAAGTAAGGTTGCATATGAACCGATTATTTGATTGTTGGCTGACCCTAGCTACTGTATGGTTGATTGTTGTTGGGTTGTTTGAGGAGTGTGGAGAGATACCCCGACTTGAGTTGGTGTACTAACCGGGGCTTAGGGTGAGGACTTGCTGAGATTTTATCTCACTAGTTATTGTATAACTATTTTTAGGCCCTTAGAATGGCGCACTCGCCGATGCGATTCGGGATCCCAAAGGATTGGGAGACCGTCGTGACGCACCACCGCTTCCTAGGTAGGGTGCACCTATACGAGAAGTATTTCTCCACTATTTGAGTGGACGAGGGACCGGGGCAATAGATCCCCCATCGGTTCCTAGCTTGGTACATCCGGGAAGATGATCTTCTGGTCGGTCCTCTGCATGGTTTTGACAGGCCGCCTAGTAGGGGCCTTGAAGACGCTGACTAGGACCCCATGGAGTTGGCCCTCCCGATGGCACAGTAGAGAATCCTGCCCTCACTCCACTGGTGATCAACTCAAACGCCTTCGACTACAACCTGATGAAGCCTGAGTTCGATGGGTCTAAGTGATAGTGGTATTGAACCCGAGGGTTCTTTTTGTATAGCTAGATTAGCCTAGTCGAGTTTCTTTTTGGTTCGACTTAGAGGAGGGATTTGACCCCTTGGTGGGTTTGTAAATCGGAAACGATCCTCCGTTGGTTAATCCAGTAAAAATGTATAAATGAGTAGTTGCTGTTATCTTGCTGTTCATTCTTCTATCCCTGTTTGATTGTTTGATTGTCTGTTTGACTGGGGGATGGTTTGTCTTTCGCTTGCGCATAATGAAAGAATAAAATGAATGGTCGGCAACGCGTCCTAGGATGTCGTATTTTATTGGCCAAGAGAAGGGGTTGCTACGTACTCAGGGTTCGGGACGTGACAACTATGTTGATTGGGGATTGTTTATTGCTTTCGTATATATTTAATCGAAAGATAAAAAGAATGATCAGCAACATGACCTAAGAAGTCGCATTCATATGACTGCAAGTGAACAGGGGTTGTCGCGTGCTCAAGGATTAGGGCGTGACATCCCCGTCGAGTTTGGTACCAGAGCGAGACTTGACTAATATTGTATTGACGAAATATTCATTCGTACAATCCAAAATAGGTCGAAAATTCATGACGCAACAAAAAATGTACAAAATGCTAAAACAAATTTGAACTATAATGTAAATGCCAAAATAATATGTAATATAAGCCCATATTTTCATGAAAATTTTGCACTACGTTCACTTGAATTTTTTTTTTTTTGGTCAATTGGAATTTTAACCTTAAAATTCTCACAAGAACGAGTTAGTACACACCAGAAAATAAAGAGAACTAAAGTGACATAATGCTATGAATTACAATGAAACTAACCCACACTATACGAAAATCAATGGTGGATGAATATATCTACACAAATTCCCCATCTTCTCTCTTTCACTTTTTTTTACATTTAATTGAAGGCATGGCTACTGAAAAGTTTAGTGCATCTTCATTGCTTAACCCACCAATTCTAAATCCTTGAATTTATGCTTAAGTCCCCTAATATTGAAATACTCTTGTCCCTAGTGGCGACAAGTATCCTAGTACCACAATACAAAAAAAATCACTCTGGTTAGTTTTTGGTTATGGTTGCCCTCATTGACATCATCCATTATAATTAGCATCTATCAATGCCATCAATGTCACGAGTCACTCTAGAATAAGAGATATCAAACAATAATTTTTCTTGCAGCTAGAGTAAGCCCTTGGTTTTTGGTGTTTCACTCATGTCATCAAGAAAGCTATGGTTTTTCCCAAAGCAAGGATATAGCTGGTTGAAGACAACTTTGGGGGCACTGTTTTACTAACATTGCCTATCCCGTAGATTCTAGTGAACTGTGCACCCCCATAACCAATGTCTAATAAATTGTTCATGGCTACTATTTGATCCTCCATTCCAACTAAATGTTTGATCACTTGCCTTTGTCTTGTCTTGAGCCTAACCACAATCTCTCATTAACAACCGACTTCATACGAAACATTGCTGCCACAAAGTCAAACAATTTCAATTGAGATAAGGTGACAAATTTGCATGTTGATAAATCATTTACATATATCAAAGTCCAAATCTGCCTCGATTCATTTTGACTGTGCAGTTATTGTTTGTCAAATTTCGGCTGTTCTTTGGGATTGCACATTTTAGAAACAATAACATTACACTTTATTACATTCTTAATGTGAAAAGCTTCTCCACCAAATCAACTTCCTTCGAAAATTTACAAAAGAAGAACAAAAGCGTTACAGTTGAAAAGGAGAAAAGGCTATTTGATTGTAAAATACAAATGATGAAATTCTTGATTTGAACGCTTGAAGTTCAATGCCACTTTCGATGAGACATCATTTTGGACCTTTGCATTGCATGACTCATGGGATTTGATTGAAGGACACGCAACTTCACAATAACTGTAGCTTTTAATTTATAGTCAAAAAAGTTGATGGCTATAGAAAAAAATGAGGAGGAGGACAATTATGGTGGACAATTATGGGGGTGTACCTTTTCAAACGCTCGATTTCTTTTGAGTTTCTTGTTGGAGCTTTTTTAACTTTTGAATAAAAAATCTGATTTTCAAGCTTTTAAATCATTTCCAATTATTTTATAGCTATATCTATGATTAAACATATTATCTAGATAAAACCATAATTTTATATAAATACATAATAGCAAAATATTCCTGAAGCATCACTTATTATCATAACACATGGACTCTGAATAACTAGAAATTTTCCTTCATACTATTGAGATTGGATTTGCTGTGTTCACTACAAAAAAGAAGAAGCTCCACCTAAGCACTCCCTAAGCATATACTTACTACTCACTATGAAATATTGGTTTTGATCTTTGCCTTAAATGTTGAAATATATTTCACGCTGGAGCCAGATCAAACTAGACTAGAAGAGAATTATGGATACTCGACCTCTATTCAAGAGTAGTGAGAGGAAATGCAATGATGGCCTGTCCACGGCGGTGATGCCATCCCATCATGGTGTTGCTTTGAGCGTGGAAAGAAAGAGAGACCGTGCTAGACTTGACCATAAGGGACGACTTTGCTCAGCTGAAGAAAGGGAAAAGGGAGATTGATGATGGCCACCGCTACTATGGGACAAGAGGGAAAGGAACATGACGACGAAAGTTGCAAGAATGATGTCTTTCGACGATGGCCACTAATTGTTTCCTTTCATCTTCTTTATTTGCTTCTAGTGAACTTTCTCTTTAAATACGAGGAGGAAGAGCTCTTAATGAGAGCTCCGAGGACTGCACAGAGGAGATTGAAAATTTCTTCTGAAGGGTTTAACTTGGAAAGGTTTGAAAATTTCTTCTCAAGGGTTTAATTTGGAAAGGTTTTCCTCATGAAATTACATAAAATGAAGCCGATTAAATCTTGTGTTAACATTCATGTCATTCCTTTATGAGATTGAGAGATTATTTTGAGAGAAATTGTGAAGGTAGAAGATAGAGTTATTAGTTGTATTTAAAGGATGAAAAACATTAAGAGTATGTAAGTGACTCAAGTATGATTGTAACTTTCATTATATCATTTTATCTATAATGAAATTATGTGCTCATTTCCCGATAGGCATAAGTCACACAACCGAACCACAAAAATTTGGTGTTTGATTCATTTCCTTATTTTTGCGTATTTTATAAGATCACTTGTTTTATTTTCATCAATATGGTTTGAAGAAGAGCAAAACCAATCTAAACCGTATTGTAATCAAGATCAAACCAATCCAAACCATTTTTTGTGGTTTGATTCAGCTTAATCACTTTTTCTTTTATTTTTTGTCTTTATCATTTGTAATTTCATGAGAAAAAATGAAATTTTGTGTCACGACCCTTCCAAGACAAGATTGTCGAGGAAGTTGTTGGATTATTAAGCAAGTGCAAATGGTCCCTCTTGCAAGGTGACACTTGCTCTCGGCATGATTGATCCCAACTTTGTTTCTATTAATTATTTCATTTAAATAAGAGTCACCACTAATTTTTTATGAACCGATTAGGAGTCAAGTAAAACGTGGGAGCCTATCTTACTTTTGCAAACTAGAGGTTGGATTGAAAAGTTATAACCGATCAAAGTTTGGTCAAATTTTTTGAAAAATATTATTTTAAATTTCTTTTGAAAAAAAAAAAAAAAAGAATGATGACGTTAGCCCCACCACTGCCACAGCCGGCGGTCGGCAAATGTTGCTTCCACCGTCAGCCCAATGATAGAACAGCTACAATCTGCAAGTGAACCAAAGCCACACCAGGCCTAGTTGCTCACTGGCTTAGCGCACCTAGGCTGCATGTCCTATCGTATGATGGGCCCAAATGGTGCAGGGCCGCATGTGGGCCTAAGCTAGGCTTTTGAAGCCCCGCTCCGAACCTATAAAGCCTTGTCCATCATTTTTAGGCCTTTCGCCAGGTTTGCCTTATGCTATGCATCATTTCCCTTATTGAATGCACCATACTCCTTTGTTTTCGAAATTTTTCTACTTCGTTTGCTCACTTCAACAAATGTAATGCATTTCAAAACTCTCTTTTTTTTATTTATTCTCTCAAATTCTAATAACTAACTTGATTTTGTTTTATAAGGAAATTCCGGTGAGGGTCAAGTGCGTAGAAAGTGGTGATCCTATGTGGGTATAAAAAAATTTGTTCAGGCAACCTCAAAAAAATTGATATCATTATGTTGTTGTGTTAGGCTTGAATTAATAAATAAATTAGTTGTTACTCTGCTGGTTTAAAATTAGGCTTTTCATGAATAAATGAATCATTGTAATGCCTAAATTACTCTTTGAAGAAAATATAAAAGGGTGATTAAGTAGCTATTATTCCACTTCAATAAAAAAAAAATATCATAGTTTCTTTGGACAGTTATTTTGTTTGTTAAAGTATTTGCATTGGAAAATCCATTGCATGAAACCAACCCATAGATTGAAATGCCACGAGAATTGGTCCGAGCGAACTTGAAGGTTGGAGACTAAGGGCCCCTTGTTTGTGAACCCAGGCCCCACGAATATCATGACTTTCTATAATACTTTCAAAAAGACTATAGTTGTTCTCCCTAAAAATACTTTTAGCTCTCAAAAATCCTTATTATCTATGATCAAAAGATTGTAGTCATGCCGGGGCATAAAATGACCAAGGAATTGCCTTGATTATGCATTTGCAAAAATCATAAGTTGCATCAAAATGTTCGTAATTATTTGAGGATTGTATTTAAAAGACGTAATTGGAAAATGTGGTATGGAAAGAGCATTGTGGGGAGTCTAACCCCTTCCCACACAAAAACGAACCCCCACATGATTGCAAGTTTCTTTGGTTTTTGCAAATGACCAATGCTTTCACACATGCACGTAGTTTCCAATCAACCTAGTTTTCTTAAATTGATTGGTGCCAACTCCATTTCCTATTTTAAGCAAAACCCTGGGGTTGGCCTAAAATTTCCAAAACTCCTTTTCCAACCACGTAGCTACTCCTCTTGCCAAATAAATCCCGTTGACACCTAAATTTTAGCTATCATATTTAATTCTTTATCGTATAAGAAAATTAGGGGTTAGTCCGACCCCTAGACAAAAAATATTGTTTACATAGTTTGGATTCGCATTTTATGCATCGTACATGCTTCTCATAAAGCCATCCTGTCGCATATGTGTGTACAAGCACACAAAGAATTACCTCCAATAGATTATCGAGAAAACTCCTAGTTTTGATGTTAACAAAACTTTCTAAGTTTTATTCAAGCGGTATTCTGGAACAGACTATGGAAGGAGACTTCTATATTTAGCAAAGTCTATCATTTACAGAAGATTTCATATTAAGCCAGAAGCAAAAGCCATATCTTATTTAGTCAAGGATCCATAACATACTTCAAGGACCAGAATGAAGAAGGGACCCGTGACAGTTATGAATTTCACTTATCATATTCATATTGATTTTGCTAATCAACTGATTGACCAAATCAATCCTTGAGACAATTTCCAAATGAAGATGGAAGACTTATGGAAACCAAGATTTTATTTGTATGGGCGACCGGAATCAAAAGGGATTCAATATTTCTTCAACGGCTAGGAAATCTTTCTTAATTAAATATGTCCAAGAAGGAAAGTCGGAAGATCTGTCCAAGAAGGAAAGTTGGAAGATAATCCTTCATTTGGATAAGCAACCGCTAGTTTTGGCTCAAAGGAGTATTTAATGTGGATACGTGGCTTGTAAAAAAGAGAGAGCGCAAATTTAATTCCAAAGTCTGATTCTGTTCTCACATTCGATTGTCTCATTAAGTGCAAAAATTGAGTGATCAAGAGTGAATGACACAAATGAGTGACTTAGTGTAGGAGTATACCACTAAGTATTTACACACAAAAGCCTTGTAATCATTTGTTTATCACCTAGTGGAATTCAGCCTATTGGTTAATAGTGTGGGAGAATTGATATAGGCTTGACCAAAGTCGAACCACTATAATTCTGTTTGCAATTTATTCCTTATCCTTTTATTTTTTATTGCATAAACCAGAAGTCTACTTCATCCAGATGGACTTTAACTTTAGGTTCTGCATCTATATATTATCTAGATTTGTGTTGATCGATTGGGTATAAAATTTTATTTACACCTATTCACCCCCTCTAAGTGTTTGCACTAGCTTCCTCAATTGGTATCAGAGCCTCGTGTTCGTTATTTTGAAGTGTTTTTACTTTGGAGCTAAAGATCTTTTATGGCAAGTATTTTGGCACCAAGTTTGATTGAAGGGCAAAGCAATACTCGACCACCCTACTTTGATGGAAAAGAATACAGCACATGGAAAAATAAGATGAAGGCTTTCCTTAGATCAAAGGACCCTCAGGAGGGGATGTCATCAAGAAGGGAATCGGTCCCAACACTGAGTCTAGAAAGGCTACAAAGAAGGAAGATGAAAAATCTTTAGAAACTTCTACCACTCTATCAAAAGAAGAGTTGGCAAAAAGAGAAACATTAAATACAAAAGCAATTTATTCTCTTTACTACGCCTTATCACCAAATGAATATAATCATATTTCTTCCTATGAAATAGCAAAAGAAATCTGGGACAAGCTACATGTTACCAATGAAGGAACAGACCGAGTGAAAGAAACCAAAGTCAAAATTTGCTCAAGCAATACGAATACACGCGTCGATTCTCCATCCTACGGACCTAAAAATGGTTAGCCATGATGGTTGAGATAAACTCAGTAAGCTAAAGTCCTAAGCCCTGGTTATGAACTTCACTCGTCTCGAGAGTTTAACATGCAACCTAATTCATTAAATCAACCAACACCACCTCAGAGAAAATGATAATAAAAGACAGTATAATAAACAGGTGCAATCACAAGCGATCCTACCTGGCCTTGGCACATGCAACCTGCAGAAACTGTCAACCACCTCTCCATAGTAGTAGGAAACATGCAAATAATCATAGCATTGCACAAAACGTTCTCATATCACACTGCCCACACATGCTCTGATTATTATGACCCTCAAGGCCACGGCACAACCTTATGGTTGGCAGTCAATTGGTTGTAGACCAGGCATCGTCCTCCCCCGTGAGGCACGGCGATGTCATGGGCTCTTCCCCACCGACGGCATTCCTTAAGGAGCATGGGCTCGGTCTCAACCGCAACTCCGCATTTGACCACTATCAGGCAACCCAATGGTCACGGCACAACCCCGAAGGATTGGCAATCATCTTACTATACCGGGATATTAACTTTAATCTGACCATGCAACACATCAACAAACAGTTCATTCTTGTCTTTGCTTTTACTTTGTCATGAATGCAACATAATTCGTGCTCACGTGACATGCTATTGCAGTTGACACACGTATAATGTCATGCAGTACAATCCAATCACTCGTGAAAATTACGACAAACCGAAATTCAATTCCAACCAATTAACAACAATGTATATTTCCCCAACTCTCGGGAATAATTCACAATCAATAATTCAACAAGCCGTAACAATCAAGAGCACATCAAATTAAGACTAAAATTTGCTTCAATATGAACAGGAAAGTGAACGATGTCGTGAACAGTAAATTCGTCCAAAGTTAATTAAATAAAGAAAAATAAATAAACCTTGCCATGGTTATTTATTAACCCAACCATAGTCAATTTAACCTAACCATGATTAAATTCTAACCTTGGTTACTTTAAAACTAACCTTAGTTACTTTAATTAATTAACCCTAGTTACTTTATTACTAACTATGGTCAATTAATCTAACCCTAGTCAACTTAATTAACTAGCCATAATCAATCAATCAACCTTATTTAATCACAAGCACACAAATACACTAATTAACCCCTAAATAAGGATTAGGAAATTAACTTACTTGGGTCGGAAATCTAGTGCCACCGGTGCATAAAGGGGGATGAGGGCTATGAGGGGTAAGTTCGGGGATGGCAACGGGTGACAAATGGTGGCTGAAATGGGCCAAAACAGCCCTGGGTTACTATTCACACAGAAGGGGGGCAGCAGTGCAGAAACGGTCGTATGGGCGGCCGGCAACAACCAGGGGTGGCCGGCGGTGTGTGGTTGGCTCTCGGACTTCAGTGGCTACACATTAGGCGGTGGTGGCGGCTCCGACGACGGTGGCAAGGGTGATTTCTGGCGAGAAAATAGCAAAAACATAAAGAAAAGGAAGAGAAAGGAAGAGAAGAGAGAGGAAAGGGGGTGGCGGTCTGGTGATGGTTGGGTGGTTCCTCGACTACGGCAAGGCAACAAGGATGGCAGCTAATGGTGGCTGGTTTGGTGGAAACACAGCAGCACAAGCTGCTGTTCTTGAAGCAAAACAGAAAAAAACAAAAGAGAAAGAGAGAAAGAAGGTAACGTGGGAGAGTGGGGAGGAAGAGAGAGAAACGTGGGGGAAGAGAGAACGTGGGGAAGGGGCTGCTAAAACTTGAGGGGGAAGGAGAGAGAAAGAAAAAAAAAGAAAAAGAGAAGAAGAGAAAACAACTTTCTACTTAAGCTTCTAGAAAGGGGCCATTCGGTCTTTTTACCCCTGAAGCATAAATTCCCTAGTAAATGGCTCCAAATCTCGGCCCGTTGAATTCTTTTCTGATAATTCCCGAGCTTACTGATAAATTTGAGAATCAACGAGGCAACGTCCAATAATTTAGTGTTGACATCCTTGAAAGTTCAATACCCGAAACCAGATTGAAATTCGTAGTTAAAATTGATCAATCGCGACTTTAGTACTACCTAACTTTCGAGTGGTGTTTAGAGGTTCTCACGCGTTTGACCCGTGATTGATAGCTTTTAAATCCACGATCGTACCTATTCAAATCAGGGTGATCCTCGATTGTTATGTAATCACGAAGGGTAAATTGCTCACGCTAAGTACAGGGCCAAAAGAAAATTGATTTAACGTCATTCGCAGTCAATATTGAAGTCGTGCGGAATCACTCACAATCCGACCTTGTACTTCTACCGAATCGATTTATTTCCGGTCGCTGATTGGCCTGCAATAGTGTGGTATCATTCCTTTTTGATCCTTATGGTCGAGCGGCCTATCCCTAATTGAATTCACTGGCCGTACACGTATCGATCTTTAATTGCCTTTCTGAATAGTTAGTTAACTCGTGAGGAGCCGACTCAGAGTAAACATAACTAACAGCGCATTGATAAAGTAACCATTTTATATATCCCGAAATGGGTCGAAATTTAGGATGTTATAGATGTAAGGCCCATTGGGCCTTTGGTTGGTCCAGCTCCTCTTGGTTCTAATTTTTTGGCACGTTGAATCTTTTTCCGATAATTTCCGGGCTTACCGATAAATTCGAGAATCAATTAGGTAACATCTAATATTTTAGTCTCGACATCCTTGAAAGTTCAATACTCAAAACCGGATTGAAATTTGTGTTTAATATCAATCAATCGCGACTTTAATACGACCTAACTATTGGGTGGCATTTAGAGGTTCTCGCGAGTTTAACCCATGGTTGATAGAATTTCAATCAACGATTGTGCCTATTCAAATCAGGGCAATTTTCGATTGTCCTACAATCATGAGAGGTTAATTGCTCACGCTAAGTACAAAGCCAATAAGAAATCGGTTTAACGTCGTTCGTAGTCAATATCGAAGTCTTGCGAAATCACCCGTAATCCAACCTCGTACTTCTGCCGAATCGATTTATTTTCGTTCAGTAATTGGCCTACAATAGCGTGGTATCATCCCTCTTTGATTCTTATGATCAAGCGGCCTATCCCTGATTGAATTCACTGGTCGTACGTGTATCGATCCTTAATTGCCTTTCCGGCTAGCTAGTTAACTTATGAGGGGCTAGCTCAGAGCAAACGTAACTAACAGCGCATTGATAAAATAACCATTTCATATATCCCAAGATGGGTCAAAATTCAAGACATCACAATTCTTCCCCCTTAAAGGAATTTCATCTTCAAAATTAGCAGAACTTTCTTCATCCTCAAACTTAAAAGGGTATTTGCGTCTCATTGAAACCTCACTTTCCCAAGTCTTTCATTCTGCCTCATAATGGTATCCATCACTTCCAGTGATGCCATATCACTTCCAATCATGTCAAAACCATCTTTGGTTCCAAAAGGCTAAGCACTTGTCCATTTTTTTGCAAAAGTAAAAGTTGCAAAATTTTGGTTCTTCTTCTTTTCTTTTTCTATTTAAGGCCATAATCCTTATCTGATCCCAATCTCGAAAGATTCCAATATATATACAGTTCAACTTTCCTTTCTTAACAAATCAAGATGTCCCTATCATAGGCGACACCCAGGGAAAACACGTTTTCCTACTTGAAATTTCAAAGGCCTTAGTCCTTTATTTGGACCATCATTTTAGTAGTTTTGCCCTATCCTTAGCCTATCTCAAATAGTCTTAATTGCATCCAGTAACTACCAGACTATCTTTGAACCAGTGATCCCTAATTCCCTGACCCCATTCCATTAGGCTGGAGTTTGACAAGCTTGTCCATATTTTTGCTATACCACTCAAATAAAAATTTTATTCCACATGTACTCTTTCTTGCATAGTACATAGTTTAGTTCAATTTTGCCCCCTTCGACTTCCTAGAAGTCTACTAGGAGTCACTCCTTGCTTAGGCCCTTTGGCCCCGGCAACCACTCCCTGCCCTCATCGGATCAGTCGTCATAGGCATCATCGAGCTGCATATCAACTAGCAAAAGTCTCTTTTGGACAAACATTAACTCATAGAGGTATTATCCGTCCTGGCCCATCCCATACCGAGCCTCATGGTCTTAACCTCATCTAAGCACCTTAGACTGCAAAAGCTTCCTCCAGTTTGCCAATCCATGGGGTCGTTTCCACAGGATCACTCATCAATACTTGAAATTCGTTCCAACGAATTTCCCATCAAATCACCATCTAATTTTCTCAAGTCCTCAATTCATTTCAACCAACCTATCTCTTATTCATTGCACCAAAAGCTTTTAGATGCTTCTTCAAGTCTTTACTAACACCTCAAGAAGAAATCATCGATGATGCTATATCAATACTAGTCCATTCAACAATATGGGATCATTGATTCTTCATCCACCACGGACAAAATTTCATTCCTCAAATCTCAATTTGAATTGTCCCTCGAAACAATCCACCATACTTGCAATGATGCACTTTCACTTGTTGGCATGTTAAGCATTTAGCTATGTGTTTGGTAATGTCCAATTGCATGTCATTCCACCATTGGTATTATTGCAAATTCCGGTACATTTTGTACTACTCAAGTGGACACTATAACCATTACGATGAGCTTCCAAAAGATTTACTCCATAAGCTCAACTTCATTGGACACGCACAATTGTCCACGAAACTTTAAGATCCCATCCTCGAATACTTGAAAGTCAGGTTTCCTTTTTGTTGCATCCATTTGTAGAATCTTTCGGATTGCAGAGTCCATAGACTACACTACCTTAATCCTACTTTGCATTTTGGACTTTATTTTAAGAGTAGCAAATAGACTTGCAAGGTGGCCTACCTCAACTTGAAATCTGAATCTCGAACTCCTTCGAGTAGGATCCATTCTTGAATCATTATTTGCGTAATCGATGACTTTCGACTAAGCTCATTCGTTACCTTGTTAGCCTTACAGCGTAATCCAATTCCTTATATGGCGCGTTATTGAAATTTCCCAATCTCCAAATCCAAATAGTATTGTCAAAACTAGTGCCGTAGTCAGTTTATACCTAAGCTCATGAAAACTACGCTTGCACTTATCCGTCCATTCATCTTTACGTCCTTCTTTAGCAGTTATCTCAGAGACATAACTATTGTAAAAAAACCTTTCTACAAATAATCTGTAGCAACCTACCAAGCCTAGAAAATTTTGAACCTTTGTCACAATCATAGGCCTTGGACAATCCTTAACTGCTTATATCTTTATCGGGTCCACGGATATTCCTTCTCTAGGAATTACATGACCAATAAATGCAATGTGAGTAAGCCAAACTCGCACTTACTAAATTTAATGCACAGTGCGTAATCTTAAGGGCTTTGCAACTCCATTCTCAAGTGTTATTCGTGTTCCTCCGAATTTCTCAATATATCAATACATTGCTTATGAACACGATTGCAAACTGATCCAAGTATGCCTTAGATACTCAATACATCAAATTCATAAAACTGTTAGCATATTGGTCAATCCAAACAATATTGCAGTAAACTTCGTAGGGACCATATTGCGTTTGAAACATCATCTTCAGCATATTCTCATTTTAATCATCAATCAATCATAGCCCATCCTTAGGTCTATCTCGAAAAATACCGAGATTCTTGAAATTGGTCAAACAAGTCGTCTATCCTTAGCAAGGGATACTTGTTCATGACCATGCCTTGGCTAAACTGCCAACACCCGATGCATAGGTACAATGTTTTAGTCCTTCTTTCTTATGAACAAAAATGGCTCTCCCCACGGAGACGCACTAGGACAATTAGATCTTTTGTCCATTAAACATTGCATCTGTGCATTGAATTCCTTTACTTCTGACAACGCAGCTTGGTAAGATACCTTGAACGTCGGATCCATTCCAGGGGCCAATCCAATCGCAATTTCCATTTCTCACTCTAGGTAATCCAAGCAATTCCTCTGGAAAAACATTAGAACAATCCTATATAATAGCAATGTTTTTCCATCATTGGTTCCTCATCCAACGTATTAATTTCGGTCGCCTAATCAATTTTGGCAACCCACATCCAATGTGGCCGTATTTTTAAGGAGTAGATTAACCTTGGCTTGTTGGTTTCTTTGGCTTGTTAGGAAGATGTCCATGGTAAGTGCTTGTACTTGTAAACTTCTTAGGGTTAATCAGTAGATAAATAAAGCAGTACTTTTGAATATGTTCTTGTTGGGTTTTCCTACTATCCCTACTTTTGTAATTGACTAAGGGTTTGCAATTCGCTTCCGCATGTGTTTAATTAAAAGATAAAAATAATGGTCGGCAACGCGTCCTAGGACGTCACATCTATATGACCATGAGAGAACAGTGCTTGCTGCGTGCTTGAGGATCGGGGCGTGACAATCCCATTGATTTTGGTATCAGAGCCTGGTCAATACATAGAGTAATAAAGTGTAATGGGTTTTGGGATAGTTAGTTAGGAAAACACTCCATGCTTATGTTTGTTTATTATAAGTGGGTTGTTCATGATTTATAATTCCTTGTGGAGTTGGAAATAAGGTTTTTGTGATAATTCTATTAGACAACCGATCCTGATTCGAGAGCCCTTAAGGAAGGGCAGTCGAAGGATGGACTATTGCTAAACGAAGAGCACTAGGGGATCCTAGATATGATGAAATCCTACAGGCGTTGGAAGCCTTGGGTATTGAGATAGGGTAGCAAGCTTAGACTCAAGTTGTTGCTATTGCCGCCGTTGTTGCTGTTATCTTGCCTTGTAAGTTCCATTGGTTGGAAAGGGGATAAATGATTAGTCCATGTTTAAGTTGGTCGAACAGTTCCTAGAGCTAGAACAGTCCAAGTCCGCTAGGGCGAGTAACCCTGAGGTTGCAACCCTCTGAATCAAGGAATTGGAGTAAGTGTTCACATTGCTGATATGCTCAGAGGAAGATAAGATAGCCCTGGCAGAGTACCAATTGCAAGGTAATGTTAGCATGTAGTGGAAAGTAACCCAAGGAAGGATTTTGCCCAAAGGTATGGTTCTCAAGTGGAGTGTCTTCGTCGAAGCGATCGACGGATAATATTTTTCTGAGTGCACACGAGAGCAGAACGTAACTGAATTCCTGCAACTTCGTCAGAATTGCTTGTCAGTTGTGCAATAGAAGGTTAAGTTTGTAGAGCTCTTGAAGTATGTATAGAGAATGATTGGGAATCTAGTAGACCGAGTCAAAAGTCGAGGATGGTTTGAAATCGGAAATCAAGGATCAATTGGTGCCCTTGAACCTGAAGGACTGTGATGGATGGTATGAGAGAGCCCGACTAATTGAAAAGGACGTGGCAAAATGAGTAGCTGCATTTGGATTGGTTTGCATCTTATATGGATAATCATCGGCATGGGAAAAGGTTGATGACAGGAAGAATAGCGTTGGGAAAAATCAGTATACAACTTAGATGTCAAGTGTCGATTCTATAGATGACAACACAAGACAATTACGTGTTCTTTTAAGAAAAGACATGTTTTTGAGTGTGACTAACAGGGTCAAGTCATGAGAAACTGTCTCGTTAACCACCAAAGAAGCAACCTTAACAGCTGCAAGTGAGGCAACTAATTGAGAATACTCCGCAAAACAACTTCAATCACCCTTTGGTGCAAGAATAAGTGTATGTAGTTACCAGGAAGGAGGTAGAGGATTCGCAGACTGTGACTACTGGTACAACTTTCCAATGTGATAATGCTGCTTATGCATTAATTGGTTTTTGGAGCTATGCATCTGTTTATAACTGAATATTTTGTTAAGTCATTGGGGGTTAAGACCAACATCGTTGGAAGCGATCCTTAATAGGTTGACTCAATTAAAGGATGAGGTTGTATGTAGTAGGATGTTTAGATTGTACGATGGTCATTGGCGATCAAGAGGAACTGATCAATTTGATTGTTTCGATAATGTATGATTTTGATGTGCTTGTTGGAAGGGATTGGTTTACTAAGTATCAAGTTACAATGGATTGCTATTGAAAGGTAATCCAGCTTAACCCATTAGGTGGGGTTAGTTTCGAGTTTACTGGGATCAAGGAGGACCCTCGATCCCTTTGAAATTCGTCGTTGGAAGTAACTCATTTGTTGGACGAAAGTTGCTAAGGTTATTGGACGATTATGGTTAATTTGTTAGTTATTGCACCTATACATTGATTATTGATAGTGTAACCAAGGGACGGTCATGAGCAAGTATCAATTACCAGGGATAGATGACTTGTTTGACCCACTCCAAGGAGCTTCGATATGTTCCAAGATAGACCCAAGGATGGGCTATCAGTAGTTGAGTATTAAAAAGGAGGACAAACTAATGACAACATATCATGTATGATTTGGTCGATACAAGATTACCGTACTGCCGTTCAGGATTAACTAATACATCAATTGTTTTTATGGATTCGATAGATTGAGTGATTAAGACGTATTTAGATCAATTGTAATTGTGTTCGTGAGCGATATATTAGAATATTCGAGGAATTAAGAGGAACACGAACAGCACTTGAGGGTAGTGCTATAGACCATTCGAAAGCATAAACAATATGACAAGTTTAAAATGTGCGAGTTTGGGTTTACTCGCGTTGTTTTGTTGGTCATATGATTTTGGACGAAATAATTTATATGGATCTGCTAAGATCAAGGCAATCATTAATTGGTCAAGACTTATGACAGTGACAAAGGTCCGGAGTTTCTAAGTAGGACATATTATTATAAACGATTTGTAGAAAGGTCCTCTAATATGAAGGTTAATGAAGGACATAAGAATTTGAATAGACGAATAAGTGAAATTTTTAAGAGCTTAAGTATAAGCTAATTACCACATTAGTTTTGAGGATTTAGTCTAGTATTAGAGAATACGAGATTTACAGTGAGACGTCGTATAAGGGATTTGATTGCATTGTAAGGCAACAAGGAAGATTGGTTACTTACACGTCACGACAATTGAGGTCATTGGATTTAATGGAAGTCAAATAAGTTTTATCTTGATGATTTGACGAGTTGCAGGTATGGGATCATAAGAGATGATCTATTAAATGGTGATAATCTTTGATAAGATTTATAGTTGATGACTTATTGCTCGAAAGTCTTAGATTCGATTAAGATATGAATTTACCCAAGGTGGATTATTTCGAAAGATAAAGAAGATGGGGATTTGAGGAATGGATTTTTGTCTTCGGTGGATTAAGAGTTAATTATCCCTTGATGCTAGATGGATGGGTGGTGAAATAGCATTATCGATGATTTATTCTCAAGGTATTAGTAAGGATTTGAAGAAGTACCTAAAAGCCTTTAATGTGATAAATGACATTTGGTTTGCACTAATTTTCAAGTGGTTGAGGTGAATTATTGATTTGGTTATTAAATGGACGTGAAAGAAATGTTGAAAGAAAAATTGGTGGTTTATGGAATTTGGATAGCAATTTGATGGAAATTCGGTGAATCAGATTTCAAGTGTCGATAAGTGACCCCGTGGAAACGAGCTCATGGGTTGACAAGCTGGAGAAAGTTTTGCATTTTGAGGTGTTCAGATGAGGTTAAAACCGTGAGGCTTGGTATGGGATAGGCCAAAGTAGATAATACCTATATGAGATGGTGCATGTCAAAAAGGGACTTTTGCTAGTAGTGGTGCAGTTCGAAGATGCTCCTAACGAGTAATCTGATGAGGGCGGGGAGTGGTCGTTGGGGCCAGAGTGCTTGAGCAAGGAGCGACTCCTGGTAGACTTCTAGAATGTCAAAAGGCGCAGAAATGAATTGAACTACGTACTGTGCAAAAAGAGAGTGCTTGTGGGATAAGATTTTATTGGAGTGGTATAGCAGAAATATGGTAAGTTTGTGGAACTCCAATTTATGGAATGAGGTCAAGGAACTGGGAATCGCTGGTTCAAAAATGGTTTTGCAGTTAATGGATGTTGTGAAGATATCAAGGATAGGCTAAGGACAAAGCAAAGGCTGCCAAAAAAAAACGATACAAACAAAAGACTAATACTATTGGAACATTTTGTTCAGTATTGTTTTTTTCTTAAGGTGTCGTCGATGAGAGGGACATGTCGATTTGGATGCTACCAATACCTCGGCTTAGTGGTATGCAAGATAAAGTTCTACAGGTCCAACCGAGGATTTGAAACTAAGAGGTGATAGCAAAGTTGCTTTTAGCAAATTGGGATAATGCATAGCCTTTTGGAACCAAAGACAGTTTGGGCAGGATTTGAAGTGATTTGGCAGCATTGAAAGGGTGGGATAGCATTATGAGGCAGAATGAACGACCTAGGAGAAGTAAGGATGCAATGAGGCATTAATACCTCCATCAATTTAAGGATGTAGAAAGTCTTGCAAATTTTGAGGACGAAATTTTGTTAAGGGGGAAGAGTTGTAACATCCTGAATTTGACTCATTCCGGGATATATGAAATGGTTATTTTATCAATGCGCTATTAGTTACGTTTACTCTGAGTTGGCTCCTAACGAATTAACTAACTATTCGAAAAGGCAATTAAAGATCGATACGCATACAACCAGTGAATTCAATTAGAGATAGGCCGCTCGATCATAAGGATCAAAGAGAAATGATATCACACTATTACAGACTAATTAGCAAATGGAAATAAATCGATACGGTAGAAGTATGGGGTCAGATTGCGGGTGATTCTGCATGACTTCGATATAAACTGTGAACGACGTTAAACCAATTTCCTGTTGGCCCCTGTACTCAGCATGAGCAATTAACCCCTTGTGATTACATGACAATCGAGGATCGCCCTGATTTAAATAGGCACGATTGTGGATTGAAAAGTGTAACATCCTGAAATTCGAGCCCTTTGAGGGAGGAATGAATGTTAATTTCATCAATGAATTGTTGGTTGATCTCACTCAGAACTGATCACTCTCGAGATACTGACTTTGAAGGGAAAGGCTAATAAGGACAGAACTCGTGCGACTAAAGAACTTGACCTAAGAAAATGACTCGACCGTGAGACTTGCGTAAGGACGATCCTGTAGATATGCAGGCCGATTCTAGGGACGAATAGAAGTCGATTCGCGGATAGAACATAATGGGACGACAGGTGATTCCGTTAACTATTATCGAGCCTGCGAATGACCCTATGTCGATCCTTGGTAATCATGTACTTTGAAATTAGAATCTATCCTTCGCAATTTCATATAGTCAAAGGACGTCCATGTGTCGAGAAGACTTGAATGTGAATTGGCACGAGTCGGTTATGTGTGAATCCTCGAAGCCGCTTATCAATCTGAGTAGTACCAAAATAGCATTTGGGTGAAATTGGCATGACATGAGAATCCAAGATTAGACTTTGAATTTTTGGGAACGTCCGGGACAGACTTTTGGTCAATGCTTCTACGACAGTTGACAGTGCCGGTTGAGCCGAGTATTTGGAAAAGGGATTTTTGGACCGAGAAAACGAGCCTACGAGGACGTGGGTCGAGCAAGATCAGTGTGAGCCTCACGCCCAAGGTGGGACAGCCGCCATGGAAGGCCTGAGGCAAGCAAGTGAGCCCATTGGACCAAACCGACCATTTACCCTTCTAAGCTCGTTGTCTAACCTTGAGCCGTTTTGAGCCCAACAAAGTCCCAAGCTCTTTCCTATTCATTTTCTAGCCCATTTCTTAGGCCCACCCTTCATTTTCAGCCTAAGGGCAGATTGGGAAATGTGCAAGGTCAAAATAACCAAAATGCCCTTGGATATTTTGCAGAAAAGACAAAGGAAGAGAGAAGATGATGTCATCTTTCTTGGGGACTTGAACCAAGCCATTAATGGCCTTAATGAGCTTATCCTTCAACCTTCATTTCACTCTCTCTCTCTATCCCCTTCAACCCTCCAAAACCACACACATTTCTTTGTTTTCCTTTCCTTCTTGCAGTTTCAACTTCTGACCTTCCTCCGAAAATCGAGTTGTTCATGGCCTTCTCGTGTGAATCACGGCCCGTGCCACTCACCGTTGTGTTTAGGAGACAAAATCTGTTCAAATGACGTTGGTCTTTGTCGAACAAAGTCGCTGGCTGATCCGTACGGCGGCTGAAATTCGGCTGCTTGCTGATCGCCCACTGAAGTGACCAGCCTACCCAGTTCCGCATTTTCCTCTGTTTCTCTCCCATTTCGACCAAACAACCACTCATACTAGCCACTAGCAGTTGTCCCTCGACCCCCTGGTGTTGCCGGTTGCCGGCCCACCGCTCACCGGAGCTCCGGCCAAGCCGTTTTGCTCTGACCAACCCTTGTCCTCCTCCTGCAGTGCAGTTTTTTAGAAGTTCAATGGGAGTCTGAGTTTGTTGCTACTATTCTCAGCCCCAAGACCGCCTTGGATCATCGTGGTAGAGGTCCCCGGGTGTCGAGTTCGTCGCCGCCGCCGCGTTCGTGTCTCTGGCCCTCTTAACGGGTGAGTTTAGCCCCTAATCCTTATTTAGTGCCTAAACTTGCTTAGGGTTGGGTTAGTTAATGTTAATGCTTGTTTAGATGGTTTAATTAAGTTGTATTAGCCCTAAGGTAGGTGATTAGATAGATTATTAAGATTAGATTAGCTTAATCTTGCTTATTAAGCTTAATTGTGTTTAATTATTGCTTAATGGTGGGTTATGTGATTTTTGTGGATTAATTAAGCATGTTTAGTTTAAATTGATTGATTAATTGTTTTAATTAATGTTTTGTTTAATTGAACTAATGTATTAATTAATTAAATTATTTTATAATTTCGAATTATTAATATTTCTGAAAATTAATTATTTTGGGGAAAATAATTAATTGTGATTATTTATGGGAAATGGTTTTAATTGGGTAATTTGTGGGAAAATTAATATGGTCTAATTTTCTAATGTCAATAGTATTTATATACTATATTATTAAATGACATTGATTTATTAAAGGAGGGTTTTACTAAATGGAATTAATTGGGTTGGATAATTAAATATGGGATTGGAAAATAATTATAAGTATTTTGTGGGAATTAAATTAATTTATGGGAACAATCGACTATAGTATTACATGCTTTCTATCCCTTATTTATGAGAATAGTTGATTGTCATAGTCGTGAAGACACATGTTTATTTATTATTGAATATTGAGATACGTGGTTGGGTACCGGTAATTATTGAGGTACGTGATTATTTTGGAAAAGTGTACAAGTATTGTCATGTTGATTGGTTAGAATTGATTGATAGACTATGACTTGAACTGCTAATTGTTGCAACTTTTGTGAATAATTGAATTGCTGCTATTGAACGTGACTGCTGGATATTGCCACATAACATTATACGTGTGTTAACTGCAATGGCATGTCGCATGAGCGATGTACATTCACGACCAAGCAAAAGCAAAGACAAAAATGAACTATTTGCTAATGCGTTCCATGGTTAGATTAAAGTTGATAGCCCAGTTGAGCCGGATGACTGCCAATCCCCATTGGGGTTGTGCCGTGACCATTGGGTCACCTGACAATGGTCAAATGTAGGGCTATGGCAGTGAGCGAGCTCCGTGCTCTATAGGGAATGCCGTCGGTGGGGGAGAGCCCATGACGTTGTTATGCATCATGGGGGAGGACGATGCCTGGTCTACGACCAGTTGACCGCCAACCATAAGGTTGTGCCGTGGCCTAGAGGGTCATAATAATCGGAGCATATGTGTGGATGTGAGGCATGATAAAGTTGTGTGAGATGCTCTGATTATTCGCATGCTCTTAATGTCGTGATGATTTGGCGCTAAGTGAGATCGCTTGTGATGCGACTCACATGTGATTGATAAACTGCATCGTCTAATGGCCATGTGCCTTGTTTGCATTGTATGAGATTTGACGTACAGGGTATGGCAGACCGGGTAAGGTTGCATGCAAACCGAATATTGATTGTTGGTTTCCCTTGTCTAGTGTTTGGTCTATTGTTTGCTGGCTGTCTGTTGTTGGGTTGAGTGAGGGGTGGTTCTGGAAAGATGCCTCGGGTTGAGTTGGTGTACTAAGCGGGGCTTAGGGGGAGAACTCGTGGAGATTTTATCTCATCGGTTATTGTATAACCATTTTTAGGCCTCTAGGATGGTGTACTCGCAGTGGAGAATCCTGCCCCCGTTCCTCCAATGATTGACCAGACGGAGCTTGAGTTCGATGGGTCTGAGTGACCGTGGTGTTGAACCCAAGGGTTCTTTGTGTACTGTTGGGTTAGCCTAGTTTCTTTTTGGTTTGGCATAGAGAATGGATTAGGCCTTTTTGTCAAGTTTGTAATTCGGAAAACGATCATCCGTTGGTTAATCCAGTAAATTGAATAATTGAGTAGTTGCTATTGTTCTTGCTGTTCATCCTCTTCGTCTGTCAACATCAATGGCGTAATTGAGGGATAATTCAGGGATGCACAGGAGGGTTGATGATGACGGAGGTGATGATTAAGCTGGGAATTGTAACTAATAATTTTCTCATATTTTCTAGATGCTAATACACTGACATAAGAATCGCAACGAGCATATAAACTTCGTTGAGAAAAAATAATTGTCTCGTTCTGAATTTCAATGCAAGCTTGCTTCGGAGATCAGCATAAATCGACCAGAAAAAGTAGCGACATAATAGAAGGACGAGCAACGAGCCTTTTAAAAAGATATCGGGATGATTTTGGAAAAAAAAATGATACAAGGATGGTCTTGAATTTTTGGCAGAATAAACAGATAATTAGTGCCATTTCACCTTATATTTATACAAATATAATGCTCATGTGTGAAATGGACTTAACAAAACAATCAAGGGGGTAGTGAATTAGCTGTTTTACAGTTTTTGAAACTTTTTTAGTGCAAAACAATGTGTGGAGGATGGAACGATGTTTGTAAACAAAATATGCTATGTATAAAAAATATCTTCAATCATTAAAAATGTAAAGAGAGTAACGGATAGAAGAGACTACAAATTAACTTATATTGTTTTAGCCAGCAAGTATCAACTTTGCTGGTAGGGAGGAAGGGGACTAGGGACTAGGGACGCACGAAGGATTCGACTTCAATTCTCTGCAAAGGGGTAGAATAATAATCTAAAAGAGAGAGGTGGGATTAGCAAAAAAAGAAAATTATAGTGGTTTAACCTATCCACTTAGCCTCTTCCATTATCCTAGTGGCAATGGTATGACAATGGGGAATTTGTCCAAAAAGTTCTAAACGTATTGTGTGATGTCTAATTCAATTCTAAAATTTTCAATTTGATAAATTTAGTCATAAACAGTTGCACGAAGTTTTAGTATAGTCCATCTGGTTAATTTGGATCTGTCGCGACCTCCTTTTCGCATCCGGAGGCTAATGGCACGGCTGAACGACTTTTATTTAGTGTTTAGCACAGGCTCTCCCAAGCCCACCAATTCACGACTTAAGATTTGAATTTTTAACCTGCAATTCAATTTCATTTAAGAAGGAGTCGCCACTAACCAATTTGAGGCGAGTTGATTAGAAACCCAAGTAAAATATTTGGAGAAATATTTTACTCCTGCGCAACCAGAGAAACTAGGATTGGGGACTTGATTACACTAGTTAATCACTAATGCCCTTCCAGTACCTAATCTTATTTAAGCCCTCAAGTTTGATATTTTTCCATTTTTTAAGGATTTTTCATGCATTGTTGAAACAAATATTTTTTGGCTTTTTTTATTTTTTATTTTTTGAAAATATAAACATATTTTTCAAGTTTTTCTTGGCTTTTTGCAAAATATGAAATTTTTGGATTTTCTGTTTTTTTTTTTTTGGAAAATAAAACATATTATTCGGATTTTCTGATTTTTGGGAAATTATAAACTATTTTTCGGATTTTCTGGGAATTTTTTATTTTTTTATTTTTTATTTTTTTCGAAATTATTATTATTATAATAATATAAACAAACCGAACCCGAGTCGGGTCTCCTAGATCCAGCCCGATCAAACTCAGCCCACACGTGCGGCCTAGGCCTCCGGCTGGACCGGTCCAGCTCAAGGGCCCAATTCGTCAGGCCTGAAGGATACCTGCAAATTAAATAGAAATTAGTCAAGCCCAAGCCCAAATAAAATAAAGTCTGGCCCAAGGAAGCAAAATAAGCCCAATAGGCATAATTAATCTCAGCCCATAGACCACAAAACCAAACCCTAGCGGGTCGATCGGGTCGACGGGTTCAACCCGGTCATGACCCGACTGCTCCGCCCCCTCTCTGTAGGTTCTCCGTGTGCCGATGGGGGACGGCCGCGCGCCTCCCGACGTGGCCACGGCAAGCGGCGACGGTCTTCGCGAGACCACCCGACAGGACGACGAAGCGGCGGGTGACACCGGGGACGACGGCAGTCGGCAGCACGGACAACATGAGGTTTAGCCGAGATCCGTGAGCGTGAGCGGCGGGGTCGTCGGCTTTAGACGCGAACGGCAGTGGGGGCGGCTCATTGGCAGAAGCGACCGCGACGGCAATGCAGGTGGCATCGTCGGTGGTTGACCGACAGTGGCATCAGGGGTGGTGGAGCGGCGGTGGCGTCGACCCGTGGCTCTCTCTCTCGCGGCTCCATCTCTCTACCTCAGATTTGGTTAGGAGCTACTTGCTCGACCTCTACGGGGAAACGACGCCATCAAGCGGCGTCAGGCCAAGCAACCAGCGCCGCACGCGGCGGCGGGACTCGGCTGAGTAGTAGCCCTTCGCCCTAGTGCCTCTTGCTCTCCCGGATCTCTATCTTTCTCGCAGCTCTCACTTCCTAGTTTCGCCTCCCCCTCCTCCAAATCTGCCTCTGTCAGATCTCTCTCTTTCTTCCTCTCTCTCTCACCTCCCTCGCAACTCTCTCTTCTTCCTCTCTCTCTCACCTCCCTCGCAACTCTCTCCCTCACGGCTCTCTCCCTCACGACTCTCTCTGTTTTTGCCTCCTCCCCTTTGCTGCTTCTGCTCGCCTCTATTTATAGGCCAAGGAGTCCAGTCGACGGAGGTGCTCCGACCGGCGATTCTCGGCGCGTCAACCGGCTCCTCCTCGGCTGAACCGGCATCCCATCCCTTCTTCTCCGCCCGGGCCACCTCGGCATTGAAGGAGTCCCTGCCAAGACGTCCCCTCCGCCCGGGTTTCTCGCCGAATATCATGCTACCGTTCGGCAGCATTAATGGCGCCGCAAGACGTCCCCATCCGTCGCCGGCCTTCGTCCTTCGCGTTGCTCTCCTGCTTCTCGCGTGCAGGGGAAGAAGAAGGGAAGATGAAGAAGATGATGGAGAGGGCCGGGCCATGAAGGTAAAGGGCCGAATGGGCCCAAACCCACGAGAGAAAAAGAGGGAAGTTGGGTGCAAAGGCCCAGCCCGCGTGGGCCTCCATCTCTTTTTTTTTTTTTACTCGAAAATAAGGGAAAATAAATAGGAAAATATAAATTAGTAAATATAAATAATATTAGTACTTAGGTGATGCAAAAATCCTTTTTGTTAGGGCCAAATTAGTCCCTAATTTCCTAGGCAATTTAAATTTAAACACTTAGTCAAAATTTAGGTGTTAACAAGATCGAAAACCACTCACATGGTTGTCTAATTATCACCGGTCATACATTATGTGGCACAGTCGATATTAACAAGGACCACGATCGAAATTACATCATTTTTAGAATTTTTTTTATTTTCGTTTCCCCCTTCCTCTTGTTCACCTACTTGGAAAGACTGATAGGGTCACTAGTGCCTTGGTGATGGCTGGTGAGGGCAAGGGCGTGGCAGCCCTCACCCAAATCAAAGTAATGGCAATGACCCTTGCCTATGGCTAGCAAGGACCACGACACTCATGCAAATTTAGACGAGAGCTGGGGAAGAAGCTAGAAGCAAGCGGAGCTTCGTAGTATTTTGTTAAGAGTACTGGGGAAGAAGCAAGCATCGACCATGAAAGCTCTCCAAAAGTCGGTTCAATGTCTGAAACCTCTAGTTGACTCAATGGCTTGGGACTACGTTGTCATCTGGAAGCTCCGCAACGAACCCTCCATGTACTCACTTTCGACCTTGATTCAATTCTAAACGAATGCCCTTTGTTCTCGCTTTGCGGCTCACATCCCTCTCAACCAATTCATCTTAAATGGTAATGTTTTTCTTTTCTTTTTTTCTTTTAGATTTTTGCAGGTTCATTGAATAAGTGGGTGCCGTTACTGTGGAGGAACGAACTTCTCTAGTGTCCAAGAGAAAAAGCAAGAAAGTTAAGAGTTAGTCTTGCGAAGAGCAAATATGAATAACTTTTTCTTAAAAATAATCAGCTGTATTGTTTACAAAACTAAAGAATAAAAATATATATTATCATCATTTACAAGGGGTAAGAACACTAAGAATGTTAAAACTTTTGTATAGGACTCACTTTGATATCAAAATTATTTTTTGCTCACTTGAGTACCACAAATTTA
Source organism: Angophora floribunda (assembly GCA_014182895.1). Lineage (NCBI taxonomy): Eukaryota > Viridiplantae > Streptophyta > Magnoliopsida > Myrtales > Myrtaceae > Angophora > Angophora floribunda. The sequence continues at coordinate 11,232,995 of CM024711.1, read as the reverse complement.
AAAAATCAATTACTTGAATGTCACTCTTGATGTGACCGCCGGAAAAGTAGATATGGCTGTCGGTCATCCGACGTGGCCACCAGTCCACGTCAATTTTTCCAGAGGCCATGCTAGACGACTGCCGGTCACGTTAACTTTTCTGATAATCATGTCAAAATTGGCACTCAAATAATCAATTTTTCAAACTTATGGCATTCAAGTAACTTAATAAAAAAAAAAAAGTTTTAGCACAAAAGTGAGCGCTGTAGAAAATTTTAACACTCCTAATGTCACAACCCCCATTTACAAGAATATTCATACATAAATTGTTTTCGATCATGAATACATTTTTCATTAATTAATTATTTTAAGTAACATAAATAATTATTTTTAAGAAAATATTTTTGAATTATTCATATAGTGCGAAATAAATGGAGTATAAGCTTAATCATTCAACTACTACGCTTTGTATGGAACTTTGTAATCGCCACCCAATGACTACGAGAGCTTATGAAGCCCTTGCTCTTCACCCTTCTACTTTCGCTCGCTTTTTTTTTGGGTAAAAGTCACATTGCATTTTTAGAAAAGAAGAATGGAAGCAATAAGTTCGATTGAGTTGCTTGAGTTGCTTGAGTCACCGTCTTGGAAAAATTTATGGTGTCTTTGGTCAAGATTCATGGTTGAGCAGTGATATTGAAGCAGCCCACGTGGTCTCTTGAGATGAAGGAAAAGAAAAGGAAGAAAAAAAATTAACAAATTAAAAAGATTGCAAAAATCATCTACATCAACCGTCAATCATCCAACTATGTTATGTACGATGGCTTGTACTAACTGGACTACCATGTCAACGATGTTTTACCAATATTGTCAGGATAGAATATATTCAAACATTGTCAAAATGTTTAGTACTTAATTTGCTAAATTGGAAAACTTAAGACTGCATTGATAACCGTGTAATAGATTTATGATTTTTTGAATAATTTTCCTGTCAAAGAACAAGGCTAAAATCCATTAATGCAATACTTGAATCCTTTAAAAGCATTTAAGAGGAACTATAGCTCTGTCTACAAGTAAATTAACTTCACTCTACACTCAAGGCAATCTATACAATAATTACATCAACATTCTCTTAGAGAATTATGAGTAGAATCATGATCTGTCTTTTTTCCGAAGAATAAGCCAAGAAGTAAAAAAAAAAAAAATTGAGATCTTTTTGGTCAACTCGGCCAACCTTCAACAGCCACTTTGATGCAATATATAGCCCTCGAAACTTGATCAACATGTTGAAGTCTTTTCATATAGGTCATTTAGCACCTTGTTCGACACTCCGAGATCCGAGGTTTTGTTCAGCAGGAGGAGCAGCTGCGTGGACGGAAGAGGAGTTTGGAATTTTGGGCCAACCCTACGGTTTTGTTTAAAGAAGGAGATGGCGTTGCGACCAAACATTTTAAGAAAACTAGGCTGATTGGGAACTAGGTGCATGTGTGAAAGCAATGGTCATTTACAAAAGCAAAATAAATTTGCGGTCCAGGGATTCATTTATGTGTGAGGAGGGGTTAGACTCACCACAACGTTTTTTTAGTACCACATTTTCCTATTACGTCCTTTGAAATTAATTCTGAAATAATTTCTCACATTATTGACAAATCTTATGATTTTTCTGGAGATGTAATTAGTGAAATTCCTTTGTCGTTTCATGCCGCTGCATGACTTTGTGTGCCGTGTTTTTTTGTGTTTTGAAAATAAGCAATGACATGTAATAATATGCTTGAGTTATAATTTGTGATGTGTATGCCTGTGCAATTGACTAACGACTAGTAATTAGATGGTGTATGTTTAGTTCTGAAATTGACATAGTCATATTATTATTTGGCCTATTTAGACATAGGTATTTTTGTCCTTTTAATTATAGATAATAAGGATTTGGAGAGCTAGAATTTTTTTAGGGAAAATAACTACAATCATTTTGAAAGTATTCTAGAAAATCATGATATTCTTGGGGCATTGGTTCACGGTCCTAAGGGCCTTAGTCTCCAACTTCGAGTTTACTCGGACCAATTGTCGCAGCCTTTTGATCTATGTTTGGTTTCATGCAATGGACTTTCGAACGCAAATATTTAAACATAAAAAAAACACCTAGAGAAACTATGATATTCTTTTATCTAAGTGGAATAATAGCTGAAGAATCACATTTTTGTATTTTCTTCAAAGAGCATTTTAAACATTACGACCATCAATTATTCATGAGAAAAATAATTTCAAACTAGTAGAGTAACAACTATTTATTTAATAATTCAAGCCTAACTCCAACAATGTAACAATATCAATTTTATTTAAGGGATTTAGAATGCTTATCTATCACCTGAACAAATTTTCTTAATATCCACTGAGGACCAGCAGTAATTGCGTGCTTAACCCTCACCGGGATTTCCTTATAAAATAAGGTAAAGTTAGTTATTAGAATTTGAGAAAATAAATTGAAAGAGAGAGTTTTGAAATGCATAACATTTGTCGAAATGTGCAAACGAAGTATGGGAATTTTGAAAACAAAGGATTACGATGCACATCATAAGGAAAATGATGCCTAAAAATGATGAACTGGGCTTTATAGGTGCGGAACTGGGCTTCAAAAGCCCAGCTCCACACGATATGGGTCTTGAGATAGCTTAGGCCCCAGTGCAGCAATGCGGTAGGACACGTGGCCTTGGTGCTCTGGGCCAGTGTTGCGACTGGGCCTGACGTGGCTTGGGCTCACATGCAGGTGGCCATCGTTCCATCATTGGGTTGACCTCGAAATGACACATGGTGATCGGTGGCGACAGCAGGCAAACATCATCATTCTTCCTTATTTTATTTTTTTCCAAATGTAATTATAAATAATATTTTCCAAAATTTTTGTCTAATTTTGGCTAGTCATAACTTTTTCTATCCAACGACACCCATAAAAAAACTCATGGTTAAATGAAAGGACGAGATCATTTGAAGGATAAGATGGGAACAATGGGCGTCGGGTTCTATACCTTAGTACTATCCATCCCCTCGATCGACAAAGGACATGTGCCTTACGTTTTCTAATTTTTTCAACCGTTGGATCTTCTATCCTTTTTCTAGAATTTTTTGCAGAAAAACACCACGAGGAGCAAGAATACCACCTCCCTGATCCATCGCGATCGATGTAGCCTCGTCTTAGTCCGAGCCAATTATTTTTGTGGTTTGGTTTGCTTTCCACTTTTTCGAAACCAAACCATATTGCCAATTATTTTTACTATTTATACATGAAATAGACTACTCAAATATGTTTGATTTTCATTTTGTGTGAATCCATGAATTGTTCTGAGCATAGAATATTGACACCTAAATTTTTGAGGTTGCGCATTTTTTACACTTGCATTTACTACATTTAGATACTTTCAACATTTTGTTAGGGGAATAACATATTTGCACATTAGGCCCAGCTATAAATCCCATTTAAATTAGCCTGGTTGTGAATTGAATTCTAATTGACCCGACAAACAAAATGACCCCGCCAGCACAAGTGAAAAGGAATTCTGCTGCACGGCCGGAAAGAAAGAAGAAAGGAAGAAGGAAATAAAATCAAACACGTGCGTGGCTTTTTGTGTTAGTTCATGTTGATTGTTCCTTGTGTTTCAGTAAGCATAAACATGGAAATAGTAAAAGAATCAGGATGATGTAGTTCAATTTCCACACCAACCTTAATTCAATTCAGACCGGTACAAGCGTAGAAAAAATAATTTTTTTTAATTAATAGTTAATTTCGGCAATTAGTATAGACGTATTCATCCACCGTCTATTTCACGTAGAGTGAAATAGTTTCCCTTTAATTCATAGCATTATATCTCTTTAGTTTTCTTTATTTTCTGGTGTTTACTAACTCGTTCTCGTAAGAAGTTTAAGGTTGAAATTCCAAGGGAACGTAGCGGAAATTTTCAAGAAAATCCGGATTTATATTACATATTATTTTTTCATATAAATTCTAGTTCAAATTTATTTCAGCACTTAGTTAGTTTTTAGTTTAATTTTGTTTCACTATATATATATATATATATATATATATATATATATAAAGAAGGGGGAAATGCGAAAAAGAAAAAAAAAACAAATAGATAGATGAATTGCATTTTCATAAAAAAAAATATACATCTAGGAGTGTATTTTAGGAATCATGCATATTCATAAATATAATTTTTTCTCAAGATTGCATGTTTTACTTCTTGATGTAATTGATCATTTTAGGAGAGTAGTTTATGTAGTCGATATTCATGAAGTATCATTTATTAAAACAATACTTTATTTTGGAGATTTTACATTGAGTTTCTATTTATAGCTCAAGGGTCCTCTTCGGAAACTTAGGGTCTGTTTGGTAATACTCCCGGAAACAACTAATTCTGTTCTTTTGTTCCCGGGAATAGATTTGAAACAGAAACCTGTTTAGTAAATTTTTTGTTCTTGGGAACAAATTTATTCCCTAGAATAGGTTTGGAGTAGAATCTAAAATCAAAAAAAAGTTGCTTCTTGTTCCTGGGAACAAAAAAAAGAGTCAAGAGAGAAACAAAACAAAAGGCTTTCTTGGGTGAGACCATTCTCTCATTTCCGTTAAAAACTCTCTCTAGTCATGCCCTTCCTCTTCGAAGACAGACCCCTTCTCTTCGAAGCTCTGAAACTTGCGATCTTCGTGACAAAAATTGTTGTTCCCTCGCTAACTCAAGCTGCTTGTTCGAGGTGAGTACCCATTTTCCTTGACTCGCAACCGATTTGGGTAAGGGCTCGCTTAATCGACACCCGCTCGAGTGCCCATTTAGGGCTTGATAGATCTTGAGTGAGCGGGTGCTCGCGCTTGAGCAAGATTGTTGGAGCTGAAGCTCAAGCTTGCGAGCTCGCTAGAGCTTGAGCGAGCAGACTCGCTCGTGCTTGAGCAAGCTCGCTGGAGCTCGAGCGAGCTTCTAAGCTCCAACGAGTAGACTCGTCAGTGCTCGAGCAAGTTTGCTCACTGGAGCACTAGCATGTCTGCTCGTGTTTAAGTGAGCTCGTTGGAGCTCTAGCGAGTCGCTCAAGCTCCAACAAGCAAACTCACTCGAGCTTTAGCGAGCAGGCTCGCTCATGCTTGAGCGAGCATGCTCGCTAGAGCTCTAGCGAGCAGGCTCGCTCGTGCTTGAGTCGCTGGAGCTACCCACCCGCTCAAGCTCGTGCGAGCGCCAATTTAGGGCTCACTCGCGCTCAAGCAAACGCCAATTTCGCTAATCTGAGCAAGGGCTGGCTCAAGCGCGAGTGACCCCTAAATCAGGGCTTGCTCGAGCAAGTGCTCACCTACCTCTCTCCCCATCCCCTCTGTGACAGTCATGCTTTTGATTTTGCTTGCCCTTGTCTCAAGCCCGCAGGGGCATTTTTACAACTAAGCAGTGACAACATACACCAAGGATCCAGAATATCATGCCAAACCAAACATATAAATACAAAGTATAACTTTATCAAGGATATGGTTACACGAAAAGATGTGAACTTGTGGTACATATTTACGCATAGAATTATAGCAAATCCTATGACAAAGCCAATACCTAGAGATTTTTTCTTGTGGTCATGTAAAATCTCTAGGATTACGTAGAGGCTAATATACTAAATATTGTAATTTCACTAAGTGTTCATTGTTAATAATATTTTCTATCATTAATAATGCCTATGAGTTTTATTTGACATCTATACATCTCAATGCTTAGTGCGTTATGTTTGAGAAAGTTTGTCGGACAGATAAGAGATTGGCCCACTTACATGAGCAATCGCATATATTTACTATGTGATAAATAGAGATGAGACAATTTTTAAGCTTATTATCTAGGTGATATTAGAGAGTTCAAGCTTAAAATATAGATGTCGCCTTAATTGAGTGTTAAGATGAAGACATACTATTTACTATGCCTAAAAGTAAAATAACCTACATATTATACTTTATATGTCTTTGAAGCCAAATGTGAGTTATGATGGTTTTTTATTTTATTTCATGAAGAGTAGATTTGTGAACTCAAGTTAGACATTAGGTATGTCTAAATCATCATCTGTAGGGTATTGAAATAAAGACATACGCTCTATGGGAAAGGATTTAATACCGTAATAAGTATTTCATACTACGTATGCATAAGACAATCAATAAGAGTAGCAAAAATTTTGATCTCAACTTTAAAATCATGTGAGACTCTTAAGGAAAATAGTTCCTCAACTAAGTACCCTCATGACTCTTACTTATTTTCAAGATTTCTATTTAATGATTGCTATCTTAGAATGTCGCCAATGATCATGAATTAATTTGATTTAATGAGACATCTCTATAAAAGCAAGTTGAATTGAAATTGAGAGTTTTAAGGGAAGAGGAAGATCAATTTGTTATTGATGTCACATTCTGTTTGTATTCACTGGTTAATCAATTTTGATTAGTTCATAATTGTGAATACAAAATATCATAATTGCAAAGAATCAAGAGAGATATAACTATGACTAATTGATTTAGGTCATTGCATACTATATTTACTCGGAACATAATGCCCAATTTGAGCTGCTATGTATTTCTAGTAGATGCATGGCAGCGAGCTCTCGAAGTATGCTAGTTGCATGGATTATTTGCTTATATGAACATTGCAGAAAAAATAGAGTTATGTTTAGCCTACCATGTGCGAGTGGGAGATGATGGGTTTTTCATTGATAATAGGCCGCCCATGTTGGGCTAAACCCAGCCCATCAATTAATTTTTTGAAATGGCCCATGAGGGAGGTAAACTACCAAGGCAATTATTTTATGGGAGAAAACTGTAAAATAAAAGAAAAAAAAAGAAATGTTTGATAAATGAACAGTTTTCATGTTTGCGGTCTCTCAAGCAAAAAAAAAAAACAAAAAAAAATCTATCTCAAGAATAGGGATATGCCCTACTCAACAACTCTCAAAGATGCAAAAGGGGCATTTCATTCGCGGCAAATAAGGTATGTCCATCTAAGTGATATACTTTTCGATCAGTGTTACATATTTCCTCGGACCGTTTCCACATACTTTAAGTGTTATTCGAGTAGTTCGAGTTTCATTTTTCCGGAATCCATTTCTATCGGTTCACATCAGCATAAATCGATCAAAGAAAGAACATTGACTATTTTAACTTTTGGGTAGAGGTACAGGGACAACTAGCGTCATCTCTCCTAATATTTATACAAATAAAATGGTTGTCGTAGGATCCTTCAGAAACTTTTTCGTGCAGAACAATGCGTAGAGGATAAATAGTGTTTGCGGACGAAATATGCACAGCATATCAAATATTTTCTATAAAAAACCGGCATAAGAACAGCAGGAGTACTAAAAGTTGGCACGGAGGGACATTTAAGTGCCAAAAGTTACAAAAGGTACACTTAAGTGCCACTTTTAAAAAAAAATGGATCACTTAAGTGTCAAGTCGCCGGAACCCTACCGGAAATCCTACGTGGCAATTTTTTTATTAATTTTCTTGCCTACGTGGCTCGCCGGAAACTGAATCGGCCAAAAATCGGCCAAAACGACGTCGTTTTGGCTGACGTGGATTTAAAAATTATTAATTAAATAATATTAAATAATTAAATATATATTATTATAAAATCGATTTTATTAAAAAAAAAAAAAAGGGGAGGAGGGGATCGGTGAGGGCTGTGCAGCGTGGACAATTTTTTAAAAAAATTGCCACGTGGATTTTTTATTTTGAAAAAAATGCTCCGTCAGCAAATGAAGTCGCCGGAAAATGGACACGTGGCAATTTGGCCGGAATTTTTCGCCGTTAGCACTTAAGTGATCCATTTTGCTCCGATTTTGGCACTTAAGTGTACATTTTGTAACTTTTGGCACTTAAGTGTCCCTTTGTGCCAACTTTTGGCACTCCAGAGGTCCGTACCTCATAAAAAACCAGATAGATGAGTTTACAAAGCTATTTATAGTGGTTTGGCCTATCACTTGACCTCCTCCATTATCCCAGCTCTAATGGCTCAATAACAGATTAAAATCCATTAGTGCAATCTTTGGAACTTTAAAAGCTTTTACAGTGAAGCTGCCTCTCCACAATCCCAGCTTTTACGATCATAATCATGAGATATTTTTCAATTGCAGTCCTCAAATACGCACTTAGTGAACACGTGGGGCAAATCAGAGACGGATGCGAAAGGCAGGTACAACGAGCGTGGGGCAAACTGTACTCGACCATTAGCGAAGTACAAATGTAGACGTCACCTTTATTTATCTCCAAATGACACTTTGGACTGATATGCTGCAAACATAAAATCACTAGCATTTAATTTTAATTAGATTTGCAAGAGGGTGATCTTGACATCTTGTAACCTAACAACATGTTCTCCAACATGTCTTGGGAAAGATTATTGCCCCATATCTAAATCTGCACATGAACGATGTCTGTATTTGTAATTCATCAGTAATGGCATGACTGAGAAAATTTCTTCTAATATTGAGGAATTATTTAACAAACTCAGACTAATGAGACAGAAATCGCTCGTGATGAAACACTGGAACCTGCATTAAGGTCCCACCAGGTTTCATATAGTTTCTAAAATGCCTCAGCTTCTCATTTCACCCTTGGTTTACCTAATAACCTTATTCAAAGAGGACATCTTCAGTTATGACGTGAGCATGAGATTGCACAACGCGTGCGATTAACTCGACGGCAAGTGCAAAAGCCAACCCCATTTCCCTAACCATATAAGCGTCCTCTGTGGTTATTATTGATCGTCTACCCATCATTATTTTCTTCATGAGTACGAAGAACGCACGCTCAACCACCAGTCATCCTATAATCTGTGTCGATTAAGAGCAGGGTAAGCGACCGATGCTGTCCGAGCGCTCGGCGGACGACTGATGTAAGATGAATTGATCTTGCAAGGAATAGCCCTCATCAGGTATTGCCACGGACAGACCCAATTGAACCAGAACGAGTGAAAATAGAACCTCACGCACTCGTAGTATGGCCTCTGATTGGGAAGCCCAAAGATGCAGTTCATCCTCACGTCCAGCACCCCCCTCTTCACGAGCTTCCAGCACAGCGGCCCGATGTGGTTGAAGTAGTTGTTCGATAGCGATAAGTTCAACAGGTTCAGCATCGAGCACACGACCTCCGGGATCGCGCCGTACAGGTAGTTCCTGGCGAAGTTGAGCTGCTCAATCTTGTCCAAGCAGCCGAGCAAGCATGGGAGCTGTCCTGTCAGGTAGTTGCCCCCCGTGTCGAAGACGGGCCTTTCTCAAGAACCCGATCTCGTGAGGAATGCAACCCCTGAGCCAGTAGTTCAGGAAGAGCACTTCAATCAGCGTCGAAGAGGTGATGGCAATGCTCCTCGGGATCAGGTCCGTGAACTTGTTGTTGGCCAGGGTGAGGTAGAGCACCCGGGTCGAGCCGAAGTCGATTGGGATCTTTTGCATGAAGTTGTTGTTGATGTGGAGCACGTCGATGGCTTGCTTGAAGACCTGTGGCGGGACGGACCCGGGGAAGGAGTTGAATCGAATGTCCAAGGACGATAGGTTGGTGATCCCGAACACCATGGTCAGGAATCCCCGGAGAAGTTGTTGTTGCTCACGTCGAGCTCGTAGAAGTACGGGAGCTGCGCAATCTTCTGCGGGATGACGCTGGAGAAGTTGTTGGAGTTGGCATGGAAGATTGCGAGATCTGGGAGCTGGTCGACGAAGCCCTCGAGGGTTGGCATGCCGAGGTGGTAACCGTTGAAGTCAATGGCTGCGAGTGCAGTGGCTGTGAGATTGTCAGGCGGGTGGTCGCCGTAAAAGCCTTGGTAGTTGCAGATGTCAGGGCCAACCCAAGAGGTGGTGATGCTGAGCGGATCGGCAGTGACGGTGTTCTTGAAGCTCTGGATCACAGGGTGTACGGCGGCGAGTCTTTGGTCCAAGAACATCAAATCTTGGGATGGTGGTGGAGATGGAGGCTTCACTTGGTAAATTGTAAGATGATGATGACAAGCTTGGACTTGGAGGACGAAGATGGAGACGAAAATCATGTGAGAATTTGAGGGTTAGAGAAGAGAAACAGAGGGGCCACCCATTGGGAGGACGTCTGGAGGTGGAGTCAACGGAATGTGTGGCAATTCAAGGACAACATGGGACTTTATTCCCCATAGAGCTCCTCTTTTTTTTTTCCCCTACCTTTTATTTGCTCTATTTGTTTCGGTATTATTGAATTTTATAAGTGTTTGCTCGAGTGATTTTATTCATGATCACCCCTGCTCAACAATGGGGAAATAAGGTTAGCAAGACCGCATGAGTAATTGCTTTCATAAAAAGAGAAAATGTACTAAGTACATCTTGACAGGCTTCCTCCATTGGAAAAGGAGACTGTACTTGTTTTATCAAGTTTGAGAAAATCGAGAGGAAACAAGGTGCACGGACAATTTGATGTTCAATTTCTCGATGTCTTAGAATCGTCAGAGAGAACACATGGTCAGGACTGCAAATCTTCGAAGAGGTTGGTTTGTCTGTCAGAGGAGTTGGGTTACAATGGGCTACAAGCTCCCGAGTTGACTAATGGTTGGAGGGGAGCATCAAGCTCTCTAAAGATGCTTCAAGAATTCCGTCTGTGGGGATGCTCCGAGGTACAGGATAATCAATTTGTTTCTATATTGGAATCATTGAAAGTACTTTCTGTTGAAGGGTGCTTTTCTTTAAAAAGGTTAGATGGTTTATCAAACTTGAAGAACTTGAGACGGTTAGATATTGGATGGTGCGAGACCTTGCAGGTTGTCAAGGGCATTGATGAACAAGAGTTTTGGCATCAGTTGAGCATTTTTGGGTGCAAATCAATGGAAATGATTTTGAATGCATTGAGCTCAAAGATACCAAGAGCGCAAGATAAACATAACATGTTGTGGGAAGTTACTTGACAGCAATCCATCTCTTTATTGTATCACTTGGAAGTCTTACAAAGAGAAGATTCTCAATGGAACAATACAATCATTGGACTCTGAAATTGAAACAACGGACTTTACAATAGAAACAGGGGGTCCTCTGCACAAAGCGGTGCACCTTCTTTCTATTCATAGATCATTACTGTTTCTTACGCTTTATTTGATTTCTATTTTTGCTTTATTCTAGTGGAGAGAGACAATAAGTTGATTCTAAAATGTGCAATCAAGGACTATCTCATTAAAAATTTCCCATCTTTCTGGGAATCTCCATATGATGTGTGCGTCTCGACCTCAGTGGAGAGGTTGGGGATCTTGCTTCCCTCACCATCTATAACAAAAGGGCCTTTCTTAAGAGAAATTTAGGCTCTCGAGGCCTCAGCTCACCTTATTATTATTTTTCAATTATTCATTTTTCGAAAAATATTACTTAAATCTTGAGTTTTTCGTGAAATAAATATACCCATGAAGTGGAGTATTTTTTAGAAAGAGGTCTAAAGTAATTAAGTAATTCTCAAATAGGGACCTCAGCTTGCTGGTTGACCAAATGTTCATTGACTGACATTTTCTGAAACAATATCAATTTTATCCCAAAATTTTAATTGGGTAAAAAATTGAAGAAAATCCCTAATTCCATAAAAAAAAAAGAAGTGGGATGAGAGTTCTTTTTCACGATTTCTTCTTCCTCTCTCCTGAAGCTCAAGCAAATCGCCATTGCTCAATCCTCAGCCGCTGCCCACCCGATCCTTGTCGCTACTTGCTCGTTCCTTGCAAGCTTCAGTCTATCGTTCGCGGTCGTCTCTTCTTTTCCAGGTTGTCATCTGCAACCTTCAAGTCCTTCAGTGCCACTTTTCTTCAGGTTCTCTTCTTGAGCAGTTGTATATTCCATCGGTAATTTGACGGCTGTTGCTTATGGTTGAAGGGACTAGAAGTTTGTGGGTTGGTTGCACAGAATGTGCCTCAAGTGACTGCTGTGAAGATGCGCACTATTAAGAGACTTAGCTAGTATTAATCAACCATAAATAAATTTATGCAGCAAGTGGTGGCTGAAGCAGCATTTCTTTTTATTATTTTTAAGGTTGATGCCAAGTTTCACAATTGGGGGTGTAAAAGATGATTACTGTTGCGACCCTCCCAAGGTGGATCTGCCGGAGCTTTGACAGATTGTCAAGCGAGAGCGAACGCGAGGAGTCACTTGTACTTGGTGTAGGTTCTCCCAAATACTTCCGGTTGTAATTTGATTTTCTCCATTAATTATGAAAATCGTCTTGCTATAAGAGTCGCCACTAACCATTTTGAAGGCCGATTAGGAGCCAAGTAAAGTGTAGGAGGTGGCTTTCTTTTCACAAACTGGAGGATTTGATTACGCCAATAATCTAATTAATGCCCTTTTGGTACCTAAGTTCATTATTTTATCAGAAAACGTGAATCATGCAGTCTTTCCAATTTTAACTCATAAACATGTTCATTTATAGGATCGTGTGCAATCGAATTCAACAATGTCAACATTAAATACCATAAGTACTTATATCCATATCCAAGTGATCAAATCAAGTACGATGATAATGAAATATTAAAGCGCAGTAAGTAAAACCCTGATACAAGTTTGGCAAAGAATATACACAATCTTATTATTACGTCCTGTGATAGGATCCCCACGATGGGTGTACAAAAATAAATGTGTATTGTGTCAATAAATGTAAATTTATCGATTTAAATATATAGAAGACAAGTTCAATTATGATAAGGATGAAAGCAGTAATGAATACTAAACTAGTAATGAAACTAGAGATAAAACACCTAAATACAATCTAATCGTTTTTTTAATCTTTTTTATAGATTTATCTTTTTGATATTTTCCTTTATGCCAAGTACATTCTCATCCTTACTTGTCATCCGCCCTGTCTTTTCTCTCTCTGTGCTCACTTCCGCTAACTCAAATCATAAGCTTAAATTTCAAATAAGCAAAGGCTAAAAATCTCTAATCCTCACCGAACGCTCACAGTTATAGTCAACAACTCCGTTCAGTGATCCGCAACGGCACGAAAGCACGTCAACTCAGTTTGCCTGCGACTCGGCCTGAAGAACATGCAAGACTAGAAACAGAGAAACAAATCAAGGAGACAAACCGAACGTAAAATCAACTCCAAAACTAAGTCGGACAGAAACAACCTGATAGGCGTGGAGGTGCGCAGGTTCTCTGAGCAGGACTTCGAAGCTTGACGAATGCCCACGTCTATGTTGCAGATACCTCGTGAGAGCGATATTGTCCACTTCGATTTGAAAAGCGGGGGAGCTGAATCTATCTGAGAGAAACTTATTTGCTTGTGAAGAGAATACACTGTGAAGAGAAAACGCACGGTCAAGTGTTTTGAAACCGAGCAAAATCAAAAGAAGAATAAAATACATGATTGACTCAGCTTAGTGGTTGCCGTCAAAGTATATGAAGTGAGATGAGCACGAGACGGCGATGCGATGGTGCTTTTGGACTGGTCAGGAGAGCAATCTACACTTGGTGACGTTGGCTTTTTTTCATTCAACAAAACATAGCGTCAACAGGGGAGGACAGAGGACAAAACCAGCGCCTCGGATGATGAAAGATATATGAGAAACTCGCAAGTAGCACTGGTAAATTTGGCCGGCAAAGAGCAGCCAGGAGGAGTAACCCATGAAACGCGCGGTGACACAATGACTACGTTGCCGTGGCAACACGATGGAAGGCAAGGATTTGTCTGGTCAGGCGGGGAAGCGATGAGCTCATCAAGCGATGTCTCAGTCCACAGATTCGAGAGAAGACGATTGTTCAGGCCGTGGAAGGTCAAAACGACGAATGTGAAGGGGGCATTTCAAAACGAATTGGCTTTGATGGCAGCGATGATTGGTTGGTACGTGAGATTAACAGAGGCACACTAAAGAAAATGATAAACATTTCCTGAATGTTCACCCAATAATTCACTTACAATATGCAGCATGATCAGCTGCCCGAACATGTCCCACTCGTCATTTCCTCCTATTGCCAAGACTGCTCTCTTCTCTGCTTTCTTTCCTTTCCTGATTCGCACGCTCTTGCTCTCTGGTTCCAGGCGAAACTCTAGCCGATTGTTGACTAGATCGCCCATATCTTGGCTTAGCTCACGTCCCCAATAAGGCTAAAGCGATGAGGTTAGCTGAGGTTTAATGGTACGCACAAAAATGGGTCAACTTAAAAGGAGGAAATTAATGGGGCAATGTTGAGTGGCCTCGAATATGTCTTCAGAGATTCGAGGGACTTGAAAATGCCCTTCGTCTTCATGCCCCTCTAATCACGAATGCAAGGGATGATTGCAAAAATCGTGCGGAGTAGGTGTTTTTGGTTAGGGATCGAATTCTAGCATTATTGGCAGATTTGGTCCCTAAATTGAACTCTAAATGAGGTTCTACTTTTACTTAAATTGAACCATCGTAATAATTGTAAAGATAAAAATATATATAATAAAAAAAATAGCATATTTGCTGTTGATTTAGGAAAATGATTGGAATAAAAAGATATTCCAAAATCCAAATAATAATGTAATCAAGAAAGCTTATGAATAGCACTAAAGATGTGATTTGTCATTTGTTGAAAAGTTGAGGGATTAGATTGACAAATTGAGAATTTAGGAATACTTCAATGTCTATATCGAAAAAATAAAAAATCCAAATATGACATTGTACATTAGAGTCATTCCCCCTTTAACATCTTTCGAACAACGCCCTATCAAAACAAATGATTGGACAATGAAATAGACAATACTATACACGTAGATGTTCTGGTGGCACATCACTTAGGCTTTACTTCATTGATCTCAACTTCCTCCATTTATGGATTTCAAACTACAGAACAAGATATAGGTAAACTGGTTTATCCATTTCAATGACTTATTTTCACCGTTTGAAAAGGGAGATCAATTGTGCGCTTAGGCGCATAGTAGTGCGGGTTTCAACACTAATATAAACTTAGGTATAACATGATCTTAGTTATTTTCCAGAGAAAGTGAGAAATGTTGCTGATGATTTTCTATAAATGGGATGAGCTTGCAAGAAATCTTGTCCTTGTTTCTGGAATTCAAAGAGCTTTCTGTTTTGAAGCTCGATCCCCTGAAAACCGAGTTCTTTTAGCAAGCTATGATGCTGACAAGTAGTTTTAGAAAAAGGAAACTTCAGGTTAGATTAAGAGACGTCTTCCTATGCAGAAAAGCTTGGTTAATCAAGGTTGTAATCTATAACCTGGTTAATTTTTGTAGTCAGAAGTTTGTTTTACCGAAGGAAGATGGTTATGTTGATCGAGAGCAAAGACTAGGTTCTTTTGTATAAAGGAAATCTTGAGAAAGCAAAGAGTCCTAAGGTGCCTTTGGATGTAGTTTGCACTCCAAAATGTGAAGGTGTTTTAGGCTTGCAGAAACTGGAAACATGGAAAAAAGCTTGCATTCTCAAGAATCCGTAGGAAGTTGTTGCTAAAAGCAGGGTTCATTTGTTGCTGAAACAAATTTCTATTTGGTCTGTTGCTCCTAAAAGTAACTCACCTATACTAGGAGGAAGCTGCTAAAAGTTAGGTCCATTCTTAATCGACATACTCGACAAGTGATTGGCAATGGACAGGATAGTTCATTTGTGGTGTGATCATGGCACCCTCATGGCTTTTCTAGAGGGTGCTTATTCTCAGAGAGTGATTCATGATACTGCTCTAGATTTATCAACTCTTTGGTAGCTACTGTTACTAGTTAGAGATGAGTGGTCTTGCCTCCAACAAGATCAGATCTACTGGTGCAAATACAAGAAAGCGTTATGCATGACGCTTTAGCGTTGTCATATTGCTGACAATCAAAGTGATGTTCACTGGAAATGCATCTAGTTGTTTTACTTGGATTGATGCTTGGAACCTGGCTAGAGAAAGAAGGCCGAAGGTTGTATGTCATAAAATGATTTGGGTTAATCCGAACACTCCTAAGTTCTGTTTCGGCCCTTGATTAGCCATCTTGAATAGTTTGCAAACTTTCGGGATGATGAAAAAATGGGCCTTCTGTAGTTGATCAACGTGACTTGTGCTCAGCTACTCTTGAATCTTAGACGACATTTGCTTTTTTAGTGTGCTTTCCCAAAGACAATCGGGTCCTCCTTTCTAGAACCGATGGGTATGAGGAGGCCTGCTGGAACTTGGGACATGGAATTCGCTTTGATTGTTGCAATATCGGATAGAGTGATTCGCATGGTAATGCTTCGCTGGGAAAGTTCGTATCCTAGCCATGTTACAGGAGAGGAACGGTTGTTTGTCTACTCTAGATAAAGAATTACGCAGGAAATGGCATATTATGATGTGAGTTTGTGAGTTGCTTTTCATTGAAAAACAACCCTCACCCGATTACATCAAGCCTAAATAAGTCCTCTAAATTCGGCATAAATTATTTGGAGCTTGTCTGGTTTGGTCCAGGCCAAGCTCCAAATATGACTGACTAAAAAGACGTGAAGAATTTCTAGTCATTTTCAGTCTCCACAAAACCCTTTGAAATTGATGCAGCATTATCGATAGAGCCATCAAAGGTTAAAGGAGAGCCTCTCCATTTGAGCTATCACCACCTTGCAGAGATGCTACTGTTGTCAATTCGAAAGGCGGAGCTGATCGAGGGGGCTTCTATTGGAAAAAGATTCCAACCTCTGTCCTTGCTTCATTGATCAAACTCGAACACAACTAGTAGTTGCTTGTGGGCTCGAGCTCGCAGTGGTGTGGTTGCTCCAAATTTCCTATAAGAAGAAAAATTAACTTTTATTATCTTTAATTTTCCAAGAATAGCACGTAGGAGCCATGTGGCAGCCACATATGAGCCATTGTGATATCTAACGGTCACATAAATATTTTCTTTCTTTTAATGGAAGGTCCAATTGGAGCGAACAGGTCATAATTCAAGAATTTAATTGCATAAAAGAAAAATTCAAAGACAATATTGTCACGCCCCAACTCTCGAGCTCGCAACAACCCCATTTCACTTGAGGTCTATCTGTACAACGTCCCAGGTACTGTAGTCGATCAATTCATTTTATCTTGTAATTAAGCACATGCAGAAACAAACAACTCCCAAACCAAACAATAGGGATAGCAATAACAACAGCAGAGGAAAGACAACCAGTATTTTATATATTTGAAGGTTAGCCAGCACACCAGCAAATACATACACGCCTTACTACAGGCGACAAGCTAAGATCTACTCAAAAAGGGACCCGCCTAGCTAACCTAACACTGTACAAGTGCCTACTCGCTGGCTTCGGAGGGATCGCTCTCTTTGATCCTCGGGTACTGCATCATCTAGGGCCTGAAAAGGTTAACCACGATGGGTTGAGATAAACTCAGCAAGTTAAAGTCCTAAGCCCCGATTAGGAACTTCGCTCGCCTCGGGAGTTTAACATACAACCTAATTCAGCAGTCAGCACAATGTAGAGAGAAACAAAAGCATATGACAGTTCAATAAGGAGACACAACCACAGGCGATCCTACCTGGCCTTGGCACACGTGACCTGCTGAAACTGTCATTTAACTCATTACGACATTAAGAGCATGCGAATAATCAGAGCATCTCACACAGCTTTCTCATGTCTCACACTCACACATGCTCCAATGATTACGCCCCCTCCTAGGCCACGGCACAACCTTATGGTTGGCGG
The DNA here is from genome assembly GCA_014182895.1 of Angophora floribunda. Taxonomy (NCBI): domain Eukaryota; kingdom Viridiplantae; phylum Streptophyta; class Magnoliopsida; order Myrtales; family Myrtaceae; genus Angophora; species Angophora floribunda. Next base: position 11,215,416 of record CM024711.1, on the reverse strand, counting down.
TTCCTAGCTAAACCAGCTTCGTCCTCTTTACCTCGAGGCACGATGACGTCAAGGGCTCACTCCCAAGACGGCATTCCCGAGGGAGCATAGGACCCGCCCACTACCGCAGTCCCACAACTAATAGAGGCCCGAGACCCACCCACTACCGCAGTCCCACATATAACCCCTCTCTGTCAGGCAACCGACCGAAGTCAGGCGACCCACTGGCCATGGCACAACCCCATAGGGATTGGCGGTCTTCCGGCAACGCCGGGTTCCCTCTCTTAATGTGATCATGCAATACATCATCAAGCAATCCATTTTTATCTTTGCTCTATCGTGAATGCAACATCGCTCATGCTCATGCGATATGCCATTTCAGATAACCCACGCAATATGTCATACGGTATCACTCGACAATTCCAAAATTCCAAATTCAACCAATCAACAATCACGTACATTCCCTAATTCTGGGGAATAACTCAATAAATCAAACACTTTCACTTCCACTCGGTCTTCGATCATGCATTTCATCATTATTCACGCATATAATTAACAATCGGCACTTCAAGAAAGCATAACAACCAAGAACACATCAATTTGAAACCAAAATTTGCTTCTGTATGAATAGTGCCATGAACAGTAATTGTGAACAGTAATCCTGAACAGTGATTGTGAACAGTAAATTCATCCAAAATTAAATAAATAAATAAAAATAAATAAAATTAACCATGGTTAACAAATTAACTCAACCCTAGTTAATCTAACCTAACCATGATTAATTATTAACCATAGTTACTTTAGAAACTAACCTTAGTTACTTTAATTAATTAACCTTAGTTACTTTATTACTAACTATGGTCAATTAACTAACCCTAGTCAGCCTTAATTAACCATCCTAATTAATCAATCAACCTTAATTAATCACAAACACACAAATATACTAATTAACCCCTAAGCAAGATTAACCCTTAAATAAGGATTAGGAAGTTAACTTACTTGGATTGAAAATCTGGCGACACCGGCACATAGAGGGAAACGAGGGCTACGAGGGGTAAGCTCAGGGACGGCAACAAACGACAAACGGTGGCTGAAACGGGCCAAAACAGCCCCCGGAATACTATTCACGCGGAACTGACCAGCAGAGGGGAAAAGGTTGAAACGGGCGGTCCAGGGCGACCAGGGGTGACCGGGGGTGTGCGGCTGGCTTCTTAACTTTTGGGACTACACTTTGGGCAGTGGTGGCAGCTCCGATGAAGGCGGCAAGGCTATTTTCCGGCTGGAAAACAGTAAAGACAGTAAGAAACAGCAAAAATGGAAGAGAAAATGAAGAGAAAAAGGGAGAGAGAGTGTGGCTGGGCTGGTGCACGAATTTTGGGGGAGAAAGAGGAGAGAGAAGGGGCTGCTGAAGACTTGAATAAGGCCAAGGCAAGTGGGCAAGTCCACTTGCTTGAAAGACCAATCAAAAACAACCAAAAACAAAGCATAAACAAAGCCCACTTGGGCACAAAAGCAAAAGGCCAAAAGAGAGAAGCCCATGAGCTGAGGAGGGAGAGGAGAATGGGCTAGCTTGGGCCCCCTTTGGGCTGAGCTGAATGGGCACAAGGCCCATTGGGCCGTCGGTCTTGGGCCGGCCCACCCGCAGGCCCGAAACCCGGTCCAATTTTCCCCTTTTCCGACACTTCTACATCCAACGGGAAATTCCAAAATAAATGAGGCAATGTCCAAATAATTAGTCCTGACATCACTGAGAAGTTGGTTCCCAAAATCGAATTAAAAATCGGGGCTAAATTGAGTCGATTGCGACTGTAGTACAATTTGGATTATCGGGCGCCCTTTTAGGACTTTCCTCACTTTTGACCGGTGATCAACCATTCTTTGATCCACGTAAACATCAATTCTCAAGTCAGGGACGTCCCTTGATTGTTGTGTGATCTCGGGGGCTCAATTGATGATCCCGAGTACCAGATGAAAATGATTCGGTTTAACGTCGTTTGTAGTTCATATCGAAGTCGTGCGGAAATCACCCGCAGTTCGACTTCGTACTTCTGCCGAATCGATTTATTTCCGTTTCCTTAATAGTCTAGTACTTAGAATATATTGTTCCCTCCCAAGTCCTCATGGTCGAAGGATTCGTTCCTGATCGAAATTGCGAGTCGTACGCGAATCATTTCCTATCGATGCCTCTCTGTAATCCATTATCCCACAAACACACAGTTCGGAAAATTTGTACTGACCAGGCCTTCGACTAATATCGCCATTTTATAAAATCCTAAAATGGGGTCGATTTTCAGGATGTTACAAATATTGCACAAACTTTAGGAATTTTCAATAGTTAAGTGTTGAGATTTGTTGTCTAATTTTTGGCATTGCTATGAAACATTTCTCTCGATGCCTAAGGGACAATAATATCTCACGTAAGTTGATGTCGTTCGACTACGTGGAGGGCACAATCATTGGTATGATTTTGTCAATAATACAAAGTTTAGGCAAAGTAATAATTAAAGACATGTTCAGACTTGAACAGAGCATCATGATTAAGCACCACTTTCACAAGATTAGAACTTGAAATTAACCTAAATACTAAGTTAGTGGGGCAAACGTGAAAGTTGACTTTTGGTGGACAAACGCGATGATCAACATTGACAAATTTCAAGCTACTAACATAAAGAAAACCATCTAAAGATATCACATATCTCTTTTCCGTAAAATACAAATATTTGCTTCTTTTTAATTTATATATACATATTTTCCTTTATAAATTGTTTATTCTCTTATTTACACGGACTATAAGATAAGGGAAAATGATGGAATAGTTAATCCTTAAAAAAATTACCTAATCAATCCTAAACCTATTTAACAAATGCCACTTTAGTCTAAAACTTTTCAATTTTACCCATTTAATCTTCAATCTTTATGCAAGATTTCGATATAGTCATTCCTAGTCATTCCAGCCAATTTTAACTGGAATTCTAGAATTTTGCATAAAGATTTAAGACTAAATTGATAAAATTCAAAAATTTATAAATGAGTCGACATCCTTAAAATAGATTTAACATTGATTAGACAATTTCCCCGTTAATCCTTTATTTGAGCTCCCTATGTGGCTCAATTATATTTTTCATTATGCTGGGAAAATACAAAAATCATTCTCAACTTTTAATTATGATTTATTCCACGTCTTCTATTATTTCGAGCATGCATTTTGTGCCTTGATGTCGAAAAAGGTCTAAATTTTACAGCTTTGCGTCTAACAAACTCTTAAAATTAGATTCTGCGGAGTGTGGATTTTTTCGGAACCTCTTGTTGTAAAGTGTGGACACGTTTCGGAATTAGCAAACATGAAATAAGTACTTAAGGTGCAAATTGAAGATTGGTTTTCGTAATTAACAAGAAAACGTTTCTGCTAGTTTTCATAAAAAAGATCAAAACAATCACTCAATTGCATTGGATGATCTAATGTAGAGATAAAACATACATTATTCACCTCCATTTCTCTGCAATATGATTCCTATAAACGACCTTTCTCTATAAATTAACTTCTCTCACTCATATACCCAATCGACAATATTGATGATTTATATTCTTTTCTTTTCTCTTGGGTAATAATATGGGTGGTCCTTAAACTTTTCCCTATCATGCAATGTTGTGCTGGAAATATTTTGCAATTCCATAGTATTTTCATATTTTGAATTTGACACAATATTATCATTCCTTCAAGAAGACTAACAAAAATTGTTGATATGGCAGTTAATACCATTAACCAGACGTCTAATATTTTGACGAGGACACCTTCATGGACACCATTAACTAGCTGTTCAATTTAGACTAGACATGAGGTTAAGTCGTGTGACCTAGATATGAAGTTGAGCACCTCCATCAATGGAGGTCATGTGCCTCGCACCAAAGTCCATTGGAAGTGAGAGAGAGAGAGGGGGTTGAGCTAGGTGCGGAGGTTCGGCATGAGGAGCCACGGCTTCAAGGCACGATAGGACCACACTGGTGATTACACTAGCAGCGGTGGCCAGCCTTAAACACCGAGCAAAATTTGGAGACGACTATTACCTTGCTCTTTAGCTCGGATATGATTTGTATTGTCTGCCACCAACATTGACAAACCCCAAAAGATATGACATGGCCTGACGTCTATGTCCAACAACAAATCCCGCCATGAGTGAACTGATCAGAGCTACCTACAACCCAATTATATAACGATAATAAAGAGTTAATGGTGTGCACGAGCCAAAGCCAAATGATAGCGATGCAGCACCTTTCTCCATCTCTTTGCTCTCTCATCATGATGATCATATCATGAAGATTGTCGGACTTCAAAAGCCAAGTATATTTTCATCAGTGAATGATATGATGCGATTCCTTAATTGAAAATATTTTTGAAAGAAATGACGTTACGTAGTAGAAATGGTTAAAATATGGATAACTCAATCTGCAAATATGGGTACACACTTGCATGTGCAAAAGACCTCTCATAATTTTTTCATTAATTCAAACGAACAAGATATTCTACAAAACAATGAAATGTCTGTATTAATCTAGAAAACTCTAAAATCCGGTGAATATTTTCTAGGATCAATATTTGGTTTATTTTTTATATTTATTTTATTTTAGAAATTTTGTTGGGATTTTTGGTGATTCATTTCAACTTTTAGTAATTATCTAGTTAGATATTTTTGCACCACGAGAATTATGCGGCATGATTTTCGTTTGGTAAGAGCACGTTTGTTTCATTGGAAGTTGATCATTTCAAAAATGATTTTTTTCTAAGAAACGATTATTTGTATCATTTAAAATAATTAAAAAATTATCCTTATTATTAAAAAATTTATTTTCATTGATAACAAACATATTTTTATTGATTCTTAATTTTTTGCGAAACAAGCTCCTAAATTTTTGTTCGCCAGTTTGTCCTTCTACGTGCGTCAATCACATTCATGCTATTTTTCTTCTAATGTTATAAACTAGACTCATGTGTAGGAGATAAAGTGGTTTCCATCGATAAGAGGTTAATATGGAAGGTAGGCTTCTTTTTAATTTGTATCAAAATCTATACTTTTTTTAAGAACTGAACAATTTTATCAGTTTTGCTCCGTTTTTCTTGTTTTTCTTTGGGCAAGAATTCTTTCATCTCAATGATTTCCCCATAGTCTAGTCATACTAATCCACATTTAAACATGTACATCAGATCATTCAAATGGTGGATATTCATTTAAAAGCATTAAACATAATAATATATAACTCACAAGAATGGAATCACTTCCAAAACATAAAAATCATGAAATTCATACCATTATAGTCAAGCTACATCAAAGCTCTAAAAAAGAAAATTAGAACATAATAGAAAATGAAATCAAATATGAATTAAACCCAACATCTTGAATCATAAAACTAGAATTCTATCATCACTTTTTGTCTTCTATTCAAAATACTTGGAAAACTCTCATAACAATGAAAAAATGATCTAAAAATAAAAACCTAGCAGTCCCCCAAGCTTTCAATGTTACCCTAGGATAATATCCAAGACTCCTAACATAAGGCAATTACTTATTTTTCGCATAAAATTAGGGAATCAACCATAAAACTCCTGATTTGGCATGCACTTTCCAACACTTTAGTGGGTGGCGTCTTTGTTTCCTTCTTTTTGCCATTTTTCTTATTTTCTCTATGTCTCATTATATTGCATAAGCAAGGAAAATTTGAGTAAAAAGAGGGAAATCCAAATATTTTCTCACAAACATTGCATTATTTGTTGTCTAAAAGAGGTAAAATAACTCTATTTTTATAGAATTATCAATAATTTTATGATTTGATTGTACTTTTTAAAAGTTTTAGAATCTCAATTACACTTTCTAAGTAAGTTTTATGACTTGCAGCACACTTATCTCTAACATCTAAAAAGGAGGAGTGCGGTTAGTATTTCCTCCCCCACTCTTTTACTTATTGAAAAACACACAAGGTCGCTGTGGGTAAACAAGTATAGAATCAGTAATCGTTTAGAAACTGTTGGAAGCCCATTCTCCTTTTTGGAAGTCAAACTGCAAAATAAAAGCAAGACCCCAATAACTTTCATATCTAGATTTATTTGTACTTGAAGGCCCAATCCAACCAAGCGATTTGGGGGATAGGAAGCATTGGGCCCATCGATAATGGGCCGAATTGGATCGACGTAGGCCCAATCGGCCCACTTCCGCGAACGACAGGGTCAGAGCTTATGAACCAGGAGTCACGGCTGGACCCCCCTATCGTTCGCCACCCTCCCTCACGGTCGCACGTCTCCTCCCGTTTCTCGAAGATTCCTGGGTTTCGTCGAGTTCTTGCCCCGACCCGCTGATCGCCGACAGCCATGCTCGAAGATTTCGAGTTCGCCGATCAGGTTACTCCGTCGTTTGATGTGCGTCTCCCTCTCTCTCGTATGTCAGACAATCGGAAGTTTCCATGGTTCCGGTGACGGAATCTGGCAGATCTGTGCTGTTCTAGTATAAGTGTGGGGATTTTTGGCTTGCCTTCTGTGTTTTCGTCTTCTCGAATTCGCAGAATTTGCGACGGTGCTGGTTTGGGTTTCAATGTTGCGCTTCTTAGCTCTCTCGGAATGCAAAAGCTAGCGTTGAACGGCTTGCCCAGCCACGTGTATGAATTGAGTTGGGACGCGACACTGATCAACGGACCGAGCGGATACCACGAGGCGGCGCCGAGGAGGATGTTGGTGATATTCACGGCGGCGGTGCTGGCGAGGAGCAAGGAGGGCGGCTTGGCGGAGACGCACGCGTTCGTGCATGACTTCGACAGGGAGGTGGGGGAGAGTTTATAGCGACGAGTTCTTGAGTAGGGTTTCGGCTTCGGTTGATTCATCTTCGTCGTCAACATCAATGGCGTAATTCAGGTATAATTCAAGGATTGACAGGGGGGTTGATGACGAACATGATGATTGAATTGAGGATTGTTACTAATATTTTTCTCCTATCTTTTAGATGCCCTGTAATGACCATAAGAATCAATAGACAGACATAAAAAAATTGGCAACAAGCGTATTAACTTTATTGAGAAAAAAAAAATTTGTTCTTAATTTGAATGCATGCTCGCTTTGGAGATCTAAACATACTAGTTTTATTCCTTTTTTCGTCAAGTTAAAAATGGCACTTTGAATTTCTTCCTGAAAATTGAAATAAGCATATAGACTAATTATATCAAATTAATCACTTGAAAAAAAAAAACTCTTTAACTTTATCAAAGAAAATAATTAAAGGCTACTCAAACCATCCAAGAACTATTTACCGGGGAGGCCTAAGCGTTCCTTGGGCCTTCTATTTTATTCTTCATTTATACTTTTCGACTTTAATTAGATTTTGGGCCTATTGTAAATTTTTATTTGGTTTAATATTGGAATTTGGTACTTTTTCGCTGTTGGGCTTTTAAAACTCGAATGGTTTTGAAGCAGAAACCTCAGCCAGGTTCAAATGTGGCTAAATATTTTGGGGCCGTTGTGAATTTTTGCTGTTGTGGCGTAGACGTTGTTAAAATATTTTTGATATTTATCTTTTTTTCTTTATATTCAAACGTTGACTCTGTCCTTGACTTGGAATTCTTCTTCTTGCCCAAAATATATAAATCCTAACAATGCATTTCCCAAGTACCTACTCACAACCATTCTTTCGCTAGCTATGGCCGCAGCTCAAATGCTCAAGCAGCAACGGCGATTGCAAGCTTGAGATCTATCCAAGCCACGAGCTTCAAGCTCGAGAAGCCATGACGGTCGTGACCTTCAAGCTTGAGTTCAAGGGATGGTGGTGGTTGTGAGCTTCGAAGTATCCATGGCAAATCGCAAGCTTGGAGCTCAAACACCTATGGACCTGGAGCTTCAAAGCCAGACTGGTCATAAAAGCTACAAATTTTAAGCTCAAACTGCCATGGCCGTGATTTTGGAGCTTGAGTAGCCATGGCAGTCATGAGCTTCGAAGCCAGATTTGGCCATGGCGGCCATAAGCTTCAAGCTTGACCAGCAATGGTGACCACAAGCTTCGAAACATGATGTGGCCATGGCTGCTGCAAGCTTTGAGTTTATATGGCCATGGCCACAAGCTTTAAAGCCAGATTTGGTCATAGCAGCCACAAGCTTCAAGCTAAAGCAGCCATTGTGACTGTGGACTTCGAAGCCATACGTGGCAACCATATGTGGCAATAGTGGTCGCAGACATCAAGCTCAAACGACCATGGCCACAAGGTCGAGTGACCATAACGGTTGCAAACTTCGAGCTCAAATGGCCATTTTTGTATGCTTCGAGCTTGACCGGCCATGGTTACCAAATGGCTTTCACGCAATGTTTCGATTGTCCATGTCAGAATAAACCATCTAGAAAAAGTAGCAACATAATAGAAAAATGAGCAATGGCCCTTTCTAAAAAGTACAGGGATGATTTTGGACAAAAACAAAAAGGGTACAAGGACGGTCTTGAATTTTGGGCAAGACTACACGGACAATTGGTGCCATGCAAATCTAGGCAAGGGCCAGGGAAGAAGCAAGCAGAGCTTCGAAGTATTTTGCCAGATTCTTGGGGACGAAGAAAGCATCAACCACAAGAACTCTTCAAAGGTTTGTCAAATGGCCGAGACCTCTAGTCGACTCAATGGCTTAGGACTACGTCGTTCTCTAAACGCTCAACGACAATCCCTCCATTTACTCACTTTCGACCTTGTTTCGAATCTAAACAAATGCTCTTTGTTCTCACTTTACGTCTTTCGTCACTCTGCACCGATTCATCCAAAATAGTTTTCTTTTTCTTTTTCTTTTTTGTCCATTTTTGCATGTTCATCGAATGGGTGGGGTGGTATTGCGGTGGAGGAATGAACTTCGATGGTGTCAAAGACTAAAAGCAAGAACAAGTTAAGGATGCATTTATTTTGTGAAATAATAAATATTTTTAAAATTATTTTTTATTAAAGATGACGACTTATATCATCTACAATACTAAATAAATAAATTATATTGAACTAATTATCTCGAATAATACAAATGATCAATTTAAGAAAATATTATTCTAAATCATTTATTTTTTATGAAATAAATGGAACTTTCATTTAATCATTCAATTACTATGCTTTGTAGGGACCTTTGTAATCACTACCGAACGAGGACGAGAGCTTACAAAGCCGTTGCTCTTTACTCTCTACTTTTTCTTTCTCTTTTCTAGGTGAAAGTCACTTTGCTTTTTCGGAAACAAAGAATGGAAGAAATAAGTTTGATTGAATTTCTTGAGTCACTAAACATTAGAAAAATTTATGGCGTCTTTGGTCAGGATTTACGGCAAGGTGGTAATATCGTAGCAGCCCAAGCGGATTCACAAGGCAAGCACCTCAAACTCTATTAACATGAAGGAAAAGAAAAAGAAGAAAAAATGTTAAAAATTCAAAGAAATTGCAAAATTGATCTACATGAGCCATTGGTCATCTAGTAGTGCCACGTAAGACAGTCAACGCTAACTAAACTGACACATCAACAATTTCTAACCAAAATTAAGAAAGATGGAGTATGTTGGAAAATCGTTATAAGATTGAGGGTTAAATTTTCCATATTAAGAATTTATGAATAAATTGGTTGTCATATAATACGTTTCTCACTTTTAGAATAATTTTACAATCTAAAAAACGGGTTGTAATCCACTAATGCAATACTTGAAGCCTTTAAAGCATTTACAAATGAAATTGCCTCTCCAAGAGGAACCGTAGCTCACTCTGCAAGTACATTAACTCCACCTACACTCGAAGCACTTTGTACAATAACTACATCGGCACTCCGGCACTCCCTTAGAGAATTACAAGTATAATCACGGCATATATTTTTTCAAAGAATAAGCAAAGAAGTACAAAATAAGCTTTGAGACTGTTTTGATCAACTCGGCCAACCTTCAACAACCACTTTGATGCAATATATAGCCCTCCAACCTTGATCAACACATTGGAGTCTTTGTATAGGTCATGTAGCGCTTTGCTGATTTTGTTGCGATCTCTCAAAGCAGGTAAATTACTTAGGGTTTGTCTAAAAAAATTTTAAGCCTAGACTTAACTTGAGCTCTCCCAACCTAATTTTAATTTGCAACTTAAGTTCAAGTTTTTACTATGCAAATGATTTTTATCTAAGAATCGTCACTAATCGGTTTATGATAAATCGATTGGATACTTAAGTAAAGTATTAGGAGAATTGCTTTACTTCTACGAAAACCAATAAGAAACCTGGAGAACTGTGATGTACGCCAGAAGCTTGCTGGTCTGAGCTGGAGCGGCTGTTGATCTCGATCGAGAACGTCGATCAAGAATGTCTGGACTTCGTTGGACTAAACGCTTCGTTGGGTAGGAGCACTCACAGGCGAGTCCGGACTTGAGGCGTGACGATCAGGCTCCTATAGACACGAACCGCGGCCGCAAAGGGACTCAATTTGCTGGACGTACTCCGTCATCATCGCAGGAAGATTCAGCAAAGGGCGGCTGCAGCAACGTAGGCAAGCGGCAGCAGAGATCGACGCCGGTGGAGGGGACTTGGCTGCGAAGGGGCTTGGGCGAGAGGCTCCCCTCTCCTCTCCTTCTCTCCCTTATGTATCGTATCGTTCCCACGATTTCGCTCACTTTTGCGGCCGTGTATTCAGTGTGTGCGCCTCCCTCCCCTCTTACAAGGCTCTGAATATATAGACCCCCAAGACTAGATATAGAAAGGTGGCTGCATGGATTAGTTTCTGCTTCAAAAATTAAAATCTCAAATTCAATCTTGTGGCAACAACTTACGAGCTGCAAAGGTTATCTCTTCTCCTTCTTTTGAACTCAAAATCGAGATTGAGAGCATGTGATTGCGGGTTATTTATTGGAGGTAATTCCGTGTGTGCTTGTTCACGCAGATGCGACTGGATGGCCATATGAGAAGCATGTGCGATGCATGAAATGCGAATGCAAATTATGTAAACAATATTTTTTGTCTAGGGGTCAGATTAAACCCTAATTTCTTATGTGATAAAGAATTAAATATAGTAGCTAAAATTTAAGTGTCAACAAATTTTATTTGGCAAGAAGAGCAGCTGCTTGGTTGGAAAAGGAGTTTCGGAAATTTTAGGCCAACCCTAGGGTTTTGCTTAAAATATGAGATGGAGTTGCCACCAATCAATTTAAAAAACTAGGTTAATTGGAAACTAGGTGCATGTGTGAGAGCATTGGTCATTTGCAAAAACCAAAGAAACTTGCAATCATTTGGGGGTTCGTTTATGTATGGGAAGAGGTTAGACTCCCACAATGCTCTTTTGGTACAACATTTTCCAATTACCTCCTTTGAATACAATCCTCAAATAATTACAAACATTACCGATGCAATTTATGATTTTTCCGAAGATGTAATCAAGGAAATTCTTTTGTCACTTTATGTCCCAGCATGAATATAATCTTTTGATCGTAGATAATAAGGATCCTTGAGGGCTAAAAAATGTTTTTAGGGAGAATAACTATAATCTTTTTAAAAGCATTATAGAAAATCATGATATCCGTGGGGCCTTTGTTCACAATCGGGATGGCCTTAGTCTCCAACCTTTGAGTTTGCCTGGAACGATTCTCGCGGCATTTCAATCTTTGTTCACAAACGGGTTGGTTTCATGCAATGGATTTTCCAACGCAAATATTCTAACAAACAAAATAACTGTCCAGTGAAACTATGATAATTATTTATTGAAGTGGAATAATAGCTGCAAAATCACGTTCTTATATTTTCTTCAAGGATTAATTTAGGCATTATGACGATTCATTTATTCATGAAAAGCCTAATTTTCAACCAATAGAGTAACAACTGATTTATATATTAATTCAAGCCTAGCTCCAACAACATAATGATACCAATTTTATTTAAGGGGGTTTAGAATGCTTATCTATTGCCTGAACAAATTTTATTTCATGCCCACCTAGGATCACCGATTTTTCCACACTTGACCTCTCACTGGAATTTTTTTCTTAAAACAACATCAAGTTAGTAACTAGAATTTGAGTGAATAAATAGAAATAGAGAGTTTTGAAATGCATTACCTTTGTCAAAATGAGCAAACGAAGTAGGAAAATTTCGAAAACAAATGGGTATGATGCACTTCATAAGGGAAATGATGCATAACATAAGGCAAATGTGGCAAAAGGCTTAAAAATGATGGAGGCTTCATAGGTGCGAAACGGGGCTTCATAAGCCTAGCTTCACATGTGGCCTTGCACCATTTGGGCCCAGTCATGCGATAGGACATGCGGCCTAGGCGCGCCAGGCCAGTGTTTAATTAGGCCTGGTGGTGCTTTAGTTCACATGTGGATTGTTGTCGTTCCATCATCGGGCTGATGTTGGAAGCAACATTTGGCAACCGCTGGCGGTGGCGGAGGCAGGGGATGACGTCATAATTCTTTTTGTTTTTCAAAAGAAATTTAGAATATTTTTCAAAAAAATTGACCAAATTTTGATCAATTATAACTTGAGTGAAACGCCAAAAACCAAGGGCTTACTCCAGCTGCAAGAAAAATTATTGTCTGATGTCTCTTATTCTAGAGTGACTCGTGACATTGATAGCATCGATAGATGTTAATCGTAATGGATGATGTCAATGAGAGCAACCATATCCAAAAACTAATCGGAATGAATTTTTTTGTATCCTTGTACCAGGATACTTGTTGTCACTGGAGACAAGAACGTTTGGAATATTAGGAGACTTAAGTATAAATTCAAGGATTATGAATTGGTGGGTTGAGTGATGAAGATGCACTTAAATTTTTTGTAGGCATGCCTTCAATTAAATGTAAATAGTGAAAGAGAGAAAATGAGGAATTTGTATAGATATATTCATCGACCATTGATTTTCGTATGGTGTGGGTTGGTTTCTTTGTAATTCATAGCATTATGTGACTTTAGTTTTCTTTAAGAATAATTAGAAATGATTTAAAAACTTGAAAATCATTTTTTTAATTGAAAAGTTCAAAAAAATATTAAGAAGAAACTTGAAAGAAATTGGACGTTTGAAATGGTACACTTCCATAATTGTCCTCCTCCTCATTTTTTCTAAAGCCATCAACTTTTTTGACTAAAAATTGAAAGCTGCAATTGCTGTGAAGTTGCCTATCCTTCAATCAAATCCGTGAGTCATGCGATACAAAAGTCCAAAATGGTGTCTCTCATCAAAAGTGGCATTGGACTTACGGTCCGGACCATCAAGGTCGCCTTTTCTTTCCACGCTCAAAGCAACACCATCATGGGATGGTATCATCGCCATGGACAGGCCATCATTGCATTTCCATTGCATTTCCTCTCACATCCCTCTTGAATAGAGGTCGGGCGTCCATAATTCATAAGTTTCATTTTTAATTCAAAAGTTCAAACAACTCCAAGAAGAAACTCGAAAGAAATTGGGGATGTGAAAAGGTACACGCATAATTGTCCTTCCATCCGATTTTTTTGAAGCCATCAACTTTATTCACTATAATTAAAGCTGCAGCTCCTGTCAAGTCACCTATCCGTAACTTTCAATTCCGTGAGTCACGCAACACAAACGTCCAAAATGTGAGATGATGTCTTTTACTGACGAAAGTGGCATCAGACTTCGCACATTCAAGAATTTCGTAGTCATAACTTATGATAAACAGCTTTTCTCCTTTTCCAATGATCCGTGCTTGCTCTTCTTTTGTAAATTTTCGAAATAGGATAATCTGATGGAGAAGCTTGTTAAAGATGCATTTGTTTTGTAAAAAATTTAAAGATCAAAAAAATGTTTTCAAAAAATGTAATTTTTATGAAAACGCTTAGTTTTCCTTTCCTTAGTAATATAAAACGTTTAGGGTATGCATAGTAACTATTATGTTTCTATTTTTGAAATAGAAATCTATTTCAGACTTATTTCTGAAATAGAAATTCGTTTGGTAAAAAAATTTACCTTTTTATTTCTGGAATAAATTTCTATTCCAAAAATAGGTTTGGAATAGAAATCAGAAACAAAATGTTTTTACTTTTCTATTTTTGGAATAAAAATCAGAAATTATTTATCTCTTTCTTACTTTTCACCAGAAGGAATTTATTGCCATTCGTTGCTCACCACCACCACCACCCTCGCCGCCGCCGCCGCCAATCGCTCGCCGTTGCTCGCCGCCGCCGGTCGCTCCTCCCATTACTGCCACCACTTGGGAAAGTGAAATTTTTGTGATTATCAAACGAATTTATATTCCAAGAATAGAAGACGTTCAAATCTCACTCCAAAAAAAATGATTGCATTTTAAATGTTTTATCAAATCTCACTAAAAAATGATTGCAATTTAAATGTTTTATCTTAGCAAAAAAAATTCGAATGTTTAATTAATTTTATTTAGTCTTTTCTTTTTCTTTTTGTTCTTTTTCTTCTTCTTCTCCAATGCTCCTTTCCTTCCTTGTGTGCCATCCTCGTCTGTTCCTCTGCCACTACCAGCCGACGACGACCACAGACGAGCTCTGTCTCGTTGGGATCCGGCAAGCCGCGAGCTCACTTGGATCTGACGCCAGCGAGCCCCGAGCTCGCCAGCCTTAGACGAGCTCTGGCTCGCCGACCACGGCAAAGCTGGAGCTCTCCTAGATCTGGCGAGCCCCAAGGTCGTCGGCTTTGGCCAAGCTCGGCCTCGCCTGGATCTGGCAAGTTGCGACCTCACCCGCCTCGACAGAACTCGGGCTCGCCTGGATCGGCCGAGCCGCAAGCTCGCCGGCCATGTCTTGGCCGGTTGCCGCCGACGGAGAAAGAAGGTGGAAGAAGGAGGAAGAAAAAGAAAAGAAAAGAAAAAAAAAAAAAAAAAGGAAAGGAAAGGAAAAAAAAAAAAGAAATTAAATAATTTTCAAATTTTTTAAAAATATTTACAAAAAATTTTTTAAAAAAATTATTTTATAAGAATAAATTTTTAATCAACTAAAGACTCTAAAACTAGGAAAACCTTTTAGTTTTCCAAATCGTTTAAAGGAAAAATCATTTTCCATAATTTAAGCTTTATTGAGAAAACATTTTTCATTGGTTATGAAAATATCTTCCATTGACTCATTTTCTAAGTGAATCAAACATTGAAAAATGAGGAAAATGTTTTTCCATAAAATGTTTTTGCAAAATAAATGCACCCTAAGAATGTAATATAATCTCTTGCCATAAATGAATGTAATATTATCGCTACTACAATGCCCATCCAAAACAACGGCTGAAATTTGATGAATACGAAGCCAAGCACTCGAAATGAAATGCACTTGAACTTTTTGTAGGCACGCTTTCGATGACAACTCTCCTCTAGCCAACTACTCCACTCTTTCAAAAGGCATTGTCTCCATTGCAGATGGACGACCTTAAGCTCTTGAAGCACTAGGTCCAAAAACTAATCGTCGAATAACATTGATTTCGACATGCCTAAAAAACTAAAGTTTTAGCATGCATGATTAATTTTACTAAAGTTGTAAGCAGCATGCGTGATTAATTAAAAGGTAATACATTTAAGATGATTTTGATGAATGGCATTTAGCATCTTTTGGGATCTTGTAATATGGTATTGCATGATCTTCTAATTTACTAAAAAGTAAACATTAAACGGGTCCGCATTAACGTTTTTTATGCATTCCAATCGTTTGAGGAAATGGCTTGAAAACATAGGATGTTCATTCTCATAGCATTTCCATAAGGCATTATTAAGTTGTATAAAGTAATGCATCGAAGACAACCATAATTGTGAAATCCAATTGCCATATCTTTGGAAGGATTTTTGTTTTACGCAAATTTTGTGCAAAATTGAGTTCATATAAATCATCATGAATATGTTATGTATTTTGAATGCTATTCTTGAAACAACATTTTATACCGATTTAATCATGGTGTCTTCTTTTCGTTACCTGGGAGTATCTTGCTAGCCATCCTATGATGGAGCTAACTTAATGCACATAGATGGAGCGGTTTGTGTATATAAGCCGGTGTTAATTGAGTCAAATGATTTCAATACTAGTGCTGTAAATGAGATAAGGGAAAAAAAAAAATTCAACAGGTCCTCCTCGCGAAGACTTCGTACATTGCACCAATTTAATCAACAAGTCAAAGGCAATGAATAACACCACAAAAAACATATATAAATAAAACATGCCAAAAAATAAATAATTGCGGCTGGGCTCTATCTGATCTTCATTACTTCTACCACGACCATTCAAACTACGAAGGATAATATTCATGATGATTTTCAATTTCTCATGAAAAATTTATTAAGAGATGAAACATGAAAATGATTTATGTTAAACCATGCTAATAAAAAAATGTATCACTAACAAATGTTGTGAAAATACATGTCAAATTTTGCAAAACTGACTTATTTGAAATGTCAAGATTACAGTTGCAAATTTAAGGTTTTCTTAATATGTCGCGTCCAAAGCTAAATAAATAAAATATATGTGACCATAAAAATCATGGAAAATAAAGCAAAGGGAAAGCTATGCAAGGGCTGGCGTGATTTGATGGACAGAATGGCAACAAAAGAACATCGCTATACAGTGTCAAAGGGAATAGAAGAAATCGAATCTCGTCTTTATGATGGGAGTTAATGTTAAGCAGGTGATGAGCAAATTTTATTATCAACCAAGAGTTTAAGCATGTAAATATCCATTGATATCTTAAGAAAATAAAAGATATTTTTTTCTGCATTTATTCATGAATGCCTAAAGCTGGTCATATTGAATATCTTTTAGTTCCATATTCCTTATTGAAAAAAAAAAAAACAAGCTATTGAATATATTACACAGAATAAACAAATGAATTGGACATTAAATTTAAATTGTTCAGTCATTTGAATAGGAGGATGTGCATGACAATATTGCATTATAAATCAAATGATGTAATAGAGATTACAATTATATTTGAATCACTAAAATGCTCATATTGTATCATAATTTCTAATTATACTCAATAATTTACAACATATTTAATTTTAGCAATTCTTTTCAAAATAATCTTAATAAAAGATTTAGTTGGTTTCAATGTTAGAACTCTTGGCACGCTTTTCAAAATGCTTTGTTCGGCCTCCAGAGCTTTCTTTGACATTAAGAGCCCGTCCTCCTCGTAATTAAATGGCAAATAAAGAAGAAGAAAAGAAAACATTAAGGGCAAGCATAATAACTATTTTATTTTTATTTCAAAACTATTCTTTTATTTCAAAGTTATTTTTATAATAGAAATTCGTTTAGTAAAATAATTTTATTTTATTTTATTTTTAGAATATATTTTTATTTCAAAAATAGATTTGAAATAAAATCGAAGTAAAATTTTTACTTTTTTATTTATGAAATAGAAATTAAAAATTATTTTCTAATTTTTTTCTTTTCACTCGAAGGGTCTCTCCCTAACCCCTAGCCATCCACCCCTCTTGTCGCCACCATCCACCACCGTCACTGCCGCTCCCCCATCAGCCACTGTCGCCCCCTCCCCCTGTCATCGTTGGTTGCTGGCCACTCGTTGCCATTGCCCTCTCCCCCGTTGTCAGCCATCGATTATCAATCGCCGCCACCCACCCCCCCCGCCGCTGCCCTCTCCCCCGGTAGTCGGTCATCGATCATTGGTGTCGTGTCACCCCCGCCCCCGCCCCCCCCCTTCTGTCGGTCATTGGTTGCCACCATTGCCCCCTCCCCCCATTGTCGGCCGTTGCCACCCCCTTCCCCCACCTCTGATTGCCGCCTTTCGGCAGCCCGCCACCACTGCCACTACCCCCTCCCCCTCTCCTAACTACTGTCGGTCACTGGCTGCCATCACCCTCTCCCATTATCATCGCCATTTAAGAGAGATAAATTTTACGTTGTCATCAAACGAGTTTTATTTTAATGTTTTTTTCTTAAAAACTCATCTAATAATAGAAATAGAAAATTTTATTTTTATTCTAAAAATCAATTTCTGATCATAAATTTTATCATTCACATCTTAAATGACCAACATGAAAAGGAGAAAGTATAAGGGGTTAGACGTCGCATATATTTTTATACTTAAAACCAATTAAAACCCGACACGTGTCCAGAGACGGCAAAAAAAAAAATCAAAACTCGATTTTGTTTCTCTCTCTCATCATCCTCCTCCTTCTACGGCCATCTCCTTCAGTTGGTCGCCGGCGATTCGCCCGTGCTGCATGGAAGCCGACCACTACTGCTCATCGAACGAGCCGTCGTCGCTCGCGGCCTTCCATCCACAGAGCACCGCCCCGTCCATATATGTCCTCTCTTTTTCATTTTTTGTTCGAAATGAAGTTTCAATGGAGTTCATCCTGGAGATGGACCATCATCCTTCCTCTGTTTTTCTTTTTTTGTTCAGAGTGAAGCTTCCTTAGTGGGTATGATCAAACTTTTAGGTTTTCTCGATGAGCCACGGCATCAGATTTGGAGTTCATCCTGGAGATGGACCATCAGCGAGTTCCTCCAGATCTGGAGATGGAGCTCTTCGTTGGGAAGATTGAACCCAGCGACGAATTCCACAAGGCCAGATCTGGATCGACAAACAACGCCATGGAAAAGCAAGAAGACGTAGCCATACACAGGGTTGTACTCTGTGGATGGAAGTCCGCAAGCGATGACGGCTCGTTCGGCTAGCGACGATGGTTCGTTCCACGAGCAGTAGTGGTCGGCTTCGACACAGGGCCGGCGATTTTGCCGGTGACCGGACGAAGGAGACAGCCGGGAAACGAGGAGAAAGATGAGTGAGAAAAAATAAAAGTCCAGTTTTGATTTTTTTAATTTTCTTGTCACGTCTGAAAACGTGACGATTTTTTATTGGTTTCAGTAAAAAAATGTAATGCCTGGTATCTAAATACTTTTTCCATGAAAAGACACCGCCGTTGCAACTTGCTTCGTCCTTTTGCCCTTTGGCCCGTGTCGGCCATGGCCATCATTATCTTCTTTTTCCTTTCTTCATCTGAGCAAAGTCTCCTCTTATGGTCAAGACCATCATGATGGAGTGGCATCATGCCATTGATAGGCCATCATTGTATTTCCTCTCACCATTCTTGAACAGTGGTCGAGTGCCCATAATTCTCGCAGGATCATCCAAACGCGAAACATACTCTCACATTTAGTTTGGTTTGATTTGATGTGCAAACTGCACCAACTGAACCATGCTCACCCATTCTAATAGTTGTCAATTAAAAAAATCGTGTCGCCAAAGATTTGCACAATCATTTGCTTTTCAATATAACGACACATTTTATGAGAATATTTGAATTGTTAAATGTATTTAATTACAACTAAATATAAGTCTTTAAAGCGAAGAGATCAAGTCAAATATTTCATATATGCTTAGTTAGTGCCTAGGCAAAGCATCTGTTGTAGAGAATGCAACAAACCTAATCTCTGTAACATGGAGAAAATTTTCTAATTATCTGATAAAGTGAATTTAGCAAAACCAGCTTTAATTTCTTTAGGAATATTTTCTTACTTTATATAGATGAATTATGATTTTACAATACTGGATTGGAATTTTAAATATGTCCACTTATAGATATAGCTATAGATAAATGATTTAAATGTTTGAAAATCAATTATTGTTTAATCGAAAAGTTCAAAAGCAGATAGTAAAAAGCACGAAGAAGAAAATCGAAAGAAATTGCGCATGTTTTTCTTTTTGGTTAGAAAATTGGGCATGTCAAGAGGTTCACCTCTTCGACCAAAAAATAAAAAAAAGTACACCTTCATTATTGTCCTCCACCTTATTAATTGTAAACCCACCAACTTTATTGACTATAAATTGGAAGCTGCACTGAGGCGTTTTACTGTTGATCAAACTTTGTGAGTCTCCTTATGATAATCATCTTTTTCTCCTCTTCTAATGTAACGCGCGAGTTCTCCTTTTGTAAATTCCTGAGGGAAGATGATCTCGTGGAGAAAGCTTTCCACATAAAAAAAAAATGTAAGAAAGGCTTTTTTCACATTCGAGAACCGAAAGGCTTTGTGCGAATTTGCCTAGAAGTATTTCGATAGTGTTGATTAGAGAGAGAGAGGGAGGGAGAAGAGGGGGCAGGGGGGAGGCTGAACCTGCTAAGTGCAGAGTGAGTTCATATGGCGAATTCAGAGACAGGGACGAGCACCATCGACACGTTAGGAGGTGAGTATCAGGTCTTTTTGAGTTTTAGAGGACCCGATACACATTGTGGATTCACCGACATCCTCTACGAAGCCTTGGTAGATGCCAAGATTCGTGTTTTCATGGATGATGAAGAGCTTCGACTGGGTGAAAGAATAAGTGGCAATCTTGAGCGGGCGATCGACGATTCCAAGCTCTATATACCCATCTTCTCCAAAAACTATGCCTCAAGTCACTGGTGCCTCCGCGAGCTTGCGAGGATGGTGAAAAATACCTCTAAATCTAAAGAAAATGAGAAGAAGGTCA
Organism: Angophora floribunda; assembly: GCA_014182895.1. NCBI lineage: Eukaryota > Viridiplantae > Streptophyta > Magnoliopsida > Myrtales > Myrtaceae > Angophora > Angophora floribunda. The sequence goes on along the minus strand of CM024711.1, from coordinate 11,195,038 downwards.
TGTTGCCAATCTTCTACGACGTGAAACCCCGTGACGTGAAGCTGAAAACTAAGTTGTACAGCAAGGCTATATTGAATTTGGAGCAAAAGATGGAGGGTCAGGAGAAGAAGTTCAGCACCAACGATATAGAGACATGGCGGCAGGCTCTCAAAGAAGTTGTTGGCACCACAGGATGGGAGCTGAAGAAATATCGACGGTAACATGAAAATTATTTTATACAATTAGGCCATAGTTCTTATAAAAATTCATTAATTATATTCCAACTCTAATTACATAAATTTAAACAGAAAGTTTCAAATTCTTCTTTTATTTTTCAAATCATTAGATTTTCAAATTTTTTCTGACCTAATAAGGTTATTATAATTTTTTTCACCTATTTTCCACGTACAAAACATTTGGCTTTGCTTCATATTTTTTAAACTAATTTGATCCATGTATGTATGAAATTCCCATTGTATGCTACAGAACTTGATTAAGGCATCGTTGCCTTTCCAAAGTTCTTTTCCATGTCGAAAGAAAAAAGTAAATCTTTTGTTACCGTAATTCATTGGATGTCTATATTTTGATTCTTCTACCCTGTTTTTGCCAGAAATTCTGTTTCTTCTACTTGATATAAAGTTCAAACATTTCTCTTCTTCTATTCCTTTAACTTTAACTTGTAATGGATGTTCAAGTTTGTAATTTATCATGTTCCCAAAGCTTTGGGGGTAATGTTAAATTTTGATGTATCCTAAAGTTGATCGCGTTCCCACTTGGTTGCTTAGTAGATGGTTGGTCAACATGCAAATTCGTCACCTTTGCTCAATTGAAACTGTTCAACTTTATGGCAGCCAAACAAAACTTATCCAGGCGGTTGTTGATGCGGTTGTGGTTGAGCTTGAGACAAGACATAGACGTGTTACTAGAGATTTAGTTGGAATGGAGGATCGAATAGCAGACATAAAAAAATTATTAGACGTTGATTCTGGTGGTGTGCGGCTTATTGGAATCTACGGGATGGGCGGGATCGGTAAAACAACACTTGCCAAGATTATCTTCAACCAACTATGTCATCGCTTTGGGAGATACTGCAGCTTTCTTGATGATGTGAGGGAAAAGGCAAAAACTGGGGACTTAGTTGAGCTGCAAAAAAAATTATTGTCTGATATCTCTTATTCTAGAGTGGCTCTTAACATTGCTAACATTGATAGTGGGATCAATAGAATTGAAAAAACAATTTGCAACAAGAAGATGCTAATTGTATTGGATGATGTTGATGAGGACAGCCAGATTTAAAATCTAATTGGGGAGAAATCTTTGTGCCCTGGTACTAGAATCCTTGTTACTACTAGGGACCAGAACGTTATAAATATCAGGGGATTCAAGTGTGAACCTAAGGATTATGAAATGGTGGGGTTGAGCAATGAAAATGCACTTAAACTTTTTTGTAAGTGTGCCTTCAATGAGAACTCTCCTCCACTCGATTACTACACTCTTTCAAAAAGTATTGTCTCTACTGCAGGTGGACTACCTTTAGCTCTTGAAGCTATAGGTTCAATGCTTTTTAATATTAAAGAGAAAACAATATGGGAAGAGACACTAGGGAAGCTAAGGAAAACACCTCATGAGAATGTCTTGGGAAAGCTAAGGATTAGCTATGATGCCTTAATGAAGAATCAACTACAGATATTTCTTGACGTTGCATGCTTTTTCATTGGTAAGAATAAGACTAATCCAATGTACGTGTGGAAAGATTGTGACTTTTTCCCAGAGTTTGCCATCAAGGTCCTTATTAAGAGGTGCATGATAAAGGTTTTAGACGATGATAGATTTTGGATGCATGATCAGTTTAGAGATCTTGGAAGGGCAATTGCCAAAGAAGAGCAAACAAGATTGTGGGACAAAGATGACATCATTTGCAAATTAAGATCGACAGAGGTAAAGTATGGCAAAATTCGAATAGAAAATTGCTTATACCCTCTTCTTAATCAACTATTCACGTTTTTGATTTGGGAACTCGTCTTCTGTTTCGTTTTTTCTTCTCTTCTACGAATTAAAATAGTGGGATATTGACAAATTCCCGCTTCTGCTCCCCAATGTCATTGTCAGATCAAGGGAAGCGTTCAAGCACTTAGTTTGGCAGGATTGCGGGGTCTAAAAACTGTCACTTCCAACCAAATTAAGCGGTTCCCACATATTCGGTTTCTTTGGTTGTATAATGTAATCTGCAAAGGTGACTTTACGGGCTGTCTTTCCGAGTTGAAATGGATCGATTTGAGCTACTCTTATTCTTTTGGTGGCGACCGCAAGCGGCGACGATAATCAATGTTGGAAGGCTAACAATTTGGGTCTTGAAAATATTGTTGTGGTGAATCTTTATGGGCTTGATATCACAGAAGATGTGTTCAAAAGCATAATCAAGGTATGCCAATCTCCCTCTTAGTCTAATTTTCTCATTCAATGAAGGACGAAATTTGATGGATGTGTAATCTAATTTTCTCATTGGTAGCCTAAATCCATATTTATTTCTTGCTGTCCTGATGTTTCATTGGCTTTTGTAGGGGAGGAAATTGAAGGTTCTCACTATTAGGTATAATAAGTCGATACATAGGATACCAACCATTCCCGAGCACTCGGTTTTAGAGAAGTTGACTATTGATTAATTTCGGTCTTTGACGGAAATTGACTGCTCTATTGGGAACCTGAAGCAGCTGACTGAGTTGAGTTTTGTGCTTTGTTTTCGTCTTAAAAAATTGCCAAGTCAAATTGGAAAGCTGCAGCGTCTACAACACCTCACCGTTAAGTGCTGTAGCTTGAGTGAACTTCCCGACTCGGTTTCGAAATTAGTGTCGTTAATGGAGCTGCATGTATCACACACCAATTGAAAAACTGCCCAGTACAATGAGCGAGCTTCGTCATCTCAAAACACTGATCTTGGCATTCTTGTAAAGGGATACAGAACTTGCCGCCACTCCTCGGGAGTTTGACTACTCTACAGTGACTTCGTTGTTGACTATCCCTAACCTTTCGTACCTTACTAATCTAGTTGTGTTGGACTTGCGCAATAGCTTTGACATACGGGCCAGGTCAGATATAATTCCGAACTTGCGACCTGCAGTGGATCGGAAAATTATCCAAACTGAAAGAACTTACTCTATGGGGAGTAGACTTGCCGACTTTCAAACAACTTCCGACAGACTTGATAGTTTTAGACCTCTATGAAACGCGAGGGAAACAAGTACACCTCGATGGGCTTCCTCCATCGGAAAAGGAGAGGTCGGTTTGTCAGCCGGAGGAGGCGGGGTGCAATGAACTGCAAGCTCCCGAGTTGATTGAACATTGGAGGGGAGAGATCCTTTTCCCAAGCTCCCTAAAGACGCTTCAAAATTGCTGCCTGTCGGGCTTCCCAGAGGTACAGGATATTCGATTTGTTTCTACGTTCGAATCATTTGAAGTATTTTCTGTTGAAGGGTGCTCTTCGTTAAAAAGCTTAGGCGGTTTGTCAAACTCAAAGAACTTGAAGCAGTTAACGATTGTGCAGTGCCCAAGCCTGAAGGTTGTCGAGGGCATTGACGAATTAGAGTTTTTGCACTGGTTGGGAATTGATGGGTGCAATCAATGGGGAGGATTTTTGATGCATCGAGCTCAAAAATACCAAAGGAGTGCTGGATATCGATAACATGTAGTGGGGAGTTACCCGACTGTGGGATCACTCGCTACTCTTGGGATTTATACCGAGAGAAGATTCTGAATGGAACAAAGCAAGCATCAGACTCTGAAATCGAAACAACGAACTCTGAAACAGAAACAGGGGATCCTCTACAGAAGACGGTGCGCCTTCTTTCTATTCATAGATCATCGCTGTTTCTTCTGCTTTACTTGCTTTCTTTTTCTGCCTTCTTTTGTACGTGTCAGCAAGACTGTCGGCAAAAGAACAGGAAAAAAGAAATAGAGGGGAAAAAGGACCTGAAGTGGACTTTAGGAACGAGGTGGCTAAGTCGATCTCAAATCGTGAATCGAATTGGTATTAGGTTCTTCTTTCCTTCTCCCGGTGCTCAAGCAAATCGCTGCCGCTCGATCCTTTGCAACTCCGCATCAATCCTCGCTCGCTTCTCGCAAGCTTAAGTCTGTGGTTCGCGTCTCTCCTTTCCTGGGTTCCGTCATCTGCGATTTGAAGATCGTCGTCCATAAGCTTCAAGTCCTTCTTCAGTGCCACTTTTCACTCTCGTGCACATTTCCTTCTTCAGTGCCGCTCAACTGGAGGAATTTAGTGCATTCATCAACTTCATCATTGGCGGGAGTCATGGGCCTGAACTCGAGTTCTGGATCACTACCTGGTCGCTGAAGAACAGGTAAGAGTGGTGTGGCAGTTGGTGTTTTCTTTCATTTGGGTGATAGTGGCCGTTGGTGTTTAGTTGAATGTAATCGTGTGGTTTATCTTTGCGTCATTTAGTATGAGCTCGAGCTCTAGCTCTAGCTTCATTTGGTGATAGCTGTGTAAGGGTATGCTTTCCTGCAATTGTTTAACTATTTGAGTGCCTAGACTAGTTATATTGCTATGCTTTTGTGGACTGCTCGATTCAGTGTGATCGGGTGCACGGGATGTTGAGCGTCTCCTCGTGAAGAGTTTATTTGCAAGTATATTGTAAGGTTTGGATAATGGTTGCTTTAATGAGTATCCGCTGTCTCTTTATTACCTGTGAGGAGCTCTTGATGATTGAAAGTGAAGCAAATAGTGTTTCTCTTGTTGTTTCATCATATAGAATTAAAATGGGATATCCACTTCTTTTTTTTTTCATATTTTGGGCAGTTACGGTTTTCCTTGGTAATTTGAGGTCTGCTGGATATGGTTGGGGGATTCCACAGGTCAAATTTACTACATGACCGACTGACCATTGGCTAGTCAAAATTACACACGGCTTTGTTATTTATTGAAGCAGAAACACCAAGTCTTGTCGCTTCATGATTATTCTTACGTTCCTGTTCTCCGTTTCGCAAATATCTTATTATTTGAATTGAAAGAAGAGAGAAAAATGAGCCACTTCGTAGCAAGGCGCTTGGTCAGGCTCTTGTGCTTCTTAGTTTACTTGCTTGGTGCTACATTGTTTTATGCCTAATTCCCTTCCGAAATCAGCTATTCCTTCCTAGTTTCTCACATCTAAGATGAATCCTAAGGAACGTCTTAAAACCAGGGCGACTTGGTTTCATCCTTTGGACGTGATCATTGGAACATGTTCTGATTTCTTTTCCTCAATTGTGTCCATTTCGATATCCACCATCATGTGGATCGACGAATGCCGAGGGAGAATTTTTGTAGCTTTATGTGTTCCAAAATGAATACATTTCAATGAATGCACACCCTCTTTGTAGCTGATTTGTGCTGGGGTGCTTACCTGGGTACTGATGCATTAAATGGTAACTTCAATGTGCCCGTATCTTAAAACCATACAAAACATCGAAAGAGCTCCAGCATATTTGCCCTGTGTGAGACCCTGCACCAGGAGTGCAGCCAAACTCGCCTTCTCCACATTTGTCGAATCCAGCTGTTTTAGTATCGCCAGGTAGCATATAGCACAATAAGGGAAGCTTCGACGGGAAATAAAGGGGTAAAAGGGATGCCAATTATTTAAGCAACATCCTCAAGAAACACACAAATTGTAATTGATCAAAAGACGAGGACAAGAGACCGTTTATCAACTTCTCCCCACATATCCCCTGAGAATGACCGTCTTCGTTCTTGTAGTGCTCTGATGCCTGAATCATAGTTTGGATAGCAATATACACACCATATAGTAACTGTAATAAAATTTCTTAACATTTAAAAAGTTGACATAATCTGACCTCTTACATGCAAAACAGAGCCTAAGGTAAGTTTATGACTCATGATGTTGAAAACTTAAAAACATAAAATGACACCAATGAACTTGGGTCTTTGATAAGAGTTTGCATATCTAGGATGCTTCATTTAAAAGGATACAATCTGTCACCTAATTGATGTCAAGAACATCTAACCTATCAGAAAGGGTCAAAACTTGCATGGCACCGAACGGCAGATGCGGATCAAATTCAACGCTTCTACCAAACCCGCCTGCAAAAGCAGCCCTAAGAGACATTCGCACTTTGCTCTTTAGAGTGAAGGCACAAAAATTAAATAGATAAAGCTACACTAATCACCCCAAGGACGCGGTCATTATTGTAGTAGATGGAATTTGTTAATCCCTAGCTAAAATCTTGATCATACTTTCAAATAATAATTATTTGATTGGAATGCAGAGTGGAGGTATTGTTAGTACTGTTAACGGCATCTTTCTCGTGGATCATCATGAAAAAGAAGCCAAGAGACAAATATCTACAAAACAGACTCATGTTGGCATTGCAGGATTCACGAAGCAACTTCATTTGAATCCATTGTCAAGTTTTCCAAGAAGATCTAGAGTGGTCTATTCCTAATATGCTCCATTCAATCTCAAGTGCTCCATAACCACCAACTCGAAACTATCCTTTTTCTGACTGCAAAATCAACCCAACAACTCAACTCCGTCAAGCTCCAACACGATGAATAGTAGATCAATAAATCAAGTCATTTTTAGTAACTGGCAAGAAGTGGACAAGAGAAAAAGTAGAGAATTATAAAAATTTGGGAAAATACCACAAAAAATTCCAAACTAAGCCACTTATGACAAATTTATCATAACTTTTTTTCTGCGACACAAAAAACCCCAAATTATGCCATTTGTGACATATTTACTTTGAACTTTTTTTTTGTGACATTAAAAACTCCGAACTATGTTCGTTGTGACACATTTATTCCAAACTTTCTTTTATGACACAAAAAATCCTGAACTTGTACTTTGTGATACATTTATCCCCAGACTCTTTTACTGAAGGGCATTTTCTTCTTTTTCCTTTTTATGTTTTTTCATTTTGTCAATTTTTTTCTTCCTTCTTCTCTATTCCCTCCACCATGGCCAATAGAGGGAGTCAGGCAAGGGTGACTCTCGCCGGCGTCGGAGTTGGGCAAGGGTAACACTCGCCCTGGGCGAGGTCATGCGAGGGCCGCCCTTGCCGGATCTAGTGAGGGTGGCCCTCGCACGACGTAGGCAATAATTATATTTGAGCATAAATTATTGTTGAAAAATAAAATATTTTTTATCGACAAATATTTTTAAGCAATACAATTAATCATTTTTCGAAAAATATTATTAAAATCTTGAGTTTTCTGTAAAACAAATGCACCCATGAAGTGGAGTCATTTTCTCAAAAAGGGTATGAAGTGATTAAGTCATTCTCAAATAAGGACTTGAGTTTGCCAATTAACCAAATGTTCGCTGACCAACATTTTCCAGCAATTGAGACAAGATCAATTTTATCCCAAATTTGTAATCGGGTAAAAAATTGAAGAAAATCCCGAATTCAAAAAAAAAAAAGAAAAAAAAAATTGGGATGAGGGTTCTTTTTCACGATTTCTTCTTCCTCTCTCCTGATGCTCAAAGCAAATCGCCATTGCTCAATCCTCAGCCGCTCCCCACCCAATCATCATCGCTACTCGCTCGTTCCTTGCAAGCTTTAGTCTATCATTTGCCGTCGTCTCTTCTTTCCCAGGTTCCATCATCTGCAAGCTTCAAGTCCCTCGCGAGTTTCAATTTCCATGTCTATGAGCTTCAAGTCCTTCGGTCCCGCTTTTCACTCTCATGCGCATTTTCTTCTTCGGTGCCACTCTGCTGGAGGAATTGATGCTACATGAGGCTCCAATTGTTGCATTCATTAACAACATCAGTGGCAGAAGGCATGAACCTGAACTCAAGCTCTGAATCACCAGCTAATCGCTGAAGAACAGGTAAGAGTGGTGTGGCAGTTGGTGTTCAATTGAATGTGATCGCGTGCTTTATCTTTGCGTAGTTAAGCATGAACTCCAGCTCTAGCTCTAGCTTCATATGGTAATAGTTGTGTGATGGTCTGCTTTCTTGCGATTGTTTGACTTTTTTAAAGCCTAGCCTAGTTATGTTGCTATTCTTTTGTGGACTGCTCGATTGAGTGTAATCATGTGCCGGCGCGTTGTGCATCCGTTAGTTAGGGAGCTGACTTAAGATTACAAAGCTTCAAAATTTGGGAAATAGCTTTGATGAAGAACGGTGATGTAAGCGTGTGTAGTCAACCATCTGAGAATTGAACCATTCCCATGAATATTATTGCAGACCACGTAAAACTTTCTACGCAGGATGTTGAGCATCTTCTAATGAAGAGTGTCTGCAAGTATATTCTAAGGTTTGAATAATAGTGATTTTAATGAGCATCGATCGTCTCTTTATTACCTGTGAGGAGCTCTCAATGATTGAAAAATGAAGCATGTAGTGCTTCTCTCCTTGTTTCTCTTCTTGAGCAGTTGTATTTTCCGTGGTCTGCTGCAGATGGTTGAAGGGACTAGAAGTTGGTGGATTGGTTGAACAGAATGTGCCTCAAGTGACTGCTGTGAACTTGTGCACTATTAAGAGACTTAGCTAGTATTAATCAACCATGAATATTTTTATACAACAAGTAACGGCTGATGTGAATTATTAGCATATCTTTTTATTCTTTTAACGTTGATGCTATGTTTCATAATCGCGGGTGTAAAAGATGATTACTGTTGTGACCCTCCTAAGGCGGACCTGCAGGAGGTTTAATGGATTGTTAAATGAGCGCAAACTCGAGGAGTCACTCATACTTGGCACAGGTTCTCCCAAATCCTTCTAGTCGCAATTTGGTTTCCTTGGTTATTTATGAAAATCCTTTTTGCTAACGAAGTTGCGTCTAACCCTTTCAAAGGCCGGTTAGGAGCCAAGTAAAGTGCGGGAGGTCGCTTTATTTCCATGAATCAAAGGACTTGATTACGCTAATAGTCTAATTAATGCCCTTTTGATACCTAAGCTCATTTTTTTATTATTGAAAAACGTGAATCATGCAGTCTTTCCAATTTTAATTCCTAAACATGTTCATCTACGGGATCATGCGCAATTGAAACAAGCCATAAATACATATAATCCGCATCTAAGTGATCAAAACGAAAATCACAAATATCAAGTACGATGATAATGAAATATTAAAGCATGGTAAGTAAAACCCTAATACGAGTCGGGCAAAGAATATACATGACCTTATTATTAAGCCCTATGACAAGATCCCCATGAGCGGCGTATAAAAATAAATGAATATCGTGTTAATAAATGTAAATTTATTGATTTAAGTATATAGGAGATAAGTTCAATTATGATAAGAACGAGAGTACTAATGAATACTAAACTAGTAATGAAACTAGAGATAAAGCAGCTAAATGCTATCTAATCGTTTTTTTTTTTTTTACATATTTATCTTTTTGATACTTTCCTTTATGCCAAGTACATCCTCATCCTTACTCATCATCCGCCCTGTCTTTTTTTCTCTCTATGCCCACTTCCACTAACTCAAATCATAAGCTTAAATTTCAGATAAGCAAGGCTAAAAATCTCTAATCCTCACCGAACGCTGAGTTATAGTCAGCAACTTCGTTCATTGATCCGCAACGGCACGAAAGCACATCAACTCAGTTTGCCTGTGACTCGGCCGGAAGAACACGTGAAACTAGAAACAGAGAAACAAATCAAGGAGAAAAGCTGAACGTAAAATCAACTCCAAAACTCAGTCGGACAGAAACAACCTGATAGACGTGGCAGCACGCAGGTTCTCCGAGGAGGACTTTGAAGCTCAACGAGTGCCCCCGTCTTTGTTGCAGGTACCTCGTGAGAGCGATATTGTCCAGTTCGATTTGAAAAGCGGCGGAGCAGAATCTATCGAGAGAAACTTATTTGCTTGTGATGAGAAAACGCACGGTCAATTGTTGGAAACCAAGCAAAATCAAAAGGAAAAAAAATACATGCTTGATTTAGCTTTAGTGGTTGCCGTCAAAGTCTATGAAGTGAGATGAGCGCGAGACGACAATGTGGTGGTGCTTTTGGACTGGTCAGGAGAGCAATCTACACTTGGTGACGGTGGCTTCTTTTCATTCAACAAAACATCCTGTGAACAGAGGAGGACAGATGACAAAGCCAGCGCATCGACTGCGCTGCTGTGGCAACACGATGGAAGGTGAGGATTTGTCTGGTCAGGCGGGGAAGCGACGAGCTCATCGAGCGATGGCTCAGTCCACAGATTCGAGAGAAGACGATTGTTCAGGCCGTGGAGGGTCAAAACGACGATTGTGAAGGGTGGGTTTCAAAACGAATTGGCTTTGATGGCAGCGATGATTGGTTGGTACGTGAGATTAACGGAGGAACAGGAAAGAAAATGATAAACATTCCCTGCAAAATTCACTTTCAATGTGCAGCGTGATCAGCTGCCTGGACACGTCCTCTCTTGTCATTTCTCCTATTGCCAAGACTGCCCTCTGCTCTGCTTTCTTTCCTTTCCTGTTTCGCACGCTCTCGCTCTCTGGTTCCAGGCGAAACTCTTGGCCGATTGTTGACTAGATGGCCCATATCTTGACTTAGTTTTATGTACGCACAAAAATGGGTCAACTTAAAAGGAGCAAATCAGTCGGGTAATGTTGAGCGGCCTTGAATATTTCTTCAGAGATTCGAGGGACTCGAAAGTGCCTGTCGTCTTCATCGGTCCAAAATTTATTTTGATGCCGGGCCCAAGATATCAAAATCAACATGCCTCTAATCACGAATGAGAAGGAATGAATGCAAAAATCGTGCGAGGTAGGTGTTCTTGGTTAGGGATCGAATTCTAGCATTATTGGCAGATTTGGTCCCTAAATTGAACTCTAAATAAGGTTCTACTTTTACTCAAATTGAACTATTGTAATAGTTGTAAAGATTAAAAAAATGTAATAAATAGATAGCATATTTGCTGTTGATTTAAGAAAATGATTGAAATAAAAATATATTCCAAAATCCGGATAATAATGTAATCCTGAAAATTTATGAATAGCACTAAAGGGATGATTTGTCTTTGTTAGAAAATTGAGGGATTAGATTAACAAATTAAAAACTTAGGGACTATATTGAGTATTTAGGAATAGTTCAATGACTATATTGAAAAGATAAAAAATCCAAATATGACATTGTACTTTAGCATCATTTACCCCTTTAACATCTTTCGAACAACGCCCTATCAAAACAAATGATTGGACAATGAAATAGACAATGCTATAAACATAGATGTTCTAGTGGCATGTGACTTAGGCTTTACTCCATTGATCTCAACTTCCACCATTTATGGATTTCAAACAAACAAAACAAGACATAGGTAAACTGGTCTCTCCATTTCAATGACGTATTTTCACCTTTTGAAAAGGAAGATCAATTGTGCACTCAAGCACACATGTAGTGCAGGTTTCGACGCTAGTATAAACTTAGGTATAACATGACCTTAGTTATTTTCCAGAAAAAGTGAGAAGTTTTGCTGATGATTTTCTGTAAATGGGATGAGCTTGCAAGAACTCTTGTCCTTGTTTCTGGAATTCAAATTTTGAAGCTCGATCCCCTGAAAACCGAGCTCTTTTAGCAAGCTATGATGCTGACGAGTAGTTTTAGAAAAAGGAAACTTCAGGTTAGATTAAGAGACGTCTTCCTATGCAGGAAAACTTAGTTAGTCAATGCTGTAATCTATAACCTGGTTAATTTTTGCAGTCAGAAGTTTGTTTTACCGAAGGAAGATGGTTATGTTGATCGAGAGCAAAGACTAGGTTCTTTTGTGGAAAGGAAATCTTGAGAAAGCAGAGAGTCCTAAGGTGCCTTTGGATGTAGTTTGCACTCCAAAATGTGAAGGTGTTTTAGGCTTGCAGAAACTGGAAACATGGAAAAAAGCTTGCATTCTCAGGAATCTGTAGGAAGTTGTTGCTAAAAGCAGGGTCCATGTGTTGTTGAAACAGATTTCTATTTGGTCTGTTACTCCTAAAAGTAACTCACCCATTCTAGGAGGAAGCTGCTAAAAGTTAGGTCCATTCTTAAGCAACATACTCGACAAGTGATTGGCAATGGACATGACAGTTCATTTGTGGTGTGATCATGGCACCCTCACGGCTTTTCTAGAGGGTGCTTATTCTCAGAGAGTGATTCATGATACTGCTATAGATTTATCAACTCTTTGGTAGCTACTATTACTAGTTAGAGATGAGTGGTCTTGCCTCCAACAAGATCAAATCTATTGGTGCAAATACAAGACAGCATTATGTGTGACCCTTTAGTGTTGTCATATTGCTGACGATCAGAGTAATGTTCACTGGAAATGCATCTAGTTGTTTTACTTGGATTGATGCTTGGAACCTGGCTAGAGAAAGAAGGCCGTAGGTTGTATGTCATAAAATGATTTGGGTTAATCCAAACACTCCTAAGTTCTATTTCGGCCCTTGATTAGCCATCTTGAATAGTTTGCAGACTTTCGGGAGGATGAAAAAAAATGGGGCTTCTGTAGTTGATTGACGTGAATTGTGCTCAGTTGCTCTTGAATCTTAGATGACATTTGCTTTTTTAGTGTGCTTTCCCAAAGACAATCAGGTCCTCCTTTCTAGAAGTGATGGGTATGAGGAGGCCTGTTGGAACTTGTGACATGGAATTTGCTTTGATTGTTGCAATATCTGATAGAGTGATTTGCATGGTAATGCTTCGCTGCGAAAGTTCATATCCTAGCCATGTTACAGGAGAGGAATGGTTGTTTGTCTACTCTAGATAAAGAATTATGCGGAAATGGCATATTATGATGTGAGTTTGTGAGTTGCTTTTCATTGAAAAACAACCCTCACCCGATTACATCAAGCCTAAATAAGTCCTTTGGATTCAGCATAAATTATTTGGAGCTTGTCTGGTTTGGTCCAGGCCAAGCTCCAAATATGATCGACTAAAAAGATGTGAAGAATCTCTAGTCATTTTCAATCCCCACAAAACCCTTGAAAATTGATGCAGCATTATCGATAGAGCCATCAAAGGTTAAAGGAGAGCCTCTCCATTTGAGCTATCACCACCTTGCCAAGATGCTACTGTTGTTGATTCGAAAGGCGGAGCCGATCAAGGGGGCTTCTATTGGAAAAATATTCCAACCTCTGTCCTTGCTCCATTGATCAAACTCAAACACAACTAGTAGTTGCTCGTGGGCTCGAGCTCACAATGGTGTGGTTGCTCCAAATTTCCTATAAGAAGAAAATTTAACTTTTATTATCTTTAATTTTCCAAGAATAGCACGTAGGAGCCATGTGGCAACCACATTTGAGCCATTGTGATACCTAATGGTCACATAAATATTTTCTTTCTTTTAATGGAAGGTCCAATTGGAGCAAACAGGTCATAATTCAAGAATTTAATTGCAAAAAAGAAAAATTCAAAGACAATATTGCACAAACTTTAGGAATTTTCAACAGTTAAGTGTTGAGATTTGTCATCTAATTTTTGGCATTGCTATGAAACATTTCTCTCAATGCCTAAGGGATAATAATATCTCCCGTAAGTTGATGTCGTTTTACTACGTGGAGGGCACAATCATTGGTCTGATTTTGTCAATAATACAAAGTTTAGGCAAAGCAATAATTAAAGACATGTTCATACTCGAATAGAGCATCATGATTAAGCACCATTTTCACTAGATTAGAACTTGAAATTAACCTAAATACTAAGTTAGTGGGGGCAAACGCGAAAGTTGACTTTTGATGGACAAACGCGATGATCAACATTGACAAATTTCAAGCTACTAACATAAAGAAAACCATCTGGGCAAAAGATATCACATATCTCTTTTCTGTAAAATACAAATATATACTTCCTTTTCATTTATATATACATTTTTTTTTTATAAATTGTTTATTCTCTTATTTACACGGACTATAAGATGAGGGAAAATGATGGAATAGTTAATCCTTAAAAAAATTACCTAATCAATTCTAAGCCTATTTAATGAATGCCACTTTAGTCTGAAAATTTTCAATTTTACCCATTTAATCTTCAATCTTTATGCAAGATTTCGATATATTCATTCCGGCCAATTTTAACTGGAATTCTAGAATTTTGCATAAAAGGTTTAAAACTAAATTAATAAAATTCAAAAGTTTATACATGAATTGACGTACTTAGAATAGATTTAACACTGATTAGACAATTTCCCCGTTAATCCTTTATTTGAGCTCCTATGTGGCTCAATTATATTTTTCATTATGCTGGGAAAATACAAAAATCATTCTCAACTTTTTATTATGATTTATTCCACGTCTCCTATTATTTCGAGCATGCATTTTGTGCCTTGATGTAAAAAAAGGTCTAAATTTTTTACTGATTTGCATCTGACAAACTCTTAAAATTAGATTATGCGAAGTGTGGATTTTTTCGGAACCTCTTGTTGTAGAGTGTGGACACGTTTCGGAATTAGCAAACATGAAATAAGTACTTGAGGTGCCAATTGAAGATTGGTTTTTGTAATTTACAAGAAAACGTTTCTGCTAGTTTTCATAAAAGAGATCAAAACAATCACTCAACTGCATGGGATGATCTAATGTAGAGATAAAACATACATTATTCACCTCCATTTCTCTGCAATATGATTCCTGTAAACGACCTTTCTCTATAAATTAACTTCTCTCACTCATATACCCAATCGACAATATTGATGATTTGTATTATTTTCTTTTATTTTGGGTAATAATATGGGTAGTCCCTAAACTTTTCCCTATCATGCAATGTTGTGCTGGAAATATTTTGCAATTCCATAGTATTGTCATATTTTGAATTTGACTCAATATTATCATTCCTTGAAGAAGACTAATAAAAATTGTTGATATGGCAGTTAATACCATTAACTAGACGTCTAATATGTTGACGAGGACACCTACATGGACACCATTAACTAGCTGTTCAATTTAGACTAGACATGAGGTTAAGTCGTGTGACCTAGATATGAAGTTGAGCACCTCCATTAATGGAGGTCATGTGCCTCGCCCCAAACTCCATCGGAATTGAGAGAGAGAGAGGGGTAGAGCTAGGTGCGGAGGTTCGACATGAGGAGCCACGGCGGCAAGGCACAACAGGACCACACTGATGATTACACCAGCAGTGGTGGCCAGCCTTAAACACTGAGCAAAATTTGGAGTCGACTATTACCTTTCTCTTTGGCTCGGACATGATTTGTATTGTCCGCCACCAACATCGACAAACCCCAAAAGACATGACATGGCCTGATGTCCATGTCCAACAAAAAATCCCACCATGATAGAACCAATCAGAGCTACCTACGATCCAAGTATATAACAATAATATAGAGTTAATTGTGTGCACGAGCCAAAGCCAAATGACAGCGATGCAGCAGCTTTCTCCATCTCTTTGCTCTTTCATCATGATGATCATATCATGAAGATCGTCGGACTTCAAAAAGCTGATTATATTTTCATCACTAAATGATATGTGCAATTCCTTAATTTCTTAATTGAAAATGCTTTTGAAAGAAATGACATTACATAACAGAAATGGTTAAAACATGGATAACTCGATCCGCAAATATGGGTATAGATGCAAACACACTTGCACATGCAAATTCCAAAATAAAGAAGTAAAAAGACCTCGCATAATTTTTTCATTAATTCAAACGAATAAGATATTCTGCAAAACAATGAAATGTATATATTAATCTAGAAAACTCTGAAATCCAGCGAACATTTTCTAGGATCACTATTTGGTTTATTTCCTTATATTTATTTTATTTTAGAAATTTTGTTGGGATTTTAGGTGATTCATTTCAACTTTTAGTAATTATCTAGTTAGATATTTTTGCACCACGAGAATTATATGGCATGATTTTCGTTTGTCAAGGGCACGTTTGTTTCACTAGAAGTTAATCATTTCAAAAATGATTTTTTGCTAAGAAACGATTATTTGTATAGTTTAAAAATAATTAGATAAAAAAATTATTTTTATTATTAACAAATATATTTTTGTTGATAACAAACATATTTTTCATTGATTCTTAATTTTTTGCGAAACAAGCCCCTAAATTTTTGTTCGCCAATTTGTCCTTTTACTTGCGTCAATCACATTCGAGCTATTTTTCTTCTAATGTTATAAACTAAACTCATGTGTAGGAGATAAAGTGGTGTCCATCGATAAGATGTCAATATGGAAAGGTAGGCTTCTTTTAATTTGTATCAAAATCTTTTTTTTTAAAGAACTAAACTATTTTATCTGTTTTGCTCCGTTTTCCTTGTTTTTCTTTGGCAAGAATTCTTTCATCTCAATGATTTCCCCATAGTCTAGTCATATTAATCCACATTTAAACATGCACATCAGATCATTCAAATAGTGAACAGTCACTTAAAAGCATTAAACATAATAATATATAATTCACAAGAATAAAATCACTTCCAAAACATAAAAATCATGAAATTCATATCATTATAATCAGGCAACATCGTAGCTCTAAAAAAGAAAATTATAACATAATAGAAAAAGAAATGCAAATATGAATTAAATCCAACATCTTGAATCATAAAACTAGAATTCTATCATCACTTTTTGACTTGAAAAACTCTCATAACAATGAAAAAACGATCTAAAAATAAAAACAAAGCTGTCCCCCAAGCTTTCAATGTTATCCTAGGATAACATCCAAGACTCCTAACATAAGGCAATTACTTATTTTTCGCATAAAATTAGGGAATAAACTATAGAACTCCTGATTTGGCATGCACTTTCCAACACTTCAGTGGGTGGCGTCTTCCTTTTCTTCTTTTTTCCATTTTTCTTATTTTCTCCATGTCTCATCATACTACCTACATAAACAAGAAAAATTTGAGTAAAAAGAGGGAAATCCAAATATTTTACCACAAAAATTGCATTATTTGTTGCGTAAAAGAGGTAAAATAACTCTATTTTTTATAGAGTATCAATAATTTTATTATTAGGACCTCAATTACACGTTCTAAATAAGTTTTATAACTTGTAGCACACTTATCTCTAACATCTAAAAAGGAGGAGTGCGGTTGGTATTTCCTCCCCCACTCTTTTGCTTATTGAAAAACACACAAGATCGCTGTGGGTAAACAAGTATAGAATCAGAAATCGTTTAGAAACTATAGGAAGCCCTTTCTCCTTTTAGGAAGTCAAACTGCAAGATAAAAGCAAGACAACCCAAACTTTCATATCTAGATTTATTTGTACTTGAAGGCCCAATCCAACCAAGCGATTTGGGGGATAAGAAGCATTGGGCCCATCAATAATGGGCCGAAGTGGATCGACGTAGGCCCAATCGGCCCACTTCCGCGAACGACAAGATCAGAGCTTATGAACCAGGAGTCACGGCTGGACCCCCCCTATCGTTCGCCACTCTCCCACACGGTTGCACGTCTCCTCCCGTTTCTTGAAGATTCCCGGGTTTCGTCGAGTTCTTGCCCCGACCCGCCCATCGCCGACAGCCATGGCCGAAGGTTTCGAGTTCGCCGATCAGGTTACTCCGTCGTTCGATGTGCGTCTCTCTCTCTCTCACATACGTCGGACAATCGGAAGTTCCCGTGGTTCCGGTGACGGAATCTGGCAGATCTGTGCTGTTCTAGTATACGTGTGGGGACTTTTGGCTTGCCTTCTGTGTTTTCGCCTTCTCGAATTTGCAGAATTTGCGATGGTGCTGGTTTGGGATTCAATTTTACGCTTCCTAGCTCTCTCGGATTGCAAAAGCTAGCGTTGAACGGCTTGTTCAACAACGTGTATGAATTGAGTCGGGACGCGATACTGATCGATGGACTGAGCGGATACCATGAGGCGGCGCCGGGGAGGATGTTGGCGATATTCACAGCGGCGGTGCTGGCGAGGAGCAAGGAGGGCGGCTTGGCGGAGACGCACGCGTTCGTGCATGACTTCGACAGGGAGGTAGGGGAGAGTTTATAGCGACGAGTTCTTGAGTATGGTTTCGGCTTCGGCCAATTCATCTTCGTCGTCAACATCAATGGCGTAATTCAGGTATAATTCAAGGATTGACTGGGGGGTTGATGACGAACGTGATGATTGAATTGATGATTGTTACTAATATTTTTCTCCAATCTTTTAGATGCCCTATAATGACCATAAGAATCACAGACATAAAAAAAATGGCAACAAGCGTATTAACTTTATTGAGAAAAAAAACTTTGTTCTTAATTTGAATGCATGCTCGCTTTGGAGATCTAAACATACTAGTTAAAAATGGCACTTTGAATTTCTTCCTGAAAATTGAAATAAGCATATATACTAATTATATCAAATTAATCACTTGAAAAAAAAAAACCTCTTAACTTTATCAAAGAAAATAATTAAAGGCTACTCAAACCATCCAAGAACTATTTACCGGGAGGTCTAAGCGCTCCTTGGGCCTTCTACTTTATTATTCATTTATACTTTTCGACTTTAATTAGATTTTGGGCCCATTGTAAATTTTTTTTGGGTTTAATATTGGAATTTGGTACTTCTTCGCTGTTGGGCTTTTAAAACTTAAATGGTTTTGAAGCAGAAACCTCAACTAGGTTCAAATGTGGCTAAATATTTTGGGGCCGTTGTGAACTTTTGCTGATGTGGCGTAGACGTTGTTAAAATATTTTTGATATTTATCTTTTTTTCTTTATATTCAAACGTTGACTCTGTCCTTGACTTGGAATTCTTCTTCTTGCTCAAAATATCTAAATCCTAACAATGCAATTCCTAAGTACCTACTCACGACCATTCTTTCGCTAGCTATGGCCGCAGCTCAAATGCTCAAGCAGCAATGGTGTTGAAAACGGCGGCGCAATGGAAGCGGATCGTCGCAATTATGTCGGGAGCGGTAGAAATTAACTAAGAAATAAAATGAGGAACAAATAAAATAAGGACACCAAGAATTTACGTGGTTTGGTCCGAATTTCGGAACCTACGTTCACAGGGAGAGCCAACAAAATAATCCACTATAAATCGGAGAATTACAAGATTACACACGCAAACACCCAACCCTAATGTATACCCAATACCCACAGTGTTTAATAAATCAACTCAATGAACTCACGCACAAATCTTTCTCAGTTCATGTTTCTCTCTGGAGCTCTCACCGCTCGGCTTCTCTCATCTTCTCTTCAGCCTCCGACGGTCTTCTTCTATATGGGAAGAGAACTCCTCAATTTGTCAAAGGCTGTCACCTTCTGCAAACACGCTTCATGCCAATTAATGTCATCATGCACCGACGAAGAAAATGCTGGGCGTAGCTCCTGCCTTCCCCTCCTAGGATAATAATAAAAAAAAGCTCTCACAAGACAAGTTCTGAAGAAGCTAGCTACGCCCTCCACTTTTCATGGGCATGCATGCACCATGTGCATGTATTAAAGGAAGGAAGAAAGTTGGACGTCCAAGTCCATGTGTGTGCAGAAGACAAGGAAGGGACAAGTCAAGACTTGCATTTAATATTGTTGAAGTGTGTGGCGTTCAACTCTTCAGAACAAGACAAGGGTGAGAAAAGGGTTGGAAATAAAAGTCAACAAATGAGCAGATGATGACTTTGATTTCCGACGTGACCATGTGCGGCATATATTCTGCCGAAAAGAAATGTTCGGATCTGATCACGCGTCCTTGTTCATCAAATGCTCCATGAACGTGCTTCCTCCTTGTTAAAGTATTGTGCGTGTCTATCGGGTATTGTACACGGACTCAAACTCGAGATATAATTTTAATATAAAGTCTTGCAACACGCTATATATCCAACAGCCTTCTCAACATCTGTCGAATCCAACCATTTTAGAATTGCAAGACAGGAGATAGCACAAGAAGGGAACCTTGGAAGGGAAAAAAGAGGTAAATAGGATGTCAATATTTAAAAAAAACATCCTCAAGAAGCATGAAAATTATAATTTATCAAAGGCGAAGATAAGACATCAAGTATCGACTTCTCCTCATATATCCCTAGAGAAAGATTCATCTTTGTTTCGCACTGCTCTGATGTCAGAATCACAGTTTAGGCACAATAATGTAGAACATTTGATACCAGATATTATCCAACAATAGCAACTTCAATTTCCATAGAAAGAGCCCTCCTCATCGATGTTTGGCTAGCAATATACACACTATACAGTAACTATAATCAAAATTCCATAACATGACATAAGCTGACCTCTTACATACGTAACAGAGCCTAACTTAAGTTTATTGCTCTCATGATGTTGAAAACTTAATAGCATAAAACAACACCAATGAACTTGCATCAATGGAAAGAATTGGCAAATCTAGGTATCTTTTTTCCAAAGGACACAATCTGTCACCTTATTGATGTCAACAACATCTAACTTGTCAAAAATGGCCAAAATTATAGCACTGAATGTATATAGCAGATGCGGATCACGTCCAATATTTGCACCAAAGCCGCCTGCACAAGCAGCCTTAAGTGTCATTTGCATTTTGTTCTATAGAGTCAAGCTTTAGATAATAAATACATTAAAGCAACACTAATCACTCCTAAGACATGGTGGTCATCATTGCAATAGATGAGAAACATTTGATTGAATGTGCAGTGGAGGTTCAGTTAGCAGAAAGAGAAACCAAGAGACAAACAAATACAAACCATACTCGTGCTGGCATTGCAGGATTTATGAAGCAACTTCATTTGAATCCACAGTGTTGAGTTTTCCAAGAAGATCTAGAGTGGTCAATCCCCAATATGATCCATTTAGTCTCAAGTGCTCTATAACCACCGGCTCAAAACTATCCTTCTTCTATGTGCAAGATCAACCCGAAAACTCAAATCGGTAAACTCTGAAATGCTGAATAGTAGCAAATCCAAATAAACCATGTCATTTTTAGTAACTGGCAAGAAGTAAAAAAGAAAACAACAGGAGAATTGTAAAAATTTCATGCTTACCTTTTCAACAGACAGTATGATCTTGATATGTTTATCTCTAGCAAGCTCACCCATTTGCTGTAAGACGCTACATATTTATGAACATGGAATTAAATCTTAAGCATGCCACCTAAGATCTCAGCAACTCAAGTGCAAAAAGCATATCATTACAATGTTAAGTGAGGTCATCAAGGATCATAACAATCCTGTAAATTTAACAGGATATTAGGTTTGACCTTGTTTCGACTAATCGCATACATATTGAACAGAGGGAATGAAGCTCGTCTCAATTTCTAATTGGAGAAGATGTGCCGGTGCTCAAATTGCTTGCATTCCCAACAACTGAATCAAGCCTAAAACAATATCCTAGCGTATATTCAAAGAAAACATGTCATTCAGACAACAAGAAAGGTTCCATCGCAAGTGACTCGACGAACACCCATTGGCAATTACGATTCAAAAAACAACTACCGCATACACTTCTGATACTCAATTTCACCTTCTTATACAACTATCTATCTCGATTACCACAACTGATGTCTCACATTTTCTCGCAACCTGAGCTAGGAACCATACAGCTCCAGAAAGACGATCTAATCAGCGAAAAACAGTCACGACATCGAGGAAATTCAATGCAGATTAGCTTACACAGAAAAAAAAAATCAAATTGAAGAACAGAAGCAGCGCGTGATGATTAAAAGTGAAAAAATGTGCAGAAATTCAGAAGAAAAAAAAAATACTCTTCGGCTTCACTGAAGATGATATTCTTCCGACTCCCCCAAACCAATGGCTTCCTTTCGTTACAGGCTTCGATCTGTGCAACAAAGGCCTTCGATTTTCCCAATGCTACCACCGCCACCCCTTCGAAAGTTGAAGCTGATCGGACCGGGCCAGTGTTGGAAGAGATTCTTGTTAGGGCTGTCAACGGGTCGGGTCGGGTCTTGATGTTATCCGACCCAATCCGAAAAGCATAAAACATGAAGTAAAAAAAAAAGAATTGGGTTAAGTTTGGTTTCGGATTTTTTATTAAAAATATTACATAGTGTGCTTCTCTTTTAATTCTTTTGAGGTGGATTTACGACGTTTTATCTTTCGGCACCATTTTCAAAATATTAAAAAAACCACAATTAGGAAAACAAATTTTTTTTTTAAGATATTGTAACAAATATCTGAAAAATACAAAAAGATGACAAGAAATAAAATAAAAAAGACGATGGCAGGGCCGGCACCACCACTGCCCTCTGGACCGCCTCCACAATCCTTCATCTGCTATCTAATTTCTTTTATATAATTTTGAGATTATTTATGGGTTGTAAGTTTTGTTTTTCTAGCTCTGTTCTAATTTTCTGATGTGTTAGGACAGAAGTGCACAAAGCTGTTGACGAGGAGCACACGTACCGAAACGTCGATCCCAAGCACGTTTGCGACCAACATGGAGTGACATACCAGACGGATGGTTTGGAGCATGATGTCCTGGGTACGCAACAAGCCAAAACAGTTGGGGGAAATCATTGGAGAAAACGGAACGGAGAATAAAGAGGCGACCATGACAGCAACGCCAGAGGAGTCGTCCACGAGCTGAAAATTTAAGATTCTTTAAGAACAGAAGATGTGTGTTTGTAATTGTACCACACCAAGTAATACTAACTCGAGCTTCTGTATGCTGGTTTAATCTAAATGCATACTTTAGATGCTTTTTGCTAGTAATCTGCTTGAACCCTTGACTGGTTATTCAGATATGTGTACAAAAGTTCAACCAACAATATAAGGCTACGATCAGAGCCTTAGACATTACAAACTCATGATCTCAAAATGAACATAGAATAATCTGATCCAATGGGAAGAGTAAGAGTCCTAATTCATGTATTTATACAGAGGCCGCTGCTCAAGCACCATGTTTTCAACACCTACTTGATGCCGACAATGAACTAAATTTTGATTAGACCATAGAATTCAACATACAAGAAGAGTGGATTGCACCAATTTTATTGTAGTGATTGGGCAGAGGAATGACCAAATGAGAAATAAAAAGAAGTAGGAGGTAGATTGACCAAGCATAATCATCCAAGTAGTGACACGAGGAAACATGATTCTGCGCAAGGAAGTTTGATGTTAGTTTATCATTATCTACTGAGGTCTTTTCAACTCTACATGAGAAACATAACTTTCTACTAGAAATTTGAAACCTGGAAAGTAAACATGGAAAGAGACTTTTGAAGGGGAAGGCAATCTTATACCAGAGCATAACTTTCTTTAATGAGGTACAGGAATACAATTGGTGAAATGTGGGATAAATCAGATAGAGAGTGTAGAGTTAGGGTCCACGATTCATAAGTTTTCTCTTCTAGCTATATGGCGATTTTATCATCCCATCCCATGGAAGCAGAACTGTACCACAAAGAATACAAACATTAGTTTAGAGATAACAAGCATCATACAAAGTCCTATTTATCATCTATACAAAACGACAAAGTAGCCAGAACCAAAAATGACACACTCTAAGTACTCTCATAACCATTCACCAAAAGAAGTTCCTATCAATTCTCCAAACAAAGAAACTTCATTTGAAGGCTCATTTCTATGCACCAAGACCAAAGAGACAGAATTCAACCAAGTTAAAGAGACAGCAAAGCAAAGAACCCAATTTAGCAATTGGATTGGAGGTCGTCTGCGATTGAACAAAGGTGGGGGAAATTCAAGCAGGCTTTGAGGAACTTAGGCAGAACTAGGAGAAAAAGCCGTAAAAACTGTCCAAGCTCAGGGCATGCTGGGAGCTTGTAGCTCACACTACTTTAACTTGTTAAAAATGCGAAACTCATGAAACTTTCACATCACTCAAATGTTGACACGTAAATTCACATATAACTTTTTCATAATATTAAATTTAGGCAAGAAAGCTTTTATTTAAGTCCAAACAAATGTGCCGTCAAGAAGTATGATTGAAGTTATCATACTCATGCCATTATTTAAGTCCAAACAAACAGCACGTGTCACACGGTTAGTTGAAACTGCAACTTTTTCCTATTTTCCTCTACATAATATGTAAAATGAGACTCTAACAAGTGCTGGCCTACCGGCTAAAGAATCATCCAAACACGCAAGCTAAACTCAGTCACCATAAAGTGCTCAATAACAAAAGTAAAAACATAGCCAAGGATAGGAACAAAATGTATTAGTGCGGGCCGTCATGCTTAAGACAAGAGTCGAAATATCTTAACATACTTAAGATAGGAGTTATAGCTGCCATTAGAATATAAAGGACATACCTCCAAACAGAACCCCCCTGCACATTTAGCAATTGTTCACAAGAATGTCAATCATCAAGAGAAGTCAATGTCGAGTTTGGTATGGTCAATAAGCTCAATCACTATGTTTATCTTTGGTGTGGCTTTGTGCTGTCCCCCGATGGTGGTTCGTTCCCTCCTCAGTTACGAATGCGTCTTGAGGGAGAAATGGGAAGAGAGAGATACAGAGTCTTTGTTTGACTCTCAAGTGTCATGGGCGTTCGCTTTTTATGGGCTGTGGTGGGCTTTTTAAATGATCTGGTGGGCTCGTGCTTGTGGTGAATAGGATTGAACCACGCAAATGGATTGGCCGGGCTTGGGTAACTAGAATCAGGCCTCTTCCATTTTCACCAAATTGGAGCCCTTTCTTTCCCTTTTTTTTTTTTGTTCTTTTCTTTCTTCTTTTTATTTATTTACTTTATTTACAAAAAAATTTATGCTTGATGTGTTGATAGAAATTCATATGTTAACATGCAATGACATAAATACATTATCTCCAAAGAGACTAGATTTTCTATGGATGCGGGAAATTCTTCAATTGAAGTCCCTATTAAATAAAGTCTTCACAAGGCTTTTATTTTAAATGGAATGTCAGGAATTTATGCAATTTTGAGCCATCACTAAGATAGAGAAGTGAAAGATTCTTGGAATGGAGCACATTGGGGAGATTGGTAATTGGCTACCTTTAAGTTGTTGAATATCCACAAGTAGATTGGAAAGACAATGATTTTGTGGTGTTCCAAAAATAATTCTCATATGCCGTGCGGCTCTCTCAAAATAAGAAAACAAAACTTATACATGCAAATAGTTAATAAAAATATGGATTTTGTTGAACAATAAGAAATAGACTCATCAAGTAAACATAATAGGTAATATAGATAAAGTATATAAAAAAATTAAGATAGTAATTATATAATACAAATGAAAGATCTTATTTCACTGTTGAATTTAAAATTTTTCATTTCTTCTTTCTTCTTTCTTCTTCTTCTTTTTTTTTTTGATATTTTGTGATTTGTATTAGCCAAAAGAAAAAACTGATTAAAATCTCTAACTTTATTCACTTCAAATGGTACAGAACTAAGGTTAAAAATTAAGTTTGACAGTTAAAGAGATGCCAATATAAGAATTTAGTTTTGTCAAAATGCCAATATAAGCATAAGATAGCTACAAAATAAGGAAAAAAATGTGATAGCATATGATGGGGTTGACAAATAGGGCATTATTATTCTCATACAGTAATAAACAAATTTTGCACTCTATGCTTATGCCATTAGTGTGCCATATATATGTTCATCTACTTAAAGTCTTGGTTAAACCTCCATTAATCCTCCTTTTGTTTGTGAGTCCAAACCACTTTACAAATTGCACACCCGAAAAGTGAAAATCTAAAGAGAAACGATCCATCATTAATGAGTCTCTTCAAAGGCATTAGATGGGGGCAAAAGAAAAGCCTCATTGTCACCACTTAAAAGATGAATAAACTAAAAATATGTCTAAGAATTGAAGAACTAATCTTACCATAATTTAGAACGCACTATTGTTTAACGGAATCAACCTGTGTTTTGCTCTCCGTCCCTCTATGGAATTAGAATCCATTAAAATCCTCACTTAATTAGAAAACATATTTGTAAGCTAAAACCCGGCATATATAAATTAGTTGATCATTTGCTGATAAATAAATTAAATAATGAGAGAACTTCTCATATTTGCTTAGAATCGCTTAAAGGAAGCCCAATTTGAACCTCTTGCATTTGCTTACAATTTTGAGCTTTCGCTAACCATTGCTTGGTTCGTAAAATTGTTTTCCTCTAATTGCAAAGATGTTAAGAAGGGAAAACGGGCCCATAGAATGCTCTAAGATCTAAAAACTTTAATTTAGAGTGCGTTTGCTTGATAGAAATTTTTTTCCCATAATTCATTTTCCGGAGTTTCATTTGCTGAAAATGATTAATTAAGGGAAAACACTTTCCAATTAAGGAAAATATTCACATATAAAATTAAGAAAGTGAATACCCTAATTTAAGAAGGTGAAAATACTTTTCGGAATTACTCTTCTTAAATTTCTTCGCATTTTATTTTTTTCTTTCTTTTCCTTTTTCCTTCTTTCTACACCTTCCCCACTCCGCTGCCAAACCCTAGCTCTCCTCCCCTCTCTCCTACTCCTTCGCCCCTCCCCCCTTCGCCGTCGCCTCTAACCCTAGCTCCTCCCCCGCTCCCGTTGGCCCCGCTTCCTCCTCTTCCTCTACGTCGGCGTCCTCTGCTCCATCATTCTCCTACGGATCGGGCTCCACGCTGGCGACTTCGGCGCCGACGCTCTTCATTACACCATCTTCGATTGCGTCCAGAGGATCGTCCCCCTTGGGAACGGTTCAGCCTGTCGCGAGATCTGGTCGGTCACCGTTCGCGTCGAGTTCCCCTTCGTTTGCCTCGTCGGGGAGCTTTGCTGCTTTTCTGTTGGGTACGCCTGCGCCTTCTTTCAGTGCAAGCAGAGGTTCGTCCTTGTTTGGGACGTCTGTGCCTGCGCCTCAGGCGAGGTGAGGCTCACCGGCCTGCGCCTGTGCTTTGAGCTTGGTCGAGCTTCAGTAGACGGAGTTGGCGCAGAGGGGGCGAGGTCGTCGGAGATGGCAGCGGGGGCGGTGGATAGAAGGAAGCGATGGGTGAGGTGGAGAGGCAGGTGGGAGAGCAGGAAAAAAAAAAAGGAAAAAGAAAGAAAATAAAATAACTATTTATATAAAAATTTGATTTTTTTTTCATAAGATAAAGTCCAAACATCATAATAGCTTTCCAATCATATAACATCAAATAAAGAAAAACTAATCATATTCTTAGAAAATGCTTTCTAATTTTCCACGAAACAAATACAAAATCCCATCTTTGTAAGCTGATCGACCAAATGCTCCCCTCCTTTTGGAATCATGATTGTTTTTGAGCAGTTTTGAATCTCCAAAGACTTACGATAGGGAAAATTCCAAAAAATGACCTCAAGTGCCATCGATTTTTCAAGTAAGAGCTCGAAGTGACCATGGTTGTTTTAAATAAGGGTCTGAAGTAATTATAATTGTTTCAAATAAGAGCCTAACCTCGCTAGTCACCGGCCGGCTAAATTTTCCGACCGGATAAGAGCATTTTTGTCATTTGCCAATTTTTTTTTTTCTGGTTTATCTTCTTTGTTGCCGATGGCCGGCCGGCCACCGACGAAGCCCATAGAGGGCTAGGCGAGGCAACCCTTGCCTTGGGGGAGGCTAGTCCTCGCCGGCCATAGGCGAGGGATGGCCTCACCTTGGGGGAGGCCAGTCCTTGCTAGCCGTGGGCAGGACAATGATTTGGCAAGGGTTAGCCTTGCCCGCAACCGGCAAGAGCCGACCTCGCGGGGAGCCGCAAGGCGAGGGTCATCCCGCCTCGCCGACCACGGCCGAGGCCGACATTCACTAGATCTGGCAAGGTCAGCCTTGCTTACAATCGGTGAGGGTCGACCTCACATGTGGCCGCGAGGGGCAGCCTCAGCCAGGGTGGGGGTCTCCTCACCTGGGCAAGGCCATCCCTTGCCTGTGGTTGAGCAAGGACAATCCTCGTCCAGCCCTCTATGGGCTTCGCTGGTGTCTGAAGGAGAAGAACTAGAAGAAAAAAAGGAAAAGGAAAAGGAAAAAGAGAAAAAAAAAGTAAATTACGAAAATGCCCTTAATCGCCGAAAAATTAAGCCTTTATTTGAAACAAACATAGCCATTTCAAGTCTTTATTTAAAAAAGTGATGATACTTCAGGCCTTTATTTGAAACTAGGTCTACTTCGGGCCCTTATTTGAGAAAATGTGAGTACTTTGGGCCCTTTTTTTAGAATTTTCCCTTTAAGATATTGCAACTTGTAAATGGAAGATGGGAGAACAAATTCCTTGAAATTTGGAGTCCGATCGAAGATCGGCACATAAACCAGCAATGGGCATTCACTGAAGTTATTGGACTCCAATTTTTCGGGGTCCTGCGAGGACAATGAAACCAATAAGGATAGACATTTTGGACGAAAAGGAAAATCTGAGGCAAATATTCAATTCAAAATTGTCTTTGGTTCTTAACAAAAAAATTAGTGGTATGTGCAACTGCTGGGAACCTATATACAAAAATTTTAATGCATCATAACTTGAAAGCATTTTCAGAAAACTTGATGAACAAGGATCAACTTCTATTTGTCCACAAGCAAATAGATTATCCTTATAGTCTTTCTAAACAAATTACAGAAGGACGATTCTACTATTCCCTAGTGCAAAAATTGGATCATTGTCACATGTTGGTAAAAGGTGAAAGATGTTTCTAACTATCAAATTATGTGGCTAACAAAACTTTGAACGGAAGTAATGCATTGATAAGTTAACAAAAGTATTTGAGAAAGTATCTAGAGTTACTAGAAAAATTTAAATTGACAACTAATTTAATAATTTACCAAAAATTTTAAGCAACTTACCTATAAGTTAAAGTTATGAATGTTTTATAGAAAACCAGTAAGATGCTGTGCATTTGTATAGTTTTAAATGTTGGTACCGAAGTGAATTTTTGCAAGAGAAATATGATATATGCAAAAAAAAATAACAACATAAATATCCACATTTATCAAATTCTGCATTGGAGATTACATGAAACTTTCTAATGTAGATTCATTTTCTGATTAAAAGTAATCATAAGATATAAAATTGCCATGTTTGTTTAATAATGATATATATATATATATATATATATATATATGTGATATTTTGAGCACGTAAAATAATATGAATAAAAAAATGAAAGCATCAGGTAATAATGTAAACCCCTCTTTTAATAACTTTCCTCGACATTGTTGAATTCTTCACCTTTGTGCCATCGGTTTGTTGTGGAAAAGGCAAGCAAACTATTTTTGTGAAGTTTTCGTGAGACGAAAGCTCAAGTAAAGAGTAAGTTTCTTCTAAGAAGTGAGAGATAGAATTGAATGTTGAATCTATTCCCCCAACTATCCTACTGCTAGGCAAGAGGACACCCTGACAAGGAGATGAGAAGAGTTGCTTTTTGCCAATAATTTCCTACTTCGGGATGAAATAGATTAAAGGCATTGACCGATGTCTCAATTGAAAGGAAACGAGGGGAATGAGTTACGTATTGGGTACTTGAAGCAACGATTCCTTGGATGAAGTATCCTAACTATATTTGAAATTGAACTTGTCATCCATTAAAATTCTTGCAGTTTTGCTTCTTCTTCCTTCTAAATGTAAAGAAATACTTGTCAGAAATTGTCAGTAAGGTTAGTCCAACCAAAAAAGTGATGGGACGTTTTTGTCATTGTTTGAGAGTTGTCAAGCTCGGACCAATTTAAGTAAGACAAGCTTCCTATAGATATTCTTCACTACACACTTTCTATGTGCCATTTCATTTTCGGCCACGTACTATTGGAAAGAACAATGGGTTGCTCAATCAAAAGCATTTAATGTAAACTCACTTAAATGATTATGCAAATAAGCAAGAAAAATCTTTTGTCTCTTTCCACACACAATTTCCAAAAGATTCTAGTCAAACCGTCTCTACTATACGATATAAAATCTTGAATAACATTTTCAAAGTCTATCATTTCAAAAAAAAATAAAAATTCAATCACCATTTATGTTTATTAAAAATTCATCATTCAATCATGAAATTATATCACACATAAGTTTTTCCTCTGAATTTCAGCACTCAAGAGTTGCTAATGCTTTTAGTTCATTGTTCTTTTACGTTTCGGTACTTGTAATACATTGAAAACAAGGTTGGACTTTTTTCTTGAATATGTCTTGTTCGAATTGACATCAAAATTCACATGGGAAAGTGCTTAATATTGCCCTAAAATGGGAAGATTCAACTTACGTTAGTTCATGTAGTAGATCGACATCCTGTAATTAATGCTTTGATCAATTATAAACAAAATTAATAGATGCGGATGTTTCTTAAGCACACTAACGAGCATCATCGGAGTTAGTAATTGTTGCATTCAAAGTTCTCAATAATACACATGCATATTCATATTCATATGCATATAGATATGGATATGTAGAAGATAAGGAAATAAAGGCTATTCATTTAAATGCGCACCTCAAATTGCTTATTCAGTGCATGGATGTTGCTTTCATGTAGGTCAAGTTGAGCTGACTTCTCGGGATTGGAGGAAGATTTTGGGATGCAAGGACGACATTCAGGCCATTCAAACCATTTTAGTTTATCAGGAAGATTGATAGCATCTTGAAAAGAGTTATGCACATTCTTCATGATGAGTATGTTCAAATTCCTCAAATATGTGAGATCATTAGCCCTTATGCATATTTTCTCTGGCTTGAGCAAAGTCAAAACTATCGATTGTAATGCATCTGATTCCTGTATTTATAGAATTTGCATTGCAATTAATATACAAAGTTAGATAATGAGAGAGCAAAATCAATATCAACACCAGCAAATCTTACCAAACGCCTTGGTAGCCTTGATAGAACCGAACGAAAATCATTAACATCCCATAACCTACTACGTCCTCCAGGATTATCGGGACATTCTTGTCTAACAATATCCATGGCCATCAATTGAATCAAGTTACACATATGTAGGGTCTCTTTCTCTTCAGTTATCAAGGACTTCTCAACAATAACTTTTACTTCAATAGTAGGGTCAAAGTCATAGGACTCAAGAACTTTCATAATATACTCTCTAGAGTACCCAATGAAGAAACAAGCAATATCAAGGCATATTTTCTTTGCATAGTCATCTAGTCCATCGTAACTCCACTTAAGAGCATTGTTGATGATTTTGTTAGGAGACTTGGAGAGATTATGCAATGAACTTTTCCACTCACGTTCACTTCTACCACACAGCAAATGACCAAATACTGTAAGTGCTAAAGGATGTCCATTAGCAAAATGCAAAACCTTATCCACAAGATCCCCGCTTATACTGTGGTTACTCAAAAAAGCCTCTCTACTGAGAAGTTCTAAAGCATCACATTTCTCTATACGTTTAACTTCATAGATGCAATCTTCATCTATCCCACGAGAAGTTAGCAAATGCTTATTTCTCGTAGTAAAGATAATTGTGCTTCCTTCACCAAACCACTTTGGCCCTCCGGCTAAAACATCTAATTGTTCTACGTCATCGACATCGTCGAGAACAATGAGAACTTTCTTGTGGCAAAGTCTATCTTGTATTAAAGTAATACCTTTATGAACATTGGACACCGCAAATCCTTGTCCCAGTAAAATCTCAGACAACAATTTTTCTTGTAAAGAAGCTAAACCCTTGGGAGCTTCCGAGCGGACATCCACCAGAAAGCATGAACCCTCGAATTGCCTAAAAATATCATTGTAAAGGGCTTTACTTAAAGTTGTCTTCCCTATGCCTCCTGGTCCCCATAATCCTATCATACGAACATCATCATCAGACGCAAGCTTTAACATTCTATTCAGCTTTGTCACTTGAGGATGTATCCCAACTGGGTGCTTGGCAACATGTAAGGGTGTTGCTACAAGCTGCCTAGAGATCTTGTTCACAATTTCCCTTATAAGTTCCGCTTCAACTCTGTAAAAAACCGGAAAAAGTACTTGACATATTGATTCAACAATTCAAAGAAATGATTAAGTTTCATGAAAACAAAGTGAAGACGTGATTCAACAAATAAAAAACAGGGACAAAGTAGTGCATCACATCAAATTAACACTTACTCATCAACAAAGTGCCACCCAGACAAGTTACCAACATCAAAAAGAGCCTTCTTCCATCTTTTCACTTTGTGCAAATCCTTCCCGAATTTGGACTCATGCTTAGCCATAGCTCTCCCATAACTCCCTTTCCTCTCTCTCACCTCTGTTGGTCTCACTTTGTAAAACACTGGCAATACAATCAGGCCCTTTTGTGCCTTGCACTCCATGATTTTCACCACCTCTTCCAAACACCATGATGAGCAAGCATAATCCTTGGAGAAAACGATGATCGCAACTTGCGATTCCTCAATCGCTTCCATAAGTGCTAGCTGTATATGCTCTCCTTTCCTCATTTCCTTGCTATCGATGTAAGTGAATATGTCAATCTGGTGTAAAGCTGTATAGAGATGACTGAGGAAGTTCTTGCGAACATCTGTGCCCCTAAAACTTAAGAAGACATCATACCTCCTTTTACGTTTCAAAGAAGAAGAAGAAGAAGAAAGAAGAAGAAGAAGAAGAAGAATCGTAGCTCCTTTTACGTTTCAAAGAAGAGGAAGAAGAAGCCATTAGAATTTGGTAAAACGAGGGAGGTGCTGGTGTGTTTGGCTGGAATTTTGGAAAATGAAGGTCGGAGATCTTAAAAGGAAAGCTACTCAATTGGCTTCCCCCAATAAAATATTTGTGGTTTCCAGGAAATGGTCTTCGCAACCGGCGAGATTTTGTTCTCCACTAGATCTTCTTGGTATCTTCTTCGTGCCCAGAGGCACGACTTCCTTTTTCGTGGGTCAACGAAGATTATTATATTAACTTTCAGCTTTGTCGGCAAAGCAAATGAGAGGGGAATTGGATAGAAGGAGGCAGTGGGGCCCGCCGGCCTCAACAAGCTCGGCTCGGGCTTCCGTGCCCTGAAAACAAGCGGATACCGTCAGTCAACATGAGATAAATTTTTACTATCATACTTTTATTGATTAAGGCTCCGTTCGTTTCGTGGAAAATGACTTCCGGGAAAATATTTTCCAAATTTTTCGGTGTTCGGAGGCAGAAAATAGGTGGTCAAAGAAAATATTTTCCGGTCAATGGAAAATTCCCTTCTAAAAGTGTGGAAAATGATTTCCTTTTTTGCAAAAAGGAAATCATTTTCCCAGCTCACCGCGAGGGCGAGCCCACGAGTCCCCATCCCTCCGAACTTGCTCTTCTTCTTCTTCTCCTCGATCATCGTTCTCGTCTGGCTCTTTGGGAGTGCGAAGAAATCAATCGCAGAGTAGTAGAGAGAACGGCCTTTGCATCCAATCTTCAGCCAGGTAAACGATCGCGAGAATGAGAGCAGAACCCTCCTGCCCTTTTTCGTATCTCCCGTATTTCTGTGTACCCCTTCATCACTTTTCCCCCTTTTCTCTTGCAAAAATTAGGGTTTCTCGATCACTCGCAACTTCGAACGAGAAGTCCCGATCAGATTTCGAGTGAGAAGCCTCGATCACTTGCAGATACGCAGGTACTCTCTCCGTCTCTTCCTCGAGTCGAGTCATTCCACATCGAAATGATTCATTGTGCTTGTTATGTAGTGATTCTCTCCGACTCTTTCTCGAGTCGAGTCATTCCATGTCGAAAATGATTCGCAGTGTATTTGTTATGTAGTGATTTCCGATGCCCATGGTCATGCTTTTACAATGCGTTGGTGATTTGAGGGTTAGCTTGCATTTGTGTTTGGCGAATTGAATTGCCGCTGCACATTACATGTGCTTTTGGGTGGTTTTTGTATCGATGATACTGGGAATTCCAGCAACATTGGGAACGAGCTCTCGAATGGGCACTCTGGATGAATTCAAACTGGGTTGGGAAGTGTTGATTTGCTGAAGTTTCTTTTTGGTTTTTGGGTAGTCTGAAAGCCAAATAGATTGGGAACAAAGAGTTTGGGGTCGGGTTGGACGACATACATCTTGTTTGGTTCGACAATCACTATGAGTAGTCATGCATACATTTTGTCTTGAGAACTAAAACAGATTCTTATTAATTATTTGTATATATGGCTGCAAGAGCAAAACAGAGTGCGTAAACAGAGATAGTGTAATTGCAAGTGCTCCAACCCATGCGAAAATTAAAATAGTTTTTCTAAATTAATTTCTACAGTTGTCCTTGCTTTTGAAATAATGAAATGGAAGCTGTTTGAGAGTTATCCTTTTAGCATGAATATGAGCCTTCTCCGAGGTAAATCTGACACCATAGAAGACTTGATCTATTATAAAAAGGACGAGCTAGTTATGCAGATCTTACTCTTTCACATTGTCAAAGGACATGAGATGTAGTTACAGGATGCTGAAGATTTTGTAGTTACAGGATGCGAACCTTTTCTCTACTGGGTTGGGGTCATTGAGCAGTTCCATTTAAATAGTGAGTTGAATTTTGAATGACTAGCTTTCAAAACAATATTTGATCTGGTTCCCAATTTATGCCAAAGATAAAGATGAGAAGGAGGAGGAGGAATCTGATCACACTGTGGAGGCACGAGAATGAAGAAACTGTATCTTCGAGGATGGAAAGCATGGATGGGAACTATCTTTACTAAAGAGATCTAAAGAGACAACGATAGAGGAGTATTATAAGTGGACTACAAGAGCAATTTTCTCTTTTAAATTGTTGACTAAAGAGCTAATTTATCTAATGCATTTGTGTTGAGCTTTATTGCTAAAAGACTCATGTGTTCTTTCTTTCTATGTTGTTATTGTTAGTACTCCAAAACATGAAATTTGATGTAAATGTTGTCCTTTAATGGCCTTTTTATAATCTTTTAGCACTTATGACATTGAGTAGCATAGACTTACATTTCAACTTAAAGAATGCTTGATCTTTGTTCTGAAGTGATTGGATGCTGTTTATTAGATGAAAATGTTGTTTATCGGATTATAAGTTGTTTATTAGGTTTACGGGTCGGTAAAACGGTGCATGTCCAAGTGGTGAAGTTTGGAAAATATTTCCTTACCGAACATTGGAATATATTTTCCGGGACTTTTTAGGTTTTACCCGAACACCGGAAAATAATGTCATTTTCCCTGGAAAATGATTTTCAGGAAAACATTTTCCGGAAATGGTTCATTTTCCACGAAACGAACGGACCGTAATATTACAAAGAATCGTAAATTAATATAATTAAAATTAAATTAATTTTTGATCATTAAAAATTTCAAACTGATATATTTATAATAATCTATCATTCATTAGTCTATGTTGAATTAGATAATTACCATGAAAAATAAAAATTGATACAACTATGACAAATAGAGGATACAATTTAAATTATTCATATGCCTTTCAACTTATTAATTTAATGATAAAATTTAATGTAAACTAACTAAGGATAAATTTTTCATATCTATATTAATTTATATTTTTATGATAAAAATTAATTTAAAATATATTTATCATAAATATATTAATTTTGAATTTTTCATTATATTAACATAATGGTCCTGATTTTGGGTTCCTGAGAAGTGGCTTCCACCTCCTTAATTAATGTTTTTCTTTTTCTTGTACGAATAATAAAGTATACGATCTCTTCAGTCCTTTTTTCTTTCTTTTTTTTCTGAAGCAGCACCACATGCACCAATATTTTAGATTTGATGGTCAAAGATTTTCAGTATCGTGCGCAACAATCTTTCTTCGATCAAGAGCCACTTGTCTGTTCTCTTCCAGCGTTGAATGTCGAGCATCTTTCGGCGTGGTGCCGATTGAAAAGAGATGGGATTTTCAATCTTCATTTTTTTTTTAAATGATCCGTGTTCCACTACTTAGTGTGAAAAAGTGAAATTGATTGGGCGCGGCATTTCTGCGGACGGAGTGCTGCTGGTGGGATGTGGGGGTGCCCAAAATAATAGAGAAGACAATAGGGATTTCCTATGGTAGATGGTCGTATCATGCCCCAGGTTTTCAAATCGGCAAATGCCCATTGCCTTGATTTTTTTGGAAAGATTTTACGGCATTAGGACAACCCATTGTAAACACGATGAGAACGCCATAAATCATCGGATTCATGATAAATTTATCTTTAATTATGACATAGCATTATAAAACTTTGTTAATTTGTTGTTTCATAAATGTGTTGTGGATAATTTCCATCTAACTGAAAGATGACATATGTATTGAATTTGGTATAGGATTGAACACATTTAACATGTTTAAATTAAATATTATTATGTAGGAAAATTCTGCAACAAGTTATCACATATATTTACCTATATATGTCACGTGCAATAACGTTAGCTCCATGGTTAATTAACAAAAGTAGGTATGTGCCATAAATTTGTGAAAATGGTTAACCTAGATAAGTCGCAATTGCTGTGTACAAACGGTCCAAACTAGTTATTGGAAAATTCTTATTTGTATTATTTCATTCATCTACAAAGTGTACTTATGAACATCTTGCAGAAGTACATAAGGAGATCTATCTAGATACTCATAGGGGGTGAAATTGAGACAACTTGGCTAGTTGCTTGGGCTTGACTTCATGGCTACTCTCGGGAGCTACTCTAAGTATTTGGTCAAGGCGAGCTCAAGCTTATCAATATTCAGCTTGATAGGCTCATAAGCCTAATTGAGCTTTCATTATCTTTTAAAATATTTAATAATTTGAAAATTAGATAGAAAATACTAAAAATCACATAATATTTGAGCTTATAAAAGCTAAGATCAAGTATTGTTTATATGTTAATTGTGATTGAGGGAAGTCGAGTTGAGTTTGAGTATGTCGATTTCCTACTCGACTTAATCAGGTCGAACTCAAGTAGGAAATTTGATACTTGGTTGAGCTTGACTTGAGTTTCAAGCATCGAGAGATAGATTTTCCAAAGTACAAATCATTCATTTCTTTGTTAAATTAATGTAAAATCGTGACTTTAAGTGATAGATTTGTTAAATGTTACTCACGTTGGCATTTAAACACCTCTTAAAATGAAAGTTGGTAAAAAATGGGATCCAACATTTGCCCCTAAACATTATTTTAAATGGTTCAATTAAAAGTAGTGTTAATATATTCACCCGTTTGTATTCATTTCAACATCCACTTCAATCTTGATTCATATCTGATGAACTTGGATCATGTAATATATGCTCAAGACTTCATGATATTGTACTTCACTCGTGATAACTCAGTCCTCATGATATCTCTTCTTCTTTTTTCTTTTTTTCTTAGTAAAAAATCCAATTGAAAATTGCTCATCAATTTCACACTAATGTCACAGGTCGAGAGATTTCTGGCACCACATGGCACCTGGTGAGATGGAATTCCAAACAAGCCTTCCCATGATAGTTCATCCAATTCGGTCTGTGACCCTAGATTCACTCCATACCAGATCGCTCCACGCAACTTTGCTATGCACTTCTAATAAAACAAGGCAACCGGCTCGGGAAAGAAAAATGATCGGAGAGAAATTGATGGGCAAGTGGCCCCACTACACTGTTCCTACTTTTAGAACAAAACACGCTCATATCCAGAGCAAATCCCAGGCAACACGCTCCTAGGCGACATGCTCAACCATTCTCGTCGGTCGTCCATGCTATGATGCTGAGGAAGACCACATAATAAGAGTTGATTTTTCGCCACGTTTGATATTCTCTTCCACAAAATCAATGGATTTATTAGAGAATTATTGCACTTTGGTAATCGTAAATATTTACCTCCTTAAATCTAAAAAATCAAGGGAATTTCTTGGTGGAAATACACTTGAATATATGAAAATTTGGTGTTAACAAGTTATTCCATTAAATCTATAATGTATGTATCAATGGGACAACTGATTTAAAGGAGTGGTTACATAGTACCATTTTGGTAGCTAAAATTCGCATGATTATGCCTTTCATGCAAAAGGATGATGTACTTCCATTTTTTTTTATGATTGTTTGCTAAATTAGTCTCTCATGATTTGCTTACTAGAGATAAATCAGTATATAATGGGAATGAAGAAATCCAAATTTGGAGTGGAGCCTATTGGGTAACTTGAGATGATAGCTTCGATATGTAAATCAATTGTAATATCCTACGTAAGTTGTATTAGTTATGCAAGTGCATAGATACTCATGCTAGGTTGAGAAAAGGGTTTTGATCTGAGTACGTCTTCACCAATACTCAATACTTCACATTTTCTATGCATTAGGCATTCTAGTTACAAATTGGACATGGATTACCTTTTCCTTTCATTGCTTGGGCAGGAAAATAGGTCAAGCTTTTGGGCAGGAAAATAGGTCAAGCTTTGTTGACACCTAAATTTTAGCGATTTGTTTTAATATTTATTAATTGCATTGGAAAATTAGAGATTAGTTTCTAATCTCTTACAAAAAATTCTTTCATCAAAATTGCATTGCATATAGACATTAGGAGCATTTGCATCACTAGTTTTAAAATTAATTAAATAAAAAAATCAAATTTTTAAAAAAATGTGGGTCCGGGCCAAGGTTGGGCCTACCCAGCCCCTTTCCTTTCTTCTTTTCATCCCCGCATGGGCTCGACCCACCTTCCTCTCCTCTTGCCTCAGCCCGGCCCTCTCGGCCTTCTTCTTGCTCGTTTCCTCTCCACGCGAGGTCAGCAGCAAAAGCAGCAGCAGCAAGGCAGAAGCAGGAAGTCAGCAGAAGCAGGTTGCAGCAGTCAAGAGCTGAAAAAGGCAGCAAGTCAGAGCAGCAGAGGTCAAGGGCAGAAAAAGGCAGCAGAAAGAGAGAAAAAAAAAAGGGGTCACGGGGGTGAGACCAAAGAAAAAACAAAGAAAAAGGGGAGAACCGAGACGGAGAGGGGGCAAACGAGAGAGACGGAGGGGGCAAACGAGAGAGACGGAGAGACTGAAAACGAGAGAGACGGAGAGACTGAGAACGAGAGAGCAAGAGAGAGCCGAGTGGGTTCAAAAAAAAAAAAAACCAAATCTGAGAGGACTTTGGGGTGAGCTTGAGGGACGAAGGAGTAACTCAGGCAAAAAAAGAGAGCCGGGGTTTTCTTGCTCAGCCGAGAGTGCTCGAAAGAGAGAAAACCGGAAACAAAGAGGACAGAAGAGATCGAGAGACTGAGAAGGAGAGAGTAGAGGGAGAGAGTGAGTGACCGCCGGCAGCCACGCTTGACCCGAGGTCCACGTCCCGTTGCCGTGCCTCTGCTCTTTTTCCTTGAAGCCAACCGGTGTTTAGTCGCAGCTAGAGCGAGGAGACAGGGCGAAGTCAGAGGTGAGAGAGCAAACCCAGAAGAGCGTTTGAACGCCGTCAGAGTCCGTTCGTCAGCCGCAGCCCGTCCCCGAACGAGGTAAGTCTCCCTAAACCTCGGTTGCTTTATTTCTGGAAAATACCGGGCCGGAGCTTGCGGCCGACCGGCTCGCGCAAGCTCCGGTCCTCATCGTCCTCACATTTTGTTCCCACGTCCCTCGTATGCCATGTTCGAATACCCCAAGGTGTGTTCGAGGCTCGGTTGAGCCGGAAGTAGTGCCCGTTAACCGTTCGACGAAATGCCCCACCGAGAAAACCGACCCTAGCCCTTGACCAGAGTTCGGCCTTTAGATTTTCTGCGTCGCTAGGAGGTATACGGTGACCACGCATTATTTTTGGCGTCTTCCTTGCTTTTTGGAGCGTTACCCCGTGCTGTTCGGATCGGAAAGTTTTTTGTCGTAGCTCGCCGGAGTCCGTCCGACGGCTCTCGGAATGCCGGTCAGCTGGTCGCCGGCAGCGCTCGGCGTCGGTCGGACGGAACGACCGACGCCAGGCGATCCGAAGGTCGGCGAAAGAGAGCGGCGGTCGCTGCGGCTTCGGGAAGAAGAGTTGCAGGGAGAGACGTCGGGCCTGCATGAAGAAGAAGACCAGGCATAAAAAAAAAAAAAAAGAAGAGAAAAAGAAAAAGATTAAAAAACAATTAAAAAAGGGAAAAAACAAAAAAGGCCAAAAATGAGATAGGGGCCAAGGAGATGGGCTTCGCCGCGGGCCCGCTCCAGCTGGGTTGAATTTGTCACAGGCCGGGTTTCTTAATTGGGCTAGAAAAATTAGAAATCAAAATCGGGTTTTTTTTAAGAAATTCTTGTGGGCCCTTTTGTTTTGTTTTTTTAAGTGGATTTGGGGCAGGCCCTGCTTTTTTGTAGTCCGACCCGGACCGACAGGGTTCGAGTAAATTTAGCAGGGCCGGGTTTCCTGACCCGGTCCGAATTATTTTTATTAAAAAATTCAAAAATTCAAAAATTCAGAAAATGATAAAAATTATTAAAAATATTAAAAAATCATAAAAAATTTGAAATTCCAGAAATTTCGTGGAAAATTCAGAAACCTGAAAATTCATAAAAAATTTCAAAAAGAATTAAAAAAAAAAAGAAAATAAAAAATTCCAAAAATTCCAAGTTTGTTTTAGAGTTCCCTAAGAAGCTCTAAAATAATTCTTGGACAATTTTCTCTTAAAAAGATGTCGGAAAATCATCGCCCAAGATTGTCTTTTAAAAGTGAACAAGCCTTCGAACGGCTTTACCTTAGGGTTTTAATTATCCTTGGATACAATTGCCCTTGATAGCACGCTTAGGATGCGATGATTATGGTTTCCCCTTTAG
The DNA here is from genome assembly GCA_014182895.1 of Angophora floribunda. Lineage (NCBI taxonomy): Eukaryota > Viridiplantae > Streptophyta > Magnoliopsida > Myrtales > Myrtaceae > Angophora > Angophora floribunda. The sequence continues at coordinate 11,154,744 of CM024711.1, read as the reverse complement.
TTTAATTAGGATTGTTATTTATTTATCTCTTAATGTTTGTGTTTATTTTCGCCTGCAATTTATTTAATACTTTCTTTAATTGCTAATTGCTATTTTGATAATTACGCACCCGCATGATCACCTTACATGTTAGTGGTTAAGTCTAAAATCAATCCAAACTGCCTAGCTAAAATCTTTTTGAAATGAACAAGATTAGGTACCTAAAGGGCACTAATTAGTTAATTAGTGTAATCAAGTCCCAAATCCTAGAATCTCTGGTTGCGTAGAAAGTGAGGCCCACTCCTATGCCTCGCTTGATTTCTAGCCGACCCCAATAGGCTAGTGACGACTCCTCATTTAAAAGATTTTCGTGAACACTCAATGTCACGTGGGGTATGGGCTTGGGAGAGTTTATGTCTAATAAGGGTCTTGGACCTACTATTTGGACAATATCCCTAAACCTATTTATTTAGATATTTCCTTCCCCCCATCGGGATGGAAAAAAATAGGTCGCGACAAGCTTTTTGTTCAGTTGAACATAATGAGATTGTTAATGTATAAATTCAAAAAGCAAGGAATTTGCTAGAAGTGCACCGTTAAATGATTAAATGCCAATAGCTTATTTTCTATTACTTTAGAGCGAAGGATCTTTCGCTCAAGTAGGACATTTTTCATTGGATGCTTTCTGGGAATAAGTTGCAGAGACTCTCCCCTTCAAGGATCCACTTCCCTCATGTGGAAATCTGTCTTTCTACACTACTCCGCTCTTCTAGTTCAAGATTTAGGGATATCAAATTGGATGTTTCAAAGAAGAAGGTGGTTGACATTGAGTGTTCATAAGAAAGACTTCGTCTAAGTGGGAAGTGACTCATTCTTAGACTATTTAGTCCAAAAGAAGATTTCCGTGTTTGGACTTTAATAAAGGATGGCGCATCAAAAGTCTAAAGTGTCCACTAAAGTTGAATATTGTAGGAATTGCGTGTAGAGTTTTAGTTTATTTTGTTGCTATCAAAACGGATGTCACATATAAACATCAATAACGTTAATCGAGTGCACTAATTACGCCTATCATTATGAATTCCATATGATTTGATGATTTTCCCATTGTTTTTCTCATTTGCTTAGTCAAAAGCCCAGGGGAACATTTGCTCATCACTTTCGAGCTAGCTTTCCTCCACGTGATTTTGGTCCGGAAAGAAAAAGAATCAAGTTGATCCTGAGGGCAGGTGGCCCCCAACACCTTGTTCCTTATACATGCTTTTATCTAGAACGAATCCAAGGCTTGACTCCAATGGCTTATTTCCATTGAATTTTTTATCCTTTCCTTTTTTGATAAATGCATGAGAAGTTTTAAAACTTGTTATAAAAGTACAATTAAATTCTAAAAATTTTAAAATGTGCAACCAAGTTCTAAATTTTGTAAATTGATCTAATTAAGTCATTTAGTTTTAGGACTTAATAGCACTTTTTGAAAATTTTAGGACTTGATTGTATCTTTAACTCTGTTCGTTTAATGGAAAATAACTTTTAAGAAAATATTTTTTGGATTTTCTGATATTCATTTCATGGAAATTGCATTGATTGGGGAAAATATTATCCATGAAGGAAAAACAAGTCTTCTAAATCTGGGGAAAATGTATTTCACTTTTCAAATTGGGAAAAATATTTTCCACACTTACTCTCTTTTATCTTATACCCCCTACTAGATCCCATTTCTTTCTTTCTAATATTTTAAATTCGAATTTTTTTTAGTTTTTTTAAAAATTCATTTTTTATTATTTTTAATAAATACGATTTATTATTATCTTTTTCTTTTTTCTTTCTTTCTTTTGGCCCTTCTTCTTCTTTGGTCGGCCACAAGCGAGCCAAGGTCACCAGTGAGCTTACGGCTTGCTAGATCAGTGACACTCGAGCATCGCCAGACGGCGATGAGGCTCGAGTCTCGTAGATCGGTAATGCCCAAGGGCCACTCAAGCATCGCCGATTTGGTGAGGCCCAGGCCTCATGGCCGTCTAGCGATGTTCGGATGTCGCCAATCTAGCAAGGCCTAAGCCTCACGACTCTTGCGACACTTGAGCGTCGCTAATTTGCGAACCTTGAGCCTCGCGTCATCTAGCAACACCCAAGCGATGCATGCCCATCGTTGCCGTGGCGACAATTGGCTAAGGAAACGAAAAGAAAAAAAAAAAAAAAGAAAGAAAAGAAGAAAATAAAAATAATTAAATATTTGAATTTTGAATAAAATAAAAGTACAAAAAAAATTATCAAAAAGAAATATATAAAGAAAAATCAAATAAGATACCGAACGATAGAAAATATTTTTCACTTCAATTTCAGATTTTAGTCAAATATCGGAAAACATTGTCATTTTCCTGGAAAATAGCTTTTTGAAAAATATTTTCTAGAAACGCTACATTTTTCGTTAAAATAATGAAGCATTCGTGACAAGTTTTAAAATTGATTGCATTTTTTCAAAAGTTTTAGAACTTAATTATACTTTTTTTGGCAAATTTTAGGACTTTTTATGCACTTATCTCTTTTTTTTTATTAACAGAAATGGCTTGATGGTTATTGCTAGGGAAAATAATGAATAAGAACATGAAGTAAAGTCATTTTATCAAAAAATGGCCTAAAATAGACATTCTTTCAAATAATAGCCTAAAATGGCTAATTGGTCTCACATAATAGCCCGAACTCGTTGGTCGGCTAAATGTTTACTAGCCAGTAAGCATGTGATTTTTCTAACACACAAAATATGGGTGCTTTTATCCAAAAAGGATTTTTAAAAAGTAATTACAAACCCTAAAAACAAAAGAAAAAACCCCAGACTCTTCTTCCTTCATTTCTTCACATCATCTTCCTTTCCTTTTGTTGTTCTTTCTTTCCTAAGAAGACAAAGCCCTAAACTCTCAATCCACGGCTAAGCCATTGTATATCTGCATGGATGATTGACCGCACGATCCATTGGACCGGTTTACAATCCAACGGTGCTAGGGCACTCTGGGAACGGCCTAGCCGGGGGGAGGGGGGGTGTTTTCTCTCGCGACAGGTACAGTTTTGTTTTACCCGGTCAACACGTGTCTGTCCAAGGGCTACCACCGGTGGCAGCTAAATCAGTGCCCGCAGGAAGCCAAGCGGGGAAAACAAATGAAAAAACAAGAGTAAAAAAACTCCGCCATCACTGCCGCTGCCGCTGCCGCCGCCGCCGCCGTCACGTGCTCCCCAAGAACCCAACAAAAGCAGAGGATAAACAGAATAAAAATAAAATGCAATTTACGAAAATATAAAAAGAAGAATAATTCGGCCGAAATTCATAAAGGCAGACAAAGATGCGTCGTTATTAACTTCGAATTCGATTGGCCTTTCTAGAGTGACCCCCAACCCCCACACCTATAAAAACTCCGCGCTCGCCTCCCTGACATCAGCCACTCAAAACTCGATGGCGGAAGAGGCCGCTTTTTGCGATTTGAGGGTGCGGGAGCATCATCGATTGATCGATCATGTTTAAGGTAAACATGATGATGAATTTTTCTTTTTGGAGGGGACTTTTTTTTTTATATATATAGATATTATTTCGAAGGGATTAATTGAGGTGAATTTCGATATATCGCCGGTTTTCATAGCTAATTCAATTATTTATTTTTTCATTATTATGTATCAATCTTATTCCAGCTTGGCTATAAAAGTGATTAAACTGTCCACAAACAATTTTTCCAGAGATGGCTTTGATGATGTGCGTGTTTGCACGCTAACTCCTAGAAGCAATGTATGCAATGATTTGATGGAAATCGATCTAAAAGACGGGAGTAGCAAATTGCTTGGAAATTAAAGTGGAAGTACTGTGAATTATTTAAAGGTGCAATGCAAGGAATCAAGAGAATCAAAGCAAAGAACACTAAACTCAAAGGAAAGCGCAGAATGAGATTAACTGAAAACGAGATTACAAGAACATAAACATTGCTTGGATTGAGATTGAACAAAGTTTGTACATATGACGCTCAAACGAGAAATTGCTCAAAAGGAAATCAGCAGTAATTTTGGTAGGGGTTTGGTGTAATTTGAACATGTCTTCTTTCCTTGCATTTCTTCTATTTATAAGTCTTAAATTGTCTGTAAAAAAAGATTCTTTAATTCCCTTTTTGATTATTACTAGGTTCATGCCCATTTCTTAACTTAACTGCCTTCATATATCCATGATTTCTTAACTTATCTGCTTACATGTATCCATAATTTCTCCACTTAACTAAACTTCTGATCCTTGAGCAGTTTTTATCGACTACTTTGTCACGTTCAAGCTTTGGTGAAGTTTAGAACCATTCATGCTTCTTTTGAATTTGAACTAGGTTGAGAAGACTCTTTCTTAAACTTTGGTGGAATGGTCTCTTATGAGCATAAAAACGAGATTGAACTTTTTTTTTTTTGGGTAAGGTAAGTATATATATAGACAACCGAGAACTAGTACAGAGAGAGGGAAACACGGTACCAATGGACACTCAAATTTGGACAACATGTCGGCTGAGTGAGAGGGTGCCGTGGTTTCCAAGAGATTTAAACACCAAAACTAGGACTACGCAGAATAGAGAGGAGCCTAATACCAATCCTAGCGATATGTGACTCCATAGCAAAAATACGAGGGTCGAACCCCAATGCGCCTGCTGACCTTCTATTCGTAATGATCTTCAACTTTGGAGTAGGTGAGGGCTTTATCTTTCACCTTCTTGAAGAGATGTAGCTTTAGAGCCGGAATAAAAAGAGTATGCCCTTGGAAAAGAATTTCATTCCTAGTCTTCCAAATGAGATAGCAGAGGGCGCCAAAGGAGAAGCGGGCTATCTCTTGGTAGAACCCCTTGGCAGACAAGGATTTTATAACCCGAGAGGAGATTGTCGACCGGGAGGAATTTCGCCATGGCGGAGTTGCATTTAGCCGCCCGAGAATCTTTTGCTAGCGATTTGGAGACGGAGCAGGCAAAAAGGAGATGATTCACTGAGTCCGGCGTAGACTTGCAAAAGGGGCACTCGGCACTTGGTAGTCTGCCATACGTCATAAGGAGTACCTGAGTAGGAAGACGATTCTTCGTGATGAGCCATAGGAGGAATTGATGTCTGGGGGCAAAGGCCTTGTCCCACACCAAAGAGGACCATTGGGTGGTGCGTTTCCGCCGGATAGCATTCCAAGCCGAGGCCGTCGAGTATTTGCCGAGAGGGTCCACGGTCCAGGTGAGTGAGTCTGTCCAAACGAGAGTTGGGGTATCGGAATTTGCCATAGAGCAAGCTCTTGGAGAAGCCGGGAGCCATCCGGGGGAATAGAGGTCCTTCACTTTTGCTTGACTAGAGAGGTCGATTGGGATATGTAAGAATCTGAAAATAATAAGTTGAGTGGACCGATTCTAGCCGGGGGTCGAACCATAGTGAGGTAGTCTCTCCATCTCCTATTTTCCACCCGAACATGGGTTGAAATTCATCCCTCAAGGCAAGAATTCTCCTCCAAGCCCAAGAGCATAGGGATGGAGTCGGTGAAGACCAGAAGTTCTTCCTTTTAAGGTATGTAGTATGAATCCATTTGCACCATAAAGATTCCTTATCGGTGAAGAGGAGCCAGATGTGTTTTGCCATGGCAGCCTTATTACTATCCCTGATTCTTCTCACACCAAGACCACCTTCAGAAGTTGGGAGACAAATGTCCACCAGGGACACCTTTGCTCCTTTGAGCCCATAGAGGGACCCTTCCAAAGAAATTGTCTACAAATTTGCTCGATCTTGTCCACTACCGAGGAGGGTAGCGAGAATATGGAAGCCCGGTGACGCTTGAATGGCGTGCGTCACCGACTTAATAAGCGAAGGCGTCCCGCAAATGAGAGGAAACGGTGTGTCCAAGACTGGACTCGAGAGGTGAGATGGCAAACAAGTGCATTACAATCTTCCTTATTCAACCGAGTTGTAATAATAGGTACCCCCAGATAACGTACTGGAATGACCCCAAAGAAAAGCCGAGAGCTTGTACAATCTGATCCTTGATAGTCTCAGAGATATCCGCAATAAAGATCTCACTCTTGTTCGTGTTCGGGATCAAGCCACTCCAATTAGAGAATAAATTGAGCCCGTCTTTGATGCGAGAGATAGAGGAAATGGTCGCTTTACTAAAGATGAATACATCATCAGCAAAGAAAAGATGGGAAAGGTGGGAGGCCTTACATCGCCAGTGGTACTTGAAATCCGGGTGTAGAGTATGAGAGTCAATGATCCCAGAGAATACCTCTATTGCCAAGGTGAAGAGGTATGGGGACATAGGGTCGCCTTGCCTAATGCCTCGCCCGCTAGAGAAGAAGCCATGAAGTTCGCCATTTATCGAGATGGAAAACTTGGGGGTGCGAACGCAAACCATAATTAGTCTAGTGAAGTGGATGGGAAAGCCAAAAGCCAGTAAGGTTTGCTCAAAAAAGTCCCAGTCAAGGGTGTCATAGGCTTTCCTGAAGTCAACCTTAACTGCGCATTTTGGAATATTGGGCTTATTGTGAAACCCACAGAAGAGTTTTTGGGCCAGTAAGATATTGTCACTGATTCTGCGGCCCTTTACAAAAGCAGTTTGAGCCACATTGATCACGTGAGGAAGGGTGGCCGCAATTCTAGACGATAGGATCTTGGTTATGCATTTGTATATCGTGTTACAGCATGCAATAGGCCGGAAGTCTGATACCGAAGTTGCATTTGGGACTTTAGGCACCAGAG